>CP136060.1:330050451-331272594 GCA_032464435.1 Aegilops umbellulata
AAATGAGTTCCCTTTATTTTGTATGAAACTATATGCTTGTCAATCTCTACAACACTCCCTGGACTAGCCATCTCCACTTTAGCTTTGTAACTGTAAAGCAACTAAAAACTCTCATTCCATGGACCATGTATCTTGTCAAGAGCCATTTCCCTACAATAAAAAAATCCTCATGTAAGGTATATCAATTTTGTACTCCTCAAAAAGCTTCCCATGGAGTGCTATTGGACCAAGTGTTGGTGTTTCTCTCAGCCAATCCAAGATTGAATCTGCCAGCTACCTAGTCTTTGCTAGATTTGTTTTGGTCTTTCCCCCTCCCCCTCCAGGTGAAGTGTGCTGGTGTGGGTTTTGTTTTATCTAAAAAATGATGGCAAGTACAATTAAGAAACATTACACAATGATCTGAAAATAGAATGGATCAATAAACTGAAATCCATAATGAGGGGTAATACCTGAATCAATTTGCTCTTTAGCATATGGGATGCATGCAGCCTCCACCTACACCTATCATATGGTCAATGAACCGTGAACCTTGTTGCCTCACTCCTACAAATCACATAATTATTTGTAGTGAGAATGCAATATGTAGTCACTGCATTACGTAGTTCCATCATCGATTCAAATATGGTTCCTAGAGTAAGCTGCGGATCTTCCCTATTCCACTCAATTGTTGGCATGTCATCACCATCGTATTCATCTAAAACTAAGCTGTCAATGTTCTCATCCCTCTCTTCATCGTTGGTGTCATCAAATCTAGCACAACCGTTGGGCTCCTCCGGATATTCATCTTTGAATGCATGTTGACTAACTGTATCTACCAGTTCATGGTAAATTATCTCATCCTCATCATCAAGTCGAGACACTTCCTCGCCAGAATCTGCATCTACTTCTACAGTGGTTGCAGAAGGCACATGAGAAGCGGCAACACTAGCGGACATGTTGTGGCTTTCATAACCACTAGGTTTACTTGGTCTCGACCTACAAGCAGTGCCGAGGAGGTCGCTATTATCAGAGAAAGATGATGTATGAACACTCTTCCTCTTGTCCCGTTCTTTGCGTGGCTGAAGCACATCGATACGGATTTCACTGAAATTTCTGTCAGCATTCAAACTAAATAGCAATTCCAGATGCTCGTTGCAAGTTAGTAGGAGAAATCTTTTCTTGCTACCGTTGAAATATATCAGTTCAACATCATCGGCAGAGCTCTAATCATACATGGAACAGAGTGCATCGTGCTACCTCTTGAGCACTGTGTTGGAATTCCTTGAAGAGGAAAGGGTGATGCAGTAGAGTAGAGTAAGTATTTCCCTTAGTTTTTGAGAACCAAGGTATAATTCCAGTAGGAGGCTATGCGCGAGTCCCTCGTACCTACATAAAACAAATAGCTCAACGCAAGCAACACGATTAGGGGTTGTCAATCCCTTCACGACCACTTACGAGAGTGAGATCTGATAGAGATGATAGATAATATTTTTGGTATTTTTGGTATAGACATGCAAAGTAAAATAAAAGGTAAAGTAAAAAAGCAAAGCAATAATAAAGTGATTGGAGATTGATATGAGGAGAATAGACCCGGGGGCCATAGATTTCACTAGTGGCTTCTCTCAAGAGCATAAGTATTCTAGGTGGGTGAACAAATTACTGTTGAGCAATTGACAGAATTGAGCATAGTTATGAGAATATCTAGGTATGATCATGTATATAGGCATCACGTACGAGACAAGTAGACCGACTCCTGCCTGCATCTACTACTATTACTCCACTCATCGACCGCTATCCAGCATGCATCTACAGTATTAAGTTAAAAACAGAGTAACACCTTAAGCAAGATGACATGAAGTAGAGGGATAGTTTCATGCAATATGATAAAAACCCCATCTTGTTATCCTCGATGGCAACAATACAATACGTGCCGTGCTGCCCCTACTGTCACTGCGAAAGGACACCGCAAGATTGAACCCAAAGCTAAGCACTTCTCCCATTGCAAGAAGAACCAATCTAGTAGGCCAAACCAAACTGATAATTCAAAGAGACTTGCAAAGATAATAAATCATACATAAAAGAATTCAGAGAAGATTCAAATATTGTTCATAGATAATCTTGATCATAAACCCACAATTCATCGGTCTCAACAAACACGCCGCAAAAAGAAGATTACATCGAATAGATCTCCACGAGAGAGGGGGAGAACATTGTATTGAGATCCAAAAAGAGAGAAGAAGCCATCTAGCTACTAACTATGGACCCGAAGGTCTGAGGTAAACTACTCACACTTCATTGGAGGGGCTATGATGATGTAGAAGCCCTCCGTGGTGGATGCCCTCTCCGGCGGAGCTCCGGAACAGGCCCCAAGATGGGATCTCGTGGGTACAGAAAGTTGCGGCGGTGGAATTAGGTTTTTGGCTCTATATCTGGTCGTTTGGGGGTACGTAGGTATATATATAGGAGGAAGGAGTACGTTGGTGGAGCAAAGGAGGGCCCACGAGGTAGGGGGCGCGCCCTAGGGGGGGCGCCCTCCACCCTCGTGATCGCCTCCCTCCTTTCTTGAAGGAGGGTCCAAGTCTCCTGGATCTTATTTGTTGAGAAAATCACGTTTCCGAAGGTTTCATTCCGTTTGGACTCCGTTTGATATTCCGTTTCTTCGAAACACTGAAATAGGCAAAAAACAACAATTCTGGGCTGGGCCTCCAGTTAATAGGTTAGTCCCAAAAGTAATATAAAAGTGGAAAATAAATCCCAATATGGTCCAAAACAGTAGATATTATAGCATGGAGCAATAAAAAATTATAGATACGTTGGAGAAGTATCAGGCATCCCCAAGCTTAATTCCTGCTCGTCCTCGAGTAGGTAAATGATAAAAAGAGAATTTTTGATGCGGAGTGCTACTTGGCATAATTTCAGTGTAATTCTTCTTAATTGTGGTATGAATATTCAGATCCAAAAGATTCAAGACAAAAGTTCATATTGACATAAAAATAATAATACTTCAAGCATACTAACAAAGCAATTATGTCTTCTCAAAATAACATGGCCAAAGAAAGTTATCCCTACAAAATCATATAGTATGTCTATGCTCTATCTTCACCACACAAAGTATTTAAATCATGCACAACCCCGATGACAAGCCAAGCAATTGTTTCATTCTTTTGACATTCTCAAAACTTTTTCAATGTTCACGCAATACATGAGCGTGAGCCATGGATATAGCACTATATGTGGAATAGAATGGTGGTTGTGGAGAAGACAAAAAGAAGGGAACATACTCTCACATCAACTAGGCGTATCAACGGGCTATGGAGATGCCCATCAATAGATATCAATGTGAGTGAGTAGGGATTGCCATGCAACGGATGCACTAGAGCTATAAGTATATGAAAGCTCAACAAAAGAAACTAAGTGGGTGTGCATCCAACTCGCTTGCTCATGAAGACCTAGGGCATTTTGAGACCCATCATTGGAATATACAAGCCAAGTTCTATAATGAAAATTTTCCACTAGTATATGAAAGTGACAAAATGAGATACTCTCTATCATGAAGATCATGGTGCTACTTTGAAGCACAAGTGTGGTAAAAGGATAGTAACATTGTCCCTTCTCTCTTTTTCTCTCATTTTTTCTCTTTTTTTATTTGGGCCTTTTCTCTTTTTTTATGGCCTCTTTTTCTTTTCTTTTTATTTTTCGTCTGGAGTCTCATCCCGACTTGTGGGGGAATCATAGTCTCCATCATCCTTTCCTCACTTGGGACAATGCTCTAAAAATGATGATCATCACACTTTTATTTTTCTTACAACTCAACAATTACAACTCGATACTTAGAACAAAATATGACTCTATATGAATGCCTCCGGTGGTGTACCGGGATATGCAATGAATCAAGAGTGACATGTATGAAAGAATTATGAAAGGTGGCTTTGCCACAAATACGATGTCAACTACATGATCATGCTAGCAATATGACAATGATGGAGCGTGTCATAATAAATGGTACGGTGGAAAGTTGCATGGCAATATATCTCGGAATGGCTATGGAAATGCCATGATAGGTAGGTATGGTGGCTGTTTTGAGGAAGGTATATGGTGGGTGTATGATACCGGCGAAAAGGTGCGCGGTATTAGAGAGGCTAGCAATGGTGGAAGGATGGGAAAAGTGCGTATAATCCATGGACTCAACATTAGTCATAAATAAATCATATACTTATTGCAAAAATCTAGAAGTTATCAAAGCAAAGTATTACGCGCATGCTCCTAGGGGGATAGATTGGTAGGAAAAGACCATCGCTCGTCCCCGACCGCCACTCATAAGGAAGACAATCAGTAAATAAATCATGCTCTGTTTTCTTCACATAACGGTTCACCATACGTGCATGCTACGGGAATCACAAACTTTAACACAAGTATTTCTCAAATTCACAACTACTCAACTAGCATGACTCTAATATCACCATCTTCATATCTCAAAACAATTATCAAGCATCAATCTTTTCTTAGTATTCAACACAGTCAAAAGAAAGTTTTACAAATCTTGAATACCAAACATATTATTATTAAGCAAATTACCATTCTATTTAACACTCTCAAAATAATCTAAGTGAAGCATGAGAGATCAATAGTTTCTATAAAACAAATCCACCACTGTGCTCTGCCGGGGATTCTGGCTCCTCGATCACCTATGGGGACGGAGCCCCTTCTCGGTTCGGCGGGGGGCGGAGGCCGCGCAAAGAGCAGATCGAGACGAGGCACACGAGGGGTTTTTACCCAGCTTCGGAGCTCTCCGGAGAGATAATACTCCTACTGCTGCTTTGTGGATTGTATTGAGTTCTTGCTCGGGAGCGCTGAGTGCTACAGTACACACCAGCAGCTAACGAGACCGAGCGCGAGTGATCTATTGTTCGTCCTCTCTTCCTACGTTGTGCATGGGCCTCCTTTTATATGCTCAAGGGGTCTCCAGCAGGTGGCAACGTAGGCAAGGGCAAAAATGGAAAGGTGCTGCGGTAGGTACAGCTACCTACACAGTGTATCATACCTAACCCTGACGGCAGGGGACAAAGGCATTAAATGCCCGTCTGCGTCGCCCAAACAGGGCAGAAAAGGGACCGTTAGGGACGCCACCGCTTGCCATGATGGCGATCTTGTCAGCGCCTGCTTGCCACGGCGCACCCCTGGCTGCACAGCCTCCCGCCACATACGCCTGGAAGTGCCCCAGAGCGACACGTTGGTGGGTGAGCTGGAGCGCGGGTACAGAGTGGTTGCTTGCCGCGGCAAACGCCTTGCCGCGGTTGTTGTCTTGTCGCTTCCGGGAGCTTGTCGCTCGCCAGGTCTTGCCGGGACGCGTGGCTCGTCGCGGTAAGTATCTTGGGATGCCTTGGTTGGCTTTCTCGGCAAGCTCCTCTTGCCGGGGTCTCGTGTTTTAAATGGCCTTCCCGGCAAGCTCCTCTTGCCGGGGCCTTGTCTCCTTGGCTCAAATACTTTGTTCTTGGATGGCTCCAAAGGAACCACGGAGGACCTTGGCGGTCACCTGGCAAGCCTTGCCGCGGGACGCTGTGACTGCCCGTGCACAAGTTCGGGATACTAGGGTACCCCTACTCTAGTACACCGACAGGAGCCCCCGGGCCTGGGCCACACACGGTGCCGAGCGCTGTTGGGTCAGGCCCAAAACAGGGCATGGGCACGCGCGGCCTGGGTCATGTCGTATCTTACTCCGCATCCACCGCGCCCTCCCCGAACGGCACGCGTTGATTGCGGCGTCGTGGGAGAGGGCGTGGGTGGTTCCTTTATTCGGAAAGGCGAAACGCCCGCCTCCTGGCGGTTCGCACCTTCCCCATAAACGGAGGGAGGCATGGAGGCGTGGTCTTCGAGGCGTCCACTCCCCACGATCACGGGGTGGGGAGGGGTCGCCTCATTCATCGCCTCAGTTCTGCACGCCTGCCACGCGGCCTCCATGCGCTTGGAGTGGCGAACGGTGGAGGCGGGAAACTGGGTCGTCATGGGTCGAGGCAGCGGGTCGGGCCCAGTTCCCTGCTCCTTTCGTGTCTTGATTGGCTGAGCGGGGCGGCCGAGCCCCCACCCCGCTCCTTTATAAGGAGCGGGAGAGGGGGGGGGGCGGAAAACCGCATTCTTTCATCTCCTCTTTCCTTCAGCATCTGCTTCCCTCTCTCTCATTCGCCATGGAGAAAGGGAACCCTGGTCCTTCGACGGTGGCGACGAGGGTCGCCGCTAGGCAACGCGTCCCTCCTCCCCCCCGCACCCGTGGTGGCAGAGCCAGCCGCAAGGGGAAGAGGGAGGGGACGAGGCCGTGGGCGAGGTCGAGAGCGAGGCCGAGGCGGTCGGGGAAGTGGTGGGCGCGGCAGCCCGCCGGCCTCGCCTCCGCCAGCAGATCCTCTCCCCGTGGCGGACCATATCGGGGACGACCCTTGCGAGTTCTTCGTCAGGCTGCGTCGGCCGCCTCGTCGTCGCCTTCGTCTCCCGACTCCATTTGCGAGCGAGATGGAGTTGGATCCGCCCGAGAAACTGAGGTTGCACATGAGGGGCTGTGGAATCAGCGGTACGCGAGTCCGCGTTGATTTCTCGGCCCCTAATGTGATGTATCTTGGTCGAGGGTGGAAGACGTTCACCCGCATCCACAGCTTGATGGCGGGGCTCACCCTCGATTTTAAGCTGATGGAGGGTGGTTTCCTCTCCGTCAAGGTCTTCGGGTGCTTGGGGACTCGGGCACGGTGCTGCGTAGAGAGCTCCTCAGATAGCGAAGGCTCCTCCTCGGGTAGGAGTGACGAGGAGGACAGCGATAGCGACGCGAGGGTGGCGGGCGGCAGGATGATGGGTCCGACTAGGTGTCGGGCGCCGCTCCGTGCGGCTCCGGCTACCCCATCATCCGCGTCGCCGGTTCCTTGAGCTTCTCGGGGCCGTCTCCTTGGGCGGCTGGCGCAGGGAGGCTGCGGAAGAGGAAGAGGGCAGGCGGCAAGGCCGTCAACTTGGAGTACGAGGGCACGACGCCCTCGACAGCGTGCTGACGTCCTGCCGCCTCGTCTTCGAGCTCTGCCTCCGGCGCCGCCATCACCATCCATCCCCTGGACGACCGCCAAGACGCTCTCTTGGTGTCTTCTGCTTCCCATAGCTCGTCTAGGCGCCCCTTTTGCCCTTTTCGCCTCCTTGCCCTACCTCCTGAAGAGAGGGACAAACAAGGGATTATGGGCACCTTATCTCTTTTTAATTTATAAGCCCTCGGGCCTTAGCTGCATTTAAAGCTTGTAATCCCATCATTCATGTTTTACATTCTCCATGAACTGTACCTGAGTGGAATGCTTTTTAATGAAAAGGGGATGCTTGCCGGGTCACTTGTCTTGCGGGTAGACACTTTTTTCCCGGCAGCAGGCCCTGCCGTCTTCCCACGTCGCTCGACCTTTCTCACGCCTTTGGCGGAGGCAGGGAGGAGGCGGGTTCAGGCTCCTCGTTTCGTCCCTTTGCTGCCGCGACTACGACCAAAACTGGTCCCGGGAACGAGCCCTAGGGCCTAGAGTTAAGGGAGCACGGTAGCTTTTAGGAAGAAACGAGGTTTCGCATATCTCAGTCCATAAGAGAATGCATGATAAGGGATGAAAAACTTATCTGAGATTGCAGCCCCCGGCGACTCTGGTTCGCCGTGGGTTAATCTTTGTACTTGCAGCCCCCGGCAACACTGGCTTGCTGGGGTCCAGGTGTTGGCCCGTCCTTCTTGTCCTTAAGTGGTCCGGCCAGGGTGCGCGAGCCCTGCGAACCAAGGGAAACGAAAGAACAACAAAAGGACGCACACTCGACCTCTAAGTTAGGGGTTAGCCGCTGCTAAACACTATCAACCCTAACCAAGGACGAGACCCGACTCAGCATGCATGCTAAATCTTAGGGCGCCCGTGCTTCATCTTCGCTCAGGGTCTGCGCCTGGCTTTGTACAAAGGATTACATGCAACAGCGGCAGGACTTGTACAAAAAGTTGGTTGCTGGACAGGGTCCGACAACCGCGCCTTACGGGTAAAACTTACGAAGATGCTCGATGTTCCAGGAGTTGCTCACCGGAAAGCCATCTTCGGTCTCAAGGCGGACAGTGCCAGGCCTAGTGACTCGTTTCACCCGGTAAGGGCCCTCCCACTTCGGCGTCAACTTGTTGGAATTCTTGGCGGAATGAACGCGCCGAAGAACAAGGTCGCCTTCCTCGAGACTTCTGGCTTTAACTTTGCGGCTATGGTAGCGGCGCAAAGCTTGCTGCTAGCGAGCAGCTCGCACAACAGCCTGAAGACGATCTTCCTCCAGGAGCAGCGCGTCATCTTGTCGCAGCTGCTGTTGCTCAAGCTCATCATAAGCGAGCACTCGAGGTGACCCGTATACGAGTTCCGTGGGGATAACTGCCTCTGCTCCATAGACTAGAGCGAAAGGTGTCTGGCCAGTGGCTCGATTTGGCATCGTCCTGGTTGACCAAAGAACCACCGGCAGCTCCTCGATCCAGTTTCTTCCGCACTTGTGCAGCCTGTCGAAAGTCCTGGTCTTGAGCCCCCGCAGCACTTCAGCATTTGCCCTCTCCGCTTGACCGTTGCTCCTGGGGTGAGCAACAGAAGCGAAGCAGACCTTGGCGCCAAGATCTTGGACGTACTGCATGAAGGTGCGGCTCGTGAATTGTGTACCGTTGTCGGTGATGATCCTGTTAGGGATCCCGAAGCGGCAAACAATCGACCTAAAGAACTTGACTGCTGACTGTGCTGTCACCTTCCTCACTGGTTCCACTTCCGGCCACTTTGTGAACTTGTCGATTGCGACGTACAAGTACTCAAAGCCCCCGACTGCCCGGGGGAAGGGGCTGAGGATGTCGAGCCCCCAGACCGAAAATGGCCAGGATAAAGGGATCGTCTGGAGAGCCTGAGCTGGCTGGTGTATCTGCTTGGAATGGAACTGGCACGCTTCACACTTGGTTACTTGTGCAGTTGCATCCTGGAGGGTTGTCGGCCAAAAGAAACCTTGCCGGAATGCTTTGCCGGCAAGTGCTCTGGCGCCAATGTGGTGACAACATATGCCTCAATGTATCTCTGCCAACAGCTTCTGTCACCGTTGAGTCTTCTTCTGTACAGTGTGTTGTCGACAAACTGGTACATACTTGAGTGCCGGGCTACTCTTTCCGCTTCTTCTGGCTCTTCGGGAAGTTCTCCTGTCTGGAGGAAACGGACGATCTGCTGTGCCCATGCTGGAGCTTGTGGCTCGACAGCAAGGACTAAAGGCATATCTGCTGCTGCGGGAACATTCGCTTCTACGGCGAGAACCTGCGGCTCAGCCGGAGCTTGGCGTTCCCCGGCAAGCTTGCCGGAGCAAAACTTGTCGGGAGCGTCTGCTACAACGAAACAAACCCTGGGGCTTGTCGGAGCAGACTGCTCCTCAGCACTCTTGGCGCTGATCTTGGGGACCTTCTTGGCGGCGGCTTCGAGAAGCTCTACCGGAAGATAGTCACCAGAAATCAACTGACTCTTCTTGCTCTGTCCAGTTGATGGTGTCATAGATGGTTGAGAAAGCTTGAGCACAAAGATCCCTGGTTCCACAGGTAACTTAAGTGCTGCGCACTTTGACAGGCCGTCAGCAATGTCGTTCTGTGCTCTTGGAACATGTTCCATCTGTAGGCCGACAAAGCGCTCTTCTAGCTTCCTCACTTCATCAACGTAAGCTTCCATCAACGGACTCTGATACATCTTGTTCACTTGGCGGACGACGAGCTGCGAGTCACCCCTGACAATGAGTTGCTTGATCCCAAGGTCCGCCGCGATCCTGAGACCGGCAAGCAATCCTTCATACTCTGCAGTATTGTTTGTTGCTTGCTCCTTGGGAAAGTGCATCTGGACTACGTACTTGAGGTGCTCTCCGGTGGGTGCGATAAACAGCACGCCAGCACCGGCGCCTTGCAGCGAAAAGGCACCATCGAAGTACATCAGCCATTCTTTGCTTGCCTCCTTGACGGGGATGCTCGTCTCTGGAATTTCTTCATCTGGTGTTGGCGTCCACTCTGCTATGAATTATGCCAATGCTCTGCTTTGGATAGTTGAAGTGCTCTCAAACTTAAGGCCAAAGCTTGACAGTTCCAGTGCCCACTCAACAATCCTGCCTGTTGCTTCGGGATTCTGCAGTATCCTCTTCAGCGGAAAGCGAGTGACAACTGTGATCTCATGTGCTTGGAAGTAATGGCGCAGCTTTCTCGAGGCCATGAGAAGGCCGAAAAGCAATTTCTGCACACCAGAGTACCTTGACCTAGCCCCCTGCAGAAGGGAACTGACAAAGTAGACTGGGCGCTGCACCATTCTCTTCTGCCGTATCTCTTCGCATATCTGCGCAGATCCATGTTTGCCGGGACCAGAGCTTGTCGGAGAAGCCCCCTGCTTGTCGCTGGATGTGCTTGCCATCGTCGCTGGCTCATCATCAGCCTCCCTCTCCGCTACTAACGCAGCACTAACCACTTGATTCGTCGCCGCCAGATACAGCAGCAACTTCTCTTGTGGCTTAGGTGCGACAAGTATTGGAGTGGAGAACAGGTATCTCTTCAAGTCCTGCAGCGCAGCCTCCGCTTCCGGAGTCCATTTCATTGGACCTGCCTTTTTCAAAATTTTGAAAAACGGCAGGGCGCGCTCAGCAGACTTAAAGATAAACCTGCCGAGAGCCGCCACGCAGCCGGCAAGTTTCCGTACATCCTTGACGCGCTTCGGTGCTTCGATCTGCTCGGTGGCCTTGATCTTGTCGGGATTGGCTTCAATTCCCCTCTGAGACACGAAGAACCCGAGAAGCTTGCCGGAAGGGACTCCAAACACGCACTTCTCGGGGTTGAGCTTGAGGCTGATCTTGCGTAGATTTGCAAAAGTCTCTTCTAGATCTTGAATCAGAGTTGCTTTGTCCCTGCTCTTGACCACTATATCATCCATGTAGGCTTCCACATTTCTGTGTATTTGCAGTTCAAAAGCAGTATGGACTACTCTTGCAAATGTTGAACCAGCATTCTTCAAACCGAAAGGCATCCGTACGAAACAGTACGTGCCACATGGAGTGATGAATGCGGTTTTCTCCTCATCCTCTTCTGCCATGAAGATCTGATGGTATCCTGAGTATGCGTCAAGAAATGAAAGCAAGTCACATCCAGCCGTGGAGTCAACAATCTGGTCAATGCGCGGCAAGGGAAATGGATCTTTGGGACAAGCTTTGTTAACATCGGTAAAGTCGATACAAAGCCTCCACTTCCCATTTGCCTTGCGCACGACTACAGGATTGGCCAACCATGTAGGATGGAGCACTCCTCTGACAAGGCCTGCTGCTTCCAACTTCTTGATCTCTTCTGCGATGAATTCTTGGTGCTCCACTGCTTGTTTCCTGACTTTCTGCTTAACGGGCCGCGCATGAGGACATACGACAAGGTGGTGCTCAATTACTTTCCTGGGAACGCCGGGGATGTCAGACGGTTGCCACGCAAACACATCGACATTCGCCCGTAGGAAAGCAACGAGCGCGCTTTCCTATTTAGGGTCGAGAGTGGCACTGATGGTGAAAGTACCACCAGTGCCGTCCTCTTTGGCGGACACCTTCTTGGTTGCTGGCGGAGCTGCCATCGTCTTCTTACACTTGCCGGTGGAGCTCGATGGTGCGTCCTTGACGGTAGCGCAGCACTCCGAAGAGGTGCGCTTGCCGGAGTGGGCATCAGAACTCTTGCCGGACTTGGTCTTCTTCTTCCCCCCGGGAGCTTCAGCGGCAAGTGTCTCTCGATCTGCTGCTGCTGCTGCTGCTTCCCGGTAGATCTTGTCGGCACATATAAGAGCATCCTTCTTGTCGCCGTGGACAAAGATGACACTTATCGGGCCTGGCATCTTCAGCATGTTGTACGCATAGTGAGAGGCCGCCATGAACTTGGTGAGCGCTGGACGGCCGAGAATTCCATTGTAAGACAATGGAAAATCGGCAATGTCAAAAGTAATCCTCTCAGTCCTAAAGTTCAGCTCGCTGCCAAATGTCACTGGCAGCGTGATCTTCCCCTTTGGCTTGCTCCTTCCTGGGTTGATTCCTTGGAATGTGACGGTTTCTTCGAGCTCGCTGTCAGGGACTTGGAGTTTCCGGAGCACAGCGGAGGAGATCAGGTTCAAGCCGGCCCCGCCGTCAACTAGCATCTTAGTGACCTTGAGGTTGCGGATAGTTGGTGAGACCAACATCGGCAAGCACCCGACCGCAGTTGTGCGATCAGGGTGGTCCTCAATATCAAAGATGATAGGCGTGCTGGACCATTTCAGAAGCTTGCGTGATTCGACGGGTGGTTCTGCCGCATTGACTTCCCGCACCCATTGCTTGAGTTGGCGGTGTGAAGTATGCAGAAAAGCACCGCCGTAAACACACAAGACCTCTGTGGCTTTCTGAAACTCCTGCTCACTAGTCTCGTCATCATCCATGTCTTCGTCGTCGTCGTCTTCATCTTTGTCGCGGCCGCGGGGAGGTCTGTCTCCTTGCCACTGATTGGCCTTGCCGCGGCGTCCTCCCCGGCCGGTGTGCTTCGTACCGGATCCTCCAGCACCTGCTTGGGCTTTCTCCTTATCGCGTCACTCGTACTCGGCCTTTTGCAGCTCGACAAGCTGCTCGACCTTCTTGCAGCTCTGGAGGTCATGGCCCTTGGTGCGGTGGATCTTGCAGTACTGTTTGTTGGTGCCGTCCTGCTTGTTGGCGGCCACCACAGCCTGGCAGTTGGCGCATGCGGCAACCTCCTTGTCGGAGCCACCATCTTTGGCTTTCTTGGCGCCACCATCGTCGCCGGACTGCTCAACAACTAGCACATCTTTGCCTTTCCTCTTCCTGTTGTTCCGCCGCCGGTTTTTATTTGCCGGGCCAGCATCCTCACTGTCAGATCCTCCTGTTCCTGTATTCTCTCCGGGGAGTTTCCTCCCTTCTTCAGCGCGCGCACACCTGTCGGCCAGAGCATATAGCTCGCTGACATCTCTGATCTTGCACATCGCCATCTCCTCCCGCATCCTGCGGTTACGCATGTTCTGGTGGAACGCGCTGATGACCGCGGTAGGGTGGACATCTGGGATGTTGCGTTGCACTTGGCTGAATCTTTGGATGTACTTGCGAAAGGGCTCTCCTTCCTTCTGGGCAAGCAGGTGAAGGTCACTCTCCTGGCCATGAGGTTTGTGGCCGCCCGTAAAGGCGCCGACAAACTGATGGCATAGGTCTGCCCAGGAAGATATGGAGTTTTCTGGCAAGTGCATGAGCCAGGACCTGACGTTGGGTTTGAGCACCAGCGGGAAGTAGTTGGCAAGGATCTTGTCGTCTCGCCCCCCGGTAGCCTGCACCGCGATGGTGTAGATGCTGAGGAACTCCGACGGATGCAACATGCCGTCGTACTTCTCGGGTACGTCTGGCTTGAAATTCTTCGTGCTGGGCCACTGGACTTGCCGCAGCTCACGGGTAAACGCAGGGCAACCTACCGCGTACGGCAGGTCGCCTGATTCCCCTGGCGCATGCATGTCGATAGTGGGTCCAGCGCGTCGGTCTGACTGGCGTCGCGTTTCTCTTCGGCGCTCGATGCGGGTACGAGCGTCTTCTTGCTGTCGTTCGTGCAGAACTTGGCGTTGATCGCGACGAGTTCGCGGATCTGATGAAGCGGTGGAGTCGCTGTCGCAGTGGACCCTGCGAGTCGGCGATCTTGGCTTTCGGGGCGGAGAGTGCACGGTGGTTGCACCCCCACCGGTCTTGTCACCATCGGCTCGCACCTGGCTGGCTTGTCGCGGCTGCGATGTGGTCGGCTGCCGCGGAGTGTCGCCGTTGGCGAAACCGATGAGGCTCTGAATGGTGGCCCTCCAGTCGTCAATCTTGTCTGGCGTTGGAGGGAAGTCTAGGAGCAGTTGAGCTCGCGCCAAAGCTTCTGCTGGAGTGGCGGGTAGCGGTGGTGAACGGTGCGAGGAGAGGGATATGCTCGGACTCCTAACCGCGTTAGAAGGAGCAATATCTTGTCCAGGCGACCGTGCCTCGCTCGCCCCAGCACGTTGGCGCGCGTGCTGGCCTGGAGCGTCCTGAGATCCGCCAGCTCGATTTGGGTCCAGCGAGCGTATGGTACCGTGGGTACCACGTCGCCGCCGGTCCCGCGCTTCCTGAGATGGGCGCGGAGCATCCACGGACGCCCGGTCGTCGTGGGAGCCTGCTACGCCGCCGACGGGCAGCGCTGCCTTGTCCTTGGACCTGGCGGCACCGTGGGCTACCTCGTCGACGCCCATTCTTCCGCCGGCATCTTCCCCACTAGCCGTTTGCTCCGGCGGCGGTGGGTTCGACGCGGATGGAGCAGCCGCCTCCGAAGCCTTCTTCTTCGGCGGCATGTCGATGAAGTCAATGAAGATCTAGCTCGTGCGAACGCCGGATCAGGTTCAAACAACCTCGACACCCCCTACCTGGCGCGCCAAAGATGCCGGGGATTCTGGCTCCTCGAGCACCTATGGGGACGGAGCCCCTTCTCGGTTCGGCGGGGGGCGGAGGCCGCGCAAAGAGCGGATCGAGACGAGGCACACGAGGGGTTTTTACCCAGCTTCGGAGCTCTCCGGAGAGATAATACTCCTACTGCTGCTTTGTGGATTGTATTGAGTTCTTGCTCGGGAGCGCTGAGTGCTACAGTACACACCAGCAGCTAACGAGACCGAGCGCGAGTGATCTACTGTTCGTCCTCTCTTCCTACGTTGTGCATGGGCCTCCTTTTATATGCTCAAGGGGTCTCCAACAGGTGGCAACGTAGGCAAGGGCAAAAATGGAAAGGTGTTGCGGTAGGTACAGCTACCTACACAGTGTATCATACCTAACCCTGACGGCAGGGGACAAAGGCATTAAATGCCCGTCTGCATCGCCCAAACAGGGCAGAAAAGGGACCGTTAGGGACGCCACCGCTTGCCACGATGGCGATCTTGTCAGCGCTTGCTTGCCACGGCGCACCCCTGGCTGCACAGCCTCTCGCCACGTATGCCTGGAAGTGCCCCAGAGCGACACGTTGGTGGGTGAGATGGAGCACGGGTACAGAGTGGTTGCTTGCCGCGGCAAGCGTCTTGCCGCGGTTGTTGTCTTGTCGCTTCCGGGAGCTTGTCGCTCGCCAGGTCTTGCCGGGACGCGTGGCTCGTCGCGGTAAGTATCTTGGGATGCCTTGGTTGGCTTTCCCGGCAAGCTCCTCTTGCCGGGGTCTCGTGTTTTAAGTGGCCTTCCCAGCAAGCTCCTCTTGCCGGGGCCTTGTCTCAATGGCTCAAATACTTTGTTCTTGGATGGCTCCAAAGGAACCACGGAGGACCTTGGCGGTCACCTTGTAAGCCTTGCCGCGGGACGCTGCGACTGCCTGTGCACAAGTTCGGGATACTAGGGTACCCCTACTCTAGTACACCGACATGCTCTAAAAGATATAAGTGAAGCACTAGAGCAAAACTATAAAGCTCAAAAGATATAAGTGAAGCACATAGAGTATTCTATCAAATTCCAATTCATGTATGGCTGTCTCAAAAGGTGTGTACATCAAGGATGATTGTGGTAAACTAAATAGCAAAGACTCAAATCATATAAGACGCTCCAAGCAAAACACATATCATGTGGTGAATAAAAATATAGCTCCAAGTAAAATTACCGATGGAAGTAGACGAAAGAGGGGATGCCTTCCGGGGCATCCCCAAGCTTTGACTTTTTGGTGTCCTTGGATTATCTTGGGGGTGCCATGGGCATCCCCAAGCTTAGGCTCTTGCCACTCCTTGTTCCATAATCCATCAAAAGATTTCACCCAAAACTTCAAAACTTCACAACACAAAACTCAACAGAAATCTCGTGAGCTCCGTTAGCAAAAGAAAACTAAAGACCACTTCAAGGTACTGTAATGAACTCATTCTTTATTTATATTGGTGTTAAACCTACTGTATTCCAACTTCTATATGGACTATAAACTATTTTACTAGCCATAGATTCATCAAAATAAGCAAACAACACATGAAAAACAGGATCTGTTAAAAACAGAACAGTCTATAGTAATCTGTAACTAACGCAAACTTCTGGAACTCCAAACAATATACAAAAATAGGAAGACCTAGAAAATTTGTTTATTGCTCAGCAGCAATTGGAATCACTATTTTATCACGTTCTGTTGATTTTTAACAATTGTTTTTGTGAACAGAAAGTTTCTGGAAATTACAGCAAGATCAAATAACTATCATCCAAGAAGATCCTATAGGTTTAACTTGGTACAAACACTAATTAAAACATAAAACCACATCTAAACAGAAGGTAGATGGATTATTTATTCCTAAACAGAAGCAATAACTAAAAAAAACTAAAAATAAAATTGGGTTGCCTCCCA
Organism: Aegilops umbellulata; assembly: GCA_032464435.1. Classification (NCBI taxonomy): domain Eukaryota; kingdom Viridiplantae; phylum Streptophyta; class Magnoliopsida; order Poales; family Poaceae; genus Aegilops; species Aegilops umbellulata. The sequence goes on from CP136060.1 coordinate 330,066,785, forward strand.
ACAAGTGCTATCGTTTAACGCTCCTCGCTAGGCATTGAGATTTCAATGATGCTCATAAGAAATACAAGAATTGAAGCACAAAGAGAGCATCATAAAACACGTGAAAAACACATCAAAGTCTAACATACTTCCTATGCATAGGCATCTTATAGGCAAACAAATTATCAAGTCAAGCAAAAACTAGCATATGCAAGGAAGCGGAAAGAAACAATAGCAATCTCAACATAAAGAGAGGTAATTTAGTAACATGAAAATTTCTACAACCATATTTTCCTCTCTCATAATAATTACTTGTAGGATCATAAATTCAACAAAATAGCTATCACATAAAATATTTTCAATACGATCCACATGCATATAAAGTTGACATTCTTCCAAAATAGTGGGAATATCATTAACTAAAGTCATGACCTCTCCAAACCCATCTTTATCAAAAATTTCATAAGATTGAACATTCTACAAATATGTGGGATTTAAAGTTGACACTCCTCCAAACCCACTTTCAATAATATTGCAAACACTATTATCAATCTCATATTCATCATGGGGCTTAAATAAATTTTTAAGAACATAAGAAGAACTATCACCCCAATCATGATCATTGCAACAAGTAGAGGACATAGCAAAACTAGCATCCCCAAGCTTAGGGTTTTGCATATTTTTAGCACAATTGACATCAATAGAATTTATAGTAAAATCATTGCAATCATGTTTTTTATTCAAAGATCTATCGTGAATCGCTTCATAAATTACTTCATCACAATTTTTAGATTCACGAATTTCAGGCAAAACCTCATAAAGATAATCGAGTGCACTCAATTCAATAGCAATAGGTTCATCATAATTGGATCTCTTAAAGAGATTGGCAAGTGGATGAGGATCCATAAACTTTTAGCAAGTGAAGATGCAAGCAAAAAGAAGGCACATGGTAACACAAGATTGAACGGAGGAAGGGCGAATAAAATGGCAAGGGTGAAGTGGGGGAGAGGAAAACGAGAGGCAAATGGCAAATAATGTAATGCGGGAGATAAGGAATTGTGATGGGTACTTGGTATGTTGACTTTTGCGTAGACCTCCCCGGCAACGGCGCTAGAAATCTTCCTGCTACCTCTTGAGCACTCTGTTGGATTTCCTTGAAGAGGAAAGGGTGATGCAGCAGAGTAGAGTAAGTATTTCCCTCAGTTTTTGAGAACCAAGGTATCAATCCAATAGGAGGCTACGCGCGAGTCCCTCGTACCTACACAAAACAAATAGCTCAACGCAACCAACGCGATTAGGGGTTGTCAATCCCTTCACGACCACTTACGAGAGTGAGATCTGATAGAGATGATAGATAATATTTTTGGTATTTTTGGTATAGAGATGCAAAGTAAAATAAAAGGTAAAGTAAAAAAGCAAAGCAATAATAAAGTGATTGGAGATTGATATGATGAGAATAGACCCGGGGGCCATAGATTTCACTAGTGGCTTCTCTCAAGAGCATAAGTATTCTACGGTGGGTGAACAAATTACTGTTGAGCAATTGACAGAATTGAGCATAGTTATGAGAATATCTAGGTATGATCATGTATATAGGCATCACGTCCGAGACAAGTAGACCGACTCCTGCCTGCATCTACTATTATTACTCAACTCATCGACCGCTATCCAGCATGCATCTAGAGTATTAAGTTAAAAACAGAGTAACGCCTTAAGCAAGATGACATGATGTAGAGGGATAATTTCATGCAATATGAGAAAAACCCCATCTTGTTATCCTCTCTGGCAACAATACAATACGTGCCTTGCTGCCCCTACCGTCACTGGGAAAGGACACCGCAAGATTGAACCCAAAGCTAAGCACTTCTCCCATTGCAAGAAGAACCAATCTAGTAGGCCAAACCAAACTTCGAAGAGACTTGCAAAGATAACCAGTCATACATAAAATAATTCAGTGAAGATTCAAATATTGTTCATAGATAATCTTGATCGTAAACCCACAATTCATCAGTCTCAACAAACACACTGCAAAAAGAAGATTACATCGAATAGATCCCCACGAGAGAGGGGGAGAGCATTGTATTGAGATCCAAAAAGAGAGAAGAAGTCATCTAGCTACTAACTATGGACCCGAAGGTCTGAGGTAAACTATTCACACTTCATCGGAGGGGCTATGATGATGTAGAAGCCCTCCGTGGTGGATGCCCTCTCCGACGGAGCTCCGGAACATGCCCCAAGATGGGATCTCGTGGGTACAGAAGGTTGCGGCGATGGAATTACGTTTTTAGCCCCGTATATGATTGTTTGGGGGTACGTAGGTATATATAGGAGGAAGGAGTACGTCGGTGGAGCAAAGGGGGGCCCACGAAGTAGGGGGGCGCCCTCCACCCTCGTGACCGCCTCCCTGAATGAAATATGCCCTAGAGGCAATAATAAAGTTATTATTTATTTCCTTATATCATGATAAATGTTTATTATTCATGCTAGAATCGACTAACCGGAAAAATAATACATGTGTGAATACATAGACAAACAGAGTGTCACTAGTATGCCTCTACTTGACTAGCTCGTTAATCGAAGATGGTTATGTTTCCTAACCATGAACAAAAGAGTTGTTATTTGATTAACGGGATCACATCATTAGGAAAATGATGTGATTGACATGACCCATTCCATTAGCTTAGCACCCGATCGTTTAGTATGTTGCTATTGCTTTATTCATGACTTATACATGTTCCTATGACTATGAGATTATGCAACTCCCGTTTGCCGGAGGAACACTTTGTGTGCTACCAAACGTCACAACATAACTGGGTGATTATAAAGGAGCTCTACAGGTGTCTCCAAAGGTACATGTTGGGTTGGCGTATTTCGAGATTAGGGTTTGTCACTCCGATTGTCGGAGAGGTATCTCTGGGCCCTCTCGATAATGCACATCAACTAAGCCCTGCAAGCAATGCAACTAATGAGTTAGTTGTGAGATGATGTATTATGGAACGAGTAAAGAGACTTGCCGGTAACGAGATTGAACTAGGTATTCAGATACCGACGATCGAATCTCGGGCAAGTAACATACCGATGACAAAGGGAACACCGTATGTTGTTATGCGGTCTGACCGATAAAGATCTTCATAGAATATGTAGGAGCCAATATGAGCATCCAGGTTCCGCTATTGGTTATTGACCGGAGACGTGTCTCGGTCATGTCTACATTGTTCTCGAACCTGTAGGGTCCGCACGCTTAAGGTTTCGATGACAGTTATATTATGAGTTTATGAGATTTGATGTAACAAAGGAGTTCAGAGTCCCGGATGAGATCGGGGACATGACGAGGAGTCTCGAAATGGTCGAGACGTAAAGATTGATATATTGGACGACTATATTCGGACATCGGAAAGGTTCTGAGTGGTTCGGGTATTTTTCGGAGTACCGGGGAGTTACGGGAATACGGGGGAAGAAGTATATGGGCCTTATTGGGCTTTAGGGGAGAGGGAGAGGCAGGCCGCGCGCCCCCCATTGACTAGTCCGAATTGGACTAGGGGGAGGGGCGGCGCCCCCTCCTTCCTTCTCTTCCCTCTTCCCCTTCCTTGTCTCCTACTCCTACTACTTGGAAGGACTCCTAGTTGTACTAGGAAAGGGGGAATCCTACTCCCGGTGGGAGTAGGACTCCCCTAGGGCGCGCCATAGAGAGGGCCGGCCCTCCCCTCCTCCACTCCTTTATATAGGGGGGCAGGGGGCACCCCATAGACACACAAGTTGATCTTCGTGATCGTTCTCTTAGTCGTGTGCGGTGCCCCCCTCCACCATAATCCTCGATAATATTGTAGCGGTGCTTAGGCGAAGCCTTGCGACGGTAGAACATCAAGATCATCACCACGCCGTCGTGCTGACGGAACTCTTCCCCAACACTTTGCTGGATCGGAGTCCGGGGATCGTCATCGAGCTAAACGTGTGATAGAACTCGGAGGTGCCGTAGTTTCGGTGCTTGATCGGTCGGGTCGTGAAGACGTACGACTACATCAACCGTGTTGTCATAACGCTACCACTGTCGGTCTACGAGGGTACGTAGACAACACTGTCCCCTCTCGTTGCTATGCATCACCATGATCTTGCGTGTGCGTAGGAAAATTTTGAAATTACTACGTTCCCCAACAGTGGCATTCGAGCCTAGGTTTTATGTGTTGATGTTATATGCACGAGTATAACACAAGTGAGTTATGGGCGATATAAGTCGTACTGATGACCAGCATGTCATGCTTTGGTTCGGCGGTATTGTTGGATGAAGCGGCCCGGACCAACATTACGCGTACGCTTACGCGAGACCGGTTCTACCGACGTGCTTTGCACACAGGTGGCTGGCGGGTGTCAGTTTCTCCAACTTTAGTTGAACCGAGTGTGGCTACGCCCGGTCCTTGCGAAGGTTAAAACAGCACCAACTTGACAAACTATCGTTGTGGTTTTGATGCGTAGGTAAGATTGGTTCTTGCTTAAGCCCGTAGCAGCCACGTAAAACTTGCAACAAACAAAGTAGAGGACGTCTAACTTGTTTTTGCAGGGTATGTTGTGATGTGATATGGTCAAAGACATGATGCTAAACTTTATTGTATGAGATGATCATGTTTTGTAACCGAGTTATCGGCAACTGGCAGGAGCCATATGGTTGTCGCTTTATTGTATGCAATGCAATCGCCCTGCAATGCTTTACTTTATCACTAAACGGTAGCAATAGTCGTAGAAGCATAAGATTGGCGAGACGACAACAATGCTACGATGGAGATCAAGGTGTCACGTCGGTGACGATGGTGATCATGATGGTGCTTCGGAGATGGAGATCACAAGCACAAGATGATGATGGCCATATCATATCACTTATATTGATTGCATGTGATGTTTATCTTTTATGCATCTTATCTTGCTTTGATTGACGGTAGCATCATAAGATGATCCCTCACTAAATTATCATAGTAAAAGTGTTCTCCCTGAGTACGTACCGTTGCGAAAGTTCTTCGTGCTGAGACACCACGTGATGATCGGGTGTGACAGGCTCTACGTTCAAATACAACGGGTGCAAAACAGTTGCACACGCAAAATACTCAGGTTTAACTTGACGAGCCTAGCATATAAAAGATATGGCCTCGGAACACGGAGACCGAAAGGTCGAGCGTGAATCATATAGTAGATATGATCAACATAGTGATGTTCACCATTGAAACTACTCCATCTCACGTGATGATCGGACATGGTTTAGTTGATTTGGATCACATGATCACTTAGAGGATTAGAGGGATGTCTATCTAAGTGGGAGTTCTTAAGTAATATGATTAATTGAACTTTAATTTATCATGAACTTAGTCCTCGTAGTATTAGCATATCTATGTTGTAGATCAATAGCTCGCGTTGTTGCTTCCCTGTGTTTATTTTGATATGTTCCTAGAGAAAATTGTATTGAAAGATGTTAGTAGCAATGATGCGGATTGGATCTGTGATCTGAGGTTTATCCTCATTGCTGCACAGAAGAATTATGTCCTTGATGCACTGCTAGGTGACGGACCTATTGCAGGAGCAAATGCAGACGTTATGAACGTTCGTCTAGCTCAATATGATGACTACTTGATAGTTTAGTGCACCATGCTTAACGGCTTAGAATCAGGACTTCAAAGACATTTTGAATGTCATGGACCATATGAGATGTTCCAGGAGTTGAAGTTAATATTTCAAGCAAATACCCGATTTGAGAGATATGAAGTCTACAACAAGTTCTATAGCTAAAAGATGGAGGAGAATCGCTCAACTAGTGAGCATCTGCTAAGATTGTCTGGGTACTACAATCGCTTGAATCAAGTGGGAGTTAATCTTCCAGATAAGATAGTGATTGACCGAATTCTCTAGTCACCATCACCAAGTTAGTAGAACTTCGTGATGAACTATAATATGCAAGGGATAGCAGAAACGATTCCCAAGCTCTTCGTGATGCTAAAATCGACGAAGGTAGAAATCAAGAAAAACATCAAGTGTTGATGGTTGACAAGATCACTAGTTTCAAGAAAAGGGCAAAGAAAAAAAAAGGGAACTTCAAGAAGAACAGCAAGCAAGTTGCTGCTCAAGTGAAGAAGCCCAAGTCTGGTCCTAAGCCTGAGACTAAGTGCTTCTACTGCAAAGAGACTGGTCACTAGAAGCGGAACTACCCCAAGTGATTGGCGGATAAGAAGGATGGCAAAGTGAACATAAGTATATTTGATATACATGTTATTGATGTGTACTTTACTAGTGTTTATAGCAACCCCTCAGTATTTGATACTAGTTCAGTTGCTAAGATTAGTAACTCGAAACGGGAGTTGCAGAATAAACAGAGACTAGTTATGGGTGAGGTGACGATGTGTGTTGGAAGTAGTTCCAAGATTGATATGATCATCATCGCACACTCCCTATACTTTCGGGATTAGTGTTGAAACTAAATAAGTGTTATTTGGTGTTTGCGTTGAGCATGTGTAAGTGCATGTCGGTGTACTAAAGTAGGGGTACTCTAGTATCCCGAACTTGTGCACGGGCAGTCGCAGCACCCCGCGGCAAGGCCCGCCAGGTGATCACCAAGGCTCTCTATGGTTCCTTTGGAGCCATTCGAGAACAAAGTATTTAAGTCAAGGAGACAAGGCCTCGGCAAGAGGAGCTTGCCGGGAAGGCCATTCAAGGTACAAGACCCCGGCAAGAGGAGCTTGCCGGGAAGCCCCAACGAGAGCATCTCAAAGAACCTGCCGCAGCGCGCCACGCATCCCGGCAGGACCCGGCGAGCGACAAGTTCCCGGGCGCGACAAGGCAACGGCCGCGGCAAGGCGCTTGCCGCGCCAGGCAGCCACTCTGTACCCGCGCTCCAGCTCACCCACCTACGTGTCGCTCCGGGACCCTTCCCAGCGTACGTGGCGGGAGGCTGTGCAGCCAGGGGTACACTATGGCAGGCAGCGCTGACAGGATCGCCATCGTGGCGAGCGATGGCGCCCCTGACGGTCCCTTTTCTGCACCGTCTGGGCGACGTAGACAGGCATTTAATGCCTTTGTCCCCTGCCGTCAGGGTTAGGTATGATACACTGTGTAGGTAGCTGTACCTACCGCAGCATATTTACACTTTTGCGCTTACCTACATTGCCACCTGTTGGAGACCCCTTGAACATATAAAAGGAGGCCCATGCACAACGTAGGGAGGGATCGATCCTCAGAGAAGCACTCGGTCTCGTTAGCTGCTCGAGTGCACTGTAGCACTCGGCGCTCCCGAGCAAGAACTCAATACAATCCACAAAGCAGCAGTAGGAGTGTTATCTCTCCGTAGAGCTCCGAAGCTGGGTAAAAACTTTCCCCCGCCGAACCGAGAAGGGGCTCCGTCCCCATAAGTGCTCGGGGAGCCCAGGAAAACCCCGGCATCTCTGGCGCGCCAGGTAGGGGGCGTCGAGGTTGTGTGAACCTGATCCGGCGTTCACGCGAGCTGAATCTTCATCGACTTCATCGACATGCCGCTGAAGAAGAAGGCTTCGGAGGCGGCTGCGCCGTCCGCGTTGAATCCACCGCCGCCGCAGAAAACGACCGACGGGGAGAACGCCGGCGGTGGAACGAGCGCCGACGAGGGAGCCCACGGTGCCAACAAGTCCAAGGACAAGACCGCGCTGCCCGCTGGCGGCGTAGTCGGCTCCCCCGACGACCGGGCGTCCATAGATGCACCGCGCCTATCTCAAGAGGCGCAGGACCGACAGCGTCGTGGTACTCACGGTACCATACGCTCGCTGGACCCAAATCGAGCTAGCGGATCCCGGGACGCTCATGGCCAACATGCACGCCGACGTGCTGGCGCGAGCGAGGCACGGTCGCCTGGACGGGATACTGCTCCTTCCAACATCGTTGGGAGCCCGAGCATATCCCGCTCCTCGCACCGTTCGCCACTGCTACCCGCCACCCCAGCAGAAGCTCTAGTGCGAGCTCAACTGCTCCTAGACTTCCCTCCAGCGCCAGACAAGATCGACGACTGGAGGGCCACCATTCAGAGTCTCATCAGCTTCGCCAACGGCGACGCTCCGCGGCCAGCGACCACATCGTAGCCGCGGCAGGCCAGCCAAGTGTGAGCCGATGGCGACAAAACCGGTGGGGGTGCAACCACCATGCACTCTCCGCCCCAAAGGCCAAGATCGCCGACTCGCCGGGTCCGCCACGACAGCGACTCCACTGCTTCCTCAGATCCGCGAACTCGTCGCAATCAGCGCCACGTTCTTCACGAACGGCAGCAAGAAGACGCCGCACCCGCATCGAGCGCCGGAGAGAAACGCGACGTCAATCAGACCGACGCACTGGCCCCACTGTCGATATGCAAGCGCCAGGGGAACCAGGCGACCTGCCGTACGCGTTAGGTTGCCCTGCGTTTACCCATGAGCTGCGGCAAGTCCAGTGGCCCAGCACGAAGAATTTCAAGCCAGACGTACCAGAGAAGTACGACGGCAGGCTGCATCCGTCAGAGTTCCTCAGCATCTACACCATTGCGGTGCAGGCTGCCGGGGGGCGGGACGACAACATCCTCGCCAATTACTTTCCTCTGGTGCTCAAGCCCAACGTTAGGTCCTGGCTCATGCACTTGCCGGAAAACTCCATATCTTCCTGGGCGGACCTATGCCATCAGTTTGTCGGCGCCTTTACAGGCGGCCACAAACCCCATGGCCAGGAGAGTGATCTTCACCTGCTTGCCCAGAAGGAAGGGGAGCCTCTACGTAAGTACATCCAGAGATTCAGCCAAGTGCAACGCAACATGCCAGACGTCCACCCTGCCGCGGTCATCAGTGCGTTCCATCAGAACGTGCGCAACCGCAGGATGCGGGAGGAGATGGCGATGTGCAAGATCAGAGACGTCAGCGAGCTGTATGCCCTGGCCGACAGATGTGCACGTGCTGAGGAAGGAAGGAAACTCCCCGGAGAGAACGTAGGAACCGCAGGATCTGACAGCGACGATGCCGCCCCAGCAAGCAAAAACACGCGGCGGAACAACAGGAAGAGGAAAGGCAAAGATGTGCTAGTTGTCGAGCAATCCGTCAACGAAGGTGGCGCCAAGACAGCCAAGACTGATAGCACCGGCAAGGAGGTTGTCGCATGCGCCAACTGTCAGGCTATGGCGGCCGCCGACAAGCAGGATGGCACCAACAAGCAGTACTGCAAGATTCACCGCACCAAAGGCCATGACCTCCAGAGCTGCAAGAAGGTCGAATAGCTCGTTGAGCTGCAAAAGGCCGAGTACGAGCGACGCGACAAGGAGAAGGCCCAAGGAGGTGCTGGAGGATCTGGTACGAAGCGCACTGGCCGGGGGGGACGCCGCGGCCACACCAAGCAGCGGCAAGGCGACAGACCTCCCCGCGGCCGCGACAAGGATGAAGATGACGACGACGAGGAGGACATGGATGACGCCGAGACCAGCGAGCAGGAGTTCCAGAAAGCCACAGAAGTTTTGTGCGTTGACGGTGGTGCTTCTCTGCATACTTCACACCGCCAACTCAAGCAGTGGGTGCGGGAAGTTAATGCAGCAGAACCACCCGTCGAGTCACGCAAGCTTCTGAAATGGTCCAGCACGCCTATCATCTTTGATATTGAGGACCACCCCGATCGCACAACTGTTGTCGGGTGTTTGCCGATGTTGGTCTCACCAACTATCCGCAACCTCAAGGTCACTAAGATGCTAGTTGACGGCGGGGCCGGCTTGAACCTGATCTCCTCCGCTGTACTTCGGAGACTCCAAGTCCCTGACAGCGAGCTCGAAGAGACCGGCACGTTTCAAGGAATCAACCCGGGAAGGAGCAAGCCAAAGGGGAAGATCACGCTGCCGGTGAAATTTGGCAGTGAGTTGAACTTCAGGACTGAGAGGATCACTTTCGACGTCGCCGATTTTCCATTGCCTTACAATGGAATTCTCGGCCGTCCAGCGCTCGCCAAGTTCATGGCGGCCTCTCACTACGCGTACAACATGCTGAAGATGCCAGGCCCGATAAGTGTCATCTCTGTACATGGCGACAAGAAAGACGCTCTCATCTGTGCCGACAAGATCTACCGGGAAGCAGCAGCCGCCGCGGATCACGAGACACTTGCCGCTGAAGCTCCCGGGGGGAAGAAGAAGACCAAGTCCGGCAAGAGCTCTGATGCCCACTCCGGCAAGCGCACCTCTTCGGAGTGCTGCGCTACCGTCGAGGACGCACCATCGAGCTCCACCGGCAAGTGTAAGAAGACGATGGCAGCTCCGCCAGCAACCAAGAAGGTGTCCGCCAAGGAGGACGGCACTGGTGGTACCTTCACCATTAGTGCCACTCTCGACCCTAAATAGGAAAGCGCGCTCGTTGCTTTCCTGTGGGCGAATGTCGACGTGTTTGCATGACAACCGTCTGACATCCCCGGCGTTCCCAGGAAAGTAATTGAGCACCACCTCGCCGCTGTCCTCATGCGTGACCCGTCAAGCAGAGAGTCAGGAAACAAGCGGTGGAGCGCCAAGAGTTCATCGCCGAAGAGATCAAGAAGTTGGAAGCAGCAGGCCTCGTCAGAAGAGTGCTCCATCCTACGTGGTTGGCCAATCCTGTAGTCGTGCGCAAGGCGAACGGGAAATGGAGACTTTGCATCGACTTCACCGATGTCAACAAAGCTTGCCCCAAAGACCCATTTCCCTTGCCGCGCATTGACCAGATTGTCGACTGCCGGATGCGACTTGCTTTCGTTTCTTGACGCATACTCAGGATACCATCAGATCTTCATGGCAGAAGAGGATGAGGAGAAACCGTGTTCATCACTCCATGTGGCACGTACTGTTTTGTACGAATGCCTTTCGGTTTGAAGAATGCTGGTTCAACATTTGCAAGGGTCGTCCATACTGCTTTTGAGCCGCAAATACACAGAAATGTGGAAGCCTACATGGATGATATAGTGGTCAAAAGCAGGGACAAGTCAACTCTGATTCAAGACCTAGAAGAAACTTTTGCAAATCTGCGTAAGATCAGCCTCAAGCTCAACCCCGAGAAGTGCGTGTTTGGAGTCCCTTCCGGCAAGCTTCTCGGGTTCTTTGTGTCCCATCGGGGGATTGAAGCTAATCCCGACAAGATCAAGGCCATTGAGCAGATCGAAACACCGAAGCGCGTCAAGGATGTACGAAAACTTGTCGACTGCGTGGCGGCTCTCAGCAGGTTTATCTCTAAGTCTGCTGAGCGCGCCCTGCCGTTTTTCAAAATCTTGAAAAAGGCAGGTCCAATGAAATGGACTCCGGAAGCGGAGGCTGCGCTGCAGGACTTGAAGAGATACCTGTCCTCCACTCCAATACTTGTCGCACCTAAACCACAAGAGAAGTTGCTGCTATATCTGGCGGCAACCAATCAAGTGGTTAGTGCTGCGTTAGTAGCGGAGAGAGAGGCAGATGACGAGCAAGCAACCACGGCAAGCGCATCCAGCGACAAGCAAGGGGCTTCCCCGACGAGCTCTGGTCCCGACGAAGATAGATCTGCGCAGATGTGCGAAGGGATACAGAAGAAAATGGTGCAGCGCCCAGTCTACTTTGTAAGTTCCCTTCTGCAGGGGGCTAGGTCGAGGTACTCTGGTGTGCAGAAGTTGCTTTTCGGCCTTCTTATGGCCTCGAGAAAGCTGCGCCATTACTTCCAAGCACATGAGATCACAGTTGTCACTCCCTTTCCGCTGAAGAGGATACTGCAGAATCCAGAAGCAACAAGCAGGATTGTTGAGTGGGCATTGGAACTGTCGAGCTTTGGCCTCAAGTTTGAGAGCACTTCAACTATTCAAAGCAGAGCATTGGCAGAATTCATAGCAGAGTGGACGCCAACACCTGACGAAGAAACCCCAGAGACGAGCATCCCCGTCAAGGAAGCAAACAAAGAGTGGCTGATGTACTTTGATGGCACGTTCTCGCTACAAGGCGCCGGTGCTGGCGTGCTGCTTGTCGCACCCATCGGAGAGCACCTCAAGTACGTGGTCTAGATGCACTTTCCCAAGGAGCAAGCGACAAACAATATTGCAGAGTATGAAGGATTGCTCGCCGGTCTCAGGATCGCGGCAGACCTTGGGATCAAGCAGCTCATTGTCAGGGGTGACTCGCAGCTTGTCGTCCGCCAAGTAAACAAGGATTATCAGAGTCCGTTGATGGAAGCTTACGTTGATGAAGTGAGGAAGCTGGAAGAGCGCTTTGTCGGCCTACAGATGGAACATGTTCCTAGAGCTCAGAACAACATCGCTGACGGCCTGTCAAAGTGCGCGGCATTTAAGTTACCTGTGGAACCAGGGATCTTTGTGCTCAAGCTGACTCAGCCATCCGTGACGCCACCAACTAGACAGAGCAGGAAGAGGAAGTTGATTTCTGGTGACTATCTTCCGGCTGAGCTTCCCGAAGCCGCCGCCAAGAGGGTCCCCAAGATCAACGCCAAGAGTGCTGAGGAGCAGTCTGCTCCGACAAGCCCCAAGGTTTGTTTCGTAGAAGCAGACGCTCCCGACAAGTTTCGCTCCGGCAAACTTGCCGGGGATCATCAAGCTCCGGCTGAACTGAGGGTTCTCGCCGTAGAAGCGGATGTTCCCGCAGCAGCAGATATGCCTTTAGTCCTTGTTTTTGAGCCACAGGCTCCAGCATGGGCACAGCAGATCGTCCGTTTCCTCCGGTCAGGAGAACTTCCCGAAGAGCCAGAAGAAGCGGAAAGAGTAGCCCGGCACTCAAGTATGTACCAGTTTGGGCAAATGCTGAAGTGCTGCATGGACTCAAGACCCGGACTTTCGACAGGCTGCACAAGTGCGGAAGAAACTGGATCGAGGAGCTGCCGGTGGTTCTTTGGTCAACCAGGACGATGCCAAATCGAGCCACTGGCCAGACACCTTTCGCTCTAGTCTATGGAGCAGAGGCAGTTATCCCCACGGAACTCGTATACGGGTCACCTCGAGTGCTCGCTTATGATGAGCTTGAGCAAGAGCAGCTGCGGCGAGATGACGCGCTGCTCCTTGAGGAAGACCGTCTTCAGGCTGCTATACGAGCTGCTCGATAACAGCAAGCTTTGCGCCGCTACCATAGCCGCAAAGTTAAAGCCAGAAGTCTCGAGGAAGGCGACCTTGTTCTTCGGCGCGTTCATTCCGCCAAGAATTCCAACAAGTTGACGCCGAAGTGGGAAGGCCCTTACCGGGTGAAACGATTCACGAGGCCTGGCGATGTCCGCCTTGAGACCGAGGATGGCATTCCGGAAGGATCCTTAGCCCACAAGTTAGCCGGGGGGGAGGGGAAGATAATGGTATGGACCCGGCGTCGTTCAGGAAAAACTTCGCCTTGCCGAGAAGCAAACGATAGAAAAGCTAAGTGCCAAAGTTTGAGCAATCAAATTTTTTTTAACTTTAAGTTATTTTCCTTGAACGACCATGCTTTGTATGGAAAACCCGTGCGCGAAGGAACCAGCCCGTGGCTAGTTGCGCCCTTACTTTGCTTCGAGTTCGCTCAACAGCTTAACTGTGCCGCGACTAGAGTCGCGCCCTTACTTTGTTTCGAGTTGACTCAGCAACTTAAGCGAGCTGCGACTAGTCGCGACAAGGTTTCTTGTCGGTAACGGCACCGCCAGCAGGCTGCTGACGTCCCGCACTCAGCCCTTGCGGCAAAGGTGCCTACGCCGGCAAGTTCCCTAAAAGCATAGGGCAAAAACATACAAAGGAGGGAGTCGAGTAAAGGGAATAGCATTGCAATCGTGACATGAAACAAAGTTTTATTACAAGATAGTTTGTCGCGGCTCTAATAGACTGTTTTCATAACATGACCAGCGACGACAAGAAAAGAAGAAAATAGGCGGCCTAGTCCGCGCGGTCACCCTCAACCCTCTTGATCCCGCTCACCTTGTCCACAATGGGTGCGACGAGGGTCTCGAGCTCATCCAGATCAGCTTCCGGCGGCAGGGACCTGAGGATATTAGTGAGGCGGAGGCCCGGGTTGCAGAAGGCCACCTTCATCAGCACCTTTTTGAGAGCTCCCGCGCAGATCTCGTGCGACTCGTTGGCCAGCTGCTTTGGGATCCTCTCCCGGAGTTGCTGGAGGGTCGTCGCCACGCCTTTGAAGAACAAGGTGAGCTTGGCGCTGGATGGGAGGCTCCCGTCAGAGGAATACCCGAGATCCTCCACCCCCAGCAGCGCCAACTCCTTGTCGATGTCTGCGGCAGCATTCACGAGGCCCTCCGTCCACTGCTCCACAGTTCCCCTGAAATCGTTCTGGGTGGCGGCGATGCTCTCCAGCAGCGCCTTGTCGGCCTTGATCTCCTTCTTCAAGGCCGCCTCCTGCTCCCTGGCGCCGTCCAACGTCTTGGTCAAAGCAGCCAGCTTCAGCTCAAGATCAACCTTGGAGTCCTTGGCGGCGTCAAGCTCCTTGACCTTCTCGGCAAGACGACCCTGCAGTTCGCCAAAGGTGTAGGCGTCCTTCTCGCGCTCATGCTTGAGCACGGCAAGCGCTTCACCGCTCGCCTTGAGATCAGTCTCCAGCTGCGCCACTTTCGCCTCCAGCTCCTTCTTGGCGGCCTCGGCAGCTGCGACAGCGTCCTTTGCTTCCTTGAGGGCTCCGCTGAGTGCTCGCTCGCGCGCAGCTAGCTCCTCTTCGTGGCTGTCCAGGCTGGCCTTCAGCTGCACCAACTCACCATCCCGCGCGGATAGCTCCTCGGCGGCGAGCCGCTGTTGCTCTGCAACCTCTGCCTTCTCGAGGATGAAAGCCTTCTGCGCCTCATCGAGTTGCACCCGCTCCGCCGCCAGTGACTGGAGAGCTGCCTGGTTGAGGCCTCCGAGCTCCTCCGCGCGCTTCTCCACGTCCACCCCCGCCATCGCGACAAGCGCTTCGCGGGACTCCAGTTTGGCCTGGCGGGCGCGGTAGAGCGACACCAGCTTCCGCAGCAGTCGCTCCTCCTCGGGCTCGTCGCTGCTGCTGCTTGGTGCGTCGACCAACGTCAGCCCAGCGGAGGCAAGCACCTCCACGTCGAAGCTTTCTCCTTCGACTGGCGCCCTGGACGTTGACGCCCAGGGGAGGTTGATGAAGATGCCAGCGCCAGCCTTCAAGTAGACGCCTGGCTGGGGTTCCTCGGAGCCTGACGCCGCGGCAGCAGCGGGAGGATCAGCGGTCGGTGTAGCGTCTGTCGCTCCTGCGGCCCCAGGGTCGTCAGTACGATCGCCGGACCCCTCGTCAGCTGCTGCGGCGGCAGCCTTGGCGGCCTCTTCGCCGGCGGGATCATCAGCGCCGACCGTTTCCTCGGTGGCACTGGCGTCGTCAATAACGACTTCGGTCTCCATCGGCTCCACAGTGGATGGATCTGACGGCCGGATAAAGAAGAAAAGTCAAGCAAATATCCAAAAAGAAGAACCCAAGGGGGGTTTAGAAGCAAGGAGTACCTGTACCAGGCTCGGTGGTGGGGATCTCCGCTGCCGGGGGTTTGCTGGTACCGTCCCTTGCCGGAGATTTCTCCCTCGCCGGGGAACTCTCCCTCGTCGGGGACTTCTCCCTTGCCGGGGAGCTCTCCCTCACCGGGGAATTCTCCCTTGGCGGCGTAGTCGAAGCAGGTGGCACGTCGGGGGTGGCCTCCGGGCGCTCCTGGTGGAGCTGCTCTGCTCCTACATAAGCCAACGGTCAGATATCAGCAAGCAAAGAGTATCCGTGCGCGCCTAACAGCTGGAAGTAAACCATATACTTACGCTGGGCGCTGCTCTGAAGGACAGCCATCGGGTCTGGCAAGTTTATCTCGGGCGCACCCCCTGCTCCTACGGAGGGGTCATCCTCGATAACGATCACCGGGACCTTGGCCCTCTTTGCCATTCTCTGGGCCAGCGTCCTAAAAAGGGATGAGTTCAGAGTAAAGCAAATGAGATACAATACAAGACAACAAGTATTGAAGACATGCAAATACAACAAGGATCTTACTCTCCTTCTTCCTCGTCGGAGCTGAGCGCGGAGAAGTCAAAGCCTGGCCCGCCTCCGGAGCGAGGAGGCGGGGGAGTGGGATCTCTTGGCTGCTTGGCGGGCGCTGAGGCGGCAGGCCAAGAGGACCCCGCCCCAGTTGCCGTTGCAGCGCGAGGTGTTCCCGCGGCAACGGAACTTGCCGCGGTGGAGCGTGTCGTGCGGCGCGACGGGGGTTGACTCGCCCGCCGCTCCGCTACGTCCCCAGCCTTGCGAAGACGCTTCCTTGGTGGAGCCGGGGGCTCGGCTTGTGGAGCCGGGGGCTCTGCTTGCGGAGCCGGAGGCTCTACTTGCGGCAGGCTGTCCGAAGACGAAGAGGAAGAGGAGCCGATCTCCAGCGAGCCGCTCGTGTCCTCGGTGGGCCCGCTCGGCCCGACGTCATGCTCGGCGGACCTCCTATCGCCGGCAAGCTCCTCTCGGTTGGCAAGGCTTGCTGCCTCGGCTGCCTCTGCTTCCTCCACGGTGAACCCAAACTCGCCCGCAGCGGCGGCTGCCGCCGCCTCTTCCATCCTGGTGGAGATTCGCTTGAGCTCATCGTCGATGGTGTCCCGGGTGAGCCCCTTTTTCTCGTCGGCGTCGACCGGCACTTCTATCAAGTTGTCGAAGAACGCCAGCACGACATCATCCGCAGGCTCTATCCAGGCTGGATCAATTCCATGCGAGTCGCACAGCGGCATTATTGCACGGATGCGGTCGAGCGCGGAGTTGTTGCACAGCGGGACAACGCCCCTCGGCAACCAGAACACTTCGGGATGCTGTGGGTCGTGCTTGAACAGCTCCTGGAGCATCGCGTTGAGCTCCAGGACAGTGAAGTTGAAATTGAGGCCCGGCCGCAACCTCATGATATCCGCCGCATTCTGGAACTCCCAGGCGGGTCTCCTCCTCTCCTGCAGGGGGGCAATGCGGCGGCGGAGGAAATCTGCGCCAACCGCTCCTACAGTAAGCCCGGCAAGCCTGAGGCGCAGGATCCGGGTGACGGCAATCCTCAGTCTGTTGTCTTCCGGGGCCAGGCTACTCCAATCGCCGCCGCGCACTACTGGGGTTTTGCGCAGAGCAGTAAACGGCTGGGGGTTCTCCTCGACAATCAAACACCAGTCAGTCCTCCACTCCTCCCACTTGCTGCGGAGCTCTTCCTCCAGATAAGCATCTTTCTTGCCAGCTTTTGAGATCCAGGCGATTCCGCCGGATAAAGGCTCTCCTTTCTCAACCCGAGGTGAAAAGAAATGGCGGAAAAGAGCTACGTTTGGATGGATCCTGACAAAGTTTTCGCAGAGATGTGCGAAAACTGCCATGGTTAGGACAACATTGGGGGTGAAATCAAGGAGGTGGAGCCCGTAGGTGTTCATGACATCGCAAAAGAATTCAGAAAAGGGCGGACAGAGCCCGCAGTAGAAGAACAAGGCAAAGAAGGGATACCCAGTGGGATACTTATCCCAAGCAGTGGCTGGGAGTACCTTCGTGCGCGGATGCGCTCGCGTCCCCGTCGACCAGAAGAGATAGAAATCTTCCTTCAGCTCTGCTGCCTCGAGCCTCGGAGGGAAGATTGCCCGCTCCTTTCGCAGCGCCGCGAGCCGCTGCGCCTCAGCCGACTTCGCCTTCTCGGCCTTCGGGGCCATGGCGGGAATGGAGAAGGAGGACGACGGCGTTGGTGGTGCTGGTGGCGATGGGGGCGGGGCGCTGCTCTCCTTCGGCTTTGGGAAGAAGGGGAGTGGCGGAGATTCTCGAGGAAGGAACAGCAACGGGCAGATGGGCGAACTGCCCCTGCCCCCCTGCTTATAAGGAGGGATGGGGGGGCGGACGTTTCGCCTTTCCGAGTAAAGGAACCAGCCACGACCTCCCCCACGACGCCGCAATCGACCCGTGCCGTTCGGGAGGGCGTGGTGGATGCGGAGCAAGGTGCAACGCGACCCAGGCCGTGCGTGCCCGTGCCCTGTTTTGGGCCTGGCCCAAAAGCGCTCGGCACCGTGTGTGACCCAGGCCCGGGGGCTCCTGTCGGTGTACTAAAGTAGGGGTACTCTAGTATCCCGAACTTGTGCACGGGCAGTCGCAGCACCCCGCGGCAAGGCCCGACAGGTGATCACCAAGGCTCTCTATGGTTCCTTTGGAGCCATTCGAGAACAAAGTATTTAAGTCAAGGAGACAAGGCCCCGGCAAGAGGAGCTTGCCGGGAAGGCCATTCAAGGTACAAGACCCCGGCAAGAGGAGCTTGCCGGGAAGCCCCAACGAGAGCATCTCAAAGAACCTGCCGCAGCGCGCCACGCATCCCGGCAGGACCCGTCGAGCGACAAGTTCCCGGGCGCGACAAGGCAACGGCCGCGGCAAGGCGCTTGCCGCGGCAGGCAACCACTCTGTACCCGCGCTCTAGCTCACCCACCTATGTGTCGCTCCGGAACCCTTCCCAGCGTACGTGGCGGGAGGCTGTGCAGCCAGGGGTACACTATGGCATGCAGCGCTGACAGGATCGCCATCGTGGCGAGCGATGGCGCCCCTGACGGTCCCTTTTCTGCACCGTCTGGGCGACGTAGACGGGCATTTAATGCCTTTGTCCCCTGCCATCAGGGTTAGGTATGATACACTGTGTAGGTAGCTGTACCTACCGCAGCATATTTACACTTTTGCCCTTACCTACGTCGCCACCTGTTGGAGACCCCTTGAACATATAAAAGGAGGCCCATGCACAACGTAGGGAGGGATCGATCCTCAGAGAAGCGCTCGGTCTCGTTAGCTGCTCGAGTGCACTGTAGCACTCGGCGCTCCCGAGCAAGAACTCAATACAATCCACAAAGCAGCAGTAGGAGTGTTATCTCTTCGGAGAGCTCCGAAGCTGGGTAAAAACTTTCCCCCGCGTGCCTCGCCTCGATCCTCTCTTCGCGCGACCTCCGCCCCCCGCCGAACTGAGAAGGGTCTCCGTCCCCATAGGTGCTCGGGGAGCCCAGGAAAACCCCGACAGTGCATCTAGTGCCCCTTAGTGATTTTGGTGTATTGAAGACTTATAGGTTAAGGATCTAATGTGTTTATGAGTGTACACAGGTCTATAAGTCTATGAGGAGTTTGATATTTACAGAGAAAGTCGACCCCTAAAAATGAAGTTCTTCGACTGAAGACTTTGATATTTTGAAGAATTTCCGAAGACTTTGAAAGTGAAGAAATTGGTGTGACCTTGAAGACTTGGTTATCATTCGAGGAACATGAAGCGTGAAGACCTTTGTTTTTGTAGTTTTATTTTCTCTTTCTTGAGTCATAGGAAACACCGTACTGTTAAAGGGGGTCGAGGAAATACTAAGGAGAAAATTTCCATGTGATGCTCAACTCAAATCCTACACCTAGCAATCCCTTCGAGTGAAGCCATTAGAAATCTCGTACAGTTCAGTCAATTTCTTCAGTGACAGAGACGCAGTTCTTCTGGTCACTGAGGACTTTGTTCTGACTGAGGAGTTAGGAATTCGCCAGTGCGGATTTCCTACACAGTGAGGAACATGATAGCCCTGAGGAATTTGTACCTCAAATTTTCGACCGTTGTTGTGCTACGCGCCAGCTGTCCCAAAATATCTTATCCATCCAACGGTCATATCATTGAAGGGCATTTATGTCTTATCATGTCGGGCTGCTCCCTAGGCTATAAATAGCCGCCCCCTACAACCACTAGCTGGTTGGCTGCTCCACGAGAAACTGACACTTGTCATTTGAGAGCAACCCATCCTCCGAGGACTTTGAGCGAAAATCATCAAGTGAGGAAAATCCAAAACCCAAACCCAAACACCTACAAACACAAAGTGATTGAGCATCACCGAAGAGATTGATCCTGCGTGGATCCGACGCTTGTTACCTTTGAAGACTGTGCTTCTTCCAGACGGTTAGGCGTCATGGTCTAGAGCATCCAAGAGGAATTGTGGATCGCCGAGTGACCGAGTTTGTCAAGGTTCAGAAGTCACCTGAAGACTTACCACGAGTGATTGGACGAGGACTGTGTGTCCTTAGTTCAAGGAGAATACGGTGAGGATTGGGTGTCCCGGGCTGCGTGCTCAGGACTGGGTGTCCGGGGCTGTGTGTCCTCGATTTTGAATACTCAGCCGCTCCAACCAGATGTACAACTGAGACAGCAGTTGGAACTGGTCTACCAAATCATTGCCTTCACCAAGCTTACTGGTTCCATTTCCTCAACTCTTTCATTTCCTCAGTATTGTGCTGCTTGTTTATCATATCTGTGTTTGAAGACTTTGACTGAAGACTTTCTCAATTTCCTCAGTTCAATTTCTTCAGTCTGTTTGTCTTCATCTAGTGTTATCCTGTGTTTACGCTTTCTGTACTCTGTGTTTGTCTTCATTTCATCATGACGACTATGCTTGTATTCTGTTATGTTTTCATCTGAGTACTTATTCTGCCGCTAGTAGTTCTTCGCTAAGGAATTTCCTCACAAGCAAATTCCTCAGTGAAGAATTTCATAAAAAACGCCTATTCACCCCCCTCTAGTCGATATAACACACTTTCAATTGGTATCAGAGCAAGGTACTTCCTTGTTCTGTGTGATTTTGGTTTAACCGCCTATAGTTTTAGTTATGTCGGCCGCAGGTATGATCAAGGTCTCTGCTGGGTGTCCTACCTTCGATGGGACGGACTACCCCTACTGGAAGAATAAGATGCGAATGCATCTTGAGGCAATTGATAACGATCTCTGGTGTGTTGTGGAAAATGGTGTTCCCTCAGTCACACCTTCTCTGAACGCTACTGATGTGAAGAGATTCAAGCAACTCGACTCTCAAGCGAAGAATAGCATATGTGGCCATCTGAGCAAAGGACAGTATGGAAGAGTGAGTGCTTTGGAGACTGCTAAGCTTATCTGGGATAGGCTGTCCAAAGTAAATGAAGGAGTCTCAACTCAGCGTGACTCTCGAGTTGATGTTCTTCACAATCTCTTCAACCGCTTCAAAAGACTCGACAATGAAAATGTTCAGCAAACCTTCGATCGCCTCACTGACATCTCAAATGAGCTTCAAGCACTTGGTGCCACTGACATCACCGACCATGAGGTGGTGAAGAAATTGCTGAGATCGCTTGATTCCTAATTTGATACTCTGGCACTGATGATACAAGAGCGTGCTGACTACAAGTCACTTGACCCCGCTGATATCCTCGAGAGGCTAAATACTCATGAGTTCCAGCTTGCTGAAAAGAGAGATCTCTATGGTTCGAGCTATGGTAGATCACGTGCACTGAAGGCCAAGGTAGTATCTGAGTCCGAAGATGAAGACTCTGGTAGCAGCCTTGGCGACCCTGAAGAACTAAGTCATGATCTAGCGCTGCTCGTGAAGAAATTCCAAAAGTTCTCAAGACGAGGTTTCTTTGGAAGACCCTCAAAGAGCAATGATTCCTCATCTAGTGACTACAAGAGAAGGCTTTGTCACAAGTGCAAGAAGCCTGGACACTACATTCAAGATTGTCCTCAGTGGGAAAAGGAATCAAAGAAGAAGAAATACAAGGATTACAGTTCTGATGATGCGAAGAAAAAGAAGAAATCCTCAAAATCTTCATCATCAAAATCCTCGAAGTCTTTGTATCACAAGAAGAGCAGCTCCAAGAAGGCTCGGGCATTCATTGGAAAGGAAATGGACTCTGAGGATGAATCTGAAGAACATGAAGAAGAAGAGGAATCTGATGATTCCGAGTCTGGTGTGGCGAGCTTAGCCCTCGCTACTACATTCGTCAGCAAGTATGTCTTCACCTCTGAAGAAAGTGAACTCACCAACAAGGCAGATGAAGGCAGTGATGACTATGCTCCCACCTATTGCTTCATGGCAAAAGGTGCCAAGGTACTCAAATATGCCTCCTCTAGATCTAGTGAGGATGAATCTGATGAAAATCTTAAGCCTAGCTACTCTAAACTTGCTAAGATTGTTGTGCAACAACAAAAGGCTTTTGAAAAGGTTCAAAACATGCTAGACAAAAGTGATGATATGTTGGGTGAAGAAATGGATCGCACTAAAGCCTTAACTGAAAATCTTCAGAGACTTCAGAACAGGGTTGACAACCTTCAAGGTCATCATAACACTCTCTTATCTGATCATGAGAAGCTTTCTTATGAATATCTTCAAAAGAAGCAAGATCTTGAGAAGCTAAGAGTGAGTTATGAAGATCTTCAGAAGGATCGCGATTCATTACTTGCTCAACAAATCAGCGCTACTCGGGAAGAATTTATTCCTCCATGTTTGAAATGCATTGAACGAGAATCTGCTAATTCCTCACCTGAATGTTCAAATGCTTCTAATGTTACAAATTCTTCACCTGCCTCTGCTATCACTAATTCCTCATCTGAGGACATTGCTAGTATCACTGACGATGCAGGGATGAAGGAATTGTACATGACAGGCATGTACAAAAGCCTCAAAGGGCATCAGACTCTTTGTGATGTGCTTAAAAAGCAGATCCTCAACAGGAACCCTAGGAAAGAGGGTATTGCCTTTGAGAGGAAACTCAATGCTGATGGTACATATTGGAAGCCTGAGCAGTACCCCAAAACCTCATGGGTTGCTGCAAAGGGACCTCCAGTTGATACATCTAATTTAGCTGGCTATACATGTGAATCTTCTCATTCTTCTGATGAGTCATTTGACTCCAACTATAAACTGTTCAAAAATCAGAATGGTGAAGTATTTGCTAGATATGTTGGCACTAACTGCAGGAATGGTTCCCCTATGAAGAAAATTTGGGTTCCCAAAAGGTGCCTTGAAAGTCTTCAGGTGAATGTCCTCATGACACCACCTGTGAAGAATAGGAACCCCAGATCAAATTCTTCATATGGACCAAATTCTTCATATGGACCATATTCCTCAAGGGGATCAAATTCCTCGCATGGACAAAGTCCTCATATGAACATCATCGTGCTAACAAATCTGTTTCGCAGGGAAGAGCCAAGTGCTATGAATATGAGCATTATTCTTCAAATTATTATGTTCATAAGTCCTCGAAGAATTTCTCTGCTTATTCATCTGCTTACCCTAACCACTCTTATGTGAAACGAAATGGTTTGGCCTCTATGCCACCATTCTCATATGGAGCTCGCAGAGTGATGAATTCTTTGCCACCCCTTCAGATGTGGGTGGTGAAGAAAAAGAACTAATCTCTTCTGCAGGGTCAGGTCTCTAGACGTACTGTTACGTCTGAAGAATTTGCTGGGGACCTGACAAAGTGCCTGAAAGGACGCAGGCTAATCATGATGAAATGAACTTTCATTTCTCACGTCCTCCCTCTGCTTTATCTGTCTTACTACTTGATGAAATTGATCTGATGAATTGTGATATCATATTCTTCACTGCTGAAGTATATGAGTTCGTAAGTTGCACTAATTCATCTGCAGGATGATCAACCCAAAGCCACTGAGTGGGTACTTGATAGTGGATGTACAAATCACATGACTAGTGACATGAATCTGTTGATGGATGCTCCCTTATCGTCATCACATCTGAAGCATATCATCTTCGCTGATAAAAGCAAAAGTCAGGTATTGGGTCTAGGTAAAGTTGCTATCACAAAGGATCGACACATGGACAAAGTCATGCTTGTTGAGTCCTTAGGATACAACCTTATGTCTGTCTCAATGCTTTGTGATCTTGATATGGTTGTTGTCTTTGGCAAGTATCGTTGTGTTGTGATTATGAAATATGACAATTCCAAAGTCTTTGAAGGCTTTAGGAGAGGAGACTTGTATATTGTTGATTTCTCTGCAGATTCACAACCAGCCATGTGCCTACTTGCAAAAGCTTCAGAAGGATGGCTATGGCATCGACGACTTGGTCATGCAGGCATGAGGAATTTGCACACGCTTGCAAAGAAGAAGCATGTCATTGGCATTGAGAATGTCAAATTCCTCAAGGATCACTTATGCGGTGCCTGTGAAGCTGGAAAGATGACAAAGGCTAATCATCCAGCTAAGACTATCATGACCACCAATCGTCCATTTGAATTGCTTCACATGGATCTCTTCGATCGTAATCACTACTCCTCTGTTTCAAATGAAGCATCTCAATATGGCTTTGTTATTGTTGATGATTACTCTTGTTACACATGGATACACCTTGTCTCTTACAAACATGAAGTGCAGGAAGTCTTCAAACGATTTTCCTCGAGGGCTTCAACCAACTTTGGTGTGAAGATCAAGCACATCAGAAGTGACAATGACACTGAGTTCAAGAATTCGGGTCTAAATGAAGATCTTGATGAACTTGGTATTACTCATGAGTTATCTGCTCCTTATACTCCTCAACAGAATGGCGTCGTGGAGCGCAAGAACAGGACTCTTGCTGAGATGCCTCGCACTATGCTCGATGAGTACAAAACCCCTCGTCGTTTATGGGTTGATGCAATTGATACTGCGTGCCACATCATTAACAGAGTATATCTTCACAAATTCTTCAAGAAGACTGCCTATGAACTCCTCACTGACAAGAAACCCAATGTGAGTTATTTCAAAGTCTTCGGTGCTAAATGCTGGATTAGAGATCATCATCACAACTCTAAATTTGCACCGAAAGCACATGAAGGTTTTATGCTTGGTTACGGAAAGGACTCGCACACCTATAGAGTCTTCAACAATGTTCTTCACAAGATTGTTGAAACTGTAGATGTGCGGTTCGATGAAACTAATGGCTCGCAAAGAGAGCACCTACCTTCTATGTTAGATGAACCAGCACCCGAGGATTCTATCAAACAGAAGGCTACGGAAGATGTCATTCCTACTGAAGAATCTGCTAAAGAATTCATTCCAGAACGTGAAGAGTGTCGAGCTGATGCACCTGAAGAAAATGCTGAGGAAATTGATGCTGAAGAAAATGCTGATCAAATTCCTCAACGACAACCAGCTCATCCTCACGTTGCAAAAGAAGTGCAAGTGAAGAAGATCATCGATGACATTAGAGCACCAGGTCCTCTCACATGCTCAAAAGCTTCACACTTATCTAACTTTTGTGGGCACTTTGCTTTTGTCTCTATCACAGAGCCCACTAAGGTAGATGAAGCATTTCTGGAGCCTGAATGGATTCAGGCCATGCAAGAAGAATTACATCAGTTCAAGCTCAACAACGTCTGGGAACTAGTCAATCGTCCCGATCCTCGCAAGCATAACATCATTGGCACAAAGTGGATCTACCGCAACAGGCAAGATGAAAATGGTGTTGTGGTGAGGAATAAGGCACGACTAGTAGCTCAAGGCTACACACAGGTTGAAGGAGTTTATTTCGGTGAAACTTTTGCACCTGTTGCCAGACTTGAGGCTATTCGCATATTCCTTGCTTATGCTAACCATCATGATATCATCTTATATCAAATGGATGTGAAAAGTGCATTCCTCAATGGTAAACTTGAGGAAGAAGTATATGTTGCTCAACCCCCAGGTTTTGAAGATCCAAAACATACTGATAAAGTCTTCAGACTTAACAAGGCCCTCTATGGCCTCAAGCAGGCCCCACGGGCGTGGTATGATACTTTGAAGGAATTCTTCATGAAGAAAGGCTTCACACCCGGTTCACTCGATCCTACTCTCTTTACTAAATCTTATGATGTTGAACTGTTTGTGTGCCAAATATATGTTGATGATATCATCTTTGGCTGTACTGACCAATGTTATAGTGATGAATTTGCCTATATGATGAGTGAAGAATATCAAATGTCTATGATGGGAGAGTTGAAATTCTTCTTAGGTCTTCAAATTCGTCAACAGCGCAATGGCATATTCATATCTCAGGAGAAATACCTCAAGGATCCTGAAGAAATTCGGCATGCAAGATTGCAAAGGCATCAAAATTCCTATGCCCACAAATGGTCATCTGTGCACTGTTGAAAATGGTATTGACTTCGATCATAAGGTATACCGCTCCATGATTGGCTCTTTATTGTACTTATGTGCATCTAGGCCAGATATAATGCTTAGTGTTTGCATGTGTGCATGATTTCAAGCTGCACCGAAGGAATCACACCATAAGGCTGTGAAGCATATTCTTCGATATCTAGCTCACACACCAACACTAGGATTATGGTATCCCAAGGGCTCGGATTTTGATCTCATTGGATATTCTAACTCTGACTATGTTGGTGACCGTGTGGACCGCAAGTCAACATCTGGTACTTGTCATTTCCTCGGATGATCCTTGGTCTGTTGGTCCTCGAAGAAACAAAACTGTGTATCACTGTCTACTGCTGAAGCTGAGTACATTGCTGCTGGTTCTTGCTGTGCACAACTGCTATGGATGAAGCAAACACTCAAGGACTATGGCATCAACGTGAAGAATGTGCCTCTCCTCTGTGACAATGAGAGTGCCATCAAGATTGCTCATAACCCAGTTCAGCACTCGAAGACAAAGCACATTCAAATTCGTCATCATTTTCTTCGTGATCATGTGTTGAAGGGTGACATTTCTATTGAGCATGTGAAGACTGAAGAACAGCTAGCCGATATCTTCACTAAGCCCTTGGATGAGAAGAGATTTAGCAAGTTGCGGTGTGAGCTAAATATCTTAGAGTCTTCGAATGTACTTTGAAAAGGCACTTATCCTAACACTTATGCAAAATTGATGACTTAGATGTGCAACACATGAAGAAACGTTCTTCTTCAATCAATGAAGAATAACACTCTAAGTGTGAAGAAATTAATGAAGAATTTGATTCTCAGAACCCTACGACAATTGTACGCGGTGTCTGAAATCATCATTCTTATACGGTGGGTCACGCCACCACAAAAGTTGAAAATCTTTAATTTGAGTTTTTCCTCAGTTTTGAAATTCCTCAGTTGTTTAAATTCTTCAACTTGCAAAATCTTCACTTGTGCCGTCGTTTTTCTTCATTGGCTATATATATATATATATATATATATATATATATATATATATATATATATATATATATATATATATATATATATATATATATATATATATATATATATATGAGTTTAAGTCCTCTACAACATTCACTTATAGCTATTTCTTCAAGTTGGTTTTTCTGCTAAGTGAATGTGATCGGACCCTCCCCCTCTATGCTATACTCAATCCAATATGTTCACAAATTCTTCATGTGTGTTCTATTTGAAACTCGTTCAAAATCTTCACTGTATCCTTGTCAGCTGAAGAAATTGCGAACGGAACGTTAAAACTAATCTTATCCAAATTTTCGGTTTTGCCGCTCAAACCGTTCCGCATCACACGATGCATTATTCAATTCACCCACGATCTTACACGATCTCCACTACACAGTACGTGGGTGACACATGTCGTGAGAAGGAGAATAGTCAGGGGCACGTTCGTCCCAAAATCTTCGGGGGAACAGTTTTTCACTGCCTCTATAAATACCCCTCGCCCCTTCCTCACTTCTTTTACTCCGCTCGATCTCTCTCTCCCGCTCGAGCTTCTCAAACCCTAGCGCCGCCGCTACTCCGTCGTCGCCGGTGAGGAAGAGCTTCACTTCCTCGACCTCGTCGCCGTCGTACTCGCGCCGACCGCGGAAATCTTCACCTCCGCCGCCGCCGTAGACGTCTTCCTCCGCCAAGTTAGGGCATGGAAGATCTACACCGACGAACTCCACTGTTTCACATCTCTGTTCGTCGTGTTCTTCATTCAGGGTAATTAAAAGTTACTTTTACTGCCCTCTTTGATTCAAAAGTTTTCTACATAATCTTCAAAGGTGTTTTATTCTTCAAATCTTCACACACAAAACACCTCACATGTCATCTGTTCTTGATTCATTTCCCTAAGCATCATTTTCTTCAAGATTCCTCAATTGTGTGGATCTTCGATCTATACAACTCTGGAACCTAAGATAAAGCGCGCTTAGTGAAATTCTTCGAGACGCATCTGGTCAAATTCCTCAAACTTGTTCTTTTTGAAAAACCCTCTGAGAATGCATATGACCTCTCCAAATTCCTCGCAACTATACTCTGTTCACAGGTATGCATGTCCGCTGCTGAATCACTAGGTTCTCATCAACTTAACTCATTTGCAGCGTTCCTTGAAGAAAAGTTGCACACTTCTTCAGAGAATTCGATTGTTCAAATTCCTCAACTGAAGAAAATGGCTGACGGTAAAAGGCCACAGAAAGGAGGAAAGAAGCCCGAGGTCATGACTGCTTTTGAAATTCCTGAGGACATTTATAAAGATTACTGCACGCCTGATGAAGCCATGTTTGGCAAAGAAGATAAAAATCGGCGCAAGGTGCGCATTCAGAGGATTGAACGAAGATGGGCACGTGAATGGAGGGAGTACAGATACGTCACTCCAAAGTACATGAAGAAATTCACACTGAATCCTCCATGCCCAAGAGCCCCATTGGCACCTGGCCAAGTGGCTGATCCCACCAGCGTCAAACGCGGTGAGGATTTTCCTGAGGAATGGGCAAAGCGCCAAGCCAAATTGGCAAGACAAGCCAGAGAAGCAGTGAAGAAATTCAATGAAGATTCTGCTGCTGCTCCTGCCACTGAGGCCAATGAAGAAATGCCAAAGAAGCCCGCTCGAAAGCCAAGTGCTTCACCCTCAGCTGCGCCCTCACGGCCAGGAACTTCAAAATCTTCAAAGCAAATTCCTCATGCTGCTCCTGCTCCACCAAAGTCCTCAGCACCTCCTCCACAATCCTCAGCTGTTCCGACTAAGTCCTCAACACCTGTGCATCTGGCCTCGTGCCAAAGGACTACAAGCATCTCCATTGCCTCTGGTGTCTCAGCAAGTTCCTTAGCTGCGCCAAATTCCTTAGCTGGCCCAACTTTGCTGAAGACTAAAGCAACTGATGGACGAGGGTCTCGGCCAAGCCCTAAGAAGAAGCAGGTTGTCTTTCATGTGCCGTCTGAAGAAGATGAGGCTGATGAAGAAGAACTTGCAGAAATCATCAGGGACAGACAAGAAAGGGCCGCTAGAGCCAAAGGCACACCTGTGCCGCTGCTGCTGGATCCAAGGGCGATCCTCGATTATATTGATCTCTGGCATAAGGATCCAAACACACCTATGCCTAACTTCAAGTTGACACCTGGCCAAAGTCACATGCTGACTCACTTCATCCAAGAGGAAAAGTGGAAATATGATAGGGCTAGAGAGATCAAGAAATCACAGTATAGAAAAGAGAAACTACTGAAGAAAAATGTTGTCAAGATGACAACTGAAGAACTTGTCAAGATGCAGGCTGACATCAAAGCCCTCAGCGACAAATTTGACTCCTACTATGCTGATTGGAAGGGAGCCAAAGTCAGGTTTGTGAAACTGACTGAAAATTTCACCAATGTTGCAGCCCCATCGCAACAAGAAGTTCCTCAAGCTGAAGCTTCTGCTCAGCCAACTGAAGAACATGCCAGCACCGCTGATGATTTTCAGGCTGCTGAAGAAAATGCTAGTTCCAGGGCTGATGACTCCATTCCAGCCGCTGGAGAAATTGCCAGAGCATCCACTAGTGGTGCGCCTGAAGAAACTGAAGAAACCAGGGCAACTGCATCAGTTGCACCTGAGGAAGTTCAACCAGATTCCTCAGCTCCACCTGCGCCTACACCAACTCCTATCCTTCCATCTGCATCAGATGTGAAGAAGACCAAGGCTGCAGAGCGAGCTGCAGTGAAGAAAAGGAAAGCATCAAGTGCTTCAGAGTCTTCAGTTCCAAAGAAGATGAAGCCCATGACCTGCTCATTTGAAAATCCCATTGATGTTGTTCCAATTTCAACCATGCCATCAAAGGACCTTGTTCCTTTTGGTGAAGATTATGAGATCCCAAGCGGATCTGATGAAGAAACTCAATCTGCTGCTTCGTTAGAGCAGATTGATGAGGAAATTAAAGTGGACACAATCCCTTCAACCCCAGTGGTTTCATCACCAATGCCTCAGTTTACTGCTGAAGAGGCTGGTGTTGAAGAAAATGAAGATGAAGATGTGGACATTGGAAGCACAACTCCAGTGATGAATGACGACTTTTGGGAAAGTCAGCATCCAAATTCTCCACTCTTCACCCCACTGCAGCAAATCCCTCACTCCCCTTCACCAACAGTTCAAATGGGCTCTGAAGAAACTCATCCCACCTCATCTGTCCGTGAAGAAATTCCAGACCACTAGTGCTGAAGAAACTGCTACTGCTGAAAATGTGACTGCACCTGAGGAGGAACCAGAAATTCCTCAGCCTGAAGAACCTGAGATCGAGATTCCTGAGGTAGTGATGCAACTCACTGACACTCCTATGCCAAAGCCAAAGGATCCATTCTCAAGGAAGCAAAAGTTCAAGGCTGAAGACTTCTTTGGTGAGCATGTATTCTTCACAGATTACAACCCCTATGACTCTGCTCGCATAAGGAAGAGGCGTTTCTGGACTGCTAGTCAAGCCAGCTTCTATTCCTTAGTGCTATTCAACAAAGACAAAGTCTTTGACCATGCACACATTCCTCATGTAGACATGGAGTCTTTGTCGTGCTTCACGCCAGTCCTCAGTGTTCTTCACGATGCTGGGCTGCTCAATTTCTGCACTGACATATGCGATTGGAATGAAGAACTCATTCTTCAGTTCTACGCAACGCTGCACATCACCGGCAACACTGAAGATGTGAATTCATGGGTTCTGGACTGGATGACTGAGAACACTCATTATAAGGCACCAGCTTCTGAATTGCTTCGTGTCCTTCCTCTAAGTCCTCCCCTTGAAGATGCACGTTGTGTTTACAACGAACCTGAGCTTTCAAATCACCATATGCAAGTGCTGATGAGGCCTTTGAAGCCAGGGCAGGCCCCATGAACCAAATTCCTTGTCAAGGAATTGTTGTATGTACCTCGGACCATCTATCGCATACTGTCGAAGACTATGAGTCCTATCAAAGGCCACGACTCTACTGATGAAGAAGTCATTGGTATCATGAAGAATATGCTTTTCAACATCATTCATGGCGTTCCCGTCAACTTCCATGATTTCTTCATGAGGACTCTGGCAAATATTGCTATGTCACCCTTTGAGCTGAAGCCTTACGCACCATGGATTATGAGATTCATCAGGACAAGGTCTTCACTCAATTACAAAGCTGATACTCTGAACCACTGCAGCTACTTGCCTCCTATTGAAGTCCTCAAAAGGACATTTTCCTCAGCTGAAGAAAAGGGCAAGGCTACTGCTGTGATAGATGAAGGCATTCGTCCATTGGACGGTCAATTTCGCAAGGCTGCATCCTACTCCACCAATGATGACTCTGCCACACATGACTCTGCCGCCAACGATGCCAAGCAAAATCCTCAAGCCACAGCACCCAGGGTGATGACTGATCGTGAGTTACTCCTTAGTCTTCATCAGAAGGTTGATCGCAATCAGAAATGGGTCAAGCGTCAGTTTGGTTCAATTCTTCACAACATGACTTCAACGCACAATGCAGTGAAGAAAAACCACTACTACCTTCATGAAACCCTCAACCGCACCTGGGCTGTTCTGTCTCATGTTTACAGTGCCGAAGATCTGAAGAAAATGGGTCTCAAAGAAGAGTTTGCCTGGTCTGTACCTCCTCCGAAGAAATTCAAGAAGGTCCAGGTTCCTTGTTTGGTGGCCAGTTCCTATTCTTCATCGCGCGCCACTGATGAACATGAAGACTTGGACGACACTGCGGCAGGCCCTACCTCAACAACCGACCCCAACAACACTGGCGCTCCTTCATCAACTTGATTATCTTCAGGAGCGTTAGTCCTCAGTTTTGATCCTTTTGGTCATTCGATGACAAAGGGGGAGAAATTTGAGTTAGTCTTCAAGCGGGTCAATTTTAACGCCCTTATAGACCGTTTTTTTTGCTAAGTTACAACTCTCGTTCTTTCGAAACTTTTATTGGATCGAGTTGTAATCTTAAACCCGATGGTGCTCTGATACTTTTGATGCATTATGCTCTGATACTTTTGATGCATGCTTATTCCTCGTTAATATTATTGCACGCATGCTGAATTACATCAGGCACCATATTTCATCATGCATTTCAAATTCTTCATATTATATATCAAATGCGTGTATGAATTACAAGATATAGGGGGAGATCTCCATGATTCAACTCTTCAAGTGTGCATTGCTTCAAAAGCAAATTCCTCACTATCCACATCTTCAGGGGGAGTTCTTCTATATCTTGCAATCAAATTCCTCAATATCAGTATTTACACTTCATATATCTATCCCCGTTGAAAACTTAACCTATATTGTCATCAATCACCAAAAAGGGGGAGATTGTAAGTGCATCTAGTGCCCCTTAGTGATTTTGGTGTATTGAAGACTTATAGGTTAAGGATCTAATGTGTTTATGAGTGTACACAGGTCTATAAGTCTATGAGGAGTTTGATATTTACAGAGAAAGTCGACCCCTAAAAATGAAGTTCTTCGACTGAAGACTTTGATATTTTGAAGACTTTATGAAGACTTTGAAAGTGAAGAAATTGGTGTGACCTTGAAGACTTGGTTATCATTCGAGGAACATGAAGCGTGAAGACTTTTGTTTTCGTAGTTTCATTTTCTCTTTCTTGACTCATAAGAAACACCGTACTGTTAAAGGGGGTCGAGGAAATACTAGGGAGAAATTTTCCATGTGATGCTCAACTCAAATCCTACACCTACCAATCCCTTCGAGTGAAGCCATTGGAAATCTCATACAGTTCAGTCAATTTCTTCAGTGACAGAGACGCAGTTCTTCTGGTCACTGAGGACTTTGTTCTGACTGAGGAGTTAGGAATTCGCCAGTGCGGATTGCCTACACAGTGAGGAACATGATAGCCCTGAGGAATTTGTACCTCAAATTTTCGACCGTTGTTGTGCTACGCGCCAGCTGTCCCAAAATATCTTATCCATCCAATGGTCATATCATTGAAGGGCATTTATGTCTTATCATGTCGGGCTGCTCCCTAGGCAATAAATAGCCGCCCCTACAACCACTAGCTGGTTGGCTGCTCCGCGAGAAACTAACACTTGTCATTTGAGAGCAACCCATCCTCCGAGGACTTTGAGCGAAAATCATCAAGTGAGGAAAATCCAAAACCCAAACCCAAACACCAACAAACCCAAAGTGATTGAGCATCACTGAAGAGATTGATCCTGCGTGGATCCGACGCTTGTTACCTTTGAAGACTGTGCTTCTTCCAGACGGTTAGGCGTCATGGTCTAGAGCATCCAAGAAGAATTGTGGATCGCCGAGTGACCGAGTTTGTCAAGGTTCGGAAGTCACCTGAAGACTTACCACGAGTTATTGGACGAGGACTGTGTGTCCTTAGTTCAAGGAGAATACAGTGAGGACTGGGTGTCCCGAGCTGCGTGCTCAGGACTGGGTGTCCGGGACTGTGTGTCCTCGAGTTTAAATACTCAGCCGCTCCAACCAGATGTACAACTGAGACGGCAGTTGGAACTGGTCTACCAAATCATTGCCTTCACCAAGCTTACTGGTTCCATTTCCTCAACTCTTTCATTTCCTCAGTATTGTGCTGCTTGTTTATCATATCTGTGTTTGAAGACTTTGACTGAAGACTTTCTCAATTTCCTCAGTTCAATTTCTTCAGTCTGTTTGTCTTCATCTAGTGTTATCCTGTGTTTACGCTTTCTGTACTCTGTGTTTGTCTTCATTTCATCATGACGACTATGCTTGTATTCTGTTATGTTTTCATCTAAGTACTTATTCCGCTGCTAGTAGTTCTTCACTAAGGAATTTCCTCACAAGCAAATTCCTCAGTGAAGAATTTCATAAAAATCTCCTATTCACCCCCCTCTAGTCGATATAACGCACTTTCAGCATGAATATGATTTGATCATGTTTATTGCAATACGATTATTCATTTAAGTAAGAGAATAAATTGTTGTTCTATTTACATGAATAAAACCTTATATGGTTACACACCCAATGAAAATGGTTCATTGGATCTCGATCCTAGTGATACACATATTCATAATATTGAAACCAAAAGATGCAAAGTCAATAATGATAGTGCAACTTATTTGTGGCACTGCCGTTTAGGTCATATTGGTTTAAAGCGCATGAAGAAACTCCATGCTGATGGGCTTTCGGAATCACTTGATTATGAATCACTTGATGCTTGCGAACCATGCCTCATGGGCAAGATGACTAAGACTCCGTTCTCCGGAACAATGGAGCGAGCAACAGATTTGTTGGAAATCATACGTACTGATGTATGTGGTCCGATGAATATTAAGGCTCGCGACAAGTATCATTATTTTCTGACCTTCACAGATGATTTGAGCAGATATGGGTATATCTACTTGATGAAACATAAGTCTGAAACATTTGAAAAGTTCAAAGAATTTCAGAGTGAAGTAGAAAATCATTGTGACAAGAAAATAAGGTTTCTATGATCTGATCACGGAGACAAATATTTGAGTTACGAGTTTGGTCTTCAATTAAAACAATGTGGAATAGTTTCACAAATTCATGCCACCTGGAACACCACAGCATAATGGTGTGTCCGAACGTCATAATCGTACTTTATTGGATATAGTACAATCTATGATGTTTCTTACCGATTTACCACTATCGTTTTGGGGTCATGCATTAGAGACAGCTGCATTCACGTTAAAAAGGGGCACCATCTAAGTCCGTTGAGACGACACAATATGAACTATGGTTTGGCTAGAAACCAAAGTTGTCGTTTCTTAAAGTTTGGGGTTACGACGCTTATAAGAAAAGGTTTCATCATGATAAGCTCAAACCCAAATCAGAGAAATGTGTCTTCATAGGATACCCAAAGGAGACAGTTGGGTACACCTTCTATCACAGATCCGAAGGCAAGACATTCATTGCTGAGAATGGATACTTTCTAGAGAAGGAATTTCTCTTGAAAGAAGTGAATGGGAGGAAAGTAGAACTTGAAAGGTAATTGTACCTTCTCCCTTATTAGAAAGTAATTCATCACAGAAATCTGTTCCTGTGACTACTACACCAATTAGTGAGGAAGCTAATGATGATGATCATGTAACTTCAGATCAAGTTACTACCGAATCTCGTAGGTAAACCAGAGTGAGATCCGCACCAGAGTGGTACGGTAATCCTGTTTTGGAAATCATGCTACTAGATCATGATGAACCTACGAACTATGAAGAAGCGATGGTAAGCCCATATTCCGCAAAATGGCTTGAAGCCATGAAATCTGAGATGGGATCCATGTATGAAAACAAAGTATGGACTTTGGTTGACTTTCCCGATGATCGGCAAGCAATTGAAAATAAATGGATCTTCAAGAGGAAGACGGACGCTGATAGTAGTGTTACTATATACAAAGCTAGAATTGTCGCAAAAGGTTTTCGACAAGTTCAAGATGTTGACTACGATGAGAGTTTCTCACTCGTATCTATGCTTAAGTCTGTCCGAATCATGTTAGCAATTGCCGCATTTTATGAAATTCGGCAAATGGATAAACAAAACTGCATTCCTTAATGGATTTATTAAAGAAGAGTTGTATACGATGCAACTAGAAGGTTTTGTCGATCCTAAAGGTGTTAACAAAATATGCAAGCTCCAGCGATCCATCTATGGACTGGTGCAAGCATCTCGAAGTTGGAATATACGCTTTGATAAGTTGATCAAAGCATATAGTTTTATACAGACTTGCGGTGAAGCCTGTATTTACAAGAAAGTGAGTGGGAGCACAACAACATTTCTGATAAGTATATGTGAATGACATATTATTGGTTGGAAATAATGTAGAATTATTCTGCAAAGCATAAAGGAGTGTTTGAAAGAATTTTTTCAAAGAAAGACCTCGGCGAAGCTGTTTACATATTAAGCATCAAGATCTATAGAGATAGATCAAGACGCTTGATAAGTTTTTTCAATGAGTACATACCTTCACAATATTTTGAAGTATTTCAAAATGAAACAGTCAAAGAAAGAGTTCTTGGCTGTGTTACAAGGTGTGAAATTGAGTAAGACTCAAAGCCCGACCACGGCAGAAAATAGAAAGAGAATGAAATTCATTCCCTATGCCTCAGCCATAGGTTCTATAAAGTATGCCATGCTGTGTACCAGATCTATTGTATACCCTGCACTGTGTTAAGCAAGGGAGTACAATAGTGATCTAAGAGTAGATCAGTGGACAGCGGTCAAAATTATCCTTAGTGGAATAAGGAAATATTTCTCGATTATGGAGGTGAAAAAAGGTTCGTCGTAAAAAGTTACGTCGATGCAAGTTTTGACACAGATCTGGATGACTCTAAGTCTCGATCTAGATACATATTGAAAGTGGGAGCAATTAGCTAGAGTAGCTCTGTGCAGAGCATTGTAGACATAGAATTCGCAGAATACTTACGGATCTGTATGTGACAGACCCGTTAACTAAAATTATCTCACAAGCAAAACATGATCACACCTTAGTACTCTTTGGGTGTTAATCACATAAGCGATGTGAACAAGATTACTGACTCTAGTAAACCCTTTGGGTGTAGGTCACATGACGATGTGAACTATGGGTGTTAATCACATGGTGATGTGAACTATTAGTGTTGAATCACATGGCGATGTGAACTAGATTATTGACTCTAGTGCAAGTGGGAGACTGAAGGAAATATGCCCTAGAGGCAATAATAAAGTTATTATTTATTTCCTTATATCATGATACATGTTTATTATTCATGCTAGAATTGTATTAACCGGAAACATAATACATGTGTGAATACATAGACAAATAGAGTGTCACTAGTATGCCTCTACTTGACTAGCTCGTTAATCGAAGATAGTTATGTTTCCTAACCATAAACAAAAGAGTTGTTATTTGATTAACGGGATCACATCATTAGGAAAATGATGTGATTGACATGACCCATTACATTAGCTTAGCACCCGATTGTTTAGTATGTTGCTATTACTTTATTCATGACTTATACATGTTCCTATGACTATGAGATTATGCAACTCCCGTTTGCCGGAGGAACACTTTGTGTGCTACCAAACGTCACAATGTAACTGGGTGATTATAAAGGAGCTCTACAGGTGTCTCCGAAGGTACATGTTTGGTTGGCGTATTTCGAGATTAGGATTTGTCACTCTGATTGTCGGAGAGGTATCTCTGGGCCCTCTCGGTAATGCACATCAACTAAGCCTTGCAAGCAATGCAACTAATGAGTTAGTTGTGAGATGATGTATTACGGAACGAGTAAAGAGACTTGCCGGTAACGAGATTGAACTAGGTATTAAGATACCGACGACCGAATCTCGGGCAAGTAACATACTGATGACAAAGGGAACACCGTATGTTGTTATGCGGTCTGACCGATAAAGATCTTCGTAGAATATGTAGGAGCCAATATGAGCATCCAGGTTCCGCTATTGGTTATTGACCGGAGATGTGTCTCGGTCATGTCTACATTGTTCTCGAACCCGTAGGGTCCGCACGCTTAAGGTTTCGATGACAGTTATATTACGAGTTTATGAGTTTTGATGTACGGAAGGAGTTCGGAGTCCCGGATGAGATCGGGGACATGACGAGGAGTCTCGAAATGGTCGAGACGTAAAGATCGATATATTGGACGACTATATTCGTACATCGGAAAGGTTCTGAGTGGTTCGGGTATTTTTCGGAGTACCGGGGAGTTACGGAAATACGGAGGAAGAAGTATATGAGCCTTATTGGGCTTTAGGGGAGAGGGAGAGGCAGGCCGCGCCCCCCCCATTGACTAGTCCGAATTGGACTAGGGGGAGGGGCGGCGCCCCCTCCTTCCTTCTCTTCCCTCTTCCCCTTCCTTGTCTCCTACTCCTACTACTTGGAAGGACTCCTAGTTGTACTAGGAAAGGGGGAATCCTACTCCCGGTGGGAGTAGGTCTCCCCTATGGCGTGCCATAGAGAGGGCCGGCCCTCCCCTCCTCCACTCCTTTATATACGGGGGCAGGGGGCACCCCATAGACACACAAGTTATTCTTCGTGATCGTTCTCTTAGCCGTGTGCGGTGCCCCCCTCCACCATAATCCTCGATAATATTGTAGCGGTGCTTAGGCGAAGCCCTGCGACGGTAGAACATCAAGATCGTCACCACGCCGTCGTGCTGACGGAACTCTTCCCCGACACTTTGCTGGGACAGAGTCCAGGGATCGTCATCGAGCTGAACGTGTGCTAGAACTCGGAGGTGTCGTAGTTTCGGTGCTTGATCGGTCGGGCCGTGAAGACGTACGACTACATCAACCGCGTTGTCATAATGCTTCCGCTGTTGGTCTACGAGGGTACGTAGACAACACTCTCCCCTCTCGTTGCTATGCATCACCATGATCTTGCGTGTGCGTAGGAAAATTTTGAAATTACCACGTTCCCCAACACTCCCTCCTTTCTTGACGGAGGGTCCAAGTCTCTTGGATCTTATTTGTTGAGAAAATCACGTTCCCGAAGGTTTCATTCCGTTTGGACTCCGTTTGACATTCTGTTTCTTCGAAACACTGGAATAGGAAAAAACAGTAATTTTGGGTGGGCCTCCGGTTAATAGGTTAGTCCCAAAAATAATATAAAAGTGTATAACAAAGCCCATTAATCATCCAAAACAGAATATAATATAGCATGAAGCAATCAAAAATTATAGATACGTTGGAGACGTATCAAGCATCCCCAAGCTTAATTCCTGCTCGTCCTTAAGTAGGTAAATGCTAAAAACAGAATTTTTGATGCGGAATGCTACTTGGCATAATTTTTTTAATATAACCCTCTTAATTGTGGTATGAATATTCAGATCCGAAAGATTCAAGATAAAAGTTTAATATTGACATAAAAGCAATAATACTTCAAGCATACTAACTAAGCAATTATGTCTTCTCAAAATAACATGGCCAAAGAAAGTTCGTCCCTACAAAATCATATAGTTTGGTCATGCTCCATTTTCGTCACACAAGAATGCTCTCATCATGCACAACCCCGATGACAAGCCAAGCAATTGTTTTATACTTTAGTAATCTCAAACTTTTTCAACCTTCACGCAATACATGAGCGTGAGCCATGGATATAGCACTATGGGTGGAATAGAATATAATGATGGGGGTTATGTGGAGAAGACAAAAAAGTCTCACATCAACACGGCTAATCAATGGGCTATGGAGATGCCCATCGATTGATGTTAATGCAAGGAGTAGGGATTGCCATGCAACGGATGCACTAGAGCTATAAGTGCATGAAAGCTCAACAAAGAAACTAAGTGGGTGTGCATCCAACTTGCTTGCTCACGAAGAACTAGGGCATTTGAGGAAGCCCATTGTTGGAATATACAAGCCAAGTTCTATAACAAGAAATTCCCACTAGTATATGAAAGTGACAAAACAAGAGACTCTCTATCATGAAGATCATGGTGTTACTTTGAAGCACAAGTGTGGAAAAAAAGGATAGTAGCATTGTCCCTTTTTATTTTCTCTTCTTTTTTTTGGGCCTCCCCTTTTCTTTGGCCTTTCTCTTTTTTATTGGGACAATGCTCTATGAATGATGATCATCACACTTCTATTTATTTACAACTCGATACTAGAACAAAGTATGACTCTATATGAATGCCTCCGGCGGTGTACAGGGATGGGCAATGAATCAAAAGTGACATGTATGAAACATTATGAACGGTGGCTTTGCCACAAATATGATGTCAACTACATGATCATGCAAAGCAATATAACAATGATGAACGTGTCATGATAAACAGAACGGTGGAAAGTTGCATGGCAATATATCTCGGAATGGCTATGGAAATGCCATAATATGTAGGTATGGTGGCTGTTTTGAGGAAGATATAAGGAGGTTTATGTGTGATAGAGCGTATCATATCACGAGGTTTGGATGCACCGGCGAAGTTTGCACTAACTCTTAAGGTGAGAAAGGGCAATGCACGGTACCAAAGAGGCTAGCAATGATGAAAGGGTAAGAGTGTGTATAATCCATGGACTCAACATTAGTCATAAAGAACTCACATACTTATTGCAAAAATCTACAAGTCATCAAAAACCAAGCACTACGCGCATGCTCCTAGGGGGATAGATTGGTAGGAAAAGACCATCGCTTGTCCCCGACTGCCACTCATAAGGAGGACAATCAAAGAACACCTCATGTTTCAAATTTGTTACATAACGTTTACCATACGTGCATGCTACGGGACTTGCAAACTTCAACACAAGTATTTCTCAATTTCACAACTACTCAACTAGCACAACTTTTATATCACTACCTCCATATCTCAAAACAATCATCAAGGAATAAACTTCTCTTAGTATTCAACACACTCATAAGAAAGTTTTTTTACTAGTCTTGAATACCTAGCATATTAGGACTAATTTCCCAATTTAAGCAAATTACCATGCTGTTTAAGACTCTCAAAATAATATAAGTGAAGCATGAGAGAATAGTAGTTTCTATAAAACAAACCACC
The DNA here is from genome assembly GCA_032464435.1 of Aegilops umbellulata. Classification (NCBI taxonomy): domain Eukaryota; kingdom Viridiplantae; phylum Streptophyta; class Magnoliopsida; order Poales; family Poaceae; genus Aegilops; species Aegilops umbellulata. The sequence continues at coordinate 330,107,046 of CP136060.1, forward strand.
GCCGTGCTCTAAAAGATATAAGTGAAGCACTAGAGCAAAAACTATATAGCTCAAAAGATAAAAGCGAAGCACATAGAGTATTCTAATAATGTCTGAATCATGCGTGTCTTTCTCAAAAGGTGTGTACAAAAAATATGATTGTTTTAAACTAAAAAGCAAGTCTCAAATCATACAAGACGCACCAAGCAAAACACTTATCATGTGGTGAATAAAAATATAGCTCCAAGTAAAGTTACCGATGGAAGTAGACAAAAGAGGAGATGCCTTCCGGGGCATCCCCAAGCTTTGCCTTTTTGGTGTCGTTAGATTATCTTGGGGTGCCACGGGCATCCCCAAGCTTAGGCTCTTGCCACTCCTTGTTCCATTATCTGTCAAATCTTCTACCCAAAACTTGAAAACATCACAACACAAAACTTAACAAAAAATCTCGTGAGCTCCGTTAGCGAAAGAAAACAAAACACCACTTCAAGGTAATGTAATGAAATCATTATTTATTTATATTGGTGTTAAACCTACTGTATTCCAACTTCTCTATGGTTTATAAACTATTTTACTAGCCATAGATTCATCAAAATAAGCAAACAACACATGAAAAACAGAATATGTCAAAAACAGAACAGTCTGTAGTAATCTGTAACTAACGCAAACTTCTGGAACTTCAAATAATTTACCAAAATAGAAAGACCTAGAAAATTTGTTTATTGATCTGCTGCAATTGGAATCAATATGTTATCATGTTCTGGTGATTTTTAACAATTGTTTTCGTGAACAGAAAGTTTCTGGAATTTTCAGCAAAATCAAATAACTAGCATCCAAGAAGATCCTATAGGTTTAACTTGGCACAAACACTAATTAAAGCATGAAACAAATCTAACCAGAGTCTAGATCAAAGATTTATTCCTAAACAGAAGCAAAAAGCAAAAAAATAAAAATAAAATTGGGTTGCCTCCCAACAAGCGCCATCGTTTAACGCCCCTAGCTTGGCATAAAAATACGGATAGATCTAGGTATTGCCATCTTTGGTAGGTAATTCTTCAATAAGACACCTATCACCCTTAGGAGTTTCTTTCTTTCTATTAATTATCAAGCTTCTAGGCACGAAATCGAAAAAATCATTTGCAGCAAATGGTTCCTTAATGATAGCAAAGAGATTGGGATGAACGCTTATTGATTTAAGATCCGTAGTTTCCTTATTAGAGGATTCACCCTTATTTTTAGGAACATACATAAGATTGGAAATTTTAGTAGGAGGACTTGGAGTATTCTTTAAGAAAAAAAGGCGGTCCCCAACTTGGTGATGATACCCTCAAGTTTATCGATTCTAGTGGAATCATGATTTATTCTTTCATTAACTATGGGTTCCTTTTCCTTAATATTTTTTAAAGTGACTCCTAACTTAGATCCATATTGGGTAATTTGATTGTGGATATTTTTATCCAAATTTTCAATTAACTCTACGGTAGCAACTTTATTTTCAATAATTTCAAGTCTTTGCATCACATGCTCCAAAGTTAACATAGTTCCATTAACCAAAAGAGGTGGTGGGCCAAACAAATCTATCATAGCATTATAAGAATCAAAAGTATGGCTACCCAAGAAATTTCCTCCGGTAACGGTATCAAGAATGTATCTATTCCAAGGAGTGATGCCTACATAAAAATAGCGAAGAAGAACGAAAGTAGATTGCTTCCTAGTAGATTTATTTTGCGCATTGCCAATTCTGTACCAAGCATCTTTTAAATTTTCTCCCTCCCTTTGTTTAAAATTAAGAACTTCATTCTCGGGAGATAAAGGGGCAGATAAAGGACTAGCCATGACGATAAAGCGAGCGGTAAAGAGGCGAACGGAAAGGCGAGGGCGAATAAAATGGCAAGGGTGAAGTGGGGGAGAGGAAAACGAGAGGCAAATGGCAAATAATGTAATGCGGGATATAAGAATTTGTGATGGGTACTTGGTATGTTGACTTTTGCGTAGACTCCCCGGCAACGGCGCCAGAAATCCTTCTTGCTACCTCTTGAGCACTGCGTTGGTTTTCCCTTGAAGAGGAAAGGGTGATGTAGTAAAGTAGCGTAAGTATTTCCCTCAGTTTTTGAGAACCAATGTATCAATCCAGTAGGAGACCACACTCAAGTCCCTCGCACCTACACAAACAAATAAAAACCTCGCAACCAACCCAATAAAGGGGTTGTCAATCCCTTCACGGTCACTTACGGAAGTGAGATCTAATAGATATGATAAGATAATATTATTGGTATTTTTATAATAAAGATGCAAAGTAAAATGAAAGGCAATAAAAATAGCTAAGTGTTGGAAGATTAATATGATGGAAAATAGACCCGGGGGCCATAGGTTTCACTAGTGGCTTCTCTCAAGAGCATAAGTATTACGGTGGGTGAACAAATTACTGTTGAGCAAATGATAGAATTGAGCATAGTTATGAGAATATCTAGGTATGATCATGTATATAGGCATCACGTCCGTGACAAGTAGACCGACTCCTACCTGCATCTACTACTATTACTCCACACATCGACCGCTATCCAGCATGCATCTAGAGTATTAAGTTCAAAAGAACAGAGTAATGCTTTAAGTAAAATGACATGATGTAGAGGGATAAACTCATGCAATATGATATAAACCCCATCTTGTTATACTCAATGGCAACAATACAATACGTGCCTTGCTGCCCCTGCTGTCACTGGGAAAGGACACCGCAAGATTGAACCCAAAGCTAAGCACTTCTCCCATTGCAAGAACGATCAATATAGTAGGCCAAACCAAACTGATAATTTGAAGAGACTTGTAAAGATAACCAATCATACATAAAAGAATTCAGAGAAGATTCAAATATTGTTCATAGATAAACTTGATCATAAACCCACAATTCATCGGTCTCAACAAACACACCACAAAAGAAGATTACATCGAATAGATCTCCACGAGAATCGTGGAGAACTTTGTATTGAGATCCAAAGAGAGAGAAGAAGCCATCTAGCTAATAACTATGGACCCGAAGGTCTGAGGTAAATGGTGTTGATGTAGAAGCCCTCCATGATCAATGCCCCCTCCGGCAGGATGCCGAAAAAGGCCCAAAGATGGGATCTCACGGGTACAAAAGGTTGCGGCGGTGGAATTAGGTTTTTGTGGATGCCTCTGATGGTTTGGGGGTACGTAGGTATATATAGGAGGAACAAGGACGTCGGTGGAGCAACATGGGCTCCACGAGGGTGGAGGGCACGCCCCCCTGCCTCGTGCTCTCCTGGTTGATTTCTTGACGTAGACTCCAAGTCCTCTGGATCACGTTTGTTCCGAAAATCACGTTCCCGAAGGTTTAATTCCGTTTGGACTCTGTTTGATATTATTTTTCCGCGAAACTCTGAAATAGGCAAAAAAAGAGCAATTTGGGCTGGGCCTCCGGTTAATAGGTTAGTCCCAAAAATATTATAAAAGTGTATAACAAAGCCCATTAATCATCCAAAACAGAATATAATATAGCATGAAGCAATCAAAAATTATAGATACGTTGGAGACCTATCAGGTAGCTAATTGTGGTTCCGGTCGAGGTGAAGATACCCCGAACAAACCCCTCAAAGGATTGTTTTCCATAGTAACAAGTGACAATAAATTTCAGCATGCTATATAAATGTTTCCTTACCAAATACCACTTACCAACGGCGCTTCTCTCCCCGGCAACGGCGCCAGAAAATAGCCTTGATGACCCACAAGTATAGGGGATCAATTGTAGCTCATTTCAATAAGTAATAGTGTCGAACCCAACGAGGAGCAGAAGGAAATGACAAGTAGTTTTCAGTAAGGTAATGTCTGCAAGTGCTCAAGTGTAAGTAACTGAGTAGTTTGATAGCAAGATAATTTGTAATGGGAAAGTAATGATAGTAGTAACAAAAGTGCAGCAAGATAGCCCAATCCTTTCGAGGCAAAGGACAAGCCAAAACGGTCTCTTATGATAAGCAAAGCATTCTTGAGGGTACATGGGAATTTCATGTAGTCACTTGCACCATGTTGGTTCGATTTGTGTTCACTACTTTGATAATTTGATATGTGGGTGGACCAGTGCTTAGGTGTTGTTCTTACTTGAACAAAACCTCCTACTTATGATTAACCCTCCCGCAAGCATCCGCAACTACGAGAAAAGTCTTAAGAATCAATTCTGACCTTAGTATTGAACTTTTGGATCCAATCGGTCCCTTATGGAATAGCGCATAAACTGGGGTTTAAGCTTCTGTCACTCTCGCAACCCATCATCTAATTGCTACTTCATAATGCATTCCCTTAGGCCCAAATATGGTGAAGTGTCATGTAGTCGACGTTCACATTACACCACTAAGGAAATCACAACATACATACTATCAAAATATAGAACACATATCAAATTCACATGATTACGTGCAACATGATTTCTCCCATGACCTCAAGAACAAAAGTAACTACTCACAAATGATAATCATGCTCAAGATCAGAGGGGTATTAAATAGCATATTGGATCTGAACATATAATCTTCCACCAAATAAACCATATAGTAATCAACTACAAGATGTAATCAACACTACTAGTCACCCACAAGCACCAATCTATAGTTCTGGTAACAAGATTGAACACAACAAATGAACTAGGGTTTGGGATGAGATGGTGTTGTTGAAGATGTTGATGGAGATTGCCCTCCCCAAGATGGGAGAGTTGTTGGTGATGATGATGACGATGATTTCCCCCTCCGGGAGGGAAGTTCCCCCGGCGGAATCGCTTCACCGGAGGGCAAAAGTGCTCCTGCCCAAGTTCCGCCTCGAGACGGCGGCGCTCCATCCCGAAAGTCCTCTCCTTATTTTTTTTCTAGGTCAAAATGACCTATATACCAGAAGATGGGCACCGGAGGTGGGCCTGGGTGAGCACAACCCACCAGGGCGCGCCTCGGCTCCCTGGCGCGCCCAGGTGGGTTGTGCCCACCTGGTGGGCCCCCTATGGTAGTTATTTGCTCCAATATTCTTCATATATTCTATAAAAATTCTCTGTGAAGTTCCAGCTTGTTTGGAGATGTGCAGAATAGGTGGCCTAACGTAGCTTATTCAGGTCCAGATTTCCAGCTGTCGGAATTCTCCCTCTTTGTGTGTAGCTTGCATGTTATGAGAGAAAAGGAATTATAATTACTCCAAAAAGCATTATTATATATGCATAAAAATATCATAAATAACAGTGAGAAAACATGATGCAAAATGGAACCCTTTTATTTCAATCGAATAGGATTGATCATGTGCTTGCTTTTCGGCTGGCGGTTAGAATTAAAACTAGCATGTTGCATGGAACTAAAACACATATGATCTCTAGACTTTTCTACCCAAAGGTGGTAGAAACCAGCATTTCGTTCAAAGATTTTTGCGATGTGATACGTCTCCAACGTATCTATAATTTTTGATTGCTCCATGCTATAATATCTACTGTTTTGGACCATATTGGGCTTTATTTTCCACTTTTATATTACTTTTGGGACTAACCTATTAACCGGAGGCCCAGCCCAGAATTATTGTTTTTTTGCCTATTCAAGTGTTTCGAAGAAACGGAATATCAAACGGAGTCCAAACGGAATGAAACCTTCGGGAACGTGATTTTCTCAACAAATAAGATCCAGGAGACTTGGACCCTCCGTCAAGAAAGGAGGGTGGCGGTCACGAGGGTGGAGGGCGCCCCCCTAGGGCGCCCCCCTGCCTCGTGGGCCCCCCTTTGCTCCACCAACGTACTCCTTCCTCCTATATATACCTGCGTACCCCCAAACGATCAGATACGGAGCCAAAAACCTAATTCCACCGCCGCAACCTTCTGTACCCACGAGATCCCATCTTGGGGCCTGTTCCGGAGCTCCGCCGGAGAGGGCATCCACCACGGAGGGCTTCTACATCATCATAGCCCCTCCGACGAAGTGTGAGTAGTTTACCTCAGACCTTCGGGTCCATAGTTAGTAGCTAGATGACTTCTTCTCTCTTTTTGAATCTCAATACAATGTTCTCCCCCTCTCTCGTGGAGATCTATTCGATGTAATCTTCTTTTTGCGGTGTGTTTTTTGAGACTGATGAATTGTGGGTTTATGATCAAGATTATCTATGAACAATATTTGAATCTTCTCTGAATTCTTTTACGTATGATTGGTTATCTTTGCAAGTCTCTTCGAATTATCAGTTTGGTTTGCCTACTAGATTGGTTCTTCTTGTAATGGAAGAAGTGCTTAGCTTTGGGTTCAATCTTGCGGTGTCCTTTCCCAGTGACGGTAGGGGCAGCAAGGGACGTATTGTATTGTTGCCATCGAGGATAACAAGGTGGGGTTTTTATCATATTGCATGAAACTATCCCTCTACATCATGTCATCTTGCATAAGGCGTTACTCTGTTTTTAACTTAATACTCTAGATGCATGCTGGATAGCGGTCGATGAGTGGAGTAATAATAGTAGATGCAGGCAGGAGTCGGTCTACTTGTATCGGACGTGATGTCTATATACATGATCATACCTAGATATTCTCAAAACTATGCTCAATTCTGTCAATTGCTCAACAGTAATTTGTTCACCCACCATAGAATACTTATGCTCTTGAGAGAAGCCACTAGTGAAATTTATGGCCCCGGGGTCTATTCTCATCATATCAATCTCCAATCTCTTTATTATTGCTTTGCTTTTTTACTTTACCTTTTATTTTACTTTGCATCTCTATACCAAAAATACCAAAAATATTATCTATCATCTCTATCAGATCTCACTCTCGTAAGTGTCCGTGAAGGGATTGACAACCCCTAATCGTGTTGGTTGCGTTGAGCTATTTTTTTGTGTAGGTACGAGCGACTCACGCGTAGCCTCCCACTGGATTGATACCTTGGTTCTCAAAAGCTGAGGGAAATACTTACTCTACTCTGCTGCATCACCCTTTCCTCTTCAAGGAAAGCCAACACAGTGCTCAAGAGGTAGCAGGAAGATTGCTGGCGCCGTTGTCGGGGAGGTCTACTCAAAAGTCAACATACCAAGTACCCATCACAATTCCTTATCTCCCGCATTACATTATTTTCCATTTGCCTCTCGTTTTCCTCTCCCCCACTTCACCCTTGCCGTTTTATTCGCCCTTCCTCCGTTCAATCTTGTGTTACCATGTGCCTTCTTTTTGCTTGCATCTTCACTTGCTAAAAGTTTATGGATCCTCATCCACTTGCCAATCTCTTTAAGAGATCCAATTATGATGAACCTATTGCTATTGAGTTGAGTGCACTAGAATATCTTTATGAGGTTTTGCCTGAAATTCGTGAATCTAAAAATTGTGATGAAGTACTTTATGAAGCAATTCACGATAGATCTTTGAATAAAAAGCATGATTGCAATGATTTTACTATAAATTCTATTAATGTCAATTGTTCTAAAAATATGCAAAACCCTAAGCGTGGGGATGCTAGTTTTGCTATGTCCTCTACTTGTTGCAATGATCATGATTGGGGTGATAGTTCTTCTTATGATCTTGAAAATTTATTTAAGCCCCATGAGGAATATGAGATTGATAATAGTGTTTGCAATATTATTGAAAGTGGGTTTGGAGGAGTGTCAACTTTAAATCCCACATATTTGGAGAATGTTCAATCTTATGAAATTTTTGATAAAAGTGGGTTTGGAGAGGTCATGACTTTAGTTAATGATATTCCCACTATTTTGGAAGAATGTCAACTTTGCATGCATGTGGATCGTATTGAAAATATTTTATGTGATAGCTATATTGTTGAATTTATGATCCTACAAGTAATTATTATGAGAGAGGAAAATATGGTTGTAGAAATTTTCATGTTACTAAATTACCTCTCTTTATGTTGAGATTGCTATTGTTTCTTTCCGCTTCCTTGCATATGCTAGTTTTTGCTTGCCTTGATAATTTGTTTGCCTATAAGATGCCTATGCATAGGAAGTATGTTAGACTTAGATGTGTTTGTCACGTGTTTTATGATGCTCTCTTTGTGCTTCAATTCTTGTCTTTCTTATGAGCATCATTGAAATCTCAATGCCTAGCTAGGGGCGTTAAACGATAGCACTTGTTGGGAGGCAACCCAATTTTATTTTTAGTTTTTTTGTTTTTGCTTCTGTTTAGGAATAAATAATCCATCTACCTTATGTTTAGATGTGGTTTTATGTTTTAATTAGTGTTTGTACCAAGTTAAACCTATAGGGTCTTCTTGGATGATAGTTATTTGATCTTGCTGTAATTTCCAGAAACTTTCTGTTCACAAAAACAATTGTTAAAAATCAACAGAACGTGATAAAATAGTTATACCAATTGCTGCTGATCAATAAACAAATTTTCTAGGTCTTCCTATTTTGGTATATTTTTTGGAGTTCCAGAAGTTTGCGTTAGTTACAGATTACTACAGACTATTCTGTTTTTGACAGATCCTGTTTTTCATGTGTTGTTTGCTTATTTTGATGAATCCATGGCTAGTAAAATAGTTTATAATCCACAGATAAGTTGGAATACAGTAGGCTTAACACCAATATAAATAAATAATGAGTTCATTACAGTACCTTGAAGTGGTCTTTTGTTTTCTTTTGCTAACGGAGCTCACGAGATTTCTGTTGAGTTTTGTGTTGTGAAGTTTTCAAGTTTTGGGTGAAATCTTTTGATGGATTATGGAACAAGGAGTGGCAAGAGCCTAAGCTTGGGGATGCCCATGGCACCCCCAAGATAATACAAGGACACCAAAAAGTCAAAGCTTGGGGATGCCCCGGAAGGCATCCCCTCTTTCGTCTACTTCCATCCGTAATTTTACTTGGAGCTATATTTTTATTCACCACATGACATGTGTTTTGCTTGGAGCGTCTTATATGATTTGAGTATTTGCTTTTTATTTTACCACAATCATCCTTGATGTACACACCTTTTGAGAGAGCCATACATGAATTGGAATTTGATAGAATACTCTATGTGCTTCACTTATATCTTTTGAGCTTTACAGTTTTGCTCTAGTGCTTCACTTATATCTTTTAGAGCACGGTGGTGGATTTGTTTTATAGAAACTATTGATCTCTCATGCTCCACTTAGATTATTTTGAGAGTGTTAAATAGCATTGTAATTTGCTTAATAATAATATGCTTGGTATTCAAGATTTGTAAAACTTTCTTTTGAGTGCGTTGAGTACTAAGAAAAGCTTGATGCTTGATAATTGTTTTGAGATATGAAGATGGTGATATAGAGTCATGCTAGATGAGTAGTTGTGAATTTGATAAATACTTGTGTTAAAGTTTTTGATTCCCATAGCATGCACGTATGGTGAACCGTTATGTGATGAAGTCGGAGCATGATTTATTTATTGATTGTCTTCCTTATGAGTGGCGGTCGGGGACGAGCGATGGTCTTTTCCTACAATCTATCCCCTAGGAGCATGTGCGTACTACTTTGCTCTGATAACTTGTATATTTTTTCAAAAGTATATGAGTTCTTCATGCCTAATGTTGAGTCCATGGATTATACGCACTTTTCTTCCTTCCACCATTGCTAGCCTCTCTAATACCGTGCACTTTTCGCCGGTATCGTACACCCACCATATAGCTTCCTCAAAACAGCCACCATACCTACCTATCATGGCATTTCCATAGCCATTCTGAGATATATTTCCACGCAACTTTCCACTGTTCCGTTTATTATGACACACTCTATCATTGTCATATTGCTAGCATGATCATGTAGTTGACATCGTATTTGTGGCAAAGCCACCATTCATAATTGTTTCATACATGTCACTCTTGATTCATTGCATATCCCGGTACACCGCTGGAGGCATTCATATAGAGTCATACTTTGTTCTAAGTATCGAGTTGTAATTGTTGAGTTGTGAGAAAATAAAAGTGTGATGATCATCATTTTTTAGAGCATTGTCCCAAGTGAGGAAAAGGATGATGGAGACTATGATTTCCCCACAAGTCGGGATGAGACTCCGGACGAAAAAAAAGAGGCCATAAAAAAAGGGAGAAAAGGCCCAAATAAAATAAAATAAAATGAGAGAAAAAGAGAGAAGGGGCAATGTTACTATCCTTTTACCACACTTGTGCTTCAAAGTAGCACCATGATCTTCATGATAGAGAGTCTCTCATTTTGTCACTTTCAAATACTAGTGGGAATTTTTCATTATAGAACTTGGCTTGTATATTCCAATGATAGGCTTCCTCAAAATGCCCTAGGTCTTCGTGAGCAAGCGAGTTGGATGCACACCCACTTAGTTTCTTTTGTTGAGATTTCATATACTTATAGCTCTAGTGCATCCGTTGCATGGAAATCCCTACTCACTCACATTGATATCTATTGATGGGCATCTCCATAGCCCGTTGATACGCGTAGTTGATGTGAGACTATCTTCTCCCTTTTTGTCTTCTCCACAACCACCATTCTATTCCAGATATAGTGCTATATCCATGGCTCACACTCATGTATTGCGTGAAGATTGAAAAAGTTTTGAGAATGTCAAAAGTATGAAACAATTGCTTGGCTTGTCATTGGGGTTGTGCATGACTTAAATACTTTGTGTGGTGAAGATAGAGCATAGCCAGACTATATGATTTTGTAGGGATAACTTTCTTTGGCCATGTTATTTTGAGAAGACATGATTGCTTTGTTAGTATGCTTGAAGTATTATTATTGTTTTGTCAATATTAAACTTTTGTCTTGAATCTTTTGGATCTGAATATTCATACCACAATTAAGAAGAACTACATTGAAATTATGCCAAGTAGCACTCCGCATAAAAAATTCTGTTTTTATTATTTACCTACTCGAGGACAAGCAGGAATTAAGCTTGGGGATGCCTGATACGTCCCCAACGTATCTATAATTTTTGATTGCTCCATGCTATATTGTCTACTATTTTGGACATTATTGGGTTTTATTATCCACTTTTTTATTATTTTTGGGACTAACCTATTAACCGGAGGCCAGCCCAGAATTGTGGTTTTTTGCCTATTTCAGAGTTTCGAAGAAACGGAATATCAAACGGAGTCCAAACGGAATGAAACCTTCGGGAACGTGATTTTCTTAGCGAACATGATCCAGGAGACTTGGACCCTACGTCAAGAAAGAAAGGAGGTGGCCACAAGGTAGGTGGGTGCGCCCACCCCCCCAGGGCGCGCCCTCCACCCTCGTGGGCCCCATGTTGCTCCATCGACGTACTTCTTCCTCCTATATTTACCTACGTACCCCCGAACGATCAGATACGGAGCCAAAAACCTAATTCCACCGCCGCAACCTTCTGTACGCACGAGATCCTATCTTGGGGCCTGTTTCAGAGCTCCGTCGGAGGGGGAATCCACGACGGAGGGCTTCTACATCATCATAGCCCCTCCAATGAAGTGTGAGTAGTTTACCTCAGACCTTCGGGTCCATAGTTAGTAGCTAGATGGCTTCTTCTCTCTTTTTGGATCTCAATACAATGTTCTCCCCCTCTCTCGTGGAGATCTATTCGATGTAATCTTCTTTTTGCGGTGTGTTTGTTGAGACCGACGAATTGTGGGTTTATGATCAAGATTATCTATGAACAATATCTGAATCTTCTCTGAATTCTTTTATGTATGATTGGTTATCTTTGCAAGTCTCTTCGAATTATCAGTTTGGTTTGGCCTACTAGATTGGTTTTTCTTGCATTGGGAGAAGTGCTTAGCTTTGGGTTCAATCTTGCGGTGTCCTTTCCCAGTGACAGTAGGGGCAGCAAGTCACGTATTGTTTTGTTGCCATCGAGGATAACAAGATGGGATTTTTATCATATTGCATGAATCTATCCCTCTACATCATGTCATCTTGCTTAATGCGTTACTCTATTTTCATGAACTTAATACTCTAGATGCATGCTGGATAGTGGTCGATGAGTGGAGTAATAGTAGTAGATGCAGGCAGGAGTCGGTCTACTTGTCTCGGACGTGATGCCTATATACATGATCATACCTAGATATTCTCATAACTATGCTCAATTCTGTCAATTGCTCAACAGTAATTTGTTCAGCCACCGTAAAATACTTATGCTCTTGAGAGCAGCCACTAGTGAAATCTATGGCCCCCGGGTCTATCTTCATCATCTTAATCTTCCATCACTTTATTATTGCCTTTGATTTTTTACTTTGCTTTTATTTTACTTTGCATCTTTATCACAAAAATACCAAAAATATTGTCTATCATATCTATCAGATCTCACTCTCATAACTGACCATGAAGGGATTGACAACCCCTTATCGCGTTGGTTGCGAGGAGTTATTTGCTTTGTGCAGGTACGAGGGACTCGCGCGTAGCCCCCTACTGGATTGATACATTGGTTCTCAAAAACTGAGGGAAATACTTACGCTACTTTGCTGCATCATCCTTTCCTCTTCAAGGAAATCCAACGAAGTGCTCAAGAGGTAGCACAAGGCACGTATTGTATTGTTGCCATCGAGGATAACAAGATGGGGTTTATATCATATTGCATGAGTTTATCCCTCTACATCATGGCATCTTACTTAAAGCATTACTCTGTTTTTTAACTTAGTACTCTAGATGCATGCTAGATAGCGTCGATTGTGGAGTAATAGTAGTAGATGCAGGTAGGAGTCGGTCTACTTGTCACGGACGTGATGCCTATATACATGATCATACCTAGATATTCTCCTAACTATGCTCAATTCTATCAATTGCTCAACAGTAATTTGTTCACTCACCGTAATACTTATGCTCTTGAGAGAAGCCACTAGTGAAACCTATCGCCCCCGGGTCTATTTTCCATCATATTAATCTTCCAACACTTAGCTATTTTTATTTCCTTTTATTTTACTTTGCATCTTTATTATAAAAATACCAAAAAAATTATCTTATCATATCTATCAGATCTCACTTTCGTAAGTGACCGTGAAGGGATTGACAACCCCTTTATTGTGTTGGTTGCGAGGTTTTTATTTGTTTGTGTAGGTGCGAGGGACTTGAGCGTGGTCTCCTACTGGATTGAAACCTTGGTTCTCAAAAACTGAGGGAAATACTTACGCTACTTTACTGCATCACCCTTTCCTCTTCAAGGGAAAACCAACGCAGTGCTCAAGAAGTAGCACTACCCCTCAACCTACTGCACCTACTGAAAATATTGAATATGAAATTCCTTCAGGTATGATAGAACAACTGCTAGCTAATCCTTATGTAGGAGATGGAACCGAACATCCTGATACGCACTTGATATATTTAGAACAAATTTGTGGATTGTTTAAGCTTGCAGGTTTACCCGGGGATGAAGTTATGAAAAAGGTTTTCCCTTTACCTTTGAAGATAAAAGCATTGGCATGGTATAGGCTATGCGATGATATTGGATCTTGGAATTGGAATCGTTTGAAATTGGAGTTCCACCAAAAAAATTATCCTATGCATCTAGTTCATCGTGATCGGAATTATATATATAATTTTTGGCCTCGTGAAGGAGAAAGTATCGTTCTAGCTTAGGGGAGGCTTAAGTCAATGTTATATTCATGCCCCAATCATGAGCTCTCAAAAGAAATTATTATCCAGAACTTTTATGCTCGTCTTTCTCGTAATGATCAAACCATGCTCGATACTTCTTGTGCTGGTTCTTTTATGAAGAAGACTATTGAATTCCAGTGGGATCTTTTGGAAAGAATTAAACGCAACTCTGAAGATTGGGAACTCGGCGAAGGTAAAGAGTCAGGTATTAAGATTAAGTATGATTGTGTTAAATCCTTTATGAATATTGATGCTTTTCAAAAGTTTAGCACGAAATATGGACTTTACTCTGAGATAGTAGCTTCTTTCTGTGAATCATTTGCTACTCATGTTGATCTCCCAAAAGAGAAGTGGTTTAAATATCGCCCACCTATTAAAGAAGAAATCAAAGAACCAGTACCAGCTAAAGAATAAACTATATTACAATGTTGATCCAGTTGTTCCTTCTGCTTATATTGAGAAACCACCTTTCCCTATTAGGATAAAGGAACATGCTAAAGTTTCAATTGTAGTCAACAAGAGTTACATTAGAACACCTAAACCTGATGAACAAATTAAAGTAGAACCTAATATTGCTATGGTTAAAGATCTCTTGGATGAAGATATGGATGGGCATGTTATTGACTTTTGTGAAGAAGCTGCTAGAATAGCCAAACATAATAAAAAGGATAAACATAGACCTGTTGTTGGCATGCCCGTTGTCTCAGTTAAAATAGGAGATCACTGTTATCATGGTTTTATGTGACATCGGTGCTAGTGTGAGTGTTATTCCTTACACCTTATATCAACAAATTATGAATGACATAGCACCCGCAGAAATAAAAGACATAGATGTTACTATTAAACTTGCTAATAGAGAGACTATATCACCAATTGGGATTTTTAGAGATGTTGAAGTATTGTGTGGGAAAATAAAATACCCTACTGATTTTCTTGTTCTTTGTTCCCCACAAGATGACCTTTGTCCCATTATCTTTGGTAGACCTTTCTTGAACACCGTAATGCTAGAATAGACTATGAGAAACAAATTATCGGTGTTAGTTTTGGTGATGAGTCTCATGAGTTTAATTTTTCCAAGTATAGTAGAAAGCTTCATGAAAAAGAATTGCCTAGTAAAGATGAATTAATTGGTCTTGCTTCTATTGTTGTGCCTCCTACTGATACACTAGAAAAATATTTGTTAGACCATGAAAATGATTTAAATTTGCATGCAAGAAATGAAATAGATAAGATTTTCTTTGAACAACGTCCTCTGCTTAAACACAACTTGCCTATTGAAACTCTAGGAGGTCCTCCTCCACCTAAAGGTGATCCTGTGTTTGAATTAAAACAATTGCCAGACACTTTAAAATATGCTTATCTTGATGAAAAGAATATATATCCTGTTATTATTAGTGCTAACCTTTCATAACATGAAGAAGAAAGATTGTTGAAAGTTCTAAGGAAGCACTGAGCTGCTATTGGCTATACTCTAGATGATCTAAAGGGCATTAGTCCCACTCTTTGTCGGCACAAAATTAATATGCAACCTGATGCTAAACTCGTTGTTGATCACCAACGTCGGTTAGATCCGAAGATGAAAGAAGTGGTAAGAACGGAAATATTAAAACTTCTGGAAGCAGGTATAATCTATCCTATAGCTGATAGTAGATGGGTAAGTCTTGTTCATTGTGTCCCTAATAAAGGAGGTATAACTGTTGTTCCTAATGATAAGAATGAACTTATTCCACAAAGAATTGTTACAGGCTATAAAATGGTAATTGATTTTAGAAAATTAAACAAAGAAACAAGAAAAGATCATTACCCTCTGCCTTTTATTGATCAAATGCTTGAAAGATTATCTAAGCACACACATTTTTGCTTCCTTGATGGATATTCTGGTTTTTCACAAATACCTGTTTCTCAACCTGATCAAGAAAATACCACTTTTACTTGTCCCTTTGGAACCTATGCTTATAGACGTATGCCATTCGGTTTATGTAATGCACCTGCTATCTTTCAAAGATGTATGACTGCTATATTCTCTGACATTTGTGAAAAGATTGTTGAGGTTTTCATGGATGACTTCTCTGTTTATGGGAAGTCTTTTGATGATTGTTTAAGCAATCTTGATCGAGTTTTGCAGAGATGTGAACAAACAAATCTTGTCTTGAATTGGGAGAAGTGCCACTTTATGTTTAATGACGGCATTGTCTTGGGTCATAAAATTTCTGAAAGAGGTATTGAAGTGGACAAAGCTAAGGTTGATGCAATTGATAAAAGGCCATGCCCTAAAGATATAAAAGGTATTCGTAGTTTCTTAGGTCATGCTGCTTTCTATAGGTGATTTATCAAAGACTTTTCTAAAATTTCTAGGCCTCTTACGAATCTTTTGCAAAAGGATATTCCTTTTGTTTTTTATGATGATTTTTAGAAGCCTTTGAAACACTCAAGAAAGCCTTAATTTCTGCACCTATTGTTCAACCACCTGATTGGAACTTGCCTTTTGAAATTATGTGTGATGCTAGTGATTATGATGTTGGTATTGTTCTAGGACAAAGAATTAATAAGAAATTGAATGTTATTCATTATGCTAGTAAAACCCTAGACAGTGCTCAACGAAACTATGCTGCTACTGAAAAAGAATTCTTAGAGGTGGTGTTTGCTTGTGATAAATTTAGACCTTATATTGTTGATTCCAAGGTAATTGTTCACACCGACCATGCTGCTATTAAATATCTTATGGAAAATAAAGATGCTAAACCTAGACTTATTCAATGGGTTCTCTTGTTACAAGAATTTGATTTACATATCATTGATAGAAAAGGAGCTGAGAACCCCGTAGCTGATAATTTATCTAGGCTTGAAAATGTGCCTGATGACCCACTACCTATTGATGATAATTTTCCTGATGATCAGTTAGCTGCAATAAATGTTGCTCATAGTACTCCTTGGTATGCTGACTATGCTAATTACATTGTTGCTAAATATTTACCACCTAGCTTTACATACCAACAAAAGAAAAAATTCTTCTATGATTTAAGACATTACTTTTGGGATGACCCACATCTTTATAAAGGAGTAGATGGTGAAGGAAATATGCCCTAGAGGCAATAATAAAGTTGTTATTTATATTTCCTTATATCATGATAAATGTTTATTATTCATGCTAGAATTGTATTAACCGGAAACTTAGTACATGTGAATACATAGACAAACAGAGTGTCACTAGTATGCCTCTACTTGACTAGCTTGTTGAATCAAACATGGTTAAGTTTCCTAGCCATAGACATGAGTTGTCATTTGATTAACGGGATCACACCATTAGAGAATGATGTGATTGACTTGACCCATTCCGTTAGCTTAGCACTTGATCGTTTAGTATGTTGCTATTGCTTTCTTCATGACTTATACATGTTCTGTAACATCCCAAATTTTCAATTTGGAATGTTATACATTAGATCATCATGCATATCATATTTTCTTGCATTTTGGCCGATCCGAGAAATTTCATGCAACTCAAGGACCCTCGGAGAGAGTTGGAGATTTCGTTATTTTCATATTTGAATTTTATCAAATTTTGAAAAGAGGATCATCTGATTTTATTTATTTCATCTTCAATTATTTTTCCAATATCAAAAACATGAGAGAGGAATAATATGACTATTCCAAATTTAGGAAAAATGAAGATTTAATAAATAAATCAAATTTTGGATTTTTCCGGAGTTTATTTGCATTTTATTTGGATTAGGGAAAAATGCGTGTTTTCAAAATATTGCATTTAGGCCCCGAGTAAAAGTTCATTTTGTTCGACTCATTTTAGGAGTCGGGGAAAATTAACTTCGGGATTTTTGGAGTTCGTTTAGATTTTCTTTTATTTGTTTTTCTGCGCGCGAATTTATAAAAAAAACACGCAACGCCCGACTGGGCCAAGGGCCCAGCCGAGCCGGCCCGCACCGCGCCCCTCCCCTCGCGCGCGCGCCCAGCGCCTCTGTCGCGCCAGCCGGCCCCACCGCCTCCTAGTCCGAGAAGGACTCCTCCTCCTCCTCCCCTTGCTTGCCCCCTCCCCCAAGCAACCCCCCTCCCCCTCTTTAAATACCCCCCTCTCCCCTCTCCTCCCCACACCGCCGCCGCCCCCGCCCCGCAGCAGCAGCTCGCGCCGCAAGCCGCCGCTGCCGCCAGCGCCCGCCGCCGCTCGCGCCCACCCGTCGCCGCTGCCTGCCGCCGCCGCCCCCGCGTCGCGCCAATCTTCCCCTCGGTTCGGTTTTTTTTATAAAAAACGTTTCGGTTTATGTTGTTTCAATGTTTCGGTTTTTTTTCGAAACCCTAGATCGGTTTTCGTTGTCTTTTTCGGTTTAGTTGTTTAGCGAGCGTTCGCCGGACCGTTCGTCTTAACGAACGTGATCACCGGTTATTCTCGGTTAACAAACGTCCATTCGTTTAACCGTTCGTCGTTTTCTTTTTTGTCGGATTTATTCCGCGATATTTCTGATCGCGATTTCATATCCGATCTTCTTTCTAGTTTATCTTCTCGCTCGTTTATCGGAATCGGGTGATTCAAGCGCCTGGAGTTTCGTTTCGAAACCGCCGTTCCGACTAATCAACTTAAACAAGTTTTTGCTACTGTAAAATTTGACCTAGTTTCAAATTGCTAGAACCGAGTTGTTTTCTTCCGCCGTTTGTTTTCCGTTGCTTTGTTCGGTTCGTTTTCTCTTTGCAACCGGAGTTCTTAAGTTGAACTTTCTGGTTCGATCTTTTGTTCAAGTTTTACCTGTGCATTAGATGAGTACTTATTGTTTGCTTGTTGTTTGTCTGCGATAGATCACCCGGAGTGCGCCGCCTGTTATTTCGAATCTCTAGGTTTCGCAGATCCTCAGCAAGGCAAGTAACACTTTGATCATACCCTTTTCTACTACCCAGTTTTATTGCATTTGATCAATCCTCAAACATTGCATGATTAGGATTTAATTAAATTGTGGGATGGGAAGTAGATGAGGTAGTACCTATTACCTGTTTTACTTATGAAACCTTTGGGAGTTACTTCTACGTTTGCTTATTATGCCATGATATGCTAGTAGACGTGGATTGGGTGAGTGATATCCATGACAGATGTGAGTACTATTAATTAATGGTTTATTTAAGGTGGCAACTTAAACACACATCTGGGTGGATTGAGGCACCTGGTTTCTATCAGGACTTCCTGTTTTTCTTTGGACCGCACCCAGGCTCAAAGGGATCATAAGATCATTCATGCTAGTAACTTCCGTGTGAAGCCACAAGCCATTATGGGCTCTGGCATAGCTGACTAAGTTGTGCGAACTCTTACAGTGGTAGACTAGCAGATGTAGGGGATGTAGGTTGGTACGGTCTATCACAACGTAAGGTGCTAGCGCTTCTGAAAGACTATGTCTCGGTCATCCGTTTCTCCAACACCCTGTAGTGCGAGAAACCAAACGGAGGCGATCGAGTCTTGTGGGGAAAAGTGCGCAAACCTCTACAGAGTGTACAAACTAATCATGATTAGTCGTGTCCCCAGTTATGGACATCCTGAGTATCTAGTACTTGAATATCATCTGAATCTCATCATGTTACTTCTAAATTAATATTGTTGGGTTATTGATGATTACTTTTAATTGGGACCAGAATGCTGTCAACCATTCTCGATGTTTAACAACCACCATGATAGTTAAATAAATTTATTCCTTTGCAGTAGGGAAAAACTGGCTTTACGCAAAATTGTAACCATAGAGCTTTTCCACCAGCCATATATGCATGTAGTATAGGCTTATCATTCATTATTCTCTATGTGTTACATTGCCAGCATATTCCATGTGCTGACCCGTTTTCGGGCTGCAACTTTCATGTTGCAGACTTTTAAGACAACGAGTAAGGTGCTTTTAGGTCGTGGTTCTATACTCAGTGATGCCGTTGGAGTTGATGGACTCACTTATCTTCCAAATCTTCCGCTGTTATCTTTTTTTAGATGGCCTTAAGCCATATTTATTGTAATAAGTTCTCTTTGAGACATCGATGTAATAAGTGTGTGATTGCTACTCTGCTATAAATCCTTCGAAGTACTGTGTGGTGTCAGCATTACTGATCCAGGGATGACACCGGAGCACAGAGACTTGACCATCTGAGGTCGGGTCGCTACAGAGATGGTATCAGAGCACACGCTGACTGTAGGACACGACCACTAAGTTAAAGCCATAGATCACTATTCTCCTCTCATTTTCTAACTCCTCATCTTTTCTACTCTTTTAGGATGACGGACGCGAAGATCAAGTACGCTCAACCGGATGAAGGCACACCTTTTGGATTTCACTTGAAGAAAGTCACCAAGTACCTGAACATTGGACTACCAAGCTTCACCGGGACCTTCAACGCCACTCTGCCTGAAGAGGAGCGCTGGAAGATTCAAGCTCACGTTCCGGGAAGGACATTCACGCCAATCACGAAGCCCATAGATAGTGTTTTCAGTGCACCAACCTGGAGTCTGGGAAAGAGCATGGCAGCTCATATCACCATGGGACGCATTGGAGAAGTTTATCAAGAAGACCTCAAGGACACTATCTACCAGATTTGCGGACGCCGAGATGAACAATGGGAGATAGTCAGCACCAAGAAGGATAGATCCATTGCAGCTTTCATCCAGGAGTTAAACCCGCACATTCGACGCCACGAGAACCAGATGTGCAATGATATGATAGAGTTGAAGAATGCGAAGGCAAGGATCATCGAGCTAGAAGGAGAACTGAAGACTACACGCAAGGACTACATGGACGAGATCGTAGCTCTAGCAAGGCACAATGGCGATCTTAAGCAGAAGATTGAAGAACTCAAGGGGAAATTAGCCTCCAAGAAGGAAGACAAGTACGTCGCATGTCCGGACAACTACATCATCATCGACGACACCGATTCGGATCCAAGTGAACCCGACTTTGAAGACGAAGCTGGAGCAGACATCATGGAGTCTTCCACCGATTCAAATTTCTAGATGACCACCAAATATTAGTAGTATTTTCCCCATGTATATATTATAGTTCGAGCACTTTTGCGATAGTTCTAGACCGTTTGTAAGCCCTTGTTTGAATTGAATGAAGTGATTTTGTGTGCATTTGTCTCATGTGCATTTGGGTAGTGTTTTCTCTTTAGACCTCATTCTATTCTTAATTCTCATCTTTTCTAAACCCTCGGGCCTGATAGTATTGGAATCTCAAGGATTGGATGTGATATTAGGCATGGATTGGTTGTCAAAGTATGAAGGGAACATTGAATGTGCCAGTAAGACAATCTTACTCACGACGCCAGAAGGAAGAAGGATCAAGTATGTATCACGACATGGATCAAATAGGAATCAAGTGAATTCTTTATCAGGAGTTGTGCAGGAAGAAGTACCAGTGGTGAAGGATTACCCTGATGTATTCCCTGAGGAATTGCCAGGAATGCCACCTGATAGAGATATCGAGTTCTTAATTGAGCTTTTGCCAAGTACAGGCCCAATATCGAAGCGACCATACCGGATGCCAGCAAAGGATTTGGTAGAAATCAAGAAGCAGATTAAGGAGTTATTGGATAAAGGTTACATACGCCCAAGTTCTTCGCCTTGGGGATCACCCGTACTTCTAGTCGAGAAGAAGGATGGATCATTAAGGATGGTTGTTGATTACCGTGGATTGAATGAAGTAACCATCAAGAACAAGTACCCACTGCCAATGATAAATGATCTGTTTGATCGGTTGCAAGGAGCTAAAGTGTTTTCCAAGATCGATTTGCGATCAGGGTACCATCAGTTGAAGATTCGAGAGCAGGACATACCTAAGACAGCTTTTACCATGAGATACGAATTGTATGAGTATACCGTTATGTCATTTGGACTGACTAACGCACCTGCCTATTTTATCAACCTGATGAACAAGGTATTTATGGAGTTTTTGGATAAGTTCGTCGTAGTGTTCATTGATGACATTCTGATTTTCTCAAAGAATGAAGAAGAGCATAAGGAACATTTGCGTTTGGTTTTGGAGAAACTAAGGGAACATCAGTTATATGCCAAATTCAGCAAATGTGAGTTTTGGTTGAAGGAAGTTGGATTTCTTGGACATGTTATATCCGGAGAAGGGATAGCAGTTGACCCTAAAAAGGTTGAGACCGTAACCGAATGGGAAGCACCCACGACAGTTGGAGAGATCCGGAGTTTTCTTGGACTCGCAGGATACTACCGGAGATTCATTGAGAATTTCTCAAGGATTGCAAAGCCTATGACTGAATTGTTGAAGAAGGATACCAAGTTCAATTGGACTGAGGAATGTGAGGCCAGTTTTCAGGAGTTGAAGAAATGATTGGTTTCCTCACCAGTACTGATTCTGCCAGATCAGAACAAGGATTATGAGGTGTATTGCGATGCTTCACGTCGAGGACTTGGAGCAGTGCTTATGCAGGAAGGAAGAGTTGTTTCGTATGCCTCACGACAACTGAAACCTCATGAATTAAATTATGCTACGCATGATTTGGAGTTAGCAGCCGTAGTGCATGCATTGAAAACTTGGAGACATTTTCTCAGTGGGAATCATTGTGAAGTATATACGGATCACAAGAGTTTGAAGTATATTTTCACGCAGAAGGAGTTGAACCTCAGACAAAGGAGATGATCGGAACTCATCAAGGATTATGATATGAGATTGCATTACCATCCAGGAAAGGCTAATGTTGTAGCTGACGCATTGAGCCGTAAGAGCCATGTCAATACATTAATGACGGGAGAAATACCAAGGGAGTTAGCAGAAAATCTTCGTGAGCTATGTTTGGAAATAGTTCCGAGAGGCTATGTAGCAGCGTTGGAGATTCAATCTACCTTGATGGATAAAATCAGAGAAGCTCAGAAAAATGACAAGGAGATTGCAGATATAAAGGCGAAAATGAGCGAAGGAAAAGCAAAGGGATTTCGTGAGGATGAGCACGATACCCTATGGTTTGAGGACCGTGTTTATGTGCCCAATGACCCGGAGATCAGGAAGTTGATTCTGCAAGAGGCACATGATTCACCCTATTCGATTCACCCCGGAAATACCAAGATGTATTTGGATTTGAAGGAAACATTCTGGTGGACCGGAATGAAGAAGGATATTGCAGCATATGTAGCAGTTTGTGATGTGTGTCATAGAGTAAAAGCAGAACATCAGAAGCCAGCCGGATTGTTAAAACCGATGCCGATACCCGAATGGAAGTGGGATAAGATAGGCATGGATTTTATCATAGGACTACCCAGGACGAAGGC
Organism: Aegilops umbellulata; assembly: GCA_032464435.1. Classification (NCBI taxonomy): domain Eukaryota; kingdom Viridiplantae; phylum Streptophyta; class Magnoliopsida; order Poales; family Poaceae; genus Aegilops; species Aegilops umbellulata. The sequence continues at coordinate 330,129,787 of CP136060.1, forward strand.
AGGCTATGAGTCGATATGGGTAGTAGTTGATCGTTTGACGAAGGTAGCACATTTCATCCCAGTTAAGACCACTTACACCAGTGCTAAGTTGGCGAAGATATACATGACCAGGATCATTTGTTTGCATGGAGTTCCGAGGAGTATCGTATCAGATAGAGGAACCCAATTTACCTCAAAGTTTTGGAATCAGTTGCATGAAACTTTAGGAACCAGACTAGAGTTCAGCACAACTTTTCACCCACAGACGGATGGACAGACTGAGAGAGTCAATCAGATTTTGGAAGATATGTTGAGAGGCTGTGCACTAGATTATGGATCTAGTTGGGACGATAACTTGCCGTATGCAGAGTTTTCTTATAACAACAGTTACCAAACCAGTTTGAAGATGGCACCTTTCGAAGCTTTATATGGAAGGAGGTGCAGGACACTGTTGTCATGGGACGAAGTTGGAGACCGTCAGTTCTTTGGACCAGATCTGATTAAGGAGTCTGAACAGAAAGTTAAGTTGATTCGCGATAGGCTCAAGGTAGCCCAGTCCAGGCAGAAGAGCTACGCAGATTCTAAACGCAAGGAGACAGTTTACGAAACCGGAGACAGGGTTTATCTTCGAGTATCCCCACTTCGAGGAGTTAAGCGCTTTGGAGTTAAGGGAAAATTAGCACCACATTTCGTTGGACCGTATAAGATCTTGCAACGAATGGGAGCAGTCGCTTATAAGTTGGAATTACCATAGGGACTGTCAGGAGTTCATGATGTATTCCATGTTTCTCAGCTGAAGAAATGTCACGCCGAGATGGCGGAGGTACCGCTAAGAGATACAGTACCGCTTGAAGCGATTCAGTTGAAGGATGACTTAACGTATGAAGAGAAACCAGTCAAGATTCTCGATTATGCCAGCAGAGTTACCCGCAGCAAGGTTATCAAGTTTTGCAAAGTTCAGTGGAACCACCACTCCGAGGATGAAGCCACCTGGGAGAGAGAAGATGATTTGCTCAAGGACCACCCTCACCTATTTTCTAGCCAACCCGAATCTCGAGGACGAGATTCATCTTAAGGGGGGTAGGTTTGTAACATCCCAAATTTTCAATTCGGAATGTTATACATTAGATCATCATGCATATCATATTTTCTTGCATTTTGGTCGATCCGAGAAATTTCACGCAACTCAAGGACCCTCGGAGAGAGTTGGAGATTTCGTTATTTTCATATTTGAGTTTTATCAAATTTTGAAAAGAGGATCATCTGATTTTATTTATTTCATCTTCAATTATTTTTCCAATATCAAAAACATGAGAGAGGAATAATATGACTTTCCCAAATTTAGGAAAAATGAAGATTTAATAAATAAATCAAATTTTGGATTTCTCCGGAGTTTATTTGCATTTTATTTGGATTAGGGAAAAATGCGTGTTTTCAAAATATTGCATTTAGGCCCCGAGTAAAAGTTCATTTTGTTCGACTCATTTTAGGAGTCGGGGAAAATGAACTTCAGGATTTTTGGAGTTCGTTTACATTTTCTTTTATTTGTTTTTCTGCTCGCGAATTTATATAAAAAACGCGCAACGCCCGACTGGGCCAAGGGCCCAGCCGAGCCGGCCCGCACCGCGCCCCTCCCCTCGCGCGCGCGCCCAGCGCCGCCGCCGCGCCAGCCGGCCCCGCCGCCTCCTAGTCCGAGGACTCCTCCTCCCCTTGCTTGCCCCCTCCCCCAAGCAACCCCCTCCCCCTCTTTAAATACCCCCCCTCTCCCCTCTCCTCCCCACATCGTCGCCGCCCCCGCCCCGCAGCAGCAGCTCGCGCCGCAAGCCGCCAGCGCCCGCCGCCGCTCGCGCCCGCCCGTCGCCGCCGCCCCCGCGCCGCGCCAATCTTCCCCTCGGTTCGGTTTTTTTTTATAAAAACCGTTCCGGTTTATTTTGTTTCGATGTTTCAGTTTTTTTCGAAACCCTAGATCGGTTTTCGTTGTTTTTTTCGGTTTAGTTGTTTAGCGAGCGTTCGCTGGACCGTTCGTCTTAATGAACGTGATCACCGGTTATTCTCGGTTAACGAACGTCCGTTCGTTTAACCGTTCGTCGTTTTCTTTTTTGTCGGATTTATTCCGTGATATTTCTGATCGCGATTTCAGATCCGATCTTCTTTCTAGTTTATCTTCTCGCTCGTTTATCGGAATCAGGTGATTCAAGCGCCTGGAGTTTCGTTTCGAAACCGTCGTTCCGACTAATCAACTTAAACAAGTTTTTGCTATTGTAAAATTTTACCTAGTTTCAAATTGCTAGAACCGAGTTGTTTTCTTCCGCCGTTTGTTTTCCGTTGCTTCGTTCGGTTCGTTTTATCTTTGCAACCGGAGTTCTTAAGTTGAACTTTCTGGTTCGATCTTTTGTTCAAGTTTTACCTGTGCATTAGATGAGTACTTATTGTATGCTTGATGTTTGTCTGCGATAGATCACCCGGAGTGCGCCGCCTGTTATTTCGAATCTCTAGGTTTCGCAGATCCTCAGCAAGGCAAGTAACACTTTGATCATACCCTTTTCTACTACCCAGTTTTATTGCATTTGATCAATCCTCAAACATTGCATGATTAGGATTTAATTAAATTGTGGGATGGGAAGTAGATGAGGTAGTACCTATACCTGTTTTACTTATGAAACCTTTGGGAGTTACTTCTACGTTTGCTTATTATGCCATGCTATGCTAGTAGACGTGGATTGGGTGAGTGATATCCATGATAGATGTGAGTATTGTTAATTAATGGTTTATTTAAGGTGGCAACTTAAACACACATCTGGGTGGATTGAGGCACCTGGTTTCTATCAGGACTTGCCTGTTTTTCTTTGGACCGCCACCCAGGCTCAAAGGGATCATAAGATCATTCATGCTAGTAACTTCCGTGTGCAGCCACAAGCCATTATGGGCTCTGGCATAGCTGACTAATTCGTGCGAACTCTTACAGTGGGAGACTAGCAGATGTAGGGGATGTAGGTGTTGGAAATATGCCCTAGAGGCAATGATAAAAGCATTATTATTATATTTCCTTATTCATGATAATTGTCTTTATTCGTGCTATAATTGTGTTATCCGGAAATCGTAATACATGTGTGAATAACAGACAACAATATGTCCCTAGTGAGCCTCTAGTTGACTAGCTCGGTGATCGACAGATAGTCATGGTTTCTTGACTATGGACATTGGATGTCATCGATAACGGGATCACATCATTAGGAGAATGATGTGATGGACAAGACCCAATCCTAAACATAGCATAAGATCGCATAGTTCGTTTGCTAGAGTTTTCCAATGTCAAGTATCCTTTCCTTAGACCATGAGATCGTGTAACTCCCGGATACCGTAGGAGTGCTTTGGGTGTGCCAAACGTCACAACGTAACTGGGTGACTATAAAGGTATACTACAGGTATCTCTGAAAGTGTCTGTTGGGTTGACATGGATCGAGACTGGGATTTGTCACTCCGCTTGACGGAGAGGTATCACCGGGCCCTATCGGTAATGCATCATCATATGAGCTCAAGGTGATCAAAGTGTCTGATCACAAGGATCATGCATTACGGAACGAGGAAAGTGACTTGCCGATAACGAGATTGAACGAGGTATTGGTATACCGACGATCGAATCTCGGGCAAGTAAAATACCGATTGACAAAGGGAATGGTATACGGGATTAATTGAATCCTTGACATCGTGGTTCATCCGATGAGATCATCGTGGAGCATGTGGGAGCCAACATGGGTATCCAGATCCCGCTGTTGGTTATTGCCCGAGAGCCGTCTCGGTCATGTCTGCATGTCTCCCGAACCCGTAGGGTCTACACACTTAAGGTTCGGTGACGCTAGGGTTGTAGGGATATGTATGTGCAGTAACCCGAATGTTGTTCGGAGTCCCGGATGAGATCCCGGACGTCACGAGGAGTTCCGGAATGGTCCGGAGGTAAAGAATTATATATAGGAAGTGCTGTTTCGGCCATCGGGACAAGTTTCGGGGTTATCGGTATTGTACCGGGACCACCGGAGGGGTCCCGGGGGTCCACCAGGTGGGGCCACCTGCCTTGGTGGGCCACATGGGCCTTAGGGGGTGCGCATTGGCCTGCTTGGGCCAAGGGGAACCAGCCCCAAAGGGCCCATGTGCCTAGGGTTCCATCTAGGAGGAGTCCTAGTGGTGGAAGGCACCTCCTAGATGGCTTGGGGGGAGGGAAACCTCCCTGGCCGCCGCCCCCCTTGGGAGATTAGATCTCCCAGGGCCGGCGCCCCCCCCCAAGAGGCCTATATAAAGGGGGGCAGGGGAGGGGGGCTGCGCACCCAATGCCCTGGCGCCTCCCTCTCCCTCTCCAACACCTCCTCCTCCTCCGTAAGTGCACGGCGAAGCCCTGCCGGAGTACTGCAGTTCCACCATCACCACGCCGTCGTGCTGCTGCTGGAGCCTTCTTCCCCAACCTCTCCTTTGCCTTGCTGGATCAACAAGGAGGAGACGTCACGCTTTCCGTACGTGTGTTGAACGCGGAGGTGCTGTCCGTTCGGCACTAGATCATCGGTGAATTGGATCACGACGAGTACGACTACCTCATCCACGTTCACTTGAACGCTTCCGTTGCGATCTACAAAGTGGTATGTAGATGCTATCTAATCTGAATACTCGTTGCTAGATGAACTCATAGATGGATCTTGGTGAAACCGTAGGAAAATTTTTAATTTTCTGCAACGTTCCCCAACAGTGGCATCATGAGCTAGGTCTATGCGTAGTTCTTCTTGCGCGAGTAGAACACAATTTGTTGTGGGCGTAGATGTTGTCAACTCTTCTTGCCTCTACTAGTCTTATCTTGCTTCAGCGGTATTGTGGGATGAAGCGGCCCGGACCAACCTTACACGTACGCTTACGTGAGACCGGTTCCACCGACTAACATGCACTAGTTGCATAAGGTGGCTGGCGGGTGTCTGTCTCTCCCACTTTAGTTGGAGCGGATTCAATGAAAAGGGTCCTTATGAAGGGTAAATAGAAGTTGACAAATCACGTTGTGGCTTTTACATAGGTAAGAAAACGTTCTTGCTAGAACCCTAATTCAGCCACGTAAAACTTGCAACAACAATTAGAGGACGTCTAACTTGTTTTTGCAGCAAGTGCTTTGTGATATGATATGGCCAAAGTTGTGATGAATGATGAATGATCTATATGTGATGTATGAGATGTTCATGATATTGTAATAGGAATCACGACTTGCATGTCGATGAGTATGACAACCGGCAGGAGCCATAGGAGTTGTCTTTATTTTTTGTATGACCTGCGTGTCATTGAGAAACGCCATGTAAATTACTTTACTTTATTGCTAAACGCGTTAGCCATAGTAGTAGAAGTAATAGTTGGCGAGCAACTTCATGGAGACTCGATGATGAAGATCATGATGATGAAGATCATGGTGTCAAGCCGGTGACAAGATGATCATGGAGCCCCAAGATGGAGATCAAAGGAGCGATGTGATATTGGCCATATCATGTCACGTTTATTATTTGATTGCATGTGATGTTTATCATGTTTTGCATCTTGTTTACTTAGAACGACGGTAGTAAATAAGATGATCCCTCATAATAATTTCAAGAAAGTGTTCACCCTAACTGTGCACCGTTGCTAAGGTTCGTCGTTCCGAAGCACCACGTGATGATCGGGTGTGATAGGTCCTTACGTTCGCATACAACGGGTGTAAGCCAGATTTACACACGCAAAACACTTAGGTTGACTTGACGAGCCTAGCATGTACAGACATGTCCTCGGAACACAGAAGACCGAAAGGTCGAGCATGAGTCGTATAGAAGATACGATCAACATGAAGATGTTCACCGATGTTGACTAGTCCGTCTCACGTGATGATCGGACACGGCCTAGTTGACTCGGATCATGTAATACTTAGATGACTAGTAGAGGGATGTCTATCTAAGTGGGAGTTCATTAAATAATTTGATTAAATGAACTTTATTATCATGAACTTAGTCTAAATTTTTTACAATATGTCTTGTAGATCAAATGGCCAACGTAGTCCTCAACTTCAACGCGTTCCTAGAGAAAACCAAGCTGAAAGACGATGGTAGTAACTATACGGACTGGGTCCGGAACCTGAGGATTATCCTCATAGCTGCCAAGAAAGATTATGTCCTAAGAGCACCGCTGGGTGACGCACCTATTCTCCCTGCAGAACAAGACGTTATGAACGCTTGGCAGTCACGCTGCGATGATTACTCCCTCGTTCAGTGCGGCATGCTTTACAGCTTAGAGCCGGGACTCCAAAAGCGTTTTGAGAGACATGGAGCATATGAGATGTTCGAAGAGCTGAAAATGGTTTTCCAAGCTCATGCCCGGGTCGAGAGATATGAAGTCTCCGATAAATTCTTTAGCTGTAAGATGGAGGAAAATGGCTCTGTCAGTGAGCACATACTCAAAATGTCTGGGTTGCACAACCGCTTGACTCAACTGGAAGTTAATCTCCCGGATGAAGCGGTCATTGACAGAATCCTCCAGTCGCTTCCACCTAGCTACAAGAGCTTTGTGATGAACTACAATATGCAGGGGATGGTAAAGACCATTCCTGAAGTATATGCTATGCTGAAATCAGCAGAGGTAGAAATCAAGAAGGAGCATCAAGTGTTGATGGTGAATAAAACCACTAAATTCAAGAAGGGCAAGGGTAAAAAGAACTTCAAGAAGGACGGCAAGGAAGTTGCCGCGCCCGGTAAGCAAGTTGCCGGGAAGAAGCCAAAGAATGGACCCAAGCCCGAGACTGAGTGCTTTTATTGCAAGGGAAGTGGTCACTGGAAGCGGAACTGCCCCAAATACTTAGCGGACAAGAAGGCCGGCAAAACCAAAGGTATATGTGATATACATGTAATTGATGTGTACCTTACAAGAACTCGTAGTAGCTCTTGGGTATTTGATACCGGTGCAGTTGCTCACATTTGTAACTCAAAGCAGGAGCTGCGGAATAAACGGAGACTGGCGAAGGACGAGGTGACGATGCGCGTCGGGAATGGTTCCAAGGTCGATGTGATCGCCGTCGGCACGCTGCCTCTACATTTACCTACGGGATTAGTTTTAAACCTCAATAATTGTTATTTAGTGCCAAGTTTGAGCATGAACATTGTATCTGGGTCTCGCTTAATTCAAGATGGCTACTCATTTAAATCCGAGAATAATGGTTGTTCTATTTATATGAGAGATATGTTTTATGGTCATGCTCCGATGGTTAATGGTTTATTCTTAATGAATCTCGTACGTGATGATACACATATTCATAGTGTGAATACCAAAAGAGTTAAAGTTGATAACAATAGTCCCACATATTTGTGGCACTGCCGCCTTGGTCACATAGGTGTCAAACGCATGAAGAAGCTCCATGCAGATGGACTTTTAGAGTCTCTTGATTATGAATCATTTGACACGTGCGAACCATGCCTCATGGGTAAAATGACCAAGACTCCGTTCTCAGGAACAATGGAGCGAGCAACCAACTTATTGGAAATCATACATACCGATGTGTGCGGTCCAATGAGTGTTGAGGCTCGCGGTGGCTATCGTTATGTTCTCACCCTCACTGATGACTTGAGTAGATATGGGTATGTCTACTTAATGAAACACAAGTCTGAGACCTTTGAAAAGTTCAAGGAATTTCAGAGTGAGGTTGAAAATCAACGTGATAAAAAGATCAAGTTTCTACGATCAGATCGTGGAGGAGAATACTTGAGTCACGAATTTGGCACACACTTAAGAAAATGTGGAATAGTTTCACAACTCACGCCGCCTGGAACACCTCAGCGTAATGGTGTGTCCGAACGTCATAATCGCACTCTATTAGATATGGTGCGATCTATGATGTCTCTTACCGACTTACTGCTATCTTTTTGGGGCTATGCTTTAGAGACTGCCGCATTCACTTTAAATAGGGCTCCGTCGAAATCCGTTGAGACGACACCGTATGAATTATGGTTTGGGAAGAAACCTAAGCTGTCGTTTCTAAAAGTTTGGGGATGCGATGCTTATGTCAAGAAACTTCAACCTGAAAAGCTCGAACCCAAGTCGGAAAAATCCGTCTTCATAGGATACCCTAAAGAAACTGTTGGGTATACCTTCTACCTCAGATCCGAAGGCAAGATCTTTGTTGCCAAGAATGGATCCTTTCTAGAGAAAGAGTTTCTCTCGAAAGAAGTAAGTGGGAGGAAAGTAGAACTTGATGAAGTGTTACCTCTTGAACCGGAAAATGGCGAAACTCAAGAAAACGTTTTTGAGGTGCCTGCACCGACTAGAGAGGAAATTAATGATGATGTTCAAGATGCTTCTGATCAAGCTCCTACTGAAATTTGAAGGTCCACAAGGACACGTTCCGCACCAGAGTGGTACGGCAACCCTGTCTTGGAAATCATGTTGTTAGACAACGGTGAACCTTCGAACTATGAGGAAGCAATGGCGGGCCCGGATTCCGACAAATGGCTGGAAGCCATGAAATCCGAGATAGGATCCATGTATGAAAACGAAGTATGGACTTTGACTGACTTGCCCGTTGAGCGGCGAGCCATTGAAAATAAATGGATCTTTAAGAAGAAGACAGACGCGGATGGTAATGTGACCATCTATAAAGCTCGGCTTGTCGCTAAGGGTTATCGACAAGTTCAAGGAATTGACTACGATGAGACTTTCTCACCGGTAGCGAAGCTGAAGTCCGTCCGAATCATGTTAGCAATTGCCGCATACTATGATTATGAGATATGGCAAATGGACGTCAAAACGGCATTCCTTAATGGTTTCCTTAAGGAAGAATTGTATATGATGCAGCCGGAAGGTTTTGTCGATCCTAAGAATGCTGACAAGGTGTGCAAGCTCCAACGCTCGATTTATGGGCTGGTGCAAGCATCTCGGAGTTGGAACATTCGCTTTGATGAGATGATCAAAGCGTTTGGGTTTACACAGACTTATGGAGAAGCCTGTGTTTACAAGAAAGTGAGTGGGAGCTCTGTAGCATTTCTCATACTATATGTAGATGACATACTTTTGATGGGAAATGATATAGAACTCTTGGACAACATTAAGGCCTACTTGAATAAGAGTTTTTCAATGAAGGACCTTTGAGAAGCTGCTTATATATTAGGCATCAAGATCTATAGAGATAGATCGAGACGCCTCATAGGTCTTTCACAAAGCACATACCTTGATAAAATATTGAAGAAGTTCAATATGGATCAATCTAAGAAAGGGTTCTTACCTGTGTTACAAGGTGTGAAATTGAGCTCAGCTCAATGTCCGACCACGGCAGAAGATATAGAAGAGATGAGTGTCATCCCCTATGCCTCAGCCATAGGTTCTATTATGTATGCCATGCTGTGTACCAGACCTGATGTAAACCTTGCCGTAAGTTTGGTAGGTAGGTACCAAAGTAATCCCGGCAAGGAACACTGGACAGCGGTCAAGAATATCCTGAAGTACCTGAAAAGGACTAAGGAAATGTTTCTCGTTTATGGAGGTGACGAAGAGCTCGTCGTAAAAGGTTACGTCGACGCTAGCTTCGACACAGATCTGGATGACTCTAAGTCACAAACCGGATACGTGTATATTTTGAATGGTGGGGCAGTAAGCTGGTGCAGTTGCAAGCAAAGCGTCGTGGCGGGATCTACATGTGAAGCGGAGTACATGGCAGCCTCGGAGGCAACACATGAAGCAATTTGGGTGAAGGAGTTCATCACCGACCTCGGAGTCATACCCAATGCATCGGGGCCAATCAAGCTCTTCTGTGACAACACTGGAGCTATTGCACTTGCAAAGGAGCCCAGGTTTCACAAGAAGACCAGGCACATCAAGCGTCGCTTCAACTCCATTCGTGAAAATGTTCAAGATGGAGACATAGAAATTTGTAAAGTGCACACGGATCTGAATGTCGCAGATCCGTTGACTAAACCTCTCCCTAAGGCAAAACATGATCAGCACCACAACTCTATGGGTGTTCGATTCATCACAATGTAACTAGATTATTGACTCTAGTGCAAGTGGGAGACTGTTGGAAATATGCCCTAGAGGCAATGATAAAAGAATTATTATTATATTTCCTTATTCATGATAATTGTATTTATTCGTGCTATAATTGTGTTATCCGGAAATCGTAATACATGTGTGAATAACAGACAACAATATGTCCCTAGTGAGCCTCTAGTTGACTAGCTCGGTGATCGACAGATAGTCATGGTTTCCTGACTATGGACATTGGATGTCATCGATAACGGGATCACATCATTAGGAGAATGATGTGATGGACAAGACCCAATCCTAAACATAGCATAAGATCACATAGTTCGTTTGCTAGAGTTTTCCAATGTCAAGTATCCTTTCCTTAGACCATGAGATCGTGTAACTCCCGGATACCGTAGGAGTGCTTTGGGTGTGCCAAACGTCACAACGTAACTGGGTGACTATAAAGGTATACTACAGGTATCTCTGAAAGTGTCTGTTGGGTTGACATGGATCGAGACTGGGATTTGTCACTCCGCTTGACGGAGAGGTATCACCGGGCCCTCTCGGTAATGCATCATCATATGAGCTCAAGGTGATCAAAGTGTTTGATCACAAGGATCATGCATTACGGAACGAGAAAAGTGACTTGCCGATAACGAGATTGAACGAGGTATTGGTATACCGACGATCGAATCTCGGGCAAGTAAAATACCGATTGACAAAGGGAATGGTATACGGGATTAATTGAATCCTTGACATCGTGGTTCATCCAATGAGATCATCGTGGAGCATGTGGGAGCCAACATGGGTATCCAGATCCCGCTGTTGGTTATTGCCCGAGAGCCGTCTCGGTCATGTCTGCATGTCTCCCGAACCCGTAGGGTCTACACACTTAAGGTTCGGTGACGCTAGGGTTGTAGGGATATGTATGTGCAGTAACCCGAATGTTGTTCGGAGTCCCGGATGAGATCCCGGACGTCACGAGGAGTTCCGGAATGGTCCGGAGGTAAAGAATTATATATAGGAAGTGCTGTTTCGGCCATCGAGACAAGTTTCGGGGTTATCGGTATTGTACCGGGACCACCGGAGGGGTCCCGAGGGTCCACCAGGTGGGGCCACCTGCCTTGGTGGGCCACATGGGCCTTAGGGGGTGCGCCTTGGCCTACTTGGGCCAAGGGGAACCAGCCCCAAAGGGCCCATGCGCCTAGGGTTCCATCTAGGAGGAGTCCTAGTGGTGGAAGGCACCTCCTAGATGGCTTGGGGGGAGGGAAACCTCCCTGGCCGCCGGCCCCCTTGGGAGATTAGATCTCCCAGGGCCGGCGCCCCCCCCCCAAGAGGCCTATATAAAGGGGGGCAGGGGAGGGGGGCTGCGCACCCAATGCCCTGGCGCCTCCCTCTCCCTCTCCAACACCTCCTCCTCCTCCGTAAGTGCACGGCGAAGCCCTGCCGGAGTACTGCAGTTCCACCATCACCACGCCGTCGTGCTGCTGCTGGAGCCTTCTTCCCCAACCTCTCCTTTGCCTTGCTGGATCAAGAAGGAGGAGACGTCACGCTTTCCGTACGTGTGTTGAACGCGGAGGTGCTGTCCGTTCGGCACTAGATCATTGGTGAATTGGATCACGGCGAGTACGACTACCTCATCCACGTTCACTTGAATGCTTCCGTTGCAATCTACAAAGTGGTATGTAGATGCTATCTAATCTGAATACTCGTTGCTAGATGAACTCATAGATGGATCTTGGTGAAACCGTAGGAAAAATTTTAATTTTCTGCAACGTTCCCCAACAGTAGGTTGGTACGGTCTATCACAACGTAAGGTGCTAGCGCTTCTGAAAGACAATGTATCGGTCATCCGTTTCTCAAACACCCTGTAGTGCGAGAAACCAAACGGAGGCGATCGAGTCTTATGGGGAAAAGTGCGCAAACCTCTGCAGAGTGTACAAACTAATCATGATTAGCCGTGTCCCCGGTTATGGACATCCTGAGTATCTAGTACTTGAATATCATGTGAATCTCATCATGTTACTTCTAAATTAATATTGTTGGGTTATTGATGATTACTTTTAATTGGGATCGGAATGCTGTCAACCATTCTCGATGTTTAACAACCACCATGATAGTTAAATAAATTTATTCCTTTGCAGTAGGGAAAAACTGGCTTTACGCAAAATTGTAACCATAGAGCTTTTCCACCAGCCATATATGCATGTAGTATAGGCTTATCATTCATTATTCTCTATGTGTTACATTGCCAGCATATTCCATGTGCTGACCCGTTTTCGGGCTGCAACTTTCATGTTGCAGACTTTTCAGACAACGAGTAAGGTGCTTTTAGGTCGTGGTTCTATACTCAGTGATGCCGTTGGAGTTGATGGACTCACTTATCTTCCAAATCTTCCGCTGTTATCTTTTTTTAGATGGCCTTAAGCCATATTTATTGTAATAAGTTCTCTTTGAGACATCGATGTAATAAGTGTGCGATTGCTACTCTGCTATAAATCCTTCCAAGTACCGTGTGGTGTCAGCATTACTGATCCAGGGATGACACCGGAGCACAGAGACTTGACCATCTGAGGTCGGGTCGCTACATGTTCCTATGACTATGAGATTATGCAACTCCCGAATACCGGAGGAACACCTTGTGTGCTACCAAACGTCACAACATAACTGGGTGATTATAAAGGTGCTCTACAGGTGTCTCTGATGGTGTTTGTTGAGTTGGCATAGATAGAGATTAGGATTTGTCACTCCTTGTATCGGAGAGGTATCTCTGGGCCCTCTCGGTAATGCACATCACTATAAGCCTTGCGAGCTTTGTGACTAATGAGTTAGTTGCGGGATGATGCATTACATAACGAGTAAAGAGACATGCTGGTAACGAGATTGAACTAGGTATTGAGATACCGATGATCGAATCTCAGGCAAGTAACATACCAATGACAAAGGGAACAACGTATGTTGGTATGCGTTTGACTGATAAAGATCTTCGTAGAATATGTAGGAACCAATATGAGCATCCAGGTTCCGCTACTGGTTATTAACCGGAAACGTGTCTCAGTCATGTCTACATAGTTGTCGAACCCGTAGGGTCCGCACGCTTAACGTTCGGTGACGAACCGTATTATGAGTTTATGTGTTTTGATGACCGAAGTTTGTTCGGAGTCCCGGATGGGATCAGGGACATGACGAGGAGTCTCAAAATGGTCGAGGCGTAAAGATCGATATATTGGAAGGCTATATTTGGACATCGGAAAGGTTCCGGGTGAGTTTGGGCATTTACTGGAGTACCGGGAGGTTACCGGAACCCCCCGGCGAGTATATGGGCCTTATTGGGCCTTAGTGGAATAGAGGAGAGGAAGGCCAAGGTGGAGGGCGTGCCCCCCTATCCCAATCCGAATTGGGTGGGGGCCGCCCCCCTTTCCTTCCCTCTCTCTCCCCCTTCCTTCTCTCCTACTCCAACAAGGGAAAGGGGGGATCCTACTCCCACCGGGAGTATGACTCCTCCCTTGGGCGCGCCTAGGAGGCCGACCCTCTCCTCCTCCTCCTCCCTCCTTTATATACGTGGGAAGGGGACACCCCAAAGACACAAGTTGATCATTATCTCTTAGCCGCCCGTGTGCGGTGCCCCCTCCACCATAAACCACCTCGGTCATATCGTTGTAGTGCTTAGGCGAAGCCCTACGCCGGTAGCTTCATCATCACCGTCATCACTCTGTCGTGCTGACGAAGCTCTCCCTCGACACTCTGCTCGATCGTGAGTTCGTGGGACGTCACCGAGCCGAACGTGTGCCGATCATGGAGGTGTCGTACTTTCGGTACTAGGATCGGTCGATCGTGAAGACGTACGACTACATCAACCGCGTTGTCATAACGCTTCCGCTTATGGTCTACAAGGGTACATGGACAACACTCTCCCCTCTCCTTGCTATGCATCACCATGATCTTGCTTGTACGTAGGAAATTTTTTAAATTACTGCTTTCCCCAACAGTGGCATCTGAGCCAGGTCTATGCGTAGATGTTATATGCACGAGTAGAACACAAATGAGTTGTGGGCGATAATAGTCATACTGCTTACCAGCATGTCATACTTTGATTTGGCGGTATTGTTGGATGAAGCGGCCCGGACCGACATTACGCGTACGCTTACACGAGATTGGTTCTACCGACGTGCTTTGCACACAGGTGGCTGGCGGGTGTCAGTTTCTCCAACTTTAGTTGAATCGAGTGTGGCTACGCCCGGTCCTTGTTGAAGGTTAAAACAACACACTTGACGAAAATCATTGTGGTTTTGATGCGTAGGTAAGAACGGTTCTTGCTAAGCCCGTAGAAGCCACGTAAAACTTGCAACAACAAAGTAGAGGACGTCAAACTTGTTTTTGCAGGGCATGTTGTGATATGATATGGCCAAGACGTGATGAGATATAAATTGTTGTATGAGATGATCATGTTTTTGAAATTATCGGCAACTGGAAGGAGCCTTATGGTTGTCTCTTTATTGCATAAGACGCAAGTGCCATGTAATTGCTTTACTTTATCCCTATGCGATAGCAATAGTTGGCGAGACGACCATATGACGACACGTTGATAGAGATCAAGATGATAGAGATCATGGTGTCATGCCGGTGACGATAGAAATCGTGACGGTAATTTGGAGATGGAGATCAAAGGTACAAGATGATGATGGCCATACCATGTCACATATTTTGATTGCATGTGATGTTTATCTTTTATACATCTTATTTTGCTTAGTTCGACGGTAGCTTTATAAGATGATCCCTTACTAAAATTTTAGGGTATAAGTGTTCTCCCTGAGTATGCACCGTTGCGACAGTTCTTCGTGCTGAGACACCATGTGATGATCGGGTGTGATAACCTCTACGTTCACATACAACGGGTGCAAGCCAGTTTTGCACACGCAGAATACTCAGGTTAAACTTGATGAGCCTAGCATATGTAGATATGGCCTCGAAAAACTGGAGACCGAAAGGTCGAACGTGAATCATATAGTAGATATGATCAACATAGTGATGTTCACCATTGAAAACTACTCCATCTCACGTGATGATCGGACATGATTTCGTTGATATGGATCACGTGATCATTTAGATGACTCGAGGGATGTCTATCTAAGTGGGAGTTCTTAAGTAATATGATTAATTGAACTTAAATTTGTCATGAACTTCCCCATATCTATGTTGTAGATCAATAGTTCGCAAATAGCTTCCCCATTTTATTTATGATATGTTCCTACAGAAAACTAAGTTGAAAGATGATAGTAGAAATGATGCGGACTTGGTCCGTGATCTGAGGATTTTCCTCATTGCTGCACAGAAAAATTATGTCCTTGATGCACCGCTAGGTGATAGAACTATTGCAGGAGCAGATGCAGACGTTATGAACGTTTTGACAAGCTCGGTATGATGACTACTTGATAGTTTAGTGCACCATGATTTACGACTTAGAACCAGGACTTCAAAAAGGTTCTAAATGCCACGGAGCATATAAGATGTTCCAAGAGTTGAAATTAGTATTTCATACTCATGCCTATGTCAAGAGGTATGTGACCTCTGACAGTACTTTGCCTACAAGATGGAGGATAATAGCTCAACCAGTTAGCATGTGCTCAGATTGTCTGGGTACTACAATTGCTTGAATCAAGTGGGAGTTAATCTTCCAGATAAGATAGTAATTGACAAAGTTCTCTAGTCACTATCACCAAGTTACTAGAACTTTGTGGTGAACTATAATATGCAAGGGATGACGAAAACAATTCCCAACCTCTTCGCAATGCTAAAATCGGCGAAGGTAGAAATCAAGAAGAGCATCAACTGTTGATGGTTAACAAGACCACTAGTTTCAAGAAAAGGGCAAAGGGATAGAAGGGGAACTTCAAGAAGAACGACAAGCAAGTTGCTACTCAAGTGAAGAAACCCAAGTCTGGACCTAAGCCTGAAACTGAGTGCTTCTAATGCAAAGGGACTAGTCACTGGAGCGGAACTACCTGATGTCTACTACACAACCTTCTTCTTGTAGACGTTGTTCGGCCACCAAGTGCAGAGGTTTGTAGGACAGTAGCAAATTTCCCTCAAGTGGATGACCTAAGGTTTATCAATCCATGGGACGCGTAGGATGAAGATGGTCTCTCTCAAACAACCCTGCAACCAAATAACAAAGAGTCTCTTGTGTCCCCAACACACCCAATACAACGGTAAATTGTAAGGTGCACTAGTTCGGCGAAGAGATCGTGATACAAGTGCAATATGGATGGTAGATATAGATTTTTTTAATCTGAAAATATAAAAACAGCAAGGTAACTAATGATAAAAGTGAGCGTAAACGGTATTGCAATGCTAGGAAACAAGGCCTAGGGTTCATACTTTCACTAGTGCAAATTCTCTCAACAATAATAACATAATTGGATCACATAACTATCCCTCAACATGCAACAAAGAGTCACTCCAAAGACACTAATAGCGGAGAACAAACGAAGAGATTATGGTAGGGTACGAAACCACCTCAAAGTTATTCTTCCGGATCGATCTATTCAAGAGTTCGTACTAGAATAACACCTTAAGACACAAATCAACCAAAACCCTAATGTCACCTAGATACTCCAATGTCACCTCAAGTATCCGTGGGTATGATTATATGATATGCATCACACAATCTCAGATTCATCTATTCAAACCAACACAAAGTACTTCAAAGAGTGCCCCAAAGTTTCTACCGGAGAGTCAAGACGAAAACATGTGCCAATCCCTATGCATAGGTTCATGGGTGGAACCCGCAAGTTGATCACCAAAACATACATCAAGTGGATCAATAGAATACCCCATTGTCACCACGGGTATCCCACACAAGACATACATCAAGTGTTCTCAAATCATTAAAGACTCAATCTGATAAGATAACTTCAAAGGGAAAACTCAATCCATTACAAGAGAGTAGAGGGGGAGAAACATCATAAGATCCAACTATAATAGCAAAGCTCGCGATACATCAAGATCGTATCACCTCAAGAACACGAGAGAGAGAGAGAGAGAGAGAGATCAAACACATAGCTACTGGTACATACCCTCAGCCCCGAGGGTAAACTACTCCCTCCTTGTCATGGAGAGCACCGGGACGATGAAGATGGCCACCGGTGAGGGATTCCCCCTCCGGCAGGGTGCCGGAACAGGGTCCCGATTGGTTTTTGGTGGCTACAGAAGCTTGCGGCGGCGGAACTCCTGATCTATTCTGTTCCCCGATGGTTTTAGGGTATATTGGTATATATATAGGAGGAATAAATACTTCAGGGGAGCCACGAGTGGCCCACGAGGGTGGAGGGCGCGCCCCCTGCCTCGTGCCTTCCTCGTTGCTTCCCTTACGTACACCCCAAGTCTTTTGGATTGCTTCTGTCCCAAAAATAACTCTCCCGAAGGTTTCATTCCGTTTGGACTCCGTTTGATATTCCTTTTCTGCGCAACACTGAAACAAGGGGAAAAACAGGAACTAGCACTGGGCTCTGGGTTAATAGGTTAGTCCCAAAAATAATATAAAAGTGTTTAATAAGGCCCATAAACATCCAAAACAGATAATATAATAGCATGGAACAATAAAAAATTATAGATACGTTGGAGACGTATCAGCATCCCCAAGCTTAATTCCTGCTCGTCCTTGAGTAGGTAAATGATAAAAACGGAATTTTTGATGTGGAATGCTACCTAGCATATTTCTCAATGTAATTTTCTTTATTGTGGCATGAATGTTCAGATCCATAAGATTCAAACAAAAGTTTAATATTGACATGAAAACAACAATACTTCAAGCATACTAACAGAGCAATCATGTCTTCTCAAGATAACATGGCCACAGAAAGTTATCCCTACAAAATCATATAGTCTGGCTATGCTCTATCTTCACCACACAAAATATTTAAATCATGCACAACCCCGATGACAAGCCAAGCAATTGTTTCATACTTTTGATGTCCTCAAATTTTTTTCAATCTTCACGCAATACATGAGCGTCATCAATGGACATAGCACTATAAGTGGAATAGAATGGTGGTTGTGGAGAAGACAAAAAGGAGAAGATAGTCTCACATCAACTAGGCGTATCAATGGGCTATGGAGATGCCCATCAATAGATATCAATGTGAGTGAGTAGGGATTGCCATGCAACGAATGCACTAAACTAAGTGGGTGTGCATCCAACTCGCTTGCTCACGAAGACCTAGGGCATTTTGAGGAAGCCCATCATTGGAATATACAAGCCAAGTTCTATAATGTAAAATTCCCACTAGTATATGAAAGTGACAACATAGGAGACTCTCTATCATGAAGATCATGGTGCTACTTTGAAGCACAAGTGTGGTAAAAGGATAGTAGCATTGCCCCTTCTCTCTTTTTCTCTCATTTTTTTTATTTTTCTTATTTTTTTATTGGGCCTTTTTTCTTTTTTATGGCCTCTTTTTTCCTCCTTTTTTTATTTGGGCTTCTTTGGCCTCTTTTATTTATTTATTTTTCGTCCGGAGTCTCATCCCGACTTGTGGGGGAATCATAGTCTCCATCATCCTTTCCTCACTGGGACAATGCTCTAATAATGATGATCATCACACTTTTATTTACTTACAACTCAAGAATTACAACTCGATACTTAGAACAAAATATGACTCTATATGAATGCCTCCGGCGGTGTACCGGGATGTGCAATGACTCATGAGTGACATGTATGAAAGAATTATGAATGGTGGCTTTGCCACAAATACGATGTCAGCTACATGATCATGCAAAGCAATATGACAATGATGAAGCATGTCATAATAAACGGAATGGTGGAAAGTTGCATGGCAATATATCTTGGAATGGCTATGGAAATGCCATAATAGGTAGCAATGGTGGGTTTATGATACCGGCGAAAGGTGCGCGGTATTAGAGAGGCTAGCAATGGTGGAAGGGTGAGAGTGCGTATAATCCATGGACTCAACATTAGTCATAAAGAACTCACATACTTACTGCAAAAATCTATTAGTTATCGAAACAAAGTACTACGTGCATGCTCCTAGGGGGATAGATTTGTAGGAAAAGACCATCGCTCGTCCCCGACCGCCACTCATAAGGAGGACAATAAATAAATAAATCATGCTCCGACTTCATCACATAACGGTTCACCATACGTGCATGCTACAGGAATCACAAACTTTAACACAAGTATCTCTCAAATTCACAACTACTCCACTAGCATGACTCTAATATCACCACCTTCATATCTCAAAACAATCATAAAGAATCAAACTTCTCATAGTATTCAATGCACTTATATGAAAGTTTTTATTATATCCCTCTTGGATGCCCATCATATTAGGACTAAATTCATAACCAAAGCAAATTACCATGTTGTTCTAAAGACTCTCAAAATAATATAAGTGAAGCATGAGAGTTAATATATTTCTTCAAAATAAATCCACCACCGTGCTCTAAAACATATAAGTGAAGCACTAGAGCAAACAACAAACTACTCCAAAAGATATGAGTGAAGATCAATGACTAGTTGTATAATTATGTAACTATGTGAAGACCATCTCTAACATTTAAGAATTTCAGATCTTGGTATTTTATTCAAATAGCAAGCAAAACAAAAGAAAATAAAATGACTCTGCAAGAAAAACACATATCATGTGGTGAATAAAAATATAGCTCCAAGTAAAGTTACCGATGAACAAAGACGAAAGAGGGGATGCCTTCCGGGGCATCCCCAAGATCAGGCTCTTGGTTGTCCTTGAATATTACCTTGGGGTGACTTGGGCATCCCCAATCTTAGGCTCTTGCCACTCCTTATTCCATAGTCCATCGAATCTTTACCCAAAACTTGAAAACTTCACAACACAAAACTTAACAGAAAACTCATAAGCTCCGTTAGCGAAAGAAAACAAAACACCACTTAAAGGTACTGTAATGAACTAATTATTTATTTATATTGGTGTTAAACCTACTGTATTCCAACTTCTCTATGGTTTATAAACTATTTTACTAGCCATAGATTCAATAAAATAAGCAAGCAACACAATGAAAACAGAATCTGTCAAAAACAGAACAGTCTGTAGTAATCTGTATCAAACGCAAACTTCTAAAACTCCAAAAATTCTAAAATAAATTGGGGGGCCTGAGGAATTTTTCTAGTAATCATATGCAAAAATAATTAAGTAAATATCACTCTCCAGTAAGAGTTGAAGCTAATCTCGTGAGCGCTAAAGTTTCTGTTTTTTACAGCATGATCATAAAGACTTCACCCAAGTCTTCCCAAAGGTTCTACTTGGCACAAACACTAATTAAAACATAAAACCACATCTAAACAGAAGCTAGATGGATTATTTATTCCTAAACAGAACCAAAAAGCGAGAAACTAAAATAAAGTTGGGTTGCCTCCCAACAAGCGCTAACGTTTAACGCCCCTAGCTAGGCATGATGATTTCAATGATGCTCGCATAAAAGATAAGAATCTAAACATAAAGAGAGCATCATGAAGAATATGGCTAGCACATTTTAAGTCTAACCCACTTCCTATGCATAGGGATTTTGTGAGCAAACAACTTATGGGAACAAGAATCGACTTGCATAGGAAGGTAAAACAAGCATAACTTCAAAACTTTAAGCACATAGAGAGGAAACTTGATATTATTCCAATTTGTAGAAGCATATGTTCCTCCCTCATAATAATTTTCAGTAGCATCATGAATGAATTCAAAAATATAACCATCACATAAATCATTCTTTTCATGATCTACTTGCATAGAAATTTTACTACTCTCCACATAAGCAAAATTCTTCTCATTCGGAATAGTGGGAGTATCATAAGAGACTTGAATACTATAAATTGTTTCCACATTAAAAGAGTAATGTTCAAAAAAAGGGTAATCATAACCATGACAAGTTTTATAGGTATAATCATCACTACTTCTTATAGCATAAGTTTCATCACAATAATCATCATAAGTAGCAACTTTGTTCTCATCATAATCAATTGAAACCTCTTCCGAAATAGTGGATACATCACTAAATAAAGTCATGACATCTCCAAATCCACTTTCATAAATATTATCATCATAAGTAGGAGGCATGCTATCATCATTATAAATTTGCATATTGAAACTTGAGAGGCTAAAAATATCATCTTCATTAGACATAGCATCCCCAAGCTTGGACAAACATTAATTGCAGCAAATATATTCTCAAAAACATCATCTTCTTCAAACATAGCATCCCCAAGCTTGGGCCTTTTCATATCATAAGCATAATCACTCTCATCATTAATAGTATGGATATCACCAATAGTATAGCAATTGTCATATTCCAAGCAAGTGCCAAAAAGATTTTCAAGATCATAAGAAGTATCATTATCTTCCCAATCATAATCATCACAACAAGCAATAGGCATAACGAGATCATCATCAAGTGCATCATCTTCATTTTCATGAGGCACAACAATAATAGGAGCAACATTATTTGGGAGAGATATCTTTTTACCTCTCCTCCTTTTTGTTTTATTCTTCTTCACCACATCATGTGTAGGTTCAATCCTCTTTTTGGAGCTCCTTATTAATGAAATTGGTTGGATAGAAGGCTCCTCCTCGTTACCTGATTCATCATAAGAAATAATAGGAGGATATTGGGAAGTCTCTTCCCTTTCGTTAGTATTCTCTTCATCTTCTACTTGTTTTCTTTTCTTTATGTAATTGGCAATATAAGGATTTTCAATGCAATTCACCGCACAATACATATAAATTTCCTCTAGATCAAAATTAAGAAGTTTATCACGGGCAAATACTGGAAGATAATTAGTTATACGTTTCATTTCTTCATAACCCAAAAGAAGACTAAGCTCTTTATGATGCTCAAGGGTAATCAAGTTATCACAATTTTTGGACACGACTTGATCATGAAACAAATAGCATTGGAGCTTTAAATAACCATGTTCATTGCAAAGTTCACAAGGATGGCGATAAATATTGAATCTTTCAGCACAAACATCTAACCTTTCTTGCAACAATTTAGTTTCTAAATGCTTATGCCTCTTGCAATATCTATCTTCCCTATTTGGTGTGCACTTGCAAACCCAATGCACTCCACAAAAATTGACATGTTTATGGGAGACATTTTCATCATAACTAGTGCACTCATCATTAGTACTATGGGTATTCAAGGAGTTCATACTAACAACATTGCAATCATGCTCATCATTCAAAGATTTAGTGCCAAATATTTTAATGCATTCTTATTTTAACACTTTGGCACAATTTTACTTTCCATCATACTCACGAAAGATATTAAAAAGATGAGGCGTATGAGGCAAACTCAATTCCATTTTTTTATAGTTTTCTTTTATAAACTAATACTAGTGCTAAAACAAGAAACAAAAAGATTTGATTGCAAGATCTAAAGATATACCTTCAAGCACTCACCTCCCCGGCAACGGCGCCAGAAAAGAGCTTAGTTGACGGGGTGTGAGTGCCGCTTACCTAGCCTCCTCGGCAACGGCGCCAAAAAAGAGCTTGATGTCTACTACACAACCTTCTTCTTGTAGACGTTGTTGGGCCTCCAAGTGCAGAGGTTTGTAGGACAGTAGCAAATTTCCCTCAAGTGGATGACCTAAGGTTTATCAATCCATGGGAGGCATAGGATGAAGATGGTCTCTCTCAAACAACCCTGCAACCAAATAACAAAGAGTCTCGTGTGTCCCCAACACACCCAATACAATGGTAAATTGTATAGGTGCACTAGTTCGGTGAAGAGATGGTGATACAAGTGCAATATGGATGGTAGATATAGGTTTTTGTGATCCGAAAATATAAAAACAGCAAGGTAACTAATGATAAAAGTGAGCGTAAACGGTATTGCAATGCTAGGAAACGAGGCCTAGCTTTCATACTTTCACTAGTGCAAATTATCTCAACAATAATAACACAATTGGATCACATAACTATCCCTCAACATGAAACAAAGAGTCACTCCAGAGACACTAATAGTGGAGAACAAACGAAGAGATTATGGTAGGGTACGAAACCACCTCAAAGTTATTCTTTCGGATCGATCTATTCAAGAGTTCGTACTATAATAACACCTTAAGACACAAATCAACCAAAACCCTAATGTCACCTAGATACTCCAATGTCACCTCAAGTATCCATGGGTATGATTATATGATATGCATCACACAATCTCAGATTCATCTATTCAAACCAACACAAAGTACTTCAAAGAGTGCCCCAAAGTTTCTACCGGAGAGTCAAGACGAAAACGTGTGCCAACCCCTATGCATAGGTTCATGGGCGGAACCCGCAAGTTGATCACCAAACACATACATCAAGTGGATCAATAAAGACATACATCAAGTGTTCTCAAATCATTAAAGACTCAATCCGATAAGATAACTTCAAAGGGAAAACTCAATCCATTACAAGAGAGTAGAGGGGGAGAAACATCATAAGATCCAACTATAATAGCAAAGCTCGCAATACATCAGCATCGTATCACCTCAAGAACACAAGAGAGAGAGAGAGAGAGAGAGAGAGAGAGAGATCAAACACATAGCTACTGGTACATACCCTCAGCCCCGAGGGTAAACTACTCCCTCCTCGTCATAGAGAGCGCCGGGATGATGAAGATGGCCACCGGTGAGGGATTCCCCCTCCGGCAGGGTGCCGCAACAGGGTCCCGATTGGTTTTTGGTGGCTACAGAAGCTTGCGGCGGCGGAACTGCCGATCTATTATGTTCCTCGATGGTTTTAGGGTATATTGGTATATATAGGAGGAAGAAATACGTCAGGGGAGCCACGAGGGGCCCATGAGGGTGGAGGGCGTGCCCAGAGGGACGGGCGCGCCCAGGGGGGGTGGGCGCGCCCCCCTGCCTCGTGCCTTCCTCGTTGCTTCCCTTACGTACACCCCAAGTCTTCTGAATTGCTTCCGTTCCAAAAATAACTCTCCCGAAGGTTTCATTCCGTTTGGACTCCGTTTGATATTCCTTTTCTGCGAAACACTGAAACAAGCGGAAAATAGGAACTGGCACTGGGCTCTGGGTTAATAGGTTAGTCCCAAAAATAATATAAAAGTGTTTAATAAGGCCCATAAACATCCAAAACAGATAATATAATAGCATGGAACAATAAAAAATTATAGATACGTTGGAGACGTATCACTACCCCAAGTATTTGGCGGATAAGAAGGATGTCAAGTGAACAAAGGTATATTTAATATACATGTTATTGATATGTACTTTACTAGTGTTTATAGAAACCCCACGGTATTTGATACTAGTTCAGTTGCTAAAGAATAGTAACTCGAAACGGGAGTTGCAGAATGCACAAAGACTAGTTAAGGGTGAAGTGACAATGTGTGTTGGAAGTGGTTCCAAGACTGATATGATCATCATCGCACACTCCCTATACTTTCGGGATTAGTGTTGAACCTAAATAAATGTTATTTGGCGTTTGCGTGGAGCATGAATATGATTTGATCATGTTTATTGCAATACGGTTATTCATTTAAAGTCAGAGAATAATTGTTGTTCTGTTTACATGAATAAAACCTTCGATGGTCATACACCCAATGAAAATAGTTTGTTGGATCTCGATCGTAGTGATACACATATTCATAATATTGAAGCCAATAGATGCAAAGTTAATAATGATAGTGCAACTTATTTGTGGCACTGTCGTTTAGGTCATATTGGTGTAAAGCGCATGAAGAAACTCCATGCTGATGGGCTTTTCGAATCACTTGATTATGAATCACTTGATGCTTGCAAACCATGCCTCATGGGCAAGGGGACTAAGACTTCGGAACAATGGAGCGAGCAAGTGACTTATTGGAAATAATACATACTATATCATTGATGGCGCGCGTTGTTGCGCCCGTCTATTTTTACAATGAAATGATAGGTATTTGATAAATAAATGACCACATGAAATATATTGAATTTACGTAAACATAACCATACATTAGTTGTTGCGCTCATCTATTTCTACAATGAGATGATAGGTATTTTGATAAATAAATGACCACACGAAATATACTAAATTTGCATATAAACATACATTAGTCAGTAATCCAAGAAAATCTCATATATATACTCCGTAAAGGCAAGTTAACATATACAAATTGGCTTGGTATAAGAACACATAGAACAATTTAGATAGTAAATACAACTAATCAGTATAGATAATAGGCAATAAGAAATACTCCCTCTGTTTATAAATATTAGTCCTTTTTAGAGATTCCAATATGGAGTACATATGGAGCAGAATGTGTGAATATATGCTCTAAACTATGTCCATATACATTTGTATGTAGTTTATATTGAAATTTCTTTAAAAACTTATATTTAGGAATAGAGGGAGTAGATTGTATACATCATGCATAAATGGAATCTTCACATGCCTCTACCAAAAGGCCACCATGTTCCGAAACAAAGAAGATTCATGTCTGCCTAATGCAGCTGGTTGTTTCTTGTGGAGGGCATCACATTCATAGGACAAGCATCCTAACAAGAATTAGATTAGTTGCAATATCAAATAATGATATATACTAAATACTACCATACGAGCAGTAGCAGGGATATGTGGTAATCATACTTTTCCTTTTTGTTTGGTGTTCTGTTAAAGATCAATCAGGCGGAAAGCTATATGTAATAAAGTGGCAGACCGACAATTCCATTTTATACATGAAAATGCTTACCAAAACAAACCAACATGGAAAATGGTGTCACTACACTTGTACGAATTAAGTAAGGTCAAATTAAAATGTCAACCAATCAGCAACCACCTGTGTCGCTTACAGAAAAGATAACTATCCGGTCAGGACAACATAACTGATATAGCAAAGTAACATCATGTATAAAATGGAAGACAAAGAGTTCTACACCAAAAGTGATAACTGAAATAAAAGCGAAGATATGTGTAAGATGTCAGTATACCTAGCGTGTATCAAGTGCTTCATAGCTGAGCTGCTCAAGCTAGATATCATTACTTACTTATGCATTAGTACTGAAATAAATTTCAAAGAAGATTCAATCAAATTTTATTGCATCAGTACATATAAATACATAAAAGACGAACTTGAATTCTCTTTGAAAACATAACATCCGTTCAATCGGCAACAACCATGTTTTCTGCAACACTATTGGAAAAGTTGAACAATAACAATACCCATGATTGACATGCTCGCTTCTTGTGTTGTTGTTTTTCATCTGACACAGAGCTATTGCAAGTTCGAACTATCTCTACCACTGTTGTGAAACCCTATTCAACAACCAAAAAGAATGTCCTAAATTTAAGCCCAGCTAGAGTGATTAGGTTTTTTTATCTCTAGGAAATATATACAAATGGCTAGACGTTCTAAAGAAAGACAGTTACAGAAATCTATAGCAAGCATTGCTTTCTGCTTAATCTTTTTGTCATACCTCAGAACTGTTATAAGCAAAATGAGTATTTATGAGGTCCGGGAAAATGAAATGGAACCGGTGTTTATGTTCTTGAGGCCACCTTATAAGGTTCAATCATATTCGCCCCACGGTTGTCGTGCCATGACATGGTGAAAATAGTTTGTACACAGGTACTCATGAATTAGAAAGCAAAAACAATCGTACCTAATTTATAATCTTCATGTAGTACTATTGCAACTCATAACTGAAAAAGTTCCACATGATTTAGATAAACATAACCTATATGATGTGTAAAAGTATGTTTCCTCCATAAATATTTCCATTACCTCATATCACAATGTTTTGACCTGCAACTGCATCTATCAGTTCAGGAGAAAATTCACATATTCAATGAAATATTGTCCAGGGTTGAGTGGAAGACTTGAGAGAAACAAAGCTTGCAAATTTGTAGGAATGGATTTTCTAGTTACCTTATAGAAGGAGATTTCACATCAACATCAGATGAGGAGAGGATGTACTGCATAACCAGAAGAGGATTCGGCTACACATAAGCATTGCCGAAGATTTTTTTCTAAGATATTGTGACCGTGAACGCAACATTCAGAAATGAAATCGGCAGTATTATACCTTCCATGGAGTTAACCGGTTTCCTATCATGGCCTTCTGCCTACAATCCCAAACACAGACATGTCAACATTCTGCTATTGTTACTCCCTCAACAGGTACACATTATTTGACAGGTTACAATGTATCCTCCACTTACAGATTTCAATCCAAGATATCATTGCTCTGGACGGCTATGGTGTCCTCGAGCTGCAGTATCTTGGACATGATGGTCATCACGCGCTCCCGAACCTCCAGTGTGCTGCACGAACCTGCCAAAAATAAGCACCACCAAAATGAGCCGACACCGCCGTCCCCATGGGCAACCGGCAAACGGACACAAGATGGCCGGCAAATAGACGACAAACCTCATGATGGTGCCCTTGGTGAATCATGGCGCGCCGGCCTCCAGATCTGGCTGGAGCAGGATGGTGTAGCTTCCATTGGCGATCTGCTCTTGAGTTGCCTTGAGGTCTCAGCATGCTGGAGGCGATCTTCTCCTTCCTCCCGTTGGTTATCACAACCAAATCACAAAATATTAATGAATATGCAAAATAAATAAGAGAAATGCGTAGATGTTTAGTAAACCTGGTTAGATAATTGATTCTTGAATTCGTATGGGTGCAGTTTCCCCTCAAAGTTAAATGCACAAAATACATAGCATCAATTCCTATGACAAAACTGAATCACCTTCCAAGTTCCTTTCTCTGTTATAAACTAAACAAAAACATCTATTCTTTTTTGTTCTGCTCAATCCAGTAAAAGTCTAAAAGAGAAAGAATTCAATTAAAATGTATCACCAACATACAATGTGCACTTCAAAAAGCAATTAAACCATACATAAAATAAATAAGAGAATTCTGAAGTAGAATATATATATATATATATATACTATAGAACTCACATATTAAATCTAGTGTATCTATCATAACCATAGCCATGTCTTGGGTGATTCTCGCATGGGGAAAGGCCTCCATCTCTAGCCTAGGCATATTGCAAATGGGAAAAGGTTGGTTGTACCTGTAGGCAAGCAATGGGTGTGCGGAAGCCATCTAGGACGGCAATCGCACCGGACATGTGGATGCTGAATCTGGTGGCACCGCCAGCGAACGATATGGCTAGATATGATAGGCGATGCCACAAGAGGTTGAGGTCGCAGGAGAATCTGGTGGCGCCGCCGGTGGACAATATGGCTGGATATGCTGGACGCTGCCACTGGAGATTGAGGTCGGGGGACGGCTCTGCCGCTCGAGGTCAACGTTAGTGAAGCACGAAGACCTGCTTGATGGGGAGGAACAAGAATGAATTGAGGTCGAGGCCGGAGGCCTGGGGCGGTGACAGCGGCGGAATCAAGATGGGGCCGCAGGCACCACCCAGTCGTGATGGATGCGGTCTGGATCCATAAGCGCGGCGACAAGCTGCCGGATCTGGCCCCGACTCCTTCACTCGTCGGCGGTCAAGCGTGTGCGGGCACAAGTCCTCCAGGCGGACAGAAGAGAAGAGGTCAGGGAGAGGAGGAGTTTTTTTCGAGGTGGGGAGAGGAGGAGTCGAGGCAGAGATTGGCATCATGAGTCGAGGCGGAGATATGGGCCAATAAACCAAATATAAGCCCAGTTAACCATAGTGGGCCAAAAAAGCTACGCGAATGGCTGCCCTTTAGGACAGCCAGCCCACCTCGCGAAAAACTCATGTTGACAGAAGATCTAACGGCTAGGGATGTTTAGGACATGAAATCGAACGGCTAGAAATGCTAATGGCCTGAGAGGGCTGGGAGGGTGCTCAGTTTAAATATATCTAAATTGATGTATGTGGTCCGATGAGTGTTGAGGCTCGTGGCAAGTATCATTATTTTCTGACCTTCACAGATGATTTGAGCAGATATGGGTATATCTACTTAATGAAACATAAGTCTGAAACATTTGAAAAGTTCAAAGAATTTCAGAGTGAAGTGGAAAATCATCGTAACAAGAAAATAAAATTTCTACGATCTGATCGTGGAGGTGAATATTTGAGGTACGAGTTTGGTCTTCATTTTAAACAATGCACAATAGTTTCGCAACTCACGCCACCCGGAACACCATAGTGTAATGGTGTGTCCGAACATCGTAACCGCACTTTATTAGATATAGTGCCACCTATGATGTCTCTTACTGAGTTATCGCTATCATTTTGGGGTTATGCATTAGAGACAGTAGCATTCACGTTAAATAGGGCACCATCTAAATGTGTTGAGATGACAACATATGAACTGTGGTTTGGCAAGAAACCTAAGCTATTGTTTCTTAAAGTTTGGGGCTGCGATGCTTATGTGAAAAAGCTTCAACCTGATAAGTTTGAACCCAAAGCGGAGAAATGTGTCTTCATAGAATACCCAAAGGAGACTGTTGGGTACACCTTCTATCACAGATCCGAAGGCAAGACACTCGTAGCTAAGAATGGATCCTTTCTAGAGAAGGAGTTTCTCCCGAAAGAAGTGAGTGGGAGGAAAGTAGAACTTGATGAGGTAATTGTACCTTCTCTCGAATTGGAAAGTAGCTCATCATAGAAAACCGTTCCCGTGATGCCTACACCAACAAGAGAAGAAGCTAATGATAATGATCATGAAACTTCAGATCAAGTTACTACCGAACCTCGTAGGTCAACCAGAGTATGTTCGACACCAGAGTGGTACGGTAATCCTGTTCTGGAAGTCATGTTACTAGACCATGACGAACCTACGAACTATGAGGAAGCGATGATGAGCCCAGATTCCACGAAATGGCTTGAGACCATGAAATCTGAGATGGGATCCATGTATGAGAACAAAGTGTGGACTTTGCTTGACTTGCCCGATGATCGGCAAGCCATTAAGAATAAATGGATCTCCAAGAGGAAGATGGACGCTGATAGTAGTGTTACTATCTACAAAGCTCGACTTGTTGCAAAAAGGTTTACGACAAGTTCAAGGTGTTGACTACGATGAGATTTTCTCACTCATAGCGATGCTTAAGTCTATCTGAATCATGTTAGCAATTGCCACATTTTATGAAAACTGGCAAATGGATGTCGAAACTACATTCCTTAATGGATCTCTTAAAGAAGAGTTGTATATGATGCAACAAGAAGGTTTTGTCAATCCTAAAGGTGCTAACAAAGTGTACAAGCTCCAAGGATCCATCTATGGACTGGTGCAAGCATCTCGGAATTGGAATATACGCTTTGATAAGTTGATCCAAGCATATAGTTTTATACAGACTTGCGGTGAAGCCTGTATTTACAAGAAAGTGAGTGGGAGCACTACAGCCTTTCTGATAAGTATATGTGAATGACATATTGTCGATCGGAAATGATGTAGAATTTACTGGAAAGCATAAAGAAGTGTTTGAAAGGAGTTTTTCAAAGAAAAACCTCGGGTGAAGCTACTTACATATTGAGCATCAAGATCTATAGAGATAGATCAAGATGCTTGATAAGTTTTTTCAATGAGTATATACCTTGACAAGTTTCTGAAGTAGTTCAAAATGGAACAGTCAAATAAAGAGTTCTTGCCTGTGTTGCAAGGTGTGAAGTTGAGTAAGACTCAAAGCCCGACCACGGCAGAAGATAGAGAGAGAATGAAAGTCATTCCCTATGCCTCAGCCATAGGTTCTATAAAGTATGCCATGTTGTGTACCAGACCTATTGTATACCCTGCCCTGAGCTTGGCAAGGGAGTACAATTTTGATCTAGGAGTAGATCACTGGACAGCGGTCAAAATTATCCTTAGAGGACTAAGGAAATATTTATCGGTTATGGAGGTGATAAAGAGTTCGTCGTAAAGGTTACGTTGATGCAAGCTTTGACGCTGATCTGGATGACTCTGTCTCGATATAGATACATATTGAAAGTGGGAGCGAATTAGCTACAGTAGCTCCGTGCAGAGCATTGTAGACATAGAAAATTTGCAAAATACATACGGCTCTGAATGCGGCAGACCCGTTGACTAAACTTCTCTCACAAGCAAAACATGATCACTCTTTGGGTGTTAATCACATAGCGATGTGAACTAGATTATTGACTCTAGTAAACTCTTTGGGTATTAGTCACATGCAGATGTGAACTAATCACATAAAGATGTGAACTATTGATGTGAAATCACATGATGATGTGAACTAGATTATTAACTCTAGTGCAAGTGGGAGACTGAAGGAAATATGCCCTAAAGACAATAATAAAGTTGTTATTTATATTTCCTTATATCATGATAAATGTTTATTATTCATGCTAGAATTGTATTAACCGGAAACTTAGTACATGTGTGAATACATAGACAAACAGAGTGTCACTAGTATGCCTCTACTTAACTAGCTCGTTGAATCAAAGATGGTTAAGTTTCCTAGCCATAGACATGAGTTGTTTTTTTAATTAACGGGATCACATCATTAGAGAATGATGTGATTGACTTGACCCATTCCGTTAGCTTAGCACTTGATTGTTTAGTATGTTGCTATTGCTTTCTTCATGACATGTTCCTATGACTATGAGATTATGCAACTCCCGAATACCGGAGGAACACCTTGTGTGCTACCAAACGTCACAACATTACTGGGTAATTATATATAAAGGTGCTCTACAGGTGTCTCCGATGGTGTTTGTTGAGTTGGCATAGATCGAGATTAGGATTTGTCACTCCGTGTATCGGAGAGGTATCTCTGGGCCCTCTCGGTAATGCACACCACTATAAGCCTTGCAAGCATTGTGACTAATGAGTTAGTTGCAGGACGATGCATTACAGAACAAGTAAAGAGACTTGCCGGTAACGAGATTGAACTAGGTATTGAGATACCGACGATCGAATCTCGGACAAATAACATACCGATGACAAAGGGAACAACGTATGTTGTTATGCGGTTTGCCTGATAAAGATCTTCGTGGAATATGTAGGAACCAATATGAGCATCGAGGTTCCGCTATTGGTTATTGACCAAAAACGTGTCTCGGTCATGTCTACATAGTTCTCGAACCCGTAGGGTCCGCACGCTTAATGTTCGGTGACTATCAGTACTATGAGTTTATGTGTTTTGATGACCGAAGTTTGTTCGGAGTCCCGGATGAGATCGGGGACATGACAAGGTGTCTCGAAATGGTCGAGACATAAAGATCGATATATTGGAAGGCTATATTTGGATATCGGAAAGGTTCCGGGTGAGTTCAGGCATTTACCGGAGTACCGGGAGGTTACCAGAACTCCCCGGGGAGTATATGGGCCTTATTGGGCCTTAGTGGAATAGAGGAGAGGAAGGCCAAGGTGGAGCGCGCGCCCCCCTAGCCCAATCCGAATTGGGTGGGGGTCGCCCCCCCTTTCCTTCCCTCTCTCTCCCCCTTCCTTCTCTCCTACTCCAACAAGGGAAAGGGGGAATCCTACTCCCACCGGGAGTAGGACTACCCCCTTGGGCGCGCCTAGGAGGCCAGCCCTCTCCTCCTCCTCCTCCCTCCTTTATATACGTGGGCAGGGGACACCCCAAAGACACAAGTTGATCATTGATCTCTTAGCCGTGTGCGGTGCCCCCCTCCACCATAATCCACCTCGGTCATATCGTTGCAGTGCTTAGGCGAAGCCCTGCGCCGGTAGCTTCATCATCACTGTCATCATGCCGTCATGCTGGCGAAGCTCTCCCTCGACACTCTGCTGGATCATGAGTTCGTGGGACGTCACCGAGCCGAACGTGTGCAGATCGCGGAGGTGTCGTACTTTCGGTACTACGATCGGTCGACCATGAAGACGTACGACTACATCAACCGCGTTGTCATAGCGCTTCCTCTTACGGTCTACGAGGGTACGTGGACAACACTCTCCTCTCTTGTTGCTATGCATCACCATGATCTTGCGTGTGCGTAGGAAATTTTTGAAATTACTGCGTTCCCCAACAGATGGTATTATTAGACGTTGTGTACCTGAGCATGAACATGGACAAATCCTATGTAAATTTCACTCCGAAGCTTATGGAGGGCATCATGCTGGAGATAGAACTACTCGCAAGGTATTGCAATCTGGATTTTATTGGCCTACACTCTTCAAGGATGCCCATAAGTTCATCTTATCTTGTGATGGATGTCAAAGAATAGGTAATATCGGTAAGCGTCAAGAAATGGCTATGAACTATTCACTTATTGTTAAACCATTTGATGTTTCGGGATTTGATTACATGGGACCTTTTCCTTCCTCTAATGGGTATACACGTATTTTGGTTGTTGTTGATTATGTTACTAAATGGGTAGAAGCTATTCCGCCAGTAGTGCTGATCACAACACCTCTATTAAAATGCTTAAGGAAGTTATTTTCCCAAGGTTTGGAGTCCCTAGATATTTATTGATTGATGGTGGTTCACACTTCATTCATGGTGCTTTCCGTAAAATGCTTGCCAAGTATGATGTTAACCATAGAATTGCATCACCTTATCATCCTCAGTCTAGTGGTCAAGTTGAACATAGCAATAGAGAAATAAAATTAATTTTGCAAAAGATTGTCAATAGGTCCAGGAAGAATTGGTCTAAGAAATTAGGTGATGCACTTTGGGCTTATAGAGCGGCATATAAAAATCCTATGGGTATGCCTCCTTATAAAATGGTTTATGGAAAAGCTTGTCATTTGCCTCTTGAGTTAGAACATAAAGCATATTGGCCCATCAAAGAGCTCAACTATGATTCCAAACTTGCTGGTGAAAAGAGGTTATTTGATATTAGCTCATTAGATGAATGGAGAACCCAAGCTTATGAAAATGCAAAATTATTCAAAGAAAATGTTAAAAGATGGCATGACAAGAGAACCCAAAAGCGTGAGTTTAAAGCCGGAGAATATGTTCATTTGTACAACTCTCATTTTAGATTCTTTGCAGGAAAACTCCACTCAAAATGGGAAGGCCCCTATGTTATCAAGGAGCTTTATCAGTCTGGAGCCATCAAAATAAATAATGCCGAAGGTACTAACCCGAAGGTTGTCAATGGGCAATGAATAAAACATTATATCTTAGGTACACCCAGTAATGTTGAAAGTAATATTATCCAAACTTTGACACCGAAAGAACACATAAAAGAGTCCTTCCGGAACACTCCAGAATCATGTAAATAAGGAGGTACGTGATACGGTAAGTAAACGGACTCCGAAAAATCCGCAAAAATATTTTTGTTAGTTTTGGAATATTTAGAAAATAGGAAAATAAGAAACTTCCAGGAAGCGTACCCAGGTGGGTTGTGCCCACCTGGGACACCTTCCGGACTCCGTTTTTCTACCATATGCTTGTCCTCCAAGATAAAAAATCTATATATACTCCCCGAACCTGTTGAGCACCGTATCACGGAGAAATCTTCTATTCTCTTTTCTTGCTATTTTTTGTCAGATCCCATCTACCATGGCCGCTTCAAGCTCCTCCAAGGACAAGTTCTTAAAGAACGTCATCAACCCATATCTGCGGGAGGTGGTGCGTCCAAGGACAAAATCTTAGTCTTAGCGTCCTTCAGATTCTTCATAGTGATAATTTGAAAATAATCCAAAGCGACTCCACAAATATAGCTATGCTCCCTGGCAACGGCGCCAGAAAAAGGTCTTGATAACCCACAAGTATAGGGATCGCAATAGTTTTTGAGGGTAGAGTATTCAACCCAAATTTATTGATTCGACACAAGGGGAGCCAAATAATATTTGAAACTATTAGCAGTTGAGTTGTCAATTCAACCACATCTGGAGATTAATTATCTGCAGCAAAGTGATCAGTATCAAAGTAGTATGGTAGTAGTAGTAACAACAACAGTAACGGTAACAATGATAGCAATGATTTTGTAGCAAGTGCAACGATAACAATAGCAATAGCAACTTAGCGAGAACAATATAAGAGAAATTTGTAGGCATTGGATCGGTGAATTCGCTGGATGATATTTTCATCATATAACAGTCTAACCTAAGGCGATACGGCACTAGCTCCAGTTCATAAATATAATGTAGGCATGTATTTCGTAAATAGTCATGCATGCTTATGGAAAGAACTCGCATGTCATCTTTTGTCCTACCCTCCCGTGGCAGCGGGTTCCTATTGGAAACTAAGGGATATTAAGGCCTCCTTCTAATAGAGAACCAGAACAAAGCATTAATCCACGGTGAATACATGAACTCCTCAAACTACAGCCATCACCGGGAAGTGTCCCGACTATTGTCACTCTGGGGTTGCCGGATCATAACACGGAGTAGGTGACTAGCTATAACTTGCAAGATCGGATCTATAACATACATATAATGGTGATAACATAAACGGTTCAGATCTGAAATCATGGCACCCGGGCCCAAAGTGACAAGCATTAAGCATGGCAAAGTCTAGCAACATCAATCTCAGAACATAATGGATACTAGGGATCAAGCCCTAGCAAAACTAACTCGATTACATGATGAATCTCATCCAACTCCTCACCGACCAGCGAGCCTACGAATGAATTACTCACTCCCGGTGGGGAGCATCATGGAATTGGCGATGGAGAAGGGTTGGTGATGACGAAGATCGAAGATCCCCCTCTTCAGAGCCCTGATACGTCTCCGTCGTATCTATAATTTTTTATTGTTTCATGCCAATGTTATACAACTTTCACATATTTTTGGCAACTTTTTATATGATTTATTGGACTAACCTATTGATCCAGTGCCCAGTGCTAGTTCCTGTTTTTTGCATGTTTTTTCTTTCGTAGAAAATCCATATCAAACGAAGTCCAAACATGATAAAAAATTACGGAGAATTATTTTGGAATATATGTGATTTTTGGGAGGTGGAATCAATGCAAACGGGGCCCCACAATGCCCACAACCCACCAGGGCGCGCCCAGGTGTCTTATGCCCACCTCGTAGGTCGGTTGGGTATCTACTTCGGGCGCAAGGAAGCTTATATCCGGAAAAAAATGGTGTTAAAATCTCAGCGCAATCAGAGTTACGGATCTCCGGGAATATAAGAAACAGTTTTCGGCCAGATCTGGGTAGCGCAAAATAGAAGAGAACAGAGAGGGAGATCCAATCTTGAAGGGGCTCCCACCCCTCTGCCGCCATGGAGGCCATGGACCAGAGGGGGAACTCTCCGCCCATCTAGGGGGAAGGCCAAGGAAGAAGAAGGAGGGGGCTCTCTCCCCTCTCTCCCGGTGGCACCGAAATGCCGCCGGGGCAAGGATCGTGACGGCGATCTACATCAACAATCTTGCTACCGTCAACACCGACTTTCTCCCACTCTATGCAGTGGTGTAAACACCTCTTCCCCCCACTGCAATCTCTACTTAAACATGGTACTCAACTCCATATATTATTTCCCAATGATCTATGGTTATCCTATGATGTTTGAGTAGATCCGTTTTGTCCTGTGGGTTATGTTGGGGAACGTAGCATGCAATTTCAAAAAAATTCCTACGATCACACAAGATCTATCTAGGAGATGCATAGAAATGATAAGGGGAGAGTGTGTCCACGTACCCTCGTAGACTGAAATCGGAAGCGTTTGTTTAACGCGGTTGATGTAGTTGAATGTCTTATCGATCTAACCGATCAACCACCGAATGTACGGCACCTCCGAGTTCTGCACATGTTCAGCTCGATGACGTCCCTCGAACTCTTGATCCAACAAAGTGTCGAGGGAGAGTTCCGTCAGTACGATGGCGTGGTGACTGTGATGGTGAAGTGATCCGTGCAGGGCTTCACCAAAGAACTACGTGAATATGACCGGAGGGGTAAACTGTGGAGGGGGCGCCGCACACGGCTTGGAACAGTTGATGTGTATTAGAGGCTCCCCCACCCCCGTATATAAAGGAGGGAGAGGGGAGGAGGCCGGCCCTAGGCGTGCCCCAAGTGGGAGGAGTCCCACTTGGGGTCCTAGTAGGATTCGCCCCCTTCCTTTTATCGGAGGGGGGAAGGGGGAAGGAAAGAGAGAGGGAGAAGGAAAGGGGGGCGTCGCCCCCTCCCCTAGTTCAATTCGGACTCCTCCCTTGGGGGGTGCGCCACCCCTACGTGGGCTAGTTTTCCTCCCTCCTATGGCACATATGGCCCATATCTTCCCCTAGAGGGTTCCGGTAACCCCCCCCCCCCCGGTACTCCGATATGTACCCAATACATCCTGAAACACTTCCGGTGTCCGAATACTGTCATCCAATATATCAATCTTTACCTCTCAACCATTTCAAGACCCCTCGTCATGTCTGTGATCTTATCGAGACTCCGAACAACATTTTTTGGCTGGGAACTATAGGGTAAAAACCCCACAGCGTATCAAAAGCTTTATTAATAGGAGAACACAAATACAAAGGAAGGATTACAAGGGGTAATCAAACTAGCCTAAAAAGGAAAGAAGCAGAAAATTACAAAAAGGCCTCAAGGGGGTAGAAATGACACCCATCTCAGGAGCTCATCCTTGTAGGCAGCTTTCACTCTGTATTGCATAAGACTGATATCATGGATGAAAGCACATCTCCACTTATTAAACCTAGCTCTCTCGTGCCTGAATACTTTAGCATTTCTGACAATCCAGATATTCCAGCAGGCAATAAAAACCACTTCAGCGAAGAAGGGCTTCCCAAAGCTTCTTCTAGCATTGATGACCAAATCAGCCATGGAGTCACCAGAGGACCAATCAATTTGCAAATAATTCCATACTCTGACACTAAAGTTGCAATTGAAGAAAAGATGGTCTCTTGTTTCCCTAGCCTGCAAAGGGCAGAGAACACAATTCACCCCATCATCCAGATGCCAATTTCTCCTATCCACCATATCCTTTGTGTTTAATCTGTCCATAATGAGCATCCAAGCAAACACCTTGATCTTCATTGTACATGAAGACTTCCAAATCCAATAGGTCAAGGGGTTGAAGGACTCTGATGCAAAACTATGGGAGTAAAACATCTTTGGTTTGTATCCCTTGGAAGTACCTTTCCAGAACCAGACATCCTTGGCCCCTGGTGTTCTATTATAGCCTTCCATCAGAGACTGAAGATGGGTCAAATCATGAAAAGCTTGGGCAGACAAAGGAAGATGGAAGTGCTGGTGCACATCTTGTGAGTCGAAAAACTCTTTAACAGTGATCCAAGGATCCTTAGCATATGAAAAGAGCCTGGGAAATCTGTATTGAAGAGTGGAAACCTCATGATCAAGCTGCAATTTATCTAACCACATGAGAGCAGTGTCTCCCTCATTTATCTGCACCCAAGAGCAATCCCTGAAGCTTTGCATAACTTTACATATATCTTTCCACCAAAAGGAGCCACAATCAGAAGTTCCCTAGGGCACCCTGCCATGGTAATAAGAATCCTAGATTAAAGACACCCAGGGAAGGTCCTTCTTGTTTAGAAAGTTATTTGCATGCTTGAGCAGAAGAGCTACATTCTGTACACCAAGGCTGAGAATGCCAAGGCCACCCTTGTTTTTTGGTATACAAATAAGATCCCAGGCAGCAAGGAAAGGAGCAAGCTCATCTCTATGTTTCCTCCAGAGGCATTGTCTCTGAATTCTTTCCAATTGCTTTAAAATTCCAGCAGGAACAGCCAAACTGCAAAGGAAAAAATGGGCATAGAAGACAAGGCAGAGTTCAAAAACTGTAATCTTTCTCCTTGGTTTAAGAATGAGGAGCTAGCTGTCATTGTTCTCTCCATGCAGTCCACCAATGGCATAAAATCAACCATTTTGGCCTAGAAGTTCCCACAGGTAGCCCAAGATAGGTAAAAGGCATTTTTCCAATCTGACACCCAAAAGCAGCAGCTAATTCAACCATCATAGCAGGGTCCACATTGATTGGAATAATAGAAGATTTGTGATAGTTCACATCAAGACTAGTGGACAAAGAGAAGACCTGCAGCATGTCCTTCGGAGCAACAAGTTGATCCTTGTCAGCATGTAGAATGATCAGTGTGTCATCAGCATACT
The DNA here is from genome assembly GCA_032464435.1 of Aegilops umbellulata. Lineage (NCBI taxonomy): Eukaryota > Viridiplantae > Streptophyta > Magnoliopsida > Poales > Poaceae > Aegilops > Aegilops umbellulata. Next base: position 330,168,678 of record CP136060.1, read on the forward strand.
GAATCACAGGGTAATCTTGATCATGGCAAGAAATGGGCAGATGAAGGATGCCTCTTCTAAACATGTCATTAATGACAGATTGCAAAAGGTCAGCAGCTAAAACAAAGAGAAGTGGGGAGACTGGATCCCCCTATCTAACTCCCTTTTTGCAGATGAATTTCCTGCCAGGGACACCATTCAGTAGAACAGATGAGGTGCCAGTAGTCAATAGTTGTTTCATCCAAAGAATCCACTTCTCATTAAAGCCTTTATATCTCAAAATTTGAATGATAGCCTCATGCTCCAAGGAATCAAAAGCCTTTTCAAAATCCAGCTTAAGAATTACAATTGGTCTCTTGGATTGGTGGCACTGGTGCAAATACTCAAAAATCCAACCAATGGAATCTTGAATTGTTCTGCTTTTAATGAAACCATACTAGTTCTTGTGAACACACTGCACAATCACATCTTGGAACCTATTAGCTGCCATTTTGGAAAGAAAATTTAAACCCATTCCAGTTAAGGAGATGGGCCTAAAATCTCCCACCTCTTCAGGTGAGGATTTTTTTGGGACCAGAGTGATATATGAGTCATTAATATTTTCTAGCTTAGCAGAACCATCAAAGAAAGCCTGAGCTAGTTCATAGAAATCCTTGGAAATTATGTGCCAGCATTTCTTAAAGAACAAACCATTAAAACCATCAGGACCTGGGGCTTTATCCACAGGCATATGCTTCACAACATTATCCATTTCCTCCTTCTCAAAAGGCCTAGCTAAATTATCTAAACCCTCCACAGGAGTAATGAGGGAGGAGAGGTCAAAACCCATGACAATTCCCCTAGAAGAGCCCATTTTGTTTTTAAAACAATTCCAGATAATCCCCTCCATTTGTGAATGTTCAGTGACCACAGTCCCATCAGATAATTTTAAACTAGCAATGGAGTTCCTTCTGTGTCTCTCAGTAGCCATAGCATGGAAGAACTTTGTGTTTCCCCTCCCACTTTAATGTACCTAATAGTACATCTTTTCTTCCAATAAAGGAACGAGAGGTGAAGCAACCTCTCAACATGGGCTTTAACCACTTTTCTGAAATTGAATTCAAGTCTGTAGAGGGGTCTGTATTCTTCAAGCTCATCCAACAGCAGAATAACATTATTACATTGGATAGTCAGATATCCAATCAACAGATGTGAAAAACCAATCCAGTTGTTCAAGAAGTGGAACATCCTGCAAGATGCTCCCGCTGTGCGTGCGGTCACCAAATCACATAACTCATAATACAAATCGTCATCGAACGTTAAGCGTGCGGACCCTACGGGTTCGAGAACTATGTAGACATGACTGAGACACCTCTTCGGTCAATAACCAACAGCGGAACCTGGATGCTCATATTGCTTCCTACATATTCTATGAAGATCTTTATCGGTCAAACCGTAATGACAACATACGTAATTCCGTTTGTTATCAGTATGTTACTTGCCCGGGATTCGATCGTCGGTATCTTCATACCTAGTTCAATATCGTTACCGGCAAGTCTCTTTACTCGTTCCATAATGCATCATCCCACAACTAACTCATTAGTCGCATTGCTTGCAAGGCTTATCATGATGTGCATCACCGAGAGGGCCCAGAGATACCTCTCCAATACTCGGAGTGACAAATCCTAATCTCGATCTATGCCAACCCAACAAATACCTTCAGAGATACCTGTAGAGCATCTTTATAATCACCCAGTTACATTGTGACATTTGATAGCACACAAGGTATTCCTCTGGTATCCGGGAGTTGCATAATCTCATAGTCAAAGGAATATGTATAAGTCATGAAGAAAGCAATAACAATAAAACTTAACAATCATTATTCTAAGCTAACGGATGGGTCTTGTCCATCACATCATTCTCCTAATGATGTGATCTCGTTCATCAAATGACAACACATGTCTATGGTTAGGAAACTTAACCATCTTTGATTAATGAGCTAGTCTAGTAGAGGCTTACTAGGGACATTATGTTTTGTCTATGTATCCACACATGTATCAAGTTTCCGGTTAATACAATTCTAGCATGAATAATAAAAAATTATCATGATATAAGGAAATATAAAATAACAACTTTATTATTGCCTCTAGGCCTTGAATCTCCCACATGCATTAGAGTCAATAATCTAGTTCACATCACCTTGTTATTTAACACTAATAGTTCACATCTTTATGTGATTAACACCCATAGTTCACATCGCCATGTGACCAACACCCAAAGGGTTTACTAGAGTCAATAATCTAGTTCACATCGCTATGTGATTAACACCCAAAGAGTACTAAGGTGTGATCATGTTTTGCTTGTGAGAGAAGTTTAGTCAACGGGTCTGCCACATTCAGATCTGCAATGTACTTTGCAAATTTCTATATCTACAATGCTCTGCACAGAGCTACTCTAGCTAATTGCTCCCACTTTCAATATGTATCCAAGTTGAGACTCAGAGTCATCGAGATCGGTGTCAAAGCTTGCATCGACGTAACTCTTTACGACGAACTCTTTATCACCTCCATGACCGAGAAATATTTCCTTAGTATTCTAAGGATAATTTTGACGTTGTCCACTGATCTACTCCTTGATCACTATTGTACCCCTTTGCCAAACTCATGGCAAGGAACACAATATGTCTGGTATACAACATTGCATACTTTATAGAACCTATGGCTGAGGCATAAGCAATGACTTTAATTCTCTCTCTATCTTCTGCCATGGTCGGGATTTGAGTCTTACTCAACTTCATACCTTACAACTCAGGCAAGAGCTCCTTCTTTGACTGATCCATTTTGAACTCCTTCAAAATCTTATCAAGGTATGTACTCATCGAAAGTCTTATCAAGCGTCTTGATCTATCTCTATAGATCTTGATGCCCAATACGTAAGTAGCTTCACGGAGGTCTTTCTTTGAAAAACTCCTTTCAAACAGTCCTTTATGCTTTCCAGAAAATTCTACATCATTTCCGATCAACAATATGTCATTCACATATACTTATCAGAAAGGCTCTAGTGCTCCCACTCACTTTCTTGTAAATACATGCTTCACCACAAGTCTATATAAAACCATATGCTTTGATCAACACATCAAAGCGTATATTCCAACTCCGAGATGCTCGCACCAGTCCATAGATGGATCGCTGGAGTTTGCACACTTTGTTAGCACCTTTAGGATCAACAAAACCTTTTGGTTGCATCATATACAACTCTTCTTTAAGAAATCCATTAAAGAATGCATTTTTGACATCCATTTGCCAGATTTCATAAAATGTGGCAATTGCTAACATGATTCGGACAGACTTAAGCATCGCTACGAGTGAGAAAATCTCATCGTAGTCGACACCTTGAACTTGTCAAAAACCTTTTTCGACAAGTCTAGCTTTGTAGATAGTAACACTACTATCAGCGTCCGTCTTCCTCTTTAAGATCTGTTTATTTTCTATGGCTTGCCGATCATCGGGCAAGTCAACCAAAGTCCATACTTTGTTCTCATACATGGATCCTATCTCAGATTTCATGGCCTCAAGCTATTTTGCGGAATCTGGGCTCATCATCGCTTCCTCATAGTTCATAGGTTCATCATGGTCTAGTAACATGACTTCCAGAACAGGATTACCCTACCACTCTGGTGCGGAACATGCTCTGGTTGACCTACGAGGTTCGGTAGTAACTTGATCTGAAGTTTCATGATCATTATCATTAGCTTCTTCTCTTGTTGGTGTAGGCATCACGGGAACGGTTTTCTGCGATGAGCTACTTTCCAATTCGAGAGAAGGTACAATTACCTCATCAAGTTCTACTTTCCTCCCACTCACTTCTTTTGAGAGAAACTCCTTCTCTAGAAAGGATCCATTCTTAGCTACGAATGTCTTGCCTTCGGATCTGTGATAGAAGGTGTACCCAACAGTCTCCTTTGGGTATCCTATGAAGACACATTTCTCCGATTTGGGTTCAAACTTATCAGGTTGAAGCTTTTTCACATAAGCATCGCAGCCCCAAACTTTAAGAAACAATAGCTTAGGTTTCTTGCCAAACCACAGTTCATATGGTGTCATCTCAACGCATTTAGATGGTGCCCTATTTAATGTGAATGCTACTGTCTCTAATGCATAACCCCAAAATGATAGCGATAACTCAGTAAGAGACATCATAGGTGGCACTATATCTAATAAAGTGCGGTTACGATGTTCGGACACACCATTACGCTGTGGTGCTCCAGGTGGCATGAGTTGTGAAACTGTTCCACATTGTTTTAAATGAAGGCCAAACTCGTAGCTCAAATATTCGCCTCTGCGATCAGATCGTAGAAACTTTATTTTCTTGTTACGGTGATTCTCCACTTCACTCTGAAATTCTTTGAACTTTTCAAATATTTCAGACTTGTGTTTCATTAAGTAGATATACCCATATCCGCTCAAATCATCTGTGAAGGTTAGAAAATAACGATACCCGCCACGTGCCTCAATACTCATTGGACCACATACATCGGTATGTATTATTTCCAATAAGTCATTGGCTCACTCCATTGTTCCAGAGAACGGAGTTTTAGGCATCTTGCCCATGAGGCATGGTTCGCAAGCATCGAATGATTCATAATCAAGTGATTCCAAAAGTCCATCTGTATGGAGTTTCTTCATGCGCTTTACACCAATATGACCTAAACGGCAGTGCTACAAATATGTTGCACTATCATTATCAACTTTGCATCTTTTGGCATCAATATTATGAATATGTGTATCACCACGATCGAGATTCAATAAACCATTTATTTTGAGTGTATGACCATAGAAGGTTTTATTCATGTAAATAGAACAACAATTATTCTTTGACTTAAATGAATACTCGTATTGCAATAAACATGATCCAATCATATTCATGCTTAACGCAAACACCAAATAACATTTATTTTATGTTCAACACTAATCCCGAAGGTAAAGGGAGTGTGCGATGGTGATCCTATCAACCTTGGAATCACTTCCAACACACATCGTCACCTCGCCCTTAACTAGTCTCTGTTTATTTTGCAACTCCTGTTTCGAGTTACTACTCTTAGCAAGTGAACCAGTATTAAATACCGAGGGGTTGCTATAAACACTAGTAAAGCACACATCGATAACATGTATATCAAATATAACTTTGTTCACTTTGCCATCCTTCTTATCCGCCAAGTATCTAGGGCAGTTCCACTTCAAGTGACCATTTCCTTTACAGTAGAAGCACTCAGTTTTAGGCTTGGGTCTAGCTTTGGGCTTATTCATGGGAATGGCAACTTTCTTGCCATTCTTTCTGAAGTTTCCCTTTCTTTCCCTTGCCCTTTTTCTTGAAACTAGTGGTCTTGTTAACCATCAACACTTGATGTTATTTCTTGATTTCTACCTTCGCGAATTTCAGCATCGCGAAGATCTTGGGAATCGTTTTTGTCATCCCTTGCATATTATAGTTCATCACAAAGTTCTAGTAACTTGGTGATAGTGACTAGAGAACTCTGTCAATCACTATCTTATCTGGAAGATTAACTCCCGCTCGATTCAAGCGATTGTAGTACCCAGACATTTTGAGCACTTCTCACTAGCTGAGCTATTCTCCTCCATCTTGTAGGCAAAGTACTTGTCAGAGGTCTCATACCTCTTGACACGGGCATGAGTCTGAATTACCAATTTCAGCTCTTGGAACATCTCATATGCTCCATGGCGTTCAAAACATCTTTGCAGCCCCAATTCTAAGCCGTAAAGTATGGCGCACTAAACTATCAAGTAGTCATCATACCAAGCTTGCCAAACATTCATAACGTGTGTATCCGCTCCTACAATAGGTCCGTCACCTAGCGGTGGATCAAGGACATAATTCTTCTGCCCAGCAATGAGGATAATCCTCAGATCACGGACACAGTCCGCATCATTGCTACTATCATCTTTCAATTTAGTTTTCTCTAGGAACATATCAAAAATTAAACAGGGGAGCTATACGCGAGCTATTGATCTACAACATAGATATGCAAATACTATCAGGACTAAGTTTATGATAAGTTAAGTTCAATTAATCATATTACTTAAGAACTCCAACTTAGATAGACATCCCTCGAGTCATCTAAATGATCATGTGATCCATACCAACTAAACCATGTCCGATCATCACGTGAGATGGAGTAGTTTTCAATGGTGAACATCTCTATGTTGATCATATCTACTATATGATTCACGTTCGACCTTTCGGTCTCTAGTGTTTCGAGGCCATGTCTGTACATGCTAGGCTCGTCAAGTTTAACCCGAGTATTCCGCATGTGCAAAACTGTCTTGCACCCGTTGTATGTGAACATAGAGCCTATCACACCCGATCATCACGTGGTGTCTTAGCACGAAGAACTATCGCAACGGTGCATACTTAGGGAGAACACTTATACCTTGAAATTTAGTTAAGGGATCATCTTATAATGCTACCAACATACTAAGCAAAATAAGATGCATAAAAGATAAACATCACATGCAATCAAAATATGTGATATGGCCATCATCATCTTGTGCTTTTGATCTCCATCTCCAAAGCACCATCATGATCTCCATCATCACCGGCTTGACACCTTGATCTCCATCGTAGCGTCGTTGTCGTCTCGCCAACTATTGCTTCTACAACTGTCGCTAATGCATAGTGATAAAGTAAAGCAATTACATGGCATTTGCATTTCATACAATAAAGTGACAACCATAAGGCTCCTGCCAGTTGCCGATAACTTTTACAAAACATGATCATCTCATACAACAACGTATATCACATCATGTCTTGACCATATCACACCAGAATATGCCCTGCAAAAACAAGTTAGACGTCCTCTACTATGTTGTTGCAAGTTTTACGTGGCTGCTATGGGCTTCTAGTAGGGACCGTTCTTACCTACGCATCAAAACCACAATGGTGTTTCGTCAAGTTTATTGTTTTAACCTTCAACAAGGACCGGCCGTAGTCAAATTCGATTCAACTAAAGTTGGAGAAACAGACACCCACCAAACACCTTTATGCAAAACTAGTTGCATGTCTGTCGGTGGAACCGGTCTCATGAACGTGGTCATGTAAGGTTGGTCCAGGCCGCTTCAACCCACAATACAATCAAAATAGAACGTCGGTGGCAAGCAGTATGACTATAACCGTCCACAACTCTTTGTGTTCTACTCGTGCATATCATCTACGCATAGACCTGGCTTGGATGCCACTGTTGGGGAACATAGCATGCAATTTCAAAAAATTTCCTACGATAACGCAAGATCTATCTAGGAGATGCATAGCAATGATAAGGGAAGAGTGTGTCCACGTACCCTCATAGACCGAAAGCGGAAGCGTTTGTTTAACGCAGTTGATGTAGTCAAACGTCTTCTTGATCCAACCGATCAAGCACCGAACGTACGACACCTCCGAGTTCTGCACACGTTCAGCACGATGACGTCCCTCAAACTCTTGATCCAGCAAAGTGTCGAGGGAGAGTTCCGTCAACACGACGGCGTGGTGACTGTGATGGTGAAGCGATCCGCGCAGGGCTTCGCCTAAGCACTACGTGAATATGACCGGAGGAGTAAACTGTAGAGGGGGCGCCACACATGGCTTGGAACAATTGATGTGTGTCAGAGGCGCCCCCACCCCCATATATAAAGGAGGGAGAGGGGAGGAGGCCGGCCCTAGGCGCGCCCCAAGTGGGAGGAGTCCCACTTGGGCTGCTAGTAGGATTCACCCCCCTTCCTTTTATCGGAGGGGGAAAGGGGGAAGTAGAGAGAGAGGGAGAAGGAAAGGGGGTGCCACCCCTCCCCTAGTCCAATTTTGACTCCTCCCTTGGGGGGGGCACCCCTATGTGGGCTGGTTTGCCTCCCTGCTATGGCCCATATGGCCCATATCTTCCCCCGGGGGGTTCCGGTAACCCCCCCCCCCCCCCCCGGTACTCCGATATGTACCTGATACATTCCGAAACACTTCCGGTGTCCGAATACTATCATCCAGTATATCAATCTTTACCTCTCGACCATTTAGAGACTCCTCGTGTAACGCCCTCGATGCGGCTATATCTCCCACGTGTCGAAGCATGACTTAGAGGCATAACCGTATTGAAAGCAATGTCGCAAGTGAGGTAATCTTCACACAACCCATGTAATACATAAGGGAAAGAGATACATAGTTGGCTTACAATCGCCACTTCACACAATACATGATTAAAGCATTACATCATACAGATACAATCAAGGTCCGACTACGGAACCAAAATAAAAGAAGACTACCCCAAATTCTACACAGATCCCCGATCGTCCCGACTGGGCTCCACTACTGATCAACTGAAACGAAACAATACAATGAACAAGATCTTCATCGAGCTCCTCCTTGAGCTCGGGTGCGTCACCTGCACGGTTTCATCGGCACCTACAAACTGGTTTTGGAGGTATCTGTGAGTCACGGGGACTCAACAATCTCACACCCGCGAGATCAAGACTATTTAAGCTTATGGGTAGGAGAAGGTAGTGAGGTGGAGCTGCAGCAAGCGACTAGCATATCTGGAGTCTAACATACGCAAATGAGAGCGAGAAGAGAAGGCAAAAGCACGGTCGAACAACTATGATCAAGAAGTGATCCTGAAACTACTTACGTCAAGCATAACTCCAACACCGTGTTCACTTCCCGGACTCCGCCGAGAAGAGACCATCACGGTTACACACGCGGTTGATGTATTTTAATTAAGATCAACTTCGGGTTTTCTACAACCGGACATTAACAAATTCCCATCTGCCTCATAACCGCGGGCACGGCTTTCGAAAGATAATACCCTGCAGGGGTGTCCCAACTTAGCCCATTATAAGCTCTCACGGTCAACGAAGGATATTCCTTCTACCGGGAAGACCCGATCAGTCTCGGAATCCCGGACTACAAGACATTTCGACAGTAATAAAACAAGACCAGCAAAGCCGCCCGGATGTGCCGACAAATCCCGATAGGAGCTGCACATATCTCGTTCTCAGGGCACGCCGGATAAGCGAAGCGTACAGGTACCGATGTAACCCAAGTTGCCAAGGGATGGTCCCGCACGGTGCTCTAGTTTGGACCAACACTCGAAGGAGCACTGGCCCGGGGGTTAAAATAAAGATGACCCTTGAGTCTGCAGAACCCAAGGGAAAAAGGCTTAGGTGGCAAATGGTAAAACCAAGGTTGGGCCTTGCTGGAGGAGTCTCATTCAAAGCGAACTGTCAAGGGGGTCCCATAAATCACCCAACCGTGTAAGGAACGCAAAATCCGGGAACATAATACCGATATGACGGAAACTAGGGCGGCAAGAGTGGAACAAAACACCAGACATAAGGCCAAGCCTTCCACCCTTTACCAAGTATATAGATGCATTAATTAAATAAGATATATTGTGATATCCCAACAAGTAAACATGTTCCAATCAAGGAACAACATCTCCATGTTCCAACAAGGAACAAACTTCATCTTCACCTGCAACTAACAACACTATAAGAGGGGCTGAGCAAAGCGGTAACATAGCCAAACAACGGTTTGCTAGGAAAAGGTGGGCTAGAGGCTTGGTTTAACAATATGGGAGGCATGATAAGCAAGTGGTAGGTATCGCAGCATAGGCATAGCAAAAGAGCGAGCAACTAGCAAGCAAAGATAGAAGTGATTTCGAGGGTACGGTCATCTTGCCTGAAAACCCGCAAGGAATCAGAACGAATCCATGAAGAAGACAAACAGACGTAGTCGAACGAATCCTCACAAACGTGACGTTATCGGAACTAACCCGAAGAGGCAACACCGGAAACAAGCAAACAACATAGTAAACAACCATCACATAAACATGGCATGATGCACAATCAAGTATGATGCATGTCCGGTTTAATGATTCATGGCATGGCAAATGCAACAAACAACACTACAAATTAAGTGGAGCTTAATATGCAACGAGTTGCACATTGACGAAACACCACATTCAAGTTATTTGGTTCGATCTCGTTTAGGTACTCAACAATATTAAATGTTGTTAGACATGGCAAGGGGTGAAGCATATGAAAAACTACCTATCTAGGCAAATTTAAGTGAGGCCGGAACAACAAACAACAAGTCCGGAAGAACCTCATGTGCATATTTTAGATTTGGTACTGTTCTGCCCTAAACACAATTTTAATGTTGTTAAACAGGAAAATAAAGTGCATCACGTTAAACTAGGCATTTTTCTACCCCATTTACATATAAAGAACATTTAATTTGGAGCTACGGTTATTTAGTTATGAAATAAATCATTTTAGCATGGCATTTAAGCAAATTTAAACAAACAACATTTTAAACATTTTAATTGTTGTTATCATGATGCGGATGACATGTGCAAGTTTTAAGCAATTTTATGAAAACGTTGACATGAGCATGTTATGAAGCATTTGTCACCGTGGTGGAAGAAAGGGGTGCCACGGCAACGAATTCGAAAATGATGCCACGGCAACATATCGGTTCCGATAACTCATGGAGATACCGGTGCAAAAGGGAGTGTGGCGGGAGCGTGTCAAGCAAGGATGGTGGGGTGATCCCGGCAACCGGGTTCCCACGAGTTAGTGGCATGGAAACGAGTGACAATTCGGATACGGTGCAAACGGTGCATCTCATACAACACATGCATTCGGTCCACGGCGGTCGTCTCGGCGGTTATACCTTCGAAGCGTGCATTTTCGGAATGGATCGAGTACGTAGAGGGAAGTAGTCGTTCACGAACGTCGTGGGAAGTAGTCGTTCTCGCGACGGTAGTGGAAGTAGTTGTACACTGCGACGGTAGCGGTACACGTTTTCGTAGATGTTCGGGTCATCGTGGTGGTACTTGCCGCATCACCGGGTGTAGTCGTACACTTGGTCTTGTCGGATGCACGGCAACGGTAGTGGAACTTGGCGCTTGAGGTTCGAATACGGGGTCGGACGTGTAGCCGTTCATAGTCAAACTTGGCGCATCCAGGTCGAGTACTTGGCGAGTCCGCACGTAGAGGTACTTGGCGAAAAAAAATCCTGGAGATGATGCATCCGCCTACGGTTCTTGGCGGCGTTCTTGCTGGTCCAAAAAGAAGCATACAGGAGGCCGGCGGCAGGGACTTGGCGCTGGTCGATGCGGGCGAGCGGAGGCGCGTCCTCCTCCCCGCTCAAACGAAGCAGAGGCGGGGCAGGGGCTTGGACATGGCGACGGGAACCTGCCGGATCCGACAAGGAGTCGAACGAGGAGGTCGGGGAAGAGGCGATGCTCGACGCGGGGCTGCCGGATCTGGTGCAACAGAGGTCACAGGCGAGGCGGAGGAAGGCGGGGCGCGGAGCTCCTGTTGGTGGTGACGAAGAGAGGCGGCAGCAGAACTTGGCAGCACGGCGGCGGCTCGACGCAGGGGACTTGGCACGGCGATGGGGATCCTGCTGGGCGTGGAGGACGACGGTTGCGGGCGCAGGTGCTTGAGGAGCTCCTCTCCTCGGGTGCTTGGGCGACGGGGATTTGGCGAGGAGGAGGCGCGGTCGCGGCCTGGTGCAGTAGAAGGAGGCGCGCGGGAGGCTGCGAGGGGGGGTCGGTCTGACGAGATGCTGCGGGGTGGCGGGGAGGCAGCGGCGAGGCGAGGCCCTGCTCTCCTCTTTCTCTCCCTGCGAGTAGCGGCGCCAGGAGGAGGACGAAGGGAGAGAGCTGGGGATCGAGAGATGGGATCGGGCTAGGGTTAGGAGGGGATTGGTGGGGGCGGCTGGGCCTAGGTGGGCCTGCGCGGGAGGTTGGGAGGCCCAGGCTGCTGGGCTCCTTCTCTCTCTCTCTCTCTAATAAAGAAAAGAAAAAAAACAGAGATTAAGAAAGAAAAGAAAGAGGGGTTAGAGGAATAAGTTGGACACGCAGACAATTTTTACGGACTCGTAAAAATGTGCATGGTCCACGAAAAATAGGAGAGGCATGATTGCAAGAATTAAATTCAAATTCATTTGAATTTAATTGAAATGGTTTGAACAAGGACGAGGATTTAGAAGTGTTCAAAAATGTTGAGAAATTAGGAAGAGCCTCGATAAATGGGAAAAGAAATGTTGGCAAAGTTTGGAGGTGAAACTTGAAGCAGAAGAGGCATGGACTTAAATTGCAAGTGTGTTATGGTGCATTCCAATTAATGGAATATTTTATTATAGCTCTCTAAATATCGAGAGGATATGTTTTAAAGAGAATCACCATGTGAATTCCCTCGATTTAAATGGATCAAAGATCCATGCCATTTATTTAGTTGAGTTGCAAAAGATTTATGAGATGATGGCATGATGACATGGTGCAATGCAAAAATAAAAGGGCAGGCACAAATGAAACACACGGCGAAACCCGGAATATATGGAAGTCTTATCGAGCATCGGTCTCGGGGCGTTACACCTCGTCATGTCCATGATCTCATACGAGACTCAGAACAACATTCAGTCACCAAATCACATAACTCATAATACAAATCATCATCGAACGTTAAGCGTGCGTACCCTATGGGTTCGAGAACTATGTAGACATGACCGAGACACCTATCCGATAAATAACCAACAGCGGAACCTGGATGCTCATATTGGTTCCTACATATTCTACGAAGATCTTTATCGGTCAAACCGTAATGACAACATACGTAATTCCCTTTCTTATCGGTATGTTACTTGCCCGAGATTTGATCGTCGGTATCTTCATACCTAGTTCAATCTCGTTACCGGCAAGTCTCTTTACTCGTTCCGTAATGCATCATCCTGCAACTAACTCATTAGTCACATTGCTTGCAAGGTTTATCATGATGTGCATCACCGAGAGGGCCCAGAGATACCTCTCCGATACTCGGAGTGACAAATCCTAATCTTGATCTATCCCAACCCAAAAAATACCTTCGGAGATACCTGCAGAGCATCTTTATAATCACCCAGTTATGTTGTAACGTTTGATAGCACACAAGGTATTCCTCCGGTATCCGGGAGTTGCATAATCTCATAGTCAAAGGAATATGTATAAGTCATGAAGAAAGCAATAGCAATAAAACTTAACGATCATTATGCTAAGCTAATGGATGGGTCTCTTAGAACCCTAACTTGAAGAACCTCTTAACAATCTCCTCATCATTTTATTCCTTTGAAAATTTCTAAAATTTTAGTGACTCAAAATAAAAGTGAACAAACTCAACAAAATTGATAGCAACTACTCCTACAAGTGTCTAGAGGCTATATCATGCATCAAAACTACTTTGGACCATATAAATTTGAAATGCAAGCTCAAGAACAAGGTCACCTCAGTAGCAAAAATTTGCAATAAATAAAGCACTAGAACAAAAACTTATTGGACCATTGGAGGAGTCACATACCGAAGAACAATCCCCCAAAACAATTTTGCAAATGGAGCTTTGCACACGGAGATTGAAAAATGGCAGCAAGATGAGCTAGAACACGAGTTTGAGCTACGGGATGATTTTTTATGGAGGAAGACAAAGTGGATGGGTCCTGGAATAAGTGAGGGGGGCCTACATGGGACCCACAAGGCAGGAGGCGCACCCAAGGGGTAGGGCGCGCCCTCCACCCTTGTGGCCCACTGGTGCATCCCTCTGGTGCATGTTGTGTGCCAGAAATTCTAGAATATTCTATAAAAAAACATAATAAATTTTCAGGGCATTTGGAGAACTTTTATTTTTGAGACATTTTTTATTGTATAGATAATTCAAAAAACTGACAGATAATACTATTTTTTTTGCTTTATTTATTCTAAATAACATAAAGTAAAAAGTGGGTACAGAAAGCTGTGCTTTCTAAATTCATCCATCTCATGCTCATCAAAAGTAATCCATTAACAAGGTTGATCAAGTCTTATTAACAAACTTCTTCCAAATGACATGAAATCGGAGAACTTTCGAATAACACTAAGTTACCTCAACGAGGATATGCATGTCCCCAACAATAAGAATATCATATTTCTTTTTGACAGTAGGGAGAGGAAATTCAAAACCTCCAATAGTAATAGTTAATTTTTTTCCAATAGAATTGATGCTATGAACTTGAGGTTGTTTCTTCGGAAAGTGTACCATATGCTCATTACCATTAACATGAAAAGTGACATTGCTTTTGTTGCAATCAATAATAGGCCCTTTAGTATTTGATAAGGGTCTACCAAGGATGATCGACATACTGTCGTCCTCGGGAACATCAAGAATAACAAAGTCCGTTAAGATAGTAACGTTTGCAACCACAACAGGCACATCCTCACAAATACCGATGGGTATAGCAGTTGATTTATCAGCCATTTGCAAAGAGATTTCAGTAGGTGTCAAGTTATTCAATTCAAGGCTACGATATAAAGAGAAAGGCATAACACTAACACCGGCTCCAAGATCACATAAAGCAGTTTTAACATAGTTGCTTTTAATGGAGCATGGTATAGTTGGTACTCCTGGATCTCCAAGTTTCTTTGGTAATCCACCCTTAAAAGTATAATTAGCAAGCATGGTGGAAATTTCAGCTTCGGGTATCTTTCTTCTATTTGTAACAATATCCTTCATATACTAGCATAAGGAGACATTTTCAGCATATCAGTCAAATGCATACGCAAAAAGATAGGTCTAATCATTTCAGCAAAGCGCTCAAAATCCTCATCATCCTTTTTCTTGGATGGTTTAGAAGGAAAGGGCATGGGTTTCTAAACCCATGGTTCTCTTTCTTTACCATGTTTCCTAGCAACGAAATCTCTCTTATCATATCGTTGATTCTTTGATTGTGGGTTATCAAGATCAACAGCAGGTTCTACCTCCACATCATTATCATTACTAGGTTGAGCATCAACATGAACATCATCATTAACTTTGGCACTAGGTTCATGTTCATCACGAGATTGTGTCTCAGCATCAGAAATAGAAATATCATTAGGATTCTCAGGTGTGTTTACAACAGGTTCACTAGAAGCATGCAAAGTCCTATCAGTTTTATTTTTATTTTTATTAGAAGGACTAGGTGCATCAGTATTAACTCTCCGAGAATCTTGCTCAATTCTCTTAGGATGGCCCTCAGGATACAAAGGTTCCTGGGTCACTTTACCACCTCTAGTCATAACTCTACCAACATTATCATTATTCTTACTATTCAACTCATTGAGCAAATCATCTTGTGCCTTAAGTACTTGTTCTACTTGAGTTTTATCCATGGAAGCATGCTTACTAATAAGCTTAAGATCGTTAACAGTTCTACTCATATAATCACCCAAGCAGTCAAGCATGTGAGCATTACGTTTCAATTGTCTACTAACATAAGCATTGAAGTTCTCTTATTTAACAATAAAATTATCAAACTCATCCAAGCTTTGACTAGCAGACTTATTATGAGGAATATCACCTTCATCAAATCTATAAAGAGAGTTTACCTCTACTACCTGCGTCGGGTTATCAAGACCATGTATTTCTTCAATAGGCGGTAGATTCTTAACATCTTTCATCTTTAATACCTTTTTCTTTCATAGATTTCTTTGCCTCTTGCATATCTTCAAGACTGAGAAATAGAATACGCCTTTTCTTAGGAGTTGGCTTAGGAGTTGGTTCAGGAAGTATCCAATCATTATCATTACTCAATATATTATTCAATAGCAATTCAGCTTGCTCAACAGTTCGTTCCCTGAAAACACAACCTGCACAACTATCCAGGTGGTCTCTGGAAGCATCGGTTAGTCCATTATAAACTTTATCAAGTATTTCATTTTTCTTGAGAGGATGATCAGGCAAAGCATTAAGTAATTGGAGAAGCCTCCCCCAAGCTTGTGGGAGACTCTCTTCTTCAATTTGCACAAAGTTAAATATTTCCTTTAAGGCACCTTGTTTCTTATGAGCAGAGAAATATTTATTAGAGAAGTAGTAAATCATATCCTGGGGACTACACACACAACCATGAGCAAGAGAATTAAACCATAACTAAGATCACCCTTTAACGAGAAAGGAAACAATTTAAGAATATAATAATAGTGATTTTTTCCTCATGAGCAAATTGTAGGGGAACGTAGTAATTTCAAAAAAATTCATACGCACACGCAAGATCATGGTGATGCATAGCAACGAGAGGGGAGAGTGTTGTCTACGTACCCTCGTAGACCGAAGCGGAAGCGTTGACACAACATAGAGGAAGTAGTCGTACGTCCTCCAGATCCGACCGTTCCAAGCACCGTTACTCCGGCGCCTCCGAGTTCTTGACACACGTACAGCTCGATGACGTTCTCCGGGCTCCGATCCAGCAAAGCTCTCGGGGAAGAGTTTCGTCGGCACGACGGCATGGTGACGATCTTGATGAACTACCGACGCAGGGCTTCGCCCAAGCACCGCGACAATATGACCGAGGTGGAATATGGTGGAGGGGGGCACCGCACACGGCTGAGGAACGATCACGAAGATCAACTTGTGTGTTCTAGGGTGCCCCCTGCCCCCGTATATAAAGGAGCAAGGGGGGAGGCCGGCCGGCCCTATGGGGCGCGCCAAAGGGAGGGGGAGTCCTCCTCCTAGTGGGAGTAGGACTCCCCTTTCCTAGTCCAACTAGGAAGAGAGAGGGGGAAGGAAAGAGAGGGAGAGGGAGAGGGAAAGGGGGGCCGCGCCCCCCCCTCCTTGTCCAATTCGGAGTCCCATGAGGGGGGCGCGCGCCACCTCCTGGCTACTGCCCTCTCTCTCCCCTTGGGCCCAATAAGGCCCATTACTTCCCCGGGGGGTTCCGGTAACCCCTCCGGCACTCCGGTTTTATCCGAAACCACTCGAAACCATTCCGATGTTCGAATATAGTCGTCCAATATATCAATCTTTACGTCTCGACCATTCCGAGACTCCTCATCATGTCCGTGATCTCATCCGGGACTCCGAACTAACTTCGGTACATCAAAAAGCATAAACTCATAATAACTATCATCGTAACCTTAAGCGTGCGGACCCTACGGTTCGAGAACAGTGTAGACATGACTCAGACAAATCTCTAGTCAATAACCAATAGCGGGACCTGGATGCCCATATTGGCTCCTACACATTCTACGAAGATCTTTATCGATCAGACCGCATAACAACATACGTTGTTCCCTTTGTCATCGGTATGTTACTTGCCCGAGATTCGATCGTCGGTATCCAATACCTAGTTCAATCTCGTTACCGGCAAGTCTCTTTACTCGTTCCGTAATACATCATCTTGCAACTATCTTATTGGTTGCAATGCTTGCAAGGCTTATGTGATGTGCATTACCGAGAAGGCCCTGAGATACCTCTCCGACATTCGGAGTGACAAATCCTAATCTCGAAATACGCCAACCCAACAAATACTTTCGGAGACACCTGTAGAGCTCCTTTATAATCACCCAGTTACGTTGTGATGTTTGGTAGCACACAAAGTGTTCCTACGGTAAACGGGAGTTGCATAATCTCATAGTCAAAGGAACATGTATAAGTCATTGAGAAAGCAATAGCAACATACTAAACGATCGGTGCTAAGCTAATGGAATGGGTCATGTCAATCAGATCATTCAACCAATGATGTGACCTTGTTAATCAAATGACAAACTCTTTGTCTATGGTTAGGAAACTTAACCATCTTTGATTAACAAGCTAGTCAAGTAGAGGCGTACTAGTGACACTCTGTTTGTCTATGTATCCACACATGTATTATGTTTCCGGTTAATACAATTCTAGCATGAATAATAAACATTTATCATGATATATAAGGAAATAAATAATAACTTTATTATTGCCTCTAGGGCATATTTCCTTCAGTCTCCCACTTGCACTAGAGTCAATAGTCTAGATTACATAGTAATGATTCTAACACCCATGGAGTCTTGGTGCTGATCATGTTTTGCTCGTGGAAGAGGCTTAGTCAACGGGTCTGCTACATTCAGATCCGTATGTATCTTGCAAATCTCTATGTCTCCCACCTGGACCAAATCCCGGATGGAATTGAAGCGTATCTTGATGTGCTTGGTTCTCTTGTGAAATCTGGATTCCTTTGCCAAGGCAATTGCACCAGTATTGTCACAAAAGATTTTCATTGGACCCGATGCACTAGGTATGACACCTAGATCGGATATGAACTCCTTCATCCAGACTCCTTCATTTGCTGCTTCCGAAGCAGCTATGTACTCCGCTTCACATGTAGATCCCGCCACGACGCTTTGTTTAGAACTGCACCAACTGACAGCTCCACCGTTCAATGTAAATACGTATCCGGTTTGCGATTTAGAATCATCCGGATCAGTGTCAAAGCTTGCATCAACGTAACCGCTTACGACGAGCTCTTTGTCACCTCCATATACGAGAAACATTTCCTTAGTCCTTTTCAGGTACTTCAGGATATTCTTGACCGCTGTCCAGTGATCCACTCCTGGATTACTTTGGTACCTCCCTGCTAAACTTATAGCAAGGCACACATCAGGTCTGGTACACAGCATTGCATACATGATAGAGCCTATGGCTGAAGCATAGGGAACATCTTTCATCTTCTCTCTATCTTCTGCAGTGGTCGGGCACTGAGTCTTACTCAACTTCACACCTTGTAACACAGGCAAGAACCCTTTCTCTGCTTGATCCATTTTGAACTTCTTCAAAACTTTGTCAAGGTATGTGCTTTGTGAAAGTCCAATTAAGCGTCTTGATCTATCTCTATAGATCTTAATGCCCAATATGTAAGCAGCTTCACCGAGGTCTTTCATTGAAAAACTCTTATTCAAGTATCCCTTTATGCTATCCAGAAATTCTATATCATTTCCAATCAGTAATATGTCATCTACATATAATATCAGAAATGCTACAGAGCTCCCACTCACTTTCTTGTAAATACAGGCTTCTCCAAAAGTCTGTATAAACCAAAATGCTTTGATCACACTGTCAAAGCGTTTATTCCAACTCCGAGATGCTTGCACCAGTCCATAAATGGATCACTGGAGCTTGCACACTTTGTTAGCTCCCTTTGGATCGATAAAACCTTCTGGTTGTATCATATACAACTCTTCTTCCAGAAATCCATTCAGGAATGCAGTCTTTACATCCATTTGCCAAATTTCATAATCATAAAATGCGGCAATTGCTAACATGATTTGGACAGACTTAAGCATCGCTACGGGTGAGAAGGTCTCATCATAGTCAATCCCTTGAACTTGTCGAAAACCTTTCGCAACAAGTCGATCTTTGTAGACAGTAACATTACCGTCAGCGTCAGTCTTCTTCTTAAAGATCCACTTATTCTCTATTGCTTGCTGACCCTCGGGCAAGTCAACCAAAGTCCATACTTTGTTGTCATACATGGATCCCATCTCAGATTTCATGGCTTCTAGCCATTTTGCGGAATCTGGGCTCACCATCGCTTCTTCATAGTTCGTAGGTTCGTCATGATCTAGTAGCATGACTTCCAGAACGGGATTGCCGTACCACTCTGGTGCGGATCTTACTCTGGTTGACCTACAAGGTTCTGTAGTAACTTGATCTGAAGTTTCATGATCAATATCATCAGCTTCCTCACTAATTGGTGTAGGTGCTACAGAAACAGATTTCTGTGATGTACTACTTTCCAATAAGGGAGCAGGTACAATTACCTCATCAAGTTCTACTTTCCTCCCACTCACTTCTTTCGAGAGAAACTCCTTTTCTAGAAAGACTCCAAATTTAGCAACAAAAGTCTTGCCTTCGGATCTGTGATAGAAGGTGTATCCAACAGTTTCTTTTGGATATCCTATGAAGACACATTTTTCCGATTTGGGTTCGAGCTTATCAGGTTGAAGCTTTTTCACATAAGCATCGCTGCCCCAAACTTTAAGAAACGACAACTTTGGTTTCTTGCTAAATCATAGTTCATAAGGCGTCGTCTCAACGGATTTCGACGGTGTCCTATTTAACGTGAATGCGGCCGTCTCTAAAGCATAACCCCAAAACGATAGCGGTAAATCTGTAAGAGACATCATAGATCGCACCATATCTAGTAAAGTACGATTACGACGTTCGGACACACCATTGCGTTGTGGTGTTCCGGGTGGCGTGAGTTGCGAAACTATTCTGCATTGTTTCAAATGTAGACCAAACTCATAACTCAAATATTCTCCTCCACGATCAGATCGTAGAAACTTTATTTTCTTGTTACGATGATTTTCAACTTCACTCTGAAATTCTTTGAACTTTTCAAATGTTTCAGACTTGTGTTTCGTTAAGTAGACATAACCATATCTGCTTAAATCATTTGTGAAGGTGAGAAAATAACGATATCCGCCACAAGCCTCAACATTCATTGGACCACATACATCTGTATGTATGATCTCCAATAAATCTGTTGCTCTCTCCATAGTACCGGAGAACGGTGTTTTGGTCATCTTGCCCATGAGGCACGATTCGCAAGTGCCAAGTGATTCATAATCAAGTGGCTCCAAAAGTCCATCAGTATGGAGTTTCTTCATGCGTTTTACACCGATATGACCTAAACGGCAGTGCCATAAATAAGTTGCACTATCATTATCAACTATGCATCTTTTGGCTTCAACACTATGAATATGTGTATCACTACTGTCGAGATTCATCAAAAATAGACCACTCTTCAAGGGTGCATGACCATAAAAGATATTACTCATATAAATAGAACAACCATTATTCTCTGATTTAAATGAATAACCGTCTCGCATCAAACAAGATCCAGATATAATGTTCATGCTCAACGCTGGCACCAAATAACAATTATTCAGGTCTAATACTAATCCCGAAGGTAGATGTAGAGGTAGTGTGCCGACTGCGATCACATCGACTTTGGAACCGTTTCCCACGCGCATCGTCACCTCGTCCTTAACCAATCTTCGCTTAATCCGTAGTCCCTGTTTCGAGTTACAAATATTAGCAACAGAACCAGTATCAAATACCCAGGTGCTACTGCGAGCATTAGTAAGGTACACATCAATAACATGTATATCACATATACCTTTGTTCACCTTGCCATCCTTCTTATCTGCCAAATACTTGGGGCAGTTCCGCTTCCAGTGACCAGTCTGCTTGCAGTAGAAGCACTCAGTTTCAGGCTTAGGTCCAGACTTGGGTTTCTTCTCTTGAGCAGCAACTTGTTTGCTATTCTTCTTGAAGTTCCCCTTCTTCTTCCCTTTCCCCTTTTTCTTGAAACTAGTGGTCTTATTGACCATCAACACTTGATGCTCCTTCTTGATTTCTACCTCCGCATCTTTTAGCATTGCGAAGAGCTCGGGCACTGTCTTATCTATCCCTTGCATATTATAGTTCATCACGAAGCCTTTGTAGCTTGGTGGTAGTGATTGGAGAATTCTGTCAATGACACAATCATCCGGAAGATTGACTCCCAGTTGATTCAAGTGATTATAATACCCAGACATTCTGAGTATATGCTCACTGACAGAACCATTCTCCTCCATCTTGTAGCTATAGAACTTATTGGAGACTTCATATCTCTCAATCCGGGCATTCTGTTGGAATATTAACTTCAACTCATGGAACATCTCATATGCTCCATGATTTTCAAAACGTCATTGAAGTCCCGGTTCTAAGCCGTAAAGCATGGCACACTGAACTATCGAGTAGTCATCAGCTTTGCTCTGCCAGACGTTCATAACATCTGGCACTGCTCCAGCAGCAGGACTGGCACCCAGCGGTGCTTCCAGGACGTAACTCTTTTGTGCAGCAATGAGGATAATCCTCAAGTTACGGACCCAGTCCGTGTAATTGCTACCATCATCTTTCAACTTTGCTTTCTCAAGGAACGCATTAAAATTCAACGGAACAACAGCACGAGCCATCTATCTACAATCAACATAAACAAGCAAGATAGGGACTAAGTTCATGATAAATTTAAGTTCAATTAATCACATTACTTAAGAACTCCCACTTAGATAGACATCTCTCTAATCCTCTAAGTGATCACATGATCCAAATCAACTAAACCATGTCCGATCATCACGTGAGATGGAGTAGTTTCAATGGTGAACATCACTATGTTGATCATATCTACTATATGATTCACGCTCGACCTTTCGGTCTCCGTGTTCTGAGGCCATATCTGTTATATGCTAGGCTCGTCAAGTTAAACCTGAGTATTCCGCGTGTGCAACTATTTTGCACCCGTTGTATTTGAACGTAGAGCCTATCACACCCGATCATCACGTGGTGTCTCAGCACGAAGAACTTTCGCAACGGTGCATACTCAGGGAGAACACTATTACTATGATAATTTAGTGAGAGATCATCTTATAATGCTACCGTCAATCAAAGCAAGATAAGATGCATAAAAAGATAAACATCACATGCAATCAATATAAGTGATATGATATGGCCATCATCATCTTGTGCTTGTGATCTCCATCTCCGCAGCAGCATCATGATCACCATCATCACCGGCGCGACACCTTGATCTCCATCGTAGCATCGTTGTCGTCTCGCCAATCTTATGCTTCTACGACTATTGCTACCGCTTAGTGATAAAGTAAAGCATTACAGGGCGATTGCATTGCATACAATAAAGCGACAACCATACGGCTCCTGCCGGTTGCCGATAACTCGGTTACAAAACATGATCATCTCATACAATAAAATTTAGCATCATGTCTTGACCATATCACATCACAACATGCCCTGCAAAAACAAGTTAGATGTCCTCTACTTTGTTTGTTGCAAATTTTACGTGGCTGCTACGGGCTTAAGCAAGAACCAATCTCACCTACGCATCAAAACCACAACGATAGTTTGTCAAATAGACTCCGTTTTAGCCTTCTCAAGGACCGGGCGTAGCCATACTTGGTTCAACTAAAGTTGGAGAAACTGACACCCGCCAGCCACCTGTGTGCAAAGCACGACGGTAGAACCAGTCTCGCGTAAGCGTACGCGTAATGTCGGTCCGGGCCGCTTCATCCAACAATACCGTCGAACCAAAGTATGACATGCTGGTAGGCAGTATGACTTATATCGTCCACAACTCACTTGTGTTCTACTCGTGCATAACATCAAACCATAAAAAACCTGGCTCGGATGCCACTGTAGGGGAACGTAGTAATTTCAAAAAATTTCCTACGCACACGCAAGATCATGGTGATGCATAGCAACGAGAGGGGAGAGTGTTGTCTACGTACCCTCGTAGACCGAAGCGGAAGCGTTGACACAACGTAGAGGAAGTAGTCGTATGTCCTCCCGATCCAACCGATCCAAGCACCGTTACTCCGGCGCCTCCGAGTTCTTGACACACGTACAGCTCGATGACGTTCTCCGGGCTCCGATCCAGCAAAGCTCTCGGGGAAGAGTTTCGTCAGCACGACGGCGTGGTGACGATCTTGATGAACTACCGACGCAGGGCTTCACCCAAGCACCGCGACAATATGACCGAGGTGGAATATGGTGGAGGGGGGCACCGCACACGGCTGAGGAACGATCACGAAGATTAACTTGTGTGTTCTAGGGTGCCCCCATGCCCCCGTATATAAAGGAGCAAGGGGGGAGGCCGGTCGGCCCTATGGGGCGCGCCAAAGGGAGGGGGAGTCCTCCTCCTAGTGGGAGTAGGACTCCCCTTTCCTAGTCCAACTAGGAAGAGAGAGGGGGAAGGAAAGAGAGGGAGAGGGAGAGGGAAAGGGGGGCCGCGCCCCCCCCCCCTCCTTGTCCAATTCGGACTCCCATGAGGGGGGCGCGCGCCACCTCCTGGCTGCTGCCCTCTCTCTCCCCTTGGGCCCAATAAGGCCCATTACTTCCCCGGGGGGTTCCGGTAACCCCTCCGGCACTCCGGTTTTATCCGAAACCACTCGAAACCATTCCGGTGTTCGAATATAGTCGTCCAATATATCAATCTTTACGTCTCGACCATTCCGAGACTCCTCGTCATGTCCATGATCTCATCCGGGACTCCGAACTAACTTCGGTACATCAAAAAGCATAAACTCATAATAACTGTCATCGTAACCTTAAGCGTGCGGACCCTACGGTTCGAGAACAGTGTAGACATGACTGAGACAAATCTCTAGTCAATAACCAATAGCGGGACCTGGATGCCCATATTGGCTCCTACACATTCTACGAAGATCTTTATCGATCAGACCGCATAACAACATACGTTGTTCCCTTTGTCATCGGTATGTTACTTGCCCGAGATTCGATCGTCGGTATCCAATACCTAGTTCAATCTCGTTACTGGCAAGTCTCTTTACTCGTTCCGTAATACATCATCTTGCAACTATCTTATTGGTTGCAATGCTTGCAAGGCTTATGTGATGTGCATTGCCGAGAAGGCCCTGAGATACCTCTCCGACATTCGGAGTGGCAAATCCTAATCTCGAAATACGCCAACCCAACAAATACTTTCGGCGACACCTGTAGAGCTCCTTTATAATCACCCAGTTACGTTGTGACGTTTGGTAGCACACAAAGTGTTCCTACGGTAAACGGGAGTTGCATAATCTCATAGTCAAAGGAACATGTATAAGTCATGGAGAAAGCAATAGCAACATACTAAACGATCGGGTGCTAAGCTAATGGAATGGGTCATGTCAATCAGATCATTCAACCAATGATGTGACCTTGTTAATCAAATGACAAACTCTTTGTCTATGGTTAGGAAACTTAACCATCTTTGATTAACAAGCTAGTCAAGTAGAGGCGTACTAGTGACACTCTGTTTGTCTATGTATCCACACATGTATTATGTTTCCGGTTAATACAATTCTAGCATGAATAATAAACATTTATCATGATATATAAGGAAATAAATAATAACTTTATTATTGCCTCTAGGGCATATTTCCTTCACAAATAGGGTGGATATATCATTCAATTTAGTAAGATGTGCCACAACAGTTTCAGATTCATAACCATAGAAAGGATCAGATTCAACCAAAGTAATTAACTCAGGATCGACAGAGAATTCATAATCCTTATCAGTAAGAAAGATAGGTGAAGTAGCAAACTTAGGATCATAGTGCATTCTAGCATTCAAAGACTTTTCTTTCAGCTTAGCTAACAGTTTCTTAAGACCATCTCTATCATTACAAGAAAAAAAGTCTCTAGCAGTTTCTTCATCCATAATGTAACCCTCAGTTACAATAGGAAGTTCATATCTAGGGGGAGAATCATAAATTTTAGTTTCAATAATATCATTAGTTTCATTCTCTCTAACCCTAGCAAGTTGTTCATCAAGAAATTCACCTAGTGGCGCAGTATTATCAAACAACGAAGTAGTATCATCATAAGTATCATGCATAGCAGAAGTGTCATCATCAATAACATGTGACATATCGGAATCGATAGCAGGTGTAGGTGTCGCAAGCTTACTCAAAACAGAAGGTGAATCAAGTGCAGAACTAGATGGCAGTTCCTTACCTCCCCTCGTAGTAGAGGGATAGATCTTGGTTCTAGTATCTTTCAAATTCTTCATAGTGATCAACATATATAAATCCCAAGTGACTCAGAGAACAGAGCTATGTTCCCCGGCAACGGCGCCAGAAAAAGGTGTTGATAACCCAAAAGTATAGGGGATCGCAACAGTTTTTCGAGGGTAGAGTATTCAACCCAAATTTATTGATTCGACACAAGGGGAGCCAAAGAATATTCTCAAGTATTATCAGCTGCGTTGTCAATTCAACCACACCTGAAAGACTTAATATCTGCAGCAAAGTAGTATGAAAATAACGGGAACGGTGGCAAAGTAACAGTAGCAGTTTTGTAGCAATTGTAACAGTGGCAACGGCAAAGTAACGTAACAAAGATCAATATCTGAAAAGCTCGTAGGCAATGGATCAATGACGAGCAATTATGTCGGATGGCATTCATCATGCAACAGTTATAACCTAGGGTGACACAGAACTAGCTCCAATTCATCAATATAATGTAGGCATGTATTCCGTATATAGTCATACGTGCTTATGAAAAAGAATTTGCATGACATCTTTGTTGGGGAACGTTGCGGAAAATTAAAATTTTTCCTACGGTTTCACCAAGATCCATCTATGAGTTCATCTAAGCAACGAGTCATGGGAGAGAGATTGCATCTACATACCACTTTGTAGATCGCGAGCGGAAGCATTCAACGAACGGGGATGAGGTAGTCGTACATGACGTGATCCAAATCACCGGAGATCCTAGCACCGAACGGACGGCACCTCCGCGTTCAACACACGTACGGTCAGCGTAATGTCTCCTTCTTCTTGATCCAGCAAGGAAAAGGAGAGGTTGGGGAAGATGGCTCCAGCAGCAGCACGACGGCGTGGTGATGGTGGAGCTGCAGTACTCCGGCAGGGCTTCGCCGAGCTCTACGGAGGAGGAGGAGGTGTTGGAGAGGGAGAGGGAGGCGCCAAGGACCAGGGTTGTAGCTGCCCCCCTCCCCTCCCCCTTTTATATAGCCCCCTAGGGGGGCGGCCCTAGGAGATGCAATCTACTAGGGGGGCGGCGGCCAAGGGGTGGGGACTTGCCCCCCAAGCAAGGGGGCGCCCCCCCCCTTTAGGGTTTCCCCACCCTAGGCGCATGGGCCTCTTGGGGCTGGTTCCCCTTGGCCTGTGTAGGCCAAGGCGCACCCCCTAGAGCCCATGTGGCCCCCCGAGGCAGGTGGCCCCACCCGGTGGACCCTCCGGTGGTCCCGGTACAATACCGATAACCCCAAAACTTGTCCCGATGGCCAAAACAGCACTTCCTATATATAATTCTTTACCTCCGGACCATTCTGAAACTCCTCGTGACGTCCGGGATCTCATCCGGGACTCCGAACAACATTTGGGTTACTGCACATACATATCTTCACAACCCTAGTGTCGTGGATTTGTCACGGCAGATGTCCTAGCGAAAGGACTTAGTCGTGGAGCCATCGCAACGGGTTAACTTGAAGGGGTTAAAAGCGGACGCAAGGACACGGTGTTTATACTAGTTCGGCCCCTTCGATGAAGGTAAAAGCCTACGTCTAGTTGTGATGGGATTGATGTGTTTCGAGGACTAGGGAGCGATAAGCTTCGCCTAAACCTCGAGTTGTTGTTCTCTGTCCCCAAACCGCCGTCGGGTCGTCCCCTTATATACACAGGTGACGCCCGTCGGTCTGCAAAGTCCCAACCTCCGGTTCATAAACGTGCCCGGGTTGGTCTCTCTATTCCTAACTTACAATGCAAGTTTACCTCAGGCCGGTTTACGGCCGTAAACCTCTAAACCGATTATAGGCCTTGGGCCCTTCTATTTCTCCTTGGGCTTTAACATCTCGGGTCCATTGACGGAGCTAACCCGGGCCCTGTAGGCCGGTTTACCCCAAATAGCAATATCCCCAACATTAGGCCCCAGATTGATTTGAACAGGTTCATGTCAATCCTTAATAAGAATTTCTGTCTTCAAATGTCTTCCAGTAACTGTTAAACCGCCGTTTCTTCGTCTCCTCTTGCTGCGGTAAACCGATATGACGTCAGCGCAAAGTTACCATCTCCTTTTGCTAATCCGCAATAATCAGGGCGACGGCTGGGCTCCCGAAATCACCGGCCCCTGGATTCGCGCGCCTGGCACGCGCGCCGCGCCTTATAAATAGGACTTTGAAGGCCATCTTCCTTTCCTCCCTTTCGTCCCCTTCTTCGTCTTCCTCGCGACCCAGACCTTGGAGCTCCGCCGCCGCCGCCAGCTACTGCATCAACTCCGGCCACTGCATCGACCTGACCGGACCAGAGTACCGCGGCGACCCTCCACATCCGTTTGGATCCCGGTAAGGCTCCTGTTCTTCTTGCTTTAGATCTGTTCTAGGGTTCGTCACCCTGCCACTGTTCCTTGTTCATCTCCATAGCAGCTTTTGCGAACAGATTATGATACTTATATCGTGATTTGTAGTCAATCTCAATATTCGCCATAAATCTGCACTCATCTCCTTAGATCCCACTCATTTCCCTGCTTGTCGAACTTATGCTGTTCTGCTGTGAGCCAAACCTCGTATTTTTACTTCCTTTTTGCCCTAGCTGTAGATCCATTGTTTTGAAAGAATCCGTACGGGATCTGTTTCTGCTTTCATATTCACAACTGTTAGATCTGGTCGGTTTAACTTTTAGCAGAGCGAACAACCCAAACCATATATCCATTAGTCCCCTCAATGAACCGCCAGATGATATCATTGTAGATAACTTTATTCTATATAAGAGCATCTTCGGTTTACAATCACACCTGTTCTCAAAACGGAATACCTTTGTCTTGTAGATTTCCTTATGGCAAAACAGGTGTACGAATGCAACTGGGTTCCCTCTCGCATCACCGAGACCCAATTAAACAACTTAGTTCTAACTGGCGCCTTGAGTAGCAAAAATGCCATCCATTGGAGGGTTCCAGGGGATGAATGTCCTCCTACCCCACAGGAAGGAGAAGTGGTGGTGTTTGCGGATCACCTGGCCCGGGGTTTCAATCCACCCGGTTCAAAATTTTATCGGGACGTCCTGGCTAATTTTAAGTTGCGCCCACAAGATGTTGGTCCAAACTCAGTCACGAATATCTGCCATTTTCAAGTGCTTTGTGAGGTGTACTTCCAGGAGGAACCTACTGTAGAGCTGTTCCGAGACTGTTTTCATTTAAACCGACGTACTGAATTCACCGACGGCCCTAATATGGAACTGGGTGGTATGGCGATTCAAAAGAGGAAAGAAGTGACTTATCCTCACGCCAAGTTGCATAGTCATCCGCAAGAATGGAATCACACTTGGTTCTATTGCAAGGATACTTCCCCTGCTGAAGAAAATCCTCTGCCTGGCTTCCGTCCAGAGAGACTTAGCAATACACACCCCTTCCCCCCAAGGCTAACCGCCAAAGAGAGGAGTAAGTATGCCCCTCAGCTGTCCAAGCTCAGAGCCTTCATGGCTAACGGTTTAACGGGGGTAGATCTTGCCCGTTGTTGGATTTCATGGAGCATCCTGCCCCTTAGCATCCGCTCCGGTTTAATGTGCCAATACACGGGCCGGGTTGATGATCCTTTGAGGCACTGCAACATTCAGCTGACGGAAGACGAAGTTACTAAAGCTGTGAAAAAGATGCTGAATGAACCGGAATATGTTTGCGCCCGAACCGGCTTGCTTCCCTTTTGTGCTACAAACAAACCACCTGCTGTAAGCATCTCACCTCTGTTTGTTATAGAATTTATGATCTCCTTATATACATATTGTTAACTCCAGTCTTTTCTGAGACAGGGAGATGATCCGTTTTGGAGCAAGAAGTTTCAAGAGCCGACCGAAAAGGTAACCCGACCCAAAACAAGGGTGAAGAAGCCCGCTCAGAAGAAAAGGAACACCGCTTCCTCTACCCCAGATTTAGAGGAGGATGATGTGGGTAATCCGGACCTTGAGGTAGACCTCGATTCAGTTGGCTTACTTTTTATACGTCTTATTGATGATGATATTTGTCAGGACGACGCTGAAGCGAGTAATGCTGAAGGCCCAGAGGTAACTATTCTTTCTTCTGATGCAGTTCCTTTGCCTTTGAAAAAACCTCGCCAAGCAAACCGGAAAATTAAATTTTCTCATCCTCTTGCTTACTTGGATCCCAAATTTCTTGTGAAGACCCAGCAACATGAAGCTCGACGCACCACCCGGCATAGCGGCCAGGTAGTTACCTCCGCCGGTTTACCGAACAGCCCGGTTCGGAAACGCCGCTCAGAGGTCTCCGATTTATGCGCTAGCTTTCCTCCTAAAGCAGGTTTAACTCGTCAGCCTCTTAATCCATCTGACTCCGATTATCAGGTCACTTCCCATTCATCTTCTGGTGAATCTTCAGCCACTCAACTGCCACCGCTAAAGACAGTTATTGGGTAAGTTGGACTGATCACAACATATTTCTATATGGGTTTCTTAATCCATCTTACACCGTTCTTTCAATCTTTGGGTCTTTCCCAGGGCTAAACCTAGACCGAGCAAGAAGGCTCGTCTGGATAATCCGGCCGAAGGAACTGCCGCTCCTGAACCGGAGAGAACTCCTGGTGCTGATGCTCTAGTTCGTGAAGACATTCAGAATTATCTACCTCCACAAGATGACGCCTATGCTGAAGAAAGGCCTACCAATCCTGCCAGCCATACTGATCAGCCTGCCAGTCCTGTTCGGGTTGAGGAATCCATCCCCCCTTCTGGAACTGTTGATAAACCGACAGTGCCAATGCAGAGCAGCGACTCCAAAGATGATGATGTTGTGATTACCGGCATTGGTCGCTCTGAACCGGGGAACTCTGCTACTTTAGCCAAGCATACTGCCAAGGAAGAAATCTCGGCCATAAAGGGCAAATGGGATGTTGATTCCTCAACGTACGCCGCTTTAAGCGCCCAAGATCTTTATTCTGGGTACCTGAACCGACTGTACACCAGTCGCGATTATGAAGCTGGTATGATCAGGATGATGAAAGAAAAACTTGAGGTAACTTTCTTGTGCTTCATTCTGTTGCAACCTAGCTTCTCAATTTTTTCCAATCCGAGATGGTAATCCGAATCATGCTGCCTTGACAACTAAGGCCCGGTTTAAAAACCCAGGGCTTCAACATAGGCCATTAACCAGAAACATCATCAAATAACCATTAGCCCCCAAGTACCAAGTTTAAATACTTGTATTAATCCTGGGACTTTTGTAATGGAAAACATGCGTTAAGATCAAGTATGCATTAGCCCCCAAGTATCGAGCACATAACTTGCTTGTGTGGTTGATACTTCCAAACCGTGCAATATTTTCTGAACACTGCTGACGACCTGCTGCAGGGGGATCTGAAGACCAAAGAGAAACAAGTCTCGGACCTTCAGGAAACCCTAAAAACCCAGCAGGCTGAAACTGCAAAAGCGAAGGAGGAATTGACCAATGCCTTAACCGTAATGGAACAGCTGAAAGAAAGCCGCAAAAAGGAACAAGCTGATTGGGCTACTGAAAAGGCTCTTTTGATGAAAAGGGCTGAAAATGCCGAAGCTGCTCTCAAACCGGTGGTTGATGAATTATCCACCGTAAAGCGACAAATACACTCCATGACCTCTGCCGTCTTTGGTAAATTTCTTTCGATGCCCTTCTTCCAATTTGTACCTTGTCTGCTATATCCTATGTCCGGTTTGTAATCCATCTTGAAACACTGCAGGCACACGTATTGGACACTTGGGTTCTGATGTGCGGATGAAACTCAAGGCTGCCTATACTTTGATTGAGCAGTTGTACACCGGAGCACAGAGAGCTATCACCACTGCATAGCATAACAACCCTGCACCGTCTCTGATTCAAGACACGTTAAAAAGGTTATCCATGCTTCCAGCCCGGATTGAAGAGTTAAAAAGATCAGCTGCTCGAACCGGAGCCATCACTGCCTTGATCCGGGCCAAAGCGTGGGTACCAGATTTTGATCCTGTCGAAGCGGCCCAAGGATACCCCAGCTTGAAAGAAGACAGTTCAGATTTCGGCGAAAATGACTTGAGGGCGATAAACCGGGCGGTGCGCCCCCTAGCTTGTCAATTGGCTGAAGAAGCAGATCTGACACATTATCAGGCCCAATATGATAACCAGAACAAGCGAGTAGCTGCCCCGGTCCCTGAAGCGGAAAACCTTATTCCTCCAATCCGTAAGCATACCTACGCCCCTGACATTGAACCGTCTTTGCTGATTCATGAAGAAGCTGTCTTTCAAGCGCTAATGGGAATCGACTGGACCACTGCTGATTTCCAGCCAATGGGTAGCCAAGAGAAAGCTGAAGCGGCGCAAGATGATCCCCAGCCTTCGAACCGAGGCGGCGAACAGGCGTAATCAACGCTTCGGTTCACCTTAATTGGTGACGTTTAATCAGTCAAAAACAATATATTGAGGCACTACACTGCCTTGTAATAAGATAGTTAATACCTCTGCCTTTGAATGCGCCTTTGTGCACGGGTACTGATGCCCTTGCCATGACTTTTTCCAACTTGTGTTTCTTGTCTTTACTGGGTACAAAGGACGGTCTTTCGACCATACGAACCGTGCTGCGCCTTTGCCAAACCGGGCAACTTGCCTCCGGGTTAAAAAATGGACCAGGCTGTGTCAGCTGAATCGGTTTAAAAGTACTTGTCGTTCCAAAGAACAAAAAACACCGCAAGAAGGAAGATAACAAACAACCAAAAACGAGAGAAGAACGCAATAATAAAACGCATGCAAAGGGTGGTTGCTATGAACCGTTCAGAAGGCGTTACCGTCGTCAAAAAAACCAAGCCCCCAAGGGGTGTAGCTACGGTTTAAGTCGACTAGGTTCCTAACTGAATCGTGGCAAATATGCCGGTCAAATGGCATTGCATTGGTTCGGATTCGACCAAGCCCCCAAGTGACTCAGTGGCCTAGGGCTGATCAAGTGGCATTGCATTGGTTCGGACACGACCAAGCCCCCAAATGACTTATTGGCTGTTTTAAAAGCCGATCAGAAGGCATTACCATCATCAAGACATGACCGAGCTCCCATAAGGTGTAACTACGGTTCAAGTCGATTAGGTCCCCAACTGACTTAGTGGCAAATATGCCAGCCAGAAGGCATTACCGTCGTCAAGACACGACCAAGCTCCCCGGAGGTGTAGCTACGGTTCAGGTCGACTAGGTCCCCAACTGACTTTGTAAGGATAGCTATGTTCTCTTTGGTTCGAATACGACCTATGTTTGAACAGGAAGCCCCATGTTTGAACCGCGCATCATGTCAGCAGGTCCTCTTCAGTAATTTTTAACTTTTTTTGCAAGAGATAAATTTTTCTTGAACCGGGATCTTGAACCGGATATTAAGAGCTTCAAAGCTTTGTGGGAGACATCTTTCCTTGAACCGGATTTTAAACCGGAATCTTCACTTTGATCTTCTGTGAAGCGACCTCAAGGGGTAAACCAGAAATTGCATTAAAGCGAATCAACTCCATGTAACCACGCATGATGTGAAGAACAGCAGAGACCCCGCTTTACTCGAAGCTCTGGTTTATTGTATTAATCATAGTATATACATGGTCATGATATGTACATAAACAGAGCCCAAGGCTCATGTATAATAAGGTCGAAGATGAGCTATGTTCCACGGCCTGCTGGTCTCCTCCTCTGATGTGCGTGAATCTTTGCGCTCTCGAATATCAATCAGGTAGTATGACCCATTATTCAGATTCTTGCTGACCACAAAAGGTCCTTCCCAAGGCGGGGATAATTTATGCTGATCAGACTGATCCTGGATGAGCCGAAGCACCAAATCCCCCTCCTGAAAGGTTCTGGTCTTAACCCGACGGCTGTGGTAACGGCGAAGATCCTGCTGGTAAATCGCTGAACGGGCAGCTGCTAATTCACGTTCCTCATCCAACAAGTCAAGAGCGTCCTGCCGTGCCTGCTCGTTGCCCGCTTCAACATAAGCTGCCACACGAGGTGAATCATGTCGTATATCACTGGGGAGAACCGCCTCTGCTCCATAGACCATAAAGAACGGCGTAAACCCCGTGGATCTGTTAGGCGTGGTGTTGATACTCCATAATACAGACGGTAGCTCCTCAACCCAACAACCCGGCGTCCTTTGCAAAGGGACCAGAAGCCGGGGTTTGATACCTCTCAAGATCTCTTGATTCGCTCGTTCTGCTTGACCATTAGACTGTGGGTGAGCTACTGAAGAAACATCAAGCCGTATATGCTCACGTGCGCAGAACTCTTTCATGGCACCTTTGGATAGATTGGTACCATTATCTGTGATGATGCTATGTGGAAAACCAAACTGGAAGATCACCTTCTTTATAAACCGCACCGCCGTGGCCGCATCACATTTACTGACAGGTTCTGCCTCCACCCACTTTGTAAATTTGTCAACCGCCACCAATAGGTGGGTCTTCTTATCTTTGGAACGTTTAAAAGGTCCAACCATATCGAGCCCCCAAGTCGCAAACGGCCAAGTAATTGGAATCATCCTCAATTCTTGAGCCGGTATGTGCGCTCGTCTGGAAAATTTCTGGCAACCATCACATAACCTGACCAGGTCTTCTGCATCAGCATGAGCAGTTAACCAGTAGAAACCGTGGCGGAATGCTTTAGCCACCAATGATTTTGAACCGGCGTGGTGGCCGCAATCCCCTTCATGTATTTCACGTAATATCTCGCACCCCTCCTCAGGGGATACGCATCGTTGCAGCGCTCCTGACACGCTGCGATGATGTAGCTCTCCTTTGAGAATGGTCATAGACTTGGACCGCCGTACTATCTGCCGAGCCAAGGTTTCATCTTCTGGCAACTCACCCCGGTTCATATACGCCAGATAAGGAAGCGTCCAATCCGGGGTGACGTGAAGAGCCGCCACTAATTGAGCCTCCGGATCAGGAATAGCCAACTCCAGCTCACCGGGTAGCTGTACCGATGGGTGATACAATACATCCAAGAAAACATTGGGTGGGACCGGTTTACGCTGAGAGCCCAAGCGGCTTAAAGCGTCCGCTGCCTCATTCTTTCTGCGGTCCACATGGTCCACTTGATAGCCTTTGAAATACCCAGCCACCATATCTACTTCACGACGGTATGCAGCCATGAGCGGGTCCTTAGAATCCCAGGTGCCAGATACCTGCTGAGCCACCAGATCCGAATCACCAAAGCACCTAACTCGGCTCAGATTCATCTCTTTAGCCATCCGAAGACCATGAAGCAAAGCTTCATACTCAGCCGCATTATTTGTACAGGGGAACATTAAACGGAGGACATAACAAAACTTATCTCCTCGTGGGGAAGTTAAAATGACTCCAGCCCCCAAGCCTTCCAATTGTCTGGACCCGTCAAAATGAATAGTCCAATATGTGTTATCTGGCTTCTCCTCAGGTGCTTGTAACTCTGTCCAATCGTTTATGAAGTCGACAAGTGCTTGTGACTTTATGGCCGTCCGGGGTACGTATCTTAAACCGTGCGGCCCAAGCTCGATAGCCCACTTGGCAATCCGACCGGTCGCCTCCCGGTTCTGTATGATGTCACCCAACGGAGCAGAACTGACCATCGTGATGGGGTGTCCTTGAAAATATTGCCTCAGCTTCCGGCTTGCCATAAAAACACCATATACCAGCTTCTGCCAATGCGGATACCTTTGTTTGGACTCGATAAGCACTTCACTGATATAGTAAACCGGTCACTGAACCGGATGCTCCTTCCCAGCCTCCTTGCGTTCTACCACCATCGCCACACTGACCGCTCTGGCGTTCGCAGCAACATATAACAGGAGTGGCTCTTTATCTACAGGGGCTGCCAACACTGGCGGATTGACTAACTGTCGCTTCAAGTCCTCAAACGCTTTATCAGCCTCCGGACTCCAGACAAATTGATCTGTCTTCTTGAGCATTTGATACAAGGGGATCGCCTTTTCACCGAGGCGGCTGATAAACCGGCTTAACGCTGCAATCCGTCCGGCCATGCGCTGAACATCATTGACACATTTCGGTTTGGCCAGTGAGGTGATGGCTGTGATCTTTTCCGGATTGGCCTCAATTCCTCTATGGGACACTAAGAATCCCAACAACTTGCCTGCAGGTACACCAAAAACACATTTAGCTGGGTTGAGCATCATTTGGTACACTCTCAAGTTATCGAAGGTTTCCTTCAAATCATCAACCAGGGTCTCCTTCTTTCGTGACTTGACCACAATATCATCCACATAAGCATGTACATTCCGACCAATCTGTTCGTGGAGGCAATTTTGCACACACCGTTGATAAGTAGCCTGCGCACTCTTAAGCCCGAAGGGCATAGAAACATAGCAGAAGGCTCCAAAGGGAGTAATGAACGCCGTCTTCTCCTGGTCCTTAACTGCCATCTTGATCTGATGATAACCCGAATAGGCATCCAAAAAACTCAAACGCTCGCAACCTGCCGTAGCATCAATGATTTGGTCAATCCGGGGGAGAGCAAAAGGATCCGCTGGACAAGCTTTATTCAAGTCTGTGTAATCCACACACATGCGCCAGGTGCCGTTTTTCTTAAGAACTAGCACCGGATTAGCAAGCCACTCGGGATGAAAAACCTCAATAATAAACCCAGCTGCCAGGAGCCTGGCCACTTCCTCACCAATCGCTTTACGTCTTTCTTCGTTAAACCGGCGTAAGAACTGTTTTACCGGTTTATACTTAGGATCCACATTAAGGGTGTGCTCAGCGAGTCGCCTCGGTACACCAGGCATGTCAGACGGCTTCCATGCAAAGATGTCCCGATTCTCACGGATGAACTCGATGAGCGCGCTTTCCTATTTTGGATCCAAGTTTGCACTGATGCTGAACTGCTTGGACGAATCGCCAGGCACGAAGTCAACAAGCTTAGTTTCGGCCGCTGATTTGAACTTCAAGGCCGGATCGTGGTCCGTAGTTGGCTTTTTTAATGAAGTCATGTCCTCCGGATCAACACTGTCTTTGTACTGCCTTAGCTCCTCCGTAGCACAAACCGATTCTGCATAAGTCGCATCTCCTTCCTCGCATTCCAAAGCGATTCGACGGCTCCCATGAACCGTTATAGTGCCCTTGTAACCCGGCATCTTGAGTTGCAGATATACATAGCAGGGTCGTGCCATAAATTTTGCATAGGCTGGCCATCCAAACAAAGCGTGGTATGGACTTTGGATTTTAACCACTTCGAACATCAGCGTCTCTGATCTGGAATCATGACTATCGCCGAAGACCACTTCAAGGGCTATCTTACCAACCGGGTACGCAGACTTGCCAGGCACCACCCCGTGGAACACTGTATTGGTCGGTTTGAGATCCTTATCTACCAGTCCCATGCGACGGAAGGTCTCATAATACAAGATGTTAATGCTGCTCCCTCCGTCCATGAGCACCTTGGTGAGCTTATAACCTCCCACCTGAGGCGCCACCACCAATGCCAACTGACCCGGATTATGAACCCTGGGAGGATGATCTTCTTGGCTCCATATGATAGGTTGTTCCGACCAGCGCAGATAGTGAGGCGTGGCCGGTTCGACAGCACTAACTGCCCGCCTCTGAAGCTTTCTATCCCGTTTATCCAAGCTTGTAGTAAAGACATGATACTGTCCACCACTCAACTGTTTCGGGTTGCTCTGATAACCTGATTGCTGCTGTCCGTAACCACTTTGATTACCTTGATTATTTTGGCTGTCCTGTCCGCCCGGATTACCATGGAACCCTGGACCGGAATTTCCGCCGCCGTACCCTAATCCGGAACCTGAACCGCCGCCAGAGCTGTGATCATATTGGAAAGTGTTTGAGCTTTTGAATTCCTTCATGATGTAACAATCCTTCCAAAGATGGGTTGCTGGCTCCTCTTTTGTTCCGTGCTTCGGACAGGGCTGGTTTAAGAAAAAGTTCAAACGCTCCGGATTAGGACCGGGATTTCCGCGAAAACTTGGCTGTTTCCCCTTACGCCGCTGGCCCTTATTCTGTGCACTTGTGTTGGCCACAAAATCCATGCTCCCATCCGGTTTACGCTTACCTCCGCCTCCATTACCTGTCGGTCGATGCTGCTGGCCTTTGGTGTTGCTATTCTTCTTTCCCTTCCCTGCTTTGTCGTCACCAGAGTTAGGATCCTTGGTACTGTCAGAATCCGCATACTTCACTAAAGCGGTCATGAGCGTTCCCATATCCGTGCAATCACGCTTCATCCGGCCTAACTTTAGCTTCAAAGGGCCAAACCGACAGTTGCTTTCCAACAGCACCACGGCGGTGTCTGCGTTGATGCGATCTGACGAGTGCAAAACTTCTGATACCCGGCGTACCCAATGGGTAGTTGATTCCCCTTCTTGCTGAACGCAAGCTGCTAGGTCAACTATCGACATTGGCTGTTTGCACGTGTCCTTGAAATTCTTGATAAACCGGGCACGCAACTGGGCCCACGAATTAATGGAATTAGGCGGTAAGCTCTTTAGCCAAGTCCGGGCCGTTCCTTCTAACATCATACTAAAATACTTGGCACACGCCGTGTCATCCACATCCAGCATCTCCATAGCCATCTCATAGCTCTCCACCCATGTCTCCGGAGGCTGATATGCCGTGTAGTTTGGTACCTTGCGGGGGCCTTTGAAGTCTTTGGGCAGGCGTACGTTGCGCAAAGCGGGAACAAGGCACGGTACTCCCAAAGAACTAGAAACCACCCCCGGTTCAACCGTAGCAGCGGGGAAGATAGGTGTAAGCTGACGAGCCTGATGCTGTGCTGCTAATCCGGCCTCCCGCGCACGGGCGCGATCCACATTCTCCTGAGCATTGTCGACGCCCGCCGGATTGTTGCCGCGGAGCGCTTCACGCCTGGCATTACTTGAAACAGCCGGCTCCTCCATGCGCCTACTATAGCTCCCACTGGGACGAGGGGTGGAATGAATCCGATCACGGCTTTGCGAATATGCTTCTTGTTGGGCCAACGCGGTCCTAAGGAGCTCCTTGACCCGGCGTGTCTCTACATCCTGCGGTGAATCGCCTTCGATCGGAATGGCTTCCAACCGAGCTGCCGCCGCGACGAGGTTATCCATCGGGTTGGAATAATGGCCCGACGGTGTTGGCACGGCCTGTGGTGTACTAGTGTTGTGACGAGGCAGGTTTATTATCCGGTGCTGAACCGGGGCGCCAACTGTCGCCTCCGCACGGTTTACCCCCGGGGTGTTGAAGAGATTTCGGGCATCGAGGGCTGCGGGCAATCGAGATCGGAATTTCCTCTTCAGGACTTCCTGAGACGCATTCTGGTCCATCATGAGCCTGTAAGCCTGTGCATCTAAAGCGGCGCGCTCCACCGTCATCCTGGCCTCTTCTGCTGCCAGCTCCGCTTTAGCTCGAGTGATTTGTTCTCTCACTTTGGCAATCTCAGCATTGTGAACCTCCTGATCCACCGGGTTGGCTTCCGCCATGAGCGCTGCCAGTGCGTCAAACAGGTCTCACAGTACTTGGGCTGGTGAATCCGCAGGGCCTCCTGCCCGCGCAGCTGTTGCCGCTGCCGATCCGGAGATCACTGCTGCCGCAGTTGATGAATGTGGCGCCGCCTGTGTTCCAGCCATGAAGATCCCAACCCGATAGGGCAGATCAGAGGGGTCCGGAATACTGTCGCCATCGGAGCTGCCCCCAATCCGATCATCTTGCAGCTGGTATAGAGATTCGGTTTCCCCGGTTGACGTTTCATCGCCGGAGTAGATGGCGGTTTCGTCACCGGATTCGGATCCTTCCTCGTAGCTTCCTCCGTGGATGACTCCCACGAAGGCGCGCTTCCTGGTCGGTTTAGCCAGGGTCGATCTCGTGCACTGAGCTGTCTCGACGAGGTCGGTGCAGACGCCCAGCTCGGGGCCCGGTTCACCGATCTTGCCGATGAAAACATGGATGCCGCCAAAGGGGACCCGGTACCCGTACTCGATCGAGCCGGCGTCGGGGCCCCAGCCTGTGCTGTCGATGTAGAGTTTTCCGCGACGACTTTTGGTCATCCGACCCACAGCGTAACCCTCGAGTCCTTCAAAGCGGCCCTCCAAAAACTTGAAACCATCTCGCGATAGCCCCACGGTGGGCGCCAACTGTCGTGGATTTGTCACGGCAGATGTCCTAGCGAAAGGACTTAGTCGTGGAGCCATCGCAACGGGTTAACTTGAAGGGGTTAAAAGCGGACGCAAGGCCACGGTGTTTATACTAGTTCGGCCCCTTCGATGAAGGTAAAAGCCTACGTCTAGTTGTGATGGGATTGATGTGTTTCGAGGACTAGGGAGCGATAAGCTTCGCCTAAACCTCGAGTTGTTGTTCTCTGTCCCCAAACCGCCGTCGGGTCGTCCCCTTATATACACGGGTGACGCCCGTCGGTCTGCAAAGTCCCAATCTCCGGTTCATAAACGTGCCCGGGTTGGTCTCTCTATTCCTAACTTACAATGCAAGTTTACCTCAGGCCGGTTTACGGCCGTAAACCTCTAAACCGATTATAGGCCTTGGGCCCTTCTATTTCTCCTTGGGCTTTAACATCTCGGGTCCATTGACGGAGCTAACCCGGGCCCTGTAGGCCGGTTTACCCCAAATAGCAATATCTCCAACACCTAGCGTCACCGAACCTTAAGTGTGTAGACCCTACGGGTTCGGGAGACATGCAGACATGACCGAGACGGCTCTCGGGCAATAACCAACAGCGGGATCTGGATACCCATGTTGGCTCCCACATGCTCCATGATGATCTCATCGGATGAACCACGATGTCGAGGATTCAATTAATCCCGTATACGATTCCCTTTGTCAATCGGTATTTTACTTGCCCGAGATTCGATCGTCGGTATCCCAATACCTCGTTCAATCTCGTTACCGGCAAGTCACTTTACTCGTACCGTAATGCATGATTCCGTGATCAAACACTTTGATCATATTGAGCTCATTATGATGATGCATTACCGAGTGGGCCCGGTGATACCTCTCCGTCAAGCGGAGTGACAAATCCCAGTCTCGATCCGTGTCAACCCAACAGACACTTTCGGAGATACCCGTAGTATACCTTTATAGTCACCCAGTTACGTTGTGACGTTTGGCACACCCAAAGCACTCCTACGGTATCCGGGAGTTACATGATCTCATGGTCTAAGGAAAGGATACTTGACATTGGAAAACTCTAGCAAACGAACTAAGTGATCTTATGCTATGTTTAGGATTGGGTCTCGTCCATCACATCATTCTCCTAATGATGTGATCTCGTTATCATTGACATCCAATGCCCATAGTCAGGAAACCATGACTATCTATTGATCAACGAGCTAGTCAACTAGAGGCTTACTAGGGACACGTTGTTGTCTGTTATTCACACATGTATTACGATTTCCGGATAACACAATTATAGCACGAATAAAGACAATTATCATGAACAAGGAAATATAATAATAATGCTTTTATTATTGCCTCTAGGGCATATTTCCAACAGTCTCCCACTTGCACTAGAGTCAATAGTCTAGTTACATTGTGATGAATCGAACACCCATAGAGTTCTGGTGCTGATCATGTTTTGCCTTAGGGAGAGGTTTAGTCAACGGATCTGCGACATTCAGATCCGTGTGCACTTTACAAATTTCTATGTCTCCATCTTGAACATTTTCACGAATGGAGTTGAAGCGACGCTTGATGTGCCTGGTCTTCTTGTGAAACCTGGGCTCCTTGGCAAGTGCAATAGCTCCAGTGTTGTCACAGAAGAGTTTGATTGGCCCCGACGCATTGGGTATGACTCTGAGGTCGGTGATGAACTCCTTCACCCAAATTGCTTCATGTGCTGCCTCCGAGGCTGCCATGTACTCCGCTTCACATGTAGATCCCGCCACGACGCTCTGCTTGCAACTGCACCAGCTTACTGCCCCACCATTCAAAATATATACGTATCCGGTTTGCGACTTAGAGTCATCCAGATCTGTGTCGAAGCTAGCATCGACGTAACCCTTTACGACGAGCTCTTCGTCACCTCCATAAACGAGAAACATTTCCTTAGTCCTTTTCAGGTACTTCAGGATATTCTTGACCGCTGTCCAGTGTTCCTTGCCGGGATTACTTTGGTACCTTCCTACCAAACTTACGGCAAGGTTTACATCAGGTCTGGTACACAGCATGGCATACATAATAGAACCTACGGCTGAGGCATAGGGGATGACACTCATCTCTTCTATATCTTCTGCCGTGGTCGGACATTGAGCTGAGCTCAATTTCACACCTTGTAACACAGGTAACAACCCCTTCTTAGATTGATCCATATTGAACTTCTTCAATATCTTATCAAGGTATGTGCTTTGTGAAAGACCTATGAGGCGTCTTGATCTATCTCTATAGATCTTTATGCCTAATATATAAGCAGCTTCTCCAAGGTCCTTCATTGAAAAACTTTTATTCAAGTAGGCCTTAATGTTGTCCAAGAGTTCTATATCATTTCCCATCAAAAGTATGTCATCTACATATAGTATGAGAAATGCTACAGAGCTCCCAATCACTTTCTTGTAAACGTAGGCTTCTCCATAAGTCTGCGTAAACCCAAACGCTTTGATCATCTCATCAAAGCGAATGTTCCAACTCCGAGATGCTTGCACCAGCCCATAAATCGAGCATTGGAGCTTGCACACCTTGTCAGCATTCTTAGGATCGACAAAACCTTCCGGCTGCATCATATACAATTCTTCCTTAAGGAAACCATTAAGGAATGCCGTTTTGACGTCCATTTGCCATATTTCATAATTGTAGAATGCGGCAATTGCTAACATGATTCGGACGGACTTCAGCTTCGCTACCGGTGAGAGAGTCTCATCGTAGTCAACCCCTTGAACTTGTCAATAACCCTTAGCGACGAGCCGAGCTTTATAGATGGTCACATTACCATCCGCGTCTGTCTTCTTCTTAAAGATCCATTTATTTTCTATGGCTCGCCGTTCAACGGGCAAGTCAGTCAAAGTCCATACTTCATTTTCATACATGGATCCTATCTCGGATTTCATGGCTTCCAGCCATTTGTCGGAATCCGGGCCCGCCATCGCTTCTTCATAGTTCGAAGGTTCACCGTTGTCTAACAACATGATTTCTAAGACAGGGTTGCCGTACCACTCTGGTGCGGAACGTGTCCTTGTGGACCTTCGAATTTCAGTAGGAGCTTGATTAGAAGCATCTTGATTATCATCAACAATTTCCTCTCTAGTCGGTGCAGGCACCTCAGAAACGTTTTCTTGAGTTACGCCATTTTCCGGTTCAAGAGGTAATACTTCATCAAGTTCTAATTTCCTCCCACTTACTTCTTTCGAGAGAAACTCTTTCTCTAGAAAGGATCCATTCTTGGCAACAAAGGTCTTGCCTTCGGATCTGAGGTAGAAGGTATACCCAATAGTTTCTTTAGGGTATCCTATGAAGACGCATTTTTCCGACTTGGGTTCGAGCTTTTCAGGTTGAAGTTTCTTGACATAAGCATCGCATCCCCAAACTTTTAGAAACGACAGCTTAGGTTTCTTCCCAAACCATAATTCATACGGTGTCGTCTCAACGGATTTCGACGGAGCCCTATTTAAAGTGAATGCGGCAGTCTCTAAAGCATAGCCCCAAAAAGATAGCGGTAAATCGGTAAGAGACATCATAGATCGCACCATATCTAATAGAGTGCGATTACGACGTTCGGACACACCATTACGCTGAGGTGTTCCAGGCGGCGTGAGTTGTGAAACTATTCCACATTTTCTTAAGTGTGTGCCAAATTCGTGACTCAAGTATTCTCCTCCACGATCTGATCGTAGAAACTTGATCTTTCTATCACGTTGATTTTCAACCTCACTATGAAATTCTTTGAACTTTTCAAAGGTCTCAGACTTGTGTTTCATTAAGTAGATATACCCATATCTACTCAAGTCATCAGTGAGGGTGAGAACATAACGATAGCCACCGCGAGCCTCAACACTCATTGGACCGCACATATCGATATGTATGATTTCCAATAAGTTGGTTGCTCGCTCCATTGTTCCTGAGAACGGAGTCTTGGTCATTTTACCCATGAGGCATGGTTCGCACGTGTCAAATGATTCATAATCAAGAGACTCTAAAAGTCCATCTGCATGGAGCTTCTTCATGCGTTTGACACCTATGTGACCAAGGCGGCAGTGCCACAAATATGTGGGACTATTGTTATCAACTTTAACTCTTTTGGTATTCACACTATGAATATGTGTATCATCACGTACGAGATTCATTAAGAATAAACCATTAACCATCAGAGCATGACCATAAAACATATCTCTCATATAAATAGAACAACCATTATTCTCGGATTTAAATGAGTAGCCATCTCGAATTAAACGAGATCCAGACACAATGTTCATGCTCAAACTTGGCACTAAATAACAATTATTGAGGTTTAAAACTAATCCCGTAGGTAAATGTAGAGGTAGCGTGCCGACGGAGATCACATCGACCTTGGAACCATTCCCGACGCGCATCGTCACCTCGTCCTTCGCCAGTCTCCGTTTATTCCGCAGCTCCTGTTTTGAGTTACAAACGTGAGCAACTGCACCGGTATCAAATACCCAAGAGCTACTACGAGTACTGGTAAGGTACACATCAATTACATGTATATCACATATACCTTTTGTTTTGCCGGCCTTCTTGTCCGCTAAGTATTTGGGGCAGTTCCGCTTCCAGTGACCACTT
Source organism: Aegilops umbellulata (assembly GCA_032464435.1). Taxonomy (NCBI): domain Eukaryota; kingdom Viridiplantae; phylum Streptophyta; class Magnoliopsida; order Poales; family Poaceae; genus Aegilops; species Aegilops umbellulata. Next base: position 330,212,692 of record CP136060.1, read on the forward strand.
CCCTTGCAATAAAAACACTCAGTCTCGGGCTTGGGTCCATTCTTTGGCTTCTTCCCGGCAACTTGCTTACCGGGCGCGACAACTTCCTTGCCGTCCTTCTTGGAGTTCTTTTTACCCTTGCCCTTCTTGAACTTAGTGGTTTTATTCACCATCAACACTTGATGTTCCTTCTTGATTTCTACCTCTGCTGATTTCAGCATAGCATATACCTCAGGAATGGTCTTTACCATCCCCTGCATGTTCTAGTTCATCACAAAGCTCTTGTAGCTAGGTGGAAGCGACTGGAGGATTCTGTCAATGACCGCTTCATCCGGGAGATTAACTTCCAGTTGAGTCAAGCGGTTGTGCAACCCAGACATCTTGAGTATGTGTTCACTGACAGAGCTATTTTCCTCCATCTTACAGCTAAAGAATTTGTCGGAGACTTCATATCTCTCGACCCGGGCATGAGCTTGGAAAACCATTTTCAGCTCTTCGAACATCTCATATGCTCCATGTCTCTCAAAACGCTTTTGGAGTCCCGGCTCTAAGCTGTAAAGCATGCCGCACTGAATGAGGGAGTGATCATCGGAACGTGACTGCCAAGCGTTCATAACGTCTTGTTCTGCAGGGAGAACAGGTGCGTCACTCACGGTGCTCGTAGGACATAATATTTCTTGGAAGCTATGAGGATGATCCTCAGGTTCCGGACCCAGTCCGTATAGTTGCTGCCATCGTCTTTCAGCTTGGTTTTCTCTAGGAACGCGTTGAAGTTGAGGACTACGTTGGCCATTTGATCTACAAGACATATTGTAAATATTTTAGACTAAGTTCATGATAATGAAGTTCATCTAATCAAATTATTTAATGAACTCCCACTTAGATAGACATCCCTCTTCCAGTCATCTAAGTATTACATGATCCAAGTCAACTAGGCCGTGTCCGATCATCACGTGAGACGAACTAGTCAACATTGGTGAACATCTTCATGTTGATCGTATCTTCTATACGACTCATGCTCGACCTTTCGGTCTTCTGTGTTCCGAGGCCATGTCTGTACATGCTAGGCTCGTCAAGTCAACCTAAGTGTTTGCATGTGTAAATCTGTCTTACACCCGTTGTATGTGAACGTTAGAATCTATCACACCCGATCATCACGTGGTGCTTCGAAACAACGAACTGTCGCAACGGTGCATAGTTAGGGGGAACACTTCTTGAAATTATTACGAGGGATCATCTTATTTACTACCGTCGTTCTAAGTAAACAAGATGTAGAACATGATAAATCATGCAATCAAATAATAAACGTGACATGATATGGCCAATATCACATAGCTCCTTTGATCCCCATCTTGGGGCTCTATGATCATCTTGTCACCGGCTTGACACCATGATCTCCATCATCATGATCTCCATCATCGTGTCTCCATGAAGTTGCTCGCCAACTATTACTTCTACTACTATGGCTAACGCGTTTAGCAATAAAGTAAAGTAATTTACATGGCGTTTCTCAATGACACGCAGGTCATACAAAAATAAAGACAACTCCTATGGCTCCTGCCGGTTGTCATACTCATCGACATGCAAGTCGTGATTCCTATTACAATAGCATGAACATCTCATACATCACATATAGATCATTCATCATTCATCACAACTTTGGCCATATCATATCAGAAAGCACTTGCTGCAAAAACAAGTTAGACGTCCTCTAATTGTTGTTGCAAGTTTTACGTGGCTGAATTAGGGTTCTAGCAAGAACGTTTTCTTACCTACGTGCAAGCCACAACGTGATTTGTCAACTTCTATTTACCCTTCATAAGGACCCTTTTCATCGAATCCGCTCCAACTAAAGTGGGAGAGACAGACACCCACCAGCCACCTTATGCAACTAGTGCATGTTAGTCGGTGGAACCGGTCTCACGTAAGCGTACGTGTAAGGTTGGTCCGGGCCGCTTCATCCCACAATACCGCTGAAGCAAGATAAGACTAGTAGTGGCAAGAAAGTTGACAACATCTACGCCCACAACAAATTGTGTTCTACTCGTGCAATAGAGAACTACGCATAGACCTAGCTCATGATGCCACTGTTGGGGAACGTTGCGGAAAATTAAAATTTTTCCTACGGTTTCACCAAGATCCATCTATGAGTTCATCTAAGCAACGAGTCATGGGAGAGAGATTGCATCTACATACCACTTTGTAGATCGCGAGCGGAAGCGTTCAACGAACGGGGATGAGGTAGTCGTACACGACGTGATCCAAATCACCGGAGATCCTAGCACCGAACGGACGGCACCTCCGCGTTCAACACACGTACGGTCAGCGTAACGTCTCCTTCTTCTTGATCTAGTAAGGCAAAGGAGAGGTTGGGGAAGATGGCTCCAGCAGCAGCACGACGGCGTGGTGATGGTGGAGCTGCAGTACTCCGGCAGGGCTTCGCCGAGCTCTACGGAGGAGGAGGAGGTGTTGGAGAGGGAGAGGGAGGCGCCAAGGACCAGGGTTGCAGCTGCCCCCCTCCCCTCCCCCTTTTATATAGCCCCCTAGGGGGGGCGCCGGCCCTAGGAGATGCAATCTCCTAGGGGGGGCGGCGGCCAAGGGGTGGGGACTTGCCCCCCAAGCAAGGGGGCGCCCCCCCTTTAGGGTTTCCCCACCCTAGGCGCATGGGCCTCTTGGGGATGGTTCCCCTTGGCCCATGTAGGCCAAGGCGCACCCCCTAGAGCCCATGTGGCCCCCCGAGGCAGGTGGCCCCACCCGGTGGACCCCCCGGGACCCTCCGGTGGTCCCGGTACAATACCGATAACCCCAAAACTTGTCCCGATGGCCAAAACAGCACTTCCTATATATAATTCTTTACCTCCGGACCATTCCGAAACTCCTCGTGACGTCCGGGATCTCATCCGGGACTCCGAACAACATTCGGGTTACTGCACATACATATCTTCACAACCCTAGCGTCACCGAACCTTAAGTGTGTAGACCCTACGGGTTCGGGAGACATGCAGACATGACCGAGACGGCTCTCGGGCAATAACCAACAGCGGGATCTGGATACCCATGTTGGCTCCCACATGCTCCACGATGATCTCATCGGATGAACCACGATGTCGAGGATTCAATTAATCCCGTATACGATTCCCTTTGTCAATCGGTATTTTACTTGCCCGAGATTCGATCGTCGGTATCCCAATACCTCGTTCAATCTCGTTACCGGCAAGTCACTTTACTCGTACCGTAATGCATGATCCCGTGATCAAACACTTTGATCATATTGAGCTCATTATGATGATGCATTACCGAGTGGGCCCGGTGATACCTCTCCGTCAAGCGGAGTGACAAATCCCAGTCTCGATCCGTGTCAACCCAACAGACACTTTCGGAGATACCCGTAGTATACCTTTATAGTCACCCAGTTACGTTGTGACGTTTGGCACACCCAAAGCACTCCTACGGTATCCGGGAGTTACACGATCTCATGGTCTAAGGAAAGGATACTTGACATTGGAAAACTCTAGCAAACGAACTAAGTGATCTTATGCTATGTTTAGGATTGGGTCTCGTCCATCACATCATTCTCCTAATGATGTGATCTCGTTATCATTGACATCCAATGCCCATAGTCAGGAAACCATGACTATCTATTGATCAACGAGCTAGTCAACTAGAGGCTTACTAGGGACACGTTGTTGTCTGTTATTCACACATGTATTACGATTTCCGGATAACACAATTATAGCACGAATAAAGACAATTATCATGAACAAGGAAATATAATAATAATGCTTTTATTATTGCCTCTAGGGCATATTTCCAACAATCTTTTGTCCTACCCTCCTGTGGCAGCGAGGTCTTAGTGGAAACAAAGGGATATTAAGGCCTCCTTTTAATAGAGGACCGGACCAAAGCATTAGCACTTAGTGAATACATGAATTCCTCAAACTACGGTCATCACCGGGAAGTGTCCCGACTAATGTCACTCTGGGGTTGCCGGATCATAACACGTAGTAGGTGACTATAACTTGCAAGATAGGATAAAAAACACAAATATATCCATGAAAACATAATGGGCTCAGATCTGAAATCATGACACTCAGACCCTAGTGACAAACATTAAGCATATCAAAGTCATAACAACATCAATCTTAGAACATAGTGGATACTAGGGATCAAACCCTAACAAAACTAACTCGATTACATGATAAATCTCATCCAACCCATCACCGTCCAACAAGCCTACGATAGAATTACTCACGCACGGCGATGAGCATCATGAAATTGGTGATGAAGGATAGTTGATGATCACAAGGCGACGATTTCCCCTCTCCGGAGCCCCGAACGGACTCCAGATCTGGTCTCTCGAGGAAGAACAGGAGGCGACGGCGGCTCCGTATCGTAAAACGCGATGAATTCTTCTCTCTGGTTTTTTTCTCCCCGAACGTGAATATATAAAGTTGGAGTTGAGGTCGGTGGAGCTTCGTGGGACCCACAAGCCCGGGGGCTCGCCCAGGGGGCAGGGCGCGCCCCCACCCTTGTGGACAGCTGGTGGGTCCCCCTCTGTTGATTCTTTCGCCAATATTTTTTATTTATTCCAAAAATATTCTCCGTGTAGTTTCAGGTCATTCCGAGAATTTTTTATTTCTGCACAAAAATAATACAATGACAATTCTATTGAAAACAACGTCAGACTGAGTTAGTTTCATTCAAATGATACAAATTAGAGTCCAAAATAAGGGCAAAATAGTTTGAAAAAGTAGATACGATAGAGACGTATCAGACCTCGCACTGCCAGCCACATCCCCACCCACGCAGCTACGATGACGCCCCGCTCCATGCAAAGTAGGCCCGTCGGGGAGCTCTGCTGGCACCCGCCGCCTTCGGCGGCCGGGCGCGGCCGCCACCGCCGGCGCCGGCTCCGGCCGCGGCCAGGGGAAGGAGATCTGGTGTAGTCGCTGCCTAGGGTTTGTCGCACACGCGTGTGATCCGGGAGGAGAGGGGGCCTAATTCAGACAGAAGTTCATTCGCAGAAAATGAAAGATAGAACCCAGACAGAAGTTCAAACGGATCAAGAATTTTTTAAAAAGGGAAACCCCGTAGTGACCGCCGTTCGAAATATCTTCTCAGATTCCTCAATGCGGCCCCACGCGACAGTTGGATCTTCACCCCCTCCCACCCCTCCCCTGGCGGATCCTGTCTTGTCCCAAAACTGACAGGCCACCTCCCGCCTTAGCACTATGACGCGTGGACCCATGCCATCGCAGACCCACCTGACTGTGACTCCACCACCGGGACGCAAGGAAATTGTTTCCGGACCCGACTCCGACTCGCACGCTCGTCGTCGACTCGTCGTCTTCCCTTTCCGTCCCTCCCTCTCCCCAAGCTCCGTCGCAGTCCCGCATCGCCTCCCTCGCTCCAGATCAAAACCCTAACCCTAGGAGCACCTACGGCCTCGCCGTCGACTGGCGCGCGTCCCCGGCGACCCTGCTCGGGATCTCCTCGGAGAGGGGAGGAAGGGGGGAGGCGATGGGCGGCGCGATCTCCGGCGGCGCAGCGGCCACGGGGGAGTACCCGGTGGTTCTCAACGTGTACGACCTCACGCCGCTAAACAACTACGTCCACTGGTGCGGGCTCGGCATCTTCCACTCCGCCGTCGAAGGTGAGCGCGGCAGCTCGACCGGGTCCCGGCGGATTCTGTGAAATTTGGGTGTACGGAATTGACTTAGTTGGGGCAGGGAGTATGGGACCCGTCTTTCCGTTTTCTCGGGTTGATATTCTGATCCGATATTTTTTGAGTTCGTGCTTTGATTTTATAGAAAGGTGAGTCCGCTTTGGGAGCTGTTGTTAGTTTTGCTAGCTATTAGATCTTGATTTCCTTTTAAATAATTGTACGAATTGGCAATGGCAGGTGATTTAGGGACGTTGAGCTTTGTCTTACACATAGTTGAAGAACCAGATTCAGATTACTGCCATGGGAAAGCCCAAAGTCGTCTTTGATGGGCCTATGTAGTTAGTTCTCCATTTTGAATATCCTGATGTGTAATAGTACTTGGTTGTGCAACTTCCAACTTAGGAACTAGGATTATATTCAAGATTGGCATAGGACAAAACGGCATCTTTTCGACCATCTTCTGTTCATTTAATTCAGCTGGGGAATAATTTGTTTTGTTACACATTTACTATGATTTTTAGTACGATCAGTCCTTTTAGGGTATCTATTCATAACATAAAAAGGTGTCTTTGGTGGCTGCATGCTAGTACGCTAATAGTCTACTTAAGTTGACTCAGTATAGTGGTTCTATGGGACCTCTGTAGTGTTGTTGACTCAATATATAGGTTTGTAATGTGTTGTAGTGTAGTCTTGAAATTGTCTTTCTTAAGTCGTGATAAATTAAATGGAAACTGTAGGAGCACTAATTTGCACACATTGCATCTTGAGTCTTGAAAACCTTCCTCACCATTTTCCTTTTACATTAGTAAATTCTCTTAAACCATGCCTTGTAGTTATTGTTTCCATTGGAGCTAAAACTTTTCAATCGACAACTTTATTGTAGTCTTTTATACCTGACCCTGGTTTGTGTCAGATGCCTTATTTCAGAATTATTGGGCTAACCCCAAGGGGTATATTTTCCCTCAGAAAGAGCATTTTTTGACATATTTAGACTACTACATTCTCTAGTTATTATTACTATGAAGAAAATAGTTGAAATTTACTGAGTGATTTGTATATGTACTTATTGCCGGCTCTGTCACTTCTATGTTAGTTAATTATTCTGGTAAGTTTCTCCATTGTCCTCAAAAGGTTTGGGTTTTGCTAAACCCGAGCTCTTAATAGGATACCAGTTGATTATTCATATATTTAATCGTTTTATCACCTTTGTTAGTGAATACTACCTCTAGCCTAGTTTGTATATTGCTTGATAATTTGTTTATTTAAATACTTGTTGTTTTCTATCTCTAGGCAATTTCTTCGTAAATAGTGCTAGATGTGTAACTCATATTTTGATCCCATCATTTTCCTGTATATCAAAGTCAGAGCTGCTTGTATATTTAATTTGGGCAGTAATGTTGATCTATTAGGAAGTAAAATACATAGTACTATGACTATATCTCATAAAAGCCAAATTGCTTTTGACATCCTTCTATGATGATGAGTAAACCTTTTTGAAAGTCTTTTGGTGTAGAAGGCAATTCATTTTGTCATAAGGTGTGTTGGTTTATGCCACAAACTTATCCTATAAAATATTGGTCATGCCAAATGGTATTGTTTGCCTGCATGGTTTGTTGCCAAGATTTTGGTTATCCATGGGTCCTTCAATGCTTCCTTCACAAATTGTTCCCAAAATGTTGGCTGGAGGGTTCCTTCACCAAATTGCTGGCAATCAATTTTTGGCAGAGCAAGCATGGATATAAAGCAAACGTACCTTGCAACCCAACTTTGCGTATGACATTTGTTGGTACTCATGGATGATCCCATATTCAAAGAACAAGAGTTGGACCCACTCATGTAGAAAAAGCATAGTTCTAGTATCATATGTGAAATTATTTCCTTGTTAATTAGTATGCAAATAATGATTTCCATCCAACTCTACAGAATGTTTACGATTAATCTTATTCTGCCTGGAACAGTCCATGGATCGGAGTACAGTTTTGGAGCTCATGACCTTCCAACAAGTGGTGTTTTTGAGGTTGAACCAAAGAGCTGCCCAGGCTTCTTGTACAGATCTTCAATTTTCATAGGCCATACAAGTCTACATCCCTTGGAATTTCGAGATTTCATTCAGAGAATGGCCTCGGAGTATCATGGGGATACATACCACCTCATTTCTAAGAATTGTAACCACTTCACGGATGATCTCAGCACCAGATTGACAGGAAAGCCAATTCCTGGTTGGGTTAACCGACTTGCTAAGCTAGGTAATAAGTCTGTACTCCTTATACATTTATTTGTTGCAACTTTCTAATGATTTTTTTGCTGGTAAGGAGTATATTAGCAGTATGCCGAAATTGTGTATGTCATGCCCTTATCACCACTTGCTCCTAGCAGATTTTGAGTTCTAGGTAAGTTAGGAAGGTAGGGAAATGAATACCATGGACAAGAGAGGGTCGGTTTGTATAAGGGTGTAAGGAAACAGCTGGAGTAGGGGGAATTTTGCAGGCATGGGGAGAGTCGATATCTTGCAAGGATGGAGAAAATTTTGCAGGGATGAGGAGAGTAAGCGTGGTGCTGTCTCAATGCTCACTGCTCAGGTCTAGGAGGAATATAGGTTATGCATCAACAAAAGAGAGATGGCCGCATGCTACTTTGATTAAGTTTAGCAGCAGTAGGTCCGCCCGTTAGCGCTTTTATAGTTGAGTTAGTTGCCTTATCTAAGAGATACTTTACTAAGTACAAGTGATTTAAGTTATATTTTATCTTATCTTTAGTTGGCTTAGTGCTAGAAGCGCCGTTTCAAACTTTCAATAAGGTTGCGTTGTCTTCCTTTTGACTTAAGCAAAGAACAAGTAAAGTTGCGTAAGTCCCTCGTTTTCTCAGCCAAGTTGATTCCCTGTTTGCTCTATGCCCTTCCTCTAGAAACAATGCTCTTAGTACCAATTCTATGTAAGGTGTTTATCCTATTGTGAGCTAAGGTTCATAACAATTGGTACCAGAGGCAGTTACCATGGCTCCAGACTCTGGGTAAACCATCGTCGAAGTCATAGCTACACATGAACTATGATTAGCATCAGGCCCTGATTGGAAGCCTTGTAAATTTGTACGCCCAGAAATATCCTACAGGTGTATTTTACTGTCCCACCCAAGAAACCAATATATTACAGATGGTTGGAAATCAGCGTTAGGGCCAGTTCTTTTGCAGCTTATTTCAGCTTATTGTCAAAAAAAGCTATAAGCTGAAAAGAACTCATTTCAGAGAAGCCAGCTCAGCTTATTTCTACCTCCTCCTCCTTCACAATGAGAAAAAGCTGGGGTCGGGTGGCTTCCCGCAGCTTCCCGCAGCTTCTGACTTAAAAATGAAAGGGTATAGGGACGTGCCCCTCTAGTTTGATCTTATTACATCAATATTGCCACCCCCAGTCCCGCACAGAACCACCGGTCACAAAAGACAGCAGCGCTCGATCCCCTCCCCCCGCTCGACTCCTCCTGCTCTGTTCTCCGCTCCGCCTAGGGTTCCTCCAGTCACCGCCGCCGCCGTCGCCGCCGGTCCTCCAATCCTCTGGACCACGACGAGGCCAGCGAGATGGCATGTGGATAGGGCTGCATCTTCCACCCCCCAACTCCCACGGGCGCGACCCCTCCCTCGGCCGCATCCCCTCCGTCCCCTTTGTCCAGGAGCAGCGCCTGGCCAGGTCTGCCCAGGGCCCCTCTCCGGCAAACGGCGCCCATCTCCGGCGGTCGGCGACCCCCTTTCCCCCTGCCCTCCTCCTGGCCGTGAGCCACCAAGGTGAGCAGCTCCTGTGATTTTTTTGCAAAAAAATTCATGTATATTAGTTGTAAGCTACTGCTGAAGGATGATGATTTCATCTTGATTGTACTACTGCTGAAGTATGATGATTTCATGTTGATCTAAACGAGCTACTGCTACCATAAAAGCATTCTAGATATTGTTATTAATTCTTCCAATTCTTTTTTATTGACATGATGGAAAATAGATGAAAGCACAATGGGATAATGTGGGTCTTAGAACTTTCATTGATATTTGTGTGGAAGAAGTGAATGCCAATAACCGTGCCAATAAAAAAATATAGTGCAATATCGTTTGATCTGAACAACAGTACAGTCCAAGGGTATTACAGACTTTTCACTGATCATATCACACAGAAGCTGAAAAAACTGGCACTGAAAAGAACTGACTAGCTTATTATCTGGAGCTTATTTCCACAGCAGCTTATCTTGAGCTTATTTCCACAGGAGCTTATTTCCACAGCACAGCTCAAAAGAACTGGCCCTTAGCTCCTCGAGCAGGCTGTTCATCGCCACTGTCATAGACACAACTCTCGGCTTAGATCCCCGTTTGCTGCTTCCCCAGTAGCACCCCGTTGCACACCTCAGCCTCTAGCATGCCGCACGCATCTGCATCCCCCACGCTCCTTCCTCTCCGATTTCTTCTCCTCCCCCCACCGCCGCATACCTCCCCGAGCTGATCTCATGATGGATGTGGGCTGCTCTAGTGCAAGCACATGGCCTCTTGCCGGATGCCCACACGGAGTTCGTTGGCCTTGCTGCCCTGTCGCCGCCTCAGGTTGGGAGCAGGCCCATTGCAAACACCGTGCAACTCGTCGGCCTTGCTTCGGCTGGCGGGAGCTCTAGCCGAGCACCGCCAAGCAGCATGGCGATGCCCGCAACGAGGACCCATGAGAGCCAAACGCCATCCCGTGGTCGTGTGGTTGATACTTCATTGCGTCTCGTGTGGCTCATGCGTTTGTTCGGCGGCTCGACAGATAGAGACTTAGAGAGGAACACCTGGGAGAAAGGAATACAGTGGAAGAAAACGACGAGTCGACCAATGTTTCCAAAACCGGTATAATATAGGCCAAAAAGGATCAACCAATCGCCCAACTGAAGGCCACCTATTTTTTCTATAGGTGTATATTTTACGGGGGGATTTTGGGGCCGGAAAACGACGATCCAATCGCGGCCTCATGGAAGAAGGGGTAGTGTTATGGTGCAAGATGGAGGAAGTGTGCCAAATAGCGTAAGCTTTTAAAGATAATTGGCGCTAGAGAAAGCACAACTGGTCGTGCAAATGTGGCTCGGCTTAGGATGGATACACATCAACTCGTTTTCTTTCCTTGATTCCGAAGGATGTACCTCCGAGAACGATCTTGGATAATTCTTGGATAGCTGAGCTAAACTACTTGGCTCCTAACTCCTAAGAAACTAACCGCAACTACCCTAACTAAAGGACAGACCCAGTGCATAGAAGCTCCACACAAGGTGGGGTCTGGGGAGGGATTATAGGAACCTAGTCTTACCCCTGCAAAGTGCAATGCAGAGAGGCTGGTTCGAACCCAGGACCTCTTGGCACAAGTGGGGAGGACTTCATCACTGCGCCAGGCCTGCCCTCCGCAACTACCCTAACTAACGGGATTTTATCCCTTTGTTTTGTGACTGGGATTTTATCCCTTACTAGCTAATTGCATGTGCGTTGCAACGGGTGCATATATATTCTAGTGATTCAACACCAATCGCGAGTGCCTCAACAGAGACGTCGTTAGTGCTTTGTTTCCTATGGCACGTCCCACATCGACGTCGTCGGGTAGGATCGTGTGGCATAACGTGAAGATAATGGCAAGGGAATGAGAGATTTTAGGAGGAAGCCACCAAAATGATACTTTCCATAAATCAAGGCAATTGCTTGAGGTATTTAACCGCACTATGCATGTTGTAGTCTAAAGCGGAAAAGAACGATACTCTCCATAATTAACCTGATCCCGCCCGTCCAACGCTCGATCGCTTGATGATACTTTCCGTAAATTAATGCTTGTTGTTTTTTGTTTCGAGGAAATGAGTAGGACAAGGAAAGGAAAACATCAATTTGGTTTAGAATATTCCAAGTTACTACGTTGGTTTTTGTTTTGTGCGGCATCAGTTTAGATTACCAAAAAAAATCTACAGGAAACCAAGTGGGGTGGGGGCGTGAAGAGGAAAAAACCAACATAGGGGGGCGGTGGGAGGAGCTGAGGAGAACGTACCAACTCCCCTTTAATAGTAGAGATTCGAAGATGGTATCCTCTATTTGGATAACTGCAGGTGGGGAACTGCATAACATCTCACCCTCCTCGATATGCAGCTCCTCCTCGAGCTGCAGTGTGTTGGCCAGGGTCGACTCTTTGTCGGAGTGCCGTGGTATTGACCACTCTGCTGCTGGAATCAGTGCCACTTCATGATTGATCTCTTTCAGCTGATTCTTCCGAAACATGTTTCGAAGACAATGTCTTGGTAGCTTCTCGTGCACTTGTGCTATCATAGTTATCCTTGCCTCACACGGAAATAGAAGTCCATACACACATGTATAGTGGTCAACACCATGTATGCACATATTCTTGTGTAAAGTGCCTAATCAAACCGAACACTTAAACAAACCAACTCAGGTTTTGTTCCCAGCCCACCTGGCCTAGTTGCATGTGAAGGCCCAAGTAGGGCTTGACTATGTCCTGCCTGGGAGCACCTGGTTTTCTCACTGCCTCATCCGGTTCAGCCACCGCAAGCCTTGTTGCACCTGGACCTTCTGTTGCACTGATCCTTGCTGCCCTGCCTCGTGCGGAGGGCCAGGACATTAAGGGCGTGTTTGGTTGCCTGGGTGGCTGTAGCCTGCATTGCATGAGGGATCCTCGCTGAGCATGGCCTGGTTGAGCTTATGCAAGGATGAGCTAAGATGTATGTTTGGTGGACTGTATGATATGGGTGCACGAGAGATGCTATAGACAATAGTTGTTGTTTGGTATGCTGCATTTGGGAGTAATTCTGTGAACTTTTCTCTTCCTTTTTTAATCATTCTGAATATATACCATTTCATTTATAAATAGAAGTAAACCAAGTCTGAACCGAAGTGAAATCTGACCCAAAATCTGTACGTGAGAAGCTGCACGCAACAAGTCTGATCTGAACTAAAACATTTTCACTAATTCCATTTGAATCATTCCAAACATGAAAAATCATTTGAACTAAATGATTCCAATTGAATCTGAAATATTTTCACCAATCTGGATGAAGAGGTGGAGGCCAACGAGATGGCTGAGGGGGAGATGGCCAACCGAGAGGAGATGCCGACGGCGGGGATTGCTCTCCAACTGGATTGACGACAGCGTGGTGCTCTCCTCCCCTCCCCCGTCTTCTTCTCGATCGGTGGCGGGCGGCATGGCGAGCTCCGACGAGCTCGTCTGCAGGCGTAGGTGAGCGCGGTGGTGGCGGAGTTCGACGATGTCCAAGTGGGGCGGCGAGCCCCCGGCGTGGGTGTGGAGGAGAGCCGGCGGATTCGTCTTTCTGCGAGGGATATCGGGAGAGAGCCGGCGGATCCGTTTTCCTACGAGGAGAGCCGGCCTACGTGATTGGATCTGACGCTGTGAGAGAGAGAGAGAAAGGAAAGGAAAGGATACGAGATGCAGGAGCGGGCCTGGCTTGGAGATACGCCTGATTCCTGCGTTTCCGCGAGCCTGGCTGGGAGGCCTCTTTTGCATCCGTCGGGCCAGGCCGAGAAGGCCACACAGGGAACCAAACATGCTTGATTTTGCATGTCGGGTGCGTGCCAGTTGCGACCTAAGGAACCAAACACGCTCTAAGGCACCGACCAAGCCCTCTCCATGGCTAAGTCGCACCATCGTGCTGTTGTCTTTCCGCAGTGCCACAAGGAGCATCACACCTCCCAGTTGAACTGTGCGGCCGTTGTGCAACACAGCACCAGCCCTCGGTGAGAATGGCAACTGCCATGTCTGGGTACCTTGTGGCTGTAGCTTGCGCTGCCAGTTTGCCCAGCTGTGCCGCTGTAGCTGGACTTAGCATCGGTCGCTGCTTGCTGTAGCCTAACTGCCCCAACTGCTGGTGCAGGAGACAATGTAGTTGCTCGTGTGGTGACCGGGAGCACTGGGGCAACCCAACTTCGAAGGTGCAGCCATCAGAAGTATCACCGATGCAACAATCTGCATTTCCGCATTTGTACATGGCTGCTCCATGACTGGCGTGTTTACCACCATTAATGTCATTGCGAACTATCCGCCTCTTCTACAGTGTATTGTTGATGCCGCCCATGCCACACTTGGAGAAGGCACCGGTACCGCTCTTGTGAGACGTGATGCCTTCGCCGCCAGGGCATATGCTGCTGTGCTGTGGTGCACCATCATTGTTGACTGCACAGGCTCGCCTCTGAGAGGGTTCTCACGTTAGTGTTGCATTAATCTCTTTCAATGCTGTTGATCTTGTTGAAAAGTTGCGCAGTAGGATTGCAAACACCTCTGCTAACTGTTGGACCATTTCAGGCTAGCTAGGCTAAACTACTCTTAGAAATGCTTAATAATCTCTTCTTTTGTTGCTTGATTGATACACGGTACATGCTCTCCCTTGTATAGGGAGATGGATAACTTGGTTCCGAAGAAACTAATCATAACTTCACTAACAAATGGGATCCTATCCCTTATTTGAAGATATTTTCCTCTGATTTGATAACTAGAGGAGATAACACCCTCTCTTCTAACAAATTCTGGAGATAAACGGAACTTAACCAAGTGAAAAGAGGATGCAATATAATCAAACCACTATTGTAACTAAATAACTCATCTCTTAAGTGATGGAAGTACAGTTGTCACTATAATACCTTGTGTTAACATTCCACCGCACTGACATATGGTGTCACATCAGTAGCCATAGATCTTGAATTGACTATGGTGCTGCTACCCGTAAGCTCTAATTAATCATGCCAATATCTTTCATGATGAGGAATACCTACAAATGGAACTGGCAAATGAAACACAAAGTCATCACTATCCAGAGGTTTCTATGCTTTATGTCAAAACATATTTCATCGTTTGTTCTGTTTCAAAGTGTATTACATCTGAAAATAAAATTGATTTTTTTCATTCTTAGTTTATCATGAAAGATAATATCAAATTACTTTCAGGTGCGTTTTGCAACTGCCTTCTACCAGAAAGTATGCGGTTGGAGTCAACTGAGACAAAGAACCTCACGGATTACCATTTCTCTGGTAGATATCAGTTCCTTTATAAATCGATCGTACTATTCCAATGGGCACTCATATTTATTTTTATCTATCAATGCCTTTGACTAGATGATTCCAACTTAACCATCAATGACCACTTTGACGATGATGACATTGAAGATAAACACTTGCTTTCAGAATCTTCTGTCAGTGAAAATGCAATTGTAAAGGAAGTCCACAGGTGAAAGTTGCTGAAGCCATGCAGAATAGTCCAGTGTGCAGTTTATCATTCATTTTGTACATTGTAATTTCTGTATTCCGAAATGTAACATGCCCATTCTATTGTATTCAAGTATTGTACATACATTCAATGGCGGGTTCGGTGTCATGGTTTCTTCTCTTCATTCCCCGTGCACTACCATAATACCATACTGCCCTCCCTAGCTATACTGAGATTCAGAGCCAGTGTGTAATCTTATTTCATTTTCTTTTGTAAAAATGCAAGTCAAGCAAGGAGGCATGGTTCCTGAAAACTGCTAGTTACTATCAGTGATCAACGTGGTTCTTTTTTCCCATTGACTTATCTTTAGTTGTTTCTTGTCCGAAGTAGTTGAGCTGCTACATATGGTTGGCCAAATTGCACCTATGTTTCTAACGGGATGCTCGCAGGAGGGTGAATCTGCGCACCTAGAACACGAAATTTCTCCATTCCAGCTCTATCACGGTAATGCTTGTTGTATTACTACTGTCTGGACTTAAGAACTGTCCACTTTGCTTCCTCTGGTGAATGGTTTAAAAATATATAACCATGAACATGCACGGATTGTCAAACGGCAACCTTCGTTAGCTGAAATCTCAAAACGTTGTTTGGTAGATACGTACTTTAGTCACAGACGTGTCTCCTGCCTGAAGACTTCTATACAGCCTTGTACATAGATGTTCTGCTAAGAAACACAACAAAGTGGCACCTAGCTGGTTAAATTCTAATAGTATATGAACATACTTCGAGCAAATATAACCGCAGCAGCGCACATTAGGAGATGGCTTCCTAATTTGGATACTCAAGTCTGCATGCTTTTTTTTAACACAAAACAATCACAGATGCCCATACACTAACTCTTATGAACACACGCACACCCTACCTTTATGAGCACCTCTGAAACGAACATCGCCGGAAAGACTGAAATAAATTCAGAAAAATGCAAGCACCAGTGTCAAATTTAGGACTTGAATCCTGATGAGTTGGTTGCACTACAAGGAACATAACCATCCGAGCTATGTTCAGTTCGCAAGTCTACATGTTGATATATTGAAAGAGAAGCGTCAGCAAAACCATGATGCAAATACAATACAATAGGAACAAAATTTAAAAAGTTTTATTGTATACCGTAAAACAACATCAGTTGTTCAACTTTTGAAAAGTGGAAGACCCAAGTCTCTGCACCGGTTGCCTACGGTGACTTCGTAAGTCTCAAGAGGATATGCTGGTCCAATTTCTCGAAGATGCTCATAGGGATAGCGTGTGCGTGTGTGCGTTCATAGAAGTGATGTGCGTGTATATATGAGCACTTGCATCTGTACTGTGTTAAAAATAAACTACCTTTATTAGTACTAGGTTTTCAAGAATGAGCCAAAACGTTGCAGAGCTCAACCACATGAGAAAAGAACTACATGTCTTGACTCATGCAGTCATTTCATATTTGCGCAAACTAATAATGATTTTGCGCATATTATGAAATAAACTTATGTAGGTAATGGGCCATACACCAGATTCACCGACTTATCTAAGCATGATCTTGCAGCTCTACCAGCCATGTTTAGTTCCGAGGGTTCAGCTTCAATGAAAGCAACTTATGTAGGCAAACAGTCGGGTGATTATCCAACCTATTTAGCATGTTTAGCTGCTTTATAGTAGGTACTATGGGTCGTGTCCTTTGTTGCTTTTTACTTTTTCCGTCCTATAATATAATAGCGTTTTTGACGCTACACATTAGTGTTAAAAACATTTTTATGCTATGGGACAGAAGGAGTACTTTTTCTATCTAACAAAACCCAGCATGTGACAAAAGAAGAATAAGTGTCCTGTCTGCATCCACACGGGCTAAGCTGCTTCTAGAAGTGATATCTAAATTATTATATGGCCCACACGACATTTGGTTACCAGGCTCGAGGTAGCCCTTTACTCTCTCTTTTGAAAATTTATTTCCACGCCTAAAAAATGTATGGAAATAGTGTGCACATATATATCGACATGTGCTTATTTTCATATGTGGTGGTGGTAGCCGGTACTCTGTGTGTGTGGATGGTGGTGGGGGCAAGGACAGCGCACACGCACATATACGAAATTGCTTCAAAAAATATTTTCATATATGGTGTACAGAAGAAGAGAAATACGTATACCAGCATGGCCTTATTTTTTGTTCTACTTGGGCTGAGTTGTTTTTTCTTTTGTACGTAGCCTACAAATCATCATATTATCCCTAAAAGAAATAAATCCTCAAAATCACTAGTTGAGGAGTACTCGTTGCAAAGATCACTCCAACTCTTCTGGTTGCGACAAGTGGCGCACATGTAGCGCGTCATTTGTCGCAACCTGGGAATTTTCCCTTTTTCGTAGATCCGTTTATTCAAAAGGTTTTATCTCTCAAACCGTGCGTCCAAATCTCGAATCTTTCACTGTTGGATTCCTCGCGTCGAGATCTTTAAAACTAGATCCCATGTTGATAGGTTTTGACGATTTTTTTTTTCACAAAAAAACCGAACCGGGAGCACGATTTTTTTCCCTTTGCAAAAGAGGCATGCCCGTGCCTCTCACGAAATCACAACCGTGTTTCTCATGGAAGCAAAACCGTAACTCTTGCGAAAAAAAGAGGCACGGTTTGCGTTGCAAAGATCACTCCAACTCTTCTGGTTGCGACAAGTGGCGCACATGTAGCGCGTCATTTGTCGCAACCTGGGAATTTTCCCTTTTTCGTAGATCCGTTTATTCAAAAGGTTTTATCTCTCAAACCGTGCGTCCAAATCTCGAATCTTTCACTGTTGGATTCCTCGCGCCGAGATCTTCAAAACTAGATCCCATGTTGATAGGTTTTGACGATTTTTTTTTTCACAAAAAAACCGAACCGGGAGCACGATTTTTTTCCCTTTGCAAAAGAGGCATGCCCGTGCCTCTCATGAAATCACAACCGTGTCTCTCATGGAAGCAAAACTGTAACTCTTGCAAAAAAAAGAGAAAACACGTTTTCTTTTCCGTTTCCGAGGAGGCACGGCCGTGACTCTCGCGAAAGTACAACCATGCCTCTCGCGGAAGCAAAACCATGACTCTCGCGATAGAAAAAAAAACAAAAAACGCGTTTTTTTCCGTTTCCGAGAGGCACGGCCGTGACTCTCGCGAAAGCACAACCGTGCCTCTCGCGGAAGCAAAACTGTGACTCTCGCGAAAGAAAAAAAAACAGAAAACACGTTTTTTTCCGTTTCCGAGAGGCATGGCCGTGACGCTCGCTAAAGCACAACCGTGCCTCTCGCGGAAGCAAAACCGTGACTCTTGAAAAAAAAACAGAAAACACGTTTTTTTTCCGTTTCCGTGAGGCACGGCCGTGACTCTTGTGAAAAGCACACCCGTGCCTCTCACAGAAGCAAAACTGTGACTCTCGCGAAAGAAAAAAAAACAAAAAACATGTTTTCTTTTTTGTTTCCGAGAGGGACGGCCGTGACTCTCGCGAAAGCAAAACCGTGCCTCTAGCGAAAGGAAAAAAAAGAAAATGCGTTTTTTCGCGCAAAATTTTTTCCAATTTTTTTTGTCGAAAAGCTAAGGAAGACCGGTGGAAAACTAAAACGTCGAAACCCCCCGAAAAAACCCGTTTAAAAAGCGGAAAACGCGTGCAAAATAAAATAAAATCCGGAGAGGGCGTCCAGAGCGCGACACATGACGAATGGCTGAGAGCGTGCCAAGTGGCGTTGATCGTTACCAGGCTCCCGAAGGAGCGCTCGTTAACTAGTTGCTCTCACAAATCCTCATATTATTTAATGAAACTTTACATATACACAGAAAAAAATGTATATGTCGCTAGAAAAAAGCTGAGTTTTTTTAGACTAGCCTGAGTTCTTAAACTTCGCACTCCACATGTATGATGTATCTAGAGCAGGGTTATGGTAACATGTTTTTTTTGGTAAACAGTCACCGGTGCCCCCAATAAACAAGTATACCAATTGAAAATTCATGTTCAAACAAGGTTTGTGCAAATTCATAAAATGTTACAAAAATGTGAGCACATCCCAAAAGGCCAACATTTCCACTTACCAGCGGTA
Source organism: Aegilops umbellulata (assembly GCA_032464435.1). Lineage (NCBI taxonomy): Eukaryota > Viridiplantae > Streptophyta > Magnoliopsida > Poales > Poaceae > Aegilops > Aegilops umbellulata. Next base: position 330,231,624 of record CP136060.1, read on the forward strand.
ATCGGTTCTACCGGTGTTGCTCAGTATTGTTTCTCGACCATTACCTAAAACAATGATTTGGAGTAAAAAATAAGAACACCAGGAGACTACAACCTTAACAAGTCATCAAGGTCAGTCGATTCTAGAGCTTTGATTCCTCGTGACTCTTGGAGTAGGATATGACTATTCAGGATGACTCATTTGCTACTGAAAATGTTATCTGAGATGGTTTCTCAATGTCATATATGACAGTTCCGAGAGGGGTCTCCTTTGGAGTCACTGATATCGTGGTATCTTAGATTAGACAGTTTCCAAGCCGTTTAGAAAAAAAAACTTCATCTTAGATGGTTCTAGACAAAGACCTGTATGAGTTGGATAACTTTTATCTTTGGCGTTTGTAGTGACCCTGACATTTTAGTCGATTATGCCGTAAATCCCATTTGAGATAACTAATGTGTGTGCACTCCATTCTCTTTGCTCCACCTCAATAATATTCTTGGGTGGTAGAGCGAAGAGTCACTTGATCAGCCACATCTTTTGACCATGCCCTAACACAATTATTATGAATGTGTTTTTGAGAAGTAAATCAAATCCATGACGAAATTGTTCTTGCTAATAAAATGATACTAATATTAGGATATTTGGTAGGTAAAGTTTAATACTTTCTTGCGTATGTAGTTAATACACATATATGTTGGTAAAATCAGAGCGCTTTGTTCTGCCATTCATTTCCACACATAGGCGGACTATATATGTTTAATTTGATCACATGGACAATATCATATGAAGGTGCACGCACATTATTGCCCCATTCAATAGTTCCCTCATTATCCCCTCTCCCGCTCACGCCTTCTCTTATTCAATTGTTTCTAACTCCTCCAAATCCACTGATACCATCTCTCATCTAATGCCTTAGTTGTGCTTTGCTTCATGCTAGGATGCTTGTTTTTTTTTCGGATTACCGCGGCAATGCCTTTTGGTTAGAAAAAATGAGTGCACATTTGGCTAATTTGTTAAGCTAAAGTTCATATTGATTTAGTTTTGATTTTTAGGTAAGAGGTTAAGCGTGGAACTGAAAACTATGCTTTTCAGGAGCTAATATTAGGATACTTGATAGGCACCCTAAAATTTTGAGTATGTAGTTAATATTGGGCAGCAAAATTTTGAAGACATAGATATTTATTGATAAAATCAGAGCGCTTGATGTGCCACCTTTCTGGCACATAGGGAGGGATTCTACGCGCTTGACCCGATCACATACGGAGGTGTAGCATACACATTTATTTCTCCATTCAATACATCCCTCATTGTTTCGCCCTCACTCGCGCGTATTCCTATTCAACCGCCGCTGGCACCTCCAAATCCACTGATACCCTCCCATTTGACATCTTTGTGGTGTTTTTTCCTTAGTTGAATACGGAGAATATCATAAGAGGCCGCAAAGCCATTTATTTGCTCATTCAATACTCCCCTTATTATTATTTTCCACCTTGCTCACACTTCCGCCTATTCATTCAGTGGTGGCACCTCAAAATCCACCGATACCTTCTCCCATCTGATGCCTTCGTAGTGCTTTGCTTTATACCCACAACTCATCCAGCGGTCAAGATATCTCTAGTGTGGAAGGTCCCGCAACGCTACCGGCATCCAATAAGGTGACTGTATGGATGCCCTTGTTCCCGGTATTTGACGTTACTAGAGTTGGTATTTGTTAATAGAAAGTTCATATGTTCAGTTAAAATTTCACCATTTTGATTTGAGTTTTATATTTTTAGTTCAAAGGTTAAGCGGGCGGTTGAAAATATGTTTTTTTTCATGAGCTGAAAGGTGGAGGTTGTGATGGAGTAAATGTCAACAAGGGTGTCAGCTATATAGCGAGAAAGTTGGGGAAGGATGTAATGTGTACGAGTGAAGTGAATGTGCGAGACAAAAATTAAACAGCCCTCTGGAAAATAATATAGTGCATGCTACAATTTTTTGCTTTGATATTGGCATGCTGGCTTGTGGGATTTCAAAGAAGTGTAATAAATCATTTTAGTTCATTTTTCACCCCCCCCCCCCACAGAAAAGGGTGAGAGTTGTCAAGTGTTTCTTTTTATGAGAGTTTTTCTAGCTCACCCTTTACATGTAACACAAACAATGCAACATTTCAACATTTAGTGTTTTAATTAAATAGATATTCCATTCTTGAATAACATAAGTTTCACAACAATTCTCCACCAAGAAATGTAAGGTGGACAATTCCATGACTTATTCTAGTCTGACCAATAGTTAGTTCTCACATATGAATATCCTCATATTTTTTAACTAATGATTGGCCAAAGATAAATCTTGGCAACATGGACACCTTACAACAATACAAAATAGTTGGTGACTTAGAATTTAATCTAATATCTAATTGGGGTTTGTAATATAGCTGGCACAGAGGGTAGAGATGCTTATCCTATTCATATAAAACACATTTAGCACCTGCAAAAAAACATTTACTAGCATGTAACATGTGTTTCCGTTATAATAATATATTTTGTTCTAAATTTTGTGCCAGTAAAACTATTTAGTATAAGAATTAAATATATCCAAAACGTTGCAATATGTCCAATATAAAAACATTCTAATTTCTCCGAACCATTCAGGATGACCGCGCCAATCAATATTGCAATATATCCTATATTTAGAAAATACAATGCCCAAAATTGTGATTCATATTAGCCTTGAGTATCACTCTAGTATCAACGGAATTAATTTTATATTTAGGAGCAGCATTAAGTGAGCAATATAAGTGTGCATGCATAGCAGAGACATACTACCCCCTTTCCAGTTTATAAGTCCTGGGCATACTCCTAGTTCTTCAGTTTTACCAACTTAACATGAATTGTGAGCTGTCAAATTTTTCTTTAATATGAATTGTGTATTATAAAAATTGTATCATTAGAAATATAAGTTTTGAAGTTTCTAATGATAAATATTTTTATGAGATATAACGTATTACGTTGGTCAAATCGTCGACCTAGAGATACCAGATCCACGTAAGCCTTATAAACTGGAAAAGAGGTAGTATCTCTCCAGAGATAGGTGCAGGTTTTTTTTGGGAGATGAAATAGGTGGAGTTAGGGAGGGACAGCTTGATCTAGCGTGTGTCCAAAGGTGTTTCGTGTGTACCTGGAGAACCTTTTCCTTTCTCTCTCTATCTCTATCCCTTCAGTTAAAGCGATCAACACATGGAATTCTGGTCTCCAAATCTTTATTACTTCCTCAAAACCCCCTTCACCACCCCCTCCCCCCGGCCGGTCTCTCCCTTTCCTCTCCACCCCCCTCTCTCTCTCCTGTCCCCGTCCCCTTCTTCCTCCTCCTCTTACCTCCACCCTCTGAATAATCTTCTCTCTTACATGTGATCATGCTTAGGCTGAGAAGATAGCCAGGCAAGGTGCTACTGTCCTCTTGGCAGGAGTAACTGAGGTGACGACCGAGACATGGACGACGGTGCAACCGCAACGGCAGGAGGAGGAACAAGCAGCGGCGGCCACCACCTCATCGGATCGAGGATTGAGGAGCACCGCAAGTACATGTCGGAGTCGAGCTGCTGCCCCAGGTGCGGCCACAAGATCGACCAGAAGCTGGTACATACGGACGATCTCGGCCCCTGACAATTTCGGTTCTGCTATAGGCTTTATTTCTGTTGATTGATTCATCGTGCATATGTATGTTGCCCGCAGGATTGGGTAGGGCTGCCGGCTGGGGTGAAATTCGACCCGACGGATCAGGAGCTGATCGAGCATCTGGAGGCGAAAGTCCAGTCCGGCGGCACGGCGGCGGCGGCGGCCCCATCTCATCCTCTCATCGACGAGTTCATACCCACCATTGAGGGGGAGGATGGCATCTGTTACACCCACCCAGAAAAACTGCCAGGTTAATTTCTATAGTTTTTTTTATTGCTTGGAGGTTAACTTCTAGCTTAGTAACTTAATAATAATATATCTAAAACATCTGTTTCTAGCTAGCTACCGTACGTTTCCAATCTCTTCAAAGTGTTTTCTTCTGTTGGGTTTTTTTTTTCTTTCGAAATACAATGTTTTAGCTTTTGGAGTTCTGCAATTTCAGTTTCTTGTTTCGTAGCTCAGGCTCAGTTTTTTTTTGTTCTTGTCAGTCTATTGTGTATACATTCACCATCTTCTTTTTCGTGTTTTGGGATTTGTTTCAGTTGCATTTGAATACTTGATGCGCATATCTCCATACACATGAAAAATATTACTGGTAGATTTTCAAGGGCGCTGTAGGAATCTTGGAACAAAAGGAAGAAATGTTGTACACCTATATCTCTCGATACTGCACGTACGGCATTAATGGCCGTGGCATATTTTTCTCTCTCCAGAATGAAATGTGACATGAGATCTGCCCCTAGCTTCCAAAGTTAGGTTTTGTCCCCCTCTCAAGGTTGTTATATCCTCCAACAGCCGACGGGCTGATGTCGCATAGTTGCATCACTGTCTATTTTCTCTCGCTTTTTCTTTTCAAAGTCGTCCAACCAAAATAGACATGACTATTCCGCGGGTGGCATGCACGTCCTGACATCCGTGGCCATGCTCATGCAGGTGTGTCCAAGGACGGTCTGAGCAGGCACTTCTTCCACCGGCCGTCCAAGGCTTACACCACCGGCACCCGCAAGCGCCGCAAGATCCAGCCGCCGGCAACCGTGGACGCTTCTACTCTCTCCTCCGCCGGATCAGCGGCTGCGGGTGCAGCACACCAGCAGCAGCAACAGCAGCAGCGGAGTGAGACGCGGTGGCACAAGACTGGCAAGACGCGGCCGGTGGCTGTGAGCGGCCGACAGAGGGGGTGCAAGAAGATTTTGGTGCTCTACACTAACTTCGGCAAGCACCGGAAGCCCGAGAAGACCAACTGGGTGATGCACCAGTATCACCTTGGTGAGTCTGAGGAAGAGCGCGAGGGCGAGCTCGTTGTCTCTAAAATCTTCTACCAGACGCAGCCGAGGCAGTGCGGCGTTGGGGATGGAGCCTCGGCATCAGTACCATCTAGCACTGGCAGGTCCGCCGCGGAGAGGAGGAGGGTCGGCAGTGCGGGCACATCACCAGTGGTACGCATGACCCCGTCGGACATGGTCAACGCTGCATTCCAGGGCACCACACGCATCCAGGACTTTAGCTTCGCGCAGTTCAGAAGCACCGTCGAGGAGGTGAGTTTTGATCAATCTCTTCTAGTAGTAGTTGGGGGATTCAGGCTTGTGGCATGAGTGCGAGATGTTTTTTAGATGAAAGATAAGCTTTTTTTTGGCATTTCCTCAGTCGTTCAATTTAACATACTCTTGTGGGGAGAGGGGGAGGGCGAGACCGGGGGATCCAAAAATAAACAAGATATCAAGGGAAAATGCACACTGAACAACTTAGAGTGAAACCCTCACCTACCCACTCTAGATCGGGATACCCTCCTTTTCAGAAGAAAAAAATACAGTTTGGATCTACATGCAACCGATGTCGATATGAGAGGAGGAAGGGAGGGAGGTCGGGCATGCCCAATGGAGAGATGAATAGGGAATAAGAGGGATGTGCTGAGGGACACAAAAGAGAGTTTGGAGGTTGACCCGAGTGGCGATTGAAGAGAGCGATGATGACCAGAGCTCACGACCTCCACCTAGCGAGTCTAGGGTCTCACTTGCACTACGGATGATGCCAACCCCTTCCCTCGTGACATTGCGGAACTTAGGATTTGCCTTATACGGTTCCTAACAATAAGGTAGGGAGGAAGAGCAAGGAGGTGGAGAGGAACCACACACTGTAGTCTAGTTTAAACATAAAAAATCTACACGAAAAGAAATAATTGTTTTAAATTATTGGATGTTTTTTGTCATTTGAAAATTTGGGAGATATATTGTAGCTAGGGAGAGTGGAGTGACAAAATAAAAAACTTTCATGAAGAGCAATGTCAAACCAAAAACACCGATATGACATTCATCACGAATATTGAATTGTCGAGTACACAAGAGCACATCGACTGATGTAAGTCATTATAATGTGATTTGCGCATCAACAGAAAGTATATACTATTAAACAATAAGTTACATGTATTTTGTGTATTTGTTTTGCTTCTCTGGGTATAGATAAAATTTGTGGTTCTGAAGATTTCTGGTTAAATTTGTTTGGGGCATGACTTATTTTTGTTGCTTTCCAAGCTATATGGTAGCATGGAAGCGACTAAGACATGGTACCAATAGATGTTTACGGCATAACTCATGCCATCTTGTGTTTGGCACATCCAAGGAAAACTGATGTGCAATCTTCAGAAACTAAATAGCTAGCCACGACCAATAGTCCTGGTAGACACGTTGTGTTATGAGTGTTGCTATGCGTACGATATACCTCGTACGATTTTATTACGACCTTACATGGGAGCCTTCGATGCATCAGCCCAACGGAGCCCACCGGATTAAGCATCATATTGCAATCGTAACCTCAACTGTCGTATGCACGACACTTCCGTTGTGTTATAGAGTATGTATGATTCCAATTTCCTCAACCTACCTATATAGCCAGGAGAACTCGCATTATCGGCTTCGCGTCCTTTTCATTTCGATTTGGATGCTGTAAAATCGATCATCATAGTCTTTATTTCAATTTGGAGTTGGAAGGTATCTTGGAGATGAAATGTTCCCTTTTCTATTATCAACGAAATGTTTAGGTAGGAATTTGATGCAATCTTTTTGTTTGGGAGGGTTGTGTTGTCACTGTGGTGTCAAGGCAAATGTGTCTATTCAGCACAATCTGATCAATGAATTAATATAATGGTAAGGTGAGGGAAATTCTGGAAGATAACAGTAATAGTTAGGGTGGAGATCTTACCTAAAGTGATGGATGTCTTTGACCTACATGCATGCATTCAAGGTTGAAGTAACACATATTTCCATGCCATGCAATTAATTAAGATGTAAGAAGACGTACACAAACTGGTTGTAGGTCAGTTCTCTATTACACGCAGTCCACAAGCCTAGTCCACAATCTGCACAGTATCAAATACTGTGCTTAATTAGGGCATCACTTTGTCCACACAGCAAGCAACCCTAATTAAGGGCACGAACGGTCTATTCATTACCCACATGTTTATATATGTATCATCATATATAAGATCTAAGAATAATATCTCTTGTACTACTTTCTAAGTTTGTTCACTTTCCCTGTCTACCAAACAGTGAGACGTTTACTCATCAATAGAAGCATTGGTGTAACATAATCAAGTTTTTTTTAGAGAAGTAACAAAATTAAGTTATTATATAAATACGTTTTAGCATGTTTGTTCACTCATTTCAATCCGTATGTAATCCATATTAAAATATTCAAAACATATTATAATTTAGAATGAAGGAATACTTGTCAATGTAGTTAATTATTACGTATGATTTGCACCGTGCAAGTACTCCGAGGAGTATCACCATTTACAGCTAATGTGTATACACGCAGGTGGGAATGGGAGGATCAGATCACCAAGTGGTGCAAGTTAGGGCTGACGAGGGAGTGCTGCATCGTCCTGCAGCGCTTCACCATCAGCACCACCAGCACCAACAGCAGCAGCAGCATCACGTCGTGGACGAGCACGATCACCGGCGCCACCACCACCACTACGCCGGCCTCCAGCAGGAGCACCACCGCTCGTCGACAGCTGCGTTCCATGTAAGCACGCCGACAGACCCCATTGCCACGCTGATTGCGGCGCCGCCGGTCCACCAGGGCACGGTTGTCCTTACGGCGCCGACAGCGGAGCCCTACGGTCATGGGGCACCCAGCTACCATAATCAGGTTAGCTCACCAGCATGATCCATGCAGTTTTTTTTTTGGTGTTGTACGTAAGTGTGTACACTTTATTCTTACGGTTTGGTTTGATTAATCTCTGTGACACAAAACGAATGTGATTAGGAGGATGAGCGGCCACACCAAACGCGAAAGTTCGATGGACGGTCGACTTCTGGCCTCGAAGAGGTGATCATGGGATGTACATCGAGGAGGTCCAAAGGAGGAGTAAGAAATCTCTCTCTCTCTCTCTCTCTCTCTCTCTCTCTCTCTCTCTCTCTCTCTCACACACACACACACACACACACACACACACACACACACACACACACACACACACACACACACTTCAAATATTTTTGCTGTTGAACATGGGAAGTTCGTACGTAGTACTACCAATAATATTTAGGGAAGCCTTACTATTGTACCCAGTGCTGCTAGATTTCTTCTTCTTCTTGCTTGTCGTGCCATTTTTCTTCATTGTAGTTAAACTAGGAATATTGGACCGGTACAACTAGATCAACGTTTTCTATTTTTTTTAGCGTGGAACGCTACTTTCACCGGTCTTTTTGTTTTGTTTTGGAAAAGGGGTGATTTCCCGGCCTCTGCATCAGAAAGATGCATACGGCCATCTTATTAACCAAATAAAGTAGTGTCAATATGATTTCAAAGGTCTTCAAAAGTAATAAAAAAGCACAGACGGCTCACACAGAGCCAATAGGGGCTAGAAACACCAACTAGCCAAGAAAAGACGCCACAACCGGCTGGCTAAAACTAGATAGGGAAATTAAATGCCTATCCTATTACATGACCGCCATTCAAACCGGTTGAAGATATCCCGAGCTACTTTCACCGGTCTAATATCCTAGTTGTACAATGTTCTAGTTGTACGCCACTGTCTCAAACTTTGTTCTACTTTTTTTTTTAAATATCAAGTACTCCATCTGTAAACAAATATAAGAGTGTTTGGATCACTAAAATAGTTATCTAAACGCTTTTGTATTTCTTTACGGAGGGAGTAACTCCTTATCTCTGTAACACTACTAATTTTTACCCCTCCTTTTCTTCCAGGAAACATCAGGGAGCAAGGAGGGCACAGAGTGGCAGTACCCATCCTTCTGGCCTTCCGACAACCAGGATCATCATGGGTGAAAGAGCAACACATCTGCCATGCACCGTAGGCATTAGCCGGTGTTGGAGAGGTACCCAAAGCCGAGCCCAAACGTCATTACTGCCATGATAGGATCAGCATACATTTAACCAATCGTCTACAAGACCAAAAAGCACAGGTATAGCAGCATAGGAGGAGTGGCTTCCAAGAAACACCCAAAAGGCAAAGTGTCCAACAAAATCAAACCCCAGCTTTTATCCCCCCCCCCCTCTAGATTTACCTTTCTCTTCTCCCAATGGGCCTAGATAGAGGGATGGAAGTTTCATCTGAGTGCATAAATTCGAATGTCTAAAGAGACAAAGATGATATTTGAGCAAAAGCAAAAGGGGAAACAGAAAAAAGAAAAAGAAGCGTACATAAAACAAAGGTCATGACATCATAAGAGAAGGTCAGTTCACCGTCGGCTATGGTTGCTCACGCTGATCGATGCAAATCATTGTGGCAATCATCGTTTATCGTGATCTTTTCGGTCAATTGTCAGCCTATTAGTATTGAATAATCATGAGTATAGTATACATTTTTTCTTGTTTTCTGATTCTATTGCTTCATTGGTTAATTACTGTGTACACCAATTTACTTTTACTTTTTGACACATGTCTGAGCAAAGAAGCTAACATTTGGGAAAAGAAGGAAATGATACCTTTGTAAAGCTGCTATATGCCCTGTTGAATTGGTCCATTTGTTTACATGTTAGATTATTTAATAGTTTTGCGAGATACACATGTGTGAAGAAATATTCCATGTCCAAGCAAACCAAGATGGCAAAGTAAGGTCATGGGGGGCTTTAGTTCCAAAATCTTCCTTTTTTCCTTGAGGAATATCTTTGGTTCCAAAACCTTCTCAGTGGCATGCATGAGAGAGGATCAATGTTTACCCATATTCTTTTTGTGATACTGTCACATGCAAAAGAAGAGAGCTAGCTAGGGGCAAGGAAAAGCTTGTCATGTCACCTGCTATAAACGAAAAGGCTTTATGTTACCTCTTGCTCCTAATATATTTCCCCCCTCATCTTTTCGGAGCTTTTGCAAAAACAGTTGATTGGACCATGGACGGCTAATACTTGAACTGGATGCTTCCCATGCAGACTGCATGCATGTGTTTATTTGTTATTTAGGCGCTGGCTTCCTGGTAGGGTTGAAGTTACAAGACAACTTTTGCATGCGTAGTGGAGGAGGAATATGAGCACGCAACATGGTCCTGATACTGCCGTTCTCAGATTCTTCCAGGTCACTGTGATCCTATGAGTGCCTCCGTTTCATTTCAAAATGTTAGAGCAACTCCAACCGTCGGACCAAACGACCGGTGATTTTGTCCGTTTATTGTCTGTTTGGGTCTGCCCGACGGACACCCATGCCCGCTTTCGCGTTTGGGTCGGCACTTGGGCCCAACGGCGGCCCGACCCATTTTTGAGGTTGCGTGAAAAAAATTACCACAAACATTTTAAAAATTAAAAACCTTAATTAAACATTAATACTGGCCACAAAGGCCGGCGAGAGTCCACCAGTCCACTTTTACATTATGTTAAAACATTAAATAAGCTTAAAACTAGGAGGAGGCGCTGCCTCTAGGTGCCCTCATCGTTGGCGGCGTCAGGGCCGGTGAGATCGATGAGCGTCGGCGCCGGGCCAGTCCAGGGGAATGCCATTTTCCAAGCTGTGGCGACGTCTGCCGTTGACTGTATCGCCGCCGGCTGGGCTGGCGCACTACGGGCAAGGCGCTCCGTCAACTTCTTATATATATATATATATAGTTCTACTGCTTCCAGCCTCTATAACATAAATACATAAAAACCTCAAACAGTTTACACGAAACACATTTCGTGTCGGATGACACAATGTGTGAAATTAGATTACATCTCATTCACTAGATTTAAGAAACGTTAAGATTAGTGTGGGAAAGAACGAGGAGGATGTGTGTGCCCCAGTCGGGGCGCTTAAACATGTGAAGATAGACCAATTAAAGGTTCTTCCAAGTGTTTGATCCACCGAGAATCCAAACTACAATTATGAACTTGTTAGCCTTGTTGGTTGGTGAATTTCATATAAATTTTACCTCCAAAATAGGGATGAAAATTTCACATGGAGTCTTATTGCTGTCTATGGGACTTCCCAAGATGAGAATAAACATGCATTCCTTTGCGAATTGCTCTATGCTTGGGTGGGGGGAGGGGGGGGGGGGGGCGTTACCGAAATCCTAAGGTAAAATGACCGTTTTGGTATAGTGGTATATATTGGCCTTTGTTGTTCAACACTGGTATTGACAGTTTGCACTTCGCGAAGCAAGTATGCCAGGGAAGCAGTTCACTTGGGCTAACAATTGTCCGATGACAACATATGAAAAACTCGATTGATTGCTCATGGATAGTGAATAAGAATTGAAGTTTCCTCAGGTAACCATGCGTGCTCTCGAGCGTACTGAGAAGCTTTTGGACCATGCACCCATCATTCTTGATTCAATTTTTTTCCACTAAATTAGTCTCCAATAGGCTCAACACGGATGCCGACCATGTTGTGTCCGACCATCCCAAACAACTTTTATGAAGGATGAAATATCTTGGATGGAGTAGTTATCCTTCATGATACCGTTCACGAGATGCATCGAAAGAATATGAGTGGGGTAGTATTCTAAATTAACTTTGGAAAAGCATATGACAAATTCATATGGTACTTTCTCCAATAAACCCTGAACTAAAGGGCTTCTTCGAGAAATGACGCACGAGGGTTCATAATTTTGTTACCGGAGGCATAATTCTCACGACACCAACTAACTAAACTAGCTCACAGTTGTCCTTAAACTCAATAAGGATATTATTTGTACATTTGTGAATTTTTTCTACATAAAATTTAGTAAGGATATTGTTTGCACACTTGTGAATCTTGTTAAAAAAGGACGTCCTAGCCAAAGCTTTGGAATGGGTTGACAACTCATCTCACCTTAGTTGTTGTCCAATTGATGAAAACAAACATATTTGACACATTTCTACATTTTTTTACCATTTCAGGGCAAAAAGAGGTGTTTGCGGTTGGAATCGAACTCTTCAAGAAGACCCTTGGTTGAATCAAACAAACCAACTAGATCCATAACTCTTTGTTTATGTCTTTTTTGTGTGTATGTGAACTGATCGAGATGACCAGCCTAATTTGTCAAGTACACTTTCATAGGCTATAGTTACCATGATGCATATATCAAAATTACTAACATGGTTATTACGTGGTTATCGGGCTCCATATGGTATAGTTATGAACAATGTTATTTTGTAGTTGGCAACATAAAAGTTATGTAAGTTGTTAGGATTCATGCTGAAGCCATCAACTTGCTCATGCAAGATGGAGGAGAACAGTTCTGTCAGTGAACACATACTCAAAATGTCTGGATATCATAATCACTTGACTCACCTGGGAGTTAACACTACAAAAAAATACACTTCCGTGATGATACATGTTTGTCATAGTAGGTCACGTTTTCTGTCATGCATGTACATCCATGACGATTTTATGACATAATCAAGATAGTCATACCTGTGCTGTCGTAGAAGTGTTCCATTACATTACCAAAATTATCATCACAGAAGTGTTCACTTCCATGACGATAAATGCCGCGGCATGAAAGTGCTTTCGTCAAGGGTGACCGACACGTGGCATCCACCGTAGCGGGTCGCCGTTAAGCTATCGGGTCCGGTTTTGGATCCGATAACCCACTAACAGCCACGACTGTAACACCCCGGTGTAATGCTGCTACAGTAACCCTTGGGGTTAAGTTCATAATTTTGCTAAACAAGTTTCTGATCATTTTTTGTCTGTTGTTTCCTTCCTTTTTCCCTTTGAATGCAAATTCAAATGCTAAGTGAAATTCAAAATTGCTCAAACATGAAACTAAAATGTTCATCATGTGGCAATTATTATTTTGACAATATTGGTGGTGTTCCAACTTTTTTTTGCAAATTGTTTATCTGGCCAAAAATAGCTATAACATAAAGTTGTTAAAAGAAAAGCAAAAGTCAAAACAAAAACAAGAAAAAAAAGTAAAGGGCCAGAGCCCCTGGCCTCCCATTGGGCCTCGGCCCACTTCAGCCAGGCCGGCCCACCTCTCCCTCCTTATCCCCACCCCGACCAGAACCCTAGCCCCCACGACCCCCACTCCTCCTCGTTTCCCACTCCCCCTCCCTCACCCCGATCCCGTCTGGATCTGGATCGGGCCAGTGGCCCGACCTGCCGTACACCGCCGCCTCGTCCTCGATCACCGTCGCCCCTCGCCACCACCTCGATCCCGCGCCCCTGTCCTCACGCGCGGCGCCACCTGACCCGAAGCAGTTCGTCGCCCTAACCCGTTCGCCCCCGCTGCTGTGCGCCGTCGCCGAATCGCCGACGCCACCTTGCCCCGACGTCACCGTCCTCCTTGACCTCCTCCTCAAGGCCCCGTCCCCTCTCCCTCATGGCCAGACGCCTGCTCGACGCCGTCGAGGTCGCTGCCGTCGAGGTCGCCGCCGCCTCGTGCCATCGTCGGACCCCGCCGGAACGCCTCCTCGACTACACCGCTCCCCGCCGTCGCGTTCTCCTGCATTGGGCCTCCCCTACAACGTGGGTGAGGAACCCCACCGACCTCCTCCTCCCTCTGCGGTGGTGCTCACCTTTGCTCGCGCCGCTTGCACCTCGACCATGCCCGACGCGTGCGCCCGCGCACTGCCGCCTTCCCCGGCGCGTGCTCACCACGCTCCCAGGCCGCGCCCCGCCCGCGCCTGACTTTCGCTGCGGCCGGCCCTGCTCCCCATCCCCGTGCGGCTGCCTTTTCCGGCGTCCGCCGCCTCCCCGCACTATGGCCTCCTTTCCGGCCGCCGCGCCCGCCTGCGCTCGCCCGCGCTGCCGCGTGCGTCGGTGTCCGACGCCCGCGACCGCGCCCCGGGGCTCTGCCCCGATTCGCCCGCACGCCCGATCCGCCAGGCCCCCTGGGGCCAATGGCAAGTGGGCTCCAGCCCAGAACGTTTGTTAAAAAAAATCAATTAATTAAAATTAATAAAAGAATTAATTAAATAATAATTAAAATAATTATTTTGTTAATTAAATGAATTAACTTAATTAATACTGTTAATTAACCTGCTAATTACCTAATTATTCAATTAGTCAGCACTAACCGAAACTGACATGTGGGTCCCCTACCTAGTTGACCAGTCAACTGGTCAACAGTTGACCTGGTCAACGGGGTCCACTGTCAGCCTCTGGTGGCCCTGCTGTGTGCACTCTGATGGGTGCACATAGCAATTTCACCTTTTAATTCGGATTAATATTAATTTCAGTAAATGTTTAAAACTTTGAAAAATCATACTAAATAATTCGTAGCTCGGATGAAAAAGTTTTCTACATGAAAATTGCTCAAAACGACGAGACGAATTCGGATACGCGGTCCGTTCGTCTTCTACACATCCCTAGAATAGAGAACCTATAGCTTTCCCCCTCCGTTTCATCTGTCCGAAAAATGCAAACATCGGGAAAACTTTCCCGAATGTTTCCCCCCTTCCACGGTACCGCGTAGCACCGCGTTAGAACACGTCTAGCTCTGCATGTTGTCCTGTTATGCACTTGCTTACTATGTATTTACTGTTTCTTCCCCCTCTTCTCTCCGGTAGACCCCGAGACTGCCGCTGATGCCACTATGATCGACTACGTCGACGACGACCCCTCCTTGCCAGAGCAACCAGGCAAGCCCCCCCATTGATCATCCCAATATTGCCCATTCCATTCTCTCATGCTTGCATTAGATTTTGCTACTGTTATTGTTTGCTCCTATTCTGATGCATAGCCTGCTATTGTATCTGCTGTTGTACCTTACCTGCTTATCCTAAATTGCTTAGTATCGGTTGGTTAGTGATACATCAGTGACCCCCACCTTGTCCCTGTTGCCCCTGCTTCATCATCGAAGACCAGGCCCCGACACCGCACATCACTTTCCCCTTTGTTGCTCGACACTATTGGGTTAATATCGAGTGCCGAGGGTGAGACCTCTTCAACACTGCTGTTGTTAACTTGTAGTGTAGCTATTCGGTCGTGGTCATCGAGGGTGATTTCCTCCTTAACCACTTCTGATACGGCTCTGTCGTGCAACCCCTCAAGTGTGAACCTCGAGGGTGGATCCTCTTACGTTCACCTTGATGATTACATCGAGTGGAATTCACCGGGGGTGATTCCTCGGGTTTTCCCCTTGATGTTTGGACACCCGAATACTTAGACTTTACCCCTGTTACTGGGAAAGACGGGTCAACCCTGAGGGGTACCCGCGCGAGCTTAATTGCGAGTGATGTGGAGACGGGTTGACCTGGAGGGTGCCCGCGAGATAATTACGAGGCGTGGCCGGGCATTCCTAGCCCTTGCCACAAGTCCTCGAGACGGGGCAACGGGGTCACATCTTTCGTGAGTCTTTGCTTGTTACCGCGCGTTCCTAATCCACTACGACTTGGATATTTGATCCGAGGGGCCTCTGGCCTGATAGCACTAACCATCACGTGGGCATAGTATGGGCGTTCTGCGTCGTATGCATCAGCCGAAGCTTAATAGACGTCAGCGACTGAGAGGCGCGCGTCGGGTTGGACTGTGTAAGCACCTGCCTTGTTGAAAGAGGTAGCTAGGTCTGCTCACCGGCCGCGTTCGCAACGTGCAGGAGTTCCCGGGGAGATGGCCCATGACCCCTGGGGTCATAGGTTTAGTCCGGCGTGTTGGCCTCTCTATTAAGCCTAGGTCGGGTTGCGGCGTATTGTTTGGCCGAGGCCGGGCATGACCTAGGAAAGTGTGTCCGGCCGGAGTTAATCGAGCGTGGTGGGTAAGTTGGTGCACCCCTGCAGAGAAGAACACATCTATCGATAGCCTGTCCTACGGTAACAGACACTTGGAGTTGTATCCCGATTGATACAACTAGAACTGGGTACTTGTGATGAGACTAGATGGTGATGAGTAATGGATTGTGATGATAACTGGATAGTATGTCTCTGGGATTGCTTTCTCACAGGGAGTCGAGAAAGGATCTCTGGCCGAGGTTGATAACACTACTACTACTTTACTTTATGCTACTCTACTCCCTCCTGTTGCTGCAAGATGGTGGTTTTCAGAAGATCCTAGTCTTCGATAGGACTAGGTTCTCCCCTCCATTCTAGCATTTCTGCAGTCCAGTCCACATATACAGCCTTCCTTTGGTAATGTTGCATATGTAGTGTAGATCCTTACTTGCGAGTACTTTGGATGAGTACTCACCGTTGCTTTGCTACCCCCTTTCCCCCTTCTTTCTACTTTCTGGTTGATGCAACCAGATGGTGGAGTCCAGGATCCAGACGACCCCACCGACGACTGCTACTACACTGAGGGTGCCTACTACTACGTGGAGGCCGCCGATGACCAGGAGTAGTTAGGAGGCTCCCAGGCAGGAGGCCTTGCCTTTTCGATCGATGTTGCTTTTGTGCTAGCCTTCTTAAGGCAAACTTGTCTAACTTATGTCTGTACACAGATATTGTTGCTTCCGCTGACTCTTGTGTTTTCGAGATTATGTATTCGAGCCCTCAAGGCCCCTGGCTTGTAATATAAAGCTTGTATTATTTTATTTTGTGTTTAGAGTTGTGTTGTGATATCTTCCCGTGAGTCCTTGATCTTGATCGTACACAATTGCGTGTATGATTAGTGTACGATTGAATCGAGGGCTTCACAAGTTGGTATCAGAGCCGGCTGCCTGTAGGTAGCCCCCTTTCCAACCCCTTGGCCGAAGTTGAGTCTAGTCACTGAAAAACTTTTACTAACATTGGCTGTGTGGCTTACGGGCCCACGTCGCCATTGGATGGTATTAGGATCTTTTACTCCTCGTCTATACTCTGGGACTCTGATCTCTCTTCCATTCGGGTTAAACAAATTTACTAACTTTAACATTAGGATCTCGTGACCACATTCACCCCGAAGTTGGATAAAGCCATAGTTATTCCTTAGAATAGCATTTTGGGTAGTGCACACACTATCGTGCTGACTACTAAGTGGTATACATCGTACCTATTTCATTATGCTTGTTTCATCATGAATGATCCTTGCCTTTGCAAATGCTCAATGCTGAACTACCCCCTGTTACATGTTAGCATGATTGTTAGACCCGCTGGTCGTGGCCGTGGTGCCAACGATCCACCACCGCCTGAATTCCTTGCTGGAATGATGCAACAGTTTGAGTTGAATCGCCAGTTTATGGAAGGAATGATGGCTCAGTTTCCTCGTCCGAACATGAATCAACAGCCAACCCCAGTAACTCTGCAGGACTTCTTGCGCCTCAACCCAACTATCTACCACAACTCAACTCAACCCCTTGATGCTGATGACTGGCTCCGCGACATCATGTATGAAATGGAGTCTGCTAGTGTGGCCCTGCCAGCTATGTCACCTTTGCATCTTTCTTTCTGAAGGGTCCCGCTGCTCAATGGTGGGACAGCCACAGGCGTACTCTACCTGCTGGAACGGTCATCACTTGGCCGGATTTCCAAGCCGCCTTCTGTGCCCGCTTCATTCCTCAGAGAATCATGGACAAGAAGAAGCGAGAGTTCCGCAACCTCACCCAAGGCAACAAGTCTGTAGATGCTTATCAGCGGGAATTTCTTGACTTGTCATGTTACGCTGAAGAAGACATCGCAACTGATGCCCGTAAGCAAGAGAAGTTTCGTGATGGACTTCACCCTGATATCAAGCTAGCACTGCTCGTTCATGACTTTGCCGACTTCGCCATCTTGGTGAACAAGGCTATTCAGGTTGAGACTGGTCTTCAGGAACACCAGGGATCCCTCAGGCGCAGCCGTGACGCTGACTCATCTTCGGCCCCGTCAGCGGAGAAGCGTCGGATATGGATTCCCCACAACATGTATCGTCCAACTGCACCTGCTCCAAGACAGTCCTATGTTGCACCTCGTCTGCCTCCTTCACCGCAGAGGCAGCCTATTCGGGCTGTAACACCCCAAGCTTCTGCTCCCAATCCCAATGATGGTCTGTGCTTCAAGTGTGGCCTTCCAGGTCACCGTTCCAGGAAATGCCCTCAAAATCAAAATCAGCTGGCTATGCCTTCAACTGGCCGTAACAATCAGCCCCATAACAACCATGCCAGACCTTATGGTCGTGGTCAGGCTAATCATATTGCTCTGAATGAAGCTCAAGGCCAGCCTGCCACTGTGATGGGTACTCTTCTTGTTAATTCAATACCAGCATCTGTTTTGTTTGATTCAGGAGTGTCGCATTCTTTCATATCAGAAGAGTTTGCATTCATGCATGGCATTAAATACGAAGAGATGCACACTCCACTAGTAGTAAAAACCCCTGCGGGCCAATGCCAAACCTCCATGGTTAGCCACAATGTTTCAGTTGAAATCGAAGGGTTGGAATTTTTTGCATCCCCCATTATTCTGAAGTCTTCCAATATTGACCTCATTCTGGGAATGGATTGGTTGAAAGCACATACGGCTTCTATCGTTTGCGCCACTAAAACCGTCCACCTTCTGCACCCTTCAGATGAGATAGGAAGCTACAATGCTCGTCTGGTTCAAAACGCTGAAGCACGACTTTATGCTTTGAATGCGTTGAACGCAGCACCTCTGGAGGGAATTGAAAAGATTCTAGTCGTTCACGACTTCCAAGACATATTTCCAGAAGAACTTCCAGGAATACCCCCTGCCCGGGCTGTCAAGTTCGTCATCGACTTGAAACCAGGCACCGTTCCTATTGCCAAACGACCGTACAAGATGCCACCTCATGAACTCCTTGAGCTTAAGGAGGAAATTGGCAAATCTCTTCACAAGGGTTTCATTCGTCCAAGTTCCTCTGCTTGGGGAGCACCTTCTCTCTTCGTCAAGAAGAAGGACGGAACGAACCGTTTGGTCCAAGACTATCGTCCTATCAACCAAGCTACAATTCAGAACAAATATCCCCTTCCTCGGATCAATGATCTGTATGATCAACTTGCTGGTTCATCAATATTCTCTAAGCTCGACTTGAGGTTGGGTTACCACCAGATCCGTGTTCGCGAAGAGGATATTCCAAAGACCGCCTTCGTCACTCGTTATGGTTCTTACGAGTACACCGTCATGTCTTTCGGCTTGACCAATGCTCCAGCCACATTCTCCCGTCTGATGAACTACATATTCACGGATTACCTCGACAAGTTCGTCGTAGTCTATCTGGATGATATACTGGTATATTCGAAGAATAAAGAAGAACATGCTGAACATCTTCGTCTTGTTCTGGAGAAGCTTCAAGAGCATCAACTTTATGCCAAGTATTCCAAGTGCGAATTCTGGCTTCCTGAAGTCACCTACCTTAGGCATGTCATCTCCAAGGATGGTATTGCCGTCAACCCAGAGCGAGTTCAGGCTATTCTTGACTGGACCCCTCCAAAGACTGTCAAGCAAGTCAGAAGCTTTCTCGGACTAGCCAGCTATTGTCGCCGCTTTGTTGAGAACTTCTCCAAGATCGCCAAGCTACTGACTAATCTGCTTCACAAAGGCGTTAAGTTCGATTGGACAGACAAATGCCAGGAAAGTTTCCAAGCACTCAAGGACAAGCTGACTTCTGCCCCAGTGCTTGCTCCCCCTGATTCTCGCAAGGACTTCGTCATCTATTGCGACGCTTCACGTCAAGGATTAGGTTGTGTCCTAATGCAAGAGCGCAGAGTGATTGCTTATGCCTCCCGTCAAGTGCGTCATCATGAAGAGAACTACCCAGTTCATGACCTCGAGCTTGCTGCGGTTATCTTTGCACTAAAGCTATGGCGACAGTATCTTCTCGGTAATCGTTGTGAGATCTTCACCGATCATCAGAGTCTGAAGTACCTGTTTACTCAGCCAGATCTGAACCTTCGTCAGCAGCGGTGGATGGAAGCTATTGCTGACTACAACTGCGGTATATCTTATACCCCTGGCAAGGCTAATGTAATGGCCGATGCCCTGAGCCGTAAGTCTTATTGCAATAATCACCAGGTCTACAAAGCTCAACCCCGCCTTTATGAAGAGCTATGCAAACTGAACCTTCAACTAGTTCCACAGGGTTCTCTGAATAACCTTGTCTTGGAACCAACTCTTCTGAAAGCAATCAAGTCTGCTCAAGCCAAAGATGCTCATGTTGGTCTGATGAAAAAGGATCTTGCATTAGAGAAATCCAGAGATTTCTCACTTGGTGAAGATGGAACCTTATACTTCAGAGATTGCATTGTAGTACCCAGGTTCGAGCTTATGACAGAGAAGGTGATGAAAGAAGCGCATGACACCCCTCTCTCAATTCATCCGGGAAGTACCAAGATGTATCTAGGCATCCGTCAGAAGTACTGGTGGTCTAATATGAAGCAAGACATTGCTCGATATATTGAAGAATGTGACGTTAGTCGTCGCGTCAAAGTAGAACATCAGAAACCGGCTGGACTTCTACAACCGCTTCCGATTCCTGAATGGAAGTGGGATAAGATCCAAATGGACTTCGTCACTGGCCTTCCCAAGTCTCAGAAAGGTAACGATGCTATCTTTGTCGTCATCGACCGATTCTCGAAGGTTGCTCACTTTCTGCCAGTCAAGGAGACTATCACTACTAGTCAATTAGCAAACTTGTATATCTCCAGAATTGTGTCACTCCACGGCATTCCGAAGGAGATCAGTTCAGACCGCGGAAGTATATTCACTTCAAAGTTCTGGGATAGTTTCCAAGAGGCGATGGGAACTCATATAACCTGGAGCACTGCTTATCATCCCCAATCCCAAGGCCAAGTCGAGCGAGTCAGTCAAATTCTTGAAGACATGCTTCGAGCTTGTGTTATTTCTTTCGGCAAGAAGTGGGAAGAATCTCTCCCTCATGCGAAGTTCTCTTATAACAACAGTTATCAAGCCAGCTTGAAAATGGCACCCTTTGAAGTGCTTTACGGACGCAAGTGCCGAACCCCTCTGAATTGGTCAGAAACTGGAGAACGGACGCTCATTGGTCCAGACATTATTCAACAAGCTGAAGAGCAGGTTCGCATTGTCCGGGATAATCTCAAGGCGGCCCAGTCCCGCCAGAAGAGCAACTATGACCGGAAACACTGGGGTTCAACTTATCAACCTAGTGAACAAGCTTATCTGCGTGTCACTCCTTTGAGAGGCACCCATCGGTTCGGAGTCAAGGGCAAGCTAGCTCCGCGCTACATTGGTCCTTTCCGCATTCTGGCCCGTCGTGGGCTGGTGGCTTATCAACTTGAGTTGCCACCTCAGTTCTCTCATGTTCATGATGTCTTCCACGTGTCGCAACTTCGTCGTTGCTTCAAGGATCCGAAACTGTAATGCCCCAGATGTAACTTGCCATATTTGTAATCCAACTCTTGCCATTTCCGGCTATGTGTTATGATATTCCTCCGTAGTTGGGTTCTCTTCGTCTTGCATTTTTGGTCATGTCATGCATTTCATATCATGTCATCATGTGCATCGCATTCGCATACGTGTTCGTCTCATAAATCCGAGCATCTTTCCCGTTGTCCATTTTGCAATCCGGCGCTCCTATGTCTCCCGGCGTCCCCTTTTACATTTCTTCGTGAGCGGGTATTAAACATTCTCGGAATGGACCGAGGTTTGACATGTGGCCTTGGTATAGCACCGTAAGACCGCCTGTCAAGTTTCGGGTCAATCGGAGTTCGTTTGGTACTCCAACGGTTAACCGGGTAACCGTGAAGGCCTCGTGTGTGTTGCAGCCCAACACCCCTTCAAAACAGCCCAATAACCCATCTAAGACACTCCCATGTCCTCCGCCGTTCGATCACGATCGCGTGGCCGAAAACCGCTCTCCATTTGGAGCTTCCTAGCCCCCTCTAGCTATAAATATGTGCACCTCTCCGTCAAATCCGGGTCCAAAACCCTAGTCCACTCCTCTTCCCGCGCCGCCGGACGAAAATCCGCCGGCCGGACGTGTCCGCGTCGCCCGCCGCCGCGCCTCGACCAACCCCGTGACGCCACGTGTCCCCGCCGCCTGCCTCCACCGCGCGCCGCCGCCGGCCCGCGGAGCCCATCGCGGGCCCGCGCGAGCCCGCAGCCGCTGCCGCCCGCCTCCCGCGCCCAGCGCGCCTCGCCTCCCCGGCCCGCGCCCGGCGCCGCCCTCTCCGTCGCCCGCGCCGGCCACCGCCGCCTCCGCCGGCGCCCCGTCGACCTCGCACCTCCCCGCCGCCTCTGGCCGCCGCCGCGCCGTCCCGGCGCCGCCCCGCGCCGCCCGGATCCGTCCAGATCCGCCTCCGCCGCCGCCTCCCCGTCGCACTCCGGCGCGGATCCGGCGAGCCGCGCCGCCGCCTCGATCCGCGTGCCCGGCAGGGTTGACTTTCCCCGAGCCCGAATTTTTCTCTAAGTCTTTTATTTTCATCATCATCATGCCATGCTTATCATGCCTTAACTTTGCATCTGTAGCTCCGTTTCGCGCGTACAATATGTCGAGTTGTTCGCCCGGAAGAGTACATCATTTTGTTCCATTGCATCATTTTAATTTGAGGTCATATTGATGCCCGAAATGCTGTTATAAGAGGGCTAGTTGATGTTAGTTGCTGGATTTTATCTGAACATTCACTTTTGTCATTTTTGCCATGATTGATGTATACCGCCTATGAAGTTGAGTCCTACATGAGTTTTGTAATATGCCATGTTACCTTTCTAGAGAATTTTTCCATGTATTTTTGTGATCTATGTGGTGACTAGCACAAGCATGCAAACTAGGTCACCTGATGTTGCTGATTTCAGAGACTTAGTAATTTCACTAAGTCCCTGACTGCTGTTATTTTTATGCCATGTGTTCATGTTGTTTCTGAGAGATCTATGCATAATTTGAGCATGATCAGTAAGGGAGTTTTGAACTTGAGTATTTGATCTATCCATCCATGCCTTTGTTTGCAATTATGGAGTGCCATAGCTTGTGTCAATCGAGCTCTACTTTTGCTACAAAATGTTGCTGGCAGATTGTTTACGTGTTATTCGATTTTGCCAAGCTTGGTGTAGTTGATCCGTGCATGCTATGATGTTACTATTGCCATGTCTTGTTACTATGACATGTCTTCTTGATGTATGTATGCTTAGTTTATCATGCAATGCTCCGTAGTGAGTGCATCGAGCTCACGAACATGCCTAGTCGTTATCTGTTTTTGACATGTCCAGTTTTCTGCTAAGTCTGTAACCTGTAACGAAACTTGCTTATTTGTCATGGGTGTAATCATATTTTATGATCCTTTTTGGCTTATGGTCAGTAAGAGACTTTTGTCAAGTGCTATGTTTAGATTCATGCCATGCCTTATTTTGCTATGCTCTGATCCTGTAGCATATTGTTTC
This sequence comes from Aegilops umbellulata, assembly GCA_032464435.1. Classification (NCBI taxonomy): domain Eukaryota; kingdom Viridiplantae; phylum Streptophyta; class Magnoliopsida; order Poales; family Poaceae; genus Aegilops; species Aegilops umbellulata. The sequence continues at coordinate 330,254,878 of CP136060.1, forward strand.
ATTGCTCTGAACATGCCATCCTGATGTTAGTTTCTGCTTTGTTGATATTTTCACCAAGTCTGTGAACCTGTTATCTTTTGCAATTTTGCCATGCTTGTTTGGACCTGTTATGATGTGATTTAGCCGTAGATCAGTGTTCATCTTTTGTCAAGCATCTTGAGTAGTTTTCTGTCATATGCTTTGTTGCCATGTTTGGGTGAAGTAGCTTAATTATTTGTTGCTTGCTAAGCAGCATCATGCTGTTTATGGCAGATTCGTGTCATTCTTGTATTGCTTGCCATTTGCAAACCGTGCATCCGATTCCGGTGAACTTCATATCGATTTCAACCGAAATTACCTCATCTATCCAGTGGCATGCTTGGTTTGCCAAGATTATGCCCTGTTCATCCTTGTCCTTCCGGAGCATGCATACGCATTGCATATCACCTCTCGCATATCATGCCGTGTTTTGCATCATGTTGCTTGCGCATTGCATCGTGGTTGATATTGGTTCCTTTGCTTGTTCTCTTGTCTTGGGTAGAGCCGAGAGGTGAGTACGTGACCTAGGATTCCGTTGAGAACGTTTTTGAGGACCAAGCTTTCGACAACTCTGAGAACCTTGCAGGCAAGATGACCATACCCTCGAAATCACTTCTATCTTTGCTTGCTAGATTGCTCGCTCTTTTGCTATGCCCATGCTGCGATACCTACCACTTGCTATATCATGCCTCCTATATTGCCTTGTCAGCCCCTAACCATCCATGTCCTAGCAAACCGTTGTTTGGCTATGTTACTGCTTTGCTCAGCCCCTCTTATAGCGTTACTAGTTGCAGGTGAAGATGAAGTTTGTTCCTTGTTGGAACATGGACTTGTTGTTCCTTGTTGGAACATGTTTACTTGTTGGGATATCACAATACCTCTTATTTAATTAATGCATCTATATACTTGGTGAAGGGTGGAAGGCTCGGCCTTATGCCTGGTGTTTTGTTCCACTCTTGCCACCCTAGTTTCCGTCATACCGGTGTTATGTTCCCGGAGTTTGCGTTCCTCACACGGTTGGGTGATTTATGGGACCCCCTTGACAGTTCGCTTTGAATGAGACTTTTCCAGCAAGGCCCAACATTGGTTTTACCATTTGCCACCTAAGCCTTTTTCCCTTGGGTTCTGCAGACTCAAGGGTCATCTTTATTTTAACCCCCCCGGGCCAGTTCTCCTTCGATTGCTGGTCCAACTAGAGCCACTTGCGGTGCCGCCCTGAGGCAACTTGGGGTATCTTCGGTTGCCGTACGTAGTGTTCATCCGGATGTGCCCTGAGACCGAGATATGTGCAGCTCCTATCAGGATTTGTCGGCACAATCGGGCGGCTTTGCTGGACTTGTTTTGTTGCTGCCGGAATGTCTTGTAGTCCGGGATTCCGAGATTGATCGGGTCTTCCCGGTAGAAGGAATATCCTTCGTTGACCGTGAGAGCTTATAATGGGCTAAGTTGGGACACCCCTGCAGGGTATTATCTTTCGAAAGCCGTGCCCGCGGTTATGAGGCAGATGGGAATTTGTTGATGTCCGGTTGTAGAAAACCCGAAGTTGACCTTAACTAAAACACATCAACCGCGTGTGTAACCGTGATGGTCTCTTCTCGGCGGGGTCCGGGAAGTGAACACGGTTGTTGGAGTTATGTCTGACGTAGGTCGTTTCAGGATCACTTCTTGATCACTTCTAGTTTCACGACCGTGCTTTGCCTTCTCTTCTCGCTCTCTTTTGCGCTGTAGCCACCATATGCTAGTCGCTTACTGCAGCTCCACCTCACAAACCCCTTTCCCACCTTTAAGCTTAAATAGTCTTGATCTCGCGGGTGTGAGATTGCTGAGTCCCCGTGACTCACAGATATTATCACCACAGTTGCAGGTACCAACGATGCCAGTGCAGATGACGCGACCGAGCTCACTTGGGAGTTCGACGAGGAACGTGGCCGTTACTATGTTTCTTTTCCAGATGATCAGTAGTGGAGCCTAGTTGGGTGATCCGGGGATCTGTTTAGCATTTGGGGTAGCCTTCTTTCATTTTGGTACCGTAGTCGGACCTTGAGTGTAATCTGTATGATGGATGTTATTTATGTACTTGTGTGAAGTGGCGATTGTAAGCCAACTATGTATCCTTCCCCTTTTATTTATTACATGGATTGTGTGAAGATTACCTCACTTGCGACATTGCTTTCGATGCGGTTATGCCTCTAAGTCGTGCCTCGACACGTGGGAGATATAGCCGCATCGAGGGCGTTACAAGTTGGTAATCAGAGCCTTTCCCCGACCTTAGGAGCCCCCACTGTTTGATCGTCTTTAGTGGCCGAGTTGTGTCTAGAAAAATGTTTTGAGTCTTTTAGGAATTATATATCGGAGAGTTTAGGAATTCTTTTTACTCCCCAGTCCCTTCGACCTTCTGGTGAGGCTTCCTGACGTAGAGTTTTGACTCTTCTCTTCTCAAATTTCACTAAAAATTTTTTTAGGATCACGCGGGTATATTACAATCGTTCCGATGGTTTTATGATGACAACATTGTCTTGGTTGCCTCCTGACATTTAGGGGTTGTGGCAGTGTCCCGGGGAGTTGAGCTCCGAGGTGTTGTCGTCATAATTTTATCGTTGCGGTTTTGGAATACCTGAGTTTAGTACGCCGACATCGAAAATCTCTTTTGTACAGTTGTTGGTGAGATAACCCTGATAGCCCAGTACTGTGGCGAGTGCAGGGGTATTGCCATGACTTGTATAACGGATGCTTTTCGAAGGTTGAGGTAGGCGATTTCCGAAGGTTTCTTGGTTATGTGTTGAAGGATGGATACAGCTGGTTGTAGGATTTGTTAGTTTGGGTGAGATATTATGCTTCCCCTGTATCCCCAACACCTGATTGCATAACCAGAAAGTTTCGGGAGTTTATAAGTGGGAATTCTTGTAGCTTTAGTATTTCTTCCACAGATATTTGGTTTGTGATTGGGTAATCCTTACCAAGTATTTGTTCACTTCCGTACCTTGTTGATTTTATTCCTTACCATGTTCTAAGTGGCTTCTCAATTTTGGAAGTGTGATGATTTACATTGGAATTCATTCGTTCATTCTCGTTCGAATGTTAATTGTGAAGACTATATGTTGCAATTTCGTTCCTTTGATTCAGCCTCAATATATCTCTGTCAAGATGCTAATGGATGTCACCCTCTTCAGGATGGCTCCACCAATGCGTCAGAATCCGGAACGCAATGAAGGGAATCAGGCTAACCCTCCGCCACCACCTCCACCTCCGGAAGCTTGGCAGGCCCTGATGACTGCCACAAATGCCAATGCTCAGATTCTGATTCAGCTCTTGCAAGATCGCAACCAAGGGCAAGCTAATCAAGAGAATCAAGGCCAAGGCAACAATCAGCCGCACTTCGCTTCACTGAACCAGTTCCTTGCTAATCAGCCAAAGACCTTCAGCTACTGTGTCGAGGCCACAGACGCTGATGATTGGCTCGTGGACATCAGCAAGCATTTCGAGTGCAGCAATGTGAGACCTGAGGACTTTGTCAAGTTTGCCTCTTTTCAACTCAAAGATCAAGCTGCTGAGTGGTTCCAGCAATACAAAGATTCCAGAGGAGGTCGTGTGATCACTTGGGATGATTTCCGTCGTGACTTCAAAGCACACCACATTCCAGAAAGTGTTGTTGAGCTTAAGCGTGAGGAATTCCGCAATCTCAAGCAAGGCAACATGTCTGTCTATCAATACAACACTCAGTTCCAGAAGCTCTCTCGTTTTGCAAGGCAAGACATCCCTGATGAGAAGAGTATGATCTACCAATTCAGGCGTGGTCTCAGAGAAGATCTGCAACTTGCTCTCGTGCTTTTCGAGCCATTAAAGTATGATGAATTCTACAACATGGCACTGAAACAAGAAGCTGCTCAGCTCAAGTGTGAGGCATCTAAGAAGAGAGTCAGAGACGCAGTTCAGTATTCTTCTTCCTCACTTGTGGCAGCTAAGCAACAGAAGTTCTGGTTGCCTCCTCCTCCTCCGTTCCGTCAGCCTTATCAACAGAAGAATTCAAGTGGTCGTGGATCTTCCCACCCACCCAACCCTGGCTATCAGAACAAGTCTCAGAACCAAACTCCAAGGCCAAGTGCTCCTTACCATCGTCCGCTCTCAGAGGTGACTTGTAACAAATGTCAGCAAAAGGGTCACTATGCGAACAAGTGCTTCAACCAGAGGCGCCTTCCGCCTCCTCCTCCTGTGAAATCTTCCAGCAATGCAGTGGTCAAGCATAATCCTAAGCATGCCAAGGTGAACATGTTGAATGTAGCTCAAGCAGAGGATTCTTCTGAAGTGATCATGGGTTAACTTAATTATTTTGTTAATTACATGGATTAACTTAATTAATACTGTTAATTAACCTGCTAAATACCTAATATTCAATTAGTCAGCACTAACAAAAACTGACATGTGGGTCCCCTGCCTAGTTGACCAGTCAACTGGTCAACAGTTGACCTGGTCAACGGGGTCCACTGTCAGCCTCTGGTGGCCCTGCTGTGTGCACTCTGATGGGTGCACATAGCAATTTCACCTTTTAATTTGGATTAGTATTAATTTCAGTAAATGTTTAAAACTTTGAAAAATCATACTAAATAATTCGTAGCTCGGATGAAAAGGTTTTCTACATGAAAATTGCTCAGAACGACGAGACGAATTTGGATACACGGTCCGTTCGTCTTCTACACATCCCTAGCATAGAGAACCTATAGCTTTCCCCCTCCGTTTCATCTGTCCGAAAAATGCAAACATCGGGAAAACTTTCCCGAATGTTTCCCCCCTTCCACGGTACCGTGTAGCACCGCGTTAGAACACGTCTAGCTCTGCATGTTGTCCTGTTATGCACTTGCTTACTATGTATTTACTGTTTCTTCCCCCTCTTCTCTTCGGTAGACCCCGAGACTGCCGCTGATGCCACTGTGATCGACTACGTCGACGACGACCCCTCCTTGCCAGAGCAACCAGGCAAGCCCCCCCTTTGATCATCCCGATATCGCCCATTCCATTCTCTCATGCTTGCATTAGATTTTGCTACTGTTATTGTTTGCTCCTATTCTGATGCATAGCCTTCTTTTGTATCTGCTGTTGTACCTTACCTGCTTATCCTAAATTGCTTAGTATAGGTTGGTTAGTGATACATCAGTGACCCCCACCTTGTCCCTGTTGCCCCTACTTCATCATCGAAGACCAGGCCCCGACACCGCACATCACTTTCCCCTTTGTTGCTCGACACTACTGGGTTAATATCGAGTGCCGAGGGTGAGACCTCTTCAGCACTGCTGTTGTTAACCTGTAGTGTAGCTATTCGGTCGTGGTCATCGAGGGTGATTTCCTCCTTAACCACTTCTGACACGGCTCTGTCGTGCAACCCCTCAAGTGTGAACCTCGAGGGTGGATCCTCTTACGTTCACCTTGATGATTACATCGAGTGGAATTCACCGGGGGTGATTCCTCAGGTTTTCCCCTTAATGTTTGGACACCCGAATACTTGGACTTTACCCCTGTTACTGGGAAAGACGGGTCGACCCTGAGGGGTACCCGCGCGATCTTAATTGCGAGTGATGTGGATACGGGTTGACCTGGAGGGTGCCCGCGAGATAATTACAAGGCGTGGCCGGGCATTCCTAGCCCTTGCCATAAGTCCTCGAGACGGGACAACGGGGTTAAATGTTTCGTGAGTCTCTGCTTGTTACCGCGCGTTCCTAATCCACTACGATTTGGATATTTGATCCGAGGGGCCTCTGGCCTGATAGCACTAACCATCACGTGGGCATAGTATGGGCGTTCTACGTCGTATGCATCAGCCGAAGCTTAATAGACGTCAGCGACTGAGCGGCACGCGCTGGGTTGGACTGCGTAAGCGCCTGCCTTGTTGAAGGAGGTAGCTAGGTCTGCTCACCGGCCGCGTTCGCAACGTGCAGGAGTTCCCGGGGAGATGGCCCATGACCCCTGGGGGCATAGGTTTAGTCCGGCGTGTTGGCCTCTCTATTAAGCCTAGGTCGGGTTGCGGCGTATTGTTTGGCCGAGGCCGGGCATGACCCAGGAAAGTGTGTCCGGCCGGAGTTAATCGAGCGTGGTGGGTAAGTTGGTGCACCCCTGCAGGGAAGAAAACATCTATCGATAGCCTGTCCTACGGTAACGGGCACTTGGAGTTGTATCCCGATTGATACAACTAGAACTGGATACTTGTGGTGAGACTGGATGGTGATGAGTAATGGATTGTGATGATAACTGGATAGTATGGCTCTGGGATTGCTTTCTCGCAGGGAGTCGAGAAAGGATCTCTGGCCGAGGTTGATAACACTACTACTAATTTACTTTATGCTACTCTACTCCCTCCTGTTGCTGCAAGATGGTGGTTTTCAGAAGATGCTAGTCTTCGATAGGACTAGGTTCTCCCCTCTATTCTGGCATTTCTGCTGTCCAGTCCACATATACAGCCTTCCTTTGATAATGTTGCATATGTAGTGTAGATCCTTGCTTGCGAGTACTTTGGATGAGTACTCACGGTTGCTTTGCTACCCCTTTCCCCCCTTCTTTCTACTTTTTGGTTGATGCAACCAGATGGTGGAGTCCAGGATCCAGACGACCCCACCGACGACTGCTACTACACTGAGGGTGCCTACTACTACGTGGAGGCCGCCGACGACCAGGAGTAGTTAGGAGGCTCCCAGGCAGGAGGCCTTGCGTTTTCGATCGATGTTGCTTTTGTGCTAGCCTTCTGAAGGCAAACTTGTCTAACTTATGTCTGTACTCAGATATTGTTGCTTTCGCTGACTCTTGTGTTTTCGAGCTTATGTATTCGAGCCCTCGAGGCCCCTGGCTTGTAATATGAAGCTTGTATTATTTTATTTTGTGTCTAGAGTTGTGTTGTGATATCTTCCCATGAGTCCTTGTTCTTCGAGGGCGTCACAATGACCAATGCCGATTTTCACGTGTAAAATTCTCATTGGCCGACGGAACCACGTGTCAGCTCCGCGTTGGCACAGGTGTCACTCATCCAATGGGCGAGATGCGCCTATGATATGTCGACACGTGGACCGACCCAACAGTGGCCCATTCAGGATAAAAGGCCGGGCCTGTCAAAATAAGCGGGCCGGCCCATTAGCGGGCTACTTGAGTCAGGCCCATTTACAAGAACGGCCCATACAAGTTACACAGAATCGGCCCATCAAAGGCCCATTCTAGATTTGACAATTCCAGGCCATCGTCAGTTTTAGCCCGTTAACGACCCGCTACGTCTTTGGGCCCAATTGCGGCCCGAGCTTCTTTCGGCCTGTTAGTAGCCCATCGTCAATTCCAGCCCGTTAACGGCCCGGAACATCTTTCGGCCTTTTCTCGGCCCATTCTGCAATTGGGCCAATTCTAGCCCGCTGTGACTTTAGGCCTGTCCTCGGCCCATCCGGTAAATGGGCCAATTCCTAGCCAATTTTGTCTCCCGGCCTATGAACGGCCCGCACAACAGTTGGGCCTTTGACTTTAGGTCCATTAGGGGCCCACGTTCCGCAGGGCATCATTTTGGCCCAACGCGACTTTTGGCCTGTTAAAAGCCTAGTTTGCGAATTGGGCCTCCTCTGCCCCATAACACTTTCGGCCTCTTACTGGCCCGTAAAGTAAAAGGGCCTAGACAAAATTGACATCTGTTTCGGCCTGCTAGAGGCCCGCGGACCATTTCAATTTATACGGACCTATCGAGCTTTTGTCCTGTTAACGGTCTGCTAAGAGCCGGAGTTATGGCGAGCCACATTAGTTGGGATCCACTTAATATTATTTTGACCAGCCCAATTAAGGCCCGCTTTGACTACACATGTTTGTTCGTTTGTATGGCGTCCAGGAAATGTTTGGGCGTGTTGGCCCCCGTTTCAACGATATAGCATATTCAAGAATTATCCTACTCTATACTATTGCCTCTAAAAAACATACACTATACAATAAAAAGACTAAGGCATAGAAACGTAGAATAATCCTACACTATACAATAAAGAAATTACAGCCGAATATACCCACTAGGCATTATAGTTCGGCACCAGTGATAATAAAGCATACACAAACAACAAATTACATACACTGGACAAATAAAGCTCATACATCATGGACACGCATCAACAGAACTTACCAGTTGAACTATAATCTCTTCAGAAAATAGGATTGGCCGGATTCAGAAAGCACAAATTTCAGTCTGGAAAATCTCCAATTCCTTCGTGGTTACATCAGTGTCTTGTTTCATTTTTTTGACTCCTGCATCTAGTACCTGCATGTCCAGTCTCAACTTGTTGATTGTATGTTGAGAATCTTGTACACGTTGTCTTGCCACCTCTAGTTGATGCTCGAAAACATCAGCACATTCCAACTCCAATCCATCATCATTCGGTAACGGCCATGCCGCACTGCTCGCAGATCTTTGTGTTGATGTCACTTCATCCTGAAATGTTTCTGTAAGTACACATGACTAGGGCAAAAATATAGTTACAACAGTGAAGCGAGCAAGACAGACTATTTTGTACATGGCAAAACAGGACTAACAATAATGTTACACGTCATGAAGCATAAGCATGTGATATTTTAAAAATTATAAAAATGGTAGTCTGTGCAACCTACATACAGAAATCTCTCTTAGCTCACAAGAGGAGCATGATGTTGGGGCCAAATCCAAAACACAGAGCAGTTACAAATTTAGACAACATGTTGCGTATAAGTAAGCAAGCAGTTGGCCATTCTGTAGCTCAATTAAAGTCTTAGCGAGCATATTGAACAGCAGAGGGATTCATACAAACCTAGTACAACAACCAAAGCTATGCAATCATTAGCCTAGTATAAACTAGATTGTGAGCCTCATGCAGTAATAGTTGGTTAATAGACTTCAAATCTTCAGACACACTTCGCTAGAGTAATTAAATGGTAAAGCCTTTAATTATGTCATCTAATAGTTATACAAGTACCCAACATCAGGCATCATTGTTTGGGCATCTCATTAACTGAGGACAAATAAAGCAATTGAAAAGAGAAATTAACTATGCCTAAAACAAACAAGGAATTGAACTGTTGAGTTGGATACAGTGACTTACCTTAACTGGTTGAACAGGCTCAGCGCTGCTCCTAGTTCTCTTGCAAGGCTCCTTCCTAACATCTTGTACATGGAAATACTCAATCTTATCTTCATTGCACCCCCTCTGCAAGGTGACACAAACTAGTTACTCGTCTCCTTGGAAGATAAATATGCATACTTTCCAGTCTGTGAACAACACAAAAGGATGAGATTATAACAAAACAACACCACATATTGAAACATGCCACATCTCTTGCACTTGCACACAATGAAATGAGCATTTACTATGTGTGCACTATGTAAAAACTAGGCATACCTTCGAACTGGATCTCTAGGTACTCTTGGAGAGCCTACTTTAGTGTATAGCCAAACCTTTATGTCAACTATGCGTTAGAAAAGCCCCCACTACAGCAGCCCTTAGTGTTTAAATTATTGACAAGCTCTGTTAGAGTGTTAGGTCAAGAGCAACAAGTAATCAAAGCAAACAGTCCTGGTATGGCTGGCTGATGCAAACAAGCAATTAAACAGATGTGTGAGCAAATCTTACATACTCCCTCCTTCCATCTATATAGGGCCTAATCATTTTTTGAGGCTAACTTTGACCAAGTTCTATAGCAATAATATATGGCATGCAAGTTACACAAAGCATACCGTCAAATTCGTACGTGAAAGGAGCTTCCAATGATATAATTTTCACATTATACATCTCATGTATTATTAGTCTTATCAATAGTCAAAGGTGGTCTCGAAAAACACATTAGGCCCTATATAGATGGAAGGAGGGAGTATCAAGAAAATAAGCAAAGAAAGAGACTTAAAGACCATCACTTGACTGACCAGATTTAAGGGGCATTTAAACATCATGTGCAATGTATGAACTATAATAAACATGGCATATTCCAGATTCTACAATGGAATGCACATGTATTAGGTTATGCCATGTATGATGATGCCTAAATGTACACTATAGCAAGCATGAGTGATTCATCATTGCACACACAATTGAATTGCAGGTTAAGGGCTAGTTTTATTCCGCCTTTTCAGAGCTTATTGTCAAAATAAGCCATAAAAAATGTAAAGAAGTCATTTTTGAGTTATGGGCTTGGGATTAACTTATTTCGCTTTGGAGGGGGGTGTTTCGGGTAGAAGCTCACTAAAAATTGAAGGGAAGGGGAATAGTGAAATGACTCTGTTGTCTGCCTATATTACACTCAAAATGCAACTGCTCACGCCCGTGTCACACCTGACCCTCAAGTAAAAACAAACACGCAACCGTTCATTGCCCTTCCCGCTTGCATCTCCTCTCGCCTTTCCCTCTACCTCGGTCCCCTGCCTGCAACGCTAGGGTTCCTCCAGCGAGTCGTCGCCACTGGTCCCATCTGGCTTGGTCCTTGACGATGCTCTGTCCAGCTAGGCTACATGGCCGGCGGGTAGGACCAAATCTCCCTGGCTGCTCCTCCCTTTGGCGCCGCCCCTCATTCTCATGGTCTCCAGCAGCTGCTCCACTGTGGTCCGTCCAACGCACTACTTCGGCGGGCACCGCACAACTACGGCTGATGCCACACTGCGGTAGAAGGCACCTTATTCCCCCTCCCCTCCTCCCAGGCCGTGGCCTTGAGGTGCTGTTGAAGGATGAGCTCATCCAACAAGTTGAGGTTCTCCTCTGATTTTTTGCCAAATTTTCATTCTGATCCACTATACGATGAATTGCTATGAGCTGCTTCTACTGCTGCTATATGGTGCATTGCTATGAGCTGCTCCAGCTGTTGCTATATGATGAATTGCTATGAGCTGGTGCTGCTATATGATGAATTGCTATGAGCTGCTGCTGCTATATGGTGAGTTGCTATAAGCTGCTCCCGTTGCTGCTATATGATGAATTGCTATGAGCTGCTCCTGCTGCTGTTATATGATGAATTGATATGAGCTGCTCCTACCGCTGCTATATGATGAATTGCTATAAGCTGCTGGTGGTATATGATGAATTGCACACTGTTGCTGCTGCTGTTGTATGATGAGTTGATATGAGCTGCTGCTGCTATATGATGCTTTCAGGTGGTGCTGCTATATGATAATAACCAGCCACTTGGACCACCGAATTTCAATAAATAATTGTTCTTCATTTAAATGGGGTTCATGCGTTCTTCACTTAAATTAGGCAATGGGATCTCTATGGAAGACATTGACCAAAGTAGATTGTGCCAAGTAGATGGTATCTTTGTATTTGCATTTTGAACAAATAGTGATGGTCTGTTTTCCTGTCATATTAATTACTGCACTGGGTTCAGTTTGTGATGTTTGCAAGTCAAAATAATTTTCATATAATGCAATCTAGACTTTTCACTGATGATAGCAAAGATAAGCTGAAAAGGAAGGCAATGAAAAGAACTGATTGGCTTATTACCTGGAGCTTATATTCACATGTGCTTATTTTCTTAGGATAACTCATAATAACTGTCCCTAAGAAACTTGGCCAATACAACTGACATACAAATAACATGTCACGTTGATTGCAATGGAGGAGTGACCTACCATAGCACACTGTATAGGCTCACTGCTGCCTCTTCTTTTTTTGCGATGTTCCATGAAATTGCCAGATACATCTTGTACTTTTTCATTGTGTAACCCCATCTGCAAGTTGACACGGCTAATTTCAGACATCTCTACATGATAATACATTGCATATCCCTTGCACATATTTAAACCACCAATTAACGATTGTGTGCGCAGCATAAACTAGCCATGACTCTGTGTGCTGGACTAACATGCACTCTAAGGGAGCCTAATGCAGTGCACTGGAATTCCTACATGCCACCTACGATTTTGTGTAATGTACTACCTCTGTTCCTAAATATATGTCTTTGTAGAGATTCTAGTATGGACCACATACAGATGTATATAGATGCATTTTCGAGTGTAGATTCACTCATTTTGCTCCGTATGTAGCCTATAGTGGAATCTCTAGAAAGACTTATATTTAGGAACGGAGGTATGAGATAGTCTCATGTATGCCATCTACATATCTAATTTAGCAGACAATAGTAGAAATCTTGTCTGCACAAAGGGATTGCTGGTCGAAAATCCTAGCAAAATACGCTGGCAGGCACACAACAATACAAGAGAGAGAGAGACGCACTTACAAGATCATAGCAATGCCTCAGTCCAGGATCTTGGTTGGCCAAACTGTTAGATCCAGAAGAAACATCGTCCTTGTAGTTTTTGCCAGCTGCATAATAGGTAACAACGACCTGTTAGTATATTTGAAGTACATCGGGCAGGTGAAGCTGGACGGGTTTAAAGGTGACAAGTACCTAGGCCGTGGAGGGTGCTTGGCATCTTACCAGACGGTGGGAATTAGGTTAGAAACGTCAAGGGTGATGGCGCTGCGCTGGCTGTCGGGGTCCAGTAAGGAGATCTAGAACCGTCGAGTAGGGTGTTTGTGGAGCAGCTCTAGTAGGGTGGACTACGGTGTGGGCTAAGCGCATCTGTGGCTGTGGATGAGGGAGTCGGTGAAGCCGCTCCAGTGGTTGGGTTAAGTATGGTGTTGACGATGCAGATCTGCAGTCATGGACGGGGCGTCAGAAGCTGCTCCGGTAGGTTGGATGAGGTGCGACGAAGCGGATCTGAAGCCGTGGACTTTTGAGTTGGCAAATTGGCCCCGGTAGGGTTGAGAATGGTATAGGCGAAGCTACCCTGGTAGGGTTGACGATGGTGTTGGCGAAGCGGCTCCGGTAGGGTTGAGGAAGGTGTCGGCAAAGAGGATCAGAGGCCGTCGACGGGGCGCCGGTGGGGCGGCTCCGGGGGGGGGGGGGAGTGTGGATGAAGCGTCTCCGGTGGGGAGTACGAATGAGCCGCTGCAGATGCGCTGCGGTTGACGAGAGTACCGGCGAAGCAAATCTGGCGCTGTGGACAAGGCCGACACTGAAAGGGCTATGGTACAGTGGTGGATGAGTAGTCTACTTGTTTCTAGTGGAGGTGGGAGGGGTAGATGCGGCCGCAGAAGCAGATCTGGTGAGGTGGACGCCGCTGGCAGTGAATGGGCTCTGGTACGCTAGTGGATGAACAATCTAGGGTTTCGAGAGGGAAGGGGTAGAAAGGCCGATGAAGTACGGACGACGTGATGTAAGATGCTCTGGTGCTGTGGAGTTAGTCGTTTTAGCGGGATGGGGGAGAGGAAATGGGGGTGCCATGTGGTGGGGGGAACCAGAAGTTACCAAAGCAGCCCCGACCTATTATGTAGATGAGGGTAGTATTGTAACTGTTGTTCTCCGTGTACCAAGGACAAAAGGGGAATTTCGCATGCTAAAGACTAGGTGGCGGAAATTTTAGAAGGAGGCAGGAGATTTTGCCGCCCGCGGGATCGTTCGTATCCAGTTTCAACTAATTTTGGACCGTGCTAGCGGGAAGGTCATGCAAGACTGTGTACGCGGGGCACGCGTCAGCAGTTAATAACTGGTGTGAAGTCCACCCCAGAAAAGAAGACAATAACTCGGGATGATACGCCGATAACTTGGACGTTCACACGGGCGCGACCAATTGTACGGGTGTAGAGGCACGTTCACAAAAAAGGGATCAAACGCTCAGCCTATGTATTTCTCGTGTAAATAGATAATTTAGTGCCATTTGTTATTTACTTTAAACATAATGCATTGATGTGTTAGTGTAGAGGCACATAAAAAGAAATGGATATTGTAGTCCGCTACTTAAAAGTGTTACCGCATATGATTACATAGCCTCCATTTCATAAATTGCGTACCCGTTGAATTCATATATGAATATTACATATATTACTTCATAATAGAACCTTAAATCATCCAAGACTAATGAATTTGAATGCAAGAGTAACAATGGTGCATGTACATGATAGCTACATTTGTTGTTTGAAGAAACATAACTGTAACTTTGGCATGCACAATTGAAAAAGGTTTATTTAGATAGAAAAAAATGTGATATGTGAGTGTCCAATCTTTATAGCATTGAATTGATATTGTAGCTTTGGCCATGATACGAAGTAGATATCTATTTATGTTCAAGCGATGCACGTCCACGATCGCTAGATAGTGATACGTGAATGAATTGTGCAATCTCTCTCACACGCATACACATCTCATTTCCCCGTGGGCATCGGAATCACACACGCGCACTTCATGTATTTATCTCCCTCCGTCAAGGTTAGAATTCGTCTTTATACCCCGTTCTACAAGTCTCTCTCAGAGAAACACACACTCTCTCTGTCAAACACGCCCACCCCTTTAATTCCGCCCACCCACATCCACTAATGTCTCAAAGTATAATTATGTCTCTCACACATATGCCTAAGGTTAACTCGAGTTCCGGAACCATATGAATACATACAATGGGATTCCAGCAGAGCACCTTTTGTTTTGAGATCTTTCTCTCTCTCACACACACACACGCGCGCGCGCACACACACACACATGCGCGCGTGCTTGGACATTGTTTCTCGCTTCTTTTTTTCCGGCACTTGCATGCACACCGTTTTTTTATCTCCGTGATGCTTTAAGTATGCCTCGCACACATGCTATCTACCTATCCCTTAATATAGATATGTGTCACACAAACTCCTTCTCCCTACTAGCAAGATGCCCATGTGTTGCACGGAACATCAAGATGCATTTGCACGAGTAGTTTATCTTGTGGGAGAAAAGGATGAACGAGGGAATGCATTATTTGCATGTGGAGAGGGGTGTGGGTATATTTGCAAAATTTCCATAGTTTCCTTCCTATCCGTCAGATATAAATCGGATGGCCCCTATATTGCAGGATGGCAGGAACACCATCATCACCAACTCTGTTTTTTTATAAAAGTAGAGATATGTAAGTGTCACTCCCCCCCCCCACACCCACACCCACACACACTTCTCGACACCGAAGGAGTAGGGTGACACCTCGATCTTGATACTAATCTATCGACTAGCTTCTCTCTCAAACACACACACACACACACACACACACACACACACACACACACACACACACACACACACACTACCCGACACCGAAGGAGTAGGGTGGCACCTCGATCTTGATAGTAATCTATCTACTCCTCTTTCAAACACACACACATACACACACACTCGCTAGTTGTGCCTCTGTGCCTACCGCGCACACTCTCGATACGTCTTTCTCTTCCTCCCCCTCCCCCAACCCCAACAATGACAGCAGAAGGGTGGCAACTCGATCTAATCTTAATCTGTCAATTGGTTTGTCTCTCAAACATTGTGTCTCCGTGCCTCGCTCATACACACTCGATACGTCTTTTTCTCCTTAGCCCCCTCGATAAGTAGACTTCTCGCGCGCGCATAGCTATAGTGACGATGACGCTGAACCCAGTGTGCCTTGTTTTCACCGGCCTCATGTGATAGTTTTCACCCTGTTTTCTGTTAATTAACAAGGCAACCTTTTATTTCTTACTACTAGTGAATCTGAAATCATTCGGGGCAGACATAAAATATATCACTTCAACCCAATTATCACAATAACTATTTTAAAAGAAACTAGCTAGATGCCCGTACGTTGCACGGAACATCAAGATGCATTTGTATGAGTAGTTTATCATGTGAGAGACTAGCAAGATGTCCATGCATTGCACGAAACATCAAGATGCATTTATATGAGTAGTTTATCTTGTGATGGAAAAGGATGAACGAGGGAAGGCCTTATTTGCAAATGTGGAGAGGGGTGTGGGTATCTTTTTGCAAAATTGCCATAGTTTCCTTCCTATCCGTCAGATATAAATCGGACGGCCTATATTGTAGGATGGCAGGCACACCATCAACACCAACTCTGTTTTTTATAAGAGTAGAGAAAAGGATGAACGAGGGAAGGCCTTTCGAACGTGGAGAGGGGTGTGGGTATCTTTTTGCAAAATTGCCATAGTTTCCTTCCTATCCATTAGATATAAATCCGACGGCCTATATTGCAGGATGGCACGCACACCATCATCACCAACTCTGTTTTCTACTCCCTCCATTCCTAAATATTTGTCTTTTTAGAGATTTCAACAAGTGACTACATACGGAGCAAAATGAGTGAATCTACACTCTAAAATATGTCTACATACACATCCGTATGTGGTAGTCCATTTGAAATATAAAAAAAGACAAATATTTAGGAACGGATGGAGTATAAGAGTTAACATGGAGATATATCTCCAACATGGTCTACAACAAAAATGTGCTGGACTGTTTAGCGCCGGATGCTCGGAACGCGATGACCTGAGTTCGAATTCTGTCTTTAACTTTAGATTTTTATATTATATATTACTTATTTAATATATACTTCTTTCGCTACTATACTGATAGTGGAACCCACAGAGTACTTAGAATACAAGATTAAGGATGTACTTGTTTCTTTTTAACTTTCTGTACGAAGCTGTAGCCACCCTGCAAGTCACATGCACATAGTACATGCAATTAACTTTTTATAGAGGGAGAATCATACACGCAATTAACTCAAATGGATTGGATGCGACTCTATTATTTCCAGCATAAGAGCATCTCCAACGACACCCGACAAATTTCCTCCCGCTTCCATCTGCGGAGGAAGACATCAAACGCCAGCGACATACATTTTCACAACTCTAACCAACCAGATGAAATTTGTGCAAACACGGACTGTTTTCATATGAGCATGAAGGATTCCGGATCTTCATATAAACATGATGGATTTCATTACATTTACATGAACTAAGCGGTGCTAATTCGACTCTCTTGGTATAATTAATACTCCCTTCGTCCGGAAATACTTGTCCTAGAAATGGATGTATCTAGACTTATTTTAGTTTTAGATACATCCAATTTATCCATTTTAGAAGAAATATTTCCCGCCAGCCAGAGAGGGAGTACCTAATCTAAATGGCCGCCAGCGGATCCCTTTGTCTTCCTCATGTCCGGCAGACACTTGCAGGGTCGACGAAGGTCCTTGGAAGAGACGAAGCAGCAAAGAAACCACCTGAATGCTTAGTCATCGCCTCGGCGGTGGCCTTCATGGGACCCAAGTGGCGGCGGCCTCCCGTGTTCTACTTCTCCTCGATGATGGCAGCGGACACGGAGAAGCTGGCCACCGACTCGTCGCTCTCCACGCACTCGGCTTCTGTCTCTACCTGCATGGTGCTGCCGCAGGCACGGGAGGTGCGGCCACCACAGACACTGGTGACGCGGTACGACGCGGCAACAACGACGCCCATACTGGCATGCTCGCCGCCGTGCCGGCATGGAGCAACTCGCCACTCCTCATCGAGCTGAACTGGAGCGGCGAGATGCTGAACCTCACTCGTATCCGAAGGGCTTGGCGGGCCACCCAGCCGGGTAGTGTGCCAGAGAACGGCTCCTCGAAAGCCATCGGAAGAGTGGAGAAAATGGTGAAGGAGGAGATGTGGGAGCGGCGGAGGGGTGCGATTCTTGCCCGATGTCTGTCTGGCCTCGTTTAAATAGAGGGCGGATGGTAGGAGCTTGGCCGACGTCTGGCCTTGTTTAAACTGAGGGCGGACGGGAGGAGCTCGACCAGTGTTGCGTTTAATTCCGGCCCGCTC
Organism: Aegilops umbellulata; assembly: GCA_032464435.1. Lineage (NCBI taxonomy): Eukaryota > Viridiplantae > Streptophyta > Magnoliopsida > Poales > Poaceae > Aegilops > Aegilops umbellulata. The sequence continues at coordinate 330,272,502 of CP136060.1, forward strand.
ATGAACGGACGTGTGGCCGGAGTAGGTTTCTCGGTTTGCATGTGGGTTTAACAGAGGGGTTTGATGGAGGAGAGGAGGCATGTTCAGCCAGGCGTGCAGCGGGTGGTGCAGTAATATTTGATTTGACAACGGGCGACACAGTTCGTGATACAACTTTAATGCAGACGAGGGAGGGGTAGCGGTTCCCGAAATGTTGAACGGCCAATGATGCATCCTCCTTCAATTAGCATCGTGAATGCATGAGGAAAGTAATGGGAGGAGGACCGGGAAAAGAGGCTGCACGATGTGAATGCAACGCAGTTTGCATTCATATAAAGGCGCCCCTCCATTCCAATGCATCTACCACATCGTACGCACCTAAGCATTTGCCTAAGAACCTACACTAAGCGCAAAAGTCCTCACTCCATACCAATGACAGCGATGCGCGCGAGCGGCCAGTGGCTGTGCCACGTGGTCCACAATGCCGGCCTACGGCATGGCGCCGAGGATCATCTCGAGACGGTGTTGGCGACCGGCTGGTGGATGGCCGCCGTTGACGCCAACTACGACTCTCAGTTGGACCAGATGATCGTTGCCACCACCAACAAGTTCACCGTCCTCAAGAAGCTTGCAGACGACATCGCCATACTCCTCCAGCCCACGCGCCCGGGCTCCTCATTGCCTGCCACCCTAATCGGGCTCCATGGCCGGAACCTCTTTCAAGCACTGGTGGCCCTGCGACTGCCCGCCGACGCCACAAAGAATGTCCACCTAGAGGCCGCGCTCGCCGCGAGGCGCCTCACCCTGCAAGAATTCGTTGACCTACACATCCACGTGTACGAGCAAATCGTGTACATAGGTATCTACAGGGCCAGTGAGAACGCTACGATGTTGGCCTTCCTCAACTGGCTGGAAGCCTTGGATGCCTTTGCTGAGAAGCACCTTGACCTCGCCACAAAAGCCGCTGCTCCTTAGCCGCCGGTCGGTGGCCCGACGCACTAAGTTGAGGAGGAGGAGGTCGTACGTTGATGGATGCATCTTTCTTCTTGCCTCCTGTAACCACCACTACGATCGCATCATCGTGGCCTTAATTCTTATTGTGCTATTGCATTCTCGTTCCAGTCAATACCGACATGTGCGATCCCTTTGCTTAATTATATGCATCACTGTAACTATTACTCCATCCGTCAATTTGTAAGTTTTGCTTACCTTTTCCATCAACTTCGCGCAACGCACGAGCATCTTGCTAGAAACACTAGAACATGTCGGACCGCATGTGACCAAACTGACTATGCGCCAACCTAGCTACTACGTACCCTGCTTATCTGGTGGAAATAGCACCGCCCCAGCGTTTCCAATCGTTATTTCTATCTATCGATCGTGCCCAGAAGCAGAACCAAATTTTACAATTTATACATGTATCTCTACTCTAACTCCTATAAAAGACTCAGTTGGTGATGGTGGTGTGTCTGCCATCCGTCGTTTCTGACCATTAGATCTGCATCTAATGGCCGTGAGGTAAGTTGTGGCATTTTTGCAACAATAGCCCACTTCTCTGCTCCAATTTGCAGAAAACCCATTATTATCTTGAAAGCAACCACATCCCTCCCTCACCTCATCAAAACAGCATGAGAAATATATTTTTTGTGAAAAGTAATATATTAGGAGTATATCAAAACAAGAGCGATTTCTTTCAAGTTTGTGAACAAGTACTACTATTCTACTACTTCGGATCCATCGCAACGCACGGGCACATTGCCACTAAAAGGAAAAGGCCTGCCGCGTTCACGTCGCACCCCCACATGGCCGGGAATCGGGATTACTCCACGGCCCGTCCGGCACGCCACATAGCTAGGGAAGGCGTGTTGCCTAGCATTTTCACTTTCATGTGGGACCGCCGTTGAGCAAACCGACTATTGGCAAACCGCACCCCGCCCGCCGCCGGGTTGGAAAACAGAATCGAGGGAAGAACTAGCTGTAGCATGGAAGCCAAGAAATTTGGTGTCTGATGGGGCTCGTTGATAGAGTAGGTGCATTCCGTACTACTACTCGTACTAGCACGAAGTTTTAGTACTACAACTAGTACTACCACTATACAACTAGGTACGTGCACGACACAACATCGTAGGAACAAAAAACAGGAAGATCTTGTTTTGGGTAATTTATCTTTTTTCCAGTCAACGTAGTATGTATAATATGATGTGGGGGGCACCCATGAAGCTTATGTGGCTCGGTTGCATGGCTATGAAAGGTTAGAGAAAAATAAATAGATAATGTGTTTAGAGTGTACTCCACTAAATAGATATACTTTGGATCCATTGCAACGCACGGGCCGACACATCTATACCCCTACTAGCAAGATGCCCATGCGTGGAACGGAACATCACGATGCATTTCTATGAGTAGTTTATCTTGTGAGAGAAAAGGATGAATGAGGGAAGGCCTTATTTGCAAATATGGAGAGGGGTGTGGGTATCTTTTTGCAAAATTGCCATAGTTTCCTTCCTACGCGTCAGTTATAAATCGGAAGGCCTATATTGCAGGATGGCATGCACACCATCATCACCAACTCCATTTTTTTATAAGAGTAGAGATACTAGCAAGATGCCCGTGCATTGCATGGGACATCAAAATGCATTTCTTTTACAAAACACCTGTTGTGATTGACCCATGCACGAGTAATCCCATGTGTAAAAACTAATGATATCTCGAGAATTTTATCAAAAAATGGTATCTCGAGAATTTCATCGAAAAAATGATATCTCGAGAAAGATGAGATATAAGGTGAGGAGGAGTGGGGCCTGGTGGTCACTGGTGGTCGAACTGGGCGGAGGCATGGGGATGGACGGCGCTGGCAGGCGGCCACCATGCTAGATCGTTCCAGAGACTTCCTTTTTTAATTGCTCAGCAATGAGGTTGTGGGAGATAAGGATGAACGAGGCAAGGCCTTATCTGTAAATGTGGAGAGAGGTGCGGTTTTTTTAAATTGTCATAGTTTGCTTTCTATCTGTCAGATATAGATCGGACGGTCTATATTACAAGATGGCAGGCACACCATCATCACCAACTCGGTTTTTTATAAGAGTGGAGATAGTGTGTGAATAACTTTGAAAGTTGGTCATTGGATGAAGCCAATCCGATGGTACAAAGATGGCAAATCCGAGCACTACTGGCTGTTGGATATCATCTACATTCCACCAGATCCTGCCACATGTAGAATCTAGAAGACTCCATGGTTGAACTTAAACATAATGCACAAACCTCAAAACACAAGCACTTCTCCTTTGTTCTAGAATCTTCCATATCTTAATTTCCCAAACTTCTTTTTTCAAAATGAATTGTCACTATTTGTTTTTACTTTATGCTTTACAATGCGTAATTCCATGAATAAAATAGATTTTTTTATAAAACTAATTGATTTTGAACTAGACGGTCTATAAGAATTAAACGAACATCAGCATCATGCATATATGACTCAAAGCTTACATGCTATAGTGTGTTATTTATTCATAATTTGGTTATCAAATCTCATGCGTGCAATGTACGTGTACCTTACTACTCCCTCCGTTCCTAAATATTTGTCTTTCTAGATATTTTAACAAGTAACTATATGGGGAACAAAATGAGTGAATCTACACTCTAAAATATGTCTACATACATCGTATGTGCTAGCCATTTAAAATGTAACATCCCAAAATTCTAAATTTTGGAATGTTATATTAAATAAATAGTTTTGATTAATTGATTGATTGTGGTGTGGTTACTTGTGTGAAATTTGAAACTTTTTGAAAGTTAAATGAGAGGGAATAAAAGGACTTTCCCAAACTTTCATTTTGCATTTACGATCTCCATGAATTCAAATTCTTTTTCATCATAAAACCCTAGAGAGAAGATGGCATGACTTCTTCCATTTAAATAAATGAAAAGGGTTTTGAAAAGATTTGAAATTTCATTTGAAAATATTTCAAATTAAAAAACTTTAAGCAACTCAATGATTTTCATGAGAGAAGATAAAATGACTTCTTCAAAACATATGAAATATGAGTTGGAAGTATAAAATTATCAAATATAAAGTCTTTTTGAAATTATCTTCAATTTGGAGTTATTTGGGGTTTTATTCAAATAATTTTTATCCAAAAGTAAAATATATGGAAAATAGGGTAAAATGATTCCCTACATCAGAAAATTGGAGAGAAATAAAATTGAAATCATTTTAGTATTTTTAAAATGATTTTTATTGGATTTTATTAGAGCTGTAGCACTCTTTGCTTTATTTAAATTTTTGTGGATTTTATTTGATGTTATAAAAATGTTCAAGTTATAGAAAATCTTTTTCTAAATTTTTGGTATATTTTATGCCTATATTATATTTTCTATTTATTTGGTTTTATATTATTGTCTGTAAAAATTTGTTTGAAAAAACTCTCCGCCGCCGACTGGGCCGGCTCAGGGCCCAGCCGACCGCGTCGTCAGCCCAGCGCGCGTGCGTCCCCGACCTGGCGACGAACTCCGTCGTCCGCACGCATCGCTGCCGCCGTTCCTGATCGGGGTTCCGATCCCGCCACCGCCTCGCCATTGCCCCTCCTCCAAGCCGCCTCTCCCCTCCCTCCTATAAATACCGGACCCCCGACCCCGTTTCTCCTCCTCGCGTCGCTCGCCGCTGCCGCAGCCGCGCCTCGCCTACCGCCGCCTGCGCCGCACCACCCTGCCCGCGCCGCCGCAAATCACACCGCCGCCGCTGGCAACCGCCGCCACCGCTGTTCACCGCCGCTGCCTTGCGCCGCCGCCCCACTTTGCCGCGCCGCGCCGCTGCCGCACTTCGCCCGCCTGGAGCCGCTTCGCCGCCGCCGGAGTAACCGCCACCGCCGCCGCCGGTTTTCTTTGGTGAACCAGTATAAACCGCAAACCCGCCCCGGTTTATTTTTATTCGTTTTCGGTTTTTATCGTTAGATTGTTTTTTTATTAGGTTTAGTTATATAGCGAACGCTCACTAGTTTAGGTTTGCAACGAACGATTTTCGCTATGTTAGTCTCTGTAGCGAACGTTCGTTTGGTAGAGTTTTTCTTTTCTTTTTAATTTTTCGGCCAGGGACGCATCCATAAATATTTTATTTATAGATTAGTCCCTGATCTTCAAACCTTCGCTACTTTTCGCTCGTTTGTCCAAATCCAACGAAACCAATGCTCACGTCTTCGTTACGATCCCCTCTATCTAGATAATCAACTCAAACATATTTTTGAAAGTTTTAAAAGTTGAATTCAAATAGATTTGTATTTGAAGTTCTTTTGTTCATAACTTGAGTTTTATAACTCCGGCTGAGTTGATTCTTTTTGCAAACCGAAGCTTTTCACCTGAACTTTCTGATAAGGCCAAATTCACTTAATTTTGGTACTGTTAGAAATTGTTTTACGGTGCAATAGTTAATTGCCTGTTTTCGAAGTTTTCCGAGATGTTTTCTTCGATTCTTTTGCATGATTGCTTATGTGTGGTTACCATTGCTTGCTTACGATAGATTGACTGGAGTGTGATGAGTAGAACTATCAGGAGTTATGCGTGCGAATCATCTTCATCATTAGTACAGGTAAGTTCACACTTTGATCATACTTTTCATACCCAGTTTTTATGCATTAGTTTCACCCTCAAACATTGCATGAGTAGGATCTGATTAATATGTGGGTTTTTGGGAAGTAGTTGATGAGGTAGAACCTTGTAACAGCCCCAAAATTGGGTTATCATTGTTTGTGCTCTTATTTCTTCCTGGCAATCATTTTTCAAATTGTCTCCTGAGTTTGCGGGATGACTCTGAGAATTCTTGCCATTTCCAACCTTTCAAAACTTTGCTCATGTCTTTGTTAGTGGGTAAGACCTCATTTGCATCATCTGAAATCCTCTTAAACCCTAATTCCAAATTTTTGGAATTTGAATATGGCCTTTGTGATTACAAAGGAGGTATCATTTTCCTTGAGCTGTTGATCATCCCATCTGTTCCCAGGGACTCTCCTATCCTTCTAATCCTTGGATATGCAAAAATATTGCTAAGTCTTATGCAATATTTTTCATTTGTGATTTATTCCTTTTCTTGCATTTCTGAGGAATAAAATTCAAAGGCATAGTTAGCCAACTCATAAATTCATGTGAATTGGTGGAGGTGATATTTATGTCTAATCCTAGCTCTGGCAAAAATACTGGCCACAATTAAATAAGGAAAATTTCCTTTTCCTATTTTAAGCCAATATTGCATTTCTGCCATTTTCCAAAGGAGCTACCATTTTTATAGCAAGGGAAATTCCCAAATAATTTATGGAGCTTATAATTGCTATATATCCACCATTTCCATCCAAAGCCATGCTCAAAAGATCATAATTTGAGCACATGATCCAATGCAAGTTTCTGCCCTATCTGAAATTTTTGCAAAGGAAGTGCTTGAACCCTTGATCCATTTGAGCGGAAATTTGGTAGGGTGATTAACATTGATAAATCACCTCTGGATACCAAAAATCAGCTCAATCCATCTATCCAATCTTCATTGGCAATTTTCTCAAGTTTCTGTTCAGATTGCTTGTCTGTGAAGGGAGTACCTTCATAGATGACCAAAATGAGCTAGAACTTTTCCAGCAGTCTCTAATGACCATATCACCATTGTCCACCAAAATTTAGCTCATTCTATTGAACTATGTGAGCACAGGAGCAATTCTTTGATTCTGTCCAAATTTTCAGTTTGTGAAGCAAGTATATCTTATCTTGCTCCATTATGGCTGAAAATATTTCCAGGCTTTCTCCTATCCATATGATCCAACTCCACAAGAGTTTGGCTCATTTCATCTAGCCAATAATTTCCTAAATCTTTTCCAAGTTTCTGATCAGATATGATGCTTGTGAAACAAGTACCAATTTGGAAAGTCCATTTGGTATGATTTTTTGCAGCATCTACATATGACCAAATCATCAAGATTTGCCAAGTGGCAACCCTATCCAACACTCCTAGTGAGTGCTTCTTCCTCATTTGTTTTCTGGGCCATATTTCCTAGTTGCACTGCAGCTATGTTAAATACTTGCCCAAATCCCTTCCAATTTTCCAAGACTATAGTATTTGCTTCCCTACGCATCCCAGACCTCAAGTGTAGTCCTTATGCTCACTATGTTGATCACCAAGATGTGGCCAAGTTTGCAACAACAAACTTGTCGAGCTTGTTTCCCTCTGCTCCCTACACCTCTGCCCGTCCATCACCTCTTCTTTAATGAGCATTAGAAGGACTCCACTTCTGACAAGGTTTGGCATGAAGTAGGCGACCAGAGCGTGTGTCGTCCATGGTGACCTCAGGCATTGCCCACCAAATCTGTGGTCTAGCCACTGCTGGCTGTTGGAAATATGAGAAAATTACTACGAGATTTAGTCCGAATAAACAGAAGATAAATCATGACCACAACAGGAGAGATTAAACTAATCATGCGAACTAGCATACCAAATGAACATATGACATCTAGGGCACATACTAAAAACATGAATTGTACCACGATCTCGAACAGGAAGGATAGAATCACATACGGTGCAGCAGGTGTAGCACCGCCGGCGTTGACATTGTCGCCCATGTCGTCGAGGATGAGGTTGCCGAGGTCGGGGAAGAAGTCGTCGTTCGCGAAGTCGTCGCTATCGGCAGTTGCGCGAGTGCGCTCCCCAAAAACCTGATCGCCCCTCTCCCGTACAGGATCACGAGAGGCGGGGTTCCGGAGGCCTACTGTCCCTTCTCGCGGTGCACGCCGGAAGGAGGGATGGAGAAGACTTGCTTGGCGGCGCAATGATCTGGAACGGTGGTGAGAAACCATACGAAGCGGCGGTGGCTAGGGTAGACGTCCGCCTGAATATATAGTGCGGGCCGGGTAGGTCGTGGGAGTAAACCCCACGTCCGAGTCGTCACGATCCAAAAGAATTGGAAACGGTTCAGTAATTAACGCGTCCATCAATTATTAATTAATGACTCATTAATTTTTCCCGCGCAGCAAAAATATAGACAACGTGCATAGCTCTGTCCTTGGCTCGGCTCAATCCCGCAACTCGCGGCGCGTCGTGACGAGGCGTGGCGTGGCGAGGCGAGCGAGGAGGAGGACCGCGCGTGTAGGTCTCCTCTTCTCATGCTCATACAAGTGGTAGAAGAGTTCACCTTATAAAGAGGTGCAACTCTCTCTCAACTTATGAGGTGGGACTAAACTTTAGCCTCACTCACTCCACTCACATGTGTGCATGAATGTGCCAAGATAATTTCAGAATTTTAGTTGGGCTTTGGGCCAAAGGCCTACTAGCAAAATTCCAACAATCCCCCACAAAGTCTCATTGGCACATCTCATCATTTAGTTCCAAAACATTGTTTTATATACCGGTGCTTAGTGGAGACTGTGAAGTTGAACTTCCACTTAGAAATATATGCTACACTAGATCACAACTTGAATAGTGGACTATGCCTTGAACTACAAGTTTTCTGTGACACTAGTTTCACACAAATTCTTGACCGATACTGGGCTGCCGCAAGGCTTCCCCGCGGGTGGAGCGTATACGTCATACTCTAGGGCCTTTCATGAATTTATTAGAGAACACCCAATTCTCACAGACTGCGACATTAACAGTCAAATTCATATAGGTGTGTTCCTCAAAAGATGTTTTGTAGGACAACATCTCTGCTTACCCGAATAAGCCACTTGGAACACATTAAGATAAGTATCAACCTGCCATGCAGATCAGGAGAGTATTGCATCTTCACGGAGTGGGATAATTAATATAAGGATACTCTCCTCCCAGCTGACCAATAGCTTGTCTCCCACTTCTACTTTACGGGATCTCCTATCACATAGAGTGGGTTACCACTATGGACAACTCATGCGGTGGGTCTCAAACCCATCTCCATCGATGCATTATCTATCACATTACGTGATAGACCCTTTGTGAAGGGATCTGCCAAGTTTTTCGATGTTTGGATATAATCCAACATAATAACTCCGGAGTTCCTCAATTTTCTGACAGATTTTAGTCTCCTCTTCACATGCCTTGAGGACTTCATATTGTCCTCAGAACTGTTTATCTTGACGATCACAGTTTGATTATCACAGTTCATCAGGATAGGGGGTATTGGTTTTTCAACCATAGGTAAGTCCATCAAGAGTTCATGAAGCCACTCTGCTTCAACAGTGGCAGTGTCTAATGATGTGAGTTATGCTTCCATAGTTGACCTCGTTAAGATGGTCTGCTTGCAAGACTTCCAGGAAACAGCGCCACCACCAAGTGTAAAAACATAACCACTTGTGGCCTTAATCTCATCAGCATCAGATATCCAGTTTGAGTCACTATAACCCTCCAGTACCCTTGGATACCCGGTGTAGTGAATCCCATAGCTCGCGGTGCCTTTCAAATAGCGCATAACTCTCTCAAGCGCATGCCAATGATCATCTCCTGGTTTTGACACAAACCGACTCAGCTTGCTCACAGCAAAAGAGATGTCAGGCCTCATGGCACTCGCCAAATACATAAGCGAGCCAATAATCTGAGAATACCTTAGTTGATTTCTAGCAATCCGTCGATTCTTTCGAAGCAACACACTAGCATCATATGGAGTTGGAGCAGGCCTGCAGTCGCTATACCCAAAACGACTCAAGACCTTTTCCACATAATGAGACTGAAGCAATGTGATCCCACCATTCTCATCTCTCAACAGCTTGATGTTTAAGATAACATCAGCTACTCCTAGATCCTTCATCTCAAAACAGCGAGATAAGAAATCCTTAACCTCCTTGATTAAATCAAGTTTGGTTCCAAAGATCAATATGTCGTCGACATACAGACAAAGAATAACTCCTTCGCCCCCACCATAGCGATAGTACACGCACTTGTCACCATCGTTTACTACAAAGCCGACAGCAGTTAATGTTCTTTCGAACTTCTCATGCCACTCCTTAGGAGCTTGTTTAAGGCCATATAAAGACTTTAATAACTTGCACACCTTTCCTTCCTGACCAGGTACTACAAAACCATCTGGTTGATCCATGTAAATTTCCTCCTTCAACTCTCCATTGAGGAAAGCCGTCTTAACGTCCATTTGATGAACGAGAAGACCATGTGAGGCAGCCGGTGATAGTAGCACCCGAATTGTGGTCAGTCTAGCCACAGGTGAGTAAGTATCAAAGAAGTCTTCACCTTCTTTATGGGTATAACCCTTGGCCACAAGCCGTGCCTTGTACTTTTCAATCGTACCATCAGGTCTAAGCTTCTTCTTGAACACCCACTTACATCCTACAGGTTTGCACCCATAAGGACGGTCAGTGATCTCCCAGGTACCGTTAGCTAAGATGGAATCCATCTCGCTACGTACAGCTTCCTTCCAGTAGTCAGCATCAGGAGATGCATAGGCTTCTGAAATAGTCCTGGGTGTGTCATCACGAGGTACACAATGAAATCATCACCAAAAGACTTTGCAGTCCTCTGTATCTTACTCCTCACAGGAGTTCCATTGTCAACCTCAACAGGATTCTCAACGTGTTCCATCGCAATGGTGGGTTTAGGAATTACTGTGAATTCCTCACTAGATGGAGTAGGTATCTCCTGATTTGATGAACTCGACATATCCTTCATAGGAAATATGTCCTCAAAGAAAGTTGCATCATTTGATTCCATAATCGTACCAACATGCATGTCGGATACCTCAGATTTTATTATCAAAAATCTATAGCCGATGCTATGAAAAGCATAGCCCAGAAGAACACAATCCACAGTTTTTGGTCCAAGCTTGCGCTTCTTGGGAATTGGTATATTGACTTTCGCCAAACAACCCCAAGTACGTAGGTAAGAGAGTTTCAACCTTTTCCTTTCCCATTCCTCAAATGGAGTCATGGTCTTATGCTTTGTGGGAACTCGGTTTAGGACATGACACGCAGTCATTAGCGCCTCCCCCCAACATTCCTTGGATAGACCCGAAGTGTCTAACATGGTGTTAACCATATCAGTTAGAGTTCGGTTCTTTCTTTCGGCTACCCCGTTTGACTGGGGTGAGTAGGGAGGCATCCTATCATGGATTATACCATGTTCCGCACAAAACAGATCAAATTCATTGGAAAAATACTCTCCACCACGATCGGACCTAAGCCGTTTAATTTTTCGATCAAGTTGATTCTCTGCCTCAGCTTTATAGTTTTTAAAGAAAGTCAAAGCCTCATCTTTTGATTTCAGAAGATACACATAACAATATCTAGTGGAGTCATCAATCAACGTCATGAAGTATCTCTTTCCACCTTTTGTCAACACGCCATTCATCTCACAAAGATCAGAATGTATAAGCTCTAGTGGCGCCAAGTCTCTTGCCTCTGCAGTCTTATGGGACTTGCGAGGTTGCTTAGCTTGCACACATACTTGGCACTTGGAGCCTTTGACAGTAGAGATTTTCGGAATTAAATTCATATTGGCTAGCCGCGTCATGCAACCAAAGTTAATATGACAAAGTCGTGAATGCCAAATATCAGACTCATTATTGTGGCAAATATTATTAATAACTTTAGTGCAATCATCTGACAAAGATAGGCGGAACAAGCCTCCGCACTCATAGCCTTTTCCAACAAATTGTCCACACTTAGAAATTACAACTTTATTGGATTCGAAAACCAACTTAAAACCATCTCGACATAAACGGGAACCGCTAACGAGATTTTTATTGATGGACGACACATGATGAACGTTCTTCAGACGCACAGTCTTCCCCGAAGTAAACTTCAGATCGACCGTACCAACACCTCGAACTATGGCATGTGACCCGTTCCCCATCAGCACGGGTGAAGTCCCTGTTGCCTGGTAAGAAGAAAACATGGAGGCGTCAGCACAAACATGTACATTGGCACCGGTGTCAATTAACCAATCAGGGGATTGAAATACTGAAAGGATGGTAGGAAAAATACCGTACCCTGATTCCTTCATATCAGTATCACCGATGACAACATTAGCGGACTTGCCGCTCTTCTCATGTTCGCGCTCCTCAAAGCGGTTAGGACATTTCGGAGCCCAGTGATTAGGATCACCGCAGACATGGCAAAGTCCCTTCCCCTTCTTATGAGAATTCTTCTTGAAGTTGGTAGAATGTGATGGCTTGTTCTTTGTATCAAACTTGCCTTTGCCCTGAGTTTTGTTCTTGTTGTTTTTGAACTTGTTGGGCTGGAAGTTCTTCTTCTGTACCATGTGGGCACTAGAATCTCCCTCAGCAACTCGAGCACGTGTGTCCTTTTCTCTCGCCTTCTCTTCAACATCAAGAGTACCAATGAGATCCACAACGGAAAACTCCTGTCTCTTGTGTTTCAGGGAAGTAGCAAAATTGTTCCACGAAGGTGGAAGCTTGGCAATGATGCCTCCGGCAACAAATTTTTCCGGCAACACACACTTGAAGTACTCGAGTTCTTTTGCGAGCGACTGTATCTCATGAGCCTGATGTACAACACGGCGCTCATCAGTCATCTTGTAGTCATAGAATTGCTCCATGACGTACAACTCGCTTCCGGCGTCTGAGACACCAAACTTGGCCTCGAGCACAACCCACATGTCCTTGCCATTGTCAAACGACATATACGAATCCACAATGGAGTCATCAAGAACACTCAGAAGAGCGCCTTTAAAGAGGGTATCGATCTTCTCAAAAGCTTCCAGCTGTGCTGAATTAAGATCGCCCTCAGGCTTGCCCTTGGTGGCATCATAGCAGCCCATGGTCTGAAACCAGTAGACTGCTCTCGTGCGCCACCTCTTATATTACGCCCCCTTAAAGGCAGGCGGCTTCAGATGCGCAGCAAAACCACTCGGAGTAAATTGCCTATAATCAGGTTTTTGGATTGTTGGAAATATGAGCAAATTACTACGAGATTTAATCCAAATAAACAGAAGATAAATCATGACCACAGCAGCAGAGATTAAACTAATCATGCGAACTAGCATAGCAGATGAACATATGACATCTAGGGCACATACTAGAAACATGAATTCTACCACGATCTCGAACAGGAAGGATAGAATCACATATGGTGCAGCGGGTGCAGCACCGCCGGCGTTGACGTTGTCGCCCATGTCGTCGAGGATGAGGTTGCCGAGGTCGGGGAAGAAGTCGTCATTCGCGAAGTCGTCGCTGCCAGCAGTCGCGCGAGTGAGCTCCCCAAAAACCTGATCGCCCCTCTCCCGTACAGGATCACGAGAGGCGGGGTTCCGGAGGCCTGCTGTCCCTGCTCGCGGTGCACGCCGGAAGGAGGGATGGAGAAGACTTGCTTGGCGGCGCAATGATTTGGAACGGTGGTGAGAAACCATACGAAGCGGCAGCGGCTAGGGTAGACGTCTGCCTGGCTATATAGTGCGGGCCGGGTAGGTCGTGGGAGTAAATCCCACGTCCGAGTCGTCACGATCCAAAAGAATCGGAAACGGTTCAGTAATTAACGCGTCCGTTAATTATTAATTAATGACTCATTAATTTTTCCCGCGCAGCGGGAATATAGACAACGTGCATAGCTCTGTCCTCGGCTCGGCTCAATCCCGCGGCGTGGCGCGTCGTGACGAGGCGAGGCGAGGCGTGGCGTGGCGAGGCGAGCGAGGAGGAGGAGGAGCGCGCGTGTAGGTCTCCTCTTCTCATGCTCATACAAGTGGTAGAAGAGCTCATCTTATAAAGAGGTGCAACTCTATCTCAACTTATGAGGTGGGACTAAACTTTAGTCTCACTCACTCCACTCACATGTGTGCATGAATGGGTCAAGAGAATTTTAGAATTTTAGTTGGGCTTTGAGCCAAAGGCCTACTAGCAAAATTCCAACACTGGCAACAGCAGCGCTGCTCCGGCCGGTTCTGCCTTGTCCAAGTGTGTCACGCAGCTCCCCCTCATCGTCCTCTTCCCTCTGGACAACTTGCCCCCTCCGTTTTCTTCTCCGACGGGCCGTGCCAATGACCGCACAGTGCGCGCCCGTGTGCGCCATTGTTTCCTTGCTCCTGTCTGCTTCCTCCTCTCGTCCACGAGCGTTGCTCGATTCCGTGACCTCCTGGCACTCGTCCGTGTCCCCCTCGTCGCCTTGCCGCCCCTCCCCGTGACCCTTGGCCATGCGTGCCCGTCGCTGGCGCACGGACACATAACCGAGCCGCGTGTCACCTCGCCCCTCCCTCTAGAGCTCTCCCCCACGGCTATAAGTAGCGCCCTCGAGCCCTCGCATTCCACAACGCCTCACCGAGCCAACCATCCACCCCCGGAGCTCCTCCCCGACCCCAACCATCGCCATGGCCGCTGCCTCGGGTTCCTCTTGATTCCCAGCCCCCGAGCACCCCGAGTCCCGTGCGCACCCTGGATGGATGCGCCGCACTCCGTCGACCCTCCCTGGCTCGCCGCCCACCTCATTCCCCCACAGGAGCCACCCAACCACCGAGCCCCACGTCCTCTGTCCCCGCGAGCCGCCGTCGCCCCGCTGCTTCCCTGCGCCCGTGCTTGGTCTGGACGGAAGTAGCGCACCCCCACGAGCTCGCCGGTGGTCTCCACTTGGCCGGAGATCGCCGGAGTGGCCCGCTCCGACGCCGGCAGCGCCCCTGCCTCTGCTCCACCTCTACTTCAGTCGGGCGAGAGAGAGAGGATGAAGACAACGACTCGCAAGGTGCCCCCCTCCTGCACGCGGCCCCCACCGGTCAGCCTCACCGCGCGTTGAGCCCGTCCTTGCCACGTGGTAACTGGAAGCGTATTCCTATGAATACGTCTTCCCTTGTCCGAAAATGTACTCATGCATTGCTTTAGACTGTAATACGTTTTCTCTTCTGGTAGGCGTATTTCACTCTATTATGGCCAGGAATGCACTATCTCAGTTCCTAAAGCGTATTTTCTGAAATACGTTTTCTCTTTTTCAGCCCAGGGACCCCGTTGGTGATAAATTCTTCATAGATAGGTCCCTGACCCTCCTCACTTCATAATTCCACAACCGTAACTCCGATTGAGGTGATTCCAATGCTCATGTTCTCTGTTAGTCAAGCTCTTTCCGTTGATATCATTTTCATAATGTTTTCACACAGTAAAAATGACCACCTTGCCTTGACCGTAAACAGCCCCCCTCTGAGAGAAAACTGTTTCCGGCAACTCTTTCCGTGATCGTTTCATACTTCTTCCCGAAGTATTTGTCAACCCCAGGCAAGCCAACCTCTTATCATGAGCCCCGAACTTGCATGTTGACTTTGCTTGCACCTCGTGTGTGTGTTTAGTTGTAGTAGTTTTCTTGTCTGTTCCATCTGCTGTTATTTTAGTCGTGCTGTATGTTTTGTTATCTGTCTTGCATGCTTATGCTTTCATGAAATAAGTTGACATGCTAGTTTACTATTGTTACTGACAATATAATGTCTTTGTCTAGTTTATTTTCATGTTAGTAGTATCGATGTTATGATAATTCTGTTGCACTAGTGAAATTACTAGTACTTGTTATTGCCATGTTTCACATGCTATCATTGTTCATCTGAAAAGCTTGATTTTGTTACTGCATCGGTTCGTTGCATTCATGTTAAAAATGCTCGCATGATGATTGATGATGGAGAAGTTAATAATATGACTTAATAACAAACCTCCTCCGTCATCACTGGGATATCATAGTGCCACCAAATCGAGCTTTCTCTAGTGCAACTACATTTACCTTATGGGGAGTCCTAGCTGGGTCTATTGTCATGCCTCTCGCGGGTGCCTCCCGCAAGGGAAGGTTATGGGCATGTGTTACCCTGATCAGGTAGGCGGACATAAGCCTTGTGTGCCCGGGGTTAGGTTTTGAGCTCATGTCCCCGTTTGGGACCGTTTTGCCACGACGGTGGCCGTTGGTACCTTTGGTAGGTACAGGGCCACCCAGGACTGAACCCATAAGGGGTGTTGGTCGGGGTGGCCGGGAGAGTGCCATGACAGTAGGACGGTTTTGTCGGAACACCGTTGGTCCGCCCGAATGGGAGTGCGAGGCCATGGGTTTCGTGGTGTGGGTACAGTGCGCTACCTCTGCAGAGTGTATGTTTACTCTATCGATAGCCGCGTCCTCGGTCATGGGCACAAGTTCGTAGTAGGTCACACTATCGGGTCTTGGTCGAAATGGAGGATAAATCATGTGGTGACTTGGACAATGAAATAATCGTGAGAGGTCACGATGATGTGTTGATATGACCCTGAGATGAGGTCTCGGTAAGTCATGCGTGTGCTCTGAGGAGCCGTGGCAGAGTAAGTGATTGTTGCATAAGGTTATTACAATATGTTTTCACTTGAGGTAACTGATAGTTTATTTCCAGCATAGTTTCATGATGCCATGCCATGTTTCGATATGCTATGCTTTGTTGTTGCTTGCTAGAAGTAAGTTTGATATGCCATGCTAGTAGATGGTATGATGTTGTTCATGCTTAATTTGATTTATGATTCTAGTTAATATCATGCCATGCTTAGAAGTTGGGTTGAAGTAGACTGTTGCATATGCTTGGTTCTTGCTATGTCATCTGCTCGTTTGGATGCTATGTATTTGGTTATCTTGCAAGTACATTCAATGTACCGACCTGGCGTGTCATGCCAGCTTTGTAGGTTGTGCCCAGATTGTTCGCTTGTTCCGTCGTGCTAGGTCATAATCTTGCCAGTCCTGTGAGTTGTGGAGCCCAGCGAGAGTTGATGAGCTGCCAAACCAAGACTTCCGTCGCCATTTAAATAGACTTCCACTGCCATTTAAATAGCCTTAGGGCTATGCCAGATAATTGTACCTGGAATGCTGTATCATGGACCTGTCGTGCGTCAGGTGTTATCCTGGGCTGACGTGCGAAGGCCCCCTGCTCCATGCGGATCGGGGTGCCACAGGAGATGGTATTAGAGCAGCCAGGCTGGTATAGGTTATCCTAGCATTAGATCACCGCTACCATCAACCCGTAATGACCCTAAGGGATTTGACCCATCCCTGGCATCCGGCATGGCCACTATTAATCAACAGGTGGCGCAGTAGGGACCGACATGTCCTTACCCCGCTGTCCCCGCCTAGTTACCCGTGGAACGAATAGCAACCCTATCGTTTCTAGTCGACCATTAAGGGAAATGGGCCACACCATGTGGTGTCTAGAGGGGGGTGATTAGACTACTTGACCAAATAAAAATCTAGCCTTTTCCCAATTTTAGTTCTTGGCAGATTTTAGCTATCTTAGCACAAGTCAAGCAATCTCAACATAATTCAAGCAAGCATGCAAAAGAGTATATGAGCAGCGGAAAGTAAAGCATGCAACTTGCAAGAATGTAAAGGGAAGGGTTTGGAGGATTCAAACGCAATTGGAGACACGGATGTTTTTGTCGTGGTTCCGATAGGTGGTTCTATTGTACATCCACGTTGATGGAGACTTCAACCCACAGAGGGTAACAGTTGCGCGAATCCACAGAGGGCTCCACCCACGAAGGGTCCATGAAGAAGCAACCTTGTCTATTCCATCACGGCCGTCGCCCACAAAGGACTTGACTCACTAGCGGTAGATCTTCACGAAGTAGGCGATCTCCTTGCCCTTACAAACTCCTTGGTTCAACTCCACAATCTTGTTGGAGGCTCCCAAGTGACACCTAGCCAATCTAGGAGACACCACTCTCCAAGAAGTAACAAATGGTGTGTTGATAATGAACTCCTTGCTCTTGTGCTTCAAATGATAGTCTCCCCAACACTCAACTCTCTCTCACAGGATTTGGATTTGGTGGAAAGAAGATTTGAGTGGAAAGCAACTTGGGGAAGGCTAGAGATCAAGATTCATATGGTAGGAATGGAATATCTTGACCTCAACACAAGTGTAGGTGGTTCTCTCTCAGAAAATGTGTATTGGAAGTGTAGGTATGTTCTGATGGCTCTCCAAGAATGAAGAGTGGGTGGAGGGGTATATATAGCCTCCACACAAAATCTAACCGTTACACAAAGTTTGCCAAACTCGGTGGAATCGAATGGTTAAACTCGGTCGGACCGATTCAGCAAACCTAGTGACCGTTAGGATTTTCGGTGGGACTGAGATGCAACTCGGTAGGACCGATATGGTTAGGGTTAGGGCATAACGTAATCTCGGTGAGACCGATTACACAAACTCGGTGGGACCGATTTTGGTAATAAGCTAACCAGAGAGTTGGTCAGGTAAACTCGGTGGGACCGATTCGCTCATCTCGGTGAGACCGAAATGTTATAAAAGGGAAACAGAGAGTTTACATCGCAATCTCGGTGGGACCGATCGCTCATCTCGGTAAGACCGAAACGTTACGAACGGAAACAGAGAGATTACAATCCCATTTCGGTGAGACCGATTTGCCTAGGATTTGTGGTAGTGGCTATGACATTTGAAACTCGGTGGCGCCGGATAGAAAGAATAGGTGGGGCCGAGTTTGACTTTTGGTTTAGGTTATATGTGGATGTGGGAAGGTAGTTGAGGGTTTTGGAGCATATCACTAAGCACTTTGAGCAAGTAAGCCATTAAGCAACACCTCATCCCTCCTTAATAGTATTGGCTTTTCCTATAGACTCAATGCGATCTTGGATCACTAAAATATAAAATGTAGAGTCTTGAGCTTCAAGCTTGAGCCAAAATTTTTGTCCTTAGAATTTTGAGGGATCCACTTTCCTCATCCATGCCATGCCATTCATTGAGCTTTTCCTGAAATATTAATATTGGAGTAATGTTAGCTCAACGAGCTATATGTTGTTAGGAATTACCAAAACCACAATCTCCCCCTTTTTGGTAATTGATGACAACATATAGATCAAAGCTTCAACAAATGATAATAAGAGAAAAACATCGTCGCTTTGAGAAGTATGTGATAAGCAAGAGCTCCCCCTAAATTTGTGCATAGTTTAAGATTTGCTTTGGACTGCAAATGCACAAGGAATTAGGATCATGGGTTACTCTTCCATGTCACATACATCTTGGTGGAGCGCTCAAAATGATAAGAATTAAATACATGCACTCATCACCAAGCAAAATGAATGATCAAATAGGGATAAAATGATCGTATCATCCAACAAGCATTAATGTAGCATATGATCAAACACAGATGATCATCCAAGTACCACAAACAAGCATAAAGTATCTCAATCAAGCAAATAAAGTTCAACCACCAAAGCAAGAGAGAATAAAAAGCAAAGCTCTCTCTCGAAGCCTATGATCTATACATTTTCTCCCCCTTTGGCAACAAGTTACCAAAAAGTTCATAGAAAATGCATAGCACTAAAACGACTCTCAGGCTTGATCTTCAGGTGGTGGAGTCCGGATAACTCCAAGAACGAAGGCTTCAGTTGATGTAGATGGAGCTGAAGCTGGTGTAGGTGCTGGAGCTGGTGGCACTGAAGCTGTAGCTGGTGCAGATGAAGTGTCTCTAGTGTCTGTTACTGGCACTGCAGTTGATCTCTGAGCTCGAGGCACTCTGGCAAATGCATCAGTGGTTGTCTTGCCCTTCCTCTCCTGCATGTCATCCTGTAGTTGCTCCACAACAGACTGAATCTCAGTTACTTTGACATCTAAATCATAGAATTTTTGTTCCATGATTCTTTCCAGGCTCTCCTGGTTTTGAGTTAGGGTGGCCAACCCCTTCTCAATCCTCAGAGCTGATGCTATCAAATAACTAAGCTGGTCCTGTTTGCTCTTTAGAAAGTACTCAGATGCCTCCTCTTGAGTTGGCATCTTGGCAGCCTTCTCTTTCTTTGCTTTCTCCTTCTTATTCACCGACAGTCTCAGGCACCGGGGCTTTGTTTTTCTCAGCAACATATATGTTTCTTCTATTCCTCTTTGATGCAGTCTTGGGCTTGGAGGCAGCTTTGGGTGCTTCTTTGGGCTTTGATGAAGCAGCCTCTGTCCTGATAGCATCACCCATAAGCTTCTGGGCCTTAGGTGTTGGTGCAGCAACCTCTTCTTCTTCAGAATCTCTCCTCATAGAGGGTTTACCAAGAACTTTGGCAGTAGTGGTTCTGACTCTCTTTTTCTTTTTATCTTGGCCAACAGCTTCCTCTTCTGACTCAATGGTAAACTTTATGCTTTCTCCAGTGGCAACCTTCCTAGGTTTGGAAATGGGAACTCTCCTTGCAGGTGCCTTCTTCTGCATACCTGGCTTTATGGCTGCAGCTGAGCCATATTCCTTTTTCAGCACTTTCTTCTTTGATGTGGCTTCCTCTTCCTCTGCCACATAATCTTCATCCTCAGATTCTGAAATTCTTTTCTAGCTTGCTCTAGTGGGAGCCTTTGGCAAATTGCTTGGGGTGCTTCTGCTACCCTCATCTGAGCTGCTAGAGGGACTAGTGCCCTCACTCATGTGCACCTGCTCTGACTTGTTCTGGCTGTCACTCTGGTCAGACATGTTGCAAACACTAACTACAGACCCTGTGAATAGATTGTAGATGAGATAGAGTGGATGAGCATCACAAAATAAAGAGATTTTTTCAAAAGAATGAGTCAAAAACTTAGTTTTACTTTTCCACAGAAAGCATTTAGGATCAATCGATTTGCAAACTCGGTGATACCGAAGCAGTTTTTGGAACCTAAACTAGTGAACTCGATCAGACCGAGTCACAGTTCGGTGGCCCCGATACTGCTAGGATTTCACAAAGTCCTGAACTCAGTCACACTGATTTGCAATTCTCGGTCAGACCAAGAACCACATGTGCAATGGCCATGGCCGAATCGGTGGTACCGAGTTCTGCAACCCGGTGGGTCCGAGATGGTTTCGGCGGAAACCTAACCCTAAATTTTTGATTCAACTCTAATCTACGGAGTGTTTTGACTGGATAGAAGCGTTTCAATCGTGGCAAGATTCATGATGAACACAATGTGCTAGGAATCAGATGGGGATAGCACTGTGATCAAGTCCATACCCTAGTTTGGCGATGAACTCGCTATGGCGGCAACGGCGGGGAAGAATTCCGTTGACGGCGGCGGAGACCAGCGACAGGAGGCGGCTGGCGACGAGGAGGACGATCCGGAGACCCAGGAGGCAGAGCAAGCTATGCGCGGGCGAAGGGGTTTCGGAGAAATTTCCAAAATTTTGTCTGTGAGTATATATAGCCTGACCCTGTCGGTGTGACCGAGTGGAACAACTCGGTGGCACCGAGATGCATAACTGTTGACATTACAGCAACTCGGTGTGACCGAAAAGTTCAAATCTGTTGCACCAAGATTGAAAACCTAGATCGACTTAGTGATCTCGGTATGACCGAAATGGAGGAATCGGTCAGACCGAAACACACAAACAAGTTTTGGAAGTTTAAGTCTATGATGAATCGGGGACTCCGAGTGCTCCTCACACAGAGTGGTTCGAATCTGACTTGATCAAATTTTGTGATGTAGCATGAATAGAGTTCGAGACGAGAAAAGCATAGATAGCTAGAGAGGGTTCTTAGGCATTCTTGTCCATCCACTTGGCAAAAGAAAAGAAAACCAATCAATCAAAACAACAAGTGGATGCCCTCGAATGAGTAAAATATGCAATCAACATGCTCACACAATAAAATGGCAATTGAAATATGTGGCAAAGCATGCACAACCAATTCTAGCATCTATCAAACAATTGGCGATGACTAGGTCATCTATATAGGAGTATATTGACTTAGGAGTCAAATGAGCACATTTGATCATAGGTCATACTCATCATTTAAGCACAAGTGGGGTTACCACTTTTACATAAAGCATTGTTGTGTTCACACCATTAGAGTTGCTTTAGCTCAATTCTTAGAGTAAAGCTCTCCCTAGATGTGAGATCCCCCCTAAGAGGGATGAACTAACCTTGGGTTTTGTCGATGATGACTTCATGTAGATGTTGAAGATGTGGATGCTCAATGTTGATGTAGATCATTTGGAGCTATCCATTGGAGTGAGTTGCACTTTCAATACCTACGCGGGTTAGTCCCACAAGGAACAAACAAGGATATCCATAGACATAGAGTGATGCACACACAAGATGATGTCTATGAAAGCTTTTAGGTTACCTTGTCCCTTGTCTTACCAACAAGAGGGTTTGTGACTCCTTGAACTAGTGCAAGATGTGGAAGTTGATTGCACTTGTTCTTGCCAAGATGATAAGAGTGAAGTATGTTGGCGGAGTCACCCTCAAGAACTATCTAGTTCTTCATCTTCGGGATCCACACCATCTTGATGGGAATCCTCGGAGTTGTAGTTGTACTTGATGAATTGGAACTCGAAGTAGTCTTGGGAACCCACTTGACCAGGGCCTTAGGAGCTTCTTCAAATGCATCAATTTCCTCTTGAAGCTTGTCCTTGCCTCTTTGCTTGTGGTCTTGTGGTGGAAGATCATCTTGAGCTTGTGTCCCTTTGAAAGAAGTGGGATCATACTTCTGTTGTTGAGGAACAAACTTCGTCTTGGGGTATTGATCTTCTTCCCACTCAACTCCATTGGCATTGAACTTTCGTTCAAAACCAACACCTTGATTCTTCCGGTGCCTTCCTTGCTTGCGTACAATTTCCTCGAATTGCTTACTTCCGGCAAAGCTCTTGTAAACACCTTTCTCTATAATTCCCTTCAATAAGCTATTTTCTTGCTCAAGTGTAACTTGGCTAAGAGAATCATTAGTGGAATCAAGAGAACTACTAGAAGCAACAATATTGGATTTAGCATGATTATTGTTACTACTAGAGGAAGAATCTTTCTTGTTCTTGTTACTAGACTTGACTTGAGGCATGTAAGTGGATAAGAGTAAACACTTGGCAATGTAAGAAGAACTTTTCTTACGAAGATCATCATTGATTGCTTTTAAGAACTCATGCTCTTGCTCAAGGTTGAGCTTTTCAAAGCGTAATTTCTCATGAGTCCTTAAAAGTTCTCGATGATCTCCTAAGATAGTTTCATGAGTTAACTTAAGAGTATTTAGTTCTTTAGTTAGAGAATCAATCTTCTCCTTATCATTTTCATTCGTTTTATCTTGATTAGCATGATTAATTGAAGTTTCATCATAGTATTCATCACTAGAGTTGTCAACAAGTAAATCATCATCACCTAACAAGTCATCTTCATCACTATTGAAATCAACATACTCGGGGTGTGATACCTTTGGGCCTTTAGCCATGAAGCATGTTCCAACTCCTTCATTTGGTGAGTCAAATATGTCGTAGGAGTTGGTTGTCACAAGTGCTAGACCGGCAACACCTTCATCTTGAGTATATTCGGAGTCGGAGTGATAGCTTCTCTCAGAGTGGTTGTCGGAGTCGGAGCCGGATACCCATTCACCAACATGAGCTTGATGTCTTTGTTTTGTGTAGCTCCTTGATGACTTGTCCTTTCTTTCCGAATCCTTGCTTCTCCGTGAGGGTCTTCGTTCATAACGATCATCTCTACTCCTTCTTTCTCTAGATGGCGATTCTTCTCTTCTACTTCTTCTCTTGGGTGAATCTTCTCTTCTCTTGTAGGGGGCCATACACTCATTGGAATAGTGTCCGGGCCTTCCACAATTGTAGCAGTTTCGCTCTCGACTAGAAGATCTTTTGTCATTGTAGGACCTTGACTTGGAGCTTCTCTGTTTGCTTCTACTCTTGTAGAACTTGTTGAAGTTCTTCACCATTAAGCTCAATTCTTCATTGAAGGTTTGTTTCTCACTCGATGATGTGGGGGCTTCATATGAGGCTTTGTAAGCACCACTTGATTTGTTGTGAAGTTCCTCTTTATCCTTGAGTGACATCTCATGAGCAACAATTCTTCCGATGACTTCCGTTGGCTTGAGATTTTTGTAATTTGGCATCATTTGGATCAATGTGCACACGGTATCATATTTTCCATCCAAGGCTCTTAGGATCTTCTTGATGATGAATCTATCGGTCATATCTTCACTCCCTAAGCCGGCAATCTCATTTGTGATAAGAGCAAGCCTAGAGTACATTTCAGCGACACCTTCACCATCCTTCATTTTGAACTTGTCAAGTTGACTTTGAAGCACATCCAATTTTTATTCCTTGACGGAGTCGGTACCTTCGTGCATATCAATCAAAGTATCCCAAATTTCCTTTGCATTCTCAAGACGTCTGATTTTGTTGAATTCTTCGGGGCACAATCAGTTGAAGAGGATATCACAAGCTTGAGCGCTGTATTGTAGCATTTTCAACTCTTCCACGGTAGCTTCACGGTTCGGTTCTTTCCCGTCAAAGAAGTCACCTTGCAAGCCAACACACACAATAGCACAAACGGCGGGGTTATGTCCAAGAATATGCATTTCATCTTATGCTTCCAACTAGCAAAATTAGTACCATCAAAGTAAGGACCTCTACGGTGATAATTTCCCTCGCTAGACGCCATACTCTCCTAGGTTGTGAAACCAAGGCTGTGACCACCAAAAGCTATGGAAATCAAAGCAAATGGAGACCAAAGCTCTCATACCACTTGTAGGATCGAAAGTATGTCTAGAGGGGTGTGATTAGACTACTTGACCAAATAAAAATCTAGCCTTTTCCCAATTTTAGTTCTTGGCAGATTTTAGCTATCTTAGCACAAGTCAAGCAATCTCCACACAATTCAAGCAAGCATGCAAAAGAGTATATGAGAAGCGGAAAGTAAAGCATGCAACTTGCAAGAATGTAAAGGGAAGGGTTTGGAGGATTCAAACGCAATTGGAGACACGGATGTTTTTGTCGTGGTTCCGATAGGTGGTGCTATCGTGCATCCATGTTGATGGAGACTTCAACCCATGGAGGGTAACGATTGTGCGAGTCCACGAAGGGCTCCACCCACGAAGGGTCCACGAAGAAGCAACCTTGTCTATTCCATCACGGCCGTCTCCCACGAAGGACTTGCCTCACTAGCGGTAGATCTTCACGAAGTAGGCGATCTCCTTGCCCTTACAAACTCCTTGGTTCAACTCCACAATCTTGTCGGAGGCTCCCAAGTGACACCTAGCCAATCTAAGAGACACCACTCTCCAAGAAGTAACAAATGGTGTGTTGATGATGAACTTCTTGCTCTTGTGCTTCAAATGATAGTCTCCCCAACACTCAACTCCCTCTCACAGGATTTGGATTTGGTGGAAAGAAGATTTGAGTGGAAAGCAACTTGGGGAAGGCTAGAGATCAAGATTCATATTGTAGGAATGGAATATCTTGACCTCAACACAAGTGTAGGTGGTTCGCTCTCAGAAAATGTGTATTGGAAGTGTAGGTATGTTCTGATGGCTCTCTTGATGAATGAAGAGTGGGTGGAGGCGTATATATAGCCTCCACACAAAATCTAACCGTTACACACAGTTTGCCAACCTCGGTGGGACCGAATGGTTAAACTCGGTCGGACCGATTCAGCAAACCTAGTGACCGTTAGGATTTTCGGTGGGACTGAGATGCAACTCGGTAGGACCGATATGGTTAGGGTTAGGGCATAACGTAATCTCGGTGAGACCAATTACACAAACCCGGTGGGACCGATTTTGGTAATAAGCTAACCAGAGAGTTGGTCAGGTAAACTCGGTGGGACCGATTTGCTCATCTCGGTGAGACTGAAATGTTACAAAAGGGAAACAGAGAGTTTACATTGCAATCTCGGTGGGACCGATCGCTCATCTCGGTAAGACCGAAACGTTACGAAGGGAAACAGAGAGATTACAATCCCATCTCGGTGCGACCGAGATCCCTATCGGTGAGACCGATTTGCCTAGGGTTTGTGGCAGTGACTATGACATTTGAAACTCGGTGGCGCCGGATAGAAAGAATAGGTGGGGCCGAGTTTGACTTTTGGTTTAGGTTATATGTGGATGTGGGAAGGTAGTTGAGGGTTTTGGAGCATATCACTAAGCACTTTGAGCAAGTAAGCCATTAAGCAACACCTCATCCCTCCTTAATAGTATTGGCTTTTCCTATAGACTCAATGCGATCTTGGATCACTAAAATATAAAATGTAGAGTCTTGAGCTTCAAGCTTGAGCCAAACTTTTTGTCCTTAGAATTTTGAGGGATCCACTTTCCTCATCCATGCCATGCCATTCATTGAGCTTTTCTTGAAATATTGATCTTGGAATAATGTTAGCTCAATGAGCTATATGTTGTTAGGAGTTACCAAAACCACCCAGGGATAGTTGCACTTTCACCTATAAAATCCCCTTTCCGCTAGCCGTATCGCTCAGTTAGCCATGTCCCTGCAAAGAAGCCTAGCTAGCAACACTCCAGCCATGGCTAGCGCCCTGAAAGCTCCCAAGTTTTACAACCGCACCTTTGCCGTCAACCACCTTGGCTTTCCACCTCTTCTTGCTGAGATGCTCACCAAAGCCTTTGGCTATAATGCTAGCCCCAATTACCTGGTGTTCCAGTCGACACCCGTCCCTCACCTTCATCACTATGACGCAAGAGTGCACATTGGCCCAGGTCCCGCAGTAGATGGTCAGCCTTTGGTTTTTCAGGGTAGAGCCATGCCTACCGCTGATTTAGCCGTTCAGGCCGTTGCTGTGGAGGCCATCCTATACCTCCAAACCAAGTTTCCGCAAGTGGCACAAAGCGGGAGTTCTGCTTTTTCCCATTGTGGCCGATGTCGTGGATCTAAGACTGATAGTAGAATGGGGGGGGGGTAGATATGAGGAGGCAAAATCCTAGCTATGATGAAGTTGTACACACGAGTTTTCGGAGTTCAGGCCCTTCGCGAAGGAAGTAATAGCCCTACGTCTCGGTGCCCGGAGGCGGTCGACTGGATTATGCGTGTGTGTGTGTGTTACAGGGGATGCGAACCCTTGTGCCAGTGGAGGGGGTGGCTTATATAGAGTGCGCCAGGATCCCAGCCAGCCCACGTTACAAGGGGTTCAATGTACATAAAGAGATGGCGTTACTAGTAATGCTAGTAATAAAGTGACATAAATGATCATTAATTCTATGGAGTAAACGTCCTTATATTGCTGTGGAGAGTGACTTTAGATCTTCTGTCTGTCGAGTGACAATTGTTGCGGTCGAGTGACTTCGAATCTTCCGAGTGGAATGCTTATGGTTGAATGGATGATGATATCCCTCAAGTGCTTCTGGCTTTTAGGGTGATGTCCTAGGGGAGGGTATCTAGGTCAGGCCTATGACCCTGCCCTAGGTACATAGCTTCATCATTAGCCCCCGAATGGTTCAGGGTTTGAGTGGAGAAGGAGTTAAGAATACCTCCGACTCAATTTTTGCGCTTCGAAAGCGTCTTACTGGGATCAAATGAACAATCATGATGACTTCAACTTATTTTTCAGTCGCCTTGATCCATTCTTGGTTTTGTCGAGTGAACTTTTATTGTTAAGCTTCGAGCGCTGATATGGAAAAAATCTTCAGTCTGGCAGGTTGCTCTGCTGCTCGCGGATCTCACAGGATTCGATTTTTGGGAAGCGCGCGGGGCGGAGGAGGCCGCAGTAATCAGGACGGATTAGGCAGGGCCGCCTCGATCCCTGTGCCACCTTTTCGCCACGTATCGCGTGCGCGACCGTTGCGGGATTTGACAGGATTGCCTGGGCCCACGGGTTAGCCACTCGGAAAAGGCCTCATATAAGGCGCTGGTTTGGGGTTTTTTGCACAGTGCGTTCCCATTCCTCCTCTTTCTCCTCTATCTTCTCCGCCACATCCACCTCTTCTCTCGGCGCTGCCGCTCTGTTCGAGATCCGTCCGCAGCAATGGGGAAGGAGAGGACGGTGGCCTTGGAGCACGTTAAGAAAGCAACGGTGAAGGGGAAGTGGAAGAAGTCCAGCCGGGGCGTATCCTCGTCGAGGTCCGGCCTGCCGCACGGCTGGATCCAGGGCGATTGGATTCGGTCGACGATCCGTCAGGACGACCTCAACGATCTGGCCGAGGGGGGACTGATCCCCCACGAATCAGAACGGCTCCCGGAGGGCGAGACTGAGCCGCAGCCGCAGGAGGGTGAGTGCGTTCTCCTCGCCACTCACGTCGACCGCAGGTTTTCTTTGCCTCCCCATCCTTTCTTCTGAGGCTTCTTGAATTTCTTTGGAGCACAACTTCATCACTTTTCCCCCAACACCATTGTGTACCTTGCTGCTTTCATGTCCATGTGCGACAATTTCCTGGGTTGTCGAACACACTGGGGCCTCATCAAGCACATTTTCATGTGTCATTCTCAGTCGGTTAAGAAGGCCAATCCGAGTGACGAGAGGATGCAAGTGATCCAGATGTGTGGGTGTCTTGGGATTCAAATGAGAGGTAAGAGTACTTTCCCAACTATGATCCTTCCCGAGTCAGTCAGAGGCTGGCAGTCGACCTGGTTCTACTGCAAAGACCAGCCGACTCCGGGTCAGTCGACTGGACTACCTCCCTTTTCTATGGCTCGAGTCGAGAAGCCCCCCGCCTTGAAAGTGACCCCGGAGGAGAAAGCTGAGGTGAAGGTGCTGGTTGAGTGGGTGGTCCAACTCGTTCGTGATGGCGTGACCGACATGTATCTGTTGGAGGTCTTCCTCAGACGATGCATTCATCCGCTTCAAGCTCAAGACCATCTGATGTGGATGTATTCGGGCATTGAAGACACCACTCGGATCCACCCAGAGGAAGTCGACGAGGATACAGTGGAGAAGTGGCTGAGGGGTATCACTGGCAACAAGGATAACCCCAGGGAGTCTAGGAGAGTCCCTCCACTCGACAACTCATATGAACCAGACAAGGTCCAATTCTAAATTGCCAAGTATTTTCTTGATTTATCATGTAACTTCTTGTTGTCCACCGACTGATTTTTGTTTCGCTTGTTGTCTTTCAGGCCCTTACTGAGATGTACTCGATGCCTAATGGAGAGCAGGAGCAGGATCCAGAGGGGGAGGCGAGCGGAGGCGAGAGCAGCGAGTGGTACTCTGACAGAGAAGAGGATGAGGAGAGCGACGACCCGAGTGATGAAGAAGAGGTCGACTCACCTTCGCGTAGGGAAAGGCGATCCAAGCACACTCACGATCCGACAAGCATCCGTGGCAAAGCGACTGCTCACACCGGACAATCGTCAAAGCACCCTCGAATGCCTTCTCCAGCGCCAACTGAAAAGGCCCCGAAGCAGTCCAAGGTTGTAGTACCGCACACTCAGAAGGCTCTACCCAAAATCAAAATCGACATCCCTGTTGCTTCTGCGTGAGTGTTTTGTCTTTATTTTTTACTCGAGGTTCTGTGCTGTCTACTCTTTTCCTGCTTTGACCAGATGAATCTTAAAACCAACAGTGTCGCTACCTCTGGGACTTATGCTTACAAAAACAAGGACGAGGACATGGAAGATGCAGTTACTTCCAACCTAGGTATGACCTTCGTAATCTTGTCTTTGTTTTGCCGATTGAACTGCGATCGACTGAATTCTGGCGACTGATCTTTTTGCAGCTCCTCCCAACGTCATTGATCTCCCAGACGACGACGAGGATGTGCCACTGAGGCCCTTGGGAAGAAGAAGCAGGAAAACGTCCACTGGTAAGACGCCTCAGTCGACGCCGGTGATGGAACCGGTAATCCAGGAGGCCGGCGATGCCAATCGAGCTTCTGTCACCTTCGCCATACCACTGCTGAGTGCTCAGCCTTCAGCGTCAGCCGCACAGACTCTAGCCGATCCACCTTCACTTTTTGCTGCACATCATGTCCCAGAGGACCAGGTGGGTGCTGCCAAAGAGGCTATACGTCAGGCGGGCATTATGATGGAGCAGATGAAGATGGTCCAGGAAGCCAGCCAAGCTGCTTATGACGCTAGTTCAGCTCTCCAGAGCAACGTACAGGTTAGCAGACTACCGACTGACTCTTTAGCTTGTCACTTGTTCTGTTAGGATATGCTATCTGAAAACTTTCTTTGAAGGGTCTTTTCATCCGTCTACGTTTTGCATTTGTACACCCAATGGTTGTTTTGACTTGCCACTGAGATAATTTGTATCTTGAGTCGACTAGGTTGTGTCAATTGAGTCTTTGAACTAGTTGGGGCACGCTGAGTGGACCCACTGGGTGTAATCCCCGAGACCATAGTTGACTGCTGGCAGTCGACTGTGGTCTGAGAATATGAATTTTCTCACTCGGCCTGGACGAACCCTGTTGAGTGGAACCTGAACCAGTGGGGGCACGCTAAGTGCACCCACTGGGTGTAGTCCCCGAGACCATGGTCGATTGCGGACAGTCGACTATGGTCTGAGAACAACTTTTTTTACACTCGGCCTGGACAAACCATGTCGAGTGGAAACTGGACCAGTGGGGGCAAGCTAAGTGCACCCATTGGGTGTAGTCCCCGAGACTACTGTTGGATGTTTGATTCGGCAGTAGTCTTAGAACTTGTTGAATTTATCAGACTATTGTTCTGAAGTAATCAATCTTTCCATCTGTCGATTGACTGTCTTTTGATTACAGAAATCTTGTGAACTTGGAGCTCGTTTTGTCGATCTGGAGAAGAAGCAGATTCAGCTCAACCTCGACCTGGAGCTGGCCAAGACAAACTTGCAGAAGGCCAAGGATGAAGCCACTGGTATGAAAAACCTTATCGACGGATTTGTTTTTGAACCGGATGTTATTCGATTTTTCTGAATCGAGCATTATTTATTTCAGAGACCCTGAACCAGACTTTGGCAAAGAAGGATCAAGATCTTGCAGCCGCACAGAAAACAGCTGATGAGAAGACTGTACTCATTGAACAGAAGCTGGCTTCAGTCGGCAAACTGGAGGAAGAGAACGCCGAACTGAAAACTTCCCTTGATGAAGCCAACAAGGAGGTGACTCGTCTGAAGAGGGGCAAGAAGGACCTGACTGCAAAGATGGAAGGCATTGCTCGCAAGAGGAACGATTTGGAGATCTATCAGGGAGGACTTGCCAAAAAGTTGTTCGTCATGCTTGAAGGTATTTTCCTTTGTCCGACTGACTTGTTACTGTCGACTCGATATATAACCACTGATGTATTATGTTGAACAGAATTTTGCCGGAACTTTGAGGAAGAGACCGGGCAAATTGAGACAAACTTGGACCCCATCCAGTCTCCTGTTAAAGATGAAACTGCCATGAATGTGCTCCGATTGGAGTCTCGTGTCGCTGGCGTTGTTGACTACCTTGCTCGATTGAAGGTTGCAGTGTCGAGGATCGATACAACACTCTAGCCAAGGGCGGCGCTTCCGAATGACCTCGAGTCTTTGATGACTCGACTTAATGAGATCCCCGGTCGAGTGCAGGAATGGAAGAAGTTTTCTGCTCGATGCGGCGCTGATGTGGCCCTGTCCCTGGTTTGTGTCCATTGCAAGGAAGCGCGAGAAGAAAAGCTAGCGGCAATCAAGGTGGCCAATACAAAAAGGCACGACTTCCAATCCTTCATGGAAACCTTCATTGCTGCTGCCACTCAGATCGCTGACGGAATCGACCTGGACGAGTTCGTTGAGCCTGCTAGCCCTCCTCCTGTGCAGTAAACAAACTTTATGCCTCACTTTAAATTTGCGTCGGAATGCCTAGTGATTTTGTAGCCGTTAAACTCCTTTAGGTTTGATGCCCAAGTACTTTAATCCGAGGCCCGGAACCTTAGGATTTATACGAACTTGGTTTATCTTTGAATATGCTTGTGTTTGCTTTTGAGTGGAACTTGTTCTTCACTCGGAATAGTCTTTGAACTTGTGGTGCAGCTCTGAGGAGAAGGTTATAGTGGACCTGTCCCTCATCGTCCTTGCGGATCAGGATGAAGTGCACGTTGTACTTGTGTAGCAGCTCTGAGGAGAAGGTCGCAGTCGACCTGCACCTTGTCGTCCTTGCGGATAGGGATGGAGCGCACATTATACTTGTGGCGCAGCTCCGAAGAGAAGGTTATAGTCGACCTGCACCTCGCCGTCCTTGCGGATAGGGATGGAGCGCACATTGTATTTGTGGCGCAGCTCCGAAGAGAAGGTTGTAGTCGACCTGCACCTCGTCATCCTTGTGGACAGGGATGTGTTTCAAACTTAGGCGAGTGCTGGACTGCAGCTAAGCCCCCGAGTGTGAGGGTTGCTCACCACTCAGTAGGATTTTTAAACTTAGGCGAGTGCTCGACTGCAGCTAAGCCCCCGAGTGTGAGGGTTGCTCACCACTCAGTAGGATTTTTAAACTTAGGCGAGTGCTGGACTGCAACTAAGCCCCCCGAGAGTGAGGGTTGCTCACCACTCGGTAGGATTTTCAAACTTAGGCGAGTACTGAACTGCAGCTAAGCCCCCCGAGTGTGAGGATTGCTCACCACTCGGCAGGATCTTTAAACTTAGGCGAGTAATGAACTGCGGCTAAGCCCCCGAGTGTGAGGGTTGCTCACCACTCGATAGGATTTCTTTAAACTTAGGCGAGTACTGGACTGCAGCTAAGCCCCCGAGTGAGAGGCTTGCTCCCCACTCGGTAGGATTTTTCAAACTTAGGCGAGTACTGGACTACAGCTAAGCCCCCGAGTGAGAGGCTTGCTCAGCACTCGGTAGGATTTTTCAAACTTAGGCGAGTACTGGACTGCAGCTAAGCCCCCGAGTGAGAGGCTTTCTCATCACTCGATAGGATTTTTCAAACTTAGGCGAGTACTGGATTGCAGCTAAGCCCCCGAGTGAGAGGCTTGCTCACCACTTGGTAGGATATTTTTAAACTTGGGCGAGTACTAGACTGCAGCTAAGCCCTCGAGTGAGAGTCTTGCTCATCACTCGGTAGGATTTTTCAAACTTAGGTGAGTACTGGACTGCAACTAAGCCCCCGAGTGAGAGGCTTGCTCACCACTCGGTAGGATTTTTTTAAACTTAGGCGAGTACTAGACTGCAGCTAAGCCCCCGAGTGTGAGGGCTGCTCACCACTCGATAGGATTTTTTTAAACTTAGGCGAGTACTAGACTGCAGCTAAGCCCCCGAGTGAGAGGCTTGCTCACCACTCGGTAGGATTTTTTTTAAACTTAGGCGAAACGGATTCGCAGCTAAGCCCCCGAGTGAGAGGCTTGCTCACCAGTCGGTAGGATTTTTTTAAACTTAGGCAAAACAGATTCACAGCTAAGCCCCCGAGTGAGAGGCTTGCTCACCACTCGGTAGGATTTTTTTAAACTTAGGCGAAACAGATTCACAGCTAAGCCCCCGAGTGAGAGGCTTGCTCACCACTCGGTAGGATTTTTTTAAACTTAGGCGAAACAGATTCACAGCTAAGCCCCCAAGTGAGAGGCTTGCTCACCACTCGGTAGGATTTTTTTTAAACTTGGGCGAAACAGATTCGCAACTAAGCCGCCCACTGGGGGATTTAGAGAATAAAAAGGAACAACAATCATTTATGAGATTGCAAAAACGGTGTCTTTAATAGTCAAACTAGAAGGTATTTCTTATTACATCTCAACAGTCTAAAAGCTTAAGTGTAAAAGGGGCGGAGCAGCTCCGCATTCCAAGTGCGCAGCTCATGTTTCTCGTGCTCAACGTTATAGAGGTGATACACTCCATTGTGGAGTACTTTGGTGATGATGAAGGGGCCTTCCCAATCAGGAGCGAGCTTGTGTGATTTCTGCTAATCCACTCGAAGAACCAAGTCTCCCTCTTGAAAAGCTCAACCCCTCATGTTTCTGGCGTGGATTTGGCATAGGTCTTGCTGATAAATGGTCGACCGAATCAGGGCCATCTCCCTTTCCTCTTCCAGGAGATCAACTGCGTCTTGCCGAGCCTGTTCTGCTTCATCTTCTGAGAAAAGTTCGACTCGGGGTGCATTGTGAAGCAAGTCACTCGGAAGTACAGCTTCACCTCCATAAACCAATAAGAATGGAGTTCGGACAGTCGACCAATTAGGATTTGTCCTCAAACCCCAAAGCACTGATGGAAGTTCATCGACCCAGGCGCCTGCTGCATGCATGAGATCACGCATCAGTCGGGGTTTCAGTCCTTTGAGAATCAATTTGTTTGCTCTTTCAGCTTGTCCATTCGACTAGGGATGGGCGACTAAAGCATAGTCGACTCGAGTGCCTTGGGAAGTGTAGAAGGCTCTGAACTTGTCAGAATTGAAATTTGAACCATTATTAGTGCTGATGCTGTCGGAACGCCATATCTGAATGTTAACTCTTTGATGAAGCTGATAGTAGTACTGGCCTCAAGATTCTTGATAGGCTTGGCTTCGATCCATTTAGTAAACTTGTCGACTGCCACGAGCACATGAATGAAGCCGCTCCTACCAGTCCTCAGAGGCCCAACCATATCCAATCCCCAAACAGCAAAGGGCCAGACTAGTGGAATAGTCTTCAGGGCTGATGCAGGCTTGTGAGACATGTTGGAGTAAAACTGGCAGCCTTCACATTTGTCAACTATTTCTTTCGCCATTTCATTTGCTCATGGCCAATAAAATCCCGCTCGGTATGCTTTGGCCGCAATGGTCCGAGAGGACGCATGGTTACCACAGGTCCCTGAGTGGATGTCGTTGAGGATCACTCGACCTTCTTATGGTGTTATGCATTTTTGGCTGACTCCAGTTACACTTTCTCTGAACAGCTGTCCTCTTATCACAATAAAGGCCTTGGATCAACGGACGATCTGTCGTGCCTCTTATTCATCCTCTGGGAGTTCCTTCCTAACAATGTACGTGATGTACGACACTGTCCAGTCGGGAGTGATGACTAAAACCTCCATGATCAAGTCGACCATGGCTGGGACTTCGACTTCAGTCGGATCAGTGGCGCTCTTTGGTTGTGGGGGCTCTTCAGTGAAAGGATCTTCCTGAACTGAGGGTGTATGAATATGTTCCAAAAACACATTGCTGGGAATGGCCTCCCTCTTGGAACCTATCTTTGCCAAATCATCAGCTGCTTGATTTTTTAGTCGGGGTATGTGATGGAGCTCTAACCCTTCAAACTTCTTCTCTAACTTACTCACTTCATTACAATAGCTAGTCATGGCTGGGCTTCTGACGTCCCACTCCTTCATTACTTGATTAACGACCAAATTCGAGTCGCTATAGACCTTGAGGTGATGGACGCCGAGTGAAATGGCCATACGCAACCCGTACAGAAGTGCTTCATATTTAGCTTCATTGTTGGAGGAGTCAAAATGAATTTGGAGAACATAGCTGAGTTTTTCTCCTCGAGGGGATACCAATACCACCCCAGCATCGGAACCATTCAGCATCTTGGGTCCATCAAAGAAGATGGTCCAATGCTCCGAGTGAATCTGAGTCGGCAGTTGCTGTTCGACCCACTCGGCAAGGAAATCTGCTATTGCTTGGGACTTGATAGCTTTCTTTGCCTCAAACTTGATATCCAAGGGAAGGAGTTCAATCGCCCACTTTGCCACTCGACCAGTTGCATCTCAGTTGTTCAGGATTTCTGACAATGGTGCGTCGCTGACGACTGTAATGGAGTGATCAGAGAAATAGTGTGCAACCTTCTTCGTGGTCATGTAAATCCCATAAACAAGCTTCTAATAATGTGGATATCTTTGCTTGGATGGAGTCAGAACTTTAAAAACATAATATACTGGGCGCTGAACTTTATAGGCTTTTCCTTCTTCTTCCCGCTCGACCATGAGTACTGTACTGACAACTTGTCCAGTGGATGCAATATAAAGCAGTAAAGGCTCTTTGCTGTTTGCGGCAGCAAGCACCGTGGGTGGAAAGCAGGGCTTTGAGCTCTGCAAATGCTGCATCAGCTTCGGGAGTCCACTCGAACTTGTCAGATTTCTTCATCGGTCGGTAAACAGGCAATGCCTTTTCACCGAGGCGAGAAATGAATCGACTCAAGGCGACCAAACAACCAGTAAGCTTCTGGACATCATGCACACACACATGGCGCTTCATCCGGAGTATGGCACCAACTTTCTATGGGTTCGCGCCGATCCCTTGTTCGGAAACGAGGAAGACGAGTAACTTTTCGCCAGGAACTCCAAATGTTCACTTTGATGGATTAAGCTTGATATCATACCTTCTCAGGTTGGCAAAGGTTTCAGCAAGGTCAGACAGCAGGTCAGAACCTTTACACGACTTGACCACAATGTCATCCATGTATGCTTCCACATTCCGACTTATTTGAGTGAGCAGACACTTCTGAATCATCCTCATGAATGTGGCTCCTGCGTTCTTGAGACCGAACGACATGGTGACATAACAAAAACACCCGAATGGAGTGATGAAAGCTGTTTTTATCTCATCGGACCCATACAGTCGGATCTGATGGTACCCTGAATAGGCGTCTAGAAAAGACAGGCGCTCACACCCCGCGGTCGAATCGACGATCTGGTCGATGCGGGGGAGAGGAAAGTGATCTTTCGGGCAGGCCCGATTGATATGCTTGAAGTCCATGCACATGCGAAGTGAGTCGTCCTTCTTAGGAACCATGACAACATTGGCGAGCCACTCGGAGTGGAAAATCTCTCGGATGAACTCAGCCGCCAGGAGCCGAGCCACTTCCTCACCAATTGCCTTTCTCTTCTGCACAGCGGGCCGTCGAAGACGTTCCTTGACTGGTTTCACTTTCGGGTTGACTCGCAAACGGTGCTCAGCCAGTCCCTTGGGTACACCCGGCATGTCAGAGGGTTTCCATGCAAAGATGTCCCAGTTCTCACGGAGGAACTGGATGAGCGCTTCTTCCTATTTGATGTCGAGTGATGTTGAAATATGAGTAGGAGCAGCATTAGGATCGGTCGGGTGAATATAAATCAGCTTTGTTTCACCGGACGACTGAAATGCAGAATCTGTGGCAGGCTTCTTAGCTCGCAACAAATCACTCGGGTCTGCATTCTTCTAGTATTCTTGCATTTCGACTGCTGCCATTTGTGCATCGGCGATTTTTGAGCCCTTCTGGAAGAACTCTTCTGCCTTCTGCCAATTGCCTGTGATTGTGATAACTCCTCTGGGACCAGACATCTTCAATTTGAGGTACACGTAACATGGTTGAGCCATAAAACATGCATAAGTAGGCCTACCGAGAATAGCATGATAAGCACTCTGGAAATCCACTACTTCAAATGTCAACTTTTCCTTGCGGTAATTCTTGGAATCACCAAAAACCACATCAAGGGTGATCTGGCCGAGTGATTCAGCCTTCTTGCCAGGTATAACGCCATGGAAACTCATATTGCTTTCACTAAGCTTGGACATCGGAATGCCCATTCCCTTCAAGGTTTCAGCATAAAGGATATTCGGGCCGCTACCACCATCCATTAGCACTTTGGTCAGTCGAGTGCCTTTAACAACTGGGTCGACCACCAATGCTTGCCTCCCAGGGGTGGCGATACGCGTTGGGTGATCAGACTGGTCGAATGTGATGGCAGTCTGAGACCACTTCAAATAACTAGGTGTTGCCGGAGCAACCATGTTTACTTCTCTGTTGATAACTTTCAGTCGACTCTTGCTCTCCACATCGGCAAAAATCATCAGAGTGGAATTGACATTGGGAAAACCATCGTCATCTTCTTCCTTATCCTCATCCTTGTCCAACTCTTTTTCCTTGTCATTGGGTTGCTTTTCTCGGAACGCTGGATTAGAACTCGACAGTATCGAGTGGTATGTTTAGGATAAATCAGATTACCCTCTTCATCCTTCTTGATGTGAATGTGACATGGCAAATCCAACACATCATTTCCGGCTTGATCTTTCACTTTCTTGGGGTTCCAGGCCCTTTGGGCTTCCCCTTGAACTTTCCTTGAGCCACAACTAAAGCCTCACCAGGAGCAGCTGGCTCGGCTTTACGCTTCTGTTTCCAATTGGAAGTACCTCCACCGGTGTCTTGTCCGACTGTTTTGTGCTCGCCACTTCGGAGTCGGTCTTCCTCTTCGCCTTTAGCGTATTTGGTGGCAATCTCCATCATCCGAGTTAGGGACATATCGCCTGTCCGACCGAATTTCATATTCAACTCTCGATACTTAACGCCTTCTTTGAAGGCACAAACTGCTTGGTGATCTGACACATTCTCCATTGTATGGTGCAACGTGATCCATCTCTAGATATAATCTCTCAAGGTTTCATTCGGTTTTTGCATGTAGTGCTGCAACTCTGTTAACCGTGCTGGCCGTTTGCAAGTTCCTTCAAAAGTTCTAACAAACACTCGGCGAGCTCTTCCCAACTGAATATACTGCCAGGTGCTAACTAAGTCAACCATACCCTGGCTGAGCCTTCCAACATAAGAGGAAGGTGCTTCATGGCTACTTCGTCATTGTCGCCCCAATCTGTACAGCCACTCGGTAATCATCAAGCCAAGTGTCAGGCTTGGACTCACCGGTAAACTTGCTGACTCCAGTCGCCAACCTGAAGTTGGGAGGAATCACTGCAGCCCTGATGGCCCTGCTGAAGCACTCTGGACCTGAAACATGCACTCTGCTGCCAGTGGGTAATCTCTGTCATGACCTTCTCTGTGCGCTCTGTTCCTGTCGACCAGACCTTGAACGAGAATAGATCTCGCACCAAAGCCCGGCTCCCTTGGGTCGACTGGTACTCTTCGCCCGCCGCTGTGGGGGCGTCTGTCATCATGCTGCCGAGGCACATACGACCCACTCCTCGGAGGAGGTGTGGGCACTCGACGACGGTCATCGTGGCCGAGTTGGTGATCATATTGCTCGTGGTTTCTGTACTGATCTTGCATGTGCCAACGTCCTTCACGCCGCGGGGGTGATCTTGGGCCGTGAGCTTACTGAACCGTATCTTCCATCACAGATCTGCTATGAATCCTATTCTGTGACTGAGATACAGTTGTGTTCTGCTCTCCGTCCCCCGAAGCAAGGCCCAAATCTGCATCAAACCTCTGCCAGCCTCCGACTGGGAAGGCTGAATTGACTATGCTATGCGGGCCGCTGCCGTGAGATTTTGAATCGGAGTGCGATATACCTGAGTTGAGGCGGAAAAAGCTGTCGTCGACTAGACTCAGGGATCCGCTGCCGAGCATGCTCTTCGAGTGCATGCTGCAGGTTCTCCAGTCGAGTGCGCTCAGCCAAGTTGGCCAGGCGCGCCTCCTCCAAGGCCCGGGCCTCGGGGGTTTCTCCAACGATAACAGTGTGAAGTGCATCCATTTTGCAGCGGCGAAGCTCTTCCCTCTGCTGTGAAGAAAGGGGCTCGGGGCGGTACTCCTCGTGAATGCGCGATGGATCACCGCCGCCATCACCACTGTCGACGCGGGGGAAGCCAGGAGGACTGCCTGGTCCGTTGGTCATCAAGACTTCCGCCGCGGGATCGCTGCTATCGCACTCGGATGCGGTCTCGACGGAGCCAGTCAAACAGGCCGTAGAGAGTTTCGTCGGGCTCGATTGCTGCGACTTGTGGGGTGGTCAACTGACAGGCCACCGCGTGTCTCACCCATCGCTGGAACCGCGATCGACCGGAACGCTTGCGCCGGCGAATAGCGGGGGGCGAGGACACCATAGGAGCCGACCGATACTGGGTCGACGCCTGCCGGAGAAGGACGCCGCGGACGGGGAGCGCCTCGACGTCGAGTGGAGCTTCCTAAAGCCAAGCGGAGTCGTCGGCAACATAAACGAGCGTGCCGAGACGGATCTCGCATCCCTCAGCCAGTCCGCCGGCGGAAACCATGATGATGAGAATCGGAAAAATCACAACTCCACCAAAAAGTCGCTAAGACACCTACCCCACGGTGGGCGCCAATTGTCATGGATCTAAGACTGACAGTAGAATGGGGGGTAGGTATGAGGAGGCAAGATCCTAGCTATGATGAAGTTGTACACACGAGTTTTACGAGTTTAGGCCCTTTGCGGAGGAAGTAATAGCCCTACGTCTCGGTGCCCGGACGCGGTCGACTAGATTATGCGTGTGTGTGTGTGTGTTACAGGGGGTGTGAACCCTTGTGCCAGTGGAGGGGGGTGGCTTATATAGAGTGCGCCAGGACCCCAGACAGCCCACGTTACAAGGGTTCAATGTACATAAAGAGATGGCGTTACTAGTAACGCTAGTAATAAAGTGACATAAATGATCATTAAGTCTATGGAGTAAACGTCCGACCGTTGCTGTGCAGAGTGACTTTAGATGTTCTGTTTGTCGAGTGAAAATTGTTGCGGTCGAGTGACTTTGAATCTTCCGAGTGGAATGCTTATGGTCGAATGGATGATGATATCCCTCGAGTGCTTCTGGCTTTTAGGGTGATGTCCTAGGGGAGGGTATCCAGGTCAGGCCTATGACCCTACCCTAGGTACATAGCTTCATCAACCGAAGCAGGAATTCAGCCTTCTCCCAGTATCCAAGGAGATGACCCCGCAATCGCTCGCCTGGTGCAATATATCACTACCCAGGGGATGATGATTTCTAAGATGCTTGACGAATTTAGAACCCTGGACAACGATGCGGTACGAGTTGTCAAGGAAGATTATCGTGAGGCTCGTAAATTCATATCTCAAGCCGATAACCCCATGCCATCCGAACCAGTGCTACCCTCTCAGTCTGTGTTGTGGCCCAGGACAAACATCGTCACCCTCGACAAGGCTCTTTACCGAATCCACCAGCAGCATTTGCTTGGATCAATTTCAGCCACACCCCAGTAGTCGAACCCTAACCCATAGTGCTGTCGAACGATGAAGATGAAGATTGGCTCAGTCTTCGTCCTCCTGGAGAGCCCGAGCAAGGCTAGTCCTCAGCTTGACCTCGGTCGTGCAATTAGTTGTTTCTGCTAGTAGGTAGGTCTGTCGGTTCATCCCCGATATGAGGATAGAACCATGTATCCTTGAGTGAGTAGTTTCGTTTAGCGCGTAGAGCGTTCGTGCTTTGTTGTATGCTTGCACTGTTTGCAACCCGTATGATGTGTTTATGTTTGCTTTCTTGCTTTTGGTTTTTGTTGTTTTTGCCTGTCTCTTTGTCAAGCAGAAATGTTTGACAGGGTTGACACTGTGTTGTTAACAAGATTTTAATCAGTACGACACATACACTAAAAACAACATTGACTCGTCCCGAGTCTCTATTAAAATTCGTGCTGGTGTAGGTATATGTATGCCAGGATTACATATACCCACTAGCATTAAAGCACCTTAGAATG
Organism: Aegilops umbellulata; assembly: GCA_032464435.1. Taxonomy (NCBI): domain Eukaryota; kingdom Viridiplantae; phylum Streptophyta; class Magnoliopsida; order Poales; family Poaceae; genus Aegilops; species Aegilops umbellulata. Next base: position 330,313,294 of record CP136060.1, read on the forward strand.
ATTTTTCTGTTGTGTTTTTCCTTTGCATATTCGTGGCATCTGTATGTTTGCTAGTTTAGATTATACTGGATATTGCACGCATACCCGGTTCGCCCACGAGTACACTCGGGCAGTACTCGGGGGAAAGCAAAGACACATATCCCTCTCTATCTGTTCATACCCAGTGTGCCGGATTTCTAAACCTAGAGCCTCGTAGAGGCATTTCCGTCTCGCAGTTCCTCGTCTCTAATTCTTTTTCCCGATTTCATTTCTGGGGGAACACTGCCAATTTTATTTCACTCGATCCAGTACATCTACCCCAATACAAATTTCAACTCCGATTCTACCTCGACACCTATTTTTTGTGGAGCTATCCGCGGAATTTTCCTCGTACCCAAGTGTGTTTCCTGAGCTGGTGCCGCCACCTCACCTACATCTGGATCCCACCGTCATCATCTGTGCCTTGCGTGACACATGCAAGTCGCCACCCCACTCCACCGTCGCACGCGATCACTCCGCCGGCGCAAAGCGACGGAGGATCAAGCGTGGCGGAGGACCACCCAGTGCACCATCTTCTCCCGCATCTCGAGCCACCGCATTGAGCCGCGTGTTGTTCCCAGCTCGATCTTTCTTGATGAGAATCAATAGGAGGATCGACGAGCTGATCAGCGTACCCAGCAGCGCCGCGAGGAACAACCGCAGCGCCACCAAGAACTCCTCCTCGTCGAAGGAGCTCGGCTCGATCTCGTCCAAATCGAAGAGGTAGTAGAGCGGCATTGTGTTTGTGCGTTGGAGGAGAGCCGTGCTGCCGTCTTTTATAGCCCAACCCCAGTGTACGGTGGGCGAGGTCTAGGGAAACCGCTCGTCGCTTGATCACTCGCGTCTAGGAGGCGAATCCACGAGTAGTGCCGGCAAGGTACTGGCCCGCGATGTGAGTGCTCGCTGCACCGGCGCCGTGCACGCCGTGCACTACGGCACTAGGGTCCTCATCGCCCAGGAGCTAGATGCGCGCTGTGCCAAGCCGCACGCAGAGCAGCAACACAAAAGAAGCAATTAGCCGGAGGTAGAAGAAGGAGGCTGCCAGTGGGCCCTGGACCCACATGTCAGCAGGTGAAACCATTGTTCATTAGGGTGCACCCAGCATTTTTCGGGAGTCTGATCTTGAGTGCCCCTAGCCGTGGAGGTAACACTGATTTTCCCATATCTCTCTCTGGGTGTACCAATTATCGGTATCCCAACTCGTTGAAATCTGACCGAAGGGTTAAATATTTACCCAGAGGTTTTTCCCCGGAGTAGTTATGTTTGCAATTGTGCTGTAACCCTAGGAATCTCGAGGACGGGATTATTTTTAAGGGGGGAAGAGTTGTAACAGCCTCAAAATTGGGTTATCAATTTTTGTGCTGTTATTTCTTACTGGCAATCATTTTTCGAATTTTCTCCTGAGTTTGCGGGATGACTCTGAGAATTCTTGCCATTTCCACCCTTTCAAAACCTTGCTCATGTCTTTGTCAGTGGGTAAGACCTCATTTGCATCATCTCAAATCCTCTCAAACCCTAATTCCATTTTTTTTGGGAGCTATCATTTTCCTTGATCTGTTGATCATCCCATCTGTTGCCAGAGACCCTCCTATCCTTCTAATCCTTGGATATGCAAAAATATTGCTAAGTCTTATGCAATATTTTTCATTTGTGATTTATTCCTTTTCTTGCATTTCTGAGGAATAAAATTCAAAGGCATAGTTAGCCAACTCATAAATTCATGTGAATTGGTGGAGGTGATACTTATGTCTAATCCTAGCTCTAGCAAAAATATTGGCCATAATTAAATAAGGAAAAATGCCTTTTCCTATTTTAAGCCAATATTGCATTTCTGCCATTTTCCAAAGGAGCTGCCATTAGCAAGGAAAATTCCCAAATAATTTGTGGAGCTTGTACTTGCTATATCTTCACCATTTCCATCCAAACCCACACTCCAAAGATCATAATTTGAGCACATGATCCAATGCAAGTTTCTGCCCTATCTGAATTTATTTCAAAGGAAGTGCTTGAGCCCTTGATCCATTTGAGTTGAAATTTGTTAGGGTGATTAAAATTGATAAATCACCTCTGGATACCAAAAATCAGCTCAATCCATCTATCCAATCTTCATTGGCAATTTTCTCAAGTTTCTGTTCAGATTGCTTGTCTGTGAAGGAAGTACCTTCATAGATGATCAAAATGAGCTGGAACTTTTCCAGCAGTCTCTAATGACCATATCATCATTCTCCACCAAAATTCAGCTCATTCCATTGAACTATGTGAGCACAGGAGCAATTCTTTGATTCTGTCCAAATTTTCAGTTTGTGAAGCAAGTATATCTTATCTTACTCCATTATGGCTGAAAATATTTCCAGGCTTTCTCCTATCCATATGATCCACCTCCACAAGAGTTTGGCTCATTTCATCTAGCTAATATTTTCCTTGAATTTTTCCAAGTTTCTCGTCAGATGTGATGCTTGTGAAACAAGTACTTATTTGGAAAGTCCATTTGGTATGATCTTTTTGCAGCATCTACATATGACCAAATCATCAAGATTTGCCAAGTGGCAGTCCTATCCAACACTCCTAGTGAGTGCTTCTTCCTCATTTGTTTTCTGGGCCATATTTCCTAGTTGCATTGCAGCTATGTTAAATACTTGCCCAAATCCCTTCCAATTTTCCAGGACTATAGTATTTGCTTCCTTACGCATCCAGACATCAAGTGTAGTCCTTACGCTCACTGTGTTGATCACCAAGATGTGTCGAAGTTTGCAATAGAAAAACTTGTCGAGCTTGTTTCCCTCTGCTCCCTACATCTCTTCCCATGTCAGCACCTCTTCTTTAATGAGCCTTGGAAGGACTCCACTCCTGACAAGGTTTGGCATAAAGTAGGCGAACAGAGCGTGTCCATGGTGACCACGTTCATTGCCAGCCAAATCGATGGTCTAGCCACTGTTGGCAACAGCAGCGCCGCTTCGGCCGGTTCTGGCTTGTCCAAATGTGTCACGCAGCTCCCCCTCGTCGTCCTCTTCCCTCTGGACAGCTCGCCCCCTATGTTTTCTTCTCTGACGAGCTGTGCCAACGACCGCACAGTGCGCGCCCGTGTGCGCCGTCGTTTCCTCGCGCCTGTCCGCTTCCTCCTCTCGTTCGCGAGCATTGCTCGATTCCGTGACCTCCTGGCACTCGTCCGCGTTCCCCTCGTCGCCTTGCCGCCCCACCCCGTGACCCATGGCCGCGCGTGCCCGTCACCAGCGCACAGACACGTAGTCGAGCCGCGTGTCACCTCGCCCCTCCCTCTAGAGCTCTCCCCCGTGGCTATAAGTCGCGCCCTCGAGCCCTCGCAGTCCACAATGCCTCCCCAAGCCAACCATCCATCCCCGGAGCTCCTCCCCGATCCCAACCATCGCCATGGCCGCTGCCTCGGGTTCCTCTTGATTCCCAGCCCCCGAGCACCCCGAGTCCCGTGCGCACCCTGGATGGATGCGCCGCACTCCGACGACCCTCCCTAGCTCGCCGCCCACCTCATTCCCCCACTGGAGCCACCCAACCACCGAGCCCCGCGTCCTCTGTCCCCGCGAGCCGCTGTCGCCCCGCTACTTCCCGGCGCCCGTGCTTGTCCTGGACGGAAGCAAGGCACCCCCACGAGCTCGCCGGTGGTCTCCACTTGGCTGGAGATCATCGGAGCGGCCCGCTTCAACGCCGGCAGCGCCTCTGCCTCTGCTCCCCCTCTGCTTCAGTCGGGCGAGAGAGAGGAGGAAGACGACGACTCGCCAGGCCCCCCTCCTGCACGCGGCACCCACTGGTCAGCCTCACCGCGCGTTGACCACGCCCTTGCCACGTGGTAAGTGGAAGCGTATTCCTATGAATACGTCTTCCCTTGTCCGAAAATGTACTCTTGCATTACTTCAGACTGGAATACGTTTTCTCTTCTGGTAGGCGTATTTCACTCTATTCTGGCCAGGAATGCACTTTCTCAGTTCCTAAAGCGTATTTAATAAAATACGTTTTCTCTTTTTCAGCCCAGGGACCTGTTGCTGATAAATTCTTCATAGATAGGTCCCTGACCCTCCTCACTTCATAACTCCACAACCGTAACTCCGATTGAGGTGATTCCAATGCTCACGTTCTCTGTTAGTCGAGCTCTTTCCGTTGGTATCATTTTCATAATGTTTTCACACAGTGAAAATGACCACTTTGCCTTGACCGTAAACAGCCCCCCTCTGAGAGATATCTGTTTCCGGCAACTCTTTCCGCGATCGTTTCATACTTCTTCCCGAAGTATTTGTCAACCCCAGGCAAGCCAACCTCTTATCATGAGCCCCGAACTTGCATGTTGACTTTGCTTGCACCTCGTGTGTGTGTTTAGTTGCAGTAGTTTTCTTGTCTGTTCCATCTGCTATTATTTTAGTCGTGTTGTATGTTTTGTTATCTGTCTTGCATGCTTATGCTTTCATGAGATAGGTTGACATGCTAGTTTACTGTTGTTACTGACAATATAATGTCTCTGTCTAGTTTATTTTCATGTTACTAGTATCGATGTTATGATAATTCTGTTGCACTAGTGAAATTACTAGTACTTGTTATTGCCATGTTTCACATGCTATCATTGTTCATCTGAAAAGATTGATTTTGTTACTGCATTGGTTCGTTGCATTCATGTTAAAAATGCTCGCATGATGATTGATGATGGATAAGTTAATAATATGACTTAATAACAAACCTCCTCCGTCATCACTGGGATATCATAGTGCCACCAAATCGAGCTTTCTCTAGTGCAACCACATTTACCTTATGGGGAGGTCCTAGCTGGGTCTATTGTCATGCCTCTCGCGGGTGCCTCCCGCGAGGGAAGGTTATGGGCACACGTTACCCTGATCAGGTAGGCGGAGATAAGCCTTGTGTGCCCGGGGTTAGGTTTTGAGCTCAGGTCCCCGTTTGGGACCGTTTTGCCACGACGGTGGCCGTTGGTACCTTTGGTAGGTACGGGGCCACCCAGGACTGAACCCATAAGGGGTGTTGGTCGGGGTGGCCGGGAGAGTGTCATAGCAGTAGGACGGTTTTGTTGGAACACCGTTGGTCCACCCGAATGGGAGTGCGAGGTCATGGGTTTCGTGGTGTGGGTACAGTGCGCTACCTCTGCAGAGTGTATGTTTACTCTATCGATAGCCACATCCTCGGTCATGGGCACAAGTTCGTAGTAGGTCACACTATCGGGTCTTGGTCGAAATGGAGGATACATCATGTGGTGACTTGGACAATGAAATAATCGTGAGAGGTCACGATGATGTGTTGATATGACCCCGATACGAGGTCTCGGTAAGTCATGCGTGTGCTCAGAGGAGCCGTGGTAGAGTAAGTGATTGTTGCTTAAGGTTATTACAATATGTCTTCAGGGAGGTACCTGGTAGTTTATTTCCAGCATAGTTTCATGATGCCATGCCATGTTTCGATATGCTACGCTTTGCTGTTGCTTGCTAGAAGTAAGTTTGATATGCCATGCTAGTAGATGCTATGATTTTGTTCATTCTTAGTTTGATTTATTATTCTAGTTAATATCATGTCATGCTTAGAAGTTGGGTTGAAGTAGACTGTTGCATATGCTTGGTTCTTGCTCTGTCATCTGCTCGTTTGGAAGCTATGTATTTGGTTGTCTTGCAAGTACATTCAATGTACTGACCTGGCGTATCATGCTAGCTTTGTAGATTGTGCCCAGATTGTTCGCTTGTTCCGTTGTGCTAGGTCGTAATCTAGCCAGTCCTATGAGTTGTGGAACCCCGCCAGAGTTGATGAGCTGCCAAACCAAGAATTCCGTCGCCATTTAAATAGCCTTAGGTCTATGCCAGATAATTGTATTCATCAATGATGTAATCATATACACATGTATTTGATGGATATTATTGTACCTGGAATGTTGTATCATGGACCTGTCGTGCGTCAGGTGTTATCCTGGGCTGACGTGCGAAGGCCCCCTGCTCCATGCGGATTGGGGTGCCACTAACCTATTGTCCTTTATATAAAACCCCTGGGAGTTACTTCTACGTTATGCTTATACTGCTATGCTATGCTTGTTGACGTGGATTGGTTTGAGAGAATTCATGAAAGTTGCGAGACTAATATTATCTAAGGGAAACTTAAGGTGGCTACTTTTATACACATCTGGGTGGATTGGTTGGGGCACCTTGGGGATATACCAGTGGCTTGCCCGGACACCTGGGGATATACCAGTGTTGTCCTAGGAGATCCCGGGGAACCCGTGTGATCATCCTATGGAATGCCACCCAGGCTCAAAGGGAAAATATGATTATTCATGCTAGAAATTTCCGTGTGCAGCCACAAGCTATTATGGGCTCTGGCATAGTTGAGTATGTTGCATGACCTCTTTCAATGGTGGGCTAGCAGATGTAGGGGAAAGTAGGTGTAACTGTCCACCTAGAGTAAAGAGTTAATGCTTTTGAAAGACTGTGTCTTGATCATCTGTTTCTCAAACATCATGTAGTGCGAGAAATTAAACGGAGGAGATCGAGTCTTGTGGGAAAAGTGCGCGAACCTCTGCAGAGTGTACAAACTAATCATGATGAGCCGTGTCCCCGGTTATGGACAACTTGATTATCTGGTTCTTGAATTATCGTGTTTGATCTCATCACTCTATTTAATTAATTTGTTGGGTTGTAAACTTTTAATTGGGATTGAGATGGGGTTACCTTCTCAATGTTTTCAACCAACTTTGTAGTTAAATAAAAATATAGTCCTTTGATGTAAGGAAAAATTAGCTTTATGCAAAATTAAACCTAGAGCCTACACCAGCCAAATATGCATGTAGTGATAGCCATTATTCAGCATTGCTCTACAGTGTGAAATTGCCAGTACATTCAATGTAGCGACTCTTTGTGGCTGCAACGTCTCATGTTGTAGGATTCTTACGACGAGTAAGTGATACGTTAGGGTTACGATTTCTACACTCAACTTTGCCGTTGGTGTTGATGGGAATCCACAACCTTGTTGTTACTTCCGCTATTTGGATTGAGGTAATAGTATTTACGTTACTTTATACATGTGATTTACCTCTGTTATAAATCCCCGAGTACTGTGTGTGTCAGCATACCGATCCAGGGATGACACTTAAGCACAGAGACTTGACCGTCTTAGGTCGGGTCGCTACAAGATGGTATCAGAGCACATGTTGACTGTAGGACGTGACCCCTAGAAGCTGGCAAGCCCATAGGAAATTTTTTCTCTAAAACTTTATTTTCAAAAAGATCTTTTACCTCTCTTCTATTTTGAGCTTATTCAAATATTCCCTTTTAGGGAGACCATACTCCTTTCCCCTTTTGACCACATGAAGATTCGACTGATCAGACCACTCCAAGAAGAACAAGATATCGGACAACTAAGACCACTTCAAAATGAAGAGGATTCTACCATGTGTTATAATGGTTGAAGACTCCGAAGACTAGGATAATTTGAAGGCTCTAAAAAATTTCCGGATTGGTATGACCTAGGAAGGCTACCCTTATAGAACTTGTCAGACTATTGAAGCTGTCAATACCTGAGATCAAGGTGTGTCAAAAAAAGACCAAAACATGAAGCGTAAAACTCAAAGTTTTTGTCAAGAAAACCCTAAGGAAGGAGATGTCAACTATGGAATGATAGCTCATGGAAATGACAAGAGCAGAAACACGGCTATCCATGATGTTATCGCCCGCTTATGCTATTGTCACCGTGTTGAGTTAAGCCTGCATTTCTTCGGAATGATTGGATGGTAGAAGGCTGATGGGGCATCTGTCAGCAAAAGATGAAGTTTTAACCTTAGCTGGTTTATCACCAGGATCTGGAGCAGAAGTTAAGATGGACCTGCAGGAAGCCGTATTTGACAAGGAAGCATTTCGTGAAGAACTCAGGACCCAGAAGGTGGAAGTAGCCAAGCTGGAGGAGCAAAACCTCGAGATACCAGAGGTTCGTCAGGAACTGAAGGACAATAGGACCATGGTTCATGCCATGGATGTTGAAACCCAGAAGTTTGGAACGTGTCGTGGAATTGTCACGGCAGATGTCCTAGTGTGAGGACTTAGTCGTGAGGCCAACGCATCTATGTAGTAGCTTGAGAGGGGTTGATCGGTATGAGAGATGCGACACACAAGACAAGGATTTAGACAGCTTCGGGCCCCGGGAAACATCATCCGGTAATAACCCTACATGCTGTTTGTGGCTAGGTCTCATTATGATCATGAGAGAGTCGCCGGTAAGCCAGCTCTTTGTATCTAGCCCTAGAGATTGTTTCTTGTTGCTTGTCTGTCCCTCTTTGGAGAGCCCTGCCCCTCCTTATATAAGTTAGACGGGCGGGTTACATGTGGAGTCCTAGTAGGACTAGGACTAGTCTATCTTCTCTTACAAGTTGATTACAAGTCCGGGTCTTGCTTTCTCGTAAAGGAAATATTCGTCATCCCTTTCCTCTTAATCCGGCCCATCATAACATGAGCCAGCCTTCTGGGCTTTGGGCCTTGTTGTCCATCTGACCCGCCCGCTGGGTTACTAATGAGTCGCCAAGATCAGGCAGGTGATCTGTGAATCGCCAAGCTCCGGGCGGGTCACCAGTGAGTCGCCAATTCGGGCCGGGTCATACTGCGGGGTATATCCCCGACATTAGCCCAAGGTTTAATTTGGATTTTATCCATGTTAAACTGATCTGCAACATAAACACAAGAACAAATTTGATAGGTTGTACTCCGGTTAAATATTCTTGTAAGCCGGCACCTGATCATCCTTAAGTCCTTGACATTTTTTCCTTGATATGTATCCATGATCTCATAGCAAATCTCCTTAGAAGATATGTCCCAATTTTTCCAATGCAAAATATCCAGATACTTCCTTTGAGAAATCCGGGTCAACAGGCCAGCTTCAGAGTCAATTTGCTGACATTGTTCTCTTGTTGAGAAATATTATAAGAAATAATCCATTTGAGTCGGTTTCCAAAGCTCCGGCTTAATAAAAATATTGGACTCAAGATTCATCTAGTGATCCACCGGTTTAAAGATGTAGAGGTTGGCTAGTTATAACTGCCAAAATTGCCGGCTTGTAAATATTGTAGCACCGGGTCATAACTGTTGCCGACACCGGGTCATAATTATTGGTGACACCGGATCATGATTGGTGCAAACACCGGGTCAATTTGATCTGTTCAAAACTGAGAATTTGAAGATTTTCCCCCTTATATGTATATCACCTGTAGCCCCCAAGTGCCGGGTTGTCATGCTTGCAGCAACCTGTGACTTGTAATTGCCTTATGCTCATAAAACTTCAACCAGTGTAGCCCCCAAGGGCCGGGTCATTATGCAATAATGAGCAGGGACTTTGTAAATATGATCATGTAAACTTGAATTTTTGACAGGAGCAATTGGTAGCCCCCAAGGGCTGCCTCATTTAAAATGTGATAAGTCGGGTCTTTAATAAGTTGAGCAAAACAAAATGACTTTGCATTAGCCCCCAAGTGCCATGGTGCATGCTGGCAGTGACATGGGACTTGTATATTTGATGTAATCTCGATTTGAACAATGTACCCCCCAAGTGCCGGGTCGTAAGCCTGCAGCGACTCGGGACTATTTCCTCCATTGTAAAATAAATCATGCCCATTGATAAAAATAATAGCCGTTACGCTAAAGCGGCTTTGAAAACCTCAATCATAACACTGGTTATTGATAATCACAATAGAAATCCAGCCATGTTGGCTATTCAAGATTTGAATAATATAATCTGGTATGAAAATCTCAATCATTCAATATCATCATGAAAATCCAGCCAGTTTTGGCTATTAAAAATTTGAATACCTCATCGGTTGACAAATAAATCCGGAGTTTAAATACCTAGCGGCTCTTGGCCGATGACGACTTAATGCGCATTCATTGTAAAACGGATTTTTTGTAACCCGGTGGCCTATAGCCCTTGAGAAAATCAATAATTGATAACCCTTTTGAGACACTAATTTCCGTGATGAGCTTGGACTGAAGCATTTATATAAGTCATAGTTCTCCAAATCCTGCACAGAGTTTAAACAACATATGCCCTGGCGACTTAACGTCAAGAGCCAGGGCGGGTAACCACCCAAATGTAGTCTTACCCTGCACACAAGTAGATCACAAGAACCCTTGGCGGTTTACCGCAGGGCGGGTCATAATACCTCACATATAACCACTGTGATATTGAATCTGTACTGCCGGTTTATATGACATGTGCAGTAAGGGTGATAACCCAATCCTTAGAAGCCAATGCTTCCACATAGGTGATGATTGTCATAAGCCGGCGACTTATAGTCAAAAGTCAAGCCGGGTTAAGCATAAAACACTTATATACATTTGAGATATAATCCAAAAAAGGTCTCAGGTCAAACCCAAAATTGTTCGCAAAAAAGACTTAAAAAGGCTTCTGATTCGTATACGATCAGAAAACCGTTCCAAAGGGGTTGAGCTAAGATTTGAATACGATCATATAGCCCCCAGTGGCTTTGGCGTTGCCGATCAAGAGGGTACCGACAACTATGTTCTCTTTGGTTCGAATACGACCTATGTTTGAACAGGAAGCCCCCAAATGACCTTGAGAGTTGTTTAACGACGCTGATTCGAATACGATCCACATCGGACCCAAAAGAGGTTAAGCTATGATTCGGATACGATCCAGAAGCCCCCTAGTGAGTTTGGCAGTGTGCCGATCAAAAGGGTTTCGACAGCTATGTTTTCTTTGGTTCAAATACGACCTATGTTTGAACAGGAAGCCCCCAAGTGACCATATATTAGCATTGCACCAATCAAGAGGGTACCGACAGCTATGCTCGATGAGCAGGAAGCCCCCAAGTGACCATAATAAGATAAATCGTCAGGCAGGATACCTATGTTTGAACCGCGCATCATGGCAGCAAGTTTCTTTTTGGCAACCTTTAATTTTTCTTAGAACTCGAACTTGCGAGAGATTGATTCTTTTTGAACCGGAACTTTAAACCGGATTTGAAAGCTTCAAAAATTTGTGAGGGACAAATTTACGAGCCGGATTTTGAACCGGATTTGAGAGCTTCAGCGCTTTGTGGGAGAAAGATGTCTCTTGAACCGGATTTTAAACCAGAGTCCTTATTTCGAGCCGGAAATCTTCTGACGGCTTTTAAATTTTCATCGATCTAGCAGTCATCTCCAGGGCCCGGGTTATTTTTCCCTTCAATGACCTGGAGTTCTTGAATTCATTGAAACCGGCTAATTTTGCTGAGTCATACCATTGTAGCCCCCGAGTCTCAAGACGACTCGAAGAGTTGGCTTGAGATTCTCCATATTTGACCATAGCAGTAGGTATACATCATTGGCGTTGATAGCGCGATGTGAATCCACAGAAGGTTGAGGTGACTGCGGCGGGTTATAAATCTTGTATGAGCCGTGTCAACAACTCGGCCAATGGTTCCTTCCAACTGGCTGTTTGTAGTTTAACCAAACTGTCGTGGCGGCGACTTGTGCGCCTAGTTATTGAACCATCCAGTGCAGACGGTGACTATAATACATGATAATTAGCCTCCAATTCGTTGGAAGAAAACCGGGCTTCCCAAGCAGTGACTCGCTCATATTCAATAAACAACTCATGCAGACAGGTGTGGCCCAGTGTGTTGATATAGACCAATCTGCGAGAGACGGATGGTAAAGACAACCGTTGCACCAGAGGCGACACAGATAGATGAGACGGCCGTGGTGTTGTAAGGTTTGTCAATGTGGCGCAGACGCGGATATGGCCTCCGACACCGGCGCGCAAGGACTGGATCATACCATGGCAACGGGTTAATTGACCTGTGTACATAACAACATACCTCGGAGAAAATCATTCAATGATACTTAATTACACCAAAGAGGAGTTAGAAAAATAGCACCTGATTGTTTTTGTTCGGCGAGTCTACGGAGCTTTCCTTTGTCTCTGCTCTCGGTGCAAACGCCCTGATGTGCAATATTATATGCATATTTGCCTCATCCATCATTTGGAATCTACCTTGCTATTATTTTGCATTGGTTTGGGTCTCCATGTTTGGGAACGATGACAAGCAGAGGCAATTGCAGCGGCTGACAGCGCGCTGGCGGAGTGCTACTAACACCCAGTAGCTGTCAATGGGTTAAACCTGCTGTCTTCGAGGGATTTTCACACCTTGTCCCGCGAATAATGCCCTTTGCCATATCTCTTGTACGCATAGCAATAGTAACCATAGTCACATAATTGACTAGCGGTTTGCTTTCTTGAACCACGATATTGTTGATGCCATATACACCGTTTGCAACAAATGTGCAAAAACTGCAGCCGCAGGCATTTGCAGATTTATCACTTCGTATTTGTAGTAGATGACATAGCAACGGCGGCTCGTGGCCACAGGGCCAGTGTAACGCCCCGGATTCGATGCGCCAGGTGTCCGCTAGTTATTCGCCGTCGTTGCCATGTCATTTGCTTGCGTGTTGCACTTTGCCATGTCATGATCTGCATTTCATATCATGTCATATTGTGCATTGCATTGCATACGTGTTCGTTTCATGCATCCGAGCGTTTTCCCCGTTGTCCGTTTTGCAATCCGACACTCCTATGCCCTCCGGCGCCCCCTTTTACCTCTTTTTGTGAGCGGGTGTAAAACATTCTCGGAATGGACCGAGATTTGCCAAGCGGCCTTGGTACACCACCGGTAGGCCACCTGTCAAGTTTCGTGCCTTTTGGAGTCCGTTTGATACTCCAACGGTTAACCGGGTGACCGTAAAGCCCTCTTTGTGTTGCAGCCCAACACCCCTCCAAAGTGGCCCAATAACCCATCCTAACCCCCTCCATCCTCTCGGTCGTTCGATCATGACCGTGTGGGCGAAAACCGCACTCCATTTGGAGTCTCCTACCTCCTCCTAGCTATAAATATGTGCCCCTCCCCGATCTTTCCGCAGATGGAACCCTAGTCTTCTTCCCCTCGCGCCGCCGGACAAAAATCCCCGCCGATGGACATGTCCACCGGCCACGTCGCTCCGGCCAACCCCAAGCCGCCACGTCACCCCGCCGCCGCTCTCCTCCAACCGCGTCACGCCACGTGTCGGTGCGCCCGCGCCCTCGCTCTCCCCGCGCCGCCGCGGCCCTGCGGGCCCACGGCCGGCCCACCCGGCCCGACCGCGCACCCGCGCCCTCCGCCCGCCGCCGGCGAGCCTCCGCCGCGGCCGTGCCGCCCGCCCGAGCGCCCCGCCGCCGCCGCTCGAGCTCCGCCGCCCCGTCGCCGCTCCAGCGCCGCCGCCTCTGCCCCGCGCCTCCTCGCCCAAGCCCCGTCGCCGAGAGCCTGCGCCCGCCGTCTCTCCCTGGTCATCGGCCGCCGTCCGAGCGAGCCGCTCGCTCGCCCCGAGCTCCCTCTGGAGGTCCGCCTCGACCTGGACCGGATCCGGCGAGATCCGGCCGGAGGAGCCCCGGATCCGCCGTCCCCAGCCTCATCTCCATCGCCCTCTCTAGCTCCGGCCGCCGTTCTCCGGCGAGATCCACCGGCCACCTCGTCCGTTGACTTCTCCGCGAGGTGTAAATTTTCACCGTCCCCAGATTCTTTTATTATTTACTCAAGTTTGGCATGCCATATATCCTAGCATACTGCTCCGATTCATGCATACAATATATGGAAATGTTCATCTGGAGATGCTCTACATTTTGTTCCATTGTTCCATGTTTGTTTCAGGTGATCTTGATGCTCCAAACATCATTGCAAAACTGCTATGTGATGTTAACTGCTGTCTGTTATCAGAACATGCTCATTTGTTATTTTTGCATCTTTTTGTGTGATTTTCTTTTGGGCATGAAGTCTATATGTGTTATGAGCCACAACATGCCATATTTTCTGTGGTGCAATCCATTCTTCATGATATGCCATGTATTGTTTGTTTCAAGCTTGCAAAGTAGCCTCCATGATGTTGCTGATTTCAGGACTTGGAATTTCATCGTCTGTCTGCTGTTATTTTTATGCCATGTATTCATGTTGCTATAGTGAGATCCATGCCTCTTTTGAGTATGTTCAGTAAGGGTGTTTTGTTCATATGGTTATGCTATATCCATCCATGCTCCTGGTTGCATTTAAAAAGTGCTCTAACATGTCCTAATCTTGCTCTACTTTTGCGATAAAATGTTCCTGGCAGATTGTTAACATGTTTAGCAATTTTGCCTAGCTTGTTGTAGTTAATCCTTGCATGCTATGTTATTTTTATTGCCATGTATAGCTTATATGCCATGTCTATTTGCTGGGTGTATGCTTGGTTTATCATGCAATGCCTCGTAGTGAGTGCATCAAGCTCGTAAACATGCCTACTTGTTATCTGTTTTGCCATGCTCCAGTTTTTCACTAAGTCTGAATCTGTTTACGGAACTTGCTATGTTTAAATGGGTGTCATCATATCTTCTAATCCTTTTTGGCTCATGGCCAGTAAGGGACTTCCGTTCTATGCAATTAGTTTATTCGTCCCATGCCTTTTGTTGCCATGATATGTTCCTGTAGATTGTTGTTTGTTAGCTCTAAATATTGCAACCTGATGTTATTTCTGCCATGTCCTGTGAATTCTGCTAAGTCTGTGAACCTGTTATTATTTGCAATTTTGCCATGTCCTTTTGAGCATGTTCTAGTAGTTTCTGGAGATAGCTCACTGTTCATGTTTTGTAATGATGTACCTGTAGATCATGTACATGCCTTTTGTTATCATGTTATGGTGCTGTAGCATGTTGTTTTGGTGCTTGCAAGATGCCTAGTTTCTGTTATGGACAGATTGGTGCTATATATTGTTTGGAGTGTATGTGTTGCACCGTTGCTCCGTTTTGAGCATGCTACATATGAAACTTGCTTAGAATTGCATGTAGCTTCATATTATCATGTTGCATCCCTTTTTTGAGGTGTTTGCTTGATGTTTGTATGCTTTTTTGCATCGATGCCATGCTTATCTTGTTTTGCTCATATCTTCTAGGCCGTAGCTCCGAATCTAATGAACTTTATATGTAACTTGACTAGAATTTCGTGTAGATCATGTTGGTGCATATTAACTTGCTGTTTAACAACTTGAACATAAGGTTTATTCAGATCTGGACCAATTTCGAAATTTGCATATGAGGACTTACCGGAATTGTTCTATGTTGTTTCCGGCCTCATTTAAACTTGCCTTGATGTGTTGCTCTTGTATGCATCATCTCTCGCCATGAGTAGCTTCATATGTAGCCTTGTCATGCATCATACTTGGTTGAGGATCATGCCTTGTTTTTGTGTGGTGTGTTTACCATGTTGTGTGCTTCTTCTCGATAGTTCCCGTTTCGTTGCGATCGTGAGGATTCGTTCGTCTACGCTTGGTTCGTCTTCGTGGCTTCTTCTTCTTCATGGACTCGTTATTCTTCCTTGTGGGATTTCAGGCAAGATGACCGTCATCTTGGATCTCATTACTATCATTGCTATGCTAGCTGCTTCGTTCTATCGCTATGCTGCGTTACCTACCACTTGCTTATCAAGCCTCCCAAATTGCCATGAACCTCTAACCTTTGTCACCCTTCCTAGCAAATCGTTGTTTGGCTATGTTACCGCTTTGCTCAGCCCCTCTTATAGAGTTGCTAGTTGCAGGTGAAGATGAAGATTGCTCCATGTTGGATTATGTTTATGTTGGGATATCACAATATCTCTTATATTATTAATGCATCTATATACTTGGTAAAGGGTGGAAGGCTCGGCCTTATGCCTGGTGTTTTGTTCCACTCTTGCCGCCCTAGTTTCCGTCATATCGGTATTATGTTTCCGGATTTTGCGTCCCTAACGCGGTTGGGTGATTTATGGGACCCCCTTGACAGTTCGCTTTGAATAAGACTCCTCCAGCAAGGCCCAACATTGGTCTTACCATTTGCCTCACCTATGCCCTTTTATTTCCCTTGGGTTTTTGGAGCCCGAGGGTCATCTTTATTTTAGCCCCCCCGGTCCAGTTCTCCTTCGGGTGCTGGTCCAAACTGAGCGATGTCCGGCGCCCCCTGGGCAATCAGGGTCTATGCCAACCCGACGTCTTGCTCATCCGGTGTGCCCCGAGAACGTGATATGTGCAGCTCCTATCGGGATTTGTCGGCACAGCGGGCGGCTTTGCTGGTCTTGTTTTATTATTGTCGAAATGTCTTGTAGCCAGGATTCCGAGACTGGTCGGGTCTTCCCGGGGAGAAGGAATATCCTTCGTTGATCGCGAGAGCTTATAATGGGCTAAGTTGGGACACCCTGCAGGGTTTTGAACTTTCGAAAGCCGTGCTCGCGGTTATGTGGCAGATGGAAATTTGTTAATGTCTGGTTGTAGTAAATTTGAAGTAAACTCTTCTAAAATACACCAACCATGTGTGTAACCGTGAGTGTCTCTTTTCGGGGTTGATCGAGAGGAGAACACGGTTTCTGGGTTATGTCCTACGTAAGTAGGAGTTCAGGATCACTTCTTGATCATTACTAGTTGACGACCGCTTGCTTTGCCTCTCTTCTCGCTCTTATTTGCGTATGTTAGCCACCATACATGCTTAGTCGCTGCTGCAACCTCACCACTTTACCTCTTCCTTACCCATTAAGCTTTGCTAGTCTTGATACTCATGGTAATGGGATTGCTGAGTCCTCGTGGCTCATAGATTACTACACCACCAGTTGCAGGTACAGGTTATGCGATGATCATGACGTGAGAGCGATGTTTATTTGTGTTGGAGTTCTTCTTCTGCTTCTTCTTTGATTGAGGGATAGGTTCCTGGTCGGCAGCCTGGGCTAGCAGGGTGGATATTGTTTGAGTTGCTGTTTATGTTTCATCCGTAGTCGGATGTTGATCTTGGATATGTTGTATTGTTGTATTCATGTGACATTGTATTTCTTGGATGTATCCCCACTGTTATGTAATGTTGATGTAATGATATCCACCTTGCAAAAGCGTCTTCAAGATGCGCTTCTATCCTTGGTGGGACCTTCGAGTTCCTTTAGGATAGGGTCGCATCTTGGGCGTGACAGCCAGCCCAATCCGGCAGCGAGAATAAAAATCCGGCAGCGTGAACAGAGCAGCTGAGCAAGGCTGCAGCCAACTCATGACTCAGTCAAGGTGGAAACATGGTCATAACAGCCTGGCGGGTCCGAGGTAAAGCCGACACGGGGTCGCGTAGGAGTCCAGCACGGCGGGTCGAGGCGCTGGCAGGGCGGTGGCCAATTTGAGGCAATGACCAGGGCAGCTCGACGCCCGACAGCGGAGTGATGAGCTGGCGGCCCGACAACGGAGGCAAGCCAGTGACGGCGTCTCGGAGCCACTCGAAGCGAGGCCCTCCCGGCGATTCAAAGCAAGGCTGATGCCGTGACGGCAGAGGCCGGTCGGGACACCGAGTCAGGGCTGTTGTGGCCACGGCGAACCACGGCGGAAGCAGCGGCGGCGACCAGGCCAAGGTGGAACGCAGCGGCGACTTAGAGGTGAAGACGGAGACCGGCCGAGGCGGCCCGGCAACGATGGTAAGATCTGGGTCGCAGTCGGTTCCGGGCGCCGCGACTCAAGGAAGGCCACTCTTTTTTCTGTAGTCTAAATCCGATTCGTCTCGTTAGTAGGGATGGCAATGGGGACAATCCCCTATGGGGATACCTACAACATCCCCGTCCCCATTTATTCTTTATCATCCCATCCTCATCCCCGTTTACATGAATGGGGATGAAATTTCCCCATACCCGTGCCCCACTGGGGACGGGGCCCCATTAGGGTCCCCATCCCCATAAACAAATACTCATATACATAATATGACACCCTATAATCAACATACATACATGGTGTTGTCCTTGTCCTTCTAATGCCTATCTAGGTCATATTGATTTCTTGGTCATGGTGGCAGCTGAGGTGAGGATGTGAGATAGATTTAAGGTTTTTTCATAGCTTTTTTTGTTTTCGCAAGTTTGTTTGTGAATATTTTAAGGTTGACTGCAGTGTCACAGTTACTAACCGGGTCCCCGATGGGTATTGGGTCTGGGGAATAGGTTATTATCCCCATCCCCGTTGTACCCTATGGGGAATAAATTAGTTTGGTAAATATCCCCATGGGGACGTTTTTCACCCATCCCCACCCCCTAATAGATGAAATCCCCACGGGTTTGGTGGGTATGGGGCCCCGTTGCCATCCCTACTCGTTAGTAGTCTGCCAGTCCTATCCGCGGAGACCTTTTGAACCAACTTGGCGGTGACTCGAAGCAATGAGACCACGCCAGAAGAAACAACAGCTGGCAGAATCAGCCCGGGGCGCCTCAGCGGTGGGTTGTAGCAGCCAAGGCGGCTCAGCGGGCTACAGCCGGGACAGAGGCGACCGACGGAGGCGGCTCGTCTGCGGAGGCGCGCTGGTGAGGTGCGGCCGCGACGGTGGTTTGTGAAAGTAGCGCGGCGACTGACTGACCCGGTACGGACGGACGACACAACACCGCAGAGACGTGTGGTGGCGTGAAGCGGGCTGAGAAAGTGGCCACTTGAGACGAGTTCGAGTCCACCTTTTCCTGTGCTCGCTCTCCTTTTCATGTTTACTTTGACCAATCGCATCCGGGTCGTGGTTGCCTTGGCGATTCACGTTGGTATGGGCCTGGACAACACCTGCGTGTATTGTCCGGGTAAATCTGGCCCTAACTGATTTTGGTTCCGGTGGCTCGGAACTGGCTTTAGAAAATTTTCTGTCGGTCTCGATGACACGCGATTGTAGCGGAAAGAACTGATCCTCTGTTCGGTTTCAACGGATCAGGTTACATCGGCGGCGCACCGAAGAACACCAAACCCTAACCCGGCTTTGAACTCAAAAACCCAGACTGCCAGCTTCTAGGTTAATAACAATTTTGATCATAAGCATTGGATTTGCCGGTTCCTCCAAAGACTATCTTACGCCAATTTTTCCTTCATCCATCCAATCACGAATTTCTCGATCCTTGAAAGAGATCCCTCCAAGAACTCAACACCACCGTGCGCAGGCCCCACGGTGGGCGCCAACTGTCGTGAAATTGTCACGGCAGATGTCCTAGTGTGAGGACTTAATTGTGAGAGGTTGATCAGGACGAGAGACGCGACACACAAGACAAGGATTTAGACAGCTTCGGGCCCTGGGAAACATCATCCGGTAATAACCCTACATGCTGTTTGTGGCTATGTCTCATTATGATCATGAGAGAGTCGCCGGTAAGCCGGCTCTTTGTATCTAGCCCTAGAGATTGTTTCTTGTTGCTTGTCTGTCCCTCTTTGGGGAGCCCTGCCCCTACTTATATAAGTTAGACGGGCGGGTTACATGTGGAGTCCTAGTAGGACTAGGACTAGTCTATCTTCTCTTACAAGTTGATTACAAGTCCGGGTCTTGCTTCCTCGTAAAGGAAATATTCGTCATCCCTTTCCTCTTAATTCGGCCCATCATAACATGAGCCAGTCTTCTGGGCTTTGGGCCTTGTTGTCCATCTGACCCGCCCGTCAGGTTACTAATGAGTCACCAAGATCAGGCAGGTTATCTGTGAATCGCCAAGCTCCGGGCGGGTCACCAGTGAGTCGCCCATTCCGGCCGGGTCATACTGCGGGGTATATCCCCGACAGAACGCAACTGTAGAATATCTTCACGTCAACGGAGATGATCTGGCAAAAGAACCTGAGAAGCACAAGCACGATTGGAAGTAGCCATCGGAGACATGAACAAGTCCTGAAGAGTATGGCAACTTTGAAGATTTATTGACCTTTAGAAGACCAACCCCTATTATACCAATACGTTAGATGCAACGTTTGTGAGCTGTCATTTGTTTGATGTTTTTCCGACAACCACAAAATAAAAATCTGTCTTTTCAAAACTATTGTTTGTATTGTGTGTATCCCTATTTATCTCTCTTATCTCACCCCAAAACCCACGGACCCAATAGAGGATGAATGGAGATGAGCTTATACTTTCTGGACCGATGAGTCAATTGGAGACGAAACGATGGATTCAGAACATGGAGGATCACACGAAGAATAACACTATAGCTGGAAAGGATATGGCCCATCATGCTCTTAAGTGCTTCAAAAGAGGCACTGCTACTTGGTGGAGGGTGTACCAAACCATCAATGGATGGCAAGGAGTAACCACTTGGGAAGAATTTAAGTTGACTCTGCCAAAGTCTCGGCTTATGTCCTAGAATTTGATATGGAAAGGACAGGAAGAAACCTTGTGCATGCAAGCTCTGTGGATAAATAGGACACAACCATAACTAACACAAGGATGAATGACCTCATTGTGAAGAAAGTCACCCAGAGGAAGAATGCCCCACTAGGCAGGTAAATTGTTTCATGTGTGAAGGGACTACCCACTACCCTGCTCAGTGTCACATTTACCCCATGGTACAAATAACCATCCAGTAGAAGAGAGAAGCAATGGAAGGAGCCCTCATGGAAATTTTAGAAGAACCTGTGATGAAGGAAGAGGTGGAGGACACACCCAAAGAATACCCAATTAAACCCTGCACCAAGTCATGTTATTCATGTGGAGAAGAAGGACACATCTTCTAAAATTGTCGGAATGGGGACCTAGTAGAATTCCCGACACAGGAAGTAGAGTATGACCCACAGGACATAGAAGCCCTGATTGGAATGGAAAAGTCCAGGAAGAGAAGTAGATTGGATTCCAGGAAGGACCTGAGTCATATATGTCAACGTTCTGGGAACGGGGGTCCCTAGACTTGCCTGCCTGCGGCCTGCGGCGTGGCTCAAGTGGGGGCCCAGCGTGGCCCATCTTCACCAACACAAGCTCAAGACCCTCGCGAGGGGCCAAGCCTCGCGGGGCGAACGACAGGAAGCCTCCTCAAGTACGTCCTCATCAGGCAGGGCTCGCGAGCAGGCGAAGTGATCAATGCAAGGGTACCTCGCGAGGATCCAGTGACGCAAGCCATGACGATCAAGGCCAGGCGGGCGCCAGCCTGGGCAGAGTCCTTGTTTTCCCTTTGGTGTAAACGGGGCAAGCACAGGCGAAGGTATCAGGCAAAGGTTACCATTCCAGTGCTACGAGACCAAGACCAGCCAGGCGGCCGGACGGAGGTCACTGTGGAGCCGAAAATGGCGTCATCACCAGAGCTTTTGGCAGCCGAAGACCACCTTTGGTCAGGATAACTTGTACTAGATGTTCCCCTTCAAAATGGCCAATTGTTGGCGCCCTTCCCGCTCATTATTTCGGGGAGAGGCCCAGGGCCTCTATAAATAGAGCTAGCCACCACAGAGTAGGGGCATCTAGAAACCTGGTAGAGACTAAGTAGAACAACCGCACCAGCTCAAGAACACCTCTCGCGAGGATGTTCTTCCCTTGTACTGTTCATCATCAGCCCCAGAGGCAATCCACCACACCACACACTGGAGTAGGGTATTACACCACAACGGTGGCCCGAACCAGTATAAACCTCGTGTCTCTTGTGTTGTTCATCGTTTTCATCTCAGTTCGCACGGGAAGATCAGACGTAGATCGGTAGGGGAGAGATCTTCGTGCGCACCCCAGAGTTCGAACCTCAAGGGTCTGCCGGAACCCGAAATCCGACATTTGGCGTCCCAGGTAGGGGTGCGCCAAAATCCTTTCTTCCGTCGTTCGCGTGTGGTCTCCCATCGTGTCCATGGCTGACGCTCGTCGTGCTCGTGTCGAGCGCCGAGCTGCTCTCGCCACCCGCGTCGCCCAGACGGCGCCCGTCGGCGGTCCCCCTCGTCGTTCCCCGTCGCCCGCCGCCAACGCCGCCACCGGCCTGGCGGGGAACGAGCAGCAAGCTTCGTCCCAGCATCCTTCGGTGCGGCGGGATGGCCGCACTGCCACCCCGTCGCTGACCCCGGCTGGCTTGTCATCCCACGACCGTTGCGCCCCCATGGATGCACGCGCCTTGCTGCTCTTGGCGAAAGAGCTCCTCCGCTACCGTCCGGTCGACGACCTCTATGAGGACTGGCTTGCCCGCATCACCGAGCTCGTCAGCGCCGCATGGGGCTCCCCCTTGCGGTCCCCCTCGCTGCCACGCCCTCTATTCCACGCAGGAGGCGATGATCGGGAGGCGCATCCGCCACCTCCTCCCCAAGAAGGTGCCTTGGCTACAAGGCGTGCAGCCCTAGGGCGAGTCCCGCTACGTCCAGCGCCTGCGCAGCAAGAAAGGAGCTACCAAGAGATCCCACGTCCCCAAGAAGGTGCTCACGCGCTCCCAGCGCCGGCGCGCCAAGATCGCGCCCCAGCGCTCCCACAACAAGACCCCGCGCTGCTCCCAGCGGCGGCGCGTGGCGATCTGCAGTAGCAGGATCGGCACCAGCCAAGGACGCCGGTGACCACAGCAGGCTGCCTCGCCTTCACCCCCGAGCTGCGCGGCGTCACATGGCCAGGCAAGTTCAAGCCTGACCTCCCTTCTCGCTATGATGGCACAGCGGACCCCGCGGAGTTCCTGCAGCTCTACGAGCTGGGCATCGTGGCTGCCAGCGGGGATGAAAAGGTCATGGCGAATTGGTTCCCCATGGCACTCAAGGACGGAGCCCGCACCTGGCTCCTAAACCTGGCCCCCAGCACAATCTCCTCCTGGAGCGAGATGCGCACCCGCTTCATCGCCAACTTCCAAGGCACTCGCGACCGGCCCCCGGCCGTGAGCGACCTGCGCCGCATCAAGCAACAGCCAGGGGAAACCCTACAGAAGTACATCCAGCACTTCAACTATGCCCGCCTCAAGATCCCCAAGGTGACTGAGGAAGCCATCATCTCGACTTTCTCCGACGGCGTGCGCGACATCAGGATGAAGGAGGAGGTAGCCATCCATGAAGACCTGTGCACATCCCTGGAGCTGTTCAACTAGGCGACCAAGTGCGCCAGGGCCAAGGAAGGGTGCCTCTCCTTTCTCGAGCTCCCAGCAGCCGACCCGGAAGAAAAGAAGCTCAAGGCCAAAGACGTGAAGCGCAAGGGGGCTGCCGTGCTAGCAGCAGAGCCCGACACCAAGCGAGGCAGGGACCAGCCTGAGTCATCCATGGGCGGACGCTACTGCGTGTACCACGACCTACACACCCACAACACCAACGAATGTCAAGAGCTCAGAGCCGTGCGAGATGGGCGAATCGACCGACGCCCCGAGCGCAACGATGGGGGCTATGGCCGAGGAGGAGGAAGGGGTGCAGGACGATGGGAAGACCGTGGCCCGCGCCAGGGATGGCGTGACCGCCCTCACGAGGACCGCTGGCAGGACCAGCCTCGCGAGGGGGGCTGGAGGGACCAGCCTCGTGAAGATCACCCGCACGACAACGCAGGCCTCCCGCCTCTGCCGCCACCACCAAGGAGGAATGAAGACCAGCATCAGGACAATGGAATTGGGGGCTTCCAGGAGCCGCGCGCAATTGCCTACATCTTGGGTGGCGCTCAGGCTCCAGCCTCACAGCGCATCTTCAAACAGTTTTCTCGCGAGGTGAACGCAGTTCTTCCCAAGCTTGAGGCCACGCGCCCTCTCAGGTGGTCTATGTGCACTATCACGTCCACCTCAGCGGATCAGCTCAAGTGCGCGGCAACGGCTGGGGTCCTCCCGATGCTTTGATCCCCAGTCATCTGCAATGTGCAGGTCACAAAGACCCTCATCAATGGCGGTGCCGGACTCAACAACCTGTCCGTCGAGATGTTCGGCAATCTCCAAGTGCCCTACGATCAGCTTCAACCAACCAAACCTTTCTCAGGAGTCACCAATGGTTCTACCATTCCGATTGGGCAGGTGCGCCTTCTAGTCACCTTCGGGCAGCGCAACAACTACCGCACCGAGCTCATCGACTTCGACGTCGCTCACATCCACCTGCCGTACAACGCCATCCTCGGGTACCCAGCCCTAGCCAAGCTCATGGCAGTGACTCACCATGGTTACAATGTCCTCAAGATGCCTAGAAGCGGTGGAGTCATTACCGTGCCCTGTGAAGAAAGAGATGCAGTTTGCTCACTGGAGCGTGCGTTCCAAGCCGCAGCAGTCGAAGACCCAGATCACAGGGGCGAGAGACCCCTCGAAGCGACCCTTAAGAAGAAGAAGACCTCACCAGGCTCAAACCACAAGGGGGCTGGCGCCTTCGGAGGTGTTGCATCAAGCTCCGCGCTCGATCAAGGAGCGCCACCCTCTCACGCATAGGAAAGCGCTCCCAGCGCCCTCCTCAGGCAAGACTCGGGGGCTCCTCCTTGGGGAGCCACCGACCTTGCCAAGGTCGCGAGGGAGGCGCTGGGGCATCACTTGGAGGGGCGTTTTCAGGCGCTTTTCCCTCAGGAAGGTACAAGGCAAGGAAGACCAAGCCCTCAGGAGTTCGTCGCAAGAAACAGTCAAGAGCTGCAAGAGTCAAGAGTCCTGCGCGGTAGCCGCCGCCTGCCTGCCGCAGCCCCACACCCAGGCGAGGATGGTGGGCTACGCGTCTGCATCGACGTCCCGGGGCTCAACCGAGCCGCGTCTCAGGAGCGCCTCTGGCCTTCGCGCGTAGGGCGTTGTGAGGGGCCACCTCACAGCTATGTTCGCATGCCCTTGGCCTGCCGAACGCGGCCACCGCTCAACAGCGCTTGCTGAGGAGCATTCTAGAGGCACAGGATGTTAGGTTCCACGCGGTCCTGGCAGGGATGGAGATGGCTCTCGAGGACCCGCTTGAGCCCGCGGAGCCTCCCGAGGCCCCTAGGCCTAGGGGCTCGTGAGGGTCGACGTCTCCACCGCGCATCGCTCACTTCCTCAGCATCACTTCGTCTTCAATGACGTCAGGTGACATCTTTCAGAGTTTTACCTTCAGCTGGGAGCACCCACAGGGCTGCACCATTCCCAGGCCGCGTGGGTCCGTCCTCGCGGCATGTATCCATTTTTTTATGTTCTTTACTTACCTGGTTGGGGGCACCCTATGGGCTGCATCACCCCCACGCCTTTTGGGCCTGGCCCGGCGGCGTTTGCTTTCACCAACGTTCACCTGAAATTGAATCCCTTCCTTTATACCTAACATGTCCGACCTAATCGCCTGCTCGATTGACACCCACCTATGGAGCCGCTCGCTCTGGCACGGCGCTTGCGCATGGGTCCGTCCCTGCAACATCGATAAAACTGAGTGGTCGAGCTCTGGCCGCGGCAGCCCCGCAAGGCGCCACCTCACCAGGCCCTCAAGTGCCCCAATGACTTCCTTAGAGTGACCAAGGGTTGGCTGGCAACCATAACGACATGCCTTGTTTCTCCTCATTATTGGTATGCAGGACCTACTCCAGGAGCAACGTTGGGGCGTCGCAGGCACTCTCTCCCCCTCTCCGGCACGGACCGCTTGCATGTTAAAAGGGGGGTACCTGGGCATCGCGACCCATGGGCTCCTACTGGCTCTCCAGCCCTCACCCCTGGCCTTGACCCATGGCATTGCAACCTATCATACCAGCGGCGGCTGAGCTCGCTCGAGGGCTGGGACCTGAGGACATAGAGCGTTAAGGGAAGTGCGGGAGAGAGGGAAGAGGCTCGCGAGGGCCAAACCCGGCAGTGCCTCGCTCACCGACTCTCGGGCCTAGCGCTTCTCCAAGGGACTATGTCGGGCGCATGAGATAAGTCACGCCCTCACAAGAGCTAAACCAATGCAACGCTAAATCCCCGCCCTGTGAAATTCTGCCACGGCGACGCTACCTTCCTTTCTCGCCTAGCAAGGATTGCTTGAGCGCTAAGGGGGACCTCCCGAGCATCGCGACTCGGGGGCTCTTACCGGACCTCAGGCCGCTCACCTCCTGGCCTTGACCACGACATCGCGACCAGGCATACCAACGACGGCTGAAGCTTGCCTGGGGACTGGGGCCTGTCAGCATAGAACGCCAAGTCCTCGTGAGGATAGAAAGGGGGAGCTCGGCCGGGACAGGATGGACACCCCACGACAATTCATATTAAGGATACAATATTCACAAAAGGCACGGCAGGCACCTTACATACCCCCGCGGGGTGTTACTCTAATTCCTTGCAGAGAGCAAAAGGAGCTAACTCTAAGGAGCTCTAACTGCTAGCATCTCCGCTGGCGACGCCATCATCAACATTGGGCTGCCTGGCGCTGGCGCCGACCCCATCCAGATCAGCGGCGTTGGCGGCCCGACGCGGCTACCCCACCCCGAGCGCGACGCAAGCTTGGAGGCTCGTAGCTGTCGTCGCTCGTCTCCGGGGTTGCGAGGGGTTCAGGGGAGCCGCCGGAGTCCTCGGCCCTATCGGCGTTCTGGGAACGGGGGTCCCCAGACTTGCCTGCCTGCGGCCCGCGGCGTGGCTCAAATGGGGGCCCAGCGTGGCCCACCTTCATCAGCACAAGGCTCAAGACCCTCGCGAGGGGCCAAGCCTCGCGAGGCGGACGACATGGCGCTTCCTCAAGCACGGCCTCCTTAGGCTGGCTCGCGAGGAGGTGGAGAGATCAAGGCGGGTACCTCACGAGGTGCCCATGACGCAAGCCATGACGACCAAGGGTGCCAGGCGGGCGCCAGCCCGCGCAGAGTCTCCCTTTCCTCTTTGGTGCAAAGGGGGCAAGCGCAGGCGAGAGGATCAAGCAAAGGCACCCATTTCGGTGCAACGAGACCAAGACCAGTCCAACAGTGGGAAGGAGGTCACCATGGAGCCCAGGACGGCGTCACCACAGGGCCTTTGGCAGGCGAAGACCAACTTTAGTCAGGATAAGTGTACCAGATGTTCCCCTTCAAATTGGCCAATTTTTGGCGCCCTTCCCGCTCAATATTTGGGAAGAGGCCCAGGGCCTTTGCCTATAAATAGGACTAGCCACCCCCAGGGTAGAAAAAACCTGATTCAGTATCTAGAGGCATCAGATCGAGTACCAAGAAACCAGTAGAGGCAGCCAGCAAAGAGGCATCCAGAGAGAGAGAGAGAGAGAGAGAGAGAGAGAGAGAGAGAGAGAGAGAGAGAGAGAGAGAGAGAGAGAGAGAGAGAGAGAGAGAGAGAGAGAGAAGGGCGGTCGAACTCCCCCTAGCAGTTCATCCCCTAGCCAAGAACAGACCCTCGCGAGGCTGTTCTTCCTTGTACTGTTCTTCCTCATCAGCCCAAGAGGCAATCCACGCACCACAAACTAGAGTAGGGTATTACACCACAACGGTGGCCTGAACTAGTATAAACCCTGTGTCTCTTGTGTTGTTCTTGCAGTAGTTAGATCCTTACGAGACGGAGAGGTAGAGGGCACGATCTCCGCGCGCACCCCAGAGTTCGAACCTTAAGGGTCTGCCGGAACCCGTGATCCGACATTTGGCGCGCCAGGTAGGGGTGCGTCGGGATCTATCTTCCACCGCTCCGCTCTCCTCCGACCGTCGCATCCATGTCTGACGCTCGTCGGGCCCGCGCCGAGCGCCGGGCCGCCATCGCTTCCTGCGTCGTCCAGACGGCCCTCGTCGATGGGCGTCCTCGTCGTTCCCCGTCGCCCGCCGTCAACGCCGCCACCGGCCCGGTGGGGAACGAGCAGCAAGCATCCTCTCAGCACCCGTCCGTGCGGCGGGATGGCCGCACCGCCATTCCGTCGCTCTCCCCGGCCGGTTCTTCGTCGCACGCGCTTCGCGCGCCCTTGGAGGCTCGAGCTGCGCTCATCGCGGCGAACGAGCACCTGCGCTACCGCCCCGTCGACGACGTCTATGAGGAGTGGCTCGACCGCGTCGTCGAGCTCGTCCGCGCCGCAGGGGGCTCTCCCACGCCTTCCGCACCGCTGCGCCGCACTCCGCCCCGCGTGGGCAATGAAGCCCCGGGGGCATTCCAGCCGCCTCCTTTCCAAGAAGATGCCATGGCCCCAAGGCGCGCAGCTCCTGGGCGGAACCCGCTCCGTCATGCGCCGGCCCAGCGGGAACGGAGCTGCCAAGAAGTCCCACGACCGCAAGAGGCCGCTCGGGCGCTCCCAGCTCCGGTTCGCCGAGACCCTGCTCCGGCTCCGGCGCGCCAAGACCCCGTGCTGCTCCCAGCTGCAGCGCAAGGGGACCCACAAGGCCAAGCTCTCCCTCAACCAAAACCTCCCGCGGCCACCGCTGGCTGCCGCGCCTACACCGCCGAGCTGCGCGGAGTCGCATGGCCCGGTAAGTTCAAGCCGGACCTGCCCCCACGCTACGATGGCACGACTGATCCCACAGAGTTCCTCCAGCTTCACGAGCTGGGAATCGAAGCTGCCAGAGGGGACGAAAAGGTCATGGCGAACTGGTTCCCCATGGCGCTGAAGGAAGGTGCTCGCACTTGGCTCCTGAACCTGGCTGCAGGCACGATCTCCTCCTGGGACGTGATGCGTACTCGCTTCATCGCCAACTTCCAAGGTACCCGCGACCGGCCTCCCGCCGTGAGCGACATGCGCCACATCAAGCAGCAACCTGGGGAGACCCTGCAAAAGTACATCCAGCGCTTCAAGAGTGCGCGCCTCAAGATCCCCAGGGTGTCCGAGGAAGCCATCCTTTCGGCCTTCTCCGATGGCGTGCGCGACGTCAAGATGAAGGAGGAGTTGGCGATGCATGAAGACCTCTGCACCTTCCTGGAGCTGTTCAACCTGGCGACCAAGTGCGCCAGAGCTGAGGAGGGACGCCTCTCCCTCCTCGAGCTGCCTGCCGCAGACCCAGAAGAGAAGAAGCCTGAGGCCAAGGACGTGAAGCGCAAGGGGGCTGCCATGCTCGCGGCAGAGCCGGACACCAAGCGGGGCAAGGATCTGCCCGAATCCTCTAGGGGCAGCCGATACTGTGTGTACCACGACCTCCACACCCACAACACCAATGAATGCCAAGAACTCCGCGCCGTGCGAGAAGGAAGAGTCGGCCGACGCCCTGACCGTGCTGACCGGGGCTACGGCCAAGGAGGAGGAAGGAACCCGGGACGCTGGGAAGATCGTGGCCCACGTTAAGGCTGACGTGACCAACCTCGCGAGGACCGCTGGCGTGACCCGCCTCGCGAGGGGGACTGGAGGGACCAGCCTCGTGAGGATCGCCCTCATGGCAACCCAGGCCTGCTGCCGTTGCCGCCTCAGCCAAGAAGGAAAGAAGACCGCCACCAAGACGAGGGGGCTGGGGGCTTCCAAGAGCCTCGCGCAATCGTCTGCATCCTGGGCGGAGCTCAAGCCACAGCCTCTCAACGTATCTCCAAGCAGTTTGCTCGCGAAGTGAATGCAGTTCTTCCCAAGCTCGAAGCAACGCGTCTCCTCAGGTGGTCGGCGTGCGTCATCACGTTCAGCTCAGCAGACCAGCTCAAGTGCGCGGCCACAGCCGAAGTCCTCCCAATGGTTTGTTCCCCAGTCATCAACAATGTTCTGGTCACTAGGACCCTCATCGACGGAGGGGCAGGGCTCAATGTCTTGTCCGTGGAAACATTCAACAGCCTCCAAGTGCCCTATGACCAGCTTCAGCCAACCAATCCCTTCTCCGGAGTCACCGACGGTTCCACAGTCCCGATCGGGCAGGTCCGCCTCCCAGTCACCTTCGGGGCCCGCAACAACTACCGCACCGAGCTCATCGACTTTGACGTCGCCCACATCCGCCTGCCGTACAACGCCATCCTCGGGTACCCGGTGCTGGCCAAGTTCATGGCCGTGACTCACCATGGCTACAACGTCCTCAAGATGCCAGGAAGCGGCGGCGTCATCACGGTGCCCTGTCAAGAGAAGGATGCAGTGTGTACCCTAGAGCGAGCCTTTCAGGCCGCGTCACTAGAAGACCCAGATCACGGAAGCAGGAGGCTTCCTGAGACCACCCCTAAGAAGAAGAAGAAGAAGACGTCAGGCTCAGCCCCTCAGGAGGCAGGCCCTTCAGGGCCCGCGCCTGCCCCGGGGGATCCTCCTTCAATCGCATAGGAAAGCGTGCCCGGCGCCCCCCTCAGGCAGGGCTCGGGGGCTCTCACCTAGAGGGCCACCGACCTCGCCAAGGTCACGAGGGAGGTGCTGGGGCACCATGTGGAGGCATGTTTCGAAGCACGTTTCCCTCGAAAGGAAGCCAGGGAAAGAAGGTCAGACCAGCAGGAGTTTGTTAGCAAGGCCACTCAAGAACTATAGGAGTCAAGGATCATGAGAGGTTGCCGTCGCCCGCCAGCTGTGGCTCCCCATCCAGGCGAGGATGGTGGGCTGCGCGTCTGCGTCGACGTACCAGGGCTCAACCGGATCGCCACGGCGGAGCGCCTCTGGCCCTCACAAGTGGGGAGCTGTGGAGGACCACCCCACAGTTATGTTCGCATGCCTTATGGCTTGCCGAGCGTGGCTGCGGCGTACCAGCGCCTCATGAGGAGCGTCTTGGAGGCGCAAGAAGACAGGCGTTCCACGGCCCTGGCGGAGATGGAGGCTGCTCATGAGGAGCCACCAGTGCCCCCGGAGCCTCCCGAGCCCCCTGGGCCTGGGGGCTCATGAGGATCGGCTTCTGCAGCCCGCCGAGTCTGCTGCACCAACGCCACTGCACCGACGACATCTTCAGGTGACATCTTTCAAGTTTCATTCCCAGCTGGGAGCACCCTCCCAGGGTTGCGTCACTCCCAGGCCGCGTGGGTCCGTCCCTGTGGCATGTATCCCTTTTTATCTTTTCAGTCGCTAGCTAGCTTTGCTGGGGGCGCCCCTCGGGCTGCATCATCCCCAGGTCACTCGGGCTAGGCCCAACGGCATGGATCCCTTCCGCGTTTATCTCCAATTATGCATCATGCTTGATTACTTGATGCCGTCCACAACACCTTTTCTTCTTCATGTCGACCACTTGCACGTTAAAGGGGGGCTGCCTGAGCATCGCGACTCAGGGCTCTTACTGGCTCTCCAGCCCTCACCCTCTGGCCTTGTCCACGGCATCGCGGCCTGGCATACCAGCGATGGCTGAGACAAGCTCGAGGGCCGGGACCCTAGGACGTAGAGTGCCGGCATCTTACCAGATTTTGTAGGAACACATCTCAAGATACGGCCCAGCGCCAGGCGCAACCCGCCTAGAGGTAGGGCCTCGTGAGTCCCGCGGTGGCTCACGGGTGCCCAGACACACCTCACCCGCTCCAACCAGCGAGCTCCTGAGCGACTAACAATCAACTAATGGCTGCTATGGCAACCCCGTCTTCTTTTTGTGATGAATCTGCAGAGTTCATAGAGGGAACCGTGCTAGCCAAGGCCCTCACGGCGTTCCCTTCGCCCTCGCCCATGCGAACCGCTTGCACGTTAAAGGGGGGGTGCCTGAGCATCGCGACTCAGGGTTCCTACTGGCTCTCCAGCCCTCACCCTCTGGCCTTGTCCACGGCATCGCGACCTGGCATACCAGCGACGGCTGAGACCAGCTCGAGAGCCGGGACCCGAGGACGTAGAGCAGAAAGGGGGGCAGAGGCGAGGGAGAAGGGGCATGCGAGGACCTCGTCAAGAAACTCCGTTCAAATTACCCCCCGGACCCGACGACGCGCTGGGGGCGATCCCCGATTCTCAAGATAAGTCACCATCCAAAGCGTTGGCTACCGTGGCACTACCCCCGCACCTAAAGTGACTCCGTACTAGCGACATTGCTTCTCTTTCTCACCAAGCGACGGCTGCTTGGGCGCCAAAGGGGACCTCCTGAGCATCGCGACTCAGGGGCTCTTACCGGACCCCGGGTCGCTCACCTCCTGGCCTTGACCACGGCATCGCGACCTGGCATACCAGCGACGGCTGACGCCGCCTTGGGACTGGGACCTGTCGACGCAGAGCACCAAGCCCTTGCGAGGTGCGAAAGGGAGGACCGAACTATGACGGAATTTGCGATTCGCACAGATCCATAGCAAGGGTTACATATTAACAACAAGGATCACAGCCGCCTTACAAGCGCCCTTGCAAAAGATGCCATCATCAACAGTGGGCCGTCGAGCACCGGCGCCAACCCCATCCAGATCAGGATCGGCGGCGACCAAGCGAGCCTGCCCTGCTCCGGGAGGGGCGTTGGCTCGCGGGCTCGTAGCTGTCGTCGCTCGTCTCCGGCGTCGCGCAGACCTCACTGGGATCGCTGGATCCTCCGGCGCTCCTGTCGCTTGTGGAGCTGTCCATGGGGCGGTTGGCAGGCCCAGCCGTCGCCATAGCGAGGTCCTGGCCGCCTCCCCCGGGGCAGCACTCCAGCCGGCGACCGTTCGCGTCGAAGACCTTGAAGAACATCACCGAAGCGCCATCGTACTCCAGGTGGATCGTGAGGGCACCCCTCGTTCTGCAGCACCAAGCGATTTCGCCCCATCCGCGAGTCATGAAGACCTCGCCCGAGGCAGTGATCGTGACCTCTGCCTCGGTCGCAGGAGTGCTGCAGTCGGTGTGCTGCAGCCACAGCTCCAGGAGTCTTCCCCGCGGGAAGATGGAGGCGAAGAAGGTAGGAAAGCGAATCCAAGTCCGTGGAGGCATGGCGGCGTGGAGCACGAGCTCGTGGGAGGAGCCCTCGACGTGGACTCCTGGAGGAACGACCCACACCTTCGTGACCCTCCGGCGCCGGCGACGGCGCTGGCCGAGGGGATTGGCATCTCCTCTTCCAAGGCCCTCGGCATGGGCATACAAGGGAAGCGGGAATCTCGGCGGAGGCCGCTCGTACCAAGGCCTCAGCACCACCAGGCGGTCCTCCTCGTCTCGGCCGCGCAAGGCAGGCCGTTTCTTCGGCGGGAGCGGGTCTGGTCCCTCTTGAGGAGCCTTTCCCTTCTCCGCCGCAGAAAACCGGCGAATTGGGGCCATCACACCAAGACGAAGCAAGAACTGAGGCGGAGGAGGAATCAAGGAGAGATGGACTAGAAGGGCACGCCCAGTGCCGTACATATAGCCGGCGAAGGCCAACCGTCGGCCTCCGCGATCGCAGGTAATCATGACACGATTTGCATGCAGGGACTTGTCCAATCCGCGCGATCGTCGAGGCGTCATGGGGAAGCGGAGACGCCCACGTCCAATCAACCGCCACGTGGCGCCCAAGGCCGCAGGCTGTTAGGGCCGGCGGCGCTTCGCCCTTGCCCTTTCGCCTCTCGGCACGGCCAAGTCCGTGCGCGCCTTGGGCCCGTGGGCTACTGACGGTGTTCTGGGAACGGGGGTCCCTAGACATGCCTACCTGCGGCCCGCGGCGTGGCTCAAATGGGGGCCCAGCGTGGCCCATCTTCATCAGCACAAGGCTCAAGGCCCCTCGCGAGGCGGATGACATGGCGCTTCCTCAAGCACGGCCTCCTTAGGCTGGCTCGCGAGGAGGCGGAGAGATCAAGGCGGGTACCTCACGAGGTGCCCATGACGCAAGCCATAACGACCAAGGGTGCCAGGCGGGTGCCAGCCCATGCAGCGTCTCCCTTTCCTCTTTGGTGCAAAGGGGGCAAGCGCAGGCGAGAGGATCAAGCAAAGGCACCCATTTCGGTGCAACGAGACCAAGACCAGTCCAATGGTGGGAAGGAGGTCACCATGGAGCCCAGGACGGCGTCACCACAGGGCCTTTGGCAGGCGAAGACCAACTTTAGTCAGGATAAGTGTACCATATGTTCCCCTTCAAAATGGCCAATTGTTGGCGCCCTTCCCGCTCAATATTTGGGAAGAGGCCCAGTGCCTTTGCCTATAAATAGGACTAGCCACCCCCAGGGTAAAAAAACCTGATTCAGTATCTAGAGGCATCAGATCGAGTACCAAGAAACCAGTAGAGGCAGCCAACAAAGAGGCATCCAGAGAGAGAGAGAGAGAAGGGCGATCGAACTCCCCCTAGCAGTTCATCCCCTAGCCAAGAACAGACCCTCGCGAGGCTATTCTTCCTTGTACTGTTCTTCCTCATCAGCCCAAGAGGCAATCCACCCACCACAAACTAGAGTAGGGTATTACACCACAATGGTGGCCTGAACTAGTATAAACCCTGTGTCTCTTGTGTTGTTCTTGCAGTAGTTAGATCCTTACGAGACAGAGAGGTAGAGGGCACGATCTCCGCGCGCACCCCAGAGTTCGAACCTTAAGGGTCTGCCGGAACCCGTGATCCGACAGGCCCCTTCGCTGCCGCCTGAGGAGCTGCAGGAGGACCAGCGGGCGGGGCTGGCCCTCGCCCGCTCATCAGCCCTGTCGCTTCCCCTAGGGCAGCACTCCAGCTGGCGCCCTTCTGCGTCAAAGACCTTGAAGAACATCAAGGAGGCGCCGTCGTATTTGAGATGGATCACCAGGGCGCCTTCCGCGCAACAGACCCGGGCGATCTTGCCCCAGCCTCGGGTCATGAAGACCTTGCCCGGAGCGACGACCGCGACCTCCGCTCCGGTCGCAGGAGTGCCGCAGTCGGCGTGCTGCAACCAGAGCTCCAAAGCCCCGCTCGGCGGCATCTCGAAGGCGAAGGAGGGAGGAAGACGGATCCAGGAGCTTGGAGGCATGGCGGCATGGAGCACAAACTCGCGAGAGGAGCGCTCCGCGTGGACTCCAGGAGGGACGACACACACCAACGTGACCCGCCGGCGTCGGCGGCGACGCTGTCGGTGTTGCTCGGCGCCCTCCTCCCTGGGGCCCATGACGCGGGCGAACAAGGGCCACGGAAACTCAGGCGGCGGCCACTCGTACCACGGCCTCGACACCTCCTGCCAGGCGCCTTCGTCCCGGCGGTAGGGGACAGGCCGCTTCTTCGGTGGGAGGGGATCAGGGCCCTCTCCGGGGGCCTTTCCCTTCTCTTCTGCAGAGAACCGCCGGATCGGTGCCATCGACACAAGAGAAAGCAGGACAAGAAAGAAGAAGAGAAGGAGGAGAAAGGGACAAACTGGCGGAGCTCACGCGGCCCCGTACTTATAACCGGGGAAGATCAACCGCCGAGCACCACGATCAGAGGTAATCATGACCCGTATCTCTGCATGCAGGGACTTGTCAAGTCGTGCACTCGCCGAGGCATCGTGGGAAGCGCAGACGTCCACGTCCAATCAACCGCCATGTGGCGCCCAAGGCCGCAGGCTGTTAGGGCCCACGGCGCTTCGCGCTTGCCCCTTCGCTTCTTCGCTAAGCCAAGCCCGTGCGCGCCTTGGGCCCGGGGGCTACTGTCGGCGTTCTAGGAATGGGGGTCCCCAGACTTGCCTGCCTGCGGCCTGCGGTGTGGCTCAAGTGGGGGCCTAGCATGGCCCAACTTCACCAACACAAGCTCAAGACCCTCGCGAGGGGCCAAGCCTCGCGGGGCGGATGACAGGAAGCCTCCTCAAGTACGTCCTCATCAGGCAGGGCTCGCTAGGAGGCGGAGAGATCAATGCAAGGGTACCTCGCGAGGATCCAGGGACGCAAGCCATGACGATCAAGGTCAGGTGGGCACCAGGCGGGCGCCGGCCTGGGCAGGGTCCTTGTTTCCCCTTTGGTGCAAAGGGGGCAAGCACAGGCCAAGGTATCAGGCAAAGGTTACCATTCCAGTGCAACGAGACCAAGACCAGCCAGGCGGCCGGACGGAGGTCACCGTGGAGCCCAAGACGGCGTCATCACCAGAGCTTTTGGCAGCCGAAGATCACCTTTGGTCAGGATAACTTGTACTAGATGTTCCCCTTCAAAATGGCCAATTGTTGGCGCCCTTCCCGCTCATTATTTCAGGGAGAGGCCCAGGGCCTCTATAAATAGAGCTTGCCACCACAGAGTAGGGGCATCTAGAAACCTGGTAGAGACTAAGTAGAACAACCGCACCAGCTCAAGAACACCTCTCGCGAGGCTGTTCTTCCCTTGTACTATTCATCATCAGCCCCGGAGGCAATCCACCGCACCACACACTGGAGTAGGGTATTACACCACAACGGTGTCCCGAACCAGTATAAACCTCGTGTCTCTTATGTTGTTCATCGTTTTCATCTCAGTTCGCATGGGAAGATCAGACGTAGATTGGTAGGGGAGAGATCTCCGTGCGCGCCCCAGAGTTCGAACCTCAAGGGTCTGCCGGAACACGAAATCCGACAATATCACCTGTTTCAGGTGCAAGGAGTCAGGGCACTACTTCAGCGGTTTCCCAAAAAGGAAACCACGAGACTTGTTAAAAGTAATAGGTTTTCATTGTAATGGAGCAGGGCACTTTGCCAGAGAATGCCCCAAGGAGAAGAAGACTTGTGATAAATAGTTGCGTTGCAACGAGAAATACAATAGTAGTAGTGGGGACGTTTCTTTTATTAGTGAGGTGTTGAGTTGAGGCATGTACTGGAAAAGCAAGAGATTGTAATCATTGGTGAATCATTAAAGTTAGCATCGTTGGTACTGATTGGATTTTATGAGTTGTTACTCTATGAAGAAAGATCTTTACCATTTTCGAGGATATGAGAAATATGGTCTATGGATGAATTTGTGCATTTTAAGGGTGGTAGTACCCTGTGAGGAGATTTGACCCCTGGAAAGGATAATGATGTTCCACAGAGTGGACTTCATAAATATAAGTTTTATCTCGATATGTGGGATGCCCCAAGAGGATGAAGATATGAAATACAAATGGATATAAAGGAGGTATGATGTTGGAAATATGGAGCAATTGTAACTCCATGATGAGTCTGAGTAATCACATCTTAGTTTGGTACCAATAGAAGGAAGGGAGACAATGCAATTGGATGGATTTAAGAATGCTGGGAAGCTGGATGTTGGGAATAATGATCAGTTGGCCTCGATTATGAGTTCAAGGTTTACAGGTGAGGAGATGGGCCATAACCCACAGGCTCCAGGACCTGCCAAGAAGCAAGCACATTCTTGATGAAGGAAAAATCCTGGAAGAAGATACGAATTTAGCTACAGACGATCTTATAGGAGTTCACGCAAAACCTGAGAATGTGAAGGAACAATAGATGTTTGTTTGGCTTGCAGAATCCATGGATTTATCCGAACTTAGTTCGTCGACAAGAGAAATTCTGCAATGCTTGTGAGGATGACCGAGTGTTGGAATGCAAGATTCGCTAAACCATATATAAGGTAATGATTTGGGTGCGGGATGGATTGATCACTATACCGAATTACTCTTATTATTCGCCTTGCTATATGGGATGGTAAATCTGAGTGACTTGCCTATAATAGAGAGATGATGATCAAAACCTTCTTTGAACCTTAGAATGGTAGGACAATTTTCCCTTATACAAGGCAGTTGTTGCCAATCGTAGGTCATATGGTGAGAATGAAGCCCGGACCTATTTCCTGCAGGAGCAACCATAAATTGTTGACCACCATGAGATATCGATTAGTTGTTTAGTACTAGCGCCAGACCCGTCACCTAAGAAGACCCAGTCTCGGAAGAACCTTACCAAGGACACAGGAATTGAGGAAAAGGTTATGCCACTACCGGAAGAGCCCAGAGGAGGAATTTTCCCGAGAAATTGAGAAGACGGACACTGTCAAGAATAAAAGGATGGAGTATATGAGTTTTGATGGAACCATAACCATGCTTCTAAGGGTGGTACACCCGAGACCCCGGAGACGATCGATGGATTTTGAGAAGACCCCAAACCTAACCTATTTCTTTCTAGCCTCTCCGAATCTCGAGGACGAGATTCATTTTAAGGGTGGTAGGTTTGTAACATCCCAAAATTCTAAATTTTGGAATGTTATATTAAATAAATAGTTTTGATTAATTGATTGTTTGTGGTGTGGTTGCTTGTGTGAAATTGAGTGAAATTTGAAACTTTTTGAAAGTTAAATGAGAGGGAATAAAAGGACTTTCCCAAATTTTCATTTTGCATTTACGATCTGCATGAATTCAAATTCTTTTTCATCATAAAACCCTAGAGAGAAGATGACATGACTTCTTCCATTTAAATAAATGAGAAGGGTTTTGAAAAGATTTGAAATTTCATTTGGAAATATTTCAAATTCAGAAACTTTACGCAACTCAATGATTTTCATGAGAGAAGATAAAATGACTTCTTCAAAACATATGAAACATGAGTTGGAAGTTTAAAATGATCAAATTCAAAGTCCTTTTGAAATTATTTTAAATTTGGAGTTATTTGGGGTTTTATTCGAATTATTTTTCTCCAAAAATAAAATATATGGAAAATAGGGTAAAATGATTCCTACATTAGAAAATTGGAGGGAAATAAAATTGAAATTATTTTGGTATTTTTAAAATGATTTTTATTGGAGTTGTAGCACTCTTTGCTTTATTTAATTTTTTGTGGATTTTATTTGATGTTAGAAAAAAGTTCAAGTTATAGAAAATATTTTTGTGAAAATTTTGGTATATTGTATGCCTATATTATATATTTCATTTATTTGGTTTTATTTTATTGTCTGTAAAAAAATTGTTTAAAAAGAAACTCTCCGCCGCCGACTAGGCCGGCTTAGGGCCCAGCTGACCGCGTTGCCAACCCAGCACGCAGGCGTCCCCGACCTGGCGACGGACT
Organism: Aegilops umbellulata; assembly: GCA_032464435.1. NCBI lineage: Eukaryota > Viridiplantae > Streptophyta > Magnoliopsida > Poales > Poaceae > Aegilops > Aegilops umbellulata. The sequence continues at coordinate 330,351,479 of CP136060.1, forward strand.
CCGTCGTCCGCATGCATCGCCGCCGCCGTTCCTGATCGGGACTCCGATCCCGCCACCGCCTCGCTATTGCCCCTCCTCCAAGCCGCCTCTCCCCTCCCTCCTATAAATACTGGAACCCCGGCCCCGTTTCTCCTCCTCATATCGCTCGCCGCTGCTGCATTTCGCCGCCGCAGCCGTGCCTCGCCTGCCGCCGCCCGCGCCGCACCGCCCTGCCCCGCGCCACCGCAGATCACGCCGCCGCCGCTAGCAACCGCCGCCACCGCTGTTCGCCGCCGCACTGCCGCTGCCTCGTGCCGCCGCGCCGCTGCCGCAGTTCGCCCGTCGGAGCCGCTCCGCCGCCGCAACCCGCCGCTGCCGGAGTAACAGCCGCCGCCGCCTGGTTTCTTTGGTGAACCGGTATAAACCGCAAACCCACCCCAGTTTATTTTTATTCGTTTTTGGTTTTTATCGTTAGATCGTTTTTTATTAGGTTTACTTATATAGCGGACACTCACTAGTTTAGGTTTGCTACGAACGGTTTTCGCTAGGTTAGTCATTGTAACGAACGTTCGTTTGGTAGCGTTTTTCTTTTCTTTTTATTTTTTCGGCCAGGGACCCATCCGGGAATATTTTATTTACAGATTAGTCCCTGACCTTCAAACCTTCGCTACTTTTTGCTCGTTTGTCCAAAGCCAACGAAACGAACGCTCACTTCTTCGTTACAATCCCCTCTATCCAGATATTCAACTCAAACATATTTTTGAAATTTTTAAAATTTGAATTCACACAGATTTGTATTTGAACTTCTTTTGTTCATAACTTGAGTTTTTAACTCCATCTGAGTTGATTCCTTTTGCAAATTGAAGCTCTTGACCTAAACTTTCTGATAAGGCCAAATTCACTTAATTTTGGTACTATTAGAAATTGTTTTACGTTGCAAGAGTTAATTGCTTGTTTTTGAAGTTTTCCAAGATGTTTTCTTCGATTCTTTTGCATGATTGCTTATGTGTGGTTACCATTGCTTGCTTACGATAGATTAACCGGAGTGTGACGAGTAGAACTATCAGGAGTTATGAGTGCGAATCATCTTCATCAACAGTACAGGCAAGTTCACACTTTGATCATACTTTTCATACCCAGTTTTTATGCATTAGTTTCACCCTCAAACATTGCATGAGTAGGATCTGATTAATATGTGGGTTTTTGGGAAGTAGTTGATGAGGTAGAACCTACTCTCCTTTATATCTAACCCCTGGGAGTTACTTCTACGTTATGCTTATACTGCTATGCTATGCTTGTAGACGTGGATTGGTTTGAGAGAATTCATGAAAGTTGCGAGAGTAATATTATCTAAGGATACTTAAGGTGGCTACTTTAATACACATCTGGGTGGATTGGTTGGGGCACCCTGGGGATATACCAGTGGCTTGCCCGGACACCTGGGGATATACCAGTGTTGTCCTAGGAGATCCTGGGGAACCCATGTAAACATCCTATGGAATGCCACCCAGGCTCAAAGGGATCATAAGATTATTCATGCTAGAAACTTCCGTGTGCAGCCACAAGCTATTATGGGCTCTAGCATAGTTGAGTATGTTGCATGACCTCTTTCAGTGGTGGGCTAGCATATGTAGGGGAAAGTAGGTGTAACTGTCCGATGACCCACAAGTATAGGGGATCTATCATAGTCCTTTCGATAAGTAAGAGTGTCGAACCCAACGAGGAGCAGAAGGAAATGATAAGCGGTTTTCAGCAAGGTATTCTCTGCAAGTACCGAAACAAGAGGTGACAAATAGTTTTATGATAAGATAATTCGTAACGAGCAACAAGTAACAAAAGTAAATAAAGTGCAGCAAGGTGGCCCAATCCTTTTTGTAGCAAAGGACAAGCCGGAACAAACTCTTATATAAGGGAAAGCACTCCCGAGGACACATGGGAATTATCGTCAAGCTAGTTTTCATCACGTTCATATGATTCGCCTTCGGTTCTTTGATAATTTGATATGTGGGTGGACCGGTGCTTGGGTGTTCTTATTACTTGAAAAAGCATCCCACTTATGATTAACCTCTATTGCAAGCATCCGCAACTACAACAAAAGTATTAAGGTAAACCTAACCATAGCATGAAACATATGGATCCAAATCGGCCCCTTACGAAGCAACACATAAACTAGGGTTTAAGCTTCTGTCACTCTAGCAACCCATCATCTACTTATTACTTCCCAATGCCTTCCTATAGGCCCAAGTAATGGTGAAGTTTTATTTAGTCGACATTCACATAACACCACTAGAGGCTAGACAACATACATCTCATCAAAATATCGAACGAATACCAAATTCACATGACTACTAACAGCAAGACTTCTCCCTTGTCCTCAGGAATAAATGTAACTACTCACAAAGCATATTCATATTCATAATCAGAGGGGTAATAATATGCATAAAGGATCTGAACATATGGTCTTCCACCAAGTAAACCAACTAGCATCAACTACAAGGAGTAATCAACACTACTAGCAACCTACTAGCACCAATCCCGGACTTGGAGACAAGAATTGGATACAAGAGATGAACTATGGTTTGGATATGAGATGGTGCTGGTGAATATGTTGATGGAGATTTCCCTCTCCCGATGAGAGGAGCATTGGTGATGGCGATGGCGATGATTTCCCCCTCCCGGAGGGAAGTGTCCCCGGCAGAACAGCTCTGCCGGAGCCCTAGATTGGTTCCGCCAAGGTTCCGCCTCGTGGCGGCGGAGTTTCGTCCCGAAAGGTTGGTTCCTCTTTTTTTCCCGACGGAAGACTTCATATGGCAGAAGATGGGCGTTGGAGAGCCACCAGGGGGCCCACGGGGTAGGGGGGTGCCACCCACCCTCGTGGACAGGGTGTGGGCCCCCTGGCCTTCATCTTTGGCAGGTATTTTTCATTATTTATAGTAAGATATTCCGTGGAGTTTCAGGACTTTTGGAGTTGTGCAGAATAGGCCTCTAATATTTTCTCCTTTTCCAGCCCAGAATTCCAGGCGCCGGCATTCTCCCTCCTTATATAAACCTTGTAAAATAAGAGAGAATATCCATAAGTATTGTGACATAACGTGAAATAACAGCCCATAATGCAATAAATATCGATATAAAAGCATGATGCAAATGGACGTATCAACTCCCCAAGCTTAGACCTCGCTTGTCCTCAAGCGGAAGCCGATGTGTAGTGGTAGAGGTGTCGATAAAAATAAAATACGGACATGAAGGCATCATGATTATTCCTATAACAGGAACATATATAGATATTGTCATATGATTACTTATGTTCAAGTGACGATCTATTCACAATGCAAAAGTATGAATCTGAAACTTCATTGAGAACCAACGAACTATAATCTCAGTCATTGAAGCAATTGCAATTTATCATAACATCAGAAAGAGTCTATGTCAGAGCTTAAAAGCAAGTCCACATACTCAACTATCATCTAGTCCTTCATAACTGCTGACACTCACGCTATACTTGTGGTTACAGAGTTTTAACCAGACACAGAGAAAGATAGGGGCTTATAGTTTCACCCCACAACTTTTTACCTCAAGGGTAATGTCAACAATAATAACTCATGCTCCCCTACATCCAATTAGGTACATATATCAGACTCTTTCCAACATGTTGTGCTTGCCAAAGGATAAAATTAAAAGGGAAAGGTGATTATCACCATGACTCTTGCATAAGGATGAAAATAATAGTAACAGATAGGCCCTTCGCAGAGGGAAGCAGAGGTTGCCATGCGCTTTTATGGTTGGATGCACAAAATCTCAATGCGAAAGAACGTCACTTTATCTTGCCCCTTGTGATATGAACCTTTATTATGCAGTCCGTCGCTTTTATTACTTCCACCTCACAAGATCGTATCAAGATTATTTTTCCCACACCAATTAATCATACATATTTAGAGCAATTTTTTTTGATTTGCACCGATGACAACTTACTTGAAGGATCTTACTCAATCCATAGGTAGATATGGTGGAATCTCATGGCAAAACTGGTTTAAGGGTTTTGGAAGCACAAGTAGTATCTCTACTTAGTGCTGAGAATTTGGCTAGCAAGAGGGGGAAAGGCAAGCTCAACATGTTGGAGGACCCCTGACAACATACTTTATCTCAGATATAAGAAAACATAACTCATCACGTTGTCTTCCTTGTCCAACATCAACTCTTTTAGCATGTCATATTTTAATGAGTGCTCCCAATCATAAAAGATGTCAATGATAATATATCTATATGTGAAACCTCTCTTTCCTTATTACTTCCTATTAATTGCAACGATGGCCAAGGCTATGTCTGCCGACCCCCAACAACTTTTAATCATCATACTCTTTTTATGTGAAGTCAATACTCTCAATAAGATCAATATGAACTCTTTTGTTTCTTTTTATTGTTCTTTTCTTTCTTTTCTTTTATTCACCCAAGATCATGGCAAAATAATCAAGCCCTTCACTGAAAACTAATATTTATTATATAGCTCACGGACTCGATTACATAGAGGGATCATAAAGCAAAACTCAAAACTAAATCATACCATCAACTTTATTCTACTAGATCAAGATACTACTAATAGGATCGAAATAAGAAAAAGGTAAAGATAGGAGTGTGATGGTGATACGATACCGGGGCACCTCCCCCAAGCTTGGCAGTCGCCAAGGGGAGTGCCCATACCCATGTGATTATATCTCCATTGTTGGTGAAGAGGTTGGAAGTATCATTGACTTAGTTGATGGCATAGACTTCTCCTTAACTTTTGCTTGAGGACGGTATTTTGATCCCTCAGATCATCAATCTCCCACTCCAAGGTTAACATCTTTTTGCATAGGTCTTGCTTATTTTCCTGCAAGAGACAAAAAGGGATAAACTCGAACTTTGGTTTGTTTACCCTATCGGGGAGACTTGACTTTTTAAACTGCACGTGCATGTCCCCAGGTTGAGGTAATGGGGCTTCATCTTCATCTGAGCTCGTCTCCTCCTCCCCCATGGGTTCATAGTCCTCCTCTTCCTCCGTGGTCCAACCATCGTGTTCCACATGTCCATAGACCTTGGGATTTGCTAAGTAATCGTCCACATAGCTTTCTCCTTCCGAATCCTGGGATGAAATGTCGATCTAATCTGCAGTGGGACAGCTCGAAACGAAAACAGAGGATATTTGCGTGATATGGGAGTCAAAACCTTTGGGAGAATATATAGTATTTTTTTACCGACCAAAATACGTATCGTGCAGGAAAACGGAGTTCGGAAGGCACACGAGGTGCTCACAAGGTAGGGGGGCGCCCAGGGGGTAGGGCGTGCCCACCACCCTCATGGGCCCCTCGTGTCCTTCACGGACTGCAACTTATTTTTCTATTTTTCTAAATATTCCAAAACGGAGAAATATTGCCTTAAAAATTGTTTTGGAGTCGGTTTACTTACCGTACCACATACCTATTCCTTTTCGGAGTCTGAAACATTCTGGAAAGTATCTCTTATGTATTCCTCTGGGGTTACAGTTTCAATAATATTGGTTTCAACATTTATGGGATTACCTGAGATATAATGTTTAACTCTTTGACTGTTTACCACCTTCGGGTTTGTGCCTTCTAAGTTGTTGATTTTTATGGCACCGGAACGATAGATTTCCTCGATAACGTAGGGGCCTTCCCATTTAGAGAGAAGTTTTCCTACAAAAAATCTTAAACGAGAGTTGTATAGCAATACATAATCACCTACATTAAACTCACACTTTTGTATCCTTTTGTCATGCCATATTTTAACTTTTTCTTTAAACAACTTGGCATTTTCATAAGCTTGGGTTCTCCATTCATCAAGTGAGCTAATATCAAATAACCTCTTCTCACCGGCAAGTTTGAAATCATAGTTGAGCTCTTTAATAGCCCAATATGCCTTATGTTCTAGTTCGAGAGGTAAGTGACATGCTTTTCCATAAACCATTTTATACGGAGACATACCCATCGGATTTTTATATGCAGTTCTATAGGCCCATAATGCATCATCAAGTTTCTTGGGCCAATTCTTTCTAGACCTATTGACAGTCTTTTGCAAAATTAATTTGAGTTCTCTATTACTCAATTCTACTTGACCACTAGACTGTGGGTGATAAGGTGATGCAATCCTATGATTAACGTCATATTTAGCAAGCATTTTATGGAAAGCACCATGAATAAAGTGTGCACCACCATCAGTCATTAAATATCTAGGGACTCCAAACCTCGGAAAAATAACTTCCTTAAGCATTTTAATAGAAGTGTTATGATCAGCACTACTAGTTGGAATAGCTTCTACCCACTTAGTAACGTAATCAACAACAACTAAAATATGTGTATATCCATTAGAGGCAGGAAAAGGTCCCATATAATCAAAGCCCCAAACATCAAATGGTTCAATAACAAGTGAATAGTTCATAGGAATTTCTTGACGTCTACTAATATTACCAATTCTTTGGCATTCATCACAAGACAAGACAAACTTACGGGCATCCTTGAAGAGAGTAGGCCAATAAAAACCGGATTGCAATACCTTATGTGCAGTTCTATCTCCAGCGTGGTGTCCTCCATAAGCTTCGGAATGACACTTGCGTAGGATGTGTTCTTGTTCATGCTCAGGTACACAACATCTAATAACACCATCTACTCCTTCTTTATAAAGATGTGGGTCATCCCAAAAGTAATGTCTCAAATCATAGAAGAACTTTTTCTTTTGTTGGTATGTGAAGCTAGGTGGTATAAATTTAGCAACAATATAATTAACATAACCAGCATACCATGGAGTGCTATGAGAAGTGCTTATGACATTTAATTGTTCATCAGGAAAGCTATCATCAATAGGTAGTGGGTCATCAAGAACATTCTCTAACCTAGATAAGTTGTCTGCAATGGGGTTCTCGGCTCCTTTTCTATCAACAATATGCAAATCAAATTCTTGTAGCAAGAGAACCCATCTAATAAGCCTAGGTTTAGCATCTTTCTTCTATAAGATATTTAATAGCAGCATGATCGGTATGAATAGTTACTTTAGAATCAACAATATAAGGTCTAAACTTATCACAAGCAAATACAACTGCTAAGAGTTCTTTTTTAGTAGTAGCATAATTTCTTTGAGCATTGTCTAGAGTCTTACTAGCATAATGGATAACATTTAATTTCTTATCAACTCTTTGCCCTAGAACAACACCTACAACATAATCACTAGCATCACACATAATTTCAAAAGGTAAATTCCAATCAGGTGGCTGAACAACAGGTGCAGAGACTAATGCTTTCTTAAGTATTTCAAATGCTTCTACACAATCATCATCAAAGACAAATGGTACATCTTTTTGCAATAAATTAGTCAGAGGCCGAGAAATTTTTGAGAAGTCCTTAATGAACCTCCTATAAAATGCGGCGTGACCAAGGAAACTTCTTATACCTTTGATGTCTTGGGGACATGGCATCTTTTCAATAGCATCAACCTTGGCTTTATCAACTTCAATTCCTCTTTCAGAAACTTTATGCCCCAAGACAATACCTTCATTAACCATAAAGTGGCACTTTTCCCTATTCAAGACAAGATTAGTTTCTTCACATCTCTGCAAAACTCGATCAAGGTTGCTCAAGAAATCATCAAAAGAAGATCCATAGACGGAAAAGTCGTCCATGAAAACCTCAAAAATCTTTTCACAAAAGTCAGAAAATATAGCCATCATGCATCTCTGAAAGGTAGCAGGTGCATTACATAAACCAAAAGGCATACGTCTATAAGCAAAAGTACCAAAAGGGCATGTAAAAGTAGTCTTTGATTGATCTTTAGCCGACACAGGTATTTGAGAGAAACCAGAATAACCATCTAGAAAGCAGTAATGTGTATGTTTGCATAATCGTTCTAGCATTTGATCAATAAAAGGTAAGGGGCAATGATCCTTATTAGTAGCCTTATTTAATTTGCGGAGATCAATTACTATCCTATAACCTGTGATAATTCTTTATGGAATTAATTCATCTTTATCATTAGGAACAACAGTAATACCTCCCTTCTTAGGGACACAATGGACATGACTTACCGACTAACTATCAGCAACGGGATAAATTATACCTGCCTCCAGAAGCTTGAGTATTTCTTTTCTTACCACTTCTTTCATTTTAGGATTCAATCGTCGTTGAGGATCACAAACTGGTTTGGCATATGCTTCCAAATTTATTTTATGTTGACATAGAGTGGGACTAATGCCCTTAAGATCATCAAGAGTATATCCAATAGCAGCACGGTGCTTCTTCAGAGTTTTCAATAATCTTTCTTCTTCATGCTCTGAAAGGTTAGCACTAATAAGAACATGATATATCTTCTTTTCGTCAAGATAAGCATATTTAAGATTATCAGGCAATGGTTTAAGATCAAACACGAGATCACCCTTAGGTGGAGGAGGATCCCCTAAAATTTCAACAGGCAAATTGTGTTGCAGAATAGGTTCCTGTTTAAAGAATACTTCATCTATTTCCCTTCTTTCATTCATGAACATATCATTTTCATGGTCTAGCAAATAGTGTTCTAAAGGATCACTAGGAGGTACGGCAATAGAAGCAAGACCAATAATTTCATCCTTACTAGGCAATTCTTCCTCACGGTGTTGTTTACTAAATTTAGAGAAATTAAACTCATGAACCATATCATCCAAGCCAATAGTAACAACATTCTTTTCGCAGTCTATCTTAGCATTAACAGTGTTCTGGAAGGGTCTACCAAATATAATGGGACAAAATCTATCTTGTGGCGAACCCAGAACAAGAAAATCAGCAGGATATTTAGTTTTCCCATACAAGACTTCGACATCTCTAACAATTCCCACTGGTGATATAGTATCCCTATTAGCAAGTTTAATAGTGACATCAATTTCTTCTAACTCAACAGGTGCAATGTCATGCATAATTTCTTTGTATAAGTCAATAGGTATGGCACTAGCACTAGCACCCATATCACATAATCCATGATAACAATGATCTCCTATTTTAACAGAAATAACAGGCACGTCTACCACATGTCTATGTTTATCTTTAGCACAAGGTTTAGCAATTCTAGCAGCTTCACCGCAAAATTGAATAACATGCCCATCAATATTATCTGACGAGAGATCTTTAACGATAGCAATATTAGGTTCTACTTTAACTTGCTCAGGAGCTGTATAAGTTCTAATATTGCTTTTACAAACCACAGTTGAAGCTTTAGCATGATCCTTTATTCTATCAGGGAAAGGTGGTTTCTCAACATAAGAAGTAGGGACAATAGGATCATTATAAGTGACAGTCTTTTCTTCAACTTTAATAGGTGCAGCTACTTTTACTTCTATGGGAGGATAATATTTAAACCACTTCTCCTTAGGGAGATCAACATAAGTAGCAAAAGATTCACAGAAAGAAGCTACTATCTCAGAGTCAAGTCCATATTTAGTGCTGAACTTACGGAAAATATCGGTATCCATAAAAGATTTAACACAATCAAACTTAGGTGTCATACCTGACTCCTTACCTTCGTCGAGATCCCAATCTTCAGAGTTGCATTTATTTCTATCCAATAAATCCCATCTAAATCAATAGTCTTCATCATAAAAGAGCCAGCACAAGAAGTATCGAGCATGGTGCGATTGTTTTCAGAAAGACGAGCCTAAAAGTTTTGAATAATTGTAAATCTTGGAAGCTCATGATTGGGGCATGAATATAACATTGATTTAAGCCTCCCCCAAGCTTGAGCGATGCTTTCTCCTTCGCGAGGCCAAAAATTATATATAATTGCGATCACGATGAACAAGATGCATAGGGTAATACTTTTGATGAAATTCCAATTTCAATCTTTTATAGTTCCATGATCTCGTATCATCACATAGCCTATACCATGTCAATGCGTCTCCCTTCAAAGATAAAGGGAAGACCTTCTTCTTAGCAACATCATCGGGTATACCTGCAAGCTTAAATAATCCACAAACTTCATCCACATATATTAGGTGTTCATCAGGATGCTTTGTTCCATCTCCTGTAAATGGATTAGCTAGCAGTTTTTCTATCATACCCGAAGGAAATTCAAACGGAGCTTCATTTTCAATAGGTTCATTAGGTTGAGGAGCAACTCTTTGCTCTACTGGTCGGGGTGAAGATACCCCGAACAAGCCCCTCAGAGGATTACTTTCCATAGTAAAAAGTGACAGTAAATTTCAACACACTATATAAATTTTTCCTTACCAAGTTCCACCTACCAAAGGCGCTACACTCCCCGACAACGGTGCCGGAAAAGAGTCTTGATGACCCACAAGTATAGGGGATCTATCGTAGTCCTTTTGATAAGTAAGAGTGTCGAACCCAAAGAGGACCAGAAGGAAATGATAAGCGGTTTTTAGCAAGGTATTCTCTGCAAGTACTGAAACAAGAGGTGACAAATAGTTTCGTGATAAGATAATTCGTAACGAGCAACAAGTAACAAAAGTAAATAAAGTGCAGCAAGGTGGCCCAATCCTTTTTGTAGCAAAGGACAAACCGGAACAAACTCTTATATAAGGAAAAGCGCTCCCGAGGACACATGGGAATTATCGTCAAGCTAGTTTTCATCACGTTCATATGATTCGCGTTCGGTACTTTGATAATTTGATATGTGGGTGGACCGGTGCTTGGGTGCTGTTCTTGCTTGAACAAGCATCCCACTTATGATTAACCTCTATTGCAAGCATCCGAAACTACAACAAAAGTATTAAGGTAAACCTAACCATAGCATGAAACATATGGATCCAAATCAGCCCCTTACGAAGCAACGCATAAACTAGGGTTTAAGCTTCTGTCACCCAAGCAACCCATCATCTACTTATTACTTCCCAATGCCTTCCTATAGGCCCAAATAATGGTGAAGTGTTATGTAGTCGACGTTCACATAACACCACTAGAGGCTAGACAACATACATCTCATCAAAATATCGAACGGATACCAAATTCGCATGACTACTAACAGCAAGACTTCTCCCATGTCCTCAGGAACAAACGTAACTACTCACAAAGCATATTCATGTTCATAATCAGAGGGGTAATAATATGCATAAAGGATCTGAACATATGATCTTCCACCAAGTAAACCAACTAGCATCAACTACAAGGAGTAATCAACACTACTAGCAACCTACTAGCACCAATCCCGGACTTGGAGACAAGAATTGGATACAAGAGATGAACTAGGGTTTGGAGATGAGATGGTGCTGGTGAAGATGTTGATGGAGATTGCCCTCTCCCGATGAGAGGAGTGTTGGTGATGACGATGGCAATGATTTTCCCCTCCCGGAGGGAAGTGTCCCTGACAGAACAGCTCTGTCAGAGCCCTAGATTGTTTCCGCCAAGGTTCCGCCTCGTGGCGGCGGAGTTTCGTCCCGAAAGGTTGGTTCCTCTTTTTTTCCCGACGAAAGACTTCATATAGCAGAAGATGGGCGTCGGAGAGCCACCAGGGGGCCCACGAGGTAGGGGGCGCGCCCTAGGGGGGGCGCCCCCCACCCTCGTGGACAGGGTGTGGGCCCCCGGGTATTTTTCATTATTTATTGTAAGATATTCCGTGGAGTTTCAGGACTTTTGGAGTTGCGTAGAATAGGCCTCTAATATTTGCTCCTTTTCCAGCCCAGAATTCCAGCTGTCGGCATTCTCCCTCCTTATGTAAACCTTGTAAAATAAGAGAGAATAGCCATAAGTATTGTGGCATAACGTGAAATAACAGCCCATAATGCAATAAATGTTGATATAAAAGCATGATGCAAAATGGACGTATCACTGTCCACCCAGAGTAAAGAGTTAATGCTTCTAAAAGACTGTGTCTCGATCATCCGTTTCTCAAACATCATGTAGTGCGAGAAATTCAACGGAGGAGATCGAGTCTTGTGGGGAAAAGTGCGCAAACCTTTGCAGAGTGTACAAACTAATCATGATTAGCCGTGTCCTCGGTTATGGACAACTTGAGTATCTAGTTCTTGAATTATCATGTTTGATCTCATCACTCTACTTGATTAATTTGTTGGGTTGTTAACTTTTAATTGGGATTGAGATGGGGTTACCTTCTCAATGTTTTCAACCAACTTTGTAGGTAAATAAAAATATATCCCTTTGATGTAGGAAAAATTAGCTTTATGTAAAATTAAACCTAGAGCCTACACCAGCCAAATATGCATGTAGTGATAGCCATTATTCAGCATTGCTCTACAGTGTGGATTTGCCAGTACATTCAATGTACTGACCCTTTGTGGCTGCAACGTCTCATGTTGCAGGATTCTTACGACGAGTAAGTGATACGTTAGGGTTACGATTTCTACACTCAACTTTGTCGTTGGTGTTGATGGGAATCCGCAACCTTGTTGTTACTTCCGCTATTTGGATTGATGTAATAGTATTTACGTTACTTTATACATGTGATTTACCTCTGTTATAAATTCTTGAGTACTGTGTGTGTCAGCATACCGATCCAGGGATGACACTTAAGCATAGAGACTTGATCGTCTGAGGTCAGGTTGCTACATAAAATGTTTAGAAAGACTTATATTTAGGAACGGAGGGAGTAGTTGGTAGTAGTAAGAAACAAATTCCGGGTTTGGCACGAGCTCGTACTGCGGGAGCACCACAAAGCCTGCCACAGGAGTTACATTTCCCTCTCGAGGCCCACGGGCCCGAGCTTCAGTGGCTTAGTTGCACCGGCCTATGAGTCAATGACATGCAGACCTTAAATGCAGTTGGCCCACATGTCATTCTCATGGTGGTGGCGTGGTTCGTGACTCACTCGTTCGAGATGAACCGACCGGTGGCGGCGTGGCCGTGGCGAGGGTGCCACAGCTGGGCGTCGAGGTGTTACAAGGCGTAGATGGCCACATCGGTGGGTACTACCTTTAGTATAGAAGTACTCCAACTGAGGATTGATGCCCAGGATGAAATGTGTCACAGCCGCTGGATGGAAATTTGATGGTGCGGGAGTACGGATTGGAGCAGGCAAACTGCGTGCAATTGGCTGTGGCTGTGGTAGAAAGTTGATGGTCGCCACAGTTCAGCTGGCCCGCATGTAATACACACAAAGCTAGAGGAGCGGTGGGGCCGAGAGGGATGAGGCGCATGTCGGGGGATGTCGTGCCGTGGGTTGGAGCGGCGTCGTGGGAATCGCGTGTGGGTGTGGCAGTGGTAGAAACAAGAAATGTGATGGTCGTCGTGGTTCAACTTCCATGGACAAGCTGTCATGTCTGCTGACACATGCATTGCATACCGCTCACTTCAAGGAGTAGTAGTAGAGAAAACTTGTTCCAAGGATACCATTTTTCCGATAAAATTCTTGAGATATCATTAGTTTTTACACATGGGATTACTCTTGCAAGGGTCAATCAGAACAGGTGTTTTGTAAAAAAATGCATCTTGATGTTCCCTGCAATGCACGGGCATCTTGCTAGTTATAGAAGAAGCCCACACGGGCATCTTTCCGCAGGGTGTGCCACCGACCCAAACTCAATTTTTTCAGCGCGGCGTGGCCGTAGTTTGGCACACCCCTCTCCACATTTGCATATAAGGCCTTCCCTCGTTCATACTTTTCTCTCACAAGATAAACTACTCATACAAATGCATCTTGGTGTTCCGTACAACGCACGAGTGTCGGATCACAGGTTCCGACAGACCCTTAAGGTTCGAACTCTGGGGTGCGCGCGGAGATCGTGCCCTCTACCTCTCCGTCTCGTAAGGATCTAACTACTGCAAGAACAACACAAGAGACACAGAGTTTATACTAGTTCGGGCCACCGTTGTGGTGTAATACCCTACTCTAGTTTGTGGTGGGTGGATTGCCTCTTGGGCTGATGATGAAGAATAGTACAAGGAAGAACAACCTCGCGAGGGTCAGTTCTTGGCTAGGGGATGAACTGTTGGAGGAGTCCAATCGCCCTTCTCTCTCTCTCTAGATGCCTCTTTTCTGGCTGCCCCTACTCTGGGGGTGGCTAGTCCTATTTATAGGCAAAGGCCCTGGGCCTCTTCCCAAATATTGAGCGGGAAGGGCGCCAACAATTGGCCAATTTGAAGGGGAACATCTGGTACACTTATCCTGACTAAAGTTGGTCTTCGACTGCCAAAGGCCCTGTGGTGACGCCGTCCTAGGCTCCATGGTGACCTCCTTCCCACCGTTGGACTGGTCTTGGTCTTGTTGCACCGGAATGGGTGCCTTTGCTTGATCCTCTCGCCTGCGCTTGCCCCCTTTGCACCAAAGAGGAAAGGGAGACGCTGCGCAGGCTGGCGCCCGCCTGGCACCCTTGGTCGTCATGGCTTGCGTCATGGGCACCTCGTGAGGTACCCGCCTTGATCTCTCCGCCTCCTCGCGAGCCAGCCTGAGGAGGCCGTGCTTGAGGAAGCGCCGTGTCGTCCGCCTCGCGAGGCTTGGCCCCTCGCGAGGGTCTTGAGCCTTGTGCTGATGAAGATGGGCCACGCTGGGCCCCCATTTGAGCCACGCCGTAGGCCGCAGGCAGGCAAGTCTGGGGACCCCCGTTCCCAGAACACCAACAGTAGCCCCCGGGCCCAAGGCGCGCATGGACTTGGTCGTGCCGAGAGGTGAAAGGGCAAGGGCGAAGCGCCACGGGCCCTAACAGCCTGCGTCCTTGGGCGCCGCGTGGCGGTTTGACAGGACGTGGGCGTCTCCGCTTCCCCATGACGCCTTGGCAACTGCGTGACTTGACTAGTCCCTTGATTTTGTTGTTGCGCTTCTCAACTATTTGCCCTCGCGTAGGTAGTTTGCGGCCCTAGCCGGGGGGCGACCGACCCAGGCCCTATGTGCATGTCGCGGTGCCCGAGGGGCACGGACCAAAGGGGTGCTCCTGTAGAGAGCCTGGGCCGTGAAATCTTTAAGCGGCTAGAGCAGAAACGCTCGCGAGGGCGTTCGAGTCCCATCCCTCGCGAGGCCTTTCATGAGAGAAAATCAAAACAAGGAGCGAAAATCGACAAAACACAAATCAACAACGGCGATAGTTTTGATAAGACTTCAGATGCAAGTAAGACACGTCAAATGCGGAAAGCAAATGAAAAAGCCGCGTCCAGCACCTAGTCTAGTCTTCGACATCTTCTCACCAGCGCGGAGCTAAGTGCTGCCACTGGGCGTGGGAGGGAGCCCCAGGGCCTGAGGCCGGTGCTCCTGAGACTCCGGGGCGTGTACAACCCCACTCATTATTACGTGAGAGTGTCACGGGGCGGCGAGCTTCACAGGCATTGGCCTTATTCACAGGCTCCGGGCCTTTCTCCTTAGAGGTAATAAGCTTCACAGGCATTCGCCTTCTTCACAGGCTCTGGGCCTTTTCCCTTAGAGGTAATAAGCTTCACAGGCATTCGCCTTCTTCACAGGCTCTGGGCCTTTTCCAAAAAGAGACGATCTTCACAGGCGTTCGCCTTCTTCACAGGCTCTGGGCCTTTTCCAAAAAGAGACGATCTTCACAGGCGTTCGCCTTCTCCACAGGCTCTGGGCCTTTTCCAAAAAGAGACGATCTTCACAGGCGTTCGCCTTCTTCACAGGCTCTGGGCCTTTTCCAAAAAGAGACGATCTTCACAGGCGTTCGCCTTCTTCACAGGCTCTAGGCCTTTTAGGGGTAGAACCTCCGGAGGTGCTGGATGTTCCACTCGTTCTGGATCGGCTCCCCCTCTTGAGTTTCCAAGCGCACGGAGCCAGGCCTGGAAACATGAACAACCTTGAATGGGCCCTCCCACATGGGAGAGAGCTTGTGAAGCCCTTCCCTGGAGAGAACCCGCCTGAGTACGAGGTCTCCTACCTCGAGGGTCCTGGGGCGGATGTTGCGGCAGTGATATCGTCGTAGCGCCTGTTGGTACCTTGCCGCTCGCAGCGTGGCTTCCCGGCGGCGTTCCTCCCCCAGCACGAGGTCCATCCCCCGCATGGCATCCTGCTGCGCCTCGTCGAACGCCAGGACCCGCGCGGAGCGACGCCTGACCTCGTGAGGAAGGACTGCTTCGGCTCCATAGACCAGGAAGAACGGGGTTTCCCCGGTTGGTTTGGTCGCGGTTGTGCGGATGGACCACAGCACGGATTGGAGCTCGTTGTACCAACCCCTGCCGCAGGCCTCCAGCTTCTTCTTGAACGTTCTGGTCTTGAGGCCTCTCAGGACCTCCGCGTTGGCTCATTCGGCTTGCCCATTGCTTCGCGGGTGTGCCACCGAAGCGCAGCATATCTGCGTTCCAAGGTTAGCACAGTATGTTTTGAAGAGATTACTGGTGAACTGCGAACCGTTGTCCGTGATGATGCGGTTCGGCACCCCGAACCGGCTCACGATACCCCTGATGAACTTGACTGCGGAGCCCGCGGGGATGGTACGGACAGCCTCCACCTCTGCCCACTTGGTGAACTTGTCAATGGCGACGTAAAGGTAACGGTAGCCCCCTGGCGCCTGAGGGAACGGGCCTAGAATATCCAACCCCCAAACTGCAAATGGCCACGAGAGGGGTATAGTGTAACGCCCTCGATGCGGCTATATCTCCCACGTGTCGAAGCACGACTTAGAGGCATAACCGCATTGAAAGCAATGTCGCAAGTGAGGTAATCTTCACACAACCCATGTAATACATAAGGGGAAAGAGATACATAGTTGGCTTACAATCGCCACTTCACACAAATACATGAATAAAACAATACATCATACAGTTACAATCAGGGCCCGACTACGGAGCCAAAATAAAAGAAGAAACCCCAAAAGCGACAAAGGTCCAAGATCGACCCCAACTAGGCTCCACTACCGATCGACTAGACGAAACAACATAAAGGGCAAGATCTTCACCAAGCTCCTCCTTGAGCTCGGGCGCGTCACCTGCACGGTTTCATCGGCACCTGCAAACTGGTATTGGAAGTATCTGGTGAGTCACGAGGACTCAGCAATCTCACACCCGCGAGATCAAGACTATTTAAGCTTATAGGTAGGGTAAAAAGTATGAGGTGGAGCTGCAGCAAGCGACTAGCATATATGGTGGCTAACATACGCAAAAGAGAGCGAGAAGAGAAGGCAAAAGCACGGTCGTGCAACTATGATCAAGAAGTGATCCTGAAACTACTTACGTCAAGCATAACTCCAACAACCGTGTTCACTTCCCGGACCCAGCCGAGAAGAGACCATCACGGTTACACACGCGGTTGGTGTATTTTAATTAAGATCAACTTCTGGTTTTCTACAACCGGACATTAACAAATTCCCATCTGCCTCATAACCGCGGGCACGGCTTTCGAAAGTTCAAAACCCTGCAGGGGTGTCCCAACTTAGCCCATGATAAGCTCTCGCGATCAACGAAGGATATTCCTTCTCCCCGGGAAGACCCGATCAGTCTCGGAATCCCGGCTACAAGACATTTCGACAGCAATAAAACAAGTCCAGCAAAACCGCCCGATGCGCCGACATCCTGATAGGAGCTGCACATATCTCGTTCTCAGGGCAACACCGGATAAGTCAAGCTATGAGTAAAACCAGCCCTCGAGTTTCCTCGTGGTGGCCCCGCAGGTTGCTCGGTTCGGACCAACACTTAGACAAGCATTGGCCCGTGGGGGGGGGGGGCTAAATAAAAATGACCCTCGGGTTGATCAGACCCAAGAGAAAAGGGATAGGTGGTAGGCAAATGGTAAAACCAAGGTTGGGCCTTGCTGGAAAAATCTTATTCAAAGCGAACTGTCAAGGGGGTCCCATAAATCACCCGACCGCGTTAGGGACGCAAAATCCGGGAACATAACACCGATATGACGGAAACTAGGGCAGCAAGAGTGGAACAAAACACCAGGCATAAGGCCGAGCCTTCCACCCTTTACCAAGTATATAGATGCATTAATTAAATAAGATATATTGTGATATCCCAACAAGTAAACATGTTCCAACAAGGAACAACAACTCCATGTTCCAACAAGGAACAAACTTCATCTTCACCTGCAACTAACAACGCTATAAGAGGGGCTGAGCAAAGCGGTAACATAGCCAAACAACGGTTTGCTAGGACAAGGTGGGTTAGAGGCTTGGTTTGACAATATGGGAGGCATGATAAGCAAGTGGTAGGTATCGTAGCATAGGCATAGCAAAAGAGCGAGCAACTAGCAAGCAAAGATAGAAGTGATTTCGAGGGTATGGTCATCTTGCCTGAAATCCCGCAAGGAAGAAGAACGAGTCCATGAAGAAGACAAACGGACGTAGTCGAACGGGTCCTCACAAACGCGATGATAACGGAATCAACCCAAAGAAGCAACACCGGAAAGAAGCACACAACATAGTAAGCAACCAGCACATGAATATGGCATGATGCACAACCAAGTATGATGCATGTCCGGTTTAAAGATGCATGGCATGGCAAAGTGCAACAAACAACACTACAAATTAAGTGGAGCTCAATATGCAACGAGTTGCATATTGACGAAACACCACAACAATTATTTAGTTCTCTCTTGTTTATGTACCCAACAATATTAACTGTTGATTAACATGGCAAGGGGTGAAGCACAACAAAACTACCTATCTAGACAAATTTAAATGAGGCCGGAACAACAAACAACAATTCCGGAAACTCCTCATATGCACATTTCAAATTTGGTACTGTTCTGCATAAAACATATTTTAATATTGTTAAACAGGAAAATGAAGTGCAACATGTTAAACTAGGCATTTTTCCACCCTATTTACATATATAATTTATTAAAATCCGAGTTACGGTTAAATAGTTATGAATTAAATCATTTTACCATGGCATAGGAGCAAATTTAAACAAACAGCATTTTAATCATGTTAAACATAGGTGAAAATGACATATTATTAAACTAGACAAAATTCTGAGCAAGTTTCATATATAATTCATTTTAATATGATGCACCGTTGACGAGTTATTAAATGCATGAAGTTTAGGGGTTTTTCTGCAAAACTGCAAATCACTGGATAAATAGCAAATTCGCAGGTCAGGAAAAAAATGTATCGGGCCGAAATAGATGGATTGGGCTGCTCACATTGGGCCATAGCAGGCCGGCTGGCTGGGCTTGGCGCGGGATGTGGTGAGGCGACTGGTCAACGCACCAGGGCGAGCGGGGGTCGGGCGAGCTGCTCGGCTCGTTTCTGAAGAACAGAAACGCAGCACACCCATGGCGATGCCGGAGACGGCGGCAGCGGGACTTGCAGGTTGGCGCGCGACGGAGGAGGTCCGGACGGTGAGGTCGCCAGGGCCCTGGGCGGCGGCGAGGCAAAACGGCGGCGGGGACGGAGCTGCATCTGCTCCGGCGTGGTAGGGGACTTGGCGCGGGCCTCATCCTCGAAGCAGAGGAAGCAGGCGCGAAGCAGGGGAGCTGCAGAGGGACTTGGCGCGCGTGGAACGGAGGGGCGCGGATCCAGGCGCGGGGAAGGACTTGGCAAGGCTCGACGGCACGGAACGGTGGCCATGGCAGTGAAAATTCAGTCAAGCGACAGGGACAGAGAGAGGACCAGAGCGAGAGCGAGAGGAGGCGAGGCGACCTGGCCGTGGTCGGCCGGCGGTAGGCGCGGGCGAAGCAGAGGAGGCGACGGGGTCGGGCTCGGGATTAACTGTGAGGACGAGGGCGAGGATGGTCCCTGGCGAATCAGGCGCGGCAACAGGGCGATGCGGCTGGGCGGCGAGCCTCCTGGACCTGCGCGACGAGGAGGAAGATGTGGCGCGGGCGACCTCGTGCTCGAGCGCCTGAAGATGGCGCGGCGGCGGAGCTTGTCACGGATCTGTTCGGTCTCGGGCGTCGTCCTCCTAGACGCGCACGAGGAGCTTCTCCGGCGACGACGCTGATACAGAGAACAGAGAGAGAGAATCGGGTGAGACAGAGAGCAACGAGGGAGACAGAGGAAAGAAGAAAGGAAGAAGGCAGGCCGCGAGGTCCTGCTGGCGGCGCTGCTTGCGGCCGGCTCGAGGGATTGGCTGGCATCTGAAATCGAGGAGGGGATGGATTGGGGAAGCGGGCACTGACTGGATGGGGATGGATCCCGAGGGGATTTGTTGGAGTGGCGGCGCGGCTGGGAGGATGGGGCAGATCCCTAGATTTTAGGGTTTGGTCTCAATTGGATTAAGGTTTGACTATATATAGGGAAAAGAGAGGGGGTTTAGATCATCCGGTCAAAATCCGACGAACGAGAATAAATATGATAGGGAGTCCAAATAATAAAACGGAGATGTTTTAGGGATGTTGGGGGATGATCCGAACCCAACGATGATGACTGTCCGGGTCGTGTTCGGGGGAGTTTCGGACACGCGCGAGAGGGGGCCATGAGCTGACGAGGGAGATTAGGTGGTTTGACAAGAGGGAACCGAAAACACGGTTGGTCTCGGAACGGGCAACGAAGGCAAAGGGGAACGCGGCAACTACGAGCAGATGCAAGTTTTGAAAAAAAATGACGGCAACGAAGTGCTGATGCAATGCGGATGATGCGATGAAGAATGCAACAAACAAATAAAACACACGGCGGTCACGCAAAACATGGAAGGCGTCTAGAGCATCGGTCTCGGGGCGTTACAACACTCCACCACTACGAGAGGATCTCGTCCCGAGATCTAGAATGGCACCGGAGGGGAAAACGGAAGAGAAAGAGAAGAGGTAAAACTAAGTTGCTTCTTTGACAAAAGAGTGAAACCAAAGGACCTTGCGAGGTTGAACAAATTGAAAGAAAGAATACCATGGAGATGAATGAAATGAAAACACTCCGTTGTACAAGGAACAAGGAAAACGGCGAGAAAGAAGAGCTTAAGTGACAAGATAGACATTGAAACCAGTCCGGTTAAAACAAGATAGAGAAGGAATAAGAATGAAATAATTCGGGCAGCACTCCGACTGAAAATGGAAGGAATTAGAATCATGAACTTGACAAGATGAGAGGATACTTGACGAAAACAACAATACACTGACTCTTGAACTATTAAAAGAATGGCACAAGGGGTAAGAAAGATTTCAGACGGCACTCCGGTTGAGAAGGGGGCAAAACTTGATAAGATGAAAGAACTTGAATGAGAGCACAACACTCCGGTTAAAAATTGATGAGCACGAAAAGAACACGATCCTCACCATTCGAGAAGAAGAGTGAAGGGAGCAACATCACAATGCCTCCGGAAGAAGAGATAGGAGATACATCATTGGAATAAAGGAATGGAAAGGAAAATGACAACTCTTGCCACAAGTGAGCTTGGAAAGCACCCTTCCAAGAAAGTTATAGCGGAGTTGTTGGAAAACCAACAACGAAAAGAATAAACTTGATATGGTCTTAGGGAATGCATCTCAAATATGAGGTGACAACCTGCCACTCACGGGAAAAGAATTGGATTGATATCAACAAGGAGACGAGAAACTTATTTCACCGGGAGGACAAATGAAGAACTTGGGTCATTAATGAGCACCACAAATAGCCACAATCCTTAGGGAAGGCTTTAGGTGAAATCTAACCCAAGATAACTCCAATGAAGAGATTGATGGATTTAAAATACCTCATTCTTGGCAACATGTGAGTCATGAGACGTGAACTCCAATAATCAAGAATGACATAATACCACCTCGAATGATACGGTTGAAAGGATTGCACTTCAAAATGCAAGATGAAGAATACTTGAGCTCCTCTGAAAAGAATCTCGATGAACACTTCGAGAAGGAATTAAATCCTTGATGAACCATCATGTAGAGCCTCCATGAAGAACTCCGGTAATAAAAGAATGATCACAAAGAAATGTAGGATGAAAAGAATAAGATTGAAGCCTTGCAATGATTTAGGTGGATGTTCGTGATGATGAGAGCTTGGAACTCCGGGAAAAGAAAAGATGAAACAATTGAAATCAAGAATTTGAAGAACCTCCGGAATAGGGAATAGAATTTACTCGATGAAAAAGAATAAGAATTACATTATGCTTATCCTTCACCAATTCAAATTGATGACAAGCAATGGATTAGGCATACTACTTCTTCTCGTAGAAAAGATTAAGAGAGATATAGCGCAGACTTGAGAAGGTCTTCAACGAACCACCGGTAGGATTTGGAAAGAAAGAATGAATCTATATGATAACAAGGAAGAAGGATCTTGAACGAACCACCGTAAGAATTTAAAATGGACGAAGAAAAGATAAGGAAACACCGGGAAGAATTAGCAAATGAACGAAGATGCTCGCTAGGATTTAGGTACAAATGAACGAATAGATCACGAGCTGATTAGAGAATACTTGAATGATGCACCGGTAAGATTTGGAGAACAATAGACGAAGCTGAGAATGAATAATTCTGAGATGAAAGGCTCCGGATGGGTGAAAAGAATTCTCACAATCGAAAACAATTATGAGAGGATGGCAACAAGCTAGAACAATGAATCTTGAGTAGAATGGAGCAAGATTTAAGAGAAACTCTTCTTCGGTCTTCAAATGTTGAGAATGACGACGAGAAACACCAAGAATTTAGTTGAGACACTCCGGAATGAAAATTGGAAAAGTTGAACCAACGATGAAAGAATTGAAACGATTCTTGGAGAAGGAATATGACTGATGATAATTCATTCTTACGTCAAACTTTGAAAAGAATTATAGAAGCTCCGGGAAGATTAGAAGAGTCAGGTAAGATCCTGGGAAAAGACCTGTGGGTTAGGGCCCACTCAAAAGACACACCGTTGAAGTGATTGCTTGAAAGGGATATTGCACCGGTTGAATTAAATGGCTTGAATGAGATAGCATCCTCAAAAGAACTTGAGTGAAATGAGAATGAAAACTTGAATCTTCTGAGATATCTTCAGCACTCCGATACAAATGAATAGTGAGAAGTGGATGATTAAGAGATACACCGGAATTGGAAAGCATTGTGAAAAGAGGAAAAGGGATAAGGTCAACACCGAAATCTTGAATTCAATCCACCGGGGAAGAGAACGAAGAATAATAAACTTGAAGCTCCGTTAGTATCTTCATGGGAAATCACCGGATAAGAACATTGACGGAAAAGAATGGAGAGACTTCTCACAAATAAAAGAATACTTGATCAAGAAATATGAGTCCTTGAAGAAATAGGGTGGGAGGGCGGGAAAAACAAAGACAACTTGGAACGGATGAAGCAAACACCGTAGAGAAGAACTAATAAATGATCTTGCAGATGTTGAAGTGATCGGATCCACTTGAAGAGAGACACACCGGTTGAAAAATGATTGACATGACAACCTCAATGATCAAGAAGGATTAGTATTCACATAGAAATATGAGAACACCATTTAGGAAAGGTATGGATTCAACACTTGACATTGAAGCAACTCGAATACCACAAAACAAAACAAAAACAAAGGATTGGCTTGTATAGTAAGCCAGAAACAAACATATGATAGATCCCATATCGTGTCATGTGTCTGTTGGAAAGAATCCCTACGTGATACTTGAATTCCCACTTATAAACTCCCAAAACTTTCTGGTTATGCAATCAGGTGTTGGGGATACAGGGGACACAGAATATATCACCCAAACTAACAATACCTAGATCCAGTTGTATCCATCCTTCAACACATAACCAAGAAACCTTCGGAAATCGTCTACCTCAACCTTCGAAAAGCATCCGTTATACGATTCATGGCAATACTCCCGCACTCGCCTCAGTACTGGGCTATCAGGGTTATCTCACCAACAACTGTACAAAAGAGATTTTCGATGTCGGCGTACTAAACTCAGGTATTCCAAAACCGCAACGATAAGATTATGACGACAACACCTCGGAGCTAAACTCCCCGGGACACTGCCACAACCCCGTCAGGAGGCAACCAAGACAATGTTGTCATCATAAAACCATCGGAACGGTTGTAATATACCCGCGTGATCCTAAATTTTTTTTTTAGTGAAATTTGAGAAGAGAAGAGTCAAAACTCTACGTCAGGATGCCTTACCAGAGCGATGAGGAGATTGGGAAGTAAAAAGAATTCCTAAACTCTCCGATATATAATTCCTAAATGACTCAAAACATTTTTTCTAGACACAACTCGGCCACTAAAAACGATCAATCAGTGG
This sequence comes from Aegilops umbellulata, assembly GCA_032464435.1. Classification (NCBI taxonomy): domain Eukaryota; kingdom Viridiplantae; phylum Streptophyta; class Magnoliopsida; order Poales; family Poaceae; genus Aegilops; species Aegilops umbellulata. The sequence continues at coordinate 330,375,463 of CP136060.1, forward strand.
GGGCTCCTAAGGTCGGGGAAGGCTCTGATACCAACTTGTAACGCCCTCGATGCGGCTATATCTCCCACGTGTCGAAGCACGACTTAGAGGCATAACTGCATTGAAAGCAATGTCGCAAGTGAGGTAATCTTCACACAACCCATGTAATACATAAGGGGAAAGAGATACATAGTTGGCTTACAATCGCCACTTCACACAAATACATGAATAAAACAATACATCATACAGTTACAATCAGGGCCCGACTACGGAGCCAAAATAAAAGAAGAAACCCCAAAAGCGACAAAGGTCCAAGATCGACCCCAACTAGGCTCCACTACCGATCGACTAGACGAAACAACATAAAGGGCAAGATCTTCACCAAGCTCCTCCTTGAGCTCGGGCGCGTCACCTGCACGGTTTCATCGGCACCTGCAAACTGGTATTGGAAGTATCTGGTGAGTCACGAGGACTCAGCAATCTCACACCCGCGAGATCAAGACTATTTAAGCTTATAGGTAGGGTAAAAAGTATGAGGTGGAGCTGCAGCAAGCGACTAGCATATATGGTGGCTAACATACGCAAAAGAGAGCGAGAAGAGAAGGCAAAAGCACGATCGTGCAACTATGATCAAGAAGTGATCTTGAAACTACTTACATCAAGAATAACTCCAACAACCGTGTTCACTTCCCGGACCCAGCCGAGAAGAGACCATCACGGTTACACACGCGGTTGGTGTATTTTAATTAAGATCAACTTCTGGTTTTCTACAACCGGACATTAACAAATTCCCATCTGCCTCATAACCGCGGGCACGGCTTTCGAAAGTTCAAAACCCTGCAGGGGTGTCCCAACTTAGCCCATGATAAGCTCTCGCGATCAACGAAGGATATTCCTTCTCCCCGGGAAGACCCGATCAGTCTCGGAATCCCGGCTACAAGACATTTCGACAGCAATAAAACAAGTCCAGCAAAACCGCCCGATGCGCCGACATCCTGATAGGAGCTGCACATATCTCGTTCTCAGGGCAACACCGGATAAGTCAAGCTATGAGTAAAACCAGCCCTCGAGTTTCCTCGTGGTGGCCCCGCAGGTTGCTCGGTTCGGACCAACACTTAGACAAGCATTGGCCCGTGGGGGGGGGGGCTAAATAAAAATGACCCTCGGGTTGATCAGACCCAAGAGAAAAGGGATAGGTGGTAGGCAAATGGTAAAACCAAGGTTGGGCCTTGCTGGAAAAATCTTATTCAAAGCGAACTGTCAAGGGGGTCCCATAAATCACCCGACCGCGTTAGGGACGCAAAATCCGGGAACATAACACCGATATGACGGAAACTAGGGCAGCAAGAGTGGAACAAAACACCAGGCATAAGGCCGAGCCTTCCACCCTTTACCAAGTATATAGATGCATTAATTAAATAAGATATATTGTGATATCCCAACAAGTAAACATGTTCCAACAAGGAACAACAACTCCATGTTCCAACAAGGAACAAACTTCATCTTCACCTGCAACTAACAACGCTATAAGAGGGGCTGAGCAAAGCGGTAACATAGCCAAACAACGGTTTGCTAGGACAAGGTGGGTTAGAGGCTTGGTTTGACAATATGGGAGGCATGATAAGCAAGTGGTAGGTATCGTAGCATAGGCATAGCAAAAGAGCGAGCAACTAGCAAGCAAAGATAGAAGTGATTTCGAGGGTATGGTCATCTTGCCTGAAATCCCGCAAGGAAGAAGAACGAGTCCATGAAGAAGACAAACGGACGTAGTCGAACGGGTCCTCACAAACGCGATGATAACGGAATCAACCCAAAGAAGCAACACCGGAAAGAAGCACACAACATAGTAAGCAACCAGCACATGAATATGGCATGATGCACAACCAAGTATGATGCATGTCTGGTTTAAAGATGCATGGCATGGCAAAGTGCAACAAACAACACTACAAATTAAGTGGAGCTCAATATGCAACGAGTTGCATATTGACGAAACACCACAACAATTATTTAGTTCTCTCTTGTTTATGTACCCAACAATATTAACTGTTGATTAACATGGCAAGGGGTGAGGCACAACAAAACTACCTATCTAGACAAGTTTAAATGAGGCCGGAACAACAAACAACAATTCCGGAAACTCCTCATATGCACATTTCAAATTTGGTACTGTTCTGCCTAAAACATATTTTAATATTGTTAAACAGGAAAATGAAGTGCAACATGTTAAACTAGGCATTTTTCCACCCTATTTACATATATAATTTATTAAAATCCGAGTTAGGGTTAAATAGTTATGAATTAAATCATTTTACCATGGCATAGGAGAAAATTTAAACAAACAGCATTTTAATCATGTTAAACATAGGTGAAAATGACATATTATTAAACTAGACAAAATTCTGAGCAAGTTTCATATATAATTCATTTTAATATGATGCACCGTTGACGAGTTATTAAATGCATGAAGTTTAGGGGTTTTTCTGCAAAACTGCAAATCACTGGATAAATAGCAAATTCGCAGGTCAGGAAAAAAACGTATCGGGCCGAAATAGATGGATTGGGCTGCTCACATTGGGCCATAGCAGGCCGGCTGGCTGGGCTTGGCGCAGGATGTGGCGAGGCGACTGGTCAACGCACCAGGGCGAGCGGGGGTCGGGCGAGCTGCTCGGCTCGTTTCTGAAGAACAGAAACGCAGCACACCCATGGCGATGCCGGAGACGGCGGCAGCGGGACTTGCAGGTTGGCGCGCGACGGAGGAGGCCCGGACGGTGAGGTCGCCGGGGCCCTGGGCGGCGGCGAGGCAAAACGGCGGCGGGGACGGAGCTGCATCTGCTCCGGCGTGGTAGGGGACTTGGCGCGGGCCTCATCCTCGAAGCAGAGGAAGCAGGCGCGAAGCAGGGGAGCTACAGAGGGACTTGGCGCGCGTGGAACGGAGGGGCGTGGATCCAGGCGCGGGGAAGGACTTGGCGAGGCTCGACGGCACGGAACGGTGGCCATGGCAGGGAAAATTCAGTCAAGCGACAGGGACAGAGAGAGGACCAGAGCGAGAGCGAGAGGAGGCGAGGCGACCTGGCCGTGGTCGGCCGGCGGTAGGCGCGGGCGAAGCAGAGGAGGCGACGGGGTCGGGCTCGGGATTAACTGCGAGGACGAGGGCGAGGATGGTCCCTGGCGAAGCAGGCGCGGCAACAGGGCGATGCGGCTGGGCGGCGAGCCTCCTGGACCTGCGCGACGAGGAGGAAGATGTGGCGCGGGCGACCTCGTGCTCGAGCGCCTGAAGATGGCGCGGCGGCGGAGCTTGTCACAGATCTGTTCGGTCTCGGGCGTCATCCTCCTAGACGCGCACGAGGAGCTTCTCCGGCGACGACGCTGATACAGAGAACAGAGAGAGAGAGAATCGGGTGAGACAGAGAGCAACGAGGGAGATGGAGGAAAGAAGAAAGGGAGAAGGCAGGGCGCGAGGTCCTGCTGGCGGCGCTGCTTGCGGCCGGCTCGAGGGATTGGCTGGCATCTGAAATCGAGGAGGGGATGGATTGGGGAAGCGGGCACTGACTGGATGGGGATGGATCCCGAGGGGATTTGTTGGAGTGGCGGCACGGCTGGGAGGATGGGGCAGATCCCTAGATTTTAGGGTTTGGTCTCAATTGGATTAAGGTTTGACTATATATAGGGAAAAGAGAGGGGATTTAGATCATCCGATCAAAATCCGACGAACGAGAATAAATATGATAGGGAGTCCAAATAATAAAACGGAGATGTTTTAGGGATGTTGGGGGATGATCCGAACCTAACGGTGATGACTGTCCGGGTCGTGTTCGGGGGAGTTTCGGACACGCGCGAGAGGGGGCCATGAGCTGACGAGGGAGATTAGGTGGTTTGACAAGAGGGAACCGAAAACAAGGTTGGTCTCGGAACGGGCAACGAAGGCAAAGGGGAACGCGGCAACTACGAGCAGATGCAAGTTTTGAAAAAAATGACGGCAACGAAGTGCTGATGCAATGCGGATGATGCGATGAAGAATGCAACAAACAAATAAAACACACGGCGGTCACGCAAAACATGGAAGGCGTCTGGAGCATCGGTCTTGGGGCGTTACATATAGTCTGCAGGCTCCCCGTTGGTTGATGGATCTGCTTGGAATGGAACTGGCAGGCCTCACAAGCCTTTACTAATTCGATTGCGTCGTTGAGCGCGGTGGGCCAATAGAACCCACTACAAAATGCTTTGCCAACGAGGGTCCGTGATGATGAGTGGTGTCCGCAGTCTCCGCCATGTATGTCCCCCAGTAGTTCCCTTCCCTGCTCCCTGGAGATGCAGCGCAGAGATACGTCGTTGGGTCGCTTTCGGTAGAATTCTCCGTCTCTGATGTAGTATGCCGTGGCCTGCCGCGCCACACGTTCTGCTTCCTCCTCCTTCTCTGGCAGGGCCCCATGTGTCAGGTAATTCCGGAGCTCTGTGATCCAGCATTCCTCCTGAGGTTCCATCGTCAGGAGCAAGCATGCTCCTGAGGGCGGTCCGCAGGCCGGGGCTCCCGAGGCTGGCGGCTGAGGGAGCTCCTCTCGAGGCTGAGCCATGCTTGATAGTGTTGGTTGCGCCGAAGGCTTGAAGAGCCGCTCTTCGAAGACGCCGGGCTCCTGCGGCAGCCGCCTGGACGCCCGTCCGGCTATGTCATCAGCTTCCTGGTTGGTGCCACGGGGCACGTGCTTCAGCTCCAGCCCCCAGAAATGCTTTTCAATCCTACGGACCTCCGCCAGGTAGGCCTCCATATGCTCGTCCTTCGGCTCGTACACCTTATTGGAGAAGTTGACTAGGAGCTGCGAGTCGCCTTTGACGGTGAGGCGCTTCACTCCTAGGGCCGCTGCGGCCTTTAACCCGGCTATCAGTCCCTCATATTCTGCTATGTTGTTGGAGACCTTTTCTCCTTGCTGGAAACAGAGCTGCACTGCATAGTAAAGCTTATCCTGAGTGGGTGATATCAGCACCGCACCAGCCCCCGCGCCGTGCCTGGAGAATGCCCCGTCGAAGTACATGACCCAGCCTTCTGGCGCCTCGCTCCCTGGGGAGAGGGAACGATCCTCGTTGTCCTTGAGGCCCGGCGCCTCTGTCCATTCCGCCACGAAATCTGCCAATGCGGCTCCTTTGATGACCCTAGTTGTGCTGAACTCGAGCTGAAATGCCTGCAACTCTATGTTCCATTCAGCGACCCTTTCGGCTGAATTAGGGCTCCTGAGCACCCTCTCCAGGGGGTACGATGAGATGACCTTGATCGGGTGAGCTTGGAAGTAGTGACGCAGTTTGCGCGAGGCCACTAGCAGCGCGAGGAGGAGCTTCTGAGGCATAGGGTATCGTGCCCTCGCGTCTCGTAGCACCGTGCTAACGAAGTAGACCGGGTGCTCAACGAGGCTAAGAGCATCTTGGGTCGCGGCACCCTCGGCAGGTGAGGGCACCTCACAGGACAACGTGACCTCGGGAGGTGGACCATCCGGGCGCGCGGCCTCTCCTGTCTCTGGTGCGTTCTTCGGCGGTTGATCCTCCTCATCTATGGTTTTGGCTTCCTCGGGCTTTCCTTGTTCCCGTTTCGCCTTGCCTCGGGCTGCCGCTACGGTCTTGACCTGGCGCTCCTCCCTAACCGCCACCAAGGCCGCGCTGGCAGAGTAGGGGGTGGCAGCGAGGTAGAGCAGCAGGGGCTATTGAGGACGCGGAGCCACCATGACTGGGGGACTGGTTAGGTACCTCTTGAGATCCCGAAATGCCTTATGTGCCTCTTCAATCCATTCAAAGGGCCCCTTTTTCTTCATCAGCTGAAAGAAAGGCAGCGCTCGTTCCCCCAATTTGGAGATGAAGGGCCCTAGTGTGGTCACACGCCCAGTGAGCTTCTGCATTTCTCTGAGGGTCTTTGGCGGACTCATGTCCTCGACCGCCTTGACCTTCTCTGGGTTGGCCTCGATGCCATGGTGAGATACGAGGAATCCCAAAAGCTTGCCCGAGGGAACGCGAAACACACATTTCTCTGGGTTGAGCCGCAGGTTCACTGCGTCGAGGCTCACGAAGGTCTCCTCCAGGTCTTGTATCAGGGTCCTGGCCTCTCGAGACTTCACCACAATGTCATCAACGTACGCTTCAACATTCTTCCCGAGCTGCGGGCCCAAGGTGATGTGCATCAGCCGCTGAAAAGTTGCCCCTGCGTTGCACAGTCCAAATGGCATGCATGTATAGCAGTATACCCCGCGCGGGGTCAAGAAGGCGGTCTTCTCAAGTCTTCTATCGCCATCTTGATCTGGTGATATCCGGAGAAGGCATCCAAAAAGCATAGCAGGTCGCACTCGGCGGTGGAATCGACGATCTGGTCGATGCGAGGGAGCGGGAACGGATCTTGCGGGCATGCCTTGTTGAGGTTGGTGAAGTCGACACACATGTGTTCCTTCCCCCCTTTCTTGGGCACAACGACAGGGTTGGCCAACCAATCTGGGTACCGGACCTCGCGAATGACTCCAGCGGCTTCTAACTTGCGGGTCTCTTGGACGATGAAGGCCTGCTTCTCTGCGGACTACCGCCTGGCCTTCTGCTTCACGGGGCGCACATTTGGGCACACGTTGAGGTGGTGCTCGATGACGTCCCTGGGAATCCCTGCCAACTGATCGGGCTCCCAAGCAAACACTTTCTTGTTTGTACGCAGGAACTTGACCAGGGCCTCCTCCTGCTCAGGCCCCAGGTTGGCACCAATGGTGAAAGTGGCGCTGGAGGACCCGTCCTCGTCGACGGGTATCTCCTTGGTTTCTGCCTTGTCCTGGGTGAACAACTGCTTCTTCTTGGTGGGCGCAGCCCCCTTGGGCTCAGGGGTCCCCGCGTCGGCGGGCTGTGCCGATGCCGCCGTCTTGAAGGCGAGCTTGAGTACTCGCAGGGCGTCCCCGGTGTCTCCGTGCATGGTGAGGGTACCGTTGCTCCCGGGCATCTTCATGAGGTTGTACGCCGGGTGCGTGGCGGCCATGAACTGAGCCAGTGCCGGGTAGCCGAGGATGGCGTTGTAAGGGAGGCCGATGGGGGCGATGTCGAAGTCGACCATCTCCGTGCGGAAGTTGTCATAGGTGCCGAAGGTTACCGGGAGCCGGATCTGTCCCGAGGAGTCGGACGACCCGTCCCCGACGCCCGAGAAGGATCGACTGGGTTGCAGTCGCTCCCGGGGTATGCAGAGGAGGTTGAAGGTCTCGACCGAAAGCACGCTGAGGCCCACGCCGCCATCGACGATGGTTCTGGTGACGGCCACTTGGCAGATGGTGGGGGTGCATAATAGGGGGAGCGCACCCGAGCCGGCCAAGTTAGCGGGGTGGTCCTCCGAGCTGAAGGTCAGACAAACCTTGCGCGCTGCCCGGTCCGGGGGAGCCCCCTGCCGCGCGGAAACGGCGCCGATCTGGCGGTCAAACGGCTTGACGTGGTGGCTCGTGGGTGGCGCCTGCGAGCCGCCCAGGAGGGCCGCAACGACCGGGAGCGTCGACGTCGTGGTGCAGCCGCCCTGTCGCATAGGTAGACGCCGGGGTGGTGCTTGCTGCTCGCCTCCCGCCGGGCCGATAGCGGTGTTGACGGCGGGCGACGGGGAACGGCGAGGACGTCTGCCAACGAGGGCTGCTGGCGTGACGCGAGCTCGACGTGCGCCGTACATGGATGCGACAGCCGGGGGAGGACGGAGCGGTGGAAGGCAAATTCCGGCGCACCCGTACCTGGCGCGCCAAATGTCGGATCACGGGTCCCGGCAGACCCTTAAGGTTTGAACTCTGGGGTGCGCGCGGAGATCGTGCCCTCTACCTCTCCGTCTCGGAAGTATCTAACTACTGCAAGAACAACACAAGAGACACAGAGTTTATACTAGTTCGGGCCACCGTTGTGGTGTAATACCCTACTCTAGTTTGTGGTGGGTGGATTGCCTCTTGGGCTGATGATGAAGAATAGTACAAGGAAGAACAGCCTCGCGAGGGTCAGTTCTTGGCTAGGGGATGAACTGTTGGAGGAGTCCAATTACCCTTCTCTCTCTCTCTAGATGCCTCTTTTCTGGCTGCCCCTACTCTGGGGGTGGCTAGTCCTATTTATAGGCAAAGGCCCTGGGCCTCTTTCCAAATATTGAGCGGGAAGGGCGCCAACAATTGGCCAATTTGAAGGGGAACATCTGGTACACTTATCCTGACTAAAGTTGGTCTTCGCCTTCCAAAGGCCCTGTGGTGACGCCGTCCTGGGCTCCATGGTGACCTCCTTCCCACCGTTGGACTGGTCTTCGTCTTGTTGCACCGGAATGGGTGCCTTTGCTTGATCCTCTCGCCTGCGCTTGCCCCCTTTGCACAAAAGAGGAAAGGGAGACGCTGCGCAGGATGGCGCCCGCCTGGCACCCTTGGTCGTCATGGCTTGCGTCATGGGCACCTCGTGAGGTACCCGCCTTGATCTCTCCGCCTCCTCCCGAGTCAGCCTGAGGAGGCCGTGCTTGAGGAAGCGTCATGTCGTCCGCCTCGCGAGGCTTGGCCCCTCGCGAGGGTCTTGAGCCTTATGTTGATGAAGATGGGCCACGCTGGGCCCCCATTTGAGCCACGCCGCAGGCCGCAGGCAGGCAAGACTGGGGACCCCCGTTCCCAGAACGCCGACAATGAGGATGTTTCCTTGGGATCTCTCCAGCGCGGCGTGGCCATAGTTGCAAGTTGACGCCCCTTGAGATGCCCGCGTTGAGGGGCACTCGGATTTTGTCCAATGAGCAGGTAAGATGAGTTTGATCATGTAGTAAATGCATTCTAAAGACTACTTTCGTGTCCATTTCCTAATTCTCCCACTGCCAACTGTTTCACAGGTTAGGCTCGGTGCGAGCGGAGATTGGCTTGCATATGTACGGGTGGGTACCAACATCAATTTGCACAACATTTACAATGGTGACACCGTTCCCGTAGAACCTTTGTTCAACATTGGGATCAGCCATGCAATAGGCCACCGCCTGAATTGGTATGATGGAACCACTGTGAGATTGAAGAAGATAGCTCAAACCTTGCACATGGCGGTCAAAGGTGGACCATCCTGTCTGCGGCTGATTTGTTGTCGTATGAGTACGAAGACGCTGTGCTCCTTTCTAACCGCATCTTCACGGCGACAAACCAGGGGACTTGTTTTGTATGGGACACATGGTATACTCCCTCTCTCCCAGTCTATTTGTTTTGAATTTTTTTGTTTTATAAGTTTCAAATTCAAATTTAGAGCTCCCCATCACATGTTGAGATTACAATGTCCATTAAATTGTTGCGTGCATGTATAGTAAAGAAACAAATCTTGAGTTTGGCACGAGTGCATGCAGCAGTAGCACCACAAGGCCTAGCACAGGAGTTACATTTCCCTCTCAGGGCCCTCGAGACCGATCTTCAGCGCCTTACTACACCTGCCTTTGAGTCAATAACATGTGGACTCTATAGGTGGCTGGTCCACATGTAATGCTCCCGAAGGCAGAGGGGCAGTGGGGCCGAGAGGGGTGAGCTGCAGGTCGGGGGACGTGTGGTGTCATGGGTTTGAGCGGCGTCATGGGAATCGAGTGTGTCTGCGGTAGAAACTTGATGCTCGCCGCATTTCAGGTGGCCCACATGTCAAGCACACAAAGGCAGAGGGGCGGTGCGGCCGAGAGGGGTGAGGTGCATATCGGGGGACATGGTGCCGTGGGTTGGAGCAGCGTCGTGGGAATTGCAAGTGGAAGTGGATGAAACGTGATGGTCGTCATAGTTGAACTTTCATGGACAAGCTGTCATGTCTATAGACGCATGCATTGCATACCGATCACTTGAAGGAGTAGTAGTAGAGAAATCTAGGAGGATAAATAGTTCCGTATAGTCAAGCGGACCCATGCTACTACTTGTTTCAAAGACATGCACACCATCGAAATAGTCCATCTATATCAATATACACAGAGAGGGAATAATTCTTCTTCTTCTTCTTATTCTTCTTCTTCTTCTCATTTTGTGTGGGAGACGGCTTCGCAACAAGCTCTCTGGACCTTGCAGCTATCTCGAAACTCACACGGGCATCGAGGGAAGCATATTTTATCCACTCATAGTCAAGGGACAATTCTCCCATCCAGATGACCTTAATGCCAGCGTCTCATCACCCTTCTGAAGATTTGATCCGAGCACAAAATTTTCTACGCCGGATAGGGATGGTGTCGGTTTATCACAATCTTCTACAGGAATCTTTATTTTGGTTTGTACGTCAGCGATGCTTTTAAAATCAAGGTTGTACGGCTCCAACTTTTGTTTGTCCCCTGCGATGGCTGCCCCACAGAAGTATATGTCCTCCCGAGACAAGAAATCGTGAAGCTCACTTGGTTTGGAGGGCGCATATATGAGGTGGTACACCAAAACATCATCTTCAAGGCACAGCTAAAGGACGACGGTGCGTTGGATCTTCCCAGTGGCACGCACCGTGTACTCTGCGTCAAGACCGATGACCTTCATCTACACCTTTTGGGGGGAATTGGATACATTGTTGATCCACTTTTGAACAACCCTTGGGTGGTCGGTGACTGTGGCAACTATGGTCAACGAGCCTTCGACGAGGACATGTTGGACGCTAAAAACCTGCATCTCGATCTCTTTCGCCATTTGGAACTGTTGGACCGGAGGGCTATGGTTTGGAGAATTAGGATTAGATGGCTAGTCTAACTGAAGAAGATGATTATTTAAAGGGGCTTCAGAATTACTCCAGGAGGATGTGAAGAGGTTAAAACAATGTGAATGCAGCATGGTTAAAACAATGTGAATGCAGAATCACCATTGCGAGACATTTTATGATTCCTTTTTATTTATGCACCCCTCCTGACAGGTGGGACCCATGCAAACGGATAAAAAAATATGTCGCAGCTGGTTCGGATGGATATTGGCGCGTGCGTGGGAGACACAAAATTCTCTAGTTAACGAATATGCGGGTATCCTCTAAAAAGAAAAGTCCTTCTTCGCGCTTCCGCATGCACGAGAATTTGGTTCTGCTCGCAATATGGATGATACCTGGAGGATGAAGTGAACCCAGAGGCATGCTAGCACGAGAGTACAACTCATGTTCCTACTACTCCTACTAGTTGTAGTAGTACAATTGTGGTACACTTGATGGTCAAAATACTATTATTCATCTGGTCCTCACAGTGAAGTGACAAGACCCTGTACCCGAGGTGACACCAGTCCAGGCGGCGCGTTTGGGTTACCAAAGTCAGCCTCATGTTGTGCACTGTGCAGTCACTGTCACCGCCGCTGTATAGCATGCCTCGCCTTGTCTCCCTCTCCCCTAGCACCCCTCCATCTCTATCTCCGTCTTGCCGGAGATCCTGAGGTCACTCTTCATCATCTCACTGTGCCCCCGCGAACCCTCACCTCCCCTAGTACCACTATTCCCTTGCTAGCCGCTCCAGCACCGAGAGCCTTCTCCCCCATAAATCAAGCCCCCCAAAACCACACCTTCCAAACTCCAACATGGCTGAAGCGAACCGCGCAGCATCCATATGAGCCGCGATTGGAGCAATCTCCCAAGTGACGTCCTCGACCTCTATTGTTCGTGTATGGATATGTTGAGCGCCCTGCGGTCGGCTGCGTGCTCAAGGGGCATGCACACGGCCATCGTCGAAGCGAGGACGAAGCTTTTCAAGACACCCTGCTTGCTGCTATCTAGTCTTGCGAGATTTTCTCACCATGATACGGAGGCGTACATGATGCCCCTCAACTTCAATCCGACCTCCATTAGCCGAGACTTTGCAGGTATGTAGTTGGTCACCGTACATCATTTCCCTCGACTTTGATCCGATCACCATCGCCCCAAACTTCTTGAGGGTATGTACTGGGTCGGCATGAACTCCCACTGGATGGCTGCCGTCAGAGAAGACGGGAAAAAGTTGGTGCTCGTGAACTTCCAGACCACCCATGAGATTATCCTTCCTCTGTTGGATGATATAGTGTTTTACCGTCGTGGTCCAAGTCATCTAGATTACGTCATTAGTTGGATGCACCTTGTTTTGCAGAAGATTATAATCTGCCAAGTGCCCACACGACATGCAGATTACACAGACTTCAAGCTAATTGCCTTGTATGACAAGGGACTCGCCAATCTTTCCTTCGGTGCCTTCTTTAGCTGGAGACAGCTCAGCTTGCAGTGGATCCTCGTCAAAGCTGATACACACTTTTGTGATGCTATTGAACACAATGAAATCATCTACGCGATCGACAAAGCAGATGGCACCACATATTGCTAGGACGACGCATGTAAGTTGTTTCCGTCTGATGTTAATGATGGCGCCATGACACTGTTTGAACTTTTTGTGATGATTGACATATCCCTGTTTGAGCAGAATTTGAGTAGAACTATGGCAATGTATTAGAGACACCGTAAATCAACTATATTTGGAATGAGTTAATTCATGCGATTGTGACCATGTCATTACAGCCAATTTGTACCGCTGAATAATCAAACAGTTAGGAAGATATTGATATTGTCCTTATTTTATAGTAATCTATATACTACTAAATATGAGTGTGTATCAATGGCCATGTTAGCTTCCTCATTTTCATGTTGTAGAAACATGCATCGCACTGTTGGTTTCATCTAACCATACATTAGGGAAGTAAATGTGCATATGGAGAACTCTATATTTGGAAGTAGTGAAATCCTGTAATGCTTACCATGTGTACATACCTATGTTCACCCTTCAACAATCAATGGCTAGAATAATATGCTCACAAAAATTTTTCCCACAGAACATGGGTATATAACAATGCATGGCCTGTTAGTTTCCTTGAAGAATTTGTTTGTGAGGACAGAACATGGTTACATAATATGCATGACATGGTAGTTTCCTGTGAAGAATCGATTGTGAGATAACATGAGTATAACCATGCATGGCACTTCTATATTTTCGAACCCAGTATACATTTCCCTGTATTTTCCTCCCAGTTCCAATAGGGACATATCAATGATGTTTCTTGCATTATGCTACTCATACTCTGAACAATGCCGATCTTGCATTAACAATGCATGTCCTTTTTGATATGATGCAGTGTCCCTATAGTTACTGCCCTTTGTAATAACACCACCATTGCCAAAAACAGGGAAGCACAACTAGTTCCTTGCTCGATCAGACGACGGGAAAAGACTGATGATCATTCGAACACATGAGCCGGAAAAGTTATATTGCAAAAACCCCACTATATGCAAGCACCTTGAAATAAGTGAGTATCCGGACAGTGGCTATTATGTCTATGAGCAGGATACCGGCTTGTTGGGGCCTTCAGGATTTTTGACTTGGAGGCGGGTAAACAGCCTTGGTTCACACTCTCTGTTTCTCGGACTCAATTATCCGATTAACCAGGAGATCACCGTTGGCAAGGACCTTGATGGCAGAGAGGCTCTGTTTGCCATGGAAAACTGTGTCTACACGACGAGCCCTAGGAGTTCGGGAGCAAACTCCCCTGATTGTCAATGATACAGCCTACAGCCAAAAGAAGGTGAGAATGACAAAGGCATATGGATTAACTTTGATCCTTGGATATGTTGATTCCAACATGCAGTGATGTGTTTCAAGCCTTCAGGTTGATAGGTAATTGGGCAGTTGCGTCGAAAGGCTGGAGTACTGGTGTCTCCGGGTCACTGGTGGCAAAACCGGGGCTGCAAATTATGATGGTGTTGGATCATCCCTCTTTGAATGACTTGTTATCTTTGCTGCTTGTTCTGGATGGGTAGTTCTCTCTTTTGTTATGCATATTCCTTGTTATTTGGTCATCCTCGTTTATGTCACTCTTACTATGTAATAGTTGCCTCTATTTAGAATGTCATTCTCGTCTAGATCACGAGAGTCTGAGCGCTGCAGATGGGTGCATTTTGGTGGTGTAGCAAGACTTCTTATGAACTATCATGTCTTGCTATTTATGTCAGTAGTAGTCACTAGTCAGTGTTTCAATGTTGCATATATCATTGTTTCGAACTATTTATTGTCTCGAACTGCTGGTTTAGAGTATATCTCCTTTTTTCAAGTTACTAGCAAGATGCCCGTGTGTTGCACGGAACATCAAGATCTTGTGGGAGAATTGGGACTCTTGCGCGCCGACATGTGGGCGCCACCGGTGTTTTCGTGCACTTGCGCGCCGAGAGCATATTGGCGCGTGTTCAAAGTTCATGCTACCTTTCATCCCCAATCTTCCGCCCCTCCCCCACCTCTGGAATCTCGATTCCTACTCCAGTTCCCCCAAACCCCCCTCCTGTACTCCCTGTACACAAGCGCACTATCATGTCGCCGGTCAACGCGGATCTCCGAGCCGGAGATCCTGAGGTCCGTCCTGCCTTTGGGCGCTGCATGCTGTTGCTCAACAGTGGCATGGCGGCGCTTGACGACTAGTTTGCTGGCAAAGTGCTGATGGTAACCATCAACGGAAACCGGCCTCCCGTCTCGCCGGACGACCTTGTCAAAGCTCTTGGCATTGCGCACGGCATCCAAATAAGTGACTTGCTCGTCGAAGTCTGTCCGCCACCGGCTGATTTCTTCGTCAGGTTCTGGACAACTTTCGACTGCAGTCGTGTGTTCTAATCTTCCTGGCGTTTGTTCTGCGATGGCGTGCTGGTGAGCTTTGATCAGTGGCACCCAGGATGGGGCTCAGTGCTCTCTGAGCTTGAGTTTTTAACAAAGCTTACCTTCCACGGTATGCCTCGACGTTCTTGGAACAACGAGTCCATGAATGAGCTTATCCACGACCTTGGAGGTGAGCTCGTAAGTATGTTTGTTCCTCCAGACAGCTGGGCTCTGATGGCTATGGCATGGATGAAGAAGCCGTCCACCATACCAAAGGTGATTTGTGTTGAGATACCGGTGTCGGCGTTCTGGGAACGGGGGTCCCCAGACTTGCCTGCCTGTGGCCCATGGCGTGGCTGTGCTAGCAGGCCTCTACGGCCCATCTTCATCAACTAGGCATTCAAGACCCTCACGAGGGGCCAAGCCTCGTGAGGCGGATGATGCAAGACCTCCTCAGGAGCGGCCTTGCCAGGCAGGCTCACGAGGGGTGGAGAGATCAAGGCAAGGCAAACCTCGTGAGGTTCTCGTGATGTGAGCCATGCCGATCGAGACCAGGCGGGCGCCAGGCGGGTGTTAGCGCATGCAGCGTCCTTGTTTCCCCTTTGGTTTTATGGAGGCAAGCGCAGGCGCGGAGTACCGAGGCATCAAGCAAAGGTTTCCATATCGGTGCAACAAGATCAAGACCAGCAGGACGGCAACATGGTGGTCACCATGGAGCCCAAGATGAGGTCACCATGGAGCCCAAGGCGGCGTCACCACCAGAGCCTTTTGCAGGCGAAGACTACTTTTGTCAGGATAAGCTGTACTAGTTGTCCCCTTTCGAACTCGCCGTTGTTGGCTGCCTTCCCGCTCGATATTTGGCGACAGGACCAGGGCCTCTATAAATAGGACTAGCCAATACTGTAGGAGAGGACGAATTCGGAGGCATCTCACCTTGAGTAATCCTCACACACACACAAGTTCGCCAAGCACAAGATTACCTCAACCTCAGGAGGCTGTTCTTCCCCTTGTACTGTTCATCATCAGCCCAAGAGGCAATCCACCACCACATACTGGAGTAGGGTATTACACCACAACGGTGGTCCGCACCTGTATAAATCTTGTGTCCCTTGTGGTGCGAGTTCGTCGAGTTCGTTCTAGCAAACCCAGGGCATGGATCGGTTGGAAGGAAAACTTCACGCATACCCCACTGTTCAAACCTTAAGGGTTTTGCCGGAACCCGTGATCCGAAATTTGGCGCGCCAGGTAGGGGTGCGCCATAGCTTCCCTCCGCCAATCTACACTCCGCCACCACCGCGCTCCGCCCTCATGGCAGGCGCCCCGCTGCCGGCTCCGACGGCCGGCGCCGACGAAGGGGCCAGGGGGTCTCGAGCCCTGGCCCCCGCCTTGCGGCAGGTGCAGTGGCCACCCAAGTTCAAGCCAGAGATGCCGCCACGCTACGACGGCGCGGCGGACCCGACAGCTTTCCTGCTGGCATACGAGGAGGCCATCCTCGAGGCCGGGGGCGACGAAAAGGTCATGGCAAACTGGTTTCCCATGGCCCCCACTAGCGTGCCACGCGCCTGGCTGCTCAACCTCTCCGGATCCATGGTGGCATCTTGGGAGGAGCTGCATGACCTCTTCACTACACTCTATGCGGCACCGGTGCACAACGCGGTCGAAGCCTTACTAGGCGGCTCTCAAGCACCGCCCTCAGATCGGCATGTCAAGCCATTCCTTTGCCTGATCGGCGCCGCTTCCAAGCGCTTGGGGGCTCCGCCGGGCTGGGCTGCGCCCAAGGCTGACCTCACCTTCGACTCAGCAGACCACCCGTCACCACGGCCGGCTCGGGTATGCTTCCGATGCTCTGCACGCCCACCATCTGCAACGTGGCCGTCACCAAGACCCTCATCAACGGCGGCGCCGACCTCAACGTGCTCTCCGTGGAGGCCTTCAACCTTCTTCACGTACCGCTCGAGCGGCTCAGCCTCAGCAGGCCTTTCTCAGGAGTTGGCGGCGGCGCCGCCAACCCCCTGGGGCAGATCCACCTCCCTGTCACCTTCAGCACGCGTGACAACTACCGCACCGAGCTTGTCAACTTTGACATCGCCCGCATCGGCCTCCTGTACAAGGCCAACCTCGGGTACCCGGCGCTGGCCCAATTCATGGCAGCGACCCACCCGGCATACAACCTCATGAAGATGCCTGGAAGCAAGGGCGTCCTCACCGTCAAGGGGGACACCAAGGAGGCCGTGGTGGCGCTCAAGCTTGCCTTCAAGACCGCCGCGGCGGCGCAACCCGACGGCACGGGCGCCCCCGAGGCCAGGGAGGCCGCACCAACCAAGAAGAAGCAGTTGTTCACCCAAGACAAGGCGAAAACCAAGCAGGTGCCGGTCGATGAAGACGGGTCCTCGGGAGCCGCCTTTACCATAGGTGCCGACCTGGAACCAGGCCAAGAGGAAGCGTTGGTGAAGTTCTTGCGCGCAAACAAGGAGATATTCGCATGGGAGCCCAAGCAGCTGGTGGGGGTCCCGAGAGAAGTGATTCAACACCACTTGAGGGTATGCCCCAACGTACGCCCGGTGAAGCAGCGGGTGAGACGGCAGTCCACGGAGAAGCAGGCCTTCATTGTCCAAGAGACCCGCAAAGTTGGAGTCGGCGGGTACCATTCGCGAGGTTCGGTACCCCGAATGGATGGCGAACCCCGTCGTTTTGCCAAAGAAGGGTGGGAAGGAGCGAATGTGCATCGACTTCACCAACCTCCGCAAGGCGTGCCCCCAAGATCCGTTCCCGCTCCCATGCATCGACCACATAATCGACTCCACCGCCGAGTGCGACTTGTTGTGCTTCCTAGATGCATTGTCGGGGTATCACCAGATCAAGATGGCGGTAGAAGATGTAGAGAAGACAGCCTTCCTGACCCCGTGTGGGGTGTACTGCTACACCTGCATGCCCTTCGAACTGCGCAACGCGGGTGCAACCTTTCAGTGGTTGATGCACATCGCCTTAGGGCGGCATCTCGGGAGAAACACAGAGGCCTACGTCGACGACATTGTGTGAAATCTCAGGAGGCAAGAACCTTGATCCAAGATCTGGAGGAGACCTTCGCGAGCCTGCGCCAGGTGAACTTGCGACTTAACCCGGAAAAGTGTGTGTTTGGTGTCCCTTCCGGCAAGCTGCTGGGATTCCTCGTGTCCCACAGAGGGATCGAGGCCAACCCGGAGAAGATCAAAGCCATTCAGGACATGAGCCCACCTCAGACCCTCAAGGAAATGCAGAACCTGGCTGGACGGGTGACTGCGTTGGGGCGTTTCATCTCCAAGCTGGGAGAGCGCGCCCTACCCTTCTTCAAGCTGATGAAGAGGAAGGGCCCATTCGAGTGGACCCTGGAGGCTGATCGAGCTTTTCAAGACCTCAAGAGATACCTGACCAGCCCTCCAGTGATGGTGGCGCCGCCGCCTCTCGAGCCCCTAGTACTCTACCTTGACGCCACTCCATACTCCGCCAGCGCGGCGCTGGTGGCGGTTCGGGAAGAGAACCAAGCCAAGGGCTTGTCGCGCAAAGCTATGCCGCTAGCCGGGATAATGCAAGATCAGGAAGACACCGCAAGAGCCAAAGCAGCGTCGGCAGAAGACCAAGCTCAGCAGGACGACACCATCAAAGTCTCGACAAGCTATCAAGCGTTAGAGGTTCCACCACCTCGCGAGATGCCCCAACTCCCGCAGACGCGAGCCTCACCAACGCGACAGCCCTCGTCGAGCACCCGGTGTATTTCGTCAGCACGGTGTTGCGGGATGCAAGGGCGCGATACCCCATGCCCCAAAAGCTCCTCCTTGCGCTCTTGGTGGCCTCGCGCAAGTTGCGGCACTACTTCCCGGGCCACCCCATCAAGGTCGTCTCAGCCTACCCATTGGAGAGAGTGCTCAGGAGCCCCAACTCAACTGGAAGGGTTGCTGAGTGGAACATCAAGCTGCAGGCATTCCAGTTGGAGTTCAGCACCACGAGGGTCATCAAGGAAGCCGCACTCGCAGATTTCGTGGAAGAATGGACGGATGCCCCAACACTGGAAGTAGGCGAGGACCGGTCCACGTCGCCGGGAAGTGAGGCGCCCGATGGCTGGGTCATGTATTTTGATGGGGCCTTCGCGCACTAGGGTGCGGGAGCTGGAGCAGTACTCGTCTCGCCCACTCAAGACAAGCTCTACTACGCTGTACAGCTCTGCTTTCAGTAGGGAGAGAAGGCCTCCAACAAAAATGTAGAATACGAGGGCCTAATAGCTGGCCTGAAAGCTGCGGCAGCCCTGGGGGTGAAGCGCCTCACCGTCAGGGGTGACTCGCAGCTTCTCGTCAACTTCTCCAACAGAGTATACGAGCCGAAGGACGAGCACATGGAGGTATACCTCGCGGAAGTGCGCAAGATGGAAAAATAGTTCCTGGGCCTAGAGTTGCAACACGTGCCTCGTGGCACCAACAAGGACGCTGACGACATCACAAAGAGGGCGTCCAAGCGGCAGCCTCAAGAGCCTGGCATCTTCGAGGTGCGGCTCTTCAAGCCGTCAGCAACGCCACCACTTTCAAGGATAGCTCAGCTTCGGGAGGAGCTCCCGCAGCCACTTGCCACAGGAGCCCCAGCCTATGGCCCGACTTCAGGAGTGCCCCTACTCTTGGCGCTCGAGCCCCAGGAGGAATGCTTGACCAAGGAATTCAAGGAATACCTGATGCAAGGGACGCAGCCGGAGAAGGAGGAGGACACGGAACACGTGGCCCAGCAAGCCACGACATACTGCATCCGGGACGGTGAGTTGTACAAGAAGCGACCAAAAGACGTTTCGTTGCGTTGCATCTCCAGAGACCAGGGGAAGGAGATGCTATCCGACATACACAGTGCGGACTGCGGGCACCACTCATCGTCGCGAACCCTCATCGGCAAGGCATTCCGCAGCGGATTCTACTGGCACACGAGGCTCAACGACGCAGCAGAGCTAGTGAAGTCCTGTGAAGCCTGCCAATTCCACGCCAAGCAAATCCATCAGCCAGCTCAGGGCCTCTAGACTATCCCACTCACTTGGCCATTCGCGGTCTGGGGGCTGGATATCTTGGGCCCATTTCCTCGAGCGCCAGGGGGCTATCGCTACCTCTACATCGCCATCGACAAGTTCACCAAGTGGTTGGAAGTGGAAGCCGTCTGCACCATCCCAGCTGGTTCCGCGGTCAAGTTCATCAAGAGTCTCGTGAGCCGTTTCGGGGTCCCCAACCGCATCATCACTGATAACGGCTCGTAGTTCACTAGTAATCTCTTCAGAACATACTGTGCTAACCTTGGAATGCAAATCTGCTACACTTCGGTGGCACACCCCAGGAGCAATGGTCAGGCCGAACCCGCCAATGCAGAGGTCCTGAGGGGCCTCAAGACTAGGACTTTCAAGAAGAAGCTCGAGGCCTGCGGCAAGGGCTGGTATGATGATCTCTAGTCCGTGTTGTGGTCCACCCACACCACCGCCACCAAGCCAATGGGCGAGACCCCGTTCTTCCTCGTCTACGGAGCAGAAGCGGTCCTCCCTCACGAGGTCAGGCATCGCTCCGCACGGGTACTGGCATTTGATGAAATGCAACAGGACGCCACGCGGGGAATGGACCTCATGCTGGGGGAGGAACGCCGCCGTGAAGCCGCACTACGGGCGGCAAGGTACCAACAGGCGCTGCGGTGATACCACTGCCACAACATCCGCTCTAGGACGCTCGAGACAGTGACCTCGTCCTAAGGTGGGTCCTCTCCGGGGAAGGGCTGCATAAGCTCTCACCCATGTGGGAGGGCCCGTTCAAGGTCGTCCATGTCTCCAGGCCTAGCACCGCGCGCCTGGAGACACCGGACGGGATGCCCATCTAGAACGCCTGGAAAATCTAGCACCTTCGGAAGTTCTACCCATGAAGCAAGGCCCAGCGCCTGTGAAGAAAGGCCCAGTGCCTGTGAAGAAGGCCCAGTGCCTGTGAAGATCGCCGCCCGTGACACTCTCACGTAATAATGAGTGGGGTTGTACACAGCCCGGAGCCTCGGGAGAGCCGCCCTCGGGCCTCGGGGGCTCCCTCCCACATCCTAGTGGCAGCACTTAGCTCCGCGCTGGTGAGAAGACTTGAAGACTAGACTAGGTGCCGGACGCGGCTTTTCATTTGCTTTCCGTAGTTGGCTCGCCTCCTTTTAGTTGAAATTTGCTCCTGGTGTTCCTTGCTGGTTTGATCCTGTCGCTTTTTGTCGGTGTTTCCGATTTTGGTTTAACTTGTTCTCTCTCTTGCCCACCTCGTGAGGGGGATGGGCAGGTCCCTTCGCGAGCGTTTTCCCCTTTCTCTGCCCCCCCGTCCATTTTTTCATGAGGCCTACTCGTTCGAGCCCACAAGCAGGCGCACCTCTCCTAATCCGTGCCCCTCGAGTATCGTGATACGAAGCGCTGGGTCAAGGCTCGGGTGAACGATAAGCCTCCTAGCAAGCCTCCTAACAAATTTTTTGTAGTTCCTAAAACGACCGCTGAGTCAAGGAAGGCGTCGACAGGCACCAGGAAGCAAGTCTCTCACGAGAAGGAGGCCACCCCAAGCGTGCCAAGCTAAGTTACCTCTACACAAAATAACGGCACATCACAGAAACAACAAACATAGCATAATGATTGGGAAATCATAGTTCGATACACGCCCTCCGGGGCTCATAGTTTTTTCTTTTTTTATGCAGGAAGGAAAGGAAGAACAAAACAAAAGCAGCGCCTGCCCCTACAATGGTCCGCGGGGATAGGCCCTAGGCATCACCCTGAGCTCAGCCGGACCCCTCCTCACTCTTCACGGAGGCAGTGCGACGAGTCGACCCATGCCACCTTCGAAGCGGGCGCGGCGGCATGGCTGCTGGTCATAGCCACCACTGCTGGAGCTGTCGCCGAGGGAAGAGCCGCCGTAGCTGGACGAGATGCGGTCGGCACCAAAGGCAGGGACTTGTCAAGTCACACAGTTGCCGAGGCAGTGTGGGGAAGCGGAGACGCCCACGTCCAATCAACCACCACGCGTCGATCAAGTCCGCATGCTATTGGGGCCTGCGGCGCTCCGCACTTGACCTCTGGCTTCGCCTCGAATCCAAGCCCGAGCGCGCCTTCAGCCCGAGGGCTACTGTCGGTGTTCTGGGAATGGGGGTCCCCAGACTTGCCTGCCTGTGGCACATGGCGTGGCTATGCTAGCAGGCCTGTATGGCCCATCTTCATCAACAAGGCATTCGAGACCCTCGCGAGGGGCCAAGCCTCGCAAGGCGGACGACGCAAGACCTCCTCAGGAGCGGCCTCGCCAGGAAGGCTCACGAGGGGCGGAGAGATCAAGGCAAGGAAAACCTTGCGATGTTCTCGTGACGTGAGCCATGACGATCGAGACCAGGCAGGCGCCAGGCGGGCGCCAGCGCGCGCATCGTCCTTGTTTCCCCTTTGGTGCTATGGAGGCAAGCGCAGGCGCAGAGTACCGAGGCATCAAGCAAAGGTTTCCATATCGGTGCAACGAGACCAAGACCAGCACGACGGTAGACGGAGGTCACCATGGAGCCCAAGACGGAGGTCACCATGGAGCACAAGACGGAGGTCACCAGCAGAGCCTTTTGCAGGTGAAGACTACTTTTGTCAGGTTAAGCTGTACTAGCAGTCCCCTTTCAAATTCGCCGTTTGTCAGGACCCCGATTCCAAGTCACATCGATCTAGCCGGTAACACCTCATATCACTTTGCGGCCTCACGCACGGTATTCCCACGGGTGTCACCTTACCATGGCCTGGGACCGTTTGCGCCTTTTGGCTCACGTATATGATAGTGTCGCTAGCATCCATATGACCGAGAACCCGGGCCGACATGACTAGTCGTGAACCCAAAGTGGCACTAACTTACGGGGACAGACATACATGAATCACATCGAGCATGTCGGTCAGCAGCGTGCGAATATGGGCTGTAGCACTGGGCTAACAGGACTCCAGTGAACCGGGCTATAGCAGGCTAGGCAGGACTCCGGATGTCACCGTGTGACATTTCCCCGAAGGGACAGACACATGGACGAAGTGAATCACATGCCGGCCAGTCAAGTGTTTCGGAGCAGTAGTGCTGGGCTAGCAGGACTCCGGTGAACCGGGCTGTAGCGGACTACTATGGCTCATGGAAACACAAGACTACATTTCCCCATAAGAGAGGCTTCCAAGGATAAACAACTAGGTTGTCGGATCCCACACATACCAAGCATTTCAATCATACACACAATATGCTCGATATGTGCAAATACAACATGGCATCACAACAAGACTCTACGACTCAGAGTATTTATTCATTAGGCTCCGAGGAGCCAGGTATTACAAACATGGGTCTCATGACCCAACAAGAGCATACAAGCAACAAGCGGAAGCATAAACATGTCTGAGTACAGACAACAACAAATGAAAAAGGCTGAGAAGCCTAACTATCTACAAGACCCTCCCAAGGTACAAGATCGTAGCTGAGGTCACAAGCTAAACATCGAAGTCCACGCGGAACTACTAGCGAGACTGAAGTCTCTCTGCAAAACATAAAATAAGCAAATGTGAGTACAAATGTGCCCAGCAAGGCTTACATCAGAACTAGCTACATATGCATCGGTATCAACAAAGGGGTGGTGGAGTTTGATAGCAGCAAGCCAGCTTTGACTCGGTAGCTATCCTGAACTACGACTGCATGTAACTCTTTTGGGGTGGCGCACACGAGTCCACATATTCACCATATCAATACACCACTATGGATCGGGTCCCGTCTTCCTACAAGAACGCCATCCATAGCACTCACGCTTATATTGCGCATTTTAGAGTATCCACTTTCACTTGTCTATGAACTGCATAGGCAACCAAGAAGTCCTTTTCCGCGGACATGGCTATTCGAATAGATGATGTTAACCCTGCAGGGGTGTACTTCTTCACACATGCTCTCGCCACTTACCACCATGTACACATCGTGTATCTCGGCAACCTTCAAGCAAAAGACTGGCGAGGGAGTCGGCCACGACCTGACTAACCACACAAGTCTCTAGTCCAGGTTTATCGCCTATTCAGGTTCCATCCGCAAGGAGATCCGGCCGGGGTGTCGCTCACGGCCCCAAACGATGTGTGGAGGGTTCCCAAGCCCACCTCGACGGATGGATCTATGCTTGGTAAACCGTGCCACGGTGCCTAGTCTGTCCCAAGCCCACCTGTACGGGGTGCCACTTGGTAGACTACTAACACTACCTACAAACACCAGAAACTAGTTGCAACTCCTGGACAGAGATCAGATTGATTAATAAGTCGAGAGAGCTTGGAGCGCCCGGAGCCTAATGTGTGGTAGTAACTGTTCATGGATCACAAACATAGAACTCAGTTCCTGAGGACGGCTGCAATAAGACAACCCACCATGTACTCCTACATGGCCTGTCACCGCTACCTTTACCAAATCGTGTTCACACACTTAGCTCTCAACAGTAGGACATGTTCACCACATTCCAATTCATCCCCGATGAATCAGACTTGACTCAACTCTAAGCAATAGCAGGCATGACAAGCAAGCATGAATGAGTAGACACATCAGGTCTCAAACAACTCCTACTCATGCTAGTGGGTTTCATCTATTTACTGTGGCAATGACAGGTCATGAAGAGGAAAGGGGTTCAACTACCACAACATGTAACAGTTGAAACGTTGTTGTCCTAATGTAGTAAAAGAGAGCAGGAGTGAGAGAGTGGGATTGTATTGGAATGAACAAGGGGGTTTTGCTTGCTTTGCACTTCTGAAGATAACATTGAGTCTTCATCAGTGTCAATGATCACAGCGTCGGAGCAGCGTATACCGAGAGGGGACAATTACCGGCAAACAAGGAAGAGCACAATCAATGCAATGCACAATATGATGCATGATCATGACATGACAATATGTTGTGATTTGAGATAATGCAACTAGTAACAGAAATGTTTGGGTTGATATGAACTCAACGTTCAAATTCAAATTCAAACTATGAATTCAAATAGTGCATTATCATGTTTTGACCTAAACAGTGAGGTTAAGTTGTTCATAGATGCATGAAAATTTCATATTCAGATTCCTTGGATTTTTCTGATCATTTTTCATATATAATTTATTTCATTTGGGGCTATAGATCAATTTCTATGATTTTTCAAAGTTTTGGATATTTTTTGAATTAAACAAATCCTTTAAGATTTATTTAAATTCCATAAAAGGATTATCATGTCAGCCTTACATCATCATGTTGTCAGCAGGTCAGCGGGGCATGGTCTAGGTCAAACCTGACCAGTGGGATCCACTGGTCAGTGACCCGGGGTCATCAGTGTCACGGACAGGTGGGTCCGGTCAACGGCCACGTCAGCGAGGTCAACACCGACGCGTGGGGCCACTGTGTTTAGATTAAACTTAAACTATATTTGTTAGCTGGTTAGTTAGGCAGTGGGGCCCGCATGTCAGCGAGCCAGGGGGTTAGTTAGTGGGTCATTAGCCACTAATGACATTGCCACGTCAGCAAGCCGGAGTTGAACGCCGGCGACCAAACCCGACGGCGGGGGATCGCCGGAGTTGCTCGGGACAGCGATACAGGGGTTGGCTCGACGCGCTAGAGGCACCAAAGGGACGCCCATCCTCGCGCGCATCTAGGGGATCATGCGGGAGGCTGCGGGGTGGCCGGAGACGATGGCCACGGTAACCATGGCGGTGACTGGAGCTCGGCTAGATGCGGGCGCGGGGCTGCAGTGCGCTAGGGGAGGATCTAATGGGCTAGGTGGCATCCACGGGCCACCAGAAGCACGCTGGTGCCACGGGTTCGACCGGAGGGGATCGGGTCAAGAAAGCTAGGCGGCCATGGCGGACGGCGGTGCTCGGGCATGTGGGCGAGGGTACTACGGCACGGGAACAAGCAAAATGAAAGAGGAGAAACAGAGTGGAGCTCACAACGGGGTCTTTGGCGGTCTCATTGGACTCGGGGAGGCCTCTGCGGCGGCGAATTCGACGACGTCATCCGGTGGCCGAGGCAGCGAGGAAGATGACTGGCGATGCTGGAGGGCCTCCAGCCTTTCTTGGTGCGATGAGGAGGTGCAGCGCGATACGGACGATCTCGGGAGCACGGTGGCGCGTCGTTTGTCGTCGGTGGCCACGCGGGCAAGGCGCGGCGGCTGGCGGAAGCTCTCGGTGACGCTCAGAGGAGGGGCTAGAGGGCGAGGGAGAAAGCAGAGACTGAGGGGAAAGTGAGAGGGGGGCCTCGCGCGTCCCCAGACGCGGATTAGGACGAAGGAGCGGCCTCCAGCGCGAAGCAGGAGGTGGAGGGCTCCGCGGGTGCGTGCGCGTGTTCGCTCCTGCCTACTGGCAGGAGGAAGACGACAAGCGAGGAGGTAAGTGGGCTGGGCCGGCTTCTCTCCTGGGCCAGGTGGGTGGGATGCTCAGGTGAGCTCATGTTTCCTTTTTGTTTCTGTTGTTTTCTATTTTCTGTAATTTGTTTTTGATTTAGTTTTCAAACTAAATCAAATTTATTGCTTCTCATAAATATTGTGTGGGCTAGTTGAGCTATTCCAGAGCCCACACAAGTTTACAGAATTATTGGACTTATATTAAATATATAGCAAATATAAATCCAATGCAAATATTTACTACATTAACTCCAAATGCCCAAAATAAATATTTATGGGCTCCTGCAAATATTGGTTTGAATTTTACCTATGACCAATACTTTCAGGGAGAACATGAACATTTTCTTGGACCTATTTGAAGCAATTTTTATCTTGGTCATTTTCAAAAATGATTTCTGAGGCTTTCACATGTCCCCATTTGAAATTCATTGAAATTTAAACATGATGCACACATGACTAGCTAGTCTAGGTCATACCAGAACTAGGGATGTGACACCGTTGTTGGCTCCCTTCCCTCTCAATATTTTGGGAGAGGACCAGGGCCTCTATAAATAGGACTAGCCACCACTGTAGGAGAGGACGGATTCGGAGGCATCTCACCTTGAGTAATCCTCACACACACAAGTTCGCCAAGCACAAGAACACCTCAACCTCAGGAGGCTGTTCTTCCCCTTGTACTGTTCATCATCAGCCCAAGAGGCAATCCACCACCACACACTGGAGTAGGGTATTACACCACAATGGTGGCCCAAACCAGTATAAATCTTGTGTCCCTTGTGTTGCGAGTTTGTTCTAGAGATCTTAGCAAACCTAGGGCGTGGATCGGTAGGAAGGAGAAATTTGCGCGCACCCCAGTGTTCGAACCTTAAGGGTTTTGCCGAAACCCGTGATCCGACAACCGGTGCAAGAACCGGGGTTGTACTATTCATCGCCACCAAGGACGTCGCGAAAAATGTTAGGGATGTACCTATATCAAGTGTTTGTGCGTGTCGAAGAAGTGGTCAATCCATCAATCAAAGTCCTGCCGCCGCTGCTGGTGCCTGGGTCCGTCGACGACGTCCATTACAGGAGTCAATGTCAGACTTTCCCCGAGTTGCTCGGAACGATGGATGGCACAGGGCATACTCTATCGTACGGCGGAGGCCACTGCTTCTTTGGGAGAAGACGCAGGGCTGGCTGACAGACGGAAATGAATTTTCTCAGCAAGATACCCGGTCTTTCTTAGCAAGATACCCGATCTTTCTCAGCAAGATACCTCGGTAAAAGCTTCTGACAGACGGAAATGAATTTTCTCAACAAGCAAACCCGAGGAGAAGCTTCTCAAGTACAGAACTCAGGTTTCTCCAGCACAATAATTAGACCACGTTTCGGGTGTAAGCTATAGAGCCTTCCTCTACATGATACCCAGACAAAAGATTTGAGAAAAAGTTAACAAGTCTTCCTCAGCAAGATACTCGAATGGCTTCTCTCGTAAGCCACTCAGCCCCCGTCAGTACAACACTATGTACCTTCCTCAGAGGATATATGATGAGTTGCCAATGTATGGCAGTACCGCTCAAGGATCAGACTCGCAACATTTTTGTCGGAAGCACAAATTAGTCAGGGCATATGCCTTCTTCAAGAAACAAGTGTTTGTTTTTCCTTCAGTTTTCCTTTCAAGCATCGGCGATTCTAGTAGGCAGGCATGAGCAGGGATAAGCCTATGCTCAAAAAAATGTTTCTGTGCTACTTCTACTACTTTGGACCCAGGCCACTTCCCTACTAGCTCAACTCCCATGCCCATCTACAAATGCACAGCTCAAACGCACAAAGATAAATAATGACGGCGTTCAAGAGAGTCCATAACGGATAGCTAAGTTGCTTGGTACCTCACTGCTTGTCATATAGTAGGAGAAACTAACCGTATTTCACGTTACTATGTGTGCTCAGTGGACAATATATATATATATATATATATATATATATATATATATATATATATATATATACATATATATATATATGTATATATATATATATAACATGTAGAGTAAAAAAGCGATGCAACAAGTGTACAACCTCTTTGGTGAAGCCATGTCGATCTCAGCGTGATTGGGTTGGTCGGTGAGGATGCTCCGGCTGATTTGGCTGTTGGAGGAGGGGAAGAATATCTTAGGCATCTGGAGATGGAGCCCGGGGTACTGCTCCGCTGTGATGGAGGGTTTCGTCGTTCGAGCAGCTCTGGTGAGTTGTACGACGGCGAGGCTGAAGCAGGACAAGAGAGACAACGTTAACCTGAGTGAAATTCTAATATCATCTCCAAAAGATGACGTAAAATACATAACCACAAGGTGCTAGATGTAAAATACATCAGCCGCTCATCTCTGAACTTAACTGTCAAAACTGAATTTAACTATCAAAACTGAATTTAACTGTCAAAACTGAATGCACTAGTAGTAGAAAAGCAGTAGCACCAGCAGCAGCGCCCGGAGGAGTAGCGCATGCGAGAGCCAAGGCAGCTAGTCGTGTCGCTGCATCTCGGGTAGCAGCTGCAGGGGCTCGAGGGAGAGCATGATCTGCTACTTGTGCAGCGGTAGCGCGCGCAAGAGTAGAGCAGCAGCGCAAGCAAGAGCAAGAGCGAGAGTAGCAGCGCAAGCAAGAGCAAGAGCGAGAGTAGTAGCGCGAGCAAGAGAAAGAGCAAGAACAAGAGCAGACCAGGCAGGGGACCGAGAGGAAGATAAGACTAGGCAGGGGACCGAGAGGAAGAGCAGAGCAGTAGCGCGAGCAAGAGCCAAAGCAGCAGCAGCTACTACTGATGTGGACGTCATCGCGGAGGGAGCGACGCTGTGGAGGAAGTGGCCGACGCCGCCGCCGTGGATGGAGCCGCGCCATGTCGGCTCGGGACCGAGCGCCGGCAACACCGTGAGATCGAATCAAGAAGAAAATGTGATGATTAGTGTACAACCTCTTTGGTGGCGCCGATTAGGCCTCAACTTCGTCCGAGGAAACAGTGATGATGCTGCTCTTCTGGTGGTGCAGGTGAAGACGATGGTGTGGGAATGGAGGTGGCACGAAAGACGAGGGGAACGTCGGGCAGCTCCTTGGAGGTGGAGGACGGGGTGGCTGAACTGGCGGGACGATGAGATCGATGACAGATCCTCATATGGTACGGTGGATGAGGGACGTTGGGTTGTTGCTGTGGATGATGTCGTCAGGAAGAGGCTCCGGCTGGGTGGCGGACGGAGGAGGGTGTGGAGCTTTGCGGGTTTTCGCGGCCTTGTTGTATGAATGGGCGAGCGGATGGGATGGGAGGGGGAACCATGGCTTAGGGACGCGCTTTAACGAAATGTGGGGTAAGTTACAAAAGTACCCCCACCGATTTGAGCTAGGCGGTTCTTTCAGTTCAGGGGTATCACGTGCATTTCGCGTGTTGGGATTTCGCCGGAGGTGGGAGTATTCGTGCGCGTTCTAATTTTGGGATAGCAAGGCGCGAGTTGAGATGGAGGGAGTTTTCGGAGCACAACAAGACAAAGATATATCTTATATATTTCGGTGTTAAGCTATCGGGTCATCCACCGTAACGGAACGATGTTAAGCTATCGGGTCCGATTTTGGATCCGATAACCCGTTAACAGCCGGGACCAATGGGAAATTTCCACGTGTAAAATTCTGATTGGCCGGAGGGAACACCTGTGAGCTCGTCAGTGGGCCAGATGTCGCCCGTCCATTGGACGAAATATGCCTACGATATGTCGACACGTGGCTAGGCCCAACAAAGGCCCATGTAGGTTAAAAAGGCCGACCCAGTCAAAGGCCCGTAGTACTTACTCAGGTACTAGTGGGCCAGCCCAATAAAGGCCTGCTTAATAAAGGCCCATTTATGGCCCGAAGCCAGATCTGGCCCGTTAATTGTTCGCCAAATATTTGGGCCCATTTATGGCTCGAAGCTAGATGTGGCATGTTAATTGTTTGCCGAATCTTTGGGCCCAATTACAGCCCAGTGACTTTCGGCCTGTTAGAGGCCCGATGTAGACATGGGCCCATTTTAGCCCGGTGTTACTTTCGGCCTGGGAGTGGCCCGTGCTGCCCATGGGCCATATATGGTCCGACGGGACATCGGGCCCACTAACGGCCCGTGATAAAGGTGGCAACAGTTAAGCCCAATGTGACTTTCGGCCTATTAAAGGCCTGTCACATAATTCCGCCCGTTGATGTCTGTACTAAGCTTTCGGCCTCTTAAAGGCCCATGATATCAGTGGGCCAACTAAGGCCCGAGATATGTTCTGGCCTGGTAACTGCCCGTCATATAACTGGGCCCAAAAAGGCCCGGTCTACATTTCAGCCTGCTGAAGGCCCGTCGACGACTAATGAAAATTGAGGCCCAACATGCATTTCGGCCTGCTAAAGGCCCATGGTTTCATTTGAGCCGTAACAGGCTAGTACAATATTCAACCTGTTAATGGCCTAATGCTACCTGGGCCAAACTAAGCACTGGGACCACAAAAGGCCCAACTAAAATATAGGCAGGTGTAAGTTGTGGGCCTCGCGCAAAGTGTGAAGTCCCCAATCATTTGGTCCCAAGAAAGATGTGATACGTCTCCAACGTATCTATAATTTTTGATTTCTCCATGCTATATTATCTACTGTTTTGGACCATATTGGGCTTTATTTTCCACTTTTATATTATTTTTGGGAGTAACCTATTAACCGGAGGCCCGGCCCAGAATTGTTGTTTTTTGCCTATTTCAGAGTTTCGAAGAAACGGAATATCAAATGGAGTCCAAACGGAATGAAACCTTCGGGAACGTGATTTTCTCACCGAATATGACCTAGGAGACTTGGTTCCTATGCCAAGGAAGCTTCGAGGTGGGCACGAGGTAGGGGAGCGCGCCCTACCCCCCAAGCGCGCCCCCACCCTCGTGGGGCCCATGGAGCTCCACCGACATACTTCTTCCTCCTGTATATACCTACATACCCCCAAACGATCAGATACGGAGCCAAAAACCTAATTCCACCGTCGCAACCTTCTGTAACCACGAGATCCCATCTTGGGGCCTCTTCCGGAGCTCCGCCGGAGAGGGCATCCACCACGGAGGGCTTCTACATCATCATAGCCCCTCCGATGAAGTGTGAGTAGTTTACCTCAGACCTTCGGGTCCATAGTTAGTAGCTAGATGGCTTCTTCTCTCTTTTTGGATCTCAATACAATGTTCTCCCCCTCTCTCGTGTCTTAAATAGCATGGTAATTTGCTTAAAAATTTAATATGCTTGGTGTTTCCATAGCCATTCCGAGATATATTGCCATGCAACTTTCCACCGTTCCGATTATTATGACATGCTCCATCATTGTCATATTGCTAGCATGATCATATAGTTGACATTGTATTTTTGGCAAAGCCACCGGTCATAATTCTTTCATACATGTCACTCTTGATTCATGGCATATCCCGGTACACCGCCGGAGGCATTCATATGGAGTCATATTTGGTTCTAAGTATCGAGTTGTAATTGTTGAGTTGTAAGAAAATAAAAGTGTGATGACCATCATTTTTAGAGCATTGTCCCAAGTGAGGAAAGGATGATGGAGACTATGATTCCCCCACAACTCGGGATGAGACTCCGGACGAAAAAAAATGAGACAAAAAAGAGAGAAGGGACAATGTTACTATCCTTTTACCACACTTGTGCTTCAAAGTAGCAACATGATCTTCATGATAGAGAGTCTCTCATTTTGTCACTTTCATATACTAGTGGGAATTTTTCATTATAGAACTTGACTTGTATATTCCAATTATGGGCTTCCTCAAAATGCCCTAGGTCTTCGTGAGCAAGAGAGTTGGATGCACACCCACTTAGTTTCTTTTGTTGAGCTTTCATGTACTTATAGCTCTAGTGCATCCATTGCATGGAAATCCCTACTCACTCACATTGATATCTATTGATGGGCAAATCCATAGCCCGTTGATACGCCTAGTTGATGTGAGACTATCTTCTCCCTTTTTATATTCTCCACAACCACCATTCTATTCCACCTATAGTGTTATATCCATGTCTCACGCTCATGTATTGCGTGAAGATCGAAAAAGTTTTGAGAATGTCGAAAGTATGAAACAATTGCTTGGCTTGTCATCGGGGTTGTGCATGATTTAAGTACTTTGTGTGGTGAAGATAGAGCATAGCGAGACTATATGATTTTGTAGGGATAACTTTCTCTGGCCATGTTATTTTGATAAGACATGATTGCTTTGTTAGTATGCTTGAAGTATTATTATTTTTATGTCAATATAAACTTTTGTCTTGAATCTTTCAGATCTGAATATTCATACCACAATTAAGAAGAATTACATTGAAATTATGCCAAGTAGCACTCCGCATCAAAAATTCTGTTTTTATCATTTACCTACTCGAGGATGAGCAAGAATTAAGCTTGGGGATGCCTGATACGTCTCCAACGTATCTATAATATTTGATTGCTCCATGCTATATTATCTACTCTTTTGGACCATATTGGGCTTTATTTTCCACTTTTATATTATTTTTGGGAGTAACCTAGTAACCGGAGGCCCAGCCCAGAATTGTTGTTTTTTGCCTATTTCAAAGTTTCAAAGAAACGCAATATCAAACTGAGTCCAAACGGAATGAAACCTTCGGGAACGTGATTTTCTCACCGAATATGACCCAGGAGACTTGCACCCTACGCCAAGAAAGCTTCGAGGTGGGAACGAGGTAGGGGGTGCGCCCTACCCCCCTGTCACATCCTAGTTAGACCATGCATTAAAGTGTGCATCATGTCTACCTTCATCAGAAACTTGAAATGGGGAAGGCAGAACCCCCAGCACCCCCCTGAAATCAACTAGGGTTTACTAAAAAACATTTTCAATGAACCTGAAATGCCCTTCTAAAATGTTCACCCTCTTTGTCTTGGGTTAGAACCTCTGGCAAAATAGGTGCACAATTTTCTAGGTCAACAAAAGGTCACTGAATTAAATCATATGTATGCTGATTTTGGACATTTAAATGCTAATAAATATTTTAAATGTTCAAATAATTCTGGAAATAAGTCAGGGCTGCTAGGAATAATCCCAACAGAGCCCACAACTATTTCCAGGATTTTAGAAAGTGCCTAGGTATTTTAAATAATGTCACAAAATTACAGAATAATAGAAAAAGAAAACAGAAACTAAACAAATAGGGAAAAAGGGCTAACCTGGCCGCAGTCACCAGCCGGCCCACCTGGCGGCCCAGCACTATGCTGGCCCACGCCAGCCAGCTGCTTCGTCCCCGCCAGGCAGGCAGGGAGCTGACGCCGGCGAGCGCGAGCTCGCCACGGCGCCAGCAGCTTGCCGCTTCGCGCGCCTGGACGCTGGGCGACCTCCACGTCGCCGTCCCGACCCCGTGGACACCTCATTCACCCCCTGCCCCTCTCCCTCGCTTCCTCACCGCCATGGCCGACGCCGCTGCGTCCGCGCCGCCGTGAACCCACGCCTCCGTCGTCCCCGTGCTGCTCCACCATGTCCTGCAGCTCCGCCACTTCCTCCTCGATCGCTCCACCAAGCCACGCCTCGCCGGAGGCCCGCAAATGACTCCACCGAGCTCGTCTTCAACCTCCTGCGGAACAGATCGCCTCCGCCGCCCCGCTTGCTCCGGCTCGTCCCCGACCTCGCCGTCAACTCCGACGTAGCTGCCGTGAGCATAGCCATCTCCCCATCCTCTCCGTTCTTCTTCTTGTGCACCACAGCGAGCACACGCGGCTCACCCGCACGCGCCGCCGCCTGACCACGTCGCCGGCGTTGCTCCGGTGACCATTTGGTCACGGGCTTGTGCCCGTCACACTCCCCGCGCCACGTAGAGGCCGTAGATGCTAGCGCCACATCGCCTGAGCCACTGCAGCCACGCACACGAGCTGGTCGAGCATCGGCCTCCGCCTGACCTCGTCGCCGGCGAAGCTCCGTCCACTCCCCGGCCAAGCCACCACCACGGCTGGATGCGGGCGAGCACCAGCTGCCCGTAGCTGCTCTCCGCGCAGCAAAGGGAGCCCTGTGGGCGAATCCCGCAGCACGCCGCCGCGTCTGGCCTCGCAGGCGGCTAAACGCCGGCAGGCCTTGACCGCTGACCGGCGGGTTTGACCCTGACGTGGACTGGGTGGGCCTCGGTTGACCCCTCTGAGTCAATGACAAGTGGGCCCCCCCTCTGCTAACTAACTGGATTAGTTTTAACTAAAATTAATTAGTTTAACTAATTACTGACATGCGGGACCCACTGGTCAGTTTGACCTGGACGACCCCGTTGACCTGTGACGTCATCCTGACGTAGTGCTGACGCGGTAATTTAATTACTAGAATTATTTCTATACAGGAAATTCCAGAAATTAATCCAAACTTCAAAAATTCATAGAAATTAATCTGTAACTCCAAATGCAAAGATTTATATATGAAATTTGATCAGAAAGATCCAATCTATCCATTGGTGCTGGTTTCATGCATGTCAGAACAAGTTAAACCTGCTGTTTATGCAATACAAGGTGATGCACTAAAAATGGCTATGTTAAATGATCTAGCACTTGAACATTTGGTTCAATTAAGCACATTCCACCCTGCTTTAGCTTGCATTAGGCAAATACACTTCCATATTGCCATGTCATAGCATGCATCATAATGTTGCATATCATCATGTGTTGATTGTGTTTTGATGTGTTCTTCGTGGTAGGTCCTGCCTCCGAGGATATTCAAGAGTATCCAACTGAAGGGCAGTATCCCACCACCACTCCATCAGGCAAGCAACCCATTGATCATTCCGATACAAACCCATGTTCTCGCTTCTGCTCTCGTTTACTGCATTAAGACAACGCGATTCAAACTGCTGTGTGTTGCGGTAGTTGAACCCATTTCCTTTGCATGACCTGTCATTGCCACAGTAACTAGATGAAACCCACTAGCATGTGTAGGAGTTGATTGAGCCATGTGTGTGTATTTCCTACCATGCTATGCTTGCTATGCTTAGAGTCGTGTCAGGTCTGGCTCATCGGATGATGAACTAGAGTGAAAGGTTGTGATGGTGTCGAGAGTGTGAAAGTGTTGAATACGATTTGGTAAAGGAATCGATGAGAGGCCATGTAGGAGTACATGGTGGGTTGTTTCATTGAGGCTGTCCTTAAGAACTGAGATCTGTGTGTGTGATTTAAGACTCAGCTACTACCACACATTGGGCCCTGAAATATGACCCCGCTCGACTTACCGACCCCTCTCGTCCTCTGTCCAGGAGTTGCAAGTAGTTTCTGGTGTTTGTAGTTGCTGGGGGCTGCACGCAGTGCTGACCATAGGGGTGGGCTGTGTTGCGGTAGGCACGTGGCCTGGTGTACCGATTCGCCCGTTTGGTGTCTCGGGAACCCTGCACACATCGTTTGGGGCTGTTGAGGACACCCCGGCCGGATCTCCTTGCGGATGGAACCCGAATAGGCGATAAACCTATACTAGAGACTAGTGTGGTTGGTTAGGTCGTGGTCTACACCCACGTCGGCTTTCGCTTGAAGTCTGCCGAGCACATGACGTGTGCAGACGCTAAGTGGTGTAAACATGTGTGAAGAAGTACACCCCTGCAGGGTATAAAACTATTCGAATAGCCGCGTCCGCGGTAAAGGACTACTTGGTCACTTATACAGTTCATAGACAAGTAAATGGATACTACTAAAAATCTCAAGATAAGTGCGAGTACCGCGGATGGCCCTCTCGTAGGATGACGAGGGAGGATCCACGGTGGAGTATTGTGTTGGTGATAGTGGACTCGTGTGCGACAAATGTTTTACAAGTTGTGTCTATCGTAGGATAGCTTAGCCATGAGTCAAAGCTGGCTTGCTGCAATAACTCCACTACCTTCTTGAGAATGTGCATGTATTGTAGGATTCTGTTGTAAGACTTGTTGAGTACCTCCGTACTCATGGTCCTTTAATTAATTTTTTCAGACGACAACACCAACCCCTCCGATGGGTTCTATGTAGACCTCGACGTTGACGAGTGACTTATCACCCAGGTGGTGATCCAAGACTTGTGAAGGGTCAATGTAGATAGACAGGCTTCGTCAAGCCTTCTTTCTTTCTAGTGTCTGTACTCAGACTACTTTGCTTCCATATGTGCTTGTATGATTGTATGACTTGAGTGTCGGGTCATGTGACCCCTACCTGTATGAATGCTATGTATGGCTCTTTGGAGCCTCTTAAATAAAGTACTTGAGTTGTAGAGTTTTGTTGTGATGCAATGTGGTATTTACTCATATCGGGCATATAGTGTGTATGATTGAAATGCTTGGTATGAGTGGGATCCGACTATCTAGTTGTTTATCCTTGGCAGCCTATCATATGGGGAAATGTAGTCTAGTGCTTCTGAGCGATAGTAGTCCGCTACAGCCCGGTTCACCGGAGTCCTGCTAGCCCAGCACTACTGCTCGGAACACTTGACTGGCCGGCATGTGTTTCACCTCGTTCCTGTGTCTGTCCCTTCGGGGAAATGTCACGCAGTGTTATCCGGAGTCCTGCCTAGCCTGCTACAGCCCGGGTTACCGGAGTCCTGTTAGCCCAGTGCTACAGCCCGGATTTATACGTTGTTGACCGACATGCTCGATGTGATTCATGTATGCCTGTCCTCATGGGTTAGTGCCTCCTTGGGTTCATGACTAGCCATGTCGGCCCGGGTTCTCTGTCATATGGATGCTAGCGACACTATCATATACGTGAGTTAAAAGGCGCAAACGGTCCCGGGCCAGGTAAGGTGGCACCCGTGGGAGTACCGTGCGTGAGGCCGCAAGGTGATATGATGTGTTACATGCTGGATCGATGTGGCTTAGGATCGGGGTCCTGACAGCGTTGGCATCACAGCCGGACTGCCTGTAGGTTCGCTAAGCCAAACTAGTCGATGTCGAGTCTAGAAATGCTTTAGTTATATGTAGGGGAATTGATTGTGGGAGGGATCGTAAGGCTCTTTTACTCCTTTACCTTATGCCCTCTATCTTGAGTCATTCTCTTCTCATTCTACGTGGGTTAAGGACTAGGCTCTCTTCTCTCTATCAGGTTCACGTGTTACTAATCCATAGTAACTTATAGGATTGTTGGTTACAACCCAGTTCAGTTTCTACTAAATCTTAGTATGTTGCCAGTTGAACCAGAACCTTGATATGATGGTTGTTGAGTGGTTTTGTGACTGTTGTGGATGTCCCATCTCCTTTTCTGAGCATTTACAGCCGTTATGCTGTCCAATTTCCCCTAGAAATTCTAATGCCTTTGCATCATTTTGTGCTTTCAGATGGCCACCCGTTCCCAGAACCAAGTGGTTCGTCTGACCCGTTGCATCGAGGTATGTGGTCACACAGCTATGTTGGTTCAATTGATGGTCGAGACAGTTACCGATGGTATCCTGAATATACCGTCGAGGAGCAGTTTAGAGACTTTAATCAAAGCCAATATCTGTGCACGGTCAGGATATATCCATCTTATCCCGGAGCTACCGAACCGCTCCACTGTTCTTATGGACTTGGGATCACTATTGGGATGTCCGTGCAGGATGCAGCCTACTCGATGATGACTATTATTCGAGACAGAACTGCCTTGCTGAGCAACACTGATTTCCGCTACATGCCAGCATCCCTCCCTGGGGCGCATGGTTACCTTCAGGGTATGTATAGCCATGCATCCCATGAGGACTCACTCCTCCGCACCACTACTGAGATGTTGGAAGACAAGGACCGTGAAAACCGGGCCTTGCGTATGGAGCTCTTTAATGCTCGTTCTGGTCACTAGGCCACTTTGACTCGGTTTGCCCCTGCAGTGCAAGCCGGATACATGGACATGAGGGACTTGTACCCTGTGCGTGCAAGTATGCCAGATTTCATGGAGTGGCGTGAGGTGGGAGGCATCACCCCTCCTCGTGGACCTCGTCTGCCGCCGTTTGTTGGATCAAGGCCACACCCAAGTCCCTATGGTCCGCAAGCTCCACAGGACCGTCTGTTCCCACATGATCATGTTCCACTTCCAGGCTTGGGCGGTGACTTCTATGAGGATTACTACGGAGCTGTCTGAGCTAGTAGTAGTTTCGCTGGTATTGTAACAGTTGTATGTCCACCTTCCTGCGTGACTTGTGGAATATGACTTAGTGTGTATCCATTCCGGAGGTGGAGAAAAATAATGTATAGGAGCTTGGAATGCCTCTGATGAGATGTAACGTCTTTCATCATAGTTGTACCTTAGCTTGGGCTTGTACTAAACTATGTATGGTCTGTATGACTGTTGGTTAATATATGGCAGTTTCTGTATTACCATGTCATGCGGATGAACATCTCTGCATTCCTTGTTATCCATTACATTCCGCACTTCCTTGCCCAGATTTTGCCATCCTGGTCTAAATCGTTGTTTTGTTTTTCCTAGGATGGTCAACACCCGCAGCAACCCTGCTGCTCCGGAGCAGGGTGAAGCTAGCGCAACTAGGGATGAAAATCTGCCTCAACCGCCATCTCTGGCCGAAGTGATGCTGGAGGCAGAACAAAACAAGCGTGAGACTAACCGCTTGCTGGAGCGGATTGAGCAGAATACTGCACGCTAGCAAAGGAACATTCCAGTGTCAATCAATGACTTTGTCAAGCTGTATCCACCAAAGTTTAACCATTCCATCGAACCTCTCGATGCGGATGACTGGCTTCACAGCATCGCCCACAAGCTACGTTCTGCCAACGTAGCCGAAGAGGATAAAGTCACCTTTGCTGCTTATCACCTCGAAGGCCCTGCTAGCCTTTGGTGGGAAAATTATGAGGCTATGCGCCCAGTCGGCCAAATCACTACTTGGGCTGACTTCAGTGCTGCTTTCTGTGAGCATCACATTCCGGAAGGCCTCATGGATCGCAAGAGGGAGGAGTTCTGTAACTTCACCCAAGGTAGACTGACTGTGGATGCATACAGTCAAGAGTTTGGGAAGTTAGCACGTTATGCTCCCAAAGAGGTATCCACCGATGCCAAGAAGCAGGCAAGGTTCCGCAAGGGACTTTGCCCCGAGCTTCGCCATGACCTTCGCCTGCACGAGTGCACCTCTTTTCCGAAGTTGGTCAACAAGGCCATCAGTGCCGAGACAGGGCAGAATGACTTTGAAGCTTCACGCAAACACTCTGGTGACTTCGGATCTTCATCCGGCTCTGGATCTCAGAAGCGTCGGGTCTGGATCCCAAACACCGCTGTGCCATCCAGGTTCACTCCGAGGCCATCCTTTGAGGCGCCTCGCCCCAACCAGCAGTATGTACCGCCCAGGACTTATGGTGGTCCCGCTGCTAATGCTGCTCCACGCCCCAATATGATAACCTGCTTCAAGTGTGGAGAGACGGGCCACTACATCCGTAAGTGTCCCCAGAACAACCCCAACTAGCTCGGAAAGTCTGTTGGCCGTGGTAAGCCAACAGCAAAAGTGCTTGTCGCCAAGCCGGCCACCACTGCTCGTGGACATGTCAACTACGTCTCAGCTGAGGAGACTCAGGAGGACCCCAATGTTGTTCTCGGTACGCTCCTTGTTAATTGCCATCCGGCAACTGTTCTCTTTGATACTGGAGCATCTCATTCATTTATTTCTGAGAGCTACGCTCGTTTTCACAACACCACATTTAGTGATATGCCCACCTTCATGGAAATTCAAACTCCTGGTTCTAGATGGCAAACCTCTAGAATCAGCCATGGAAATGAAATTCTTGTCGACAGATTGGTCCTCCTTGCGTCACTAATAGCTCTTAAGTCCTCGGACATAAACATCATCTTGGGTATGGACTGGATGTCAGCCCATTATGCTAAGATTGATTGCTCCACTAGAACTGTTCAACTCACCCATCCATCGGGCAAGACAGTCCATGTTTTGACCCGAGTGTCGGAGCGTCAGCTCTACTCTCTAAATGCCAACCCCCTTCCAGACCTTGAAGATATTCCGGTAGCTCGTGACTTCCCGGATGTCTTTCCAGAGGAACTGCCAGGTGTTCCACCTGACAGAGATGTCGAGTTCGTGATAGACCTTGTTCCAGGAACCATCCCAATCTCTAGAAGACCTTATAAGATGGCACCCCTAGAACTAGCCGAGCTTATGAAACAACTCGATGAGTCCTTGCAAAATGGTTTCGTCCGTCCTAGTTCTTCTCCATGGGATTGCCCCGTCCTCTTCGTCAAGAAGAAGGATGGAACGGATCGGATGGTTGTAGATTACCGACCTGTCAATTTGGTCACTATCAAGAACAAGTATCCACTCCCCAGGATCAACGACCTGTATGACCAGCTCGCTGGATTCTCAGTCCTTTCCAAAATGGATTTGAGGTTGGGCTACCATCAAATCAAAATCAAGAATGGGGACATTCCCAAAACGGCCTTTGTTACTCGTTATGGCCAATACGAGTACACCGTCATGTCCTTCGGTTTAACCAATGCTCCAGCCACCTTCTCTCGGTTGATGAACTCGATCTTCATGGAGTATTTGGATAAATTCGTCGTGGTTTACCTCGATGATATACTCATCTACTCCAAGAATGAGGAGGAACATGCCGAACATCTAAGGCTAGTATTGACGAAACTTCGAGAGCATCGCCTTTATCCCAAATTCTCCAAGTGTGAATTCTGGTTGCCAGAAGTGACCTATCTGGGCCATGTAATCTCTGGTAAGGGCATTGCTGTTAATCCCGAGCGAGTTCAAGCCGTCCTTGACTGGACTCCACCTAAAACGGTCAAGCAAGTTCGGAGTTTTCTTGGTTTAGCGAGCTATTGCCGCTGCTTCGTCGAGAATTTCTCCAAAGTTGCTAAGCCTCTAACTGAACTCCTCAAGAAAGATAAAAAGTTCGAGTGGACCCCATAGTGCGAGTTCAGCTTTCAGGAACTGAAACGACGCCTGACATCTGCTCCCGTATTGGTACCACCAGATTTTTCTAAGGACTTCGTTATCTATTGCGACGCCTCGCGACAAGGACTAGGTTGCATACTCATGCAAGCTCGTCATGTGATTGCTTACGCTTCTCGACAGTTGCGTCCACATGAGGATAACTATCCCACACATGATCTAGAGCTTGCAGCAGTAGTCCATGCACTCAAAACCTGGCGACATTACCTTCTTGGTAATCGTTGCAAAATCTACACTGATCACCAAAGTTTGAAGTACATCTTCACCCAACCGGATTTGAATCTCAGGCAAAGACGTTGGGTCGAGTTGATCTCGGATTACGACTTAGGAATAACTTACACCCCAGGCAAAGCCAATGTCATGGCTGATGCACTAAGTCGTAAATCTTATTGTAACAATTTGATGTTACAACAAAGTCAACCACTTCTCCACGAGGAATTTTGTAAGCTTAACCTTCACATTGTTCCTCGAGGATTCCTTTCCACCCTGGTGGCGAAACCTACTCTTACGGATCAAATCATAGCTGCCCAGAAGCGCGATAAGGGCATATTCCGTATCAAGGAAAACATTGCTAGCGGAGTTGCTACATGTTTTTCCATGGACGAGCGAGGTGTTGTCTTCTTCGAGAACCGTTTGGTGGTTCCCAAGAAACAACATCTACGGCAACTGATCCTTAAGGAAGCTCATGAATCCCCTCTCACCATTCATCCCGGTAGTACTAAAATGTATCAAGACCTACGCCAGAGGTTTTGGTGGACTAGGATGAAGAGAGAAATCGCTCAATACATCGCTAATTGCGACGTCTGTCGTCGTATTAAAGTAGAGCATCAACGGCCTGCTGGCACCCTTCAACCATTGGAAATTCCTGAATAGAAATGGGATAAAATCGGTATGGATTTCATTACCGGGTTTCCCAGGACCAAGAGAGGGAATAATGC
The DNA here is from genome assembly GCA_032464435.1 of Aegilops umbellulata. NCBI lineage: Eukaryota > Viridiplantae > Streptophyta > Magnoliopsida > Poales > Poaceae > Aegilops > Aegilops umbellulata. The sequence continues at coordinate 330,417,186 of CP136060.1, forward strand.
TATCTTCGTTGTTGTCGATCGTCTTTCCAAAGTAGCCCACTTCTTACCTGTTCGCGAGAGTATAACCGCTAGCCAGCTAGCTGACCTGTACATCTCTCGAATAGTGTCTCTCCATGGTGTTCCATTGGAAATTAATTCAGATCGTGGAAGTCTTTTCACCTCTTGATTTTGGGAAAGTTTCCGAAATGCTATGGGAACTCGTCTCTCCTTTAGCACCGCCTTCCATCCTCAATCAAGTGGTCAAGTAGAATGAGTCAATCAAATTTTGGAGGACATGCTCCGAGCTTCTGTCATCTCTTTCGGTATGAATTGGGAGAAGTGCCTTCCATTCACCAAGTTCGCTTATAACAACAGCTATCAAGCTAGCTTAGGCAAAGCTCCTTTCGAAGTTCTCTATGGATGAAAATGTCGAACGCCTCTTAACTGGTCAGAAACCGGCGAGAGACAACTCTTTGGCTCGGACATGATCCAGGATGCAGAAGAACAGGTTCGCATTATTCGTGAGAAGTTGAAAACAGCCCAATCTCGACAAAAGAGTCAGTATGACCGCAAGCATAAGCCGATGGCTTATGAAATTGGCGAGATGGCTTACTAGGGAACCCATCGATTCGGTATCAAAGGCAAATTAGCTCCTCGTTACACTGGACCCTTTCACATTCTCTCCAAACGAGGGGAGGTTGCCTACCAACTGGAACTACCTCCGCATCTCTCCAGAGTTCATGATGTCTTCCACGTTTCTCAACTCAGGCGTTGCTTCTCGGATCCTATCCGTGGAGTGGACCACGAAACGCTTGATCTCCAAGATAACCTCACTTATCGAGAATACCCCGTTCGTATCCTTGATCAAGCCGAGCGTACCACTCGACGCCAGAATATCAAGTTTCTCAAAGTTCAATGGTCGCACCATTCCGAGCAAGAGGCTACTTGGGAAAGGGAGGATCGTCTTCGACTCGAGTACCCCACCTTCTTTCCGACGGATCCTAAATCTCGGGACGAGATTCTTTCGAGTGGGGGTGAGTTGTCACATCCTAGTTAGACCATGCATTAGAGTGTGCATCATGTCTACCTTCATCAGAAACTTGAAATGGGGAAGGCAGAACCCCCAGCACCCCCCCTGAAATCAACTAGGGTTTACTAAAAAAACATTTTCAATGAACCTGAAATGCCCTTCTAAAATGCTCACCCTCTTTGTCTTGGGTTAGAACCTCTGGCAAAATAGGTGCACAATTTTCTAGGTCAACAAAAGGTCACTGAATTAAATCATATGTATGCTGATTTTGGACATTTAAATGCTAATAAATATTTTAAATGTTCAAATAATTCTGGAAATAAGTCAGGGCTGCTAGGAATAATCCCAACAGAGCCCACAATTATTTCCAGGATTTTAGAAAGTGCCTAGGTATTTTAAATAATGTCACAAAGTTACAAATTAATAGAAAAAGAAAACAGAAACTAAACAAATAGGGAAAAAGGGCTAACCTGGCCGCAGCCACCAGCCGGCCCACTTGGCGGCCCAGCACTGTGCTGGCCCACGCCAGCCAGCTGCTTCGTCCCCGCCAGGCAGGCAGGGAGCTGACGCCGGCGAGCGCGAGCTCGCCACGGCGCCAGCAGCTTGCCGCTTCGCGCGCCTGGACGCTGGGCGACCTCCACGTCGTCGTCCCGACCCCGTGGACACCTCATTCACCCTCCTGCCCCTCTCCCTCGCTTCCTCACCGCCATGGCCGACGCCGTTGCGTCCGCGCCGCTGTGAACCCACGCCTCCGTCGTCCCCGTGCTGCTCCACCGTGTCCTGCAGCTCCGCCACTTCCTCCTCGATCGCTCCACCAAGCCACGCCTCGCCGAAGGCCCGCAAATGACTCCACCGAGCTCGTCTTCAACCTCCTGCCGACCAGATCGCCTCCGCCGCCCCGCTTGCTCCGGCTTGTCCCCGACCTCGCCGTCAACTCCGACGTAGCTGCCGTGAGCATAGCCACCTCCCCATCCTCTCCATTCTTCTTCTCGTGCACCACAGCGAGCACACGTGGCTCACCTGCACGTGCCGCCGCCTGACCACGTCGCCGGCATTGCTCCGGTGACCATTTGGTCACGGGCTTGTGCCCGTCACACTCCCCGCGCCACGTAGAGGCCATAGATGCTAGCGCCACATCGCCTGAGCCACTGCAGCCACGCGCACGAGCTGGCCGAGCTTCGGCCTCCGCCTGACCTCATCGCCGGCGAAGCTCCGGTCACTCCCCGGCCAAGCCACCACCACGGCTGGATGCGGGCGAGCACCAGCTGCCCGTAGCTGCTCTCCGTGCAGCAAACGGAGCCCTGTGTGCGAATCCCGCAGCACGCCGCCGCGTGTGGCCTCGCCGGCGGCTAAACGCCGGTAGGCCTTGACCGCTGACCGGCGGGTTTGACCCTGACATGGACTGGGTGGGCCCCGGTTGACTCCTCTGAGTCAATGACAAGTGGGGCCCCCCTCTGCTAACTAACTGGATTAGTTTTAACTAAAATTAATTAGTTTAACTAATTACTGACATGCGGGACCCACTGGTCAGTTTGACCTGGACGACCCCGTTGACCTCTGACGTCATCCTGACGTAGTGCTGACGCAGTAATTTAATTACTGGAATTATTTCTATACAGGAAATTCCAGAAATTAGTCCAAACTTCGAAAATTCATAGAAATTAATCTGAAACTCTAAATGCAAAGATTTATACATGAAATTTGATCAGAAAAATCCAATCTATCCATTGGTGCTGGTTTCATGCATGTCAGAACAAGCTACACCTGCTGTTTATGCAATACAAGGTGATGCACTAAAAATGGCTATGTTAAATGATCTAGCACTTGAACCTTTGGTTCAATTAAGCACATTCCACCCTGCTTTAGCTTGCATTAGGCCAATACACTTCCATATTGCCATGTCATAGCATGCATCATAATGTTGCATATCGTCATGTGTTGATTGTGTTTCGATGTGTTCTTCGTGGTAGGTCCTGCCTCCGAGGATATTCAAGAGTATCCAACTGAAGGGCAGTATCCCACCACCACTCCATCAGGCAAGCAACCCATTGATCATTCCGATACAAACCCATGTTCTCGCTTCTGCTCTCGTTTACTGCATTAAGACAACGCGATTCAAACTGCTGTGTGTTGCGGTAGTTGAACCCACTTCCTTTGCATGACCTATCATTGCCATAGTAACTAGATGAAACCAACTAGCATGTGTAGGAGTTGATTGAGCCATGTGTGTGTATTTCCTACCATGCTATGCTTGCTATGCTTAGAGTCGAGTCAGGTCTGGCTCATCGGATGATGAACTAGAGTGAAAGGTTGTGATGGTGTCGAGAGTGTGCAAGTGTTGAATACGATTTGGTAAAGGAATCGATGAGAGGCCATGTAGGAGTACATGGTGGGTTGTTTCATTGAGGCCGTCCTTAAGAACTGAGATCTGTGTGTGTGATTTAAGACTCAACTACTACCACACATTGGGCCCTGAAATATGACCCCGCTCGACTTACCGACCCCTCTTGTCCTCTGTCCAGGAGTTGCAAGTAGTTTCTGGTGTTTGTAGTTGCTAGGGGCCGCACGCAATGCTGACCATAGGGGTGGGTTGTGTTGCGGTAGGCACGTGGCCCGGTGTACCGATTCGCCCGTTTGGTGTCTCGGGAACCCTGCACACATCGTTTGGGGCCGTTGAGGACACCCGGGCTGGATCTCCTTGCGGATGGAACCTGAATAGGCGATAAACCTGGACTAGAGACTAGTGTGGTTGGTTAGGTCGTGGTCTACACCCACGTCGGCTTTCGCTTGAAGTCTGTCGAGCACATGACGTGTGCAGACGCTAAGTGGTAGAAACATGTGTGAAGAAGTACACCCTTGCAGGGTATAAAACTATTCGAATAGCCGCGTCCGCGGTAAAGGACTACTTGGTCACTTATACAGTTCATAGACAAGTAAATGGATACTACTAAAAATCTCAAGATAAGTGTGAGTACCACGGATGGCCCTCTCGTAGGATGACGAGGGAGGATCCACGGTGGAGTATTGTGTTGGTGATAGTGGACTCGTGTGCGACAAATGTTTTACAAGTTGTGTCTATCGTAGGATAGCTTAGCCATGAGTCAAAGCTGGCTTGCTGCAATAACTCCACTACCTTCTTGAGAATGTGCATGTATTGTAGGATTCTGTTGTAAGACTTGCTGAGTACCTCCATACTCATGTTGCTTTAATTAATGTTTTCAGACGACAACACCAACCCCTCCGATGGGTTCTATGTAGACCTCGACGTTGACGAGTGACTGATCACCCAGGTGGTGATCCAAGACTTGTGAAGGGTCGATGTAGATAGACAGGCTTCGTCAAGCCTTCTTTCTTTCTAGTGTCTGTACTCAGACTACTTTGCTTCCGCATGTGCTTGTATGATTGTATGACTTGAGTGTCGGCTCATGTGACCCCTACCTGTATGAATTTTATGTATGGCTCTTCAGAGCCTCTTAAATAAAGTACTTGAGTTGTAGAGTTTTGTTGTGATGCAATGTTGTATTTACTCATATCGGGCATATTGTGTGTATGATTGAAATGCTTGGTATGAGTGGGATCCGACTATCTAGTTGTTTATCCTTGGCAGCCTATCATATGGGAAATGTAGTCTAGTGCTTCTGAGCGATAGTAGTCCGCTACAGCCCGGTTCACCGGAGTCCTGCTAGCCCAGCACTACTGCTCGGAACACTTGACTGGCCGGCATGTGTTTCACCTCATTCCTGTGTCTGTCCCTTCGGGGAAATGTCACGCGGTGTTATCCGGAGTCCTGCCTAGCCTGCTACAGCCTGGGTTACCGGAGTCCTGTTAGCCCAGTGCTACACCCGGATTTGTACGTTGTTGACCGACATGCTCGATGTGATTCATGTATGCCTGTCCTCATGGGTTAGTGCCGCCTTGGGTTCACGACTAGCCATGTCGGCCCGGGTTCTCTGTCATATGGATGCTAGCGACACTATCATATACGTGAGCCAAAAGGCGCAAACGGTCCCGGGCCGGGTAAGGTGGCACCCGTGGGAGTACCGTGCGTGAGGCCGCAAGGTGATATGATGTGTTACATGCTGGATCGATGTGGCTTAGGATCGGGGTCCTGACACCCCCCAAGCGCGCCCCCAACCTCGTGGGGACCATGGAGCTCCACCGACGTACTTCATCCTCCTATATATACCTACGTACCCCCAAACGATTAGATACGGGGCCAAAAACCTAATTCCATCGCCACAACCTTCTGTACCCACGAGATCCCATCTTGGGGCCTGTTCCGGAGCTCCACCGGAGAGGGAATCCACCACGGAGGGCTTCTACATCATCATAGCCCCTTCGATGAAGTGTGAGTAGTTTACCTCAGACCTTCGGGTCCATAGTTAGTAGCTAGATGGATTCTTCTCTCTTTTTGGATCTCAATACAATGTTCTCCCCCTCTCTCGTGGAGATCTATTCGATATAATCTTCTTTTTGCGGTGTGTTTGTTGAGATTGATAAATTGTGGGTTTATGATCAAGATTATCTATGAACAATATTTGAATCTTCTCTGAATTCTTTTATGTATGATTGGTTATCATTGCAAGTCTCTTCGAATTATCAGTTTGGTTTGGCCTACTAGTTTTATCTTTCTTGCAATGGGAGAAGTGCTTAGCTTTGGGTTCAATCTTGCGGTGTCCTTTCCTAGTGACAGTAGGGGCAACAAGGCACGTATTGTATTGTTGCCATCGAGTATAACAAGATGGGGTTTTTATCATATTGCATGAATTTATCCCTCTACATCATGTCATCTTGCTTAAGGCGTTAGTCTATTTTTAACTTAATACTCTAGATGCATGCTGGATAGCGGTCGATGAGTGGAGTAATAGTAGTAGATGCAGGTAGGAGTCGGTCTACTTGTCTCGGACGTGATGCCTATATACACGATCATACCTAGATATTCTCATAACTATGCTCAATTCTGTCAATTGCTCAACAGTAATTCGTTCACCCGCCGTAAAATACTTTTGCTCTTAAGAGAAGCCACTAGTGAAATCTATGGCCCCCGGGTCTATCTTGATCATATTAAGCTTCCATCACTTTATTATTGCCTTTGCTTTTTTACTTTGCTTTTATTTTACTTTGCATCTTTATCACAAAAATACCAAAAATATTATCTATCATCTCTATCAGATCTCACTCTTGTAAGGAAGGGATTGACAACCCCTTATTGCATTGGTTGCGAGGAGTTATTTGCTTTGTGCAGGTACGAGGGACTCGCGCGTAGCCTCCTACTGGATTGATACCTTGGTTCTCAAAAACTGAGGGAAATACTTACGCTACTTTGCTGCATCATCCTTTCCTCTTCAAGGAAATCCAACGCAGTGCTCAAGAGGTAGAAAGAAGAATTTATGGCGCCGTTGCCGGGGAGTCTACGCAAAAGTCAACATACCAAGTACCCATCACAATCCCTTATCTCCCGCATTACATTATTTGCCTTTTGCCTCTCGTTTTCCTCTCCTCCACTTCACCCTTGCCGTTTTATTCGCCCTCTCTTTTCTGTTTGCCTTTTTCTCCCTTGCCTTCTGTTTTCTCGTGTGTTGGATTGTTTTTTTGTCGCAATGGCTCTTCCTAGATTTGGTGATATTCACCTTAAAAAGCTAGAAGATATCGAAGGCAACGTCATGAGTTTTATGGTTTTGCAATTTGAGCATATTAATTTCTTCAGAAACGAGCTTAAGGAACAAAAAAGTTTTATGAGTTATATGAATAAAGAGCTCGATGATATGTCTAAAGAATTTGATGGTATAAGATCCCAAATTGCTCGTCTTGAGAAATTGACTGCTGAAATTTCGGATAAGCAGGCTACCTTAGTCAATAAGATGGCCGCTAAACCGGATTCCTATGAAAATCAAGATGAAGATCTAAAAGTTATTGATGTGTCCCCTATTAAATCTTTGTTTTGCAATATGAGTCTTGATAATGATAGGATTGAATATGATCCACCCTTACCTAGAAGTTGTTCCACGAATTCGGAGTTTTTAGATCTTGATGCTAAAATTGATAAAAGTGGGATTGAAGAAAGCAAAACCCTAGATGTTGCTAAACCCACTATTTTGGATTTCAAGGAATTTAATTATGAAAGTTGCTCTTTAATTGATTGTATTTCCTTGTTGCAATCCGTGCTAAATTCTCCTCATGATTATAGTCAAAATAAAGCCTTTACTAAACATATCGTTGATGCCTTGAAGCAATCTTATGAAGAAAAACTTGAGTTGGAAGTCTCTATCCCTAGAAAACTTTATGATGAGTGGGAACCTACTATTAAAATTAAAATTAAAGATCATGAGTTTTAAGCTTTGTGTGATTTGGGTGCTAGTGTTTCCACTATTCCCAAAACATTATGTGATTTGCTAGATTTCCGTGATTTTGATGATTGCTCTCTAAACTTGCACCTTGCGGACTCCACTATTAAGAAACCTATGGGAAGAATTAATGATGTTCTTATTGTTTCAAACAGGAATTATGTGCCCGTAGATTTTATCGTTCTTGATATAGATTGCAATCCTTCATGCCCTATTATTCTTGGTAGACCTTTCCTTAGAACGGTAGGTGCAATTATTGATATGAAGGAAGGGAATATTAGATTCCAAATTCCATTAAAGAAAGGCATGGAACACTTCCCTAGGAAGAAAATAAAATTACCATATGATTCTATCATGAGAGCCACTTATGGATTGCCTACCAAAGATGGCAATACCTAGATCTATCCTTGCTATTATGCCCAGCTAGGGGTGTTAAATGATAGCGCTTGTTGGGAGGCAACCCAATTTTATTTTTAGTTTTTTTGCTTTTTGCTTCAGTTTAGGAATAAATCTTTGATATAAACTCTGGTTAGATGTTTTTTTATGTTTTAATCCGTGTTTGTGCCAAGTTATACCTATAGGATCTTCTTGGATGATAGTTATTCGATCTTACTGTAATTTCCAAAAACTTTCTGTTCCTGGAAACAATTGTTAAAAATCACCAGAACGTGATAAAATACTGATTCCAATTGCTGATGATCAATAAACAAATTGCCTAGATATTCCTATTTTGGTAGATTTTTTGGAGTTCCATAAGTTTGCGTTAGTTACAGATTACTACAGACTGTTCTATTTTTGACAGATTCTGTTTTTCATGTGTTGTTTGCTTATTTTGATTTATCTATGGATAGTAAAATAGTTATAAACCATAGAGAAGTTGGAATACAGTAGGTTTAATACCTATATAAATAAATAATGAGTTCATTATAGTACCTTGAAGTGGTCTTTTGTTTTCTTTCGCTAACGGAGTTCACGAGATTTCTATTGAGTTTTGTGTTGTGAAGTTTTCAAGTTTTGGGTGAAATCTTTTGGTGGATTATGGAACAATGAGTGGCATGAGCCTAAGCTTGGTGATGCCCATGGCAACCCCAAGATAATCTAAGGACACCAAAAATTCAAAGCTTGGGGCTGCCCCGGAAGGCATCCCCTCTTTTGTCTACTTCCATCGGTAACTTTACTTGGAGCAATATTTTTATTCACCAAATGATATGTGTTTTGCTTGGAGCATCTTGTATGATTTGAGTCTTTGTTTGTTAGTTTACCACAATCATCCTTGCTGTACATACCTTTTCAGAGAGCCATACATGATTTGGAATTTGATAGAATACTCTATGTGCTTCACTTATATCTTTTGAGCTATATAGTTTTGCTCTAGTGCTTCACTTATATCTTTTAGAGCACGCTGGTGGATTGTTTTGTAGAAACTATTGATCTCTCATGCTTCACTTAGATTATTTTGAGAGTCTTAAATAGCATGCTAATTTGCTTAAAAATTTAATATGTTTGGTGTTCAAGATTTGTAAAACTTTCTTTTGAGTGCGTTGAATGCTAAGAAAAGTTTGATGCTTGATAATTGTTTTGAGATATGAAGATGGTGATATTAGAGTCATGCTAGTTGAGTAGTTGTGAATTTGAGAAATACTTGTGTTAAAGTTTGTGATTCCCGTAGCATGCACGTATGGTGAACCGTTATGTGATGAAGTCGGAGCATGATTTATTTATTGATTATCTTCCTTATGAGTGGCGGTCGGGGATGAGCGATGGTCTTTTCCTACCAATCTATCCCCCTAGGAGCATGCGCGTAATACTTTGCTTTGATAACTTGTAGATTTTTGCAATAAGTATATGAGTTCTTCATGACTAATGTTGAGTCCATGGATTATACGCACTTTCCTTCCTTCCACCTTATCAAGCCTCTCTAATACCGCGCACTTTTCACCGGTATCATACAACCACCATATACCTTCCTCAAAACAGCCACCATACCTACCTATCATGGCATTTCCATAGCCATTCCGAGATATATTGCCATGCAACTTTCCACCGTTCCGATTATTATGACATGCTCCATCATTGTCATATTGCTAGCATGATCATATAGTTGACATTGTATTTGTGGCAAAGCCACCGGTCATAATTCTTTCATACATGTCACTCTTGATTCATGGCATATCCCGGTACACCGCCGGAGGCATTCATATGGAGTCATATTTGGTTCTAAGTATCGAGTTGTAAGAAAATAAAAGTGTGATGACCATCATTTTTAGAGCATTGTCCCAAGTGAGGAAAGGATGATGGAGACTATGATTCCCCCACAAGTCGGGATGAGACTCCGGACGAAAAAAAATGAGAGAAAAAAGAGAGAAGGGACAATGTTACTATCCTTTTACCACACTTGTGCTTCAAAGTAGCACCATGATCTTCATGATAGAGAGTCTCTCATTTTGTCACTTTCATATACTAGTGGGAATTTTTCATTATAGAACTTGGCTTGTATATTCCAATGATGGGCTTCCTCAAAATGCCCTAGGTCTTCGTGAGCAAGCGAGTTGGAGGCACACCCACTTAGTTTCTTTTGTTGCGCTTTCATATACTTATAGCTCTAGTGCATCCGTTGCATGGCAATACCTACTCACTTACATTGATATCTATTGATGGGAATATCCATAGCCCGTTGATACGCCTAGTTGATGTGAGACTATCTTCTCCCTTTTTGTCTTCTCCACAACCACAATTCTATTCCACCTATAGTGTTATATCCATGGCTCACGCTCATGTATTGCGTGAAGATCGAAAAACTTTTGAGAATGTCAAAAGTATGAAACAATTGCTTGGCTTGTCATCGGGGTTGTGCATCATTTAAATACTTTTTGTGGTGAAGATAGAGCATAGCTAGACTATATGATTTTGTAGGGATAACTTTCTTTGGCCATGTTATTTTGAGAAGACATGATTGCTTTGTTAGTATGCTTGAAGTATTATTATTTTTATGTCAATATAAACTTTTGTCTTGAATCTTTCGGATCTGAATATTCATACCACAATTAAGAAGAATTACATTGAAATTATGCCAAGTAGCACTCCACATCAAAAATTCTGTTTTTATCATTTACCTACTCGAGGACGAGGAGGAATTAAGCTTGGGGATGCCTGATACGTCTCCAACGTATCTATAATTTTTGATTGCTCCATGCTATATTATCTACTGTTTTGGACCATATTGGGCTTTATTTTCCACTTTTATATTATTTTTGTTGTAACCTATAAACCGGAGGCCCGGCCCAGAATTGTTGTTTTTTGCCTATTTCAGAGTTTCGAAGAAACGGAACATCAAATGGAGTCCAAACGGAATGAAACCTTCGGGAACGTGATTTTCTCACCGAATATGACCTAGGAGACTTGGATCCTACGCCAAGGAAGCTTCGAGGTGGGCACGAGGTAGGGGGGCGCGCCCTACCCCCTAGGCACGCCCCCACCCTCGTGGGGCCCATGGAGCTCCACCGACATACTTCTTCCTCCTGTATATACCTACATACCCCCAAACGATCAGATACGGAGCCAAAAACCTAATTCCACCGTCGCGACCTTCTATACCCACGAGATCCCATCTTGGGGCCTGTTCCGGAGCTCCGCCGGAGAGGGCATCCACCATGGAGGGCTTCTACATCATCATAGCCCCTCCAAAGAAGTGTGAGTAGTTTACCTCAGACCTTCAGGTCCACAGTTAGCAGCTAGATGGCTTCTTCTCTCTTTTTGGATCTCAATACAATGTTCTCCCCCTCTCTTGTGGAGATCTATTTGATGTAATCTTCTTATTGCGGTGTGTTTATTGAGACCGATGAATTGTGGGTTTATGATCACGATTATCTATGGACAATATTTGAATCTTCTCTGAATTCTTTTATGTATGATTGGTTATCTTTGCAAGTCTCTTCGAATTATCAGTTTGGTTTGGCCTACTAGATTGATCTTTCTTGCAATGGGAGAAGTGCTTAGCTTTGGGTTCAATCTTGCGGTGTCCTTTCCCAGTGACAGTAGGGGCAGCAAGGCACGTATTGTATTGTTGCCATCGAGGATAACAAGATGGGGTTTTTATCATATTGCATGAATTTATCCCTCTACATCATGTCATCTTGCTTAAGGGGTTACTCTGTTTTTAACTTAATACTCTAGATGCATGCTGGATAGCGGTCGATGAGTGGAGTAATAGTAGTAGATGCAGGTAGGAGTCGGTCTACTTGTCACGGACGTGATGCCTATGTACATGATCATACCTAATATTCTCATAACTATGCTCAATTCTGTCAATTGCTCAACAGTAATTCGTTCACCCACCGTAAAATAATTTTGTTCTTGAGAGAAGCCACTAGTGAAATCTATGGCCCCCGGGTCTATCTTCATCATATTAATCTTCCATCACTTTATTATTGCATTTTCTTTTTTACTTTTCTTTTATTTTACTTTGCATCTTTATCACGAAAATACCAAAAGTATTATCTATCAAGATGCAGGCCGGCCCAATTGTGGCCCGCAAAACACCAGGCCCGTTAGAGGCGAATGTTTCAGCCCGGTCGACTACATCTGGTTTTTTTAAGATAGCAAATGATGGCAGTAACTAGTAGGAATGAAGAACAAACCTACTCTATACAATAAAGAAATTATAGCATAGTAACTAAGAATAAACCTACACTATACAATAACGGATTTATGGTATATTACATCCACTGGGCATCGAAGTTTGCCACAAGTGATCATAAAGCGCAACGAAGAAGCAGATTACAAAAACTGGGCACCATTGCAGCGTAACAAAATAATACTGAACCGAGACCACTTCCAAGACAATTCAAGAAATGTTAGCCTTGCGCGGTAACTGTTGCACAAGCTGCTGAGCAAGGCTGTCAGACCGGCCTAGCATGTCGGTCATTGCTTCCAGGTGTAGTTGTTTAGCGATGAGGTTATCATTGGTGTTCTCTGCAATCTTTCTTAGAGATAGGACTTCAAGTCAAAGTTGAGTTGCAGAATGCCTTTCTGCTAGAACTTGGGACTGAAGAAGTCGAACTGATTCAGACAACGAATTTTGTGAGCTTGTCTGACTGCTAGTCTCAAGTAAATTGAACACTGCATCAAGACAAGACTTTGGGGTTCTCTCGCTATCTTCAAGATGTTGTGCCTTCTTTGCTGCAATATATGTTGGGTTTGTCTCAAGCCTTCAACAGACTTGTGCATGCCATCAGGCATATTACCCTGAAACAAAGCAGAGAGATGACAGGTTTTGCACGTGTATAAACAAAGATGATAAATGCGCTGTCAATTCCATCCAATTTCAAATTAGAAAATAAAGAGTAATTTCAAAATATCAATAGCATAATTTGGCATTGTTCATAATGCGGGGAGCTTCACCACACTACTGGATTACCATCTCAACATAACAAGCATAGATGAAGGGCAAAGAAAATCATTGTATCTATTTTGGTTAATGTGCATGGCATGTTGTTCATATCATCAGCCACATCAATAAGATAAAACAGGAGATGGCAAGGTGCAAACGTGGGCTGCTTCACCACAAACTGGATTATAGATCCATAAAAACAAGCATACATATAGGGAGTATTGAGTAATGTGCATGGTATGAATAAGCAATTTGGTTTTACAAGTAAAACTTGGAACTTACGGTTCTTGCGAACATGCATTTTGGTAGAAACAGCAAACTAAACAGCAGTAAACGATAGGGAGTATGAGCAAATTAAACAGCAGTTGAGGATAAAGGCTTTAGAAGGACTGACTTACATTAACAGTTAACACCGGGTTTATAATGCCCTTCTCCATGTCAGGGAAGGATAACTCAAGAATTTCAGCACATAATCTTCTTCTTAAGCATTGCCTGTACTCTACATTTTGTAGAGAGTAATTATATATATGATAATACTGGAAGGGATAGAGGATAATGAAGATAAGATGCAGATTGATGCTACATAATCAACTACCAATCCCTGGAAGTACAAGCGTTATAGGACAAAATGTACTGACAAGAGCAATGGGCTACACTTCTGCACTGGCATTGTCTGTGTATTCTACTTTTTGGTAAGATTAGATATAGATATGCTCTTTTTTAGTAAATGGTGGGAGAGGGAGATAAGATGCAGAATGCTACACAATGAACCAATCCCTCTTCCCATAATACAAGAGTGTTTTGAACACTGGTGTACTGTACAAAACATTCTTATATTATGGGACGGAGGGAGTAGCTATTAATGTAAGTACAGTGATAGACGACGTTCAATCCTTACAAGAGGACTGCATAGCTAAACCTCTTCAAAAGCATTGGGTTGATTCTAAATTTATGTAAGAGTCCATACGGATCTTATAATGTCTACCAAATGGACGATAAGGAGGCTAACATGTGCAGTGATGCTACATAATCAAACAGCTATGAAAGTAAGTATGGTCATACAGGGCAAGAGGTACCCAAAAGAGCAATGCAGTGGGCAGTATAGTTGCGAGATTATGTGGTCCCTTGAGAATGAATGTTCTTCTGCTAACAGTTTTCGTACAAGTGAGACGTTAAGGCAAATGCAGAAATGTAGTTCAAATTGTGATGTGATATCATAGACAATACCATACGCTACAGCCGAGACCAATGTGTAACAAGATTATTCCAATCACCATCGGATAAATGTAGCACCGGAGACTTTACAGAAATTCCGTTTAGAGGCTTTCCATCGAAGTGCGCTTGCCTCAGGTAGGAACGATACTTCATCAACGAGTGCTTGAAAAGTGCAACCAACCCTTGCTCGTCTTCACAATCCAGTTTGGTCCTTGCCTATTTAAAATAATGAAATCTTGTGTCTTCCGTCAGCAGAAACATATGCAGTAATGACCATGAATAACATTAGTACATTACTTACGCCTAAGTTGTGGAGGAAGACTGGAAATTGTTCTGTGTTTGCGGTATAATCTTTCCATGAAGGAAAGATGCGCACAAAGTTCCTAACAACAATATAAGCTTTGTCTTCTAAACTAGGAAGAAATGGAACAGGGGTCCTATTTGCTGCAATTGGGGCTCTCTCTGGTTCAAAAAGGGATTTGGCAACTGGATTTGGTGTACTCTTTGCTGGAACGGGGGTTTTGCATCGTAGAGCTGGTGCTATGTCAACTGGCATAATCATAATGTTTGCTACTGTTGGGGTCTGCTGAGTTAGGGCATCAGAAATGACCAGTGTTGTAGGGCTAGAGTCTGCTAGAGTTGGGGTGTTTTGTGGGTCAGGTGATATTGCAATTACACCTAATGGGCTATTTGATTTATCAGGTGCCACTACCTTTTTCCAAATACTTTGCTTGTGCTCCTCCACAATCAGTTATCGCCCTCTTCCTTTTGAACATCTGATACACAAGAACAACATTTGAATGGATAAATATGGTATGATGAAAGATGGAATATGTACTGAAAATGGATAGGCAGGGCGTATTCACATACACGATGTGTAAACTAAGCTAATGGCAGTTGAACAAAGTAGAAGCAATGCAAAGCATCAGTTGCAAGATATGTGCGACCAATATAACCTTGGAAAGTTAGAGCAAGCACCTTGATAGGTGAATAAGATAGGGCATCTTCCTCTGACTCCTCCACTAGGGAGCTACATTGACTTAGGTCCCCCTCTAGCTCAGAATCACTGTTAGGATCATATTCTGAGCATGAATCTGTAGCTGGAGAGCATTTGCATTGCATTGCATCTAGACTTGATTTCAGTCCCTTAATGCCAAGTTTGACAGCCATGGCATTGCTCTGCTTTATTCTTTTCATGCACGCAAGCTCATAATCATTATGATGCTGTTTAGAATCTGAGATTCATGAAAACATAAAAAGTAGTCAGATTATCTATGGAATGCCTTGCGGATTCAACTTGAAGAGTGTACTCCTATAAACCCCTGCATATGTAAATTTCACCCCACAACCGTGCTGACCAGACCGCACACAGAAATACAAACCCCCTATGTCTCTATAACAGGCAGACACACATTTCAAAAATGATTAGGAACATTAGAATCATATGAAATTCGTATTTGAACAAATAAACTAAGGAGTTATGAGTGGCATAATGTGTAGCTTCAAGGGTGGAGTGTTGGTAGTGGGACACAAAGCAAGTAGGCAGATTGTATTCCATGTAAAAGATCGAAGCCTATGTAAAAGCTAGAAATGACACTTTATTTCTATACAATGCAGTGTTCGTTGCCCACACATGATGGAAGAGATCACATACAGAAATACTATTCACTCATGTCTATGGTTGCAGTATTTAGAAATAGGGTGGTCCACCCTAAAAGAATATTGACAACAAATATGACAAGGCAAGCATAGATGTAGTGAATCAATCATTTACATGTGAGCTTACTAGGACAAGTATGCAGAATTGTAACTGCAGTAAGAGACCGTCCAAAATCTTAATCAAGAAGTTTGTCTAGCACTTATTGTTTGCAACTAATCGACGTGAATAATTGGATATTATATCGAATGAGTAAGAAATACAAGTAAAATTGTCAACAAACCTGGCTTGCAGTAGTAATCTGGGTCAATGTCACTACGACCAACAATCCAAAATGACTAGTGTCTGTTCCTAGGGCCGGAATTTTGAAAACCCTGTGAACTTTACAGGTACTAAAGATTACCGAAATACATCTGAACCATTAAGTGTTGCTAGCACTGAGCACACAACAAACCCTAATGACAGTCCTGCCTAATGAGTAATGAATCAATTAGAAAATGGGTGATGAGGAGTGGCTGCTGAGTGTTGAGGACATATCCCAGGATAAATCGGGTTGGCTTAGTGGGTGCTGCACGCCTGAGCCCTGAACGGACTGGGAAGGTAGGCATGGCGGCGCGCCCGGGGAGCGGTGACGCTGTTGGGCGAGCGACTCCTGACCTCATGTTAGTCCGGCGTCTCCTCCTATAGTCATGCCGTCCGGGGATGGCAAGTCGCCAGCGAGGCATGCGGCTGGGGGCGAGTAGAGATCGGAAGCACGCAGCAGAATAGAGGGGAATCAGGGCCTGGGACGACCCAAAATCCCAGGGTGGGCCGGCCCACCGTGGGCACCCTGTAGAGATACACACCCAAGCGGCGAACATGTATTTTCAAAACTAATTTAGGAACATTTAGCTAACCAATTAAACGACTCTGTTTTAATAATATCATATTCGTATTTGAACAACTAAGCTTGTTTAGCTTGATGGGTGGAGCAGTGCTATTATGACATGAAGCACGTATTCTGATCGTATAGTGATCATAAAAGGGGGAAACCGGAGAAATGATATTTAGTAGCCATTGTTCGCTTCGAATTAAGAACTAAATTCTAAGAGCTGAAAATAAAGTAGAGTAACCAAGTTAAGATCTATTTTTTGGTTGAGATCAAAAAGTTGAGGAGATATGAAGTACCACCTCTCTTGCGGCACCATGTAGGCATCGGGGGTGCGATGGCTGTCGGTGGCGTTGAAGTAGATCTGCGACGGTAGACGGGTGCATCGGGGGATAAGTCCCGTTGCGGTGGAAGAGAAGGTCGTGTGAGCGGCCCCGACAAAGAGGACGACGATGCCGATGAAGCGAGAGGACGTGATGCAAGGTTCTTGGTCCGTCGCCGTGGATGAGAAACGTCCATCTCTAGCAATGGACAATGCGGTCTTGGTAGGCGCTCCGGCATGGTGGAGGACGGTGGCGATAGATGTGGTGGAGGACGGCGGCAATGGATGGGGTGGAGGACGGCGGCGATCTATGGGGTGGCGGACGGAGGCTGGTGTGGGGATGGTGTTCTAGCATGGACGATGTATGAATGGGAAGATGGAGGGAGAGGTACGGGGAACCATGTTTTTGGGACGCGCCTGTCTGAAATATGGGAAAGTTATGAACTTAGCCCCCGTTTAAAATTTGGACGTCTCGTCGGTTGGGGATACGACGGTAATCTCGCATCTCGCCAATATTTGCCCAGAGCGATTTCGGACGAGGAGAGGGTGGTTGGCGCCCATGGTTGGCGCCCACGGTGTATGAGCGGGGATGACAAGTAGGGCGGTTGTGTCATGTCTGAGTGAAGTTACAAACCTGCCCCTATTGAAAATATGTGCCTACATCGATTCCGGCCGAGTCGAGTTTGTTTTGCCTCCCACCGTGTATGAATGGGGAAATGGAGGGAGAAACAAAGGTCTTTCGGACAAGCTTGAATCAAATGTGTTTTGCCGCCCATGTTTGGCGCCCACCGTGTCGGAATGGGCTCGGAGGCGGTTGTGTGACCTCTAATTGAAGTTACTATCCTACCCCTATTTAGAGAAGTGGAAATCAGTCCGATGGATTGTCCGTGTAATGGGTAGACAGTAATTTCCATCTCCCAAACACTTGGCTTCGGATAGCCGACGTGGGAGTGGATATTTTGCCGCTTCTTTCGAATTTTGGGACAATAAGCATCCACGTTTACCCTGGCAACTAAATTCGAATCCATTTTGTATTCCTCTATGAATCTTTATAAATCATTCTATGTGATTTTATATATCTTCAAAATGACGACAAAGATGTATTCCACTGTCATATATGAATATGGTTTACAAATGCCGATACTCAAATTCAGAAGCTAGAATCCAGTTTAAGGTGAATTCGAATATTTGGAACACTTCATGTCCAACTCAAATGTCACACGCAGCATAATGTGTACTCCCATTTAGATATGTACACAAGTGATGTATCAAGATTCAAACACCGAGTCAATCAACCAAGAATGTACAGAACTAACAGACATATAAACACTTATAGAGTATATGGATCAATAATATCAACTAACATACATAAGCCAGACCACTTTACTTTTTTTGCTACAACATCCTTTTTTTAGCCAAGCTACTACAGCATCTTGGCCCTTTCCGATGCGTGCCACTTATGGTCCATCTATACTACTATTATTGTTGAATGCACATTCAGCCCGATGGCATATTTGTAGGTCTGGCACAGCAATCAAAATGAAATGTCTCCGAGTCTTATCAATTAATACAGACTTGTGCTCAAATAAAATTACAAACCAAAAAACAAAAACAATTATTACATGATCTCTAAAACAAATGGTTTGATTGATTACATGAACAAACAACACAAAGGTTATTCAACGATGGAAAGAACATTTTACATATGATTTACCAAGTGGGAATTTAATTTCTTTTTTTTCCTTCAGGACCTTAACAATGTGGTCAGTCTCAGCTTGCTTTATTTTGAAATACACCAAATATTTAATGGTTGTCTTGAGTACTACTACTGATTGTGCTATTTGCTTCCTCAACATGTCAAATTCATCTCTAAGTGCAGAAGCAGAATCTCTTTCTACCACTAGTTTAGCCTCTAGAGCATCAGCAGTTGGCAATTCATAATGCACGATTGGGCTGGTGCCACTTCTGTGGGATGATACAACGTCCATGGGGACCTCGCTCTTTGATCTTGGGCTAACCTGTTTTGCCATTAAAGTTCCGATTGGATTCAGAAAATTTGAAGTTAGCAAAACATCTCAACTGTGAGTTATAACAGCAAACCAGTTAAACAAACAAGGAATTAAAGAGTTTCAATTCGATGTTGAAAAGTAGTTATTAACATCATTGTAACCTGTTGTTGCAGCAGCAAAGCAGTTAAACAAACAAGTAGCTATTTAAGTTCGGGCAAACAGATAATTCTTAACAGTAAGTATCAAACACATAGATAGGCGCAGTCTATAATAGGATTAACAAGTTGTGGCATTATGTAATCAGTAGCAAACTAAATTAAGCCAAGCAACGTAATTGAACAATTTTGCAATAAGTGGCTAACTAAAATTCCGAGAAGCATGTAACCGAACTTACGCTAGTTCTTTGTACAGGCACACTGCAACTTCTTTTTCGCTTACAAGGTTGTACAAAGGAGTCCATGGCATGAATTGCTTGGATACGCAGTCCCAATACTTCTTTCTTCCCACACTGCATTGGTAAGTCGAATGGTTAATCTGGTAAGATGGTGCGTCCTTGATATGTTATATGAGGACGTGTAGTTAGACTAGTTGTAGCCACACACATCACACTGGCTTTTACTGTATATTTCACGCGATTACTTTTGACATATCGAGATCTAAGCAATCTACAATAGGATGAAAAGACTGGCATCCTTCACATTATTGGCAAACTCAGTTCATAGAAACAAGCAATTCAACCATTCGGTGGGTAAATCAAAAGCACCACTATAATATGGGTGATTCTACCCCAATCATACACACAAAAGGGGCGACGCCACCATAGGGGCTGGTATGGGCGGCCGCCTCAGGTGGCTCGAAAGTGTGCACCTAGTTTGAGTCATCCAGGTTGGCCCAGGCTAGTTTTGTTCGTCCCAACGCACGAGCAGGCAATGTAAAAAATGAAGAAAAATGCTTCAATTTGGATAGGCCAATAACATAAGTGCAAGGCAGGCCCTATAGCAGGCTCGCAGCCCAAACAAGCACCTCCCATATCGATTGATAGCAGGAAAAATCCCAATTCATCCGCTCCAGCCTCCAGTCTGGTTTGCTCCTAACCTAGCCGCCGCTGGACAGGCCAACACAGCACTTCCTCGCGCCCTCGTTGGAGGGCAGTCGCCGGGCTTCAAGCGAATGGAAGGACAAGAAGATGAAGATCCAACCCTGGGTGTAGCCTACGTGGGAGGCCGTGGCGGCAGCATGGGCATGGCATCGAGCTTGCACAAACGGACAGTCGCAGCTTGCAAGAGTAGCATGCGCAACGAGCAGGTACATCACATCCCTGATTATATCTAATTCAACTCTTCAATTTCTGGCCAATAGTTAAACCTGACGGTGTTGTAAAACTGCTTGTATGTAGGGAATCTATGAGAAAATGAAACCAATTTCTACTTATTTTATAACTCCCCCAATCAATACTGAACTGACCGAATCTGATGTATCTAATCAAGTTTCCGGTGCAAACATCCAAGCTCATGTTGTTCTTGAGCCTGGAGTGTCTAATGAACAGACTGCTAATGAAGGATTTGATGCAAACATTTTACATGCTCCTGGTGATGAACATATAGTGTCTAATGAGGCATCTAATGCAAGCATTTCGCAAGCTCCCATTGAAGGATTTAGTGTCTAATGATGATCTGCTATGTTGAGACAGACATAGAGATTTGCAGGCATTGATGACAAGCAAATTATAGTGCATTTTCATGGCTTGAGGAAACATTGAGGCCATCTACCAGAAAGTCCCCGTATCATGACAACGTAGCATAAATACTTTTCTAATCTGTTGTTTCAAACTATTGGCATACTTGTGTAGGATAGATATATTGATATACAGTTTGCGCACTGGTTATAGGTGCAATTACACTTCGATATTTTCAGCCAGAGAACGAGTAATTCAAGCAGGTACAGACCATGTTTGTAGTCCTTGTACACCATGTTGCATTTTGTGTTTTTTTGGTGCTTGCATCATTTTGTGTTTATAATCTGAACTACTTTGGATCATTAGTTGGTTTTCAAAGTGCATGTAGCTTCACATTTCTCAAGTTACGTTGATTTCCAGAGTGCAAGTGCCTTTGTATTTTTTAAGTTAAATGTTCGCCCCTGGTAACTTGAATTCGTCGATCCGCCACTTCACACAAATCATACACGAATGCCAGTATGAATTAAATGAAATGCAGGGACTTATGCTAGCTCGTTGTACAGGCTCACTGCAGCTCTGCTTGCGCTTGGGATGTTCCATGTACAAGTCCATGTTACCACTTGTTGGATGTGCAGGACTTGTGCTCCTTGCACCCCCTCTGCATTTTGACATGGCAAATGGTTGATCAAATAAGAGGAATTGACATTGCTGTTGTACCGGAGGACAAATACTTACAAGGTTATACGGGTGTGCAGGATGTGTACCAGATCCCGTAGCGCCGTCATGCTTCGCTAAAAAATGGATTTGCTTGTTTCAGATGATATCTCCAGAAGAAATAAGAGTTAAAGTCAGAGTTGGATAGGCGTGTAAGCTAAGAGAGTAGTGAAAGGATATCCAAACATCGTCGGAACAGTGCACAAGGGAGTGATGTGTGGATACCTAGTTCAGGCCGGTGTTTGGGCATGCTCGCCTAGCTAGAGTGCGGGTCACTTCAGAGCCGTTGAGGGTGATGCGCTGGCGTTGGCTGGCCGCGCACGGCTGCAGATTTTGAGTGGCAGCGGAGTGCTACGATGTGGTGGACGAGACCGTTAGTGAAGCCCAAGTGGCCTCGGGGGGCGGAGGCGCGACGATGTGCTCGATGAAGTAGCCCCGGTGAGCTGGGAGACGACGTCGGTGAAGTGCACCTGATGCGGTGGAAGTCGGTGTCTATGAGGCACGTCGGTTGCGGCGGCTGACGTTGTCGGTGGACCACCCGGTGTGGTGGACGAGGGCGCAGATGAGGTAGCTCTGGTGCGGTTGTGAAGCGCGACCGTCGTCTTCATCGTTGTCGTCCGGCACAGAGGTGGGGAAAGAGACGAGATGAGGGGCGATTCAAAATTTTCTTGGGTTGGCGGCGAATTAGGGATTTGAGCAATCTGGGCGCGGAAGAGGACAGTGGAGAAGGGAGATTATGCAAGGCTAGAATTGGGGCCGCCAGATATTTCAATCTGAAACATGGAAGCGCGAACTTATTTCGTCGTCGTCCTTTTTGGGGGGGAGGGGGAGGGAGGGAGGGGGTGGGTGGCTGGGTGCTAAGCGTCCGTCCGACATGCGCGACCACCACGACACGACCCAGGTCTGCCTAGTGCGCCTACATTTGAGAATGCAAACGAATCTTCTTTCATTTGCAAACGAATCTGTATGTATTACCATGCCCGTGTTTTCCTTGCAATAATTAGTCATTCAAAACGAGATACTATAAATTAATTAATGAGGAGTTATTTAAAAAAACCGAAACGGTATCCACGGTATCCACGCTAACGTGCATTAGAGTGTGTGTCACATAATTAGTTATTTGAATTAGAGTGTGTGTCATATAGCGATCTCCAATTCTAATGTGGATTTCGCATTTCACTGTATCCATGCTACTTTTTTAATACAAAATCATATGTATATGATGAACACCATGGCAGTGAGAAAACTTTTGGATAGATTCAAACATATGACCTACAAAATAGCACAACAAATCGAGTCAATGTCAACTTTTCGAAACCTAGTATGACACGAATTTGAAATAATTACCAATATGCATGGTCCTCAGCTCAAATCTTACAATGTACACCGAATTGAAACACCGATATTAAGTCTCCTTATCTACATTCAAATGTTCTTTTTATCCCCCCGCCCCACACACATGCTACATACTTCCTGTATCGGTCAATCTTCTTCTCCTAACCACCTTAGGAAGCTATCGGTTTCCAACACACATCCATTCTTTCTCTCCATGTTTCGATCTCTAACTCTCTCAACTACACAACCCCCTTTTTCCACTCTGTTACCAAATGTATTTACCTCACACACCCGCCATTGCACCCCCATGCCGAGCTCTCTCTCTCTCTCTCCCTCTCCCTCTCACCCTCTCGCGCTAAATACATGCATTGCCTATCTAGCCCCCCAACCTCTCATGCGCACGCACGCACGTTGTCTATCTAGGTCACTCCCTCGAGACTGTCTCACTCTTTCTTCCGCACGGCGGGCCACACTCGCTCAATCTCGTTCTCTTTATCCGAGTCTCGTTTAACCTCGTTTTCTTTCACACACAAATGATATATCTCCCTGTTCGGGCCTCGAACGACACACTCTATACTCTCTCACGCAGATTGTCTAAGTTCAGTCCATCGAAGCCGCCCCCAATCTTTCAACCTCATGGCGGTCCATGCTCGCTCTCTCTCTCCCTCTCTCTCTCCCTCTCTCTCTCTCCCTCTCTCTCTCTCTCTCTCTCTCTCTCTCTTTGTATGTCTCGATTGACCTCTCTCTTTCTCGGACAAAACCGATATATCACCATGTTTGAGCCCAGTTCGACTTATTCACATTGTATACTCTCTCACGCACATTTTCTATCTAGGTCACTCTCTCCAACCCGTCTCACTCTTTCGATCGCACGACGACCCTATGTGATCGATTGACCTTGCTTACTCCCATGCACAAAATATATCAACACATCTATGACTGGATCATCTCTCAAGCTCTATCTTACAGCCCTCACGCTTGCCAAAAGCTCAATCGGACAATATCTCTCCAGAGCATATATATATATGTTGTGACACTCCAAAAATTTCATTTGGGTTTTTGCAAAATCCTTGCTGGATTTTCCTTGAGATTTGAGGCTTTCAGAAAAACAACCCTCTTAAAATTCCTTTTCCTTGACTAGGGTTTGTTATTTCTGTTTTCTCCTTCAGGCCTTGGGTTTGACCTTCTTAAAAACTCCTTCTCTATTGTTTCCCTTCTCAGATTTTATTTTTGGGAGTTTAGTCTTTTCTTTTTAAGAAAAACTCTATGAAAAAGATTTGGGATTCTCATTCTATTGAAAACCACTCCAACATCTTCTCCCCTCCTTGTCAACAACTCAAATTCCCTATCCCAACTCATCCAAACAAGTTTTGGATTTTGTTTTACCTCTCAAATATTTTCTGTTAATTATTTTGAGCCTGATGGATTTTCAAAGCAAGTACCCTTTTTCATTTGAGATTTGACTTCAAACCAACTCTACTGGCTAGTCCTTTGCACCCACAACCCATAACCATCTTGATCCACTCATCTTCTTTTCAAAATTTTCAACTTACACTCCCTGCAAGTTTGGACCAGATTTGTCAAATTTGGTGAAATTCATATCTATACATCTCCAAAAATTCCACCAAAAATAAGGCAGCCTACTAGAGCAATGAGAAGTCACTCCACCAAAAATCAGCCCAAGGAAAAATCCCTACATGCCTGGATCCTTCTGTCGAACACCTTGCATGCACTGTTCGAACACATTCAGCAAATTCAGTCCTCAGTGTTGTTTTCTTCAGATCATCTTCAGTCACGCGCCCACAGTGCCCTTGGCACGTTGCTCGCCGCCTGGTCTGCGTGTCCAGAGCCCCGCACGCGCGCTTGGCTTCTTCCTGGCGTCGGTGGCGCCCTGGCCCGACCACGCCGGCGTGTCTCGCGGCGGCTGAACCGCCGTGGCAGCCAACAGGGAGCAGAACGGCGGCTCAACGCCGTTCCGCGCCGCCCAACCCTGCTGATGGCTCCGCGTGGCCATCTCCACGCCAGCGCACGCATGCAGCACCGTCGCCGTGGCACAACACGCACAGCGCGCGCTCTCTGCCGCCGTTGAGCCCGTGCGGTCACCTCACCGTGGACAGACGCCATTACGCCGGGGCCAGCTCCGTTTAGTAGCGGAACGAGTTCAGTAACCTCCACTGATGCTGCCCGACCGCGCAAACCACGCTCTAACCCACTGCTCCGCCGTAATCGCTCGCCGGAGATTCTCCATTTACGGCCACCCCGTCGATCTGCCTATAAATAAGGGCCCCGAGCTTCAACTCGAGCACCCACTAGCCCTGCACTCCCCCAAGAGCACGCCAGGCCTCTGGAAGAGCCCCGAGGAGGTCTCCTTCCTCGACTCCGACCGTCGCGACCCGCCACTGGATCCAGCCCGATTCGCCCCCGTGTGTGCTCCTCCACCTCCATTCTCCTTCCAGTAGCTTCACCATGCATCCCTCATTCTGACCCGCACTTCAATTTGAAGCTTGCAGCCCTCCACCGGAGTTACCCATCCTCACCCGAACCGCCGTCCGCCGGAGTTAGTGTCGCCGTCGACGTGGTGCTCCCTGTTGGACGAGTCCACCACACACCGACGCGGAAGAAGACACTGAAGCTCTTGGTACCCTCCGTTTCTCCTAATTCGTCGTAGTTCGACGCCGGCGTCCACCGCCGTCTTCGGGCGCCGGCGAGCCTTTTTAAACCTGACATGCGGACCCCGCATGTCAGCCTCTGTTCTTTTATTCGCGAACCGTTTTCTGTTGTCGCCTTCGGGAAAAATACGTTTTCTCTCTTGCGCTTGCGCATTTCCAAACGAACCGTTTTCTGTTTTCTCAGTTAGAACCCTGGGAAGTTTCTGTTTCATTACAGATGAGTCCCTGGATGAAAACCTTCATAATTTTTTATCAGAATCATATTTTTGATTGATCCTTTTTCTGTTCTCTTCAAAATTTTGTCTAGTTTTTATTCAGATTTATTTAAAAATATATTTGCAATACTTTTTCTGCACCTCTCGGTATTCACGTTAGCGCGTATGTTTTCTCTGTACCGTAGATACCGACGGAGGTGACGGGGCCGCGAACTTCACCGAGCTAGGCTCCGACTACTCTGAACCAGGCAAGCATGTTCGAACTTTTGATATGATGAGTGTCTTGGCATGTTTGCATATAGATAGTTTCATGGCATGCGTGAAGCATACCGATGAACCGTACATTATGCATTGTTGAGGCAAGTAAGCCCGATGATTTCACACGTCGTTGGACGTGAGTATGCAAGGCCATGTGTTGGCATGAAGATGGGTAAGATGGCAGTGTTGTAGCATGCCAGTCTTAGGCCATGCAAGTTATCTTCAGTACCAACCCGTATCGGTTGGTTCATATCCATTCCCCTTCCCTGTACTACCACATGTTTCCCGAAAGGGATATGGTTTAGTAAGTCGCAAACCGCTTTCTTGGTACACACCAAAAAGGAGAGGCCGGGATGCTGGTTCCATGGCCCTGGATTAAAGCCAGGCATCCAGTCAGGGGGCATGGGTGTTTCCGGTTGGGACCGAGAGGGGGGCACCCCTTAGAGCGCGCGTATATAAATTTGATCCCATGCTATTCGAGATTGTGATCTCCCCGTCTCAATAGTTTTTCTTGGACGATGTTGAGGGTGATTCCTAACATCGAAAAGTTGGATGGGTGTGTACTGGTTAGCCGTGTTTTCTTCTGAAATACCGTAACGGAACTAGTCCTGGTGACTACGGGAATCCGTCGACTGTGGGAAATTTTTGTACAAACTCTGCAGAGCTCTACATCCTTAAATCATCTTATCTATATCCAAGTTCCCTGCTAACAGTCATGTGCCAGTTTGGTGACAGGTTACCCGGTGGAACACATGAGCACTAAGACCGGTTAAATGTTTATTCTTGTGGATAGACTAACCCGTTTAATTCCTTGAGTTGATCATATTTATGATGAATATATTATTTTCCTTATCAGTCAAAAGCCCTTTATGTGGTGTCGCTCAGACGCCCGACTGTGGCATTTCTTTTAAAGCCCTTTATGTGGTGTCGCTCAGACGCCCGATTGTGGCATTATTATTCCGCATTTTCTGCTTGAGGAGTCTTTCAGACACTCGTTTGGCACCAGCTTTATTATTCTGCATTTTCCGCGCGAGGAGTCTTTCAGACACTCGTTTGGCACCAGCTTTATTATTCTGCATTTTCCGCTCGAGGAGTCTTTTAGACACTCGTTTGGCACCAGCTTTATTATTCTGCATTTTCCGCTCGAGGAGTCTTTCAGACACTCGCTTGGCACCCAGTGTTTATTACCTTTATGTCTGATCGTACTGGTTAACTTATCCATGTATTTCATGTTAGCATTTGTTATATCTTACGTCCGAACTGTCTTGCGAGTACTTTCAAAGTACTCACTGGCTTGTTGATTTGGCCAGATGCTGATGAAGGTGATCTCATGGATGAAGAGTTCGATAGCGAATCCGACGCCTAGAGGAGTCCCAGTCAGTCTCGTGCAACCCTGGAGTTGGTCACTGTTTCATATCCGCTTCCGCTACCCTAATACATTCATCGAGCTTCACCTCGACGCTCGATGGGATGTTAGTTTGAGAATCCCATATCCACTCCCCACTGTGTTACTCCACCTCTACCATATTTGCGAGTCAGTAGTATGCCACCACTCCCTTGTGTCATTAATCGCCTTTATGTATAATTATTGGCACGCTTGTAATAAATTGTTGAGCATCGTCAGCTCAACCTTGTAATATATTTATGCTACTGGCTTATTGTATCAAAAGTTTGTCTGCCAGTGAGGAGGTTTTATCTCAAACTGGATTCTAAAGATTGGTTTCTCAAGAAATATTTTTATTGGAAAACCGGTCGTGACAAGCTTGGTATCAGAGCCAGGCTGACAGTAGGAAGCCACTAGGTGCGATCGCTAATCGGTTATCAGCATCTCATTCATGTTCTTGCAATAGTAGTCTTTTTTCTGACAAGTCAGCATATATTTATGATCTAACCATTCAGGATTTTTGCCTACTTTTGTAGATGGCCGACCGCAGCTGCGAGTCTTAGACCTTCGCCAACATACCCGATGGGTTCGTCAAGCTTCTCTCCTTCGTCGTTCAGGTCGCGATGGGGCCGTCTGTGCACCCAGTCGTCACTCTCTGTCAGCACAGAGTCAACGACAGTCTGACTATGCACCAGGCCGTGGTGCAGTTCAAGGGAGGGCGTAGTGAGCTACGCCGCTTCCGGTTCTTGGGGAGAGCCATGCCTTCGGAGAAGCATGCCATCCAGATGGCAGCCCGCGAGGCGATAGCTCGTCTTAGGGATGCCCTTCCCGCGATGAAGGCTCGTCGCTACCGCTATCTTCCATGCCATGTGCCCTACACCTGTCACTACGCATTCTCCTGCCCCAGAGGAGAACGAGACGAGGCTTTTGAGATGCTTATTGAGTATCTCCGGGCCTTGGAGGCAGCCTTCGACAACTTGGTGGATGACTTTGTGGCCGCCCGCATGGACTCAGTCCACAGTTGTGCCGCCAACAGGAGGGAGCTCCTGCCCACCGCACCGCCACTGACTTTTGTCTCGTCCTCTGCATCCCATGCTCCTGCTCGTCGCCTGCCTACCACCGAGGAGTTCAACCGAGCCTTTGCGCCCACTCCAGCGCGCACTGCACCACCCTTTGCGCCGACTCCAGTTCGTGCGATTCCGCCCTGGCACCCGCTCCATCTGCTCGGTGCAGCACTACTCGTATGGAGCCTATTAGCGAGGAAGAAGTCGAGTCCCCGGCTTCGCTACGCCTCACCCTTGGCAGGGCCAAGGACGTCATCAACATCTCCGACTGAGTACGCTTAGCCGCCATGCGTTGCATCGCCATGTAAGATGTTGTGAGAAGTAGCTTGTTTGCGCATCATGTAGGATCTGGAGAAGTGCACTAGCCTAAATAACATGTCAGGGTTATGTACGCATATCCTGAGTGATGTATTGTATAATTATCGCCGCGTGTAAGATACGTAATGACGCAGTCCTTCTCTATGAGCAAATCGATTGTTTTCCCTTGAGTAATCTTGGCTTTAAAAATTTATTTGTCAACCTTGTGCATTTTGGGTTTTATCTTCACAACCCTTCCATTTTTCTTATGAGTTTTACAAATACATCCCCAGAGTGAAAAATGTCTCGCCCTTGGACCCGCTCCATGCCAGCTCCACCAGAGGAAGATTATGGCAATCAACCGGGCAACAATTTTGCACAAGGGCAGTCAAGTCAACACTATAATACTCAATCAGGCAACAATTTTGCACGAGGTCAGACAAGTCAACAGGACAGTGAAACGGCACTTTCCCAAATGTGCCTCCTTTATGAACAGAGTCAGCAACAACATCGGGAAATGGTGAACCAAGTCATTAACATGGGAAATCACCATGGGCAGTATCCGCAGCATTCCAAGTTATCTGAGCTACAAAAGACACGTCCCCCAACATTTTCTCATACTGACAAGCCACTTGAGGCCAAAGACTGGCTTCGCGATATGGAGAGAAAGTTAATTATTGCAAAGTGCTCAGACCTAGAAAAGGTACTGTACGCACCGCATTATCTCACGGGAGCAGCCGCATCCTGGTGGGAGAATTTTCTGCACATGCATCCCAACGAAAATAATATAACCTGGGATGATTTCAAAGAAGGTTTCCGTGGCGCGCATATTCCTAAGAGTATTATGAAAATCAAGAAAAGAGAGTTCGATGACCTCAAGCAAAGGAACATGTCAGTGTCAGATTACAACAGCCAATTTACTCTGTTATCTCGCTACGCCAACGAAGAGCGTATGACTGAAAGCAAGAAAATGGAGAAGTTCCTTGACGGCCTAGCACCCGCGCTTAAATGCCAACTGGTCATACACACTTTCCCAGATTTTAAGACGCTGGTGGATAAAGCCATTACTCTGGAAAATGAAAGACGCAGTTTGGAAGATATCCGCAAGCGAAAAAGGGACCAGACTAACCATGCTCGCAATCACCGAAGTAAGACAGATTTTCAGAAAGGTGGGACGCACAAATCATCATCCAACGTCTCACGCCCAACAAAGAATTTTCATGCTAGGGACAAGGAGTTCACATATCGCCCAGGTGTTACTTGTTACGCCTGTGGAGAAGAAGGACACTATGCCAAGCAGTGTCCCAAGCCAAGAAGCTCAGCACCAAAGCCGAACAACGGCAACAATAATTCAGCGCCCAAGCGAAACAACTTCAATCCCAACAATAACCACAGGAAAGGTCATCTGAACCACGTGACCAAAGAGGAGGCACAAAACGCTCCGGATATCGTACTCGGTACGTTCCCTGTCAACACAATACCTGCAATGGTTTTGTTTGATTCTGGAGCTTCTCACTCTTTTATTTTGAAAAGTTTTGCTTCGCAAAATAAATTTTCGATGCTTCCTTTGGAGAAATCCATGATCATCAAGTCCCCTGGAATTCAGCAAGTTACTTAGAATTACTGTCAAGATGTGATTATTGAGTTCAAAAGATTGAAGTTTCACGCCAATCTCATTGTGTTGGAAAATAAAGGACTAGATCTCATCCTAGGGATGGACTGGTTAACCACCAACAAAGGTTTCATTGACTGTTTCAATCGGACCGTGATTCTCACACACCACCATGGTAAGACAATAAGAGTATCCGCCAAAGAAAGAGAAATGCCCAGACAACCAAGATTGAACAAGGTGGACATTTCTGAATTAAACAAGGTTCCAGTAGTACGTGAATTTCCAGACGTATTTCCCAAAGAACTACCAGGCATGCCACCAGACCGAGAGATAGAATTCAGCATTGAGCTAGCACCAGGGACCACCCCCATATACAAGAAACCATACAGAATGGCACCATCCGAGTTAGTTGAACTGAAGAAACAAATAAAGGAATTGCTTGACAAGGGATACATTCGAGCCAGTTCCTCACCATGGGGATCACCAATTTTGTTTGCCAAAAAGAAGGATGGAACACTGCGACTGTGTATTGACTACCGAGCACTCAACATGGTCACGATCAAGAACAAGTACCCGATGCCAAGAATAAATGATTTATTCGGTCAACTCGCTAAGGCCAAGATATTCTCAAAAATCGACCTAAGGTCAGGATACCATCAATTAAAGGTACGAACAGAAGATATCCCCAAGACAGCCTTCACCTCCAGATATGGACTGTATGAGTTCACAGTAATGCCTTTTGGATTAACAAATGCCCCTGCATATTTTGTTCACCTCATGAACAAAGTATTTATGAAGTTTATGGACAAGTTCGTTGTGGTATTCATCAACGATATTCTAGTATACTCCAAAACACCAGAAGAACACGCTGAACATCTCAGAATTGTACTAGGAGAACTTAGGAAACACCAATTGTATGCCAAGTTCAGCAAGTGTGAATTTTGGTTAAGGCAAGTAGGCTTTCTAGGCCACGTGCTAACCCAAGACGGGATCGCCGTGGACCCAGAGAAAGTCAAGGCCGTACTTGGCTGGAAGTCACCAGCCAGCGTAACGGACATACGGAGTTTCTTGGGAATGGCAGGATATTACCGCAGATTTATTGAAGGATTCTCCACCATAGCCAAGCCAATGACGCAGTTGCTCAAGAAAGATAAGAAATTTGAATGGACAGAAGCCTGTGAGAAAAGTTTCCAAGAGCTAAAACGGAAATTAACAACAACACCAGTATTGATTGTGCCAGACATACGCAAGAATTTTGAAGTATATTGTGACGCGTCCAGGAAGGGACTCGGATGCGTATTAATGCAAGAAGGCAAGGTTGTCGCATACGCTTCAAGGCAACTTCGCAAGCATGAGGAAAACTATCCCACTCATGACTTAGAAATGGCAGCAGTTATTCATGCACTCAAGGAATGGAGGCATTTCCTACTTGGAAATCGATGTGAAATATATACGGACCATAAAAGTCTCAAATATATTTTCACACAGACAGAGCTGAATTTAAGGCAACGACGCTGGTTGGAGCTAGTAAAGGATTATGATGTCGGAATCCACTATCATCCTGGAAAAGCAAATGTAGTAGCCGATGCTCTTAGTCGGAACCCCAGCGCCGACAACAACAGTCTGCCCAACTTAAGACCCGAATTCCAACGGGAATTTGCCAGACTCAATTTGTTGATGATAGCAGAAGGCACCATAACAAACTTGGAGATACAACCCAACCTTGTGAAAAGAATCAAAGAAGCCCAGCCGGGTCACCCCAACATTGAAGGCATCAAAAGAAAGGTGAGTATGGGCAAGGCCTCGGAATTCATCATAGACGAAGAAGGGACACTATGGTACGGAAACAGACTCTGCGTGCCAGACATAGAAGACCTCAAACGGCAAATTCTAGCTGAAGCCCACACCGCTCCATATTCGATCCACCCTGGAGGAACCAAGATGTATAAGGATATCCAAGAAGGATTTTGGTGGCACGGTATGAAAAGGGACATAGCCACCTTCATTGCATGCTGCGACTCTTGTCAACGTATAAAGGCCGAACATCAGAGACCAGCCGGACTACTGCAACCAAATAAAATACCTGAGTGGAAATGGGATGAAATAGGGATGGATTTCATTGTCGGACTACCTCGATCACGACACGGGAATGATGCCATATGGGTTATCACCGACAGATTGACTAAGGTGGCACATTTCATTCCAGTAAAGACGACCCACACCACTCAGAAGCTTGCCAAGATATATCTCTCTCGCATAGTTTGTCTTCACGGGGTCCCGAAGACTATAATATCTGACAGAGGAACACAGTTCGCCTCGAGATTCTGGGAGCAGTTACAACAGGCTCTAGGAACTCAACTAGCCTTCAGTACGGCATACCACCCCCAGACAGATGGACAAACAGAACGGGTAAACCAGATTTTAGAGGACATGCTGAGAGCATGTGTCCTCACCTATGGAGCCAGTTGGGAAGACAGCCTGCCGTACGCCGAGTTCGCGTACAACAACAGTCATCAGGACAGCCTGCAAATGGCACCATTTGAAGCCTTGTATGGAAGAAGATGTCGTACCCTGTAAAATTGGTCAGAGACCAGAGACAGCCGTATCTTCGGCCCAGACGTGCTCAAGGAAGCCGAGGAAAAGGTCCAACTAATCAGAGATCGACTCAAGACCGCCCAAAGCCGGCAAAAGAGTTATTAGGATCAGAAACATCGTGGGGTCAACTTCGAACCCGGTGAATTCGTGTACCTACGAGTGTCACCTATGAGGGGGTTGCAACGATTCAAAATTAAGGGAAAGCTAGCGCCAAGATTCATCGGGCCATTCGGTATATTGGCACGGAAAGGCGCAGTAGCATACCAACTAGACATACCTAAGGAACTGTCAGATATCCACAACGTGTTCCACGTATCGCAATTGAGGAAATGTGTGAGCAACCCAGAGAAACAAGTATCCCATGAGAACATAGACGTGCAACTAGACCTCACTTATCGGGAACACCCAGTAAAGATATTAGAGGAGTCTGAAAGGAGGACCCGACAGAAAACCGTCAAATTTTTCAAAGTTCAGTGGAGTAATCACACCGAAAGTGAAGCAACATGGGAAAGAGAGGATTTTCTTCGAACAGAGCATCCACACTTATTTAAGGATCAACTAAAATCTCGGGGACGAGATTTTTCCTAAGGGGGTAGGTGTTGTGACACTCCAAAAATTTCATTTGGGTTTTTGCAAAATCCTTGCTGGATTTTCCTTGAGATTTGAGGCTTTCAGAAAAACAACCCTCTTAAAATTCCTTTTCCTTGACTAGGGTTTGTTATTTCTGTTTTCTCCTTCAAGCCTTGGGTTTGACCTTCTTAAAAACTCCTTCTCTATTGTTTCCCTTCTCAGATTTTATTTTTGGGAGTTTAGTCTTTTCTTTTTAAGAAAAACTCTATGAAAAAGATTTGGGATTTTCATTCTATTGAAAACCACTCCAACATCTTCTCCCCTCCTTGTCAACAACTCAAATTCCCTATCCCAACTCATCCAAACAAGTTTTGGATTTTGTTTTACCTCTCAAATATTTTCTGTTAATTATTTTGAGCCTGATGGATTTTCAAAGCAAGTACCCTTTTTCATTTGAGATTTGACTTCAAACCAACTCTACTGGCTAGTCCTTTGCACCCACAACCCAGAACCATCTTGATCCACTCATCTTCTTTTCAAAATTTTCAACTTACACTCCCTGCAAGTTTGGACCAGATTTGTCAAATTTGGTGAAATTCATATCTATACTTCTCCAAAAATTCCACCAAAAATCAGGCAGCCTACTAGAGCAATGAGAAGTCACTCCACCAAAAATCAGCCCAAGGAAAAATCCCTACATGCCTGGATCCTTCTGTCGAACACCTTGCATGCACTGTTCGAACACATTCAGCAAATTCAGTCCTCAGTGTTGTTTTCTTCAGATCATCTTCAGTCACGCGCCCACAGTGCCCTTGGCACGTTGCTCGCCGCCTGGTCTGCGTGTCCAGAGCCCCGCACGTGCGCTTGGCTTCTTCCTGGCGTCGGTGGCGCCCTGGCCCGACCACGCCGGCGTGTCTCGCGGCGGCTGAACCGCCGTGGCAGCCAACAAGGAGCAGAACGGCGGCTCAACGCCGTTCCGTGCCGCCCAACCCCGCTGATGGCTCCGCGTGGCCATCTCCACGCCAGCGCACGCATGCAGCACCGTCGCCGTGGCACAACACGCACAGCGCGCGCTCTCTGCCGCCGTTGAGCCCGTGCGGTCACCTCACCGTGGACAGACGCCATTACGCCGGGGCCAGCTCCGTTTAGTAGCGGAACGAGTTCAGTAACCTCCACTGATGCTGCCCGACCGCGCAAACCACCCTCTAACCCACTGCTCCGCCGTAATCGCTCGCCGGAGATTCTCCATTTACGGCCACCCCGTCGATCTGCCTATAAATAAGGGCCCCGAGCTTCAACTCGAGCACCCACTAGCCCTGCACTCCCCCAAGAGCACGCCAGGCCTCTGGAAGAGCCCCGAGGAGGTCTCCTTCCTCGACTCCGACCGCCGCGACCCGCCACTGGATCCAGCCCGATTCGCCCCCGTGTGTGCTCCTCCACCTCCATTCTCCTGCCAGTAGCTTCACCATGCATCCCTCATTCTGACCCGCACTTCAATTTGAAGCTTGCAGCCCTCCACCGGAGTTCCCCATCCTCACCCGAACCGCTGTCCGCCGGAGTTAGTGTCGCCGTCGACGTGGTGCTCCCTGTTGGACGAGTCCACCACACACCGACGCGGAAGAAGACACTGAAGCTCTTGGTACCCTCTGTTTCTCCTAATTCGCCGTAGTTCGACGCCGGCGTCCACCGCCGTCTTCGGGCGCCGGCGAGCCTTTTTAAACCTGACATGCGGACCCCGCATGTCAGCCTCTGTTCTTTTA
Source organism: Aegilops umbellulata (assembly GCA_032464435.1). Lineage (NCBI taxonomy): Eukaryota > Viridiplantae > Streptophyta > Magnoliopsida > Poales > Poaceae > Aegilops > Aegilops umbellulata. Next base: position 330,452,147 of record CP136060.1, read on the forward strand.
TTCGCGAACCGTTTTCTGTTGGCGCCTTCGGGCAAAATACGTTTTCTCTCTTGCGCTTGCGCATTTCCAAACGAACCGTTTTCTGTTTTCTCAGTTAGAACCCTGGGAAGTTTCTGTTTCATTACAGATGAGTCCCTGAATGAAAACCTTCATAATTTTTTATCAGAAGCATATTTTTGATTGATCCTTTTTCTGTTCTCTTCAAAATTTTGTCTAGTTTTTATTCAGATTTATTTGAAAAAATATTTGCAATACTTTTTCTGCACCTCTCGGTATTCACGTTAGCGCGTATGTTTTCTCTGTACCGTAGATACCGACGGAGGTGACGGGGCCGCGAACTTCACCGAGCTAGGCTCCGACTACTCTGAACCAGGCAAGCATGTTCGAACTTTTGATATGATGAGTGTCTTGGCATGTTTGCATATAGATAGTTTCATGGCATGCGTGAAGCATACCGATGAACCGTACATTATGCATTGTTGAGGCAAGTAAGCCCGATGATTTCACATGTCGTTGGACGTGAGTATGCAAGGCCATGTGTTGGCATGAAGATGGGTAAGATGGCAGTGTTGTAGCATGCCAGTCTTAGGCCATGCAAGTTATCTTCAGTACCAACCCGTATCGGTTGGTTCATATCCATTCCCCTTCCCTGTACTACCACATGTTTCCCGAAAGGGATATGGTTTAGTAAGTCGCAAACCGCTTTCTTGGTACACACTAAAAAGGAGAGGCCGGGATGCTGGTTCCATGGCCCTGGATTAAAGCCAGGCATCCGGTCAGGGGGCATGGTGTTTCCGGTTGGGACCGAGAGGGGGGCACCCCTTAGAGCGCGCGTATATAAATTTGATCCCATGCTATTCGAGATTGTGATCTCCCCGTCTCAATAGTTTTTCTTGGACGATGTTGAGGGTGATTCCTAACATCGAAAAGTTAGATGGGTGTGTACTGGTTAGCCGTGTTTTCTTCTGAAATACCGTAACGGAACTAGTCCTGGTGACTACGGGAATCCGTCGACTGTGGGAAATTTTTGTACAAACTCTGCAGAGCTCTACATCCTTAAATCATCTTATCTATATCCAAGTTCCCTGCTAACAGTCATGTGCCAGTTTGGTGACAGATTACCCGGTGGAACACATGAGCACTAAGACCGGTTAAATGTTTATTCTTGTGGATGGACTAACCCGTTTAATTCCTTGAGTTGATCATATTTATGATGAATATATTATTTTCCTTATCAGTCAAAAGCCCTTTATGTGGTGTCGCTCAGACGCCCGACTGTGGCATTTCTTTTTAAGCCCTTTATGTGGTGTCGCTCAGACGCCCGATTGTGGCATTATTATTCCGCATTTTCCGCTCGAGGAGTCTTTCAGACACTCGTTTGGCACCAGCTTTATTATTCTGCATTTTCCGCTCGAGGAGTCTTTCAGACACTCGTTTGGCACCAGCTTTATTATTCTGCATTTTCCGCTCGAGGAGTCTTTCAGACACTCGTTTGGCACCAGCTTTATTATTCTGCATTTTCCGCTCGAGGAGTCTTTCAGACACTCGCTTGGCACCCAGTGTTTATTACCTTTATGTCTGATCGTGCTGGTTAACTTATCCATGTATTTCATGTTAGCATTTGTTATATCTTACGTCCGAACTGTCTTGCGAGTACTTTCAAAGTACTCACTGGCTTGTTGATTTGGCCAGATGCTGACGAAGGTGATCTCATGGATGAAGAGTTCGATAGCGAATCCGACGCCTAGAGGAGTCCCAGTCAGTCTCGTGCAACCCTGGAGTTGGTCACTGTTTCATATCCACTTCCGCTACCCTAATAAATTCATCGAGCTTCACCTCGACGCTCGATGGGATGTTAGTTTGAGAATCCCATATCCACTCCCCACTGTGTTACTCCACCTCTACCATATTTGCGAGTCAGTAGTATGCCACCACTCCCTTGTGTCATTAATCGCCTTTATGTATAATTATTGGCACGCTTGTAATAAATTGTTGAGCATCGTCAGCTCAACCCTGTAATATATTTATGCTACTGGCTTATTGTATCAAAAGTTTGTCTGCCAGTGAGGAGGTTTTATCTCAAACTGGATTCTAAAGATTGGTTTCTCAATAAATATTTTTATTGGAAAACCGGTCGTGACATATGTTCAATGAATGTCAGACCACACTCACATTGTCTCTCTATCTATATGTCTCTTGATTGAACTCGCTTTCTCACGCCGTATCTTCCACACATTGAAGCTACCTCTCCATCCCTCGCAAAGCCGGAGCTATTTACATTACGAGGGGCACTCCAACCTTGGATTAATCTGTGTAGGCATTTATTCAGGTCGGTTTAGATTATATTTTCGTAGCATTCGACCCACAACTACTCCAAACACCATTGCAACCCCCGCAACTCCCCTAGTTGATTTCCCTCTGGCTCGGTCATCGCTCTCTCGCACGTCCTTTCTCGCCTTCAACGTCGCACCATGGTATTATTGCCAAAAACTCTGTTGTTCTCTTGAATTATTATAAATAAGCTACAAAACTACACACTGATAGTCCACTTGGAATGGAACAAATTTCGACCCACAAATTAAAGTGCTACAAACTACACACCGAGGGGCCCACATATCATGAAACAAATTTGGACCCATATACAAATTAAAAATTAATGGAAGCGGATCGAACATGCGACCAGGGCCTTCAAGCCGCACGTCAATAGGCAACATACATAGAACAACAATGTTTGTTGTACCTCCCTTTGTTCACATATTGTTTTATATTACCACAGCCTATTTAATGGATAGCATGTAATATTATTTTTAGTACTATTCGCCTTCACTTACTGGTGGGTTCCATGTGTGCTCTCTCTCTCCTCCCCTTCTGCGTTTAGACGCACGGGCAAACACGAAGAACTCGCGGGCGATGTTGCCGTTGACCATATCTGGACGAATTCACAAGTTACAGCACCAGTTTCACGTGCTAGCAGCACTAGCCAGTGTGTACGTGCAATGCACGTTAATTTGGAAGTATATTAAGTGCATGCGGATATTAAGTAGGATATTATTTGCGTGTCATTATGTGATTAGCACTATTTTTGGCATGAAATTAACTGCACGCTAAACATGTTGAGCGCTCGACATTGAAGCAGTCTAGGTCGTTGGATGGCAGGGAATACATGTGGATTGATGACGTTTTATATTTAATTTGATACGGCTCTAGCAGAACATTCAATCGATCAAACCATAGATTTCCTTCAGTCTGACTGCGACTTTAAATTATACGACGATCGATCCAAAATAAATGGAAATGATACACGTTCGGATTTTAAGCATGGCAATCCGAACGTTTTTTATGGAAAATTTAGATTACGCGGCGACGGCGGGGGCGTCTTGCGGTGGGAAGCGGCTCCTCTACCGTGCTCTGTGTGTCGTCGGGCCACTGACTGACGGTGACGGCGGCGCCTTGCACCGTTGTTGGCGTACTCCTGGACGTGGGCCTAGCTTCAAGGAAGGCTAAAACATTCTGGACTTCGGAGTGAGTCAACTTGCGGGAGGAGGTGAGGGAGTCCTGGACTAAGGGGTCCTCGAGCGTCCGGCCTGTTGTCCATGGGCCAGACTGATGGGCTGTGAATACATGAAGGCCGAAGAGTGTACTCGTGTCCGGATTGGACTCTCCTTGGCGTGGAAGGCAAGTTTAGTGACCAGCCATGAAGATTCCTTCTTATATAACCGACTCTATGTAACCCTCGATCCCTCCGGTGTCTATATAAACTGGAGGGCGTGGTCCGGATAGCGGATATTCATGACCATAGTCATACAGGCTAGACTTCTAGGGTTTAGCCATTATGATCTCGTGGTATATCAACTCTTGTAATACTCATATTCATCAAGATCAATCAAGCAGGAAGTAGGGTATTACCTCCAAAGAATAGAGAGGGCCCTGATACGTCTCCAACGTATCTATAATTTTTTATTGCTCCATGCTATATTATCTACTGTTTTGGACTATATTGGGCTTTATTTTCCATTTTTATATTACTTTTGGGACTAACCTATTAACCGGAGGCCCAGCCCAGAATTGCTGTTTTTTGCTTATTTCAGAGTTTCGGAGAAACAGAATATCAAACGGAGTCCAAACGGAATTAAACCTTCGGGAACGTGATTTTCTCATCAGACAAGACCCAGGAGACTTGGACCCTCCGTCAAGAAAGCCACGAGGCGGCCACGAGGGTGGAGGGCGCCCCCCTAGGGTGCGACCCCCTGCCTCGTGGGCCCCTCGAAGCTCCACCGACGTACTTCTTCCTCCTATATATACCTACGTACCCCCAAACGATCGGATACGGAGCCAAAAACCTAATTCCACCGCCGCAACCTTCCGTACCCACGAGATCCCATCTTGGGGCCTGTTCCAGAGCTCCGCCGGAGGGGGACATCATCACGGAGGGCTTCTACATCATCCTAGCCCCTCCGATGAAGTGTGAGTAGTTTACCTCAGACCTTCGGGTCCATAGTTAGTAGCTAGTTGGCTTCTTCTCTCTTTTTGGATCTCAATACAATGTTCTCCCCCTCTCTCGTGGAGATCTATTCGCTGTAATCATCTTTCTGCGGTGTGTTTGTTGAGATCGATGAATTGTGGGTTTATGATCAAGTCTATCTATGAACAATATTCGAATCTTCTCTGAATTCTTTTATGTATGATTGGTTATCTTCGCAAGTCTCTTCGAATTATCAATTTCGTTTGGCCTACTAGATTGGTCATTCTTCCAGTGGGAGAAGTGCTTAGCTTTGGGTTCAATCTTGCGGTGTCCTTTCCCAGTGACAGTAGGGGCAGCAAGGCATGTATTGTATTGTTGTCATCGAGGATAACAAGATGGGGTTTTTATCATATTGCATGAAACTATCCCTCTACATCATGTCATCTTGCTTAAGGCGTTACTCTGTTTTTAACTTAATACTCTAGATGCATGCTGGATAGCGGTCGATGAGTGGAGTAATAGTAGTAGATGCAGGCAGGAGTCGGTCTACTTGTCTCGGACATGATGCCTATATACATGATCATACCTAGATATTCTCATAACTATGCTCAATTCTGTCAATTGCTCAATAGTAATTTGTTCACCCACCGTAGAATACTTCTGCTCTTGAGAGAATCCACTAGTGAAACCTGTGGCCCCCGGGTCTATTCTCATCATATGAATCTCCATCCCTTTATTATTGCTTTGCTTTTTTACTTTGCCTTTTACTTTTCACCTTGCATCTCTATATCAAAAATACCAAAAATATTATCTGTCATCTCTATCAAATCTCACTCCCATAAGTGATCGTGAAGGGATTGACAACCCCTAATCACGTTGGTTGCGTTGAGCTATTTGTTTTGTGTAGGTACGAGGGACTCGCGCGTAGCCTCCTACTAGATTGATACCTTGGTTCTCAAAAACTGAGGGAAATACTTACGCTACTTTGCTGCATCATCCTCTCCTCTTCGGGGAAATCCAACGCAGTGCTCAAGAGGTAGCAAGAAGAATTTCTGGCACCGTTGCCGGGGAGGCTTACGCAAGGTCAAGTTAAGATTTGGACTCCCGACAATGAGCCAATTTCTGGCGCCGCTGCCGGGGAGTCTGCGCAAAAGTCAACATACCAAGTACCCATCACAATCCTTATCTCTCGCATTACATTAGTTGCCATTTGCCTCTCGTTTTCCTCTCCCCCGCTTCACCCTAGCCGTTTTATTTGCCCTCTCTCTTCAGTTGCCTTTTTTCTCGCTTGCTTGTCGTTATGTCTGAAATTGGGGAAATTATTGCTGACATGGACAGTAATAATAACTTGGAAAATTCTGATGCTCCGGCTGAAGAACCCCCTACCTTACATACAAAAAGATTTTGAATTGGTAGCGGTAATATTATTGGAAAAGGAGTTATTCAAGATTTCTTTACTTGTGTCGGTGCTTTGCCTTCTATGGGCAGTTCTATTCTCCATAGAACTAGTAGTCTTGCGGACGCTATTGCCATGCTTATCATTGAACTTGAAAGGCAATTTATGCATGTGCATCCTTCAATACAAAGGATTTTTCTAGAATTTTCCAATATCAAGCATTCCTCTGTTAAGTGTGCCGTTACAATCTATTTGGCTCATGAATTCAGATTTATCATAAAAGAGGCCAAAGAAATCTTTGCGCATTATAGGGTGGACGCTGGTCGTCCTCCCATAGAATCTATCCTCTTTGATCAAGAAGAAATAATGCGTTTTCAATCTATTGACTACGTTGCTTTTAATGAAAATCTTAGAAAAAAGGTGCCTGCCAATATTTTAATTGATAGAATCTCTGAACTTAATGATGATTTGGCTATTCGAAATAATGAGCTAGGATACTCTCTTGAGTATAGGCTCACAAAGTTCTGTCAAAAGGATGGTTATAATGATGAATTGGTTGTGCAATACGAAGGGCCGAAAGAGGAACCTATACCTCCTAAAATTGATCTTGGGGATTTTTGCCCTATTAAATTTAGCCCTTTTGATTACTTTTGCTTGCCTCAAAGAAAACTTGCTGCCGAATGTAGGGAGTATGAAATGAGTTTCACCGATCTATCTTATTACTACGGCACTACCCAGATCTATCCTCGCTTTTATGCCTAGCTAGGGGCGTTAAACGATAGCGTTTGTTGGGAGGCAACCAAATTTTATTTTAGTTTTTTTTGTTTTTGCTTCTGTTTAGGAATAAATAGTCCATCTACCTCCTGTTTAGATGTGTTTTTGTGCTTTAATTAGTGTTTGTGCCAAGTTAGACCTATAGGATCTTCTTGGATGATAGTTATTTGATCTTGCTGTAATTTCCAGAAACTTTCTGTAAACGAAAACAATTGTTAAAAATCACCAGAACGTGATAAAATACTGATTCCAATTGATTCTGATCAATAAACAAATTGTCTAGGTCTTCCTATTTTGGTAGATGTTTTGGAGTTCCAGAAGTTTGTGTTAGTTACAGATTACTACAGACTGTTCTGTTTTTGACAGATTCTGTTTTTCGTGTGTTGTTTGCTTATTTTGATGAATCTATGGCTAGTGAAATAGTTTATAATCTATAGAGAAGTTGGAATACAGTAGGTTTAACACCAATATAAATAAATAATTAGTTCATTACAGTACCTTGAAGTGATCTTTTGTTTTCTTTCGCTAACGGAGCTCACGAGATTTCGGTTGAGTTTTGTGCTGTGAAGTTTTCAAGTTTTGGGTGAAATCTTTTGATGGATTATGGAACAAGGAGTGGCAAGAGCCTAAGCTTGGGGATGCCCATGTCACCACCAAGATAATTCAAGGAAACCAAAAAGTCAAAGCTTGGGGATGCCCCGGAAGGCATCCCCTCTTTCGTCTACTTCCATCGGTAATTCTACTTGGAGCTATATTTTTATTCACCACATGATATGTGTTTTGCTTGGAGCGTCTTGTATTATTTGTGTCTTTGCTTGTTAGTATGCCACATTCATCCTTGCTGTACACACCTTTTGAGAGATCCATACATGAATTGGAATTTGATAGAATACTCTATGTGCTTCACTTATATCTTTTGAGCTATATAGTTTTGCTCTAGTGCTTCACTTATATCTTTTAGAGCACGGTGGTGGATTTGTTTTATAGAAACTATTGATCTCTCATGCTTCACTTAGATTATTTTGAGAGTCTTAAATAGCACGGTAATTTGCTTAATAATAATAATATGCTTGGTAATCAAGATTTGTAAAACTTTCTTTTGAGTGCGTTGAATACTAAGAAAAGTTTGATGCTTGATAATTGTTTTGAGATATGGAGGTGATAATATCAAAGTTTTGCTAGTTGAGTAGTTGTGAATTTGAGAAATGCTTGAGTTGAAGTTTGCAAGTCCTGTAGCATGCACGTATGGTAAACGTTATGTAACAAATTTGAAACATGAGGTGTTATTTGATTGTCGTCCTTATGAGTGGCGGTCGGGGACGAGCGATGGTATTTCCCTACCAATCTATCCCCCTAGGAGCATGCGCGTAATGCTTAGGTTTTTTATGGCTTGTAGATTTTTGCAATAAGTATATGAGTTCTTTATGACTAATGTTAAGTCCATGGATTATACGCACTCTCACCCTTCCATCATTGCTAGCCTCTTCGGTACCGTGCATTGCCCTTTCTCACATTGAGAGTTGGTGCAAACTTCGCCGGTGCATCCAAACCCCGTGATATGATACGCTCTTTCACACATAAACCTCCCTATATCTTCCTCAAAACAACCACCATACCTACCTATTATGGCATTTCCATAGCCATTCCGAGATATATTGCCATGCAACTTTCCACCATTCCGTTCATCATGACGCATTCATCATTGTCATATTGCTAGCATGATCATGTAGTTGACATAGTATTCGTGGCAAAGCCACCGTTCATAATTCTTTCATACATGTCACTCTTGATTCATTACATATCCCGATACACCGCCGGAGGCATTCATACAGAGTCATACTTTGTTCTAGTATCGAGTTGTAATCGTTGAGTTGTAAATAAATAGAAGTGTGATGATCATCATTTAATAGAGTATTGTCCCAAATAAAAAAATACTAAAAAAGAAAGGCCAAATAAAAAAAGAAGGCCCAAAAAAAAGAAAAAAATATAAAATAAAAAGGGGCAATACTATTATCCTTTTTTCCATGCTTGTGCTTCAAAGTAGCACCATAATCTTCATAATAGAGAGTCTCTTGTTTTGTCATTTTCATGTACTAGTGGGAACTTTTCATTATAGAACTTGGCTTGTATATTCCAACGATGGGCTTCCTCAAATGCCCTAGGTCTTCGTGAGCAAGCAAGTTGGATGCACACCCACTTAGTTTCTTTTGTTGAGCTTTCATACATTTATAGCTCTAGTGCATCTGTTGCATGGCAATCCCTACTCCTTGCATTAACATCAATCGATGGGCATGTCCATAGCCCGTTGATTATCCTCATTGATGTGAGACTTTCTCCTTTTTTGTCTTCTCCACATAACCCCCATCATCATATTCTATTCCACCCATAGTGCTATATCCATGGCTCATGCTCATGTATTGCGTGAAGGTTTATAAGTTTGAGATTATTAAAGTATGAAACAATTGCTTGGCTTGTCATCGGGGTTGTGCATGCTGAGAGCATTCTTGTGTGACGAAAATGGAGCATGACTAAACTATATGATTTTGTAGGGATGAACTTTCTTTGGCCATGTTATTTTGAGAAGACATAATTGCTTAGCTAGTATGCTTGGAGTATTATTATTTTTATGTCAATATGAAATTTTGTCTTGAATCTTTCGGATCTGAATATTCATACCACAATTAAGAAGATTTGCATTGAAATTATGCCAAGTAGCACTCCGCATCAAAAATTCTCTTTTTATCATTTACCTACTCGAGGACAAACAAGAATTAAGCTTGGGGATGCCTAATACGTCTCCAACGTATCCATAATTTTTGATTGCTCCATGCTATATTATCTACTGTTTTGGACTATATTGGGCTTTATTTTCAAATTTTATATTATATTTGGGACTAACCTATTAACCGGAGGCCCAGCCTAGAATTGATGTTATTTGCCTATTTCAAAGTTTCAGAGAAACAGAATATCAAACGGAGTCCAAACGGAATGAAACCTTCGGGAACGTGATTTTCTCATCAGACAAGACCCAGGAGACTTGGACCCTCTGTCAAGAAAGCCACGAGGCGGTCACGAGGGTGGAGGGCACGCCCCCCTAGGGCGCGCCCCCTACCTCGTGGGCGCCTCGAAGCTCCACCGACGTACTTCTTCCTCCTATATATACCTACGTACCCCCAAACGATCAGATATGGAGCCAAAAACCTAATTCCACCACCGCAACCTTCTGTACCCACGAGATCCCATCTTGGGGCCTGTTCCGGAGCTCCGCCGGAGGGGGCCATCATCACTGAGGGCTTCTACATCATCCTAGCCCCTCCGATGAAGTGTGAGTAGTTTACCTCAGACCTTCAGGTCCATAGTTAGTGGCTAGTTGGCTTCTTCTCTCTTTTTGGATCTCAATACAATGTTCTCCCCCTCTCTCGTGGAGATCTATTTGATGTAATCTTATTTTTGCTGTGTGTTTGTTGAGATCGATGAATTGTGGGTTTATGATCAAGTCTATCTATGAACAATATTTGAATCTTCTCTGAATTCTTTTATGTATGATTGGTTATCTTTGCAAGTCTCTTCGAATTATCAATTTGGTTTGGCCTACTAGATAGGTCTTTCTTGCAATGGGAGAAGTGCTTAGCTTTGGGTTCAATCTTGTGGTGTCCTTTCCCAGTGACAGTAGGGGCAGCAAGGCACGTATTGTATCGTTGCCATTGAGGATAACAAGATGGTGTTTTTATTATATTGCATGAAACTATCCCTCTACATCATGTCATCTTGCTTAAGGCGTTACTCTGTTTTTAACTTAATACTCTAGATGCATGCTGGATAGCGGTCGATGAGTGGAGTAATAGTAGTAGATGCAAGCAGGAGTCGGTCTACTTGTCTCGGACGTGATGCCTATATAGATGATCATACCTAGATATTCTCATAACTATGCTCAATTTTGTCAATTGCTCAACAGTAATTTCTTCACCCATCGTAGAATATTTATGCTCTTGAGAGAAGCCACTAGTGAAACCTATGGCCCCCGGGTCTATTCTCATCATATCAATCTCCATCACTTTATTATTGCTTTGCTTTTTTACTTTGCCTTTCACTTTTCATCTTGCATCTCTATATCAAAAATACCAAAAATATTATCTATCATATCTATCAGATCTCACTCCCGTAAGTGACCGTGAAGGGATTGACAACCCCTAATCGTGTTGGTTGCGTTGAGCTATTTGTTTTGTGTAGGTACGAGGGACTCGCGCGTAGCCTCCTACTGGATTGATACCTTGGTTCTCAAAAACTGAGGGAAATACTTACGCTACTTTGCTGCATCATCCTCTCCTCTTCGGGGAAATCGAACGCAGTGCTCAAGAGGTAGCTGGCCCGAACCTGGGTAAACATCATGTCCCTTGTCTCCTATAACCATCGATCCTAGGCGCACAGTTCGGGACCCCCTACCCGAGATCCGCCGGTGTTGAACCAACATTGGTGCTTTCATTGAGAGTTCCACTGTGCCGTCGACAAAAGGTTTGATGTCCACTTCAATCGTCCATAGTGACGCTGTCCAAGGAGAGACCTTCCTTCCTGGACAGATTTTCATATTCGGCGGCTTCGTACTGCAAGCTAACTCGCTTGGCCATCTGGAGCAGATCGATAGCTACGCCCCTGGCCATTAGGTCAGATTTGGAAGCTTGAACTACGTCGCGGATATCCGTGGAAACTTGATCTTCAATGTATTTGAGACTGCGGCGATCGCTCCCCTCGCTCCGATGAACATGACTTAAATCTGTCATCGAACCAGATTCAGGAGATGGTTCATGTAACTGCTACGGCCTTAGGTCCGGAGCAGATTGCACCATCAGAAGCCACAGAGTCTGCGGCGTTGGAGCCGCACACAGACTCAGCACCAGGGAATATCTGCGTCAACGAAATTCCAGACTCGTTTCCGGATATAAATTCTGAATCACATATGCCTACAGACACCGAGCTGGATCGTTCATCGATCTTCAAGTTCAGCGCCGCAGACGTCTTCCAACTCTCTCCCCTCGGCGATGTGCTAAACTCATTAAAAAGCCTGTCATTGGTGGGGGACTCACAACCGACTTATGTCCGGTTCGAGCTAGAGGCTGATAATGGAGAATTTCGCTTCCCGCCCGCCACCCACTTCATAGCCACTATCGAGGACTTAACCGACACGCCTGATTATGGCTCCGAAGACATCGACGGCACAGACGACGATGCCGACAAGGAGCAAGGCCAGGACCTGCCAGTCACCAGACGCGGGACGGCCACCCATTCGTACGACGAGTACATGGTCGATACACTTAAAAAAGCTTGCGACGATGATAAAGGAGATCCAATTGAGAATAAACCTCCTGAGACACAGTCTAAGTACCGGCGCCCTAAACGCCACTCCAAGTCACATCGCAGCAACGCTGGAACCGGAGAAAATAGTACTCCGGACGACACCGTAAACAATGAAGACCCTGTTGGAGCTAGATCCGAACAGGAGGAACTGGGAAACGGGCAAGCCAACCCCGATGAACCGGCCCTGCCCAGCGACAATTCGGAGGACGACAACTACTTTCCGCTCTCCGAAGATGAGGAAAGCCTCGGCGACGAAGACTTCATCGTACCTGAAGAGCCCCTCGAGCAGGAGCGCTTCAAGCGCAGGCTAATAGCTACTGCAAGGAGCCTGAAAAAGAAGCAACAACAGCTTCAAGCTGACCAAGACCTACTCAACGATAGATGGACCGAATATAACGCCCTCAATGCGGCTATATCTCCCACGTGTCGAGGCACGACTTAGAGGCATAACCGCATTGAAAGCAATGTCGCAAGTGAGGTAATCTTCACACAATCCATGTAATAAATAAAGGGGAAAGATACATAGTTGGCTTACAATCGCCACTTCACACAAGTACATAAATAACATCCATCATACAGATTACACTCAAGGTCCGACTACGGTACCAAAATGAAAGAAGACTACCCCAAATGCTAACAGATCCCCGGATCACCCAACTGGGCTCCACTACTGATCATCTGGAAAAGAAACATAGTAACGGCCACGTTCCTCGTCGAACTCCCAAGTGACCTCGGTCGCGTCATCTGCACTGACATCGTTGGTACCTGCAACTGTGGTGATAATATCTGTGAGTCACGGGGACTCAGCAATCTCACACCCGCGAGATCAAGACTATTTAAGCTTAAAGGTGGGAAAGGGGTTTGTGAGGTGGAGCTGCAGCAAGCGACTAGCATAAGGTGGCTACAGCGCAAAAGAGAGCGAGAAGAGAAGGCAAAGCACGGTCGAGAAACTAAAAGTGATCAAGAAGTGATCCTGAAACAACCTACGTCAGGCATAACTCCAACAACCGTGTTCACTTCCCGGACCCCGCCGAGAAGAGACCATCACGGTTACACACGCGGTTGATGTGTTTCAGTTAAGGTCAACTTCGGGTTCTCTACAACCAGACATCAACAAATTCCCATCTGCCTCATAACCGCGGGCACGGATTTCGAAAGATAATACCCTGCAGGGGTGTCCCAACTTAGCCCATGATAAGCTCTCACGGTCAACGAAGGATATTCCTTCTACCGGGAAGACCCGATCAATCTCGGAATCCCGGACTACAAGACATTTCGACAGCAATAAAACAAGTCCAGCAAAACCGCCCGGTTGTGCCGACAAATCCTGATAGGAGCTGCACATATCTCGGTCTCAGGGCACATCCGGATAAGTCAAGCTACGAGTAAAACCAGCCCTCGAGTTGCCACGAGGTGGCCCCGCAGGTTGCTCGGTTCGGGCCAGCACTTAGAGAAGCACTGGTCCGGGGGGGCTAAAATAAAGATGACCCTCGGGCTCGCGAAAACCCGGGGGAAAAAGGGTAGGTGGTGGCAAATGGTAAAACCAATGTTGGGCCTTGCTGGAAAAGTCTTATTCAAAGCGAACTGTCAAGGGGGTCCCATAAATCACCCAACCGTGTAAGGAACGCAAACTCCGGGAACATAAAACCGGTATGACGGAAGCTAGGGTGGCAAGAGTGGAACAAAACACCAGGCATAAGGCCGAGCCTTCCACCCTTTACCAAGTATATAGATGCATTAATTAAATAAGAGGTATTGTGATATCCCATCAAGTAAACATGTTCCAACAAGGAACAACAAGTCCATGTTCCAACAAGGAACAAACTTCATCTTCACCTGCAACTAGCAACGCTATAAGAGGGGCTGAGCAAAGCAGTAACATAGCCAAACAACGGTTTGCTAGGACATGGATGGTTAGGGGCTGACATGGCAATATAGGAGGCATGATATAGCAAGTGGTAGGTTTCGCAGCATAGGCATAGCAAAAGAGCGAGCAATCTAGCAAGCAAAGATAGAAGTGATTTCGAGGGTATGGTCATCTTGCCTGCAAGGTTCTCAGAGTTGTCGAAAGCTTGGTCCTCGAAAGCATTCTCAACGGAATCCTCATTCACGTACTCGTCTCCCGGCTCTACCCAAGACAAGAGAACAAGCAAAGGAACCAATATCAACCACGATGCAATGCGCAAGCAACATGATGCAAAACAAGGCATGATATGCGAGAGGTGATATGCAATGCGAATGCATGCTCCGGAAGGACAAGGATGAACAGGGCATAATCTTGGCAAACCAAGCATTCCACTGGATAGGTGAGGTGATTTCGGTTGAAATCGATATAAAGAACACCGGAATCGGATGCACGGTTTGCAAATGGCAAGCGATACAAGAATGACACGAATCTGCCATAAACAGCATGATGCTACTTAGCAAGCAACAATTAATTAAGCTACTGCACCCAAACATGGCAACAAAGCATATGAAAGTAACCTACACAAGATGCACGACAAAATATGAACACTGAGCTATGGCTCAATCCCATCATAACAGGTCCAAACCATCATGGCAAAAGTGCACAAGATAACAGGTTCTCAGACTTAGTGAAATTAACAACATAGCAGAAAACTAACATCAGGATGACATGTTCAGAGCAACGAAACAACATGCTAAAGGTTCAGAACATAGCAAAGAAAGACATGGCATGAATCTACTCATAGCACTTGACAAAATTCCATTACTGACCATAAGCCAAAAAGGATCAGAGAATATGATTACACCCATGTCAATTAAGCAAGTTTCATTACAGGTTACAGACTTAGCAGAAAACTGGACATGTCAAAAACAGATAACGACTAGGCATGTTCGTGAGCTCGATGCACTCACTACAGAGCATTGCATGATAGACTAAGCATACATACATCAAGAAGACATGGCATAGTAACAATACATGTCAAGGATAACATCATATCATGCAAGGATCAACTACACCAAGCTTGGCAAAATCGAATAACACGTAAACAATCTGCCAGCAACATTTTGAAGCAAAAGTAGAGCTCGATTGACTCAAGCTATGGCACTCCATAATTGCAAAAAAAGGCATGTATGGATAGAGAAAATACTCAAGTTCAAAACTCCCTTACTGATCATGCTCAAATTATGTACGGATCTCTCAGAAACAACATGAATGCATGGCATGAAAATAACAGCAGTCAGGGACTTAGTGAAATCGCTAAGTCTCTGAAATCAGCAACATCAGGTGACCTAGTTTGCATGCTTGTGCTAGTCACCACATAGATCACAAAAATACATGGAAAAATTCTCTGGAAAGGTAACATGGCATATTACAAAACTCATGTAGGACTCAACTTCATAGGAGGTACACATCAATCATGGCAAAAATGACAAAACTGCATGTTCAGATAAGATCCAGCAACTAACATCAACTAGCCCTCTTCTAACAGCATTTCGGGCATCAAGATGACCTCAAATGAAAATGATGCAATGGAATAAAATGATTCACTCCACGAGGCGAACAAACAGACATCTTATACGCGCGAAACGGAGCTACGGATGCGAAGTTATGGCATGACGAACATGTGAAGACAAAGCAACAATATGAGGACTTAGAAGAATTTCGGATCCGAGGGGAAAAGTCAACCCGGTGGCTGGATCCAGATCTGGGCTCCGGCGGGCCCGCGAGCCGAGACGGGGCCGGCGACGGCGACGCGGCAGGACGGCGTGGAGGCGGCGGGACGGCGCGGAGGCGGCGGGATGGCGCGGAGGCGGCGGCGGCGGCGAGCTGCGGCGGCGCGGGGCGCGGATCCGGCGCAGCGCGGGCGGAGGCGGCGGGAGCGAGCAGCGGGCGGCGCGCTCCGGCGGAGGGCGAGGCGGCGGCGCAGGGCGCGGAGGCGGGCGGCGGCGCGGGAGCTCGGCGCAGGGCGCGCGGCTCCGCGGGAGGGGCGGCGGCGGCGGGCCGCGGGGGCCGGCCCCGGGCCCGGGCGGGCCGGTGCGGTACGGGCGGCGGGGCGCGACAGGTGGCACGCCCTGACTGGGCGCGGGCGGCGGCGCGGGCGTGTCCGGCGCGGACGGACACGTCCGGCGGCGGCGGGGCGGATTTGGACTAGGGTTAGGGGTGTTTTGCCCGCAAATGGAGGAGGGGGAGGCCTTTTTATAGATAGGAGGAGCTAGGAAGCTCCAAATGGAGTGCGGTTTTCGGCCACGCGATCGTGATCGAACGGCGGAGGACATGGGAGTGACTTAGACGGGTTATTGGGCTGTTTTGAAGGGGTGTTGGGCTGCAACACACACGAGGCCTTCACGGTTACCCGGTTAACCGTTGGAGTACCAAACGAACTCCGATTGACCCGAAACTTGACAGGCGGTCTACCGGTGCTATACCGAGGCCACATGTCAAGCCTCGGTCCATTTCGAGAATGTTTAATACCCGCTCACAAAGAAATGCAAAAGGGGACACCGGGGGAGATAGGAGCGCCGGATTGCAAAACGGACAACGGGGAAAATGCTTGAATTTATGAGACGAACACGTATGCAAATGCGATGCACATGATGACATGATATGAAATGCATGACATGACCAAAATTCAAAACGGAGAGAACCCAACCACGGAGGGAATATCATAACACATAGCCGGAAATGGCAAGAGTTGGATTACAAATATGGCAAGTTACATCTGGGGCGTTACACCGAAGTCCTGGTCACCGAAGAATAAGGCCTTAGCGGCTTATCCAAAAGCTACCCGAAGCATGGATTGCTGCATCAATTCGACGACGAGGCATTGGAGCCCGTACCATCATCACACAATGCGGCTGGTCGCCGACAACTCTATTCGGATAAAGAGGCAACTCAAGCCGAACACCAGACTGCCCCACCTTGCCGTAAAGGCAAGAACAATGCAGCTCATGATTGTCTAGACGACCTACAGCAGGACTTGGACAGTAGAGCAGGACACGCAAGACCGATCTACAGATCGCGAAGGCATGCCTCGACACGCGATGATGGCTACCTATTTGGACGTGACAAACCTAGCCGCGCCCGAGCCAAAAACCGCAAATGGACTCCTACGGAGTTACGTCGCAGTGCGGCCCAACATAGAGGCGCCGCAGACCCGCTTTGCTTCACCGATGAAGTAATGGATCACGAATTCCCCGAAGGATTCAAACCCGTCAATATCAAATCATACGACGGAACAACCGATCCTACGATATGGATAGAATATTTTATCCTCCATGTCCATATGGCTCGTGGGGACGACCTCCATGCCATTAAATACCTCCCACTAAAGCTAAAAGGGCCAGCTCAGCACTGGTTCAACAACCTGCCTGAAAATTCCATAGGCAGCTGGGAGGACTTGGAAGAGGCCTTCCTCGATAACTTCCAAGGAACATATGTCCGGCCACCGGATGCCGATGACCTAAGTCACATTGTCCAGTAGCCCGGAGAGTCAGCCAGGAAGCTCTGTACTCGGTTCTTAGTCAAAAAGAACCAAATCGTCGACTGTCCGGACGTGGAAGCCCTAGCAGCTTTCAGACACAGTGTCCGGGACGAATGGCTTGCACGCCACCTCGGCCAAGAAGGACCTAAATCCATGACAGCCCTCACTGCTCTAATGACCCGCTTTTGTGCGGGAGAAGACAGCTGGCTCGCTCGTAGAAGCAACAGCGCCAGCGACCCGGGCACTTACGAAATCCGTGACGGCAACGGCAAGCCACGACGAAACAAATACAATAGTCGCAATGATAATGTAAGATCACGCGACACAGCGGTCACCGCCGGATTCAGCAATCCCAAGCCCAACCAACGGAAGAAGCCATTCAGGGCGAAACTACACGAACCATCCAACCTAGACAGGATATTGGACCGACCCTGCCAGATTCACGGCCATCCTAATAAACCAGCTAATCATACTAACAGAAACTGCTGGGTCTTTAAACAGGCCGGCAAGCCCAACGCCGAACACAAGGGGAGGAGGCCGCTAGGCGACAGGGATGACGGAGAGGTTCACCAACGAAATACCGGGGGTCAAAAGCAATATCCACCCGAGGATCAACTACTCCCGGAGCGAAAATAGCAGTTCGGCTTCCGCCGCCCACCTCGTACACCTGCAAAATTTGTGCCGCGCATACATCACTACGCACTCAAAATACCATGGGCATTGGCGGAAGCACACTACTGACAAGCCTGCAAGCATCCTCGTAACATTTTTTATCCATTTTCTTTTTATTTCTTCCTTCACTATCTCTTAGAAACAAGTGACGAACAGGACAAACATCTGAAACTGGCTCTATCAGAGTTCAGATCTGTATAATCACCTAAGGGGCTACCTCCATCAAGGATTTCCCCCGCCGAGGACTGGTGGCGCAGACGTGCGACAGGAGGTCCAAAATAACTTTTTGTAGACCGCACTCTCTATTTTGAGCATGTACTATGCCTGTTCCTCCGCCTCCGACCCCGAGCATGTCAAATAGCCGGGAGGATGGCTTTTATATATATAATAAATAATCATTGGCATATCGCTCAGCTCCCAGTATCCGAATTAATCATCCATGTTGTTTCACCACTAAATACGGCTCCCATGGTTGTTTCATAGACATACCTTGGCATAACTTGCCAGGGGCTTGGTATGGGAATAAATGAGTTGCCAGCAAAATCCCGAACAGCTCTATAGCGTACTTCAGCGTCGCAAGTTTGGCCTTATATGCATCAGCTCCGAATCATTGTCTCGGGTCAATAGTTGGGTTGCCCGGCTCCTGTGCTTGCTACCCTACGTTCCGCTCTATCGGCTAGGGTAGTAAAGGGAGAACTACAGTGATTGTGCTTCCGGTTCATCTGGTCAAGCACCTCGGTAGAGAAAGCCGAAAACTGACTGTCATGATGTGGCGAGAGCTGGTCAACCACTTGGCGACTTCTTGGAATCTTTGGCGATCCTCCGTGTCACACGAAGGATCTTTTTCAGATCAAATATGTAAGGCACCATACGCCGCATACATACTAGGGGCTATATCGTAGTCCCACCATAAAACTCCTATGGCTAAGTGAAACTGTTAACGCCCTATAGTCTGATTGCCTGGTTCGCTGCATTATGACCTCCCTCATGGACCAATATGTTGGATAAAGAGTGATGAAATGCTTTTCCGAACACCCCCGTACTTCCAACGAGGGGGCTGAAGCCGACGACTAGAAAACTTTCAGATTATATTAAAACAGCCGTGTAGGAGGAATTCAAGCTTTCGAGCAAAACATAAAAATAGATTAACTATAAAATTGTCTTTACAATTCTAATACACCTCACTCGAACATTATGTCTTTCGAGCACTGGCCCTCTATCAAGCGGGCGGCCTCTAGGACGTCTTCAAAATACTGCCCTGGTTCCGGACGTTCCTCGCCTGTGGGTGGACTCTTTGCCGCAACATCGATGGCCTTCATCTTCCCCCAGAACGTCTTGACTCGGGAAAAAGCCATGCGTGCACCCTCAATGCATGTTGACCGCTTCACAGCGTCGATACGCGGCACCGTGTCAACAAGTCTCTGCACCAAACTGAAATAACTATTCGGAATAGGCTCGGTTGGCCACAACCGGATTATGACATCCTTCATGGCAGCGCCGGATATCCTATGAAGTTCGGCCCATTGGGACATCTGTTTATTGAGCAACAGAGGGCGCTTTGATGCACCAAACTGCGACCAAAAAAGCTTCTCCGTTGCATACCCATCTCGCGCTTGGTAATACTGCGCCGCATCGAAAGAACTCTTCGGCAAGTCCAAGAACTCATCCGGAGAACTCCACACTTGGTTAAGTTGAGCATAGTTCGGGTCACCGAGCTTAGCTTGCAGTAGAAAGGGCTTTCCAGCCGCAATCTCCCTAGCCTGCCGAACCTCCTCATGGGCTGCTCTGGATTTCGATCGCGCTTTCCTTGCCTCTTGTAAGGCCTTGTTCAGTTCAGCCATTAAGGCTTTATTCTCCTTCTCCATAAATTCACAGCGGCCAATGGCATTTTCCAGTTCGAGCACCACTGTGGATATCTTCTCCTCGTCTTGGCGCCGTGCAGCTTGTTTGGCTTTTAGCTCAGCCGATGCCTTTTCGGCAGCAGCATTGCTATGCCGGGCCTTCTCCTTGGCCCAGGCCAGCTCCGCTCGAAGAACTTCAACAGCGGCAACACCATTTGTAGCCACGCATATTCCAGAATATAGATTTTATCATCGTGCTTATACCACAGCAATGTATGGGGATTGCCCCGAATACATACCTTGCGACTCGTCAAGACGCATATTGATTAATGCAAGATCATCCCTTGCCACATCAAGCTTCTGCTGCAGCTCGGCAATTTCCATAGTCCGGGAAGTGGCCAAGGGGGAAGCATCCTGT
The DNA here is from genome assembly GCA_032464435.1 of Aegilops umbellulata. Classification (NCBI taxonomy): domain Eukaryota; kingdom Viridiplantae; phylum Streptophyta; class Magnoliopsida; order Poales; family Poaceae; genus Aegilops; species Aegilops umbellulata. The sequence continues at coordinate 330,472,509 of CP136060.1, forward strand.
GTTCAAGTTCATCAGGTTAGTCCTCCAACGATCCTTTTCGATCCTCTGTTTGCTTCCTAGTGGAAGACAAACCGAGTCTCAGGGGCTACTACCTATACACAAGCGCATCTTTGCAAATGAAACACAGCTAAAAACATTATGTCAAAACCTCGAAGCCCTTCAGTAGGCTCATGAAGGCTTCATTTAATCCGCTCTTCGCGGACAAAATCTTCTCAATCACTGTACCCATCAAGGTACACTGTTCCCCCGAGACAGATGCTTTCCGCAACATGTCCCGCAATATATCCAGAGTCTCCGGGCCTCCGGAAGCCGCTCTAGGAGCATAACCATCCTTTGAAGGAATTTATTCACCCGTCTCCAGAATCACTGTCGGCTGCGAGCCAGACAGTCTGGGGCCTTTGTTATCATCAGCCCAGAATCCCGGATGGTCGGAGATCCACCTTCGGGTACTATCTCTATTGTCCCCTGCGTAACTTGTTGATTAAGAGGGACCCTCCGCGATGACACTTCAGAGTCATCCGCCTTATTGGGCGAGGAGGTTGGAGGAGGCGTCTCGCTCTCCATCATCTCTGGGAGGAGACTTCCTAAAGAAGAGGATCGCCCAGAAAAATTCTGTGCCGACCTGTAAAAATGCATGAACGCGTTACATATATATCTTCGGTAACAGCAACGGAGCGGGACGCTATCAAAGTACTCCGGATTCACTTACGGTTTGGCCGAGGGCTTGTCCCCTTGTTGGAGATGTTCAACGGTGTCGCTTTCCAAACCCAAGCCGCTTGATGGTGGCATCTTGCCCTTCTCGGAAGACCGCCCCTCCCAATCTTTGGAGGTGGCCCTTTTCCTCCTGCTTGGAGAAGGGATACTGGGTCCTCTTTCACCTCTGTCTTCAGGCGAGGAAAGGTCGATTTCTCCAGACTCAGTGTCCAACTCACCTCTGGAACCAAGGTCATCTTGGGTCTTCTCACTCTCCTCTTTACCCTCCCTTACCGGCGCCTGGTATGGTGCTGAGGCCAGCATCCTTGTTAGCACGGGAGTAGCTGAGCCTTCGGGAAGGGGAGCCAGACACCTAATCCATTCCACCTTCTTTATCTTGCCCTGAAAAAGGATGATTATGTCAGTATCTTGCCACTGAGTATCTGATTATGAGGTATCCGGCAAACTGGTACTTACCGGGGTATCCGGATGGTTACAGTCTAGGCCGACATCTCGGTGGTGTCCGACCATTGCCTTTGTTTTCCGAAGAATAATCTCCACATTCCTGCGTGTGTAGTGCCGAAGAAGTGCTGAAGAGTCCGCGACCCTTCTGGATTGAACTCCCACGGGCGAAGAGGCCATCGCTGGCACGGTAGGGTCCGACGAACTAGCATTACTTGAACGACATTGACGATATTGATGTCCCTCTCAATGAGGCTTCGGATGCGACTTTGCAGAGTTCGCACCTCATTCGTTGATCCCCAGTCCAACCCCTTATTAATCCATGATGCAAGTTGAATTGGGGGGCTGAATCGAAATGCAGGCCCAGCTGCCCACTTGGAGCCACGGGGCTCGGTGATATAGAACCACCCCTGCTGCCATAAATCGGAAGATTTGGCGAAGGATCCTTTCAGCCAAACAACGCTAGCAAGCTTGCTCACTGTAGCACCACCGCACTCAGCTTGCTCCCCCTCTATCACCTGCGGCTTCACATCGAAGGTCTTGAGCCACAAGCCGAAGTGTGGAGGAGTTCGGAGGAAGGCTTCGCACGTGACGATAAACGCCGAGATAAGAAGAATAGAGTCCGGGGCCAGATCATGAAAATCTAGCCCGTAATAGAACATGAGCCCACGGACAGAGGGGTTAAGTGCAAACCTTAACCCGCGGAGGAAGTGGGACACGAACACGACCCTCTCGTCAGATCTGGGGGTGGGAATAACATGCCCTCGGCAGGAAGCCGATGATGGATTTCTGCGGTCAGGTACCTCGCCGCCCGAAGCTTTGCAATATCTCCCTCCATGACAGAAGAAGCTACCCACAGGCCTTGACGGCTAGATCCGGACATGATTGGGGCTTGTGGCAACAGAAACCCGGGTGTTGGAACTCGGGGTAGCAGGGGTTGAGGAAGAAGCAAGCGTGAAAGAAAAATACGGGTTTGTACCCCTATATAAAGGCTTCCAATATCGACCGTCTCCTCCTAGGCCTAAAAAACTTGCCTGTTTCCAAGGAGTTGTACCCAAGCGACGGTTGGGTTACCTACGTCTGGGTTGACAGGAATCCCATAAAAAAGGGGAGACACGATCTCCGCTTGGATAAGACATGCCAATAAAACCACACCTTGAGACGTGGGACGACGGGCCAGCTAAAACGGTTTGAAAATAATGGCCTAGCAAGCGTGATGTCATATTACCAAAAAGTTGTCAGCGGATTGAACTCGTGAAATATTATATCCTCTGCAGTTGTGTATACAAGTCCGGATATCGTTACATCTGAAGACTATCTTGGAGTTCGGATAGAAGGGAACCCGCTTTGCAATGTCGAAGACAATCTGCACGCCGGACTCCTCGTCATTGAAGCCAGGTTCAGGGGCTACTGAGGGAGTCCTGGACTAAGGGGTCCTCGGGCGTCCAGCCTGTTATCCATGGGCCGGACTAATGGGCTGTGAACACATGAAGGCCGAAGACTGTACCCGTGTCCGAATTGGACTCTCCTTGGCATGGGAGGCAAGCTTGGCGACCAGCCGTGAAGATTCCTTCTTATGTAACTGACTCTATGTAACCCTAGATCCCTCCGGTGTCTATATAAACCGGAGGGCATGGTCCGGATAGCGGATATTCATGACCATAGTCATACAGGCTAGACTTCTAGGGTTTAGCCATTACGATATCGTGGTAGATCAACTCTTGTAATACTCATATTCATCAAGATCAATCAAGCAGGAAGTAGGGTATTACCTCCATAGAGAGGGCCCGAACCTGGGTAAACATCTTGTCCCCTGTCTCCTGTAACTATCGATCCTAGACGCACAGTTTGGGACACCCTACGCGAGATCCCTCGGTTTTGACACCGGCAGGAGGCGACTGGCATTGGTGCAAGGAAGCGGTCGACGGTGGCCATCCATGCTGCTGAGGGGGGGCACTGGCACCTGCGCGGGGACAGGCGCTGTCAACGGCGCGGTGGAGACATACGTGAGCACGGGCACCGGCACGGGCGCGCACGTTAGTGCACGCGCAGGCGCATGCGCTGGAAGGTGCACGGGCACCGGCACGGGCATGCGCGTCGGTGCACACGCAGGTGCAGGCGCTGGCAGGTGCACGGACACGTGAAAGTTGGCTTGGACCTCGTGGAACCCCGTGGCATCAAGCTCGGCGACAATGTGCGGCTCCCAGCCCATCAATGCCACGGAGATGGGCGCTGGTGCAGCCGGAATGGGAGCGGGGACAGGCGCGGCGTCTTCCCGCAAGGCCAGTTCAAGCTCGTCCCAAAGTGCCTTATGTTCTTGAGACTCCGTCTGGGTGTCTTCCTCAGGAAACTGGAAGACTAAGGGCATACCATCGTGATGCGGCATGGCGTACATTTAGGTCAGGCTGGTTGGAGGTAAACGACATGAGAATCGGAGAGGAAGAGAGAAGATTGTAGCGATACCGCATAGTGCAGAGAAGATTGTAGCGGCGTCGGCGACATTAAAAGTGGGAGAAGTTGGGACGAAGGTGGGTGGCCGAGCCTGGTCAAAGGGCTTGCCTCCCGGTGAGCCTGCATAGCGGTCTACTCACACGCCTCCTTGTCAACCGACGCAGCGGTCTGCTCGCACGCCTCCCGTTGACTCACACGCCTGCTCGGACGGCACCTGCTGATGAGAAGCGGGACTCGTGGCGGCACCTAAACACCCACGGTTTCAATAGTGGAAGCGTTCACCTTAACGTGACAGGTCTTTGTTCCAAAATACCTTGGCTCTTCATTTGTGCAACTTGTCATAAGTAGCTTGTCTCAAATTGAAGAAACAAATTACGAAGTAATGTTTGTGCCATATCACGTGACCATGCTCAGTTTCAAGAATTTATGGTCACTTTTGGATTTTATGAAATTTAAGATCCAGGATTCGAAACAATATCATAACCTGCATCATGCAATAAATTTTCAAGCCATACATCTGTCCTGTTGTATTTCTTAAGAAAGGATTTGGTCAATCATTTTGCTTAGTTAGACTTCAGACAAGTTATATATGCAGAGCAAAAGGTAATCCCTCTGTACCAGTGCATTGCCTGCTATATTAACTCAAGCACTAGGCATGAACAAACGGGCTCAATTATGTGTTCATCCTGGTGTAGTAGTAGTAGTAGTAGTAGTAGTAGTAGTACTAGTAGTACTAGGCAATGCAGTTGACGGGTGACCTTGGCGAGCGGTGACCGAGGGAATTGAACCGTGCTCGGCATAGTAGGTAACATTGTCTAGTTACTAAAACATCCCTCCGTTGTTCATTGGTAGTCATTATGGACTGGGGACATGAGGGGAATTTCCTAGGGCTGGAATTTTGGCCGCCAGATATTTCGACTCGAAACGCAGAGGCTCGACTGGTTGGGGTTGCCTAATGTGCGTACCACGCATGCCACCAGAAGGACACGAGCCTGGTTTCTTTAGGATCAACACAAGCCAAGGTCTGGCTGGTACGCCGTTGGGTCCTACCATTTGAGAATACGAAAGGAACCTTTTAAATTGCCGAACGAATCTATGTGTATTACAATGCCCGGATTTTCCTTGCAAATACTAATCTCAACGTGGTAACTGATTTATGACGAGTTGTTGAATTAGAGTGAGTTTGTGATATAGTGATCTCAACGTGGATTTCACATTTCATGGTATCCCTAGTAAGTTTTTCAATGCAAATTCAAATTTAAAAGATGAACAATATGGAGGTGGGAAAACTTTGTATGTATCAAGCATATGACCACACACACACACAAACACACACACACACACACACACAGAGAGAGAGAGAGAGAGAGAGAGACACCCACACACGAACACAACAACAATCCAATAAGTATAGTGCATCTATTTTTTCAAACCATGCATGTATGACACGAATTCAAAAATACTCCTTCTGTTCCTAAATATTAGTCTTTTAGAGATTTCAACAAGCGACTACATACGGAGCAAAATGAGTGAATCTACACTCTAAAATATGTCTATATGCATCCGTATGTGCCATTCCATTTGAAATCTCTAAAAATACTAATATTTAGGAACGAAGGGACTAAAATGTAAGACATGCATGGTCCTCAGTTCAATATCTAAAACGAACATGAAACTGAAACATGAATATTAAGTCTAGTACTATAGTACATGCAAATGTTGTGTTTAATTAGGCGGAGCTATGATTGTCGGGGGTCACCCCCCCCCCCCGACCTTTAGATAAAATTGTGAAGCTCTGTTTAGGGTTGTTTATATTTGTCCCCACCCTCCCAACCACCGATTGGTTGTGCACCCCCCACCCCTCCTCCCGGGGAGAATATCATGTGCCCCCATACCTTAGATGCTATATGCCGATACGAGTTGCTTGGATCTTGTAGATCTGAGATATAGCAGCTCACATGATGTCTTAATATTTTTACAGGAAACCTTGATGAGTTTGAGAATTGCACACAATTTGTACAAAAACTACTCAGATGCCCTTGGATCCCATATCCAACGACCTCGAAGCTTGTATCGTTGTAGCATCTAAGATGAAGGAGGACATCATATTCTCATGTATGTAAGAATATCATGTGCTACCACACCTTAGATGCTTTGGTGATACAAGCTCTTTGGAGCCGTTGGATTTGTGACCCAACACCTCCTCGGTGGTTCGAATGCTTTTTTGCCGAAAAGCCCCCAAAGAGTTCGGCCACTGCTTACAAGCACAAAGACTGCTCAAACACCATTGGATCTCAGATCAAACGACCTCGAAGCTCATATCACCGTAGCATCCAAGCTGCGAGAGCACCTTATGTTTTCTCGCACGGGAGAATATGAGGTGCTCCCGCACCATAGATTCTATGGTGATACGAGTCCACGGAGATCTAACGGCCCATAGTAGGAGGTTTGAATGTTTTTGCAATATACGGCTGAGAGAGTTTGGGAATTGCGCAGAGAGTACAAGTACTACACATGTGCCATCTGATAACTGATCATACGACCTAGATGCTCATATCACCGTAGCGGGTAAGCTACGGGGAGCACCTAATATGAGCAACGGGGAGCCGTTGCATCCAAGATGCAGCGGCACGCACGAGGCCTAAATGTTCTATTTGCAAAAAAACGTTTGGAGAGTCTGGAAATTGCACATAATTACAAAGACTACTCCCAAGCCATTGGATCTCACTTCCAATGGTGTAAAAACTCGTATCACCATAGCATCTAAGCTGCGGGGTGGATGTGATATTCTTTGCCGCTGTCATTTTTGTTCGTAAACTTGCAAAATACGTGTAACTCGTGTCGTTACTTGTCTAACCGCGCAAAGTGTTTGTTCAAAAAACCATCCTACACTGAAATATCAGAACAACACACGGGGGTCCCACTTGTCATTAATCAAATTTGGACCTAAAACTAACAAATCTGAAAGACGAGATTCGAACTGGCAACCTGGAATGCAAAGCGTAAATCGATAGCCTGAAACAACAACGGTTGTTGGCTTTGTCCCATAACTTGATTTTATACAGTATTACGTTGAGTAGATTAGAGGGAGTGCCTCGTCAACACGTGCATGACCGTTGACTCACTTACTAGTGGGTCCCAGATCTGCGATCTCTCTCTTCTCTCCATCGTCTAACCTTTGCACGGACACACACGAAGAGCGGCGCTAGCTTGCCGTGGTGTTATTATACCTAAAAAAGCTTGGAAAATAGAAGAATCGCCTAGAACAAGAGACGTTGTGGTTGGTCGAGACGGAGCTAACCACACCTATCCTCCGTGCCATGTTAGCATGATGAAGCTGTGTGGCTAGTGGGGTGTTTTTGACTGACTAGCTGGGTCCCAAGATCGAACCATAGGTACTACGTCTGATACAGTAAATTTTTACACGCACATTTTTCCTCCGTGCCGAGACATGGCACACCCTACCACGCGGTTTCGGGGTCCTCCCGGGTGGTGCACACATATATTCTTCCTGACGTGGGATGCCCTACCGCACGTTTTTGCCGAAGCAAGTAAATGATTCGTCAAATCACGAAAGACCACCTTTCCCGCCGAGTACATCAGTGAAGCACGATGGCTAGCTAGTTGGGCTAGTTCGACCGATTAGCTAGGCCGCCGCCACATTTGTTTTTTCACCCCTTTTTTTATCTACTTGCTGGCAGGTAAATTTAAATATCCACCACAGCGTTGCTCTGGTGTTTGAGTGCGGCTGGATTTTTAATTTTTTGATTGACGGGAGCAGGAGCGGCAGGATTTTTAATTTTTTGATTGACGGGAGCAGGTGCGGCAGCAATTAGTCACGATGACTCCGCCTGTAAAACCAACTGCTCCCTGATGTGAGAAGTCGTCGACTGGTGTTTTACCATGGTGAAAACCAAAAGATTCCCCGCTCCTCGGCTGGCTCCCTCCGCCTTCCCGTAGATTGCATTGCCTTTCAGACGTTTTGCCCCTGCATCACCAACGTCATGCGCCTCGAGAAGTAGAGGGACTTCGGTGGTGTTTAGGCGCCATCTGCATGGGCATGTCCATGTCTCGGTGCAACATGATCGTTGGATCAAACTCAGACGGTGCAGATCAGTCACTATAGCACAAAGCGTGTGGGTGTGTTTGGTTGCATTCTCATCTCAATATAGTTGTTTCCTCTTCGTGTATTTGTGTTAACCTACTAGTGTGGACTCATGCACCCTTCATACACCCTGCCTAACACTATTCGTGCTTCATATGGTTCATGTTTCGTGGAGTACTGTAGCACCGTACTCTCCGTGCGCTGTAGACCTAGTTCTGTTAACATTGATCTCACCGTTCATTCTTGACCGGACAGTCGAAAAAGCGGTACTATGTTACTACATTACTGTTCATATAGTTGACATGCGCACAACATCATTTGTTGTCGTCATATCTTACTACACTAGCAACAAGATTATGTAGTACTGGCGTACGAACCACTGCACATGCCTAGTAGTAGGAGCACTGTGTATGTCCAAGTGGCTGTCGTGTTTCGCACTCCTCCATTGTAAGAGTGGAAACGCTTGCTGTAGTCATTTTTTCTTCAGAAAAATAGTGGACACGCTCTACCGTGTGTATCCTCATCCAGCCATGCACTAAATTGCTCACTTTCGCCGATGTGTCGGCCAGCCAACATTGGGGTCCACCAGCCATGCACTAAATTACTCTGTAGTAGAGTGAAGGTAGATTACGCCGATCGAAGTGCAGCAGTAATGCCCAATGAGCCGTCAAATCACAAAACCCCCTCCTTTCAAGTAGTATGTTGGACGGACGAAGCAACCATCATTTCACTCTTCTCTCTCAGCTTCCTCTCTATCCAACTCGCTTCTTCCTCATCTTTTTCCTCATTTCTTCAAGAAAACCCCGACCTGCTTTCGCCATTGTTCTTCTCTCCCAAAGAAGGAAAGGTGAGCGCATCAATGGTGTTGATTCTAGCCAAGGCCCAGTCTTGCAACCCCGAGACTGATCCTATAACTCCCTCTCTTTTCTTCTTTTGGATTTGTGATTATGGTTTCTTTTCTTCTATTTCTATTTAATAGTTTCTTGATGGACGATGGAGCACCGGCCGAAGTGATGTCTATGGCTCTGGCCAAAACCATCGTGGCTCATGGTATGAAGAAGCGCAAGCACCCCGTCGAGACTACCGCAGACAAGCTCAAAGCCATCGCCCTATCCAAGCCCCCCTCTCCGGGATCCCTCATTAAGCAAGTCCAGGTAATATCTCTTCTTGACGATCTTTTTCTCGATCTTGATCGTGTTTTTTCATCTAACACGCAGTACTAGTACTGGTAGTACAACTTTTTGGGTGATCTTGCATGTGATTTTTGTGTGCCAAATGACGGTTCTAAATTGCTCTTTTGACTAAAACATGCGAGAGGTTGACACTGATTTCTTATAGATTACTTTCAACTACTCCCTCTGTCCCAAATTTCTTGTCTTAGATTTGTCTAGATACGGATGTATCTAATACTAAAATGTGACTTGGTACATCTGTATCTAGACAAATCTAAGACAAGAATTTTGGTACGGAGGGAGTACTTTATGAAAATCAATGCTACATTTGAAGAGGGTATACTTTCCTCAGTAACTTGTGTTATGGATGTTGCAAGTAATCCCTCTGCTCTCATGCCTTTGAAGACATGTTCTAGTGTCTTTGTTCACTCATTTCTATGCGTATATGTAGTCATATATGGAGTATAATATCGAAAATCATCTTATATTTCTGAACGGAGGTAGTAATAAAATATGGTTTCTGTTTAAATTAGAACCAGGTCCGCGGTGGAGATGAAGTTCTCAAAGTCATGTCGTGTGAACTGGAAGACCTAAGGATGAGTTCTAATGCTAAACTATCCAGCTGTTGTGTCCTTGTCGCCACGTGTCCTGAACTAGTGTTTTCCTGTAGCATTATTGCCATGCGTGTTCTCAAGGTTGTACTTGACCACAACAATTTCCTGGCTGTGCCTTTGATTACGAAGGGTGTGGTTCTTGTAAAGCTTCCCAACAAATCTAATGCAGCATGTCTTCATCATCATGTTTATGAGTGGAAAGACCACTCTATTAGGTTCTCCAAGGTTGACGAGATGGTGATGGTGCATGTAGACATCTCTCATGAAGTCCATGGCCTAGTCAGTTATGCGGGGTTCATCCGGTAGGTCGGTGGCAAGAAATAGTCTGCAGAGTTAAATTAGTGCAACTTTGCTTGTCTGTAGTAAGTACTATTGTTCAGTACTTGATTTGTGTTTGTGAACCATGTATTGTTTATTAGTGTTGCCGCTTTTGGTGTGTGGTCAGTCCTGATAACGGTCTATGTTAATGTCTGTCCACTCAATTCAGTTTGTATATTTTGAAGTATCCTGATCATCTTTTTTGTGAGGATTGTTTATCAATTATGGTTACACTCCAATATCTGTATGCGTTGCAGGGTTTATCACACCCACTAGGATTTCCAGTCCCATGGATGTTTGGTCCATACGATCTGTCACGACCTTTGGACTGTCCTACTTGTGGGAGTAGGCGGGGCCCCTGCATGCCACCCGTAGTTGGACGATCAATCTTCTGTTTAGTACTTCAACATAGTGATTTCCTGGTAAGGATTCACTCGTGTCACATCAAGTAAATCTTATTGATTTACTGTCTAAATCTTATTGATTTAATGTCATGTTTTCTTTCTTTTCCTGCAATTTTACAATGCATGTTTTGCCATGTGAAATTCATCACGGAATAAACCATTTGGTTTGCTCTATGATGGCTATTTTTGCAAGTTTCACTTCTTATGTCATGTAAGTAACGAAGGCACTGTCCAACACTTATATTACTAGAACAAATTGGATCAGTCTGTTGTCTGAGTACATGTTGAATCCCTATGATGAACTGCAGTTTGGTTTAACAAAAACGCCACAATTAGTCCTTCTTGCGTTTAAAAGAAATGAATAAAAAATCTTGATCACGGTCACGAAGCCTAGTCAAGTTACAAAGTTGATCATAGTAGACCAGACACGATCGCCGCTGTCTCGCACATCGGTACCACCTTCAGCAACGGATCGAGCACTGGTAGTTGCTCTAGCACTGACAGCGGCAGCAGCTCAGTCTGATCCAGCTGAGTATTGGGCACCGACCGCGTCAGTGGATCAGGCTGATCTACCGGAGGATCGGGCATCGACACCGGCACCTTCTCCGACACCGGCACCAGCTCTACAAGGAGCACCATCTCTGGCAGCAGCAGCGGCTTCGGCACCTACACCAACACTTGCACTTGCATCTGCTTCGGCCCGTGCAGTGGCAACCGAACGAGCAGTTGCACTGACAACAGACTAGGCTGCAGTTCGCACTTCATATACCAAAGTCCTTAAAAAAACCGACATGTCCACCTTCTTGGTAACCATTGGCCGCCCAAGTGTTTCGTTCTTTTTCTTTCCATGTTGTTTCGCATGATTCACTGTGTTGTTCTAACTGTTTGGGTGTGTCTTCTTGTTTGCAAACAGAGAATTCCTAGAGCAACGAGGGAGTCGTTCAACAATCCGGGCGACAACGGCCAAGTTTCTCTTACCATGTGCAGCCTTGGTGTGAATGAACCTGCTCAATATACCGTAAGTACAAAGGATGTTCGCATGATGATTGATGCTAAAGGATGGTCAAGGTTCAAATCTAAATCATATCTTGCGGTAGGGGATGATCTCAAAATTGAACTTTCTCGGAAAGGAGAGCTGGTCCAAATCAACTTCGAAATTCTTCAGTAGCAGCACGCAACTGCCGAACTGATCTGTCCTCCGAGAGATTTTGATGTAATAATCTGGCATGGTGAAACAAGTGTCCTATGTGTATAAGTAATACGATAGTATTATTTATCACATGGTATATCGTTGATAGAATTGCAACTCTCATTGCTGGTTAGGAACTGTCGTTCGATTTCATTCCAACAGTTGCCATGCTTTATTCAATTTTGTGTATTCGCCTTGCGACAGCATGTAAAACTAGCGCCGTACTAATCGCTCGCAATATGAAAAGCGCTGAGGTAGAACACATGGGCCCCCAAACATGCAGGGTGGGCCTGCAACCCAAAGTCCATAACCATGAGCATGTCTGAGTATTATATTCTCAGCTGAACCCCCATAATGCCCATGTGTTGCACGTAACATCAAGATGCATTTGTATGAGTATTTTGTCTTGTGAGAGAAAAGGATGAACGAGGGAAGGCCTTATTTTCAAATGTGGAGAGGTGTGTGGGTACCTTTTTGCAAAATTGCCATAGTTTCCTTCCTATCCGTCAGATATAAATCGGACGGCCTATATTGCAGGATGGTAGCACACCATCATCACCAACTCGTCTATACTGTGTTGAAAACAACTCTGTTTTTATAATTATATATGTTATATATATTCCCCTTGATTTTTGTTATGTATAAAGTTGTGATATAAAAGATTTGTATATTTCTTTATAGAGGGAGTATCTCTTTGTCAAAAATATATTTTTGTGTAACTAGTTACTCCTGTCTTTCTACTTCCTTTCGCTGATATATGGGGCATCCGTCAACGGGGTCCATGTGCCATATGCACAAATTAGAGTGCACAATTGCACGGTAGACACACCCCGGTCGTAGCGCCACAGTAATGCCCAATGAGCCTTCAAATCACAACCCCCCTCCAGCTTTAGCAGTAAGCTGGACGGACCAAGCGGCAATATTTCACTGGGCCCGAATCTCGTTCTCCCTCATCTGCTTATTCAGAGAAAAACCCCTCTCGGTGATTGCATAGGGTTTTCTCATAGAGAACCAGGTACAAATTCTTCATCCATCCCCGATAAATCCAAGTCCCTTAGTCGCGGGTAATCCTAGGATGGCAGCCGCCGCCGTTGATGCATTTTTTTCCTACTGAATCTAGTGTGTTTCATTTGCAGTGCCCAAAGTGCGAGGACCCTATAGGTTTCTGCGCCCTTGGCGAGACGCCACACTTGTTCCTTCTCATCCTAACACAGGATTTTAAAACGCGCATAGTATGTTCCTAGAATCCTCTTTTCTATCCGGGAGGGTGGGGTTTTTTTGAACATGCTGTCGACTAATTTGGAAATTTGGATTGCTATATTTGGATAAAAGGTACTACCAGTACGATGGTCAACACTGACGTGAAGGAGGAAGTTATTTCTAGATATGGATAGGGAATACATTGCGTTCTCATATTATTTTTCCTGCAGTGCATTATTTGCTCTGCCAGAACACATGTACTCGAGATGCTCGAGCTTGCCATAACTGAATACACCAGTTTAATGGTCACAGTGAAGACAAGCCACGGATCTAAGTTCTGGGTTGGGTTCATGAACCAAGAAGATCGCTGCTTTTTTATGGTCGAACTTGGATAAACTTTCTCAAGTGTTACGGACTGAAAGTTGGTGCAGAATGTTGATGGAAATAACAGAACCTGGTCTCATCTTCACTGCGATCTTCCACCCCGACGTCGTTCCAGTTGTTCACCCATGTTAGTTTTGTATTTGGTTCTTGCTTGTTGCCTCGATTACTTTTTAATCCACCTATTTTGTCTAACTACTCACAATTTAACTTTAGAAGTAGCAACGAATCTCTCACGAAGATGCTACTTCTAACTAATATTTTCTTATAATTGGTGGCACGTGTAGGTTTTTTCAGAGTTAAGCAGGTTGCTCATTTGTTATTCTGTAACAACTCGGCTGTTACTGATGGCACTAAAGTTGACTGGGACGACATCCACAAGTTCCTACACTTTATTGATCGTCTTGAGGTCCTTGTGGGGTGTTTCAATGGTGGAAGGCCACATGGGATATGTGTGCCACCGATGCACTCGTTGAACAGGTCCAACTGTGTCAAGAAACTTATGGTACGAGCTGTTTTATGTTATATATGTTGTTCATAAACTATTGCTTATACACAGTTTTACAGCTGTGATCTTCTTGAAACAGAAACTGCCCAGTTCTATTGTTCCTATACATATGCCTAACCATGGTCAGGTCAGACTTGCGCTTGGTCACAACATGATGTTTATGTCGACCTACTCCATTCCCCTTGGAGGTGAAAAGATACTTATTCATGGGTGGTCTCAAATAATGAAGGTCCGTCCATCTTGGAGAATAGGACAGAAGATTATGTTCCTGCTTTTCCATGGCTCTAAAGCGAATATCCTGTTTATTGACCACATTGCGAGATGAAGCCGCTTTCAGAAGGTTGTGGATGCGCGGGGTGGCGCTTGGGCCGTGTCCTGGGGCTTGGCGGCCTCACCCTTGGTTAACTGTAGGCAAAGTAGCACTGTTCGAGGCGTGCTTTGTACGGTTGAACCTGTATAAGTACTCATACTGCTTTCAGCTATGGCTGTTAAGTGCCCCTGCTGGTTTCAGTTAAGGTTGTTAAGTACTCCTGCTGCTTTTACAGTCTGTCATGTTTCTTCAGTCCTGTCTTCCTCCAGCCGCCAAAACCAAACCAGCGCCGGTGGGGCCGCCTGCTTCCACCTCCCACGGCTGGCTGCGCCTCAGCGCACGCATCACCGCCCCGCCGTCTCCTAAATCGTTAATGCCGACGTCCGAGGCCTCGCCGTTGTCCTTCGCGCGCTTTGTTGCGCTCGCCGTAGCGCCGCCCTCTCGCGGTGTCAACATGGTCAACAAACAACAGGAATCGGCAAAAGTACATGGAGAGGATGACAGTAGGGGCCCACCATGTCAGCATATGGAAAAATAAAATGCTTCCTCCTAGTGCTTTTCTAAAATCTGAGACCCACGACATTGTGAGCGTATATAGTCAATAGACAAGAGAACACCACAAGATCGGCTGACACCTGGGAGGTAGCTGCTCGAGCAGTATTTTTTTTATTGTTGAGACAGAGCAGGGTTTGAACTGGGTTGTGGCCCATCTAGCCCAGGCTTATATTTTATGTTCACCATGTGACCAGCCCAGCTATTTTTTCTTTGTCAAAATGAGCCCAGTTTATTTTTTCTGAAGAATACCCAATCTAGGCCTACTTATTTTTCTACGCCATGATTGGCAACAACTCTTTCAAGACGCCTACAAATCTTGAAAGTAATATGAAATGGGTTGTAAATATAAAAATAGATGACAAATTGGCAATTACTTTATAATTTCTGAATTTTTTCACATTTTCAGATTCCTATTTACCGGGCATTAACCTAATTTAAATATATCTTCAATGTACTTTAAATCTGGCTCGACATTTCGCTATTAAAAATAGTTTGGAACCCACAGAAATATGCGAAATTGGCCCTGGCCAACCAAAAAAACGGACTGCAATAAATTGCATAAGAAGTCGCAATGAGCTATATATAAATTATTAAAAAAAGAGGGAATGGTCTCACTTGTGGGCCTATTAAGCTGACGCGTATGCAAGATTTTTTTAGTTATTATATACGTCAACAAACGATTCTAGCAGACGTAACCGTTGGATGTCAATCCAACGGCCGTCGTGTTTCTTCAATCTCTGATCTTCTTGCTCCAGCCGCCAAATCCAGCGCCAGTGGGACCGCCTGCTCTAGCCGCCAAATCTAGTGCCGGTGGGACGGCCTGCTCCCGCCTCCCGTGCAGGCCTCACCGCCCCCTACTACTCCCACCGCTGGCCAGGGCATCCCTCTACTCACCCACACCCCCTGTTATTCTGCGGTGACGGCAGCCTCACACCACAGCCGAACCAGTGAACCCTCATACTCCTCTCCACGTGGGCATCCACTACTGCGTCTTCCCCGGCTCCGCGTCGCCCCCTTCCTAGGCCTCGCCGTTGTCCACCGCCCTGGTGCTCTCGGCGCAACGTGGTCAACGTGGTCAAGGAACGACTTCCATCGGAAGAGTACTATACGTGGAGAGGCTGGCAGTTGGGTCCATGGCAGCCGCAAGGAAGTGCCTCCTTGTTACATGGAAAATAATTATTCCTCCACCTGACAGCAGGGACCCACCGGACGGGCCACCATATTTGGCAAAAAACCTTTCCCCCTGACTGCTGGGACCCACCGGACGGGCCACCGTGTTTTGCGAAAAAAAACGTTCCCCCGTTGTCAGCTCAGACCCACCGAAAGTGCCTCCTTATTACGCACAAAAAATAAATACTCCCCCTGCTAGTTGGGACCCACCTTGGTGGGATGCTGACTTGTGGGCCTACTAAGTTGACGGGGACGGAGTGCTTTGTCAACTTAGTCAATATGAACGATTCTAGCTCCAGTGACCGTACGATGTCCATCCAACGGTCGTAGTGCTTCTTCAACCTCTGGTCTTCTTGCTCCAGCTGCCCAAAGCAGCGCTGGTCGTGCCACATGCTCCTGCCTCCCGTGGCCGGCTGTGCTACCACGGAGGCCTCACCGCCCCCTACTATTCCCACTACTGGCCAGGCCCTACGGCGACGGCAGCCTCACACCGCAGCCGAACCAGTGAACCCTCGTACTCCTCTCCGCGCGGGCTTCCACTGCCGCGTCTTCCCCGGCTCCGCGTCGTCCCCTTCCTAGGCCTCACCGTCGTCCACCGCCCTGGTGCTCTCGACGTGGAGTGATCAACATGGTCAAGGAACGACTTCCATCGGAAGAGTACTATACGTGGAGAGGCTGACAGCTGGGTCCACAGTGGCCGCAAGGAAGTGCCTCCTTATTACGCGCAAAATAATTATTCAATTCAAGGATGGAAAAAGCAGTAGGCGTAAGCGAGGCGGTTGGCCTTTACCTAGTGCCTAGGTGGCGCTTAAGCGTCCTAGGCTCGGCCTAGGCGGTAATATAGCTTCTACTATCAGGGTTATTGGGCTTATTATATGTGTATTGATGTTAATTTAGGGTAGTAAATAAGTTAACTACCAGCTACTACCATTTGAATGTGTCAAGTTTGGCATTTTAGTGCAATATGGTATGATTTCTCGCTTGCGTAACACAATTTGTTGCTTACCCTGCCTAGACTTCCATTTACGCCCTAGACGAGGCGTTTAGCCATCGCCTAGCACCTAGGCGTGCCTAAGCGCCTCCTAGGCACTGCCTTTTCCAACAGAGCCTCCACCTGGCAGTAGGGACCCACCGGACAGGCAACTGTATTTCACAAAAAAATATTTCCCCCTGACTGCTGGGACCTACCAGCTACATCTTCGCACGCAAGGAAGCGCGTCTGGGGAAAAAAATGATTCGCCCCCTGACTGCTGGGACCCACCAGCTACATCTTCGCACGCAAGGAAGTGCGTGACAGTCGGGACCCACCTGGTCGAAGCGTACGTAGTGTTGTCATTCTAGTCGCAAACTTGTATGTACATACTGGTCGATGTAGAGGCGCGCACATGTCGTAGTAGAGGTGTGCACGTAACATGTACACATACGTACAACGGCCAGGGTGCAAGAAAATAAATACGGCCACGTACGTACACATGGGCGGGGTCTAGAACGCCTACTCACGCGTAGGTACGGCCAGGGCTCGTGTACATGGCTGGGTCGGAACGAAGAAACTGCATCGTCGTCGTGTTCATGGGGAGCCAACCGGCTGGGTCGGAACGGAATGCGTCGTCGTGTTCATCGGGAGGGCTTGGACGGAACAGCCGATGGAAACGAGGCCTGGCGTACCGCAGAACGAAGGAAACGGCCTTGTGTTTGGCCGACCACATTCAAAACGGGATCCTGTTCATCGGGAGGGGTCTGGCGTACCGCAAAACGGAGGAAACGGACCTCCTACGATCGAAACGGGGGTCCTGTTGATCGGGAGGGGTGTGGCATACCACAAAACGGAGGGAACGGACTTGTCTTGGGGCGCTACGGTCGAAACGGGGGTCCTGTTCATCGGGAGGGGTGTGGCGTGCCGCAAAACGGGACTCCACGGGATATTGTTCATCTCCACCATTGACCCCCTCCAGCCTCCACGGGCTACTGTTCATCCACTGTCGACCTCTTCCAGCATCCACCTGTGACTGTTCATCCACGGGCTCCTGTTCATCCAGCCTCCATCGCGCGCTACTCCACCGGCTACTGTTGAACCAGCCCTCTCCACGGGCTCCTGTTCAACCACCCCTCCACGGGCTACTGTTCATCCAGCCCTCCACCGTCTACTGTTCATCCAGCCCTCCACGGGGTGGTCCTGTTCATCCAGCCCTCCACGGGGTGGTCCTGTTCATCCAGGCCTCCCTGGGGTCCTGTTCATCCAGCCCCAACCGGCTCGATCGATCGGGATCATGTTCATCCAGAGGCAACACCACGGGATCCTGTTCATCCACCCCCACAGGGAACTGTTCATCCAAATCCCCCCAGCAACACTCACTGTTCATCCAGAGGCAGCATCGATCGGCTTCAGTTAGCAGCAGTAGAGAAGGAATCACTCGACCGGGTTTAGTTAACAACCATCCATCGATCGCTCGGGTTCAGTAATGCGTAGCCTGTAGTGCAATCGCTCGGGTTCAGTTAGAGCCCAATGCCTCGCACCCACGTGTGTGCGTGTACGAGAGAAACGCGCATCGCTCGGCCCCGACCACCCACCGTAACCGAGAACACCCCGATATTTTCCTCGCCCTTGCTTCTACCACGGTTTTTTCCATCATGGATGGCCCAAAGAATGTCATGCAGCTGCGTCTCCGGCCCGCCCAGGATGAAAAGCTCAGTTTCTGTCATGATTTGTTGTCATAGAAGTAGGAGCCCACCACATCTATGATGATACCGGGTTTTATCACAATTATCGTCATAGAAGTGTCATAAGTATGACAGGAAAAAAATTCGTTCAGCCCAAAATGTCACGGATGTGTCTTTTTTTGTAGTGTTTGTGTATTATCTTCATAGTACACCACATGATTACTGTCGAGTTAGATATGAACTATGTGTACTATATGAACTCGAACTCAATTTTTTGAATCAACTTTATGTTGATTTCAAACCACAGTACAATTCAAGCTCTAGCTAGATCTTCATAATATAAACCATGTCTCATATGTATAATGTGTTTATCACATAATGTATGGTGCCCCGCCCCCTACGCGTACGAGTATTTAGATGTGAGTTGCAAACGCCACACATTACCACAAATTCAAATAAAATGTGAGATTGTTCAATATATAGTATGGTTTAGATTGTTCAATATTTAGTTGTGAGCTGCAAACGCCACACATTATCACAATTCAAGTAAAATGTGAGATTGTTCGATGTATAGTATGGTGTAGATTGTTCGATATTTAGCTGTGAGTTGCAAACACCACGCATTATCACATTATGGTATAACATGTCCAAAACCACACACCACGCGTATCACTACTGTTTTCATGCATGCATATGTTTATAACACTATGATCTCCTATTCAAATATATGAATCCACTTTCATATCGAATTATGATCTTTGTTAGTCTCTTACACCCACACAATCCTCTAACCTCTGTAGCTAGCACTAACTTTCTCTCGCGCATGCACATGCCCTCATTGCCCTCCCCCTCCCTCAGCATTCTATCCATCGCGCACATTCATTTTCTTTTCTTTAATTCGTTCTCCCATGGTCTCCACAACTCCTTTCCGACACACACCGTTCGATAAACCTCTCCAGCGATGTCTGCCTACAACATACACACGGACCTTCCATCTCCTCCTTTCTGTGTCCGTGCCTCGTATCTCTCATACGGTCCCACACACGTGTAAACTCTCGCCCCTCTTTTCATCGATCTCACAATTGCACACTCCTCCCTATCTAGCTAGTAGGCCTCTCGTACCACCTCCTAACTCCATTCTCTCTGTCTATCTGTCTCGCTAGGCCTTATTTGCCTCTAACAAATGGATGTACACCGACAGATCTCCTGCTATACATATAGCTAGCTAGGTCGTTATAACTCGTTTTCCCCACGCGTCGATCGATCTACCTCATTAGTTATGTCTCTCCCTTCCTCCGACAAACAACAATTGATCTACCGATCTTGTTAGGTCTGCTTACCAAACACATGGTCCCCCTTCATCATCCATGCATGCGTCCTGACACATCTATCATGCACACGCACACACAGAAACACATCCCCACTCTTATTGATAATATTGAAGTTCTACCCTCAGTTTTTCTAGTAGGCCTCTCCCACCATCTTTGACAAGGAACTCCATCACCCATCCAGCACTCTACCCCTCTCCCTCCCTCTCCCTCTCTCTCTCCTCTCTCTCTCTCTCTCTCTGTCCCAACCTCTTTCACGTCCTTCACTCATGTATGGATGTCGACCGATCTCCCTCAAGACATAGCTGGGTTTCTCCTTCTCAACACATATATGAGTTAATCTACCTCTCTAGTTAGGTCTCTGCCTCCCCCCTCCTGCCCCCATACACACTAATACATCGAGCACTCTAGTCATGTCTCCCTGCCACACACAAACTTGCCCTGTGCCCTCTAACGTTCCGGTAGGTCAGTCACCCTATATCTTTGACTTGCACACACACAATTTCGATGGCTCTCCTCATCGATCTCGCACCCACCCACTTGATCCTCTCTTCGACTCTATCGATATCTATGACCCCTCCCTCTCTTCTCGTGGATCTCCCCCTCTATATATGATATAGATATGCCTCTATTTCACACACATTGCATGTGCCAAATTTTTGTTTGAATATCACCGACACATATTCCCACAAATACCTTCACGAAATCACCCCCCCCCCCAACAAAAAAGACTCACGAACGCACACGCCATCTGTCTAGGTTTGTATCTCTCTCACCCACACCCATGTAGGTGGGGGACGTGCACGACGAGAAGAGGTGCATGCACGGCGCACATACTCCCGTCTCTTTCCCGAATCCTCTTTCCAAGCCTCACCCGCGCGGGTACACGGTGGAGCTCATTTCTATACGAAAAGGCAGCCTGATACGTCTCCAACGTATCTATAATTTTTTATTGCTCCATGCTATGTTATCTACTCGTGCCAAAAACGTTCTTATATTATGGAACGGAGGGAGTACTGTTTTGGACAATATTGGGCTTTATTATCCACTTTTATATTATTTTTGGGACTAACCTATTAACCGGAGGCCCAGCCTAGAGTTGTTTTTTTTTTGCCTATTTCAGTGTTTCAAAGAAAAGGAATATCAAATGGAGTCCAAATGACCTGAAACTTCACGGAACCTATTTTTGGACCAGAAGAAGCCCACGGAGTACCGGAGTTGCACCAGGGGAGTCCCGGGCTGCCCACGAGGGTGGGGGGCGCGCCCACCCCCCTAGGGCGCGCCCCCTGCCTCGTGGACAGCCCGGAGGTCCACCGACATATTTCTTCCTCCTATATATACCAATATACCCTAAAAACTTCGGGGAACAGAATAGATCGGGAGTTCCGCCGCCGCAAGCCTCTGTAGCCACCAAAAGTCAATCGGAACCCTGTTTCGAAACCCTGCCGGAGGGGGGAACCCTCACAGGTGGCCATCTTCATCATCCCGGCGCTCTCCATGACGAGGAGGGAGTAGTTCACCCTCGGGGCTGAGGGTATGTACCAGTAGCTATGTGTTTGATCTCTCTCTCTCTCTCTCGAGTTCTTGATTTGGCACGATCTTGATGTATCGCGAGCTTTGCTATTATAGTTGGATCTTATGATGCTTCTCCCCCTCTACTCTCTTGTAATGGATTGAGTTTTCCCTTTGAAGTTATCTTATCGGATTGAGTCTTTATTGATTTGAGAACACTTGATGTATGTCTTGTCGTGCGTATCTGTGGTGACAATGGGATATCACGTGATTCACTTGATGTATGTTTTGGTGATCAACTTGCGGGTTCCGCCCATGAACCTATGCATAGGGGTTGGCACACGTTTTCGTCTTGACTCTCTTGTAGAAACTTTGGGGCACTCTTTGAAGTACTTTGTGTTGGTTTAATAGATGAATCTGAGATTGTGTGATGCATATCGTATAATCATACCCACGGATACTTGAGGTGACATTGGAGTATCTAGGTGACATTAGGGTTTTGGTTGATTTGTGTCTTAAGGTGTTATTCTAGTACGAACTGTTGAATAGATCGATCCGAAAGAATAACTTTGAGGTGGTTTCGTACCCTACAATAATCTCTTCGTTTGTTCTCCGCTATTAGTGACTTTGGAGTGACTCTTTGTTGCATGTTGAGGGATATTTATATGAATCAATTATGTTATTATTGTTGAGAGAACTTGCACTAGTGAAAGTATGAACCCTAGGCCTTGTTTCCTAGCATTGCAATACCGTTTACGCTCACTTTTATCATTAGTTACCTTGCTGTTTTTGTATTTTCAGATTACAAAAATCTATATCTACCATCCATATTGCACTTGTATCACCATCTCTTCGCCGAACTAGTGCACCTATACAATTTACCATTGTATTGGGTGTGTTGGGGACACAAGAGACTCTTTGTTATTTGGTTGCAGGGTTGCTTGAGAGAGACCATCTTCATCCTACGCCTCCCACAGATTGATAAACCTTAGGTCATCCACTTGAGGGAAATTTGCTACTGTCCTACAAATCTCTGCACTTGGAAGCGCAACAACGTCTACAAGAAGAAGGTTGTGTAGTAGACATCACAGCCCATGTGGTAATTTGACACATGTACTGGTCCTCCACTTGATGGAGGATCATGTACCAGGGGTGAACAAACAAATTGTGACTTGACGCGTTATGTTAAAAAAGAGGCAAACCATCTGGGCCTACCTTAGAGGCTGTTGGGGAACGTAGTAATTTCAAAAAAAATCCTACGCACACGCAAGATCATGGTGATGCATAGCAACGAGAGGGGAGAGTGTTGTCTACGTACCCTCATAGACCGAAAGCAGAAGCGTTAGCACAACGCAGTTGATGTAGTCTTACGTCTTCACGATCCGACCGATCAAGTACCGAACGTACGGCACCTCCGAGTTCAGCACACGTTTAGCCTGATGACGTCCCTCGAACTCCGATCCAGCCGGGTGTTGAGGGAGAGTTTCATCAGCACGACGGTGTGGTGATGGTGTTGATGTTCTACCGATGAAGGGCTTCGCCTAAGCACCGCTACAATATTATCGAGGTGGACTATGGTGGAGGGGGGCACCGCACACGGCTAAAAGATCAACTTGATCAATTGTTGTGTCTATGGGGTGCCCCCTTGCCCCTGTATATAAAGGAGCAAGGGGGGTGTGGCCGGCCATAGGAGGAGGCGCGCCGGAGGAGTCCTACTCCCACCGGGAGTAGGACTCCCCCCCCCCTTCCTAGTTGGAATAGGATTCGGGAGGGGGAAAGAGGAGAGAGAAAAGGAAGGGGGCGCCGCCCCCTCTCCTTGTCCTATTAGGACTAGGGGGAGAGGCGCGCGGCTAGCCCTTGCCTCCTCTCCTCTCTTACACCTAGGCCCACTAAGGCCCATTAAGTCCCCGAGGGGTTCCGGTAACCCCTCCGCTAATCCGGTAAAATCACATTTTCACCCGGATCACTTCCGATATCCAAACGTAGGCTTCCAATATATCAATCTTCATGTATCGACCATTTGGAGACTCCTCGTCATTTCCGTGATCACATCCGGGACTCCGAACAACCTTCGGTACATCAAAACATATAAACTCATAATATAACTGTCATCGTAATATTAAGCGTGCGGACCCTACGGGTTCGAGAATGATGTAGACATGACCGAGACACGTCTCTGGTTAATAACCAATAGCGGAACCTAGATGCTCATATTGGCTCCCACATATTCTACGAAGATTGAGGGAGTCCTGGATTAGGGGGTGTCCGGATAGCCGGACTATAACCTTTGGCCGGACTCCTGGACTATGAAGATACAAGATTGAAGACTTCGTCCCGTGTCCGGATGGGACTTTCCTTGGCGTGGAAGGCAAGCTTGGCGATACGGATATGTAGATCTCCTTCCGTTGTAACAGACTCTGTGTAACCCTAACCCTCTCCGGCGTCTATATAAACCAGAGGGTTTTAGTCCGTAGGACGAACAACAATCATACCATAGGCTAGCTTCTAGGGTTTAGCCTCTCTGATCTCGTGGTAGATCTACTCTTGTACTACCCATATCGTCAATATTAATCAAGCAGGAGTAGGGTTTTACCTCCATCGAGAGGGCCCGAACCTGGGTAAAAACATTGTGTCCCTTGTCTCATGTTACCATCCGCCTAGACGCACAGTTCAGGACCCCCTACCCGAGATCCGCCGGTTTTGACACCGACATTGGTGCTTTCATTGAGAGTTCCTCTGTGTCGTCGCTTTTAGGCCTGATGGATCCTCCAATCATCAACAGCGATGCGGTCCAGGGTGAGACTTTTCTCCCTAGATAGATCTTCGTATTCGGTGGCTTTGCACTGCGGGCCAATTCGCTTGGCCATCTGGAGCAGATTGAAAGCTACGCCCCTGGCCATCAGGTCAGATTTGGAAGCTTGAACTACACGGCTGACATCCGTGGAGACTTGATCTTCGACAGATTCGAGCCACAGCCGGGTGCGCCGCACTGTCACGATGGGCATGACCTAATTCTGCCACCGAACAGCGCCCTGGAGGCCGCGCCCGTGTCCGCTCCAACCCTTAGCTCGGAACCGACTGCGCCAATCGAGGACGGGTGGCTGGACCCTGCCTCGGGGGCTGCAATCTCTACGGCGATCGAGCCGAATACCAGCCCTGTCCTTTGCGAAGCTCATGACTCCAAGGTGCCGGACTCCTCCTCGGACTCCGAACCATCCACGCCCCTGCCAATCAAACCCGATTGGGCGCCGATCATGGAATTCACCGTCGCGGACATCTTTCAGCACTCGCCCTTCGGCGATATTCTGAATTCACTAAGGTCTCTCTCTTTGTCAGGAGAGTCCTGGCCGGATTATGGCCAATAGGATTGGATGCGGACGACGAAGAAATTCGACGCCCACCCACCACCCACTTCGTAGCCACTGTCGATGATTTAACCGACATGCTAGACTTCGACTCCAAAGACATCGACGGTATGGACGACGATGTAGGAGACGAACATGAACCAGCGCCTATAGGGCACTGGAAAGCCCCCTCGTCATATGACATATACATGGTGGATACACCCAGAGAAGCCAATAGCAACGGAACAACGGGGATGACCCCTCCAAGAAGCAACCCAAGCGTCGACGTCAGCGGCGCCGCACTAAGTCCCGCCAAAGCAAAAACGGTGATACCGGCACGGGAGATAATAACACCCCAGACAGTGCCGAAGACAACTCCCTCCAGCAAGACTCAGCGCAGGAAGATGGAGAAGCCAGCCCTCCTGAGAGGGCGGCTGATAGAGAGGAAGAGGAGGATAATTACATGCCTCCCTCCGAAGACGAGGCGAGCCTCGGCGATGACGAATTTGTCGTGCCTGAGGGTCCCGTAGAACAAGAGCGCTTTAAGCGCAGGCTTATGGCCACGGTGAGTAGCCTTAAGAAAAAGCAGTAACAGCTTAGAGCTGATCAAGATTTGCTAGCCGACAGATGGACTGAAATCCTTGCGGCCGAGGAATATGAACTCAAACGCCCCTCCAAGAGCTACCCAAAGCGCAGGTTGCTACCCCGATTGGAGGAGGAAGCACTTAAACCTACATCACCAGTGCATGAGGCGGCCGACCGGCCACCTCGCGGGCGCGACAGAGAGGCCTCTCGGCCCTCCACCCAAGCCGCACCCCAGCGTCGCTCAAAAAATACCAAGGCACGGGGAAATGCGCCAGACCTGCGCGATATATTGGAGGACAAGGCAAGGCAAACAAGATCGATCTACGGATCGCGTGTGCGCCCCACGACACGAGAAGATAACCGTCATGCCGGATACAGTAAGTCCGGCCGGGCCGAACACATCAGACAAATCTCATTCGAGCTACATCGTGATATAGCCCAATACAGAGGTGCCGCACACCCACTATGCTTCACAGATGAAGTAATGGATCATCAAATCCCATAAGGTTTCAAACTAGTAAACATCGAATCATACGATGGCACAACAGACCCTGCGGTATGGATCGAGGACTATCTCCTCCATATCCACATGGCCCGCGGTGACGATCTCCATGCCATCAAATACCTCCCACACAAGCTTAAAGGACCAGCTCGGCATTGGCTTAATAGCTTGCCAGCAGAATAAATTGGTTGTTGGGAGGACCTGGAATCCGCATTCCTCGACAATTTCCAGGGCACCTATGTGCGACCATCAGATGCCGATGACCTGAGCCACATAATTCAGCAGCCAGATGAATCTACCAGACAATTCTGGACACGGTTCTTAACAAAGAAAAATCAAGTCGGCGACTGTCCAGATGCCGAGCCCCTAGCGGCCTTCAAGCATAACATATGTGACGAGTGGCTTGCCCGGCACCTCGGACAGGAAAAGCTGAAATCTATGGCAGCTCTCACGACACTCATGACCCGCTTTTGCGCAGGAGAGGACAGCTGGCTGGCTCGCAGCAATAACATGACCAAGAGCCCTGGTAATTCGGATACCAAGGACAGCAATGGCAGGTCGCGTAGCAACAAGCACAAGCGCCACATTAACGGCGACAGTGTTGAGGATACGGCAGTTAACACCGGATTCAGAGGCTCTAAACCTGGTCAGCGGAAAAAGCCATTCAAGAAATATACTCCGGGCCCGTCCAGTTTGGACCGAATACTCGATCGCTCGTGCCAGATACATGGCACCCCCGAAAAGCCAGCCAATCACACCAACAGGGATTGTTGGGTGTTCAAGCAGGCCAGTAAGTTAAATACCAAAAATAGAGACAAGGGGCTACACAGCGATGAGGACGAAGAGCCCCGGCCGCCGAACAATAGTGGACAAAAGGGCTTCCCCCCACAAGTGCGGATGGTGAACATGATATACGCAACCCACATCCCCAAGAAGGAGCGGAAGCGTGCGTTAAGGGACGTATACGCGTTGGAGCTAGTCGCCCCAAAGTTCAACCCATGGTCCTCCTGCCCGATCACCTTTGATTGAAGGGATCACCCCACTAGCATCCGTCATGGCGGATTCGCCGCACTGGTCCTTGACCCAATCATTGACGGATTTCACCTCACTAGAGTCCTTATGGACGGCGGCAGCAGCCTGAACCTACTTTATCAGTATACAGTGCGGAAAATGGGCATAGATCCCTCAAGGATTAAACCCACAAAAATGACCTTTAAAGGCGTCATACCAGGTGTAGAGGCCAACTGTACAGGCTCAGTTACACTTGAAGTGGTCTTCGGATCCCCGGATAATTTCCGAAGCGAGGAGTTAATCTTCGACATAGTCCCGTTCCGCAGCGGCTATCACGCACTGCTCGGACGAACCGCATTCGTAAAGTTCAATGCGGTGCCGCACTACGCATACCTCAAGCTCAAGATGTCAGGCCCTCGAGGAGTCATTACGGTCCATGGAAACACCGAACGCTCTCTTCGAACGGAGGAGCATACGGCGGCACTGGCAGCGGAAGTACAGAGCAACCTCTCAAGGCAATTCTCCAGCTCGGATTTTAAACGTCCGGACACCGTCAAGCGTGCCCGGAGTAACCTACAACAAGACCGCCTGGCACGTTCCGAGCAAGCGTAGCAATATGGCCCCAACCCCAGCCCTCGCGAAACCGTGAAATCAGTACTACGCGTACATAACTACGCTTGAAAATTCCATGGGCACAGGGGGAGGGGCACGGCCTCGGCATGCCCTAAATGCGGCTCAACCGCACTAGGGACTCCCGATTTCGTCATTTTTTCTTACTTTCAGGACTCCATCATGCGGAAGCCCTGTCCGGCAACACAATCGTCGAACACACGATGCAACAACCAAGGAGGCAGAAAGCGACGTCGAATTCCCAGGTGGTCTCTATAACAAGCAAAATACCTGTTTTACATATCGTCCCGCCCCTGGAGGGGGACATGTCAAATAGTCCCATCTCTTGCCTATCGCACTATTTGTATCGTTCTGCTTTTACAGCAGCATTTTAAAATAAACAATGCTTAGCTTCAGCTCATTACTGCATTCTCTATTCATTTCATTTTAAACACATATGTTCAGTTATGACATCTAGCACCCGTACACTTTGGTACAGCCAAATACGCCAGGGGCTCAAGCACCCCATAATATGACGTGAGAAGACCGAACACTTTCATAAGTGCGGCCCTCCGATCTTATAGCATTATATGCATCAGCTCCGAATCATGTCTTTGGTCAATAGTTGGGTTTGCCCGGCTCCCATGTTTTGGTACCTTACATTCCGCTATATCGGCTAAGGTAGCACTAGGAGAACTACTGTGATTGTGCCCCGGTTGAGCTGGGTTGAGCACCTTAGTAGAGAAAGCTAAAACTGACTGTCATGATAGGGCGAGAGCTGGTCGCTGTTCGAGAGGTTTCGAGTCCTTAAAGACTTATGCCGCTTAGAGCGAGGAGTCGGCTTTGTCCGGCCTAAGGCGTGTATAGCGCCCCAAATTCGGTCTTCCGAACACTAGGGGCTTCGCCAAAATTTAAAATTAAAGAATTCTCTGGCTAAGTGAGAGTGATAACGCATTATAGTCTGATTGCCTTGTTCGTTGTGCTGAGCACCTCCCTCGAAGGACCCAAGAATGGGAAAAAGAGTGCTTAGGTTTATCCCAAACACCCCAGCACTCATGGCATGGGGGCAGAAGCCGACGACTCGCCATCTCACAAATTTGATAAACGACCGCATAGAAGGTAATATTTTAAATTAAACAAGCATTGCACAGCGCATATGAACAAGTTTTCAGCGCACAGGATAAAATGAACAAGTTTCACTCAAATATTACATCTTTCGAGCATTCATCCGCCATAAGGCGGGCACCCTTCAGGACGCCCTCGTAATACATCTCGGGGTGGCGATGCTCCTTGCCCTGTGGTGGCCCCTCCTTCACAAGCTTCACGGCATCCAATTTGCCCCAGTGCACC
The DNA here is from genome assembly GCA_032464435.1 of Aegilops umbellulata. NCBI lineage: Eukaryota > Viridiplantae > Streptophyta > Magnoliopsida > Poales > Poaceae > Aegilops > Aegilops umbellulata. Next base: position 330,500,940 of record CP136060.1, read on the forward strand.
TTAGCACGGGCAAGGGCCCTACGGGCACCTTCAATGCAGACGGAGTGCTTGATGACTTCAAGCCTTGGACAGGCGTCCACCAGCCGCCTCACCAGCCCAAAGTAGCTCCCAGGCAGGGCCTCTCCACGTCATAGCCGAACTATAAAGCCCTTCATGGCCTGTTTGGCCACCTTATGGAGCTCGACCAGTTGCTTCAACTGGTCGCTCAAAGGCACCGGGTGTCCAGCCTCAGCGTACTGAGACCAGAACACCTTCTCCGTCCAGCTGCCCTCCTTGGCTCGATAGAAGGCGGCAGCATTGGACACGCTGCGGGGCAAATCTGTGAATGCTCCTGGAGAGCTCCGGATTCTGGTAAGTAACAAATAATTCACTTTCACATGCTTGCTTTGCATAAAGAAAGCCTTACCCGCCGCTATCTTCTTCATCGCCTCAACTTCTTGGAGGGCCTTCTGGGCTTCGGCCTTGGCAGACTTGGCACTTTCAATGGCCGCCGCGAGCTCGGACTCTCGCGTCTTCGAGTCAAGCTCCAAACTCTCATGTTTTTTCATGAGAGCCTGGAGCTCTTGCCGCACCTCGCCAACCTGCGCCTCATGCTTCTCCCACTCGGTGCGCTCCGTGGCCGCCTTCTTTTCGGCCTCGGACAGCGCCTGCTTAAGGGTTGCTACCTCAGTTGTGGCCCCTACAATAGCCACATTAATCCTGTCATTTTCTTGCAATTGCACCTTTTATATTTTTTAAAAAAAGGTATCTCTTACCTTCTTTTTCCTCGAGCTGCTTCTTGGCAAGGCCGAGCTCTTGCTCGAACCACTCGAGGTTCTGCTTCAGCGTGTCCACCTCCGCAATCAGTGCGGTGGACGCCAGCAGTGAAGCCTGCATACGCATATTGACTTACTTTTGTTAGACTCCTGCGAATGTTATTAGATCCTCTATTCGGCTTTTCGTTCTGAACGCCAAACAGAGCATCAGGGGCTACTGTCTATGCGGTAATATTTTTACATATTTTTTACATACCTCAAAGCCTGTCAACAGGCTGGCACAGGCTTCGGTCAGCCCGCTCTTAGCGGACTGAACCTTCTGAATCACCGCACTCATAATAGCGCGGTGCTCCTCGTCGATGGAGGCGCTGTTAAGCACCTCCAGCAAGTTATCTGGTGCCTCCGGTTGGGCAGAGGTCACTGACGTTGTAGGCTTTCCCTTCTTCTTAGGGGGCCAACTGCTAGACTCCGGAACCTTTGAAGGTTCCGGAGAGGTGTCCGGCCTAGGGCCGGACTCGGAGCCCTTGGGGGTTTTGTCCCCTTGGCGCCTGGAGTCCGGGAGGTCGCCTTGCGGCGCCTCCAGGACCACCTCCTCCTGGCCTGGAGCCTCCTGGGACAACACCTCGGCATTATCCGTAGGGTGAGGGGAGGAGGCGGCCGGAAGTGAAGTACTATTCACATCCAACGAATCCAGGGAACCGTTCGACGATACGTCGAATCGGTCTTTGGGCGGACTGCACAAATATATTCGGCGTCAGGAAAAACTATGCAATAAAGGAATGCCATGAGTCATTCTAGCATCCGAATACTTACGATTTGGCCAGGGGCTTGGCCCTGTGCGGCCACTCCTCTTCGCCGTCATCGGCGTTGGTGGAATATTCCGGAGGGAGGGTCCTTCCTTTCTTGGACCCCCCGGCCTCCCCAGTTGGGGTGGCCTTCCTTTTCTTCTCTCCACCCGCTAAGGGAGAGACCTCTCTTTCCTCCTCCCCGTCTTCATGGCAGGAGTCCGCCTCGGAGTCATCGGACGAGGAGTCCGACTCCACCGGGCGTCGGGAACTCTTGCGGGTTCCCGTGGCCTTCTTGGCCTTCTTCTCCGGCACCACGGAAGGTGTCGGAACCAGCAGCTTTGCCAAGTTGGCATCTGTTGTGTCTTCGGGCAAAGGAGCCGGACAGCTGATCTGCCCGGACTTCTCCTGCCGGTCCTATCAAAGGCATGGGAGTTTAGATCCCACATAGAGTCAAACTATGAAAAACAAGAATCCCGTAAAAGGTAAAATAGCTTACCGCGTTGGCTTGGCGCTGCATGGAGAATCCGCGACCCTCGGTAGCGGATGCGGGAGCCTCGGCGCCCTTGAATAGCACCTTCCAGGCATCTTCGTACGTGGTGTCGAAGAGCCTGCTCAAAGTTCGGTGCTAGGCCGAGTCAAACTCCCACAAATTGAAAGCCCGTTGTTGACACGGGAGGATCCGGAGGATGAGCATAACCTGGATTACATTGACTAGCTTGAGCTTCTTGCTCACCAGGTACTGGATACATGTTTGGAGTCCAGTCACCTCTCCCAAACTGCCCCACGCCAAGCCCGTCTCTTTCCAGGAGGTAAGCCGCGTGGGGGCTCCGGATCGAAACTCGGGGGCTGCGACACATTTGGGGTCACGCGGCTCGGTGATGTAGAACCACCCCGATTGCCACCCCTTTATGGTCTCCATAAAGGAGCCCTCGAGCCATAGGACGTTGGGCATCTTGCCCACCATGGCGCCTCCGCACTCCGCCTGGCGGCCGCCCACAACCTCCGGCTTGACATTGAACGTCTTCAGCCATAAGCCGTAGTGGGGCCGGATGCAGAGGAAGGCCTCGCACACGACGATGAACGCCGAGATGTTGAGGATGAAGTTCGGGGCCAGATCATGGAAATCCAGGCCGTAGTAGAACATGAGCCCCCGAACGAATGAATGGAGGGGGAATCCCAGTCCACGAAGGAAGTGGGTGAGGAAGACGACCCTCTCATGGGGCCTGGGGATGGAAATGAGCTGCCCCTTATCGGGGAGCCGGTGCGCGATGTCGTCGGGCAGATATCCGGCTCTCCTCAACTTTTTGACGTCTCCCTCCGTAACGTAGGAGACCATCCACTTGCCTCCCTCTTCGGACATGGCTGGAGAAGGTTGAGGTGGGAATGCGGACTTGTGCACTGGAGCTCGAGTGCATGAAAAGGGATGAGCAAAGGAGGAACAACGCGTGGGTAGAAAGGTGGATCCTTGTCCCCTTATATGGGTGGACGAAACTATGCGCCCCCACCGGCCTGGTAAAACTCTCTTATCTCCCAAGCGCCGTAATCAATGGCGCGGTTGGGTTACCCACGCCCGTATTGATGAGAATCCCGGAATAAGGGGACACGATCTCTGCTTCGACAAGACGTGCCAAGGAAACCTCCTCGCTAAACACGCTAAGGTGGGATAGTAAAAACTATTCGAGTAAAGGCTTGGCCGTGGTGTGATGTCACGCCGCGAAATACGTCAGCAGATTAGATTTGTGTAAATACTACTCTCTCTCTCTCTACGGCAGTGTGTGGAATTTATTTTGCAGAGCCAGACACTATCCTTGTGATTCAAAATCTTATATGAAGTATTCGGAGGAGGAACCCGCCTTGCAATGCCGAAGACAATTTGCACACCGGACTCGTCGTCATTGAAGCCTGGTTCAGGGGCTACTGAGGGAGTCCTGGATTAGGGGGTGTCCGGATAGCCGGACTATAACCTTTGGCCGGACTCCTGGACTATGAAGATACAAGATTGAAGACTTCATCCCGTGTCCGGATGGGACTTTCCTTGGCATGGAAGGCAAGCTTGGCGATATGGATATGTAGATCTCCTTCCGTTGTAAACGACTCTGTGTAACCCTAACCCTCTCCGGTGTCTATATAAACCGGAGGGTTTTAGTCCGTAGGACGAACAATAATCATACCATAGGCTAGCTTCTAGGGTTTAGCCTCTCTGATCTCGTGGTAGATCTACTCTTGTACTACCCATATCATCAATATTAATCAAGCAGGAGTAGGGTTTTACCTCCATCGAGAGGGCCCGAACCTGGGTAAAAACATTGTGTCCCTCGTCTCCTGTTACCATCTGCCTAGACGCACAGTTCGGGATCCCCTACCCGAGATCCGCCGGTTTTGACACCGACAAAGATCTTTATCGGTCAAACCGCATAACAACATATGTTGTTCCCTTTGTCATCGGTATGTTACTTGCCCGAGATTCGATCGTCGGTATCGCAATACCTAGTTCAATCTCGTTACCGGCAAGTCTCTTTACTCGTTCCGTAATACATCATCCCACAACTAACTCATTAGTTGCATTGCTTGCAAGGCTTAAGTGATGTACATTACCGAGAGGGCCCAGAGATACCTCTTCGACAATCGGAGTGACAAATCCTAATATTGAAATACGCCAACCCAACAAGTACCTTCGGAGACACCTGTAGAGCACCTTTATAATCACCCAGTTACGTTGTGATGTTTGGTAGCACACAAAGTGTTCCTTCGGTAAACGGGAGTTGCATAATCTCATAGTCATAGGAACATGTATAAGTCATGAAGAAAGCAATAGCAACATACTAAACGATCGTGTGCTAAGCTAACGGAATGGGTCAAGTCAATCACGTCATTCTCCTAATGATGTGATCACGTTAATCAAATAACAACTCTTTGTTCATGGCTAGGAAACATAACCATCTTCGATTAACGACCTAGTCAAGTAGAGGCATACTAGTGACACTTTGTTTGTCTATGTATTCACACATGTATTATGTTTCCGGTTAATACAATTCTAGCATGAATAATAAACATTTATCATGATATAAGGAAATAAATAATAACTTTATTATTGCATCTAGGGCATATTTCCTTCAGTCTCCCACTTGCACTAGAGTCAATAATCTAGATTACACAGTAATGATTCTAACACCCATGGAGCCTTGGTGCTGATCATGTTTTGCTCGTGGAAGAGGCTTAGTCAATGGGTCTGCAACATTCAGATCCTTATGTATCTTGTAAATTTCTATGTCTCCCACCTGGACTAAATCCCAGATGGAATTGAAGCGTCTTTTGATGTGCTTGGTCCTTTTGTGAAATCTGGATTCCTTCGCCAAGGCAATTGCACCAGTATTGTCACAAAAGATTTTCATTTGACCCGATGCACTAGGTATGACACCTAGATCGGATATGAACTCCTTCATCCAGACTCCTTCATTTGTTGCTTCCGAAGAAACTATGTACTCCACTTCACACGTAGATCCCGCCACGACGCTTTGCTTAGAACTGCACCAACTGACAGCTCCACCGTTCAATGTAAACACATATCCGGTTTGCGATTTAGAATCGTCTGAATCAGTGTCAAAGCTTGCATCAACGTAACCATTTACGATGAGCTCTTTGTCACCTCCATAAATGAGAAACATATCCTTAGTCTTTTCAGGTATTTCAGGATGATCTTGACCATTGTCCAGTGGTCCACTCCTGGATTACTTTGGTACCTCCCTGCTAGACTTATAGCAAGGCACACATGAGGTCTGGTACACAGCATTGCATACAAGATAGAGCCTATGGATGAAGCATAGGGAACATCTTTCATTTTCTCTCTATCTTCTACAGTGGTCGGGCATTGAGTCTTACTCAACTTCACACCTTGTAACACAGGCAAGAACCCTTTCTTTGCTTGATCCATTTTGAACTTCTTCAAAACTTTGTCAAGGTATGTGCTTTGTGAAAGTCCAATTAAGTGTCTTGATCTATCTCTATAGATCTTGATGCCCAATATGTAAGCACCTTCACCGAGGTCTTTCATTAAAAACTCATGTTCAAGTATCCCTTTATGCTATCTAGAAATTCTATATCATTTCCAATCAGTAATATGTCATCCACATATAATATCAGAAATGCTACAAAGCTCCCACTCACTTTCTTGTAAATATAGGCTTCTCCAAAAGTCTGTACAAAACCAAATGCTTTGATCACACTATCAAAGCGTTTATTCCAACTCTGAGAGGCTTGCACCAGTCCATAAATGGATCGCTGGAGCTTGCACACTTTGTTAGCTCCCTTTGGATCGATAAAACCTTCCGGTTGCATCATACACAATTCTTCTTCCAGAAATCCATTCAGGAATGTAGTTTTGACATCCATCTGCCATATTTCATAATCATAAAATACGGCAATCGCTAACATGATTCGGACAGACTTAAGCATCGCTACGGGTGAGAAGGTCTCATCGTAGTCAATCCCTTGAACTTGTCGAAAACCTTTCGCAACAAGTCGAGCTTTCTAGACAGTAACATTACCGTCAGCTTCAGTCTTCTTCTTGAAGATCCATTTATTCTCAATTGCTTGCCGATCATCGGGCAAGTCAACCAAAGTCCACACTTTGTTCTCATACATGGATCCCATCTCAGATTTCATGGCTTCAAGCCATTTTGCGGAATCTGGGCTCACCATCGCTTCTTCATAGTTCGTAGGTTCATCATGATCTAGTAGCATGACTTCCAGAACAGGATTACCATACCACTCTGGTGCGGATCTTACTCTGGTTGATCTATGAGGTTCAGTAACAACTTGATCTGAAGTTCCATGATCATCATCATTAACTTCCTCACTAATTGGTGTAGGTGTCACAGAAACCGTTTTCTATGATGAACTACTTTCCAATAAAGGAGCAGGTACAGTTACCTCATCAAGTTCTACTTTCCTCCCACTCACTTCTTTCGAGAGAAACTCCTTCTCTAGAAAGGATCCATTCTTAGCAACAAATGTCTTGCCTTCAGATCTATGATAGAAGGTGTACCCAACAGTTTTCTTTGGGTATCCTATGAAGACATATTTCTCTGATTTGGGTTCGAGCTTATTAGGTTGAAGCTTTTTCACATAAGCATCGCAGCCCCAAACTTTCGGAAACGACAACTTTGGTTTCTTGCCAAGCCATAGTTCATAAGGCGTCGTCTCAACGGATTTCGATGGTGCCCTCTTTAATGTGAATGCGGCCGTCTCTAAAGCATAACCCCAAAACGATAGCGGTAAATCATTAAGAGACATCATAGATCGCACCATATCTAGTAAAGTACGATTACGACGTTCGGACACACCATTACGCTATGGTGTTTCGGGTGGCGTGAGTTACGAAACTATTCCGCATTGTTTCAAATGTAGACCAAACTCATAACTCAAATATTCTCCTCCACGATCAGATCGTAGAAACTTTATTTTCTTGTTACGATGATTTTCAACTTCACTCTGAAATTCTTTGAACTTTTCAAATGTTTCAGACATATGCTTCATTAAGTAGATATACCCATATCTGCTTAAATCATCTATGAATGTGAGAAAATAACGATATCCGCCATGAGCCTCAACATTCATCGGACCACATACATCTGTATGTATGATTTCGAACAAATCTGTTGCTCTCTCCATAGTACTGGAGAACGGTGTTTTAGTCATCTTGCCCATGAGGCACGGTTCGCAAGTACCAAGTGATTCATAATCAAGTGGCTCCAGAAGTCCATCAGTATGGAGTTTCTTCATGCGCTTTACACCGATATGACCTAAACGGCAGTGCCACAAATAAGTTGCACTATCATTATCAACTCTGCATCTTTGGCTTCAACATTATGAATATTTGTATCACTACTATCGAGATTCATCAAAAATAGACCACTCTTCAAGGGTGCATGACCAAAAAAGATATTACTCATATAAATAGAACAACCATTATTCTCTGATTTAAATGAATAACCGTCTCGCATCAAACAAGATCCAGATATAATGTTCATGCTCAACGTTGGCACCAAATAACAATTATTTAGGTCTAATACTAATCCGGAAGGTAGATGTAGAGGTAGCGTGCCGACCGCGAACACATCGACTTTGGAACCATTTCCCACGCGCATCGTCACCTCGTCCTTGGCCGGTGTTCGCTTAATCCGTAGTCCTTGTTTGGAGTTGAAAATATTAGCAACAGAACCAGTATCAAATACCCAGGTGCTACTGCGAGCTCTAGTAAGGTACACATCAATAACATGTATATCACATATACCTTTGTTCACCTTGCCATCCTTCTTATCCGCCAAATACTTGGGGCAGTTCCGCTTCCAATGACTAGTCTGCTTGCAGTAGAAGCACTCAGTTTCAGGCTTAGGTCCAGACCTGGGTTTCTTCTCCTAAGCAGCAACTTGCTTGTTGTTCTTCTCGAAGTTCCCCTTCTTTTTCCCTTTGCCCTTTTTCTTGAAACTAGTGGTCTTGTTGACCATCAACACTTGATGCTCCTTCTTGATTTCTACCTCCGCAGCCTTTAGCAGTGCGAAGAGCTCGGGAATCGTCTTATCCATCCCTTGCATGTTATAGTTCATCACGAAGCTCTTGTAGCTTGGTGGCAGTGATTGGAGAATTCTGTCAATGACGCTATCATCCGAAAGATTAACTCCCAGTTGAATCAAGTGATTATTATACCCAGACATCTTGAGTATATGCTCACTGACAGAACTATTCTCCTCCATCTTGCAGCTATAGAACTTATTGGAGACTTCATATCTCTCAATCCGGGCATTTGCTTGAAATATTAACTTCAACTCCTGGAACATCTCATATGCTCCATGACGTTCAAAACGTCGTTGAAGTCCCAGTTATAAGCCGTAAAGCATGGCACACTGAACTATCGAGTAGTCATCAGCTTTGCTCTGCCAGACGTTCATAACATCTGGTGTTGCTCCAGCAGCAGGCCTGGCACCCAGCGGTGCTTCCAGGACGTAATTCTTTTGTGCAGCAATGACGATAATCCTCAAGTTATGGACCCAATCTGTAATTGCTACCATCATCTTTCAACTTTGGTTTCTCAAGGAACGCATTAAAATTCAACGGAACAACAGCATGGGCCATCTATCTACAATCAACATAGACAAAGCAAGATACTATAAGGTACTAAGTTCATGATAAATTTAAGTTCAATTAATCATATTACTTAAGAACTCCCACTTAGAAAGACATCCCTCTAATCCTCTAAGTGATCACGTGATCCAAATCAACTAAACCATAACCGATCATCACGTGAAATGGAGTAGCTTTCAATGGTGAACATCACTATGTTGATCATATCTACTATATGATTCACGCTCGACCTTTCGGTCTCAGTGTTCCGAGGCCATATCTGCATATGCTAGGCTCGTGAAGTTTAACCTGAGTATTCTGCGTGTGCAAAAACTGGCTTGCACCTGTTGTAGATGGACGTAGAGCTTATCACACCCGATCATCACGTGGTGTCTGGGCACGACGAACTTTGGCAACGGTGCATACTCAGGGAGAACACTTTTATCTTGAAATTTAGTGAGAGATCATCTTATAATGCTACCGTCAATAAAAGCAAGATAAGATGCATAAAAGATAAACATCACATGCAATCAATATAAGTGATATGATATGGCTATCATCATCTTGTGCTTGTGATTTTTATCTTTGAAGCACCTCCATGATCACCATCGTCACCGGCGCGACAACCTTGATCTCCATCGTAGCACTGTTGCCGTCTCGCCAATCTTATGCTTCTACGACTATCGCTACCGCTTAGTGATAAAGTAAAGCATTACAGGGCGATTGCATTGCATACAATAAAGCGACAACCATATGGCTCCTGCCAGTTGCCGATAACTCGGTTACAAAACATGATCATCTCATATAATAAAATTTAGCATCATGTCTTGACCATATCACATCACAACATGCCCTGCAAAAAAAAGTTAGACGTCCTCTACTTTGTTGTTGCAAGTTTTACGTGGCTGCTACGGGCTTAGCAAGAACCCTTCTTACCTACGCATCAAAACCACAATGATAGTTTGTCAAGTTGGTGCTGTTTTAACCTTCGCAAGGACCGGGCATAGCCACACTCGGTTCAACTAAAGTTGGAGAAACTGACACCCGCCAACCACCTATGTGCAAAGCACGTCGGTAGAACCAGTCTCGCGTAAGCATACGCGTAATGTCGGTCCGGGCCGCTTCATCAAACAATACCGCCGAACCAAAGTATGACATGCTGGTAAGCAGTATGACTTATATCGCCCACAACTCACTTGTGTTCTACTCGTGCATATAACATCAAGGCATAAAACCATGCTCTGATACCACTGTTGGGGAACGTAGTAATTTCAAAAAAAATCCTACACACACGCAAGATCATGGTGATGCATAGCAACAAGAGGGGAGAGTGTTGTCTACGTACCCTCATAGACCGAAAGCGGAAGCGTTAGCACAACGCGGTTGATGTAGTTGTACGTCTTCACGATCCGACCGATCAAGTACCGAACGTACGGTACCTCTGAGTTCAGCACACGTTCAGCCCGATGACGTCCCTCGAACTCCGATCCAGCCGAGTGTTGAGGGAGAGTTTCGTCAGCACGATGGCGTGGTGACGATGTTGATGTTCTACCAGCATCGGGCTTCGCCTAAGCACCGCTACAGTATTATCGAGGTGGACTATGGTGGAGGGGGGCACCGCACATGGCTAAAAGACCAACTTGATCAATTGTTGTGTCTATGGGGCGCCCCCTTGCCCTCGTATATAAAGGAGCAAGGGGGTGCGGCCGTCCATAGGAGGAGGCGCGCCGGAGGAGTCCTACTCCCACCGAGAGTAGGACTCCCCCCTTCCTAGTTGGAATAGGATTCAGGAGGGGGAAAGAGGAGAGAGAGAAGGAAGGGGGGGCGCCGCCCCCCTCTCCTTGTCCTATTCGGACTAGGGGAAGGGGCGCGCGGCCAGCCCTTTCCTCCTCTCCTCTCTTCCACCTAGGCCCACTAAGGCCCATTAAGTCGCCGGGGGGTTCCGGTAACCCCTCCCGTAATCCGGTAAAATCACATTTTCACCTGGATCACTTCCGATATCCAAACATAGGCTTCCAATATATCAATCTTCATGTCTCGACCATTTCGAGACTCCTCGTCATGTCCGTGATCACATCCGGGACTCCGAACAACCTTCGGTACATCAAAACATATAAACTCATAATATAATTGTCATTGTAACGTTAAGCGTGCGGACCCTAAGGGTTCGAGAACTAAGTAGACATGACCGAGACACATCTCCGGTCAATAACCAATAGCGGAACCTGGATGCTCATATTGGCTCCCAAATATTCTATGAAGATCTTTATCGGTCAAACCGCATAACAACATACGTTATTCCCTTTGTCATCGGTATGTTACTTGCCCGAGATTCGATCGTCGGTATCTCAATACCTAGTTCAATCTCTTTACCAGCAAGTCTCTTTACTCGTTCCGTAATACATCATCCCGCAACTAACTCATTAGTTGCATTGCTTGCAAGGCTTAAGTGATGTGCATTACCGAGAGGGCCCAGAGATACCTCTCCGACAATCGGAGTGACAAATCCTAATCTCGAAATATGCCAACCCAACAAGTACCTTCCGAGACACCTGTAGAGCACCTTTATAATCACCCAGTTACGTTGTGACGTCTGGTAGCATACAAAGTGTTCCTCCGGTAAACGGGAGTTGCATAATCTCATAGTCATAGGAACATGTATAAGTCATGAAGAAAGCAATAGCAACATACTAAACGATCGTGTCCTAAGCTAACGGAATGGGTCAAGTCAATCACATCATTCTCCTAATGATGTGACCCCGTTAATCAAATAACAACTCTTTGTTCATGGCTAGGAAACATAAGCATCTTCGATTAACGACCTAATCAAGTAGAGGCATACTAGTGACACTCTGTTTGTCTATGTACTCACACATGTATTATGTTTCCGGTTAATACAATTCTAGCATGAATAATAAACATTTATCATGATATAAGGAAATAAATAATAACTTTATTATTGCCTCTAGGGCATATTTCCTTCAGAGGCAAGGCTCTATACACTGGAGATGCTCTGTACGTATTACTTTTGATGTGTCCCATCAACTCGCAGAACAAGGAGAAGCTTGCTTAGTAGGCCGTCTCCCCCTCCCACGGGCGTGATGGCTCGCATGACGAGGTGAAGCTCGCTTACTACGCCTTATGCCCACTCCCTCGCCCACACGCGCGGTGGCTCACAGGACGAGGAGAAAATTTTACTACTCCCTCCGTTTACTCCTCGTCCCTACCATGTTAGAGATATTATCATATTGTTTGAAATATATGTCTATTAGTGGATTTCAATATGAACTACTAGTACATACTCCAAACACTGATGTATATAGACGTATTTTAGAGTGTAGATTCACTCATTTTGCTCCGTTTGTAGTCCATATTGAAACGGACGTAATACTAGTACGCACTCTCACTCGCCCCTCAACCCACGCTCGACCCTCGCCCACATGGTGGACGTGCAACAATTCATTTGGTCCCCGATAGCTAGAACGATATATACTGCAGTACCATTATTGCTCGACTTCCCGAAGAGATGAAGAGCCAAGCGCAAGATTAATAAGGAGATGCCAAGCACAAGGTTTATAGGAGAACGAATAGTAGTAGTACTAGTAGTAGTACGTACTGTATGAGGAAGAAGGCAACAAGATGTATGTTTTGCGTGACAGTCTCTTCTTACAAGACGTGCTAGACCTAGTGGACCTCATTGTTGCAATGGGAGTACTCCCTATCATAGATGGCACGATTCAGAGTGGTGGGCAGTGGGCATAATTCGGAGCTGCTTAGTCTTAAACCCCATGAAGAAGTCCCATCGAAAGGAATAGCCATCCTCTACACGTGCTCCTATGTAAAATGAGTAGATGAGACAAAAAGAGAAAGAGACAAAGTAAAAAATCACCAGCCTTAGATCCAGCCCTATTGTATCAATGAATGATATTTCTATGTCGTGATTGACATGGCTATATTATTAACCATGCTACGGAGGTAGAAGCGGATTTTTATTTATTTGCAGAGGTAGCAGCAGATGGATATTCAATGACGAGTGAAATGATGGTTGCTTCCTCGCTCAAACATAGAGAAAGGTGGGCCTCGTGATTTGATGGCTTATTAGTCATTATTACTGCCTATACTCTTTGCCCATATATAATAACTGCATGGTACCGTAGTGGGCTATACTTTTAATAACCATGCTCGAAGAGAAGAGGTGCACGCACCCACGCACGTAGTACTAGTAGCACTCTTTGCGTCTTTTGCGTCTTCCCCAACCACACATGTGACACGGTGGAGCTCATTTCTGTAAGATGATGCAGCCCACGTGATAATTTGACGCGTCTAGTAGTAGTTACTCACTTATAAATAATGGAGGGCCGGGAACCACGCATGAACAATGCCACGTCATTTATAAATAAAGTTTTTTTCTTCAGTGGCACGTACGCAATATAAATAGGTTCATATGGAGAGAAAAAGAAACCGCTCCACTATATACATAGCTAGGATGTGCCTACACGGTTGCTTGCTGGGGTTGCTCTCTTCACACTCTCTCGCGCAAAACGACTATGGCCACATCTCTAACATCCGGGCAGATCACGGCCGCTGGGGGAAGGGGTGGATGCTTTGTGTAGATGCAGTCGTCGTCACCGACGGTGAAAACCCACTGTCGGCACGTCCCGATCAGGGGTCCTCGCCGTTCTCTCTCACAAAGCCGGTGAGGTTGCCCTCGTACCTTGCTCACTGCCGCGACGTGGGCAGTTGCCGCCTCCCGCCGCCCTCCTCTAGGTTGAGCTACGTCCCGACATCCCTCAGGTACAACTTCCTTACAGCCGGCTTGCACCACTGCCCCAGCTGCCCACATCGCTCCATGTGGATATTTCTCTACTTCTTTGCCCCGCACATACCTCTACTGGCTTCTACTGTATTTGTGATGAGTTTATAACTCATCAACTAGTCCCAGTAATCTTATTCTAATCACGCTTATTCAATTTCTTTGCCAAAGGGATGCTCATCTCGATTTTGGTGAAACTGCACAAAATGATCCGATGGTCAAAGGGTTGCAAACTTCATTTCTTTGGAAGCTTCAATGTTTCCAGAAATTAAAGCCTAGTTAGGGTTTAGGGTTCAAGGGCTAGGGACTGCATGGATCATTTTTTTTCTTTAGCTGTCTTTGTTCCAAAATAAGTGTCAACTTTAGTAGTAGTACAACTTTGTACTAAAGTTTGCATAAAGTTGAGACACTTATTTTGGAACGGAGGGAGTACATATTGGCTATGATCTGTCAACCATTGAGATGCAATAGCATGCATTTTAGTCTCTTTGTATTTGATGAAATGTTACAACGGGGCAACCTTGGACGCAAGATACACGAAACAGAAGCTGGAAGCTTCATAGCATTGTACAAATTTATCTCACTAAGAAATTACAGTACGTACTATACTACTACTATGTAAAGAGTTCGGTATCGCACGGTGTCCAGAAAATATGGTGATAGTGTGAGGTGGGCCATGTAATCACTGAGCCTACGTGTTTCCACTGCTTTCGCACGCCTCCGCTATAAGAATGGAAAAATTTGTAATCTAGTACCTCCTTTCGCTGAAGCGTGGGACATCCAGCAGTCGTACCACCTCAGTAATAATGACCAATGAGTCGTCAAATCACATAGACCCAGTAGTAAGTTGGACGGACGAAGCAACCATCACTCTTGAATCCGCTTCTCCCTTCAACGCAGGCGCTAGTGAGAGGTCGCGTCCGCTCTGCCCAGGCATGAATGCGGCACCAATTCTACAGAGCGGTGCTGACCGTTTCGGGCGGGAAGTGCGCGCAGGCGATGGAGGGGCTTTGGGTGGGCCAGGCTGGTTAGGAGCGGGCGTGGCAACTATCCCGACCGGACGCGCGGAAATGAGAGGATGCACCAACTCTCGCAGCTAAATCATACACTACACACCATCTCTCTGTAGGAGTAGGTCGATGTGTCGCTCTCTCTAACACACACGACGTTAAACACACACACACACACACACACACACACACACACACACACACGCATGCACGCACACACACACACACATGTTCATAGAATAGGAATATCGTGCAAGTGCAAAGCCACAAGAAGTGAGAGACAAATGGAGTACGTACAATAATATAAGAGGTGACGAATATTCAATCAAACCTGGACTGAGGAGTAGTACTCCCTCCGTCTAGGTGTTAAGTCATCTTACGAAAATCAGATATTCCCAAAATGTTTAGGCATCGTCCATTAACTTCGCATCTCAATCCCATCCTAGCCTCGTTGCTAGCGAGTGTTGTTACTTACTCTGCCTTGTTATCTTCCCCGAAAACCCAATGCATGGAGCGCAACTATGCGTTGATCGGTCAAGAAATCAAAGTTGGCTTGCATGTGAGTTAATATGTGGCCCTACATGGTAGCTAATATGGCATCTCTTAATTGTTGTGTTTAGAGACAGAAATCGGGGCTTTGATTGGAGGAAGGACCGGTCAAGTTTCTCCTCCTCCTCCAATCTGCTTGCACCTTGGTCCCGCTGCACCTTCTAACATGACTTACACCTAGACGGATGGGAGTAGTACGAGATACGGTGGCACACTGACTTAGGTCGAATAGAAGTGCCCAAAATTATTGGAAGAGAGCAAAGTGTACAAACTGAATAATTAAAAGAGTAAAATGCACTGTTGGTCAATGAACTTATCGTATAAGTTCACTTTGGTCACTGTACTCAAGAATACGATCGATACGGTCACTATATACGTGATGAGGTGATTATACAGTCACTGCGATATCGTATAGGTCTGTATTCATCCATTTTGACCATTCAAAGAATACTCCTGGCGCCTTGTCAGATCAGTTTTCTCTCTCTGTCATGCGGGTCCTACCTGTCATTGGGTGGAAGAAAGAAGTTGAACGAAAATAAAAATATGCACGGGGGCGTGGTTCGAACCCTAGACCTCACGCTTTATACGGGCAAACAGGCTAACCAGCTACACCAACCTCCACTTGTGATTAACTACTGGCAAATATAGTTTTATACCTTTAGTAGTGGCACACACACTAGCATGGACTCAAGTCGCACGCTGGCCTCTATTGCCACAAGTTCGTGCAGTACCTCGCCTATTGTCCACCGTTCCCGTTGTTGACCCTGCCACCTGAGGTTGTCGACCCGTTGCTCTACCACTACGCCAAGTCCGAGCTCTCGCTGCTTGTGGCGCAACGCATACGAACTCCATCTGCGTGAGATGACACGGCCATCGATGATGATTATGATGACACCCACACTAGGTCGCTCTACTCGCCTTTTGCGCATGATTGTCATGCGGCTGCCAAAGTATGAACCTCCGGCCTCAACTTCGTCGCCGGTCGCCGGTGTGTGTGTGTTATGTGCTAACTAATGTGTGTCTGCCCGCTACGTGCTAGTGTGTGAGTGCATGCATGTGTGTTGTGTGCATGTTCTAATAAGGATTTGCTTAAAATAGTATGTGAGCGAACAGAGGGATCAATTGGACTGTGTTCACAAGCAATAGTGAGATGTGTGAGGTAAGATACACCACTGGCGCTTTTAATTTTTCTTATTAATTTGTTTGTTTCATCCTCTGACTGGTGGGACCCAACATACTACATGGAGAGAGGTAAGGTGACTAAGGCTGCAATATTTCTGTACTACCAACACTGCTTTAAATCCCAAAAGACCTTACCACCAAAGCCACATGACACGATTATGATTTAAATCCCAATGACTCCCACGCAAAAAAACACGGCATTCTTCACACAAATGAAGGAATGTATAAATGGTTATTTTCCTCTCGTTAATCATAACATGAGGGTGGTGTAGCTGGTTAGCCCGCTCGCCCATCAAACCCGAGGTCTCGGGTTCGATAACCGCACTTGAGCATAGTTTTATTTTTGTTCGACTTCTTTCTTCCACCCAATGATATGTAGGCCCCGCATGACAGAGAGAGAAAGTGATCTGGGGCGGTGCCTGGAGGATTCTTTGACTGGTCAAAATGGATGGATACGGAGCTATACGATCTCGCAGTGACCGTATAATCCCCTCATCACGTATATAGTGACCGTATTGACCGTATTCTTGAGTACAGTGACCAAAGTGAACTTAGCAATAACTCTCAACACGTCCTAGTTTCTTAGCACCCGTTGTAACCCTTAGTACATATGATGGCACACTGACTTAGGCCGAATACAAGTGCCCAAGATATTTAAAATTGGACGATGGTGCAGCCCACCTTTCCGATATTTTGACCGTGTGTGATTCAGTTGTTGTTCACTTCGAAGGGTCGTGTACCACACGTGAACGTTAGTAAGCGTGACCGGGAGGCGTGCAGCGTTAACTGTGAGTTGACTCCTTCAAGCGTTAAATTTTCTTGCATTGCCCCTAGTATTTTTCTTCACTATGTTAAATAAAAGTTTCGTTTCGTGCATAATTTAAAAAAATATGGAGATAAAAAGAAAACCACTCCATCTATATACGCTGCAGCCTCAGCGCTTGTTTTCTAGGGTTTGCACTCTTCACACTCTCTCTCCACTATATATATACACGCTGGAGCCTCGGCGCTTATAGTTGCTCTCTTCACACTCTCTCACCCTGTCCAGATTTAAACAAGACTTTGTTGGCCTCTCTCTCCCCCCTCACTGTTGGTCAAAGAGCCGGCATGATCCGTCCTCGGGAAGGGAAGGAGGCTTAACATTGTCGCCATCGGCGAGGGACGGAATCCACTACCGGCGCAACTGTTCTCTTTCACCCAGCGGCGGCGCGGGAGGGCCTTCGACCCCTTCTTCCTTGCTGTCGTACATAGTGTGGGCAGATTGGCCTTCAGCCGCCCACTGAGCCACACCTAGAGAACCTTAAGGTATAATTTACTTATTCCACGTGCATTGCTCTAGCTGCATGTGGGGTTTTTTCCCTTCTGGACTCGAATCTAGGTATTGGATCAATTAGGGAAGTAGTGGGGAAAGTTGTATAGCATGAATCTAGGACGTGGTTCAAAGAGGAAAGGAAGGGGGAAAGTTGTATAGCATGAATGTAGGACGTGGTTTAAAG
The DNA here is from genome assembly GCA_032464435.1 of Aegilops umbellulata. NCBI lineage: Eukaryota > Viridiplantae > Streptophyta > Magnoliopsida > Poales > Poaceae > Aegilops > Aegilops umbellulata. Next base: position 330,518,652 of record CP136060.1, read on the forward strand.
AGGAAAGGAAGGGGAGAGTAGTACAAACTGGATATGCTGCACCTACGTTGGTCGAAAAGGGAAAACAATGACAAATGCGGTACGCACATCTGTAAGGAACTGATCTTTTTGTTTTGGGGGACAAGGCTATAGAGTTTGAGTAGGACTAGATTTCCTGCCCTCACATAGGGAAAGGTGTCTAAAGATAACAAAATTGGGACCAACACAAATATGCTCCTTGGTTGTTTGTTCTTTGTTGCAACAGACTGTGCATCACCCCTTTATACATCAGTAAATGCACATGGTGCTGGTGCGTCTACTATCCCGTCCAACTCTTTAGGTGTTGTTAATCTAAGGCCCTATTTGGTTAAAAAGTCCTAGGACTTTTTTTAGTCCCAACTAAAAAGTCCCTAGTCCCTACATGCTTAGTTCCAGGGACTAAACATGGACTAGAGGTTATTAATGACATGCTAAAAGACCATGTTACCCCTAGTAATGAACTAATAGAGATAATGTGCGATGCAGGGCAGGGGCAACTATTGGAAAAAGTCCCCAAAAGACTCTCCCTCAGGGTCTAATTTCTTTAGTCCCAAATGCCCACTTTTAGTCCCTAAAAGTCCCTCCTGTTTGGTTTAGATGGGACTGAAAGGGACTTTTTTTAGTCACTACCCCAAAAAGTCCATGTAAACAAACACCCTCTAATAATGCCGCTGGAAAATTGAAGCAACGCCACAGTTAAAAGCAAATTACATGTTCAATGAATTTTATTGTTAATATATTCTCTCTGTTAATATGAATCAATGCCACCGTTTGAGAAATTCTACTGTCTTGCTTTCTTTCCCATTTAGATAAGTTAGATGCTTCATTTTGTTGGCTTCTGTGTCATCCACCATTATTGACCACTAATTGTTTCCTTTGCACCTCTGTGTAAACAGGGTTATCTACTTCACCTTGTTGCTATTGTGACCTTTTGTTGTACTGCACAAAACACTTTTGTTTTAAGAGTGTTTGTGCAGTTCAACCAAAATGTCACACTGACAATTTTGCTTGATTGCTTGATCTTAGTGGAACTGCACAAGAGGAGATCTGACTTCCTATCCGTGTTGGCAAATTTGGTTCAGATCTTCTTCTTGTGAGTTGTTTGAATTTCGTGTCATGAGAGGTCAGTACTAGCCGTCTTTCACATGATTGTGTAGTGCTTTCATATATTGTGCTACTTATATGGTAATGTTGCTTGATTTTAGTGAACTGCACAAATGGAGACAAGACTTCCAATCTGTATGTGCACCGTAATATCCCATTGAGGTAAGGTAAGGATATTTCACAACTGTTGGCCTGTATTTTGCCACTTTCATCAGAAAATTAATTTCGTTGTTTAGTGCTATATTTGTGCTCCCTAATTGACATGCCAAATCTTACATTGAAGGCGAAGCTTGTCTGTTACTGAACCGAGTGATGAAGGGGAAGAACAAGCAGAAGAAAAACAAAAATCAACTCCCGATGCTGTAATGAAGCACTGGAACTATGATGACACCAATAATGATATAGTTTTGCATCTTAATTTATTGCTATGGCTGGAACGAGCAATTGTTTTGCCACTGATTTGATGTCACTCTTAATGTAGTATGTAATTATCTCTGTGCAAACAGGGATCTTCTTTGAAGATAACATATATTTTAGTGGAACTGCACAGGAAGATGTTGGAAACATTAAACTAATCGAGGAGTATATAGTAAGCATGGCAACCACAGTAGATAACAACAGATAGTTCCAGAGAAGTGCTTGATCTGTATGCTCTACATAATAAGCCTCCTGACAAAGGTTGGTACTCACCCACGGATTTCATCCATATGATTGAGCTTTGTCATCTCTATTGGTGTTGTGCTACTGTTTAGATATTGTCATGAGAAAGTGGTATTGTCCTTGAGAAGTGCTTCATCTGTGTTGTTTTAAATATTTCCTTTCCTTTTTTTCAAGAAAACAAGGATGCTAGCATTTAGTTGTCCTCTTGTCTTTGCACAACAAGATCATCCTCCTCTGAAGAAGAATATTGAGTATGTGAAGTGCCTAGTTCCGATTATGCCAGGATAAAGAAGCCAAGTCTCTCTTCTTAAGAAGGGAGCAGTTGAAGGATGGTTACATTATTGCCCACAAGAACAAACTAACTTCAGCTCAGAAGGATTCACGGATCTCCATCTTTGTTGCTGTGATGGCCAATACAATGTTGTGTTAGGATTGGTGAGTTCCATTTTTTTAATGTGTGCTTTGCATGGATCATGTAGGTTGCATGTTTAAACTGTCAATTCATAGTACAGTTTGCTTTATACTAATCACTTTTTTTATATTTGTGCAAACAGGGGTGCTTAGCTTGATTTCAATGGCAACTGCACAAAATGTTCATGAATACATCGAATCATTCATTTCCACCACAAGAAAGGAGGTGCTGACATGTTCAAGGCGTTGCAACATATAAAGGCGAAATCATACAAGCTACGCTCAAATTTGGTTGATTTTGGTGGAACTGCACAAAAAGAACAGCTGGTTTATTTAGCACGAGGTGCCATGTCAATGTCCTAACTAATGGCAAACCCTGCCAATTCCACAATCGTAGGCATTTGATATTTTGGAATGGGAAAACCTTGTCAAAGTTTGCTCCTTGGTGTATGCAAAACAACATGCATTTGACATTTTTGAATGGGACAACCTTGTCAAATTTTGCTCACTGATGTTAGCAAGAAGACATGCGTTGATATTTTCGAATGGGATGGCCTTTGTTGTCAGCAGCATCGGTCAGTTTTTCTTTATTCTTTAGTTGTGAAGTAAATATTGGCTCTGACATGTGAATTGTTGAGATGCATAATCATTGATTGTTTTGAATGTTCTCCATGAATTGCCAGGCCTGTGTGTTTGACTGCAATGTACAGGAACACTAAAAAGCTGCTTAAACTCTTTGTACTCCCTCTGTTCCTTTTTACTTCGCATATTATTTTTCTTTCAAGTCAGTTGATTTTACATTGTGAATGTTCATACTTTTTTCTATAAGATTGGTCAAAGTAGAGATACTTTGACTTCACACAAAACTTGTATGCAGACTAAAAAGGACCGGAGGGAGTACATGTGAAACTGCTGCGAACGAGGTGATCACAGTAGGAATAATGCCAGTACGTATTGTTTTGCATGTTCATCCAATGCCAGTGATAAAAGAATTCAAACTAATCGAACTAAATTCATTCATACACGGTTGGATTTCATATAAACATGCCGGATTTCATTACCTCATACAATCTTCAACTAAAAAGGGGTGCGCTGGAGGTATAATTAATTAATCGAAGCTACCCACCCATGTTCGGCTGAGCCGAACAAAAGCTTCTTCTCCATCGAGCTCTCCGACTCCACGTCGCCGCCAAGAAGCTAATCGGTCGTCAATGGTCAACCCGCCTAGCCTGGCTTCAACTGGAGGGTAGCAGCGGTGGCCTTACTTGGACCCGAGCGGCGGCGACCTATCGTGTTCTACTCTTCCTTGTTTTCTGTGTGGCGCGGCCTCGTTGCCGACGGGGCGGAGCCGGCGGTGTCCTCTGCCTCGTTGTTGGCGGCCAGGGCCTCGGCGGAGCAGGACCTCGTCGACGCCAGTGGAGCGAGGACTCGGCGGAGCCGGCATTGTCCTCCGCCTCGTCCTCGGTCTCGTCAAACAGCGCCTCGCCTGCTTCATCACCCTCTTTGTAGGCGGACGCAACCTCCGCCACCCGCATGCGGTACCGCCAGCGCTCGAGGCGGCTCTCGCGGGCGGAGCGGTACGAGTCGAGCAACGCCTCCTGTTCTGCCCGCTCCGCGTTGATCTGCTCCTCCGCTTGTAGGTGCTCCTGGAGGAGATGGTGGTTGTAGGCAGCGTCAGCCCACGCCTCCTGAAACTGCTCCTAACGCTTCTGCCTCATCGTTTCCATGTATTGGGCATGGGCCTCGCCGATGGTCATGGTGCAATGCACCGGCGAGGATGGCGCGGAGGAGGGGGTTGGCGCCGGATCGTCGACTACCATGTTCTCTACTGGGATGTTGTCGTCCTCCGGTTGCCTGCCGGCCAGCCAGTCGGCAGCAATGGCTACCATCTCCTTGTGGTCTATCATCCGCCCATCCCGAAGAGCGCTGGAGCACGAGGAAGCCATGGTGGGCAGTAGTGGTGTGGATAGGAGAAAGGGAACAGAGGCGGATGACTACGACTATGGCCGGCGCAACAGTTTATATAGCAATGGTGGGCGGCGGAGGGACGGACGGGTGGCATCGGAGTAGCTGCCTTGGCAACCGTGTATCATTAATGTGGGCGGCAGATGGACAGACGACACTTGTGTCATTTCAACACGGAACAATTGCCTACACATGGAAGCGGCATGGACGGCGCTGACTGTTTCAGGCGGAAAGCGCATGCGGGCGAGAGAGCGGTCTGGGTGGGCCAGGGCGACCAGACTCGTACTTGGCAGCGGGTCGGTCTAGCAGCTAGACATGCTGGCTCGCCAGCGAGCTCGCCGAGCTGAGTGACGACAATCAGACGATGGACGTAGCTTCCGACCAAGAGCTGGCGCCACTGTCCAAGCCGGTTCATGCCATGTTCACCATAGAGCAGGTGCGGTGGCACTTCGACACCGTAATGGCGGTAGAGCTACCAGGACAGGAGGACCTGTGCTGCAACCTCCGTCTCCTCAACGAGCACTGGCGAACGACAATGCCGTCGTGGACATGTGGCCCTATGATCCTGGCTTCCGAAATGAGCAGTCGACATTGTATCAGACCATCCGTAGGGCCCACGAGGCCCTCTCTATCGTCCTTCCAGTTGTTGCGCTCGTCATGGCGCCGCCATCTCGCGTTGTCAACATGGTCAATAGACATGAGGAATGAGGAGATGACTTTACTTGGAGAGGATGACAGTGGGGACCCACCAGGGCCATAGCCGCACGTACGCAAGTGCCTCCTTGTTATATACAACTATAATTTTTTGGACTTCCTCCTGGTTTCCTGACATCACGGTCCCACACCATTGTCAACCTATGTAGTCAATAAACGAGAGAATTGCACAAGGAGCGGCCGACAGCTGGGACCAAGCAGCTCGAGCAGTATTTGTGTTTTTGAGGTGTGAGCACTGCAGAGTTTTTCTTGAGCGATGTTTTTGTTGTTCAGAGGAGAGCAGGGTATTAACTGGGTGGGCTGTGGTCCGTCTTGCCCAAGCCAGATATCCAGCCCAGATATTAATTTTTTTTCAAGCTGAAAATGGCTAGCCCAGCTATACTTTTTTTTAGGAATACCCAGGCAATGTCAACTTGTTATTCTCCGCCCCGCTGGGCTACAAATCTTTCCTATGATGGATGCATTAGGCTTAACAAGAAAATGGGCTTTAAGAAATAATAAATGGGATGTAATTATAAAAACTAGGAAGTAACTATAAAAAAATGCACCAAACACGTAAATAGTTTTAAAAAAAATATTTTTGGATTTTGAAAATTTTAATTTCATTAATTGTTGCGCACGCAATTTTCGTTGGATTTTTACGTAATACAAATTTATTTCGAAATTATATTTAATCTGACTAGAATTTTGGGATAAAAATATTTTGGATCCCATAAAAATGTGGGAAATTTTATTGAATTCTGTTTTGAGCGGTTGGTTGAAATTATTAATTGTTGTCCTAGCTAGAAAATGGGTTGTACTTTTAACAAACTGTAAATGGGTTGTAGTAAATTCCATTATAATTCAAAAATGGGTTGTACATTCTTACAAATCGCAAATGGGCTATATGTTCTCTGCCAGACACTTGTGGGCCTACTAAGTTGACGCGTCCCCTAAAAAACTAAGTTGGCGCGTATGCAAGGCTTTGTCAACTTATAGTCAACACACAGTTCTAGCAGCAGTGGTCGTTGGATGTCCATCTAATGGATGTGTGCTTCTTCTTCAATCTCGGATATTCTTGCTTCAGCTGCCCAAAAAATGACTCCTCCCCCTGACATCTGGGGCACACCGTTTCGGAGGCTGACCTCTGGGCCTACTAAGTTGACGCGTACCAACGGCTTTATCAACTTAGTCAATATAAACGATTCTAGCTGCAGTGATCATACGATGTCCATCCAACGGCCGTCGTGCTTCTTCAACCTCTGGTCTTCTTGCTCCAGCCGCCCAAACCAACGCCGGTCGTGCCGCCTGCTCCTGCCTCCCGTGTCCGGCTGTGCTGCCACCGATGGCCATGCCATCCCACTATACTCACCCACACCTCCTGTTATTCTTCGGCAATGGCAGCTTCACACCGCACCCGAAGAAGTCAACCCACATACTCCCATCCGCGTTTGCATCCACGGCCACGTCTTCCCCGGCTCGTCGTTCCCTTCCTAGGCCTCATCGTCGTCCAGCGCCTTGGTGCTCTCGGCGCGGCGTGGTCAATGTAGTCAACGAATGACAGCCATCAGAAGAGGACTTTAGGCGGTGAGGCTGACAGCTGGACCCACCAGCTACATCTTCGAACACAAGGAAGTGCCTCCTTATTACTCGCAAAATAAAAACGATTCCTCTTCCTGATAGCTAGGACCGAGCACCTATATCTTCGTAGGCAAGGAAGTGCGTCCTTATCCTCCCTGACCGCTGGGACCCACCCAGTCAAAGCGTACCTAGCGTTGTCTGTCTGGTTGCGAACGTGTACATACATACTGGTCGATCGGTCTCTCTGTAAGTATGAATTGTGGACGAGTAAGTAGCAGCACGTGTCGTTGTAGAGCATCTGACATAGCAGTTCACGCAGTCCCATCTAAGTCATGTACACGTATGTACAACCACAGGGCAAAAAATACGGCCACATATGTACATACGGGGGGGTCTCAAGCGCATACTCGCACATATATATGGACGGCTAGGGCTTGTGTACATGGAGAGGCAACGGACAACAGCAATGACGTCCTGTTCATCGGGCAGCGAACTGGCTGGGTCGGAACGGAGAAACCGCATCCTATTCATCGGGAGGCAACCGACTGGGCCAAAATGCATCATGCTCAATGGGAGCTGCTACCTCTTGATCTTGCGTTGATTTTCCCCGAAGAGGAGAGGATGATGCAGCAGAGTAGCGTAAGTATTTCCCTCGGTTTTTGAGAACCAAGGTATCAATCCAGTAGGAGGCCACACTCAAGTCCCTCGTACCTGCACAAAACGATAGCAACTCGCAACCAACGCGATTAGGGGTTGTCAATCCCTTCACGGTCACTTACGAGAGTGAGAACTGATAGATAATGTTTTTGGTATTTTTGGTATAGAGATGCAAAGTGAAAAGTAAAAGGCAAAGTAAAAAAGCAAAGCAAGAGCATAAGTATTCTACGGTGGGTGAACAAATTACTGTTGAGCAATTGACAGAATTGAGCAAAGTTATGAGAATATCTAGGGTATGATCATGTATATAGGAATCACGTCCGTGACAAGTAGACCAAAACGATTCTACATCTACTACTATTACTCCACTCATCGACAGCTATCCAGCATGCATCTAGAGTATTAAGTTAGAAACAGAGTAACGCTTTAAGCAAGATGACATGATGTAGAGAGATAAATTCATGCAATATGAAATAAACCCCATCTTGTTATCCTCGATGGCAACGATGCAATACGTGCCTTGCTGCCCCTTCTATCACTGGGAAAGGACACCGCAAGATCGAACCCAAAGCTAAGCACTTCTCCCATGGCAAGAAGAACCAATCTAGTAGGCCAAACCAAACTGATAATTCAAAGAGACTTGCAAAGATAACCAATCATACATAAAACAATTCAGAGAAGATTCAAATATTATTCAAAGATAGACTTGATCATAAACCCACAATTCATCGGTCTCAACAAACACACCGCGAAAAGAAGATTACATCGAATAGATCTCCACAAGAAAGGGGGAGAACTTTGTATTGAGATCCAGAAAGAGAGAAGAAGCCATCTAGCTACTAACTATGGACCCGAAGGTCTGAGATAAACTACTCACACTTCATCGAAGAGGCTATGATGATGTAGAAGCCCTCGTGATGACGGCCCTCTCCGGCGGAGCTCCGGGACAGGCCCCAAGATGGGATCTCGTGGATATAGAAGGTTGCGGCGGTGGAATTAGGTTTTTGGCTCTTGTTCTGATCGTTTGGGGGTACGTAGGTATATATAGGAGGAAGGAGTACGTCGTTGGAGCACCGAGGGGCCCACGAGGCAGGGGGGCGCGCCCCCACCCTCGTGACTGCCTCTTTGATGCCTTGGCGTAGGGTCCAAGTCCTCTGGATCACGTTCGGTGAGAAAATCACGTTCCCGAAGATTTTATTCCGTTTGGACTCCGTTTGATATTCTGTTTCTCCGAAATACTGAAATAGGCAAAAAAAACAGCAATTCTGGGCTGGGCCTCCGGTTAATAGGTTAGTCCCAAAAATAATATAAAAGTGGAAAATAAAGCCCAATATAGTCCAAAACAGTAGATAATATAGCATGGAGCAATCAAAAATTATAGATACGTTGGAGACGTATTAGCCATCCCCAAGCTTAATTCCTGCTCGTCCTCGAGTAGGTAAATGATAAAAAGAGAATTTTTGATGCGGAGTGCTACTTGGCATAATTTCAATTTAAAACTTCTTAATTGTGGTATGAATATTCAGATTCGAAAGATTCAAGACAAAAGTTCATATTGACATAAAAATAATAATACTTCAAGCATACTAATAAAGCAATTATTTCTTCTCAAAATAACATGGCCAAAGAAAGTTATCCCTACAAATTCATATAGTCTGGCTATGCTCCATCTTCACCACACAAAGTATTTTAATCATGCACAACCCCGATGACAAGCCAAGCAATTGTTTCATACTTTAACATTTTCAAAACTTTTTCAACCTTCACGCAATACATGAGCGTGAGCCATGGATATAGCACTATATGTGGAATAGAACGGTGGTTGTAGAGAAGACAAAAAGAGGGGAAGATAGTCTCACATCAACTAGGCGTATCAACGGGCTATGGAGATGCCCATTAATAGATATCAATGTGAGTGAGTAGGGATTGCCATGCGACGGATGCACTAGATCTATAAGTATATGAAAGCTCACAAAAGAAACTAAGTGGGTGTGCATCCAACTCGCTTGCTCACGAAGACCTAGGGCATTTTGAGGAAGCCCATCATTGGAATATGCAAGCCAAGTTCTATAATGAAAAATTCCCACTAGTAAATGAAAGTGACAACATAGGAGACTCTCTATCATGAAGATCTTGGTGCTACTTTAAAGCACAAGTGTGGTAAAAGGATAGTAGCATTGTCCCTTCTCTCTTTTTCTCTCATTTTTTGGGCCTTTTTTTATGGACTCTTTTTTTTCTCTTTTTTTTATTTTTCGTCCGGAGTCTCATCCCGACTTGTGGTGGAATCATAGTCTCCATCATTCTTTCCTCACTTGGGACAATGCTCTAAAAATGATGATCATCACACTTTTATTTTTCTTACAACTCAACAATTACAACTCGATACTTAGAACAATATATGACTCTATATGAATGCCTCCGGCGGGGTACCGGGATATGCAATGAATCAAGAGTGACATGTATGAAAGAATTATGAATGGTGGCTTTGCCACAAATACGATGTCAACTACATGATCATGCTAGCAATATGACAATGATGGAGCGTGTCATAATAAACGGAATGGTGGAAAGTTGCATGGCAATATATCTCAGAATGGCTATGGAAATGCCATGATAGGTAGGTATGGTGGCTGTTTTGAGGAAGATATATGGTGGGTGTATGATACCGGCGAAAAGTGCACGTTATTAGAGAGGCTAGCAATGGTGGAAGGATGGGAAAAAGTGCGTATAATCCATGGACTCAACATTAGTCATAAAGAACTCATATACTTATTGCAAAAAATTAGAAGTTATCAAAGCAAAGTATTATGCACATGCTCCTAGGGGGATATATTGGTAGGAAAAGACCATCGCTCGTCCCTGACCGCCACTCATAAGGAGGACAATCAATAAACACTTCATGCTCCGACTTCGTTACATAACGGTTCACCATACGTGCATGCTACGGGAATCACAAACTTCAATGCAAGTATACTTTAAATTCACAACTACTTCCACTAGCATGACTCTAATATTATTACCTCCATATCTCAAAACAATTATCATGCTTCAATGTTTTCTTAGTATTCAACACACTCAAAAGAAAATTTCACAAATCATGAATACCAAGCATATTAACATTAAGCAATTTACCATGCTATTAAGACTCTCAAAATGATCTAAGTGAAGCATGAGAGATCAATAGTTTCTTTAAAACAAGACCACCACCATGCTCTAAAAAATCTAAGTGAAGCACATAGAGCAAAATTATCACGCTCAAAAGATATAAGTGAAGCACACAGAGCAAAACTGCCTAGCTCAGAAGATATAAGTGAAGCTCAAAGAGTATTCTAACAAATTTTAATTCATAGATGGCTCTCTCAAAGGTGTGTACAGAAAGGATGATTGTGGCACACTAACAAACAAAGACACAAATAATACAAGACGCTCCAAGCAAAACACATATCATGTTGGTGAATAAAAATATAGCTCCAAGTAAAATACCGATGGAAGTAGACGAAGGAGGGGATGCCTTCCGGGGCATCCCCAAGCTTTGACTTTTTGGTGTCCTTGGATTATCTTGGGGGTGCCATGGGCATCCCCAAGCTTAAGGTCTTGCCACTCCTTGTTCCATAATCCATCAAAAGATTTCACCCAAAACTTGAAAACTTCACAACACAAAACTCAATAGAAATCTCGTGAGCTCCGTTAGAGAAAGAAAACATAAAACCACTTCAAGGTACTGTAATGAACTCATTATTTATTTATATTGGTGTTAAACATACTGTATTCCAAGTTATTTATGGATCATACCCTCCAATACTAGCCATAGATTCATCAAAATAAGCAAACAACACGCGAAAAACAGAATCTGTCAAAAACAGAACAGTCTGTAGTAATCTGTAACTAACGCAAACTTCTGGAACTCCAAAAAAATCTACCAAAATTAGAAGACCTAGAAAATTTGTTTATTGGTCAGCAGCAATTGGAATCAGAATTTCATCACGTTCTGGTGATTTTTAATAATTCAGGCACTAAGCGCAAAGTTTCTGGAAATTACAGCAAGATCAAATAACTATCATCCAAGAAGATCCAATAGGTCTAGCTTGGCACAAACACTAATTAAAACATAAAACCTCATCTAAACAGAAGGTAGATGGATTATTTATTCCTAAACAGAAGCAAAAACAAAAAACTCAAAAATAAAATTGGGTTGCCTCCCAACAAGCGCTATCGTTTAACGCCCCTAGCTAGGCATAAAAGTGATGATAGATTTAGGTATTGCCATCTTTGGTAGGCAATACGTAGGTAGCTCTCATGATAGTTACATATGGCAATCTTATTTTCTTTCTAGGAAAGTGTTCCATGCCCTTTTTTAATGGAAATTGAAATCTAATATTCCCTTCCTTCATATCAATAATCGCACCAACCATTCTAAGGAAAGGTCTACCAAGAATAATAGGGCAAGAAGGATTGCAATCTATATCAAGAATGATAAAATCTACGGGCACATAATTCCTATTTGCAATAATAAGAACATCGTTAATTCTACCCATAGGTTTTTTTATAGTGGAATCCGCAAGATGCAAATTTAGAGAGCAATCGTCAAAATCATGGAAATCTAGCAAATCACACAAAGTTTTGGGGATAGTGGAGACACTAGCACCCAAATCACACAAAGCATAAAACTCATGATCTTTAATTTTAATTTTAATAGTAGTTTCCCACTAATCATAGAGTTTTCTAGGGATGGAAACTTTCAACTCAAGTTTTTCTTCATAGGATTGCATCAAAGCATCAACAATATGTTCGGTAAAGGCTTTCTTTTGACTATAAGCATGAGGAGAATTTAGCACAGATTGCAACAAGGAAATACAATCAATTAGAGACCAACTTTCATAATTAAATTCCTTGAAATCCAATATAGTGGGTTTAGCAACATCTAGGGTTTTATTTCTTTCAATCCCACTTTCATCAATTTCATCATAAAGGTCTAAATACTCCGAATTTTTAGAACGCCTTCTAGGTAAAGGAAGATCATATTCAGTTTCATCAAGATTCATATTGCAAAACAAAGATTTGATAGGGGACACATCAATAACTTTTAGATCTTCATCTTGATTTTCATAGGAATTGGAAGAACGCATCCTAGCGATTCTTTCCTTGCACTCATCAATGGAAATTCTCATGGTTTTGAGAGACTCATTGATATCATGCTTAGGAGGAATAGATCTAAGCTTTAAAGAATCAACCTCAAGAGAAATTCTATCAACGTTCCTAGCCAAATCATCAACTTTAAGCAATTTCTCTTCAAGCAAAGCATTAAAATTCTTTTGTGAATTCATAAACTCTTTGACACTATTCTCAAATTCAGAGGGCATCTTATTATAATTTCCATAAGAGTTGTTGTAGGAATTTCCATAATTATTAGAAGGATTACTAGGATAAGACCTAGGATTAAAATTCCCTCTATACGCGTTGTTACCAAAATTATTCCTACCAACAAAATTCACATCCATAGATTCATTATTATTCTCAATCAAAGTAGACAAAGGCATATCATTAGGATCAGAAGAAACACTTTTAGTAGCAAATAATTTCATAAGTTCATCCATCTTTCCACTCAAAACATTGATTTCTTCTATCGCATGCACTTTTTTATTAGTAGATCTTTTAGTGTGCCATTGAGAATAATTAACCATAATATTATCTAGGAGTTTAGTAGCATCTCCTAAAGTGATTTCCATAAAAGCGCCTCCCGCGGCCAAATCTAAAAGATTTCTAGAAGCAAAATTCAATCTGGCATAAAATTTCTGTATAATCATCCATAAGTTCAAACCATGTGTAGGACAATTACGTAGCATTAATTTCATTCTCTCCCAAGCTTGTGCAACATGTTCATGATCAAGTTGCTTAAAATTCATAATATCGTTTCTAATAGCGATAATCTTAGCGGGAGGAAAATACTTAGAGATAAAAGCATCTTTGCACTTGTTCCAAGAATCAATACTATTTTTAGGCAAAGACGAAAACCAAGCTTTAGCACGATCTCTAAGCGAAAAAGGAAATAGCTTCAATTTAACGACATCATTATCGACATCTTTTTTCTTTTGCATATCACATAAATCAACGAAGCTATTAAGATGAGTAGCGGCGTCTTCACTAGGAAGGCCGGTGAATTGATCTTTCATAACAGGATTCAACAAAGCAGTATTGATTTCACAAGATTCAGTATTTGCAAGAGGAGCAATTGGAGTGCTAAGGAAATCATTATTATTGGTATTGGTGAAGTCACACAATTTGATAGTATCTTGAGCCATTGCGACAAACAAACAATCCAACACACGAGCAAACAAAAGGCAAGCGAGAAAAAAGGCAAACGGAAAAAAGAAAGAGAAGGAGAAGGAGAAGGAGAGGGCAAATAAAACGGCAAGGGTGAAGTGGGGGAGAGGAAAACGAGAGGCAAATGGCAACTAATGTAATGCGAGAGATAGGGATTGTGATGGGTACATGGTATATTGACTTTTTGCATAGACTCCCCGGTAACGGCGCCAGAAATTCTTCTTGCTACCTCTTGAGCTTGCGTTGGTTTTCCCCGAAGAGGAGAGGATGATGCAGCAGAGTAGCGTAAGTATTTCCCTCAGTTTTTGAGAACCAAGGTATCAATCCGGTAGGAGGCCACGCTCAAGTCCCTCGTACCTGCACAAAACGATAGCAACTCGCAACCAACGCGATTAGGGGTTGTCAATCCCTTCACAGTCACTTACGAGAGTGAGAACTGATAGATAATGTTTTTGGTATTTTTGGTATAGAGATGCAAAGTGAAAAGTAAAAGGCAAAGTAAAAAAGCAAAGCAAGATTAAAGTGATGGAGATTGATTTGATGAGAATAGACCCGGGGGCCATAGGTTTCACTAGTGGCTTCTCTCAAGAGCATAAGTATTCTACGGTGGGTGAACAAATTACTATTGAGCAATTGACAGAATTAGCATAGTTATGAGAATATCTAGGGTATGATCATGTATATAGGCATCACGTCCGTGACAAGTAGACCGAAACGATTCTGCATTTACTACTATTACTCCACTCATCAACCGCTATCCAGCATGCATCTAGAGTATTAAGTTAGAAACAGAGTAACGCTTTAAGCAAGATGACATGATGTAGAGAGATAAATTCATGAAATATGAAATAAACCCCATCTTGTTATCCTCGATGGCAATGATGCAATACGTGCCTTGCTGCCCCTTCTGTCACTGGGAAAGGACACCGCAAGATCGAACCCAAAGCTAAGCACTTCTCCCATGGAAAGAAGAACCAATCTAGTAGGCCAAACCAAACTGATAATTCGAAGAGATTTGCAAAGATAACCAATCATACATAAAAGAATTCAGAGAAGATTCAAATATTATTCAAAGATAGACTTGATCATAAACCCACAATTCATCGAACTCAACAAACACACCGCAAAAAGAAGATTACATCGAATAGATCTCCACAAGAGAGGGGGAGAACTTTGTATTGAGATCCAAAAAGAGAGAAGTAGCCATCTAGCTACTAACTATGGACCCGAAGGTCTGAGATAAACTACTCACACTTCATCGGAGAGGCTATGATGATGTAGAAGCCCTCCGTGATGACGGCCCTCTCCGGCGGAGCTCTGGAACAGGCCCCAAGATGGGATCTCGTGGATACAGAAGGTTGCGGCAGTGGAATTAGGTTTTTGGCTCCTGTTCTGATCGTTTGGGGGTACGTAGGTATATATAGGAGGAAGGAGTACGTCGGTGGAGCACCGAGGGGCCCACGAGGTAGGGGGCGCGCCCCCCACCCTCGTGACCGCCTCTTCGATGCCTTGGCGTAGGGTCCAAGTCCTCTAGATCACGTTCGGTGAGAAAATCACGTTCCCGAAGATTTTATTTCGTTTGGACTCCGTTTGATATTCTGTTTCTCCGAAATACTGAAATAGGCAAAAAAAACTGCAATTCTGGGCTGGGCCTCCGGTTAATAGGTTAGTCCCAAAAATAATATAGAAGTGGAAACTAAAGCCCAATATAGTAGATAATATAGCATGGAGCAATCAAAAATTATAGATACGTTGGAGACGTATCAGGAGCCAACCGGCTTGGACGGAATAGCCGAAACGGGGTTTGGCGTACCACAGAACGGAGGAAACAGCCTTCTGTTCGACCGGCATGGTCGAAACGGGATCCTGTTCATCAGGAGAGGTGTGGTGTACCGCAAAACGGAGGAAACAGAATTGTGTTCGAGTGCCTACGGTCGAAACAGAGTCATGTTGATCGAGAGGGGTGTGTAGTACCGCATAACGGAGGAAACGGACTTGTGTTGGAGCGCCTACGGTTAAAATGTGGTCCTGTTTATCCACCGTCTACTGCCTCACTCTAGCCTCCACGGGCTACTGTTCATCCACCATCGACCTCCTCCACCCTCCACGGGCTACTGTTCATCCACGACTACTGTTCATCCAGCCTCCACCGGCTGCTGTTCATAGAGCCTCCAC
This sequence comes from Aegilops umbellulata, assembly GCA_032464435.1. Taxonomy (NCBI): domain Eukaryota; kingdom Viridiplantae; phylum Streptophyta; class Magnoliopsida; order Poales; family Poaceae; genus Aegilops; species Aegilops umbellulata. The sequence continues at coordinate 330,534,237 of CP136060.1, forward strand.
GGGGTCCTGTCCATCCACCCCCAACCGACTGGGGTGCGGCAGCCTCCTTGTGGTCCTGTTCATCCAGCGGCAACATCCTACTACCACGGGGTCCTATTCATCCAACCCCCACCGAGAACTGTTCATCCACAGCCAACCAACCGGCTCGACTCACCACGTCTCGACTCGTTCTACGTACTGCACGCATGGTAGCAACACTCACTGTTCATCGAGAGGCAACCCAACACCGGCTGGCTACATCTCGCACGGGGGCTCGATCGGCTTCAGTAAGCAGCAGCAGTGATCAATCGCTCGGGTTTAGTTAGCAGCAGCAATGAAGGAATTGCTCAGATTCAGTCAGCAGCGAGTGAATCGCTTGGGTTCAGTTAACATCCAAGGGATCGATCGCTCGGGTTTAGTAACGTGTGATCGCTACGGGTTCAGTTAGCTAACGCCTCGCACACATGCGCATACACAAGAGAAACATGCAAACCACAGTGCATCGCTCGGCCGCGACCACCCACCGTAACCGGGAACTCTGCGATATTTCCTCTCCCTCGCTTCTACCATGATTTTTTCTGTCATGGACGACCCAGAGAATGTCATGCAGCTGCGTCTCCACCCCTTCCAGGACGAAAGACCATTTTCTTTCATGATTTTTTTGTCATAGTAGTAGGAGCCCACCACATCTATGATGATACTGGGTTTTGTCACAATTATCGTCATAGAAGTGTCATAAGCATGACAGAAAAAAAATTGTTCGGCCCAAAATGTCACAGATGTGTCTTTTTTTTGTAGTAATGGGGTATTCATAGAGAGCCCCATAAAACTGAGTACAATTATTTCCTTGCAAGAATTACTGTGGGAGAAACTAGACATATTACAAAAGCCTCCATGGTGAGCATTCGTTTTCCTGCCATACATTATTTTGTTCTCTTTGTAGGAAGATGCATTAATGGTAAACATGATTATAGCCACCTTTGTGCATCGGATCTTAGTGTCGTCAAGTGTGCGGTGTTGGGTGATAAACTATATAACTTGGGGGCCATTATTGCGAGGAGGTTACATCTTAATGCTATAGACGGAGATTTATTTGGTGGGATCTATGCAACCCGTTTAGCTAATTATCTTGGAGTACCCATAAGAGGGAATGGTATTGAGCTACCACCTGCCTTTCTTTATTTTAGTGCTTTAGTACGCTATCAGTTTCTTGTGAGAAATGAACAGTCCCTCCTCTACCGACTAATCTTTGACTGACATCGCGTTGTCCATATTACTCTTCCTGCTCCTGCCTTCTTTAACTTTCAGGTCAGAGGGAGATATTTTATAACTAGAGAGGAGGTGAACGAGTATGAGAGAGAGGTGGAGGCCGCTCGCCTCCATGCTGCAGCCCTTCAGGCAGTAGCTGTCGCATCCCGGTACAACCCCGACTATAACTTTGGATATCCGCCTGGCCAGTCGTGGCCCTAGACCAACTTAGGCCAAAAGCCTAAGCTTGGGGGAGTAAGTATTTCTCATCGACATTATATTCATGTTCACACACTCATTCCAGTTGTCGATGTTCATACTTTTTCATTATATTATCCATGCTAGGTTACTTTCTTTTTCCCGCTTTTCTTCTTGTGTGTTTGGAAAAACTTTGAGAAAAAACAAAAAAAATAGTTGTAGCTTCCCTTTAGTTTACTTTCCATGCTTAGTAGTAGTATTAAAATAAAACCCAAAAAAACTTCTCGTTCTTCTTTTGCTTGTTGGGAGCTTTCCCGTGTAAATAGTTTTTCTCATTCTTATTTCATTTCTTTCTTCGGAACAACAAAAACTCCAAAAACATTTCAGTGTGTTTCTTTGAAATTCTTTTCTTTGGGGGTCGAGAGGAGAAGACCACGATGAAAATGTTGAGTGGCTCTCATTTATATTATTGTTGATCTAACAAAGAGCCCATATTACCTTGTCTTCTCCTTTGAATACATATTTCTAGATTCCAGCTTAGTCCAATGCACGTGCACTATTATTATTATCCACACCGTTCGGTTGTGCAAGTGAAAGGCAATAATGATGATATATAATGAAATGCTTGAGATGAGGAAAAGCTGGTATGAACTCGACCTATCTTGTTTTTTTAAATATGATTAGTTCATCCTTGATTCAGCCCATTATGAATGAAACATGTTTGCAATGAAAATTAGAGATTATAGTTGCTCATGCCATGCTTAATTAGCTAGGAGTTTATAATGGTTTACCTTGCGTGCCAACATGCTTTTAAAATGGTTGTGATGCAGTATGATAGGATGGTATCCTCCTTTGAATGATTCAAGTGGTTTGACTTGGCACATGTTCACGCATGTAGTTGAAACAAAATCAACATAGCCTCCATGACATTTATGATCATGGTGATTTATATCCTGCTCATGCTTGCACTCAATGTTGGTTAATCTCAATGCATGTTTAGGACTGTTTTCGCTCTCTAGTTGGTCGCTCCTCAATCCCTTGCTAGCCTTCACTTGTACTAAGCGGGAATACTGCTTGTGCATCCACTTCCATAAACCCAAAGTTGTTCCATATGAGTCCACCATACCTACCTCTATGCGGTATTTACCTTCCGTTCCAAGTAAATTTGCATGTGCCAAACTCTAAACCTTCAAATAATAATATGTTTTGTATGCCCGAATTGCTGATGTAGCAACTGGGGGTTGTTAGTATCTTCCATGCTAGATGGGTTATTCTCATGATGAGTGGACTCCGCTCGTCATTTATGAGAAATGGATGGTAATCGGGATGCTCAGTTCCATGCTCAAATCAAATCAAAATATAACTTCAAACAAAACTCCCCCAGGATTGTTGTTAGTTGGACGGTACCCGTTGTTTGGGACCATCCGTGGAATGTGCTTGTTGATGGAGGGGGGTATAAACTTTACCATTCTGTTTGAGAACCGCCTATAATGTATCTAGTATGGAAGATACCGAGATCTCTTGGTTGTTATGTTGACAATGAAAGCATACCGCTCAAAATATTATTCATCTCTATTTCAAAAAGCTCGAGCTCTGGCACCTCTACAAGTCCCTGCTTCCCTCTGCGAAGGGCCTATCTATTTACTTTTATTGCTGAGTCATCATCCTCTTATAAAAAGCACCAGTTAGAGAGCACCGTTGTCATTTGTATGCATTGTTATTAATTGATATTGAGTATGACTGTGATTGGATCTCTTTTGCCATGAATTGCAATGTCTAGTCAGTCCTTGATCTTCAGGGGTCCTCTGCATTTATGTTTTGCGGTCTCTGAAAGGGCTAGCGAGATACCATCTAGTTATATCATATCATGATTGTTTTGAAAAAGTGTTGTCATCCAAGATTTATTATTATCGCTCGCTAGTTGATTATGCCATTGATATGAGTAAATGTGAGACCTAAATGTTATTGTGAATATGGTTAGTTCATACTCTTTGCTGAAAACCTGAATGTTGGCTTTACATATTTGCAACAGAGAGATCAAACAGATATTGTAAAAAAAATATTTATCACTTTCAGTTTGTCAACTAAATTGCTTGAGGACAAGCAATGGGTTAAGGTTGGGGGAGTTGATACGTCTCCGTCGTATCTACTTTTCCAAACTCTTTTGCCCTTATTTTGGACTCTAATTTGCATGATTTGAATAGAACTAACCCGGACTGACGATGTTTTCAGCAGAATTGCCATGGTGTTATTTTTGTGCAGAAATAAAAGTTTTTGGAATGGCCTGAGAATCCACGGAGAATATTTTTGGAATAAATAAAAAATATTGGCGAAAGAATCAACAGAGGGGGGCCACCTGCTATCCACAAGGGTGGAGGGCGCCTTCGCCTAGGGCGCGCCCCCTGCCTTGTGGGTCCCCTGGACCTCCACCGACCTCAACTCCAACTCCATATATTCACGTCTGGGGAGAAAAAAATCAGAGAGAATGATTCATCGCATTTTATGATACAGAGCCGCCACCACCTCACGTTCTTCATCAGGAGGGCGGATCTGGAATTCGTTCGGGGCTCCGGAGAGGGGAAATCATCGCCATCATCATTATCAACCATCCTCCATCACCAATTTCATGATGCTCACCGCCGTGCATGAGTAATTCCATCATAGGCTTGTTGGACAGTGATGGGTTGGATGAGATGTATCATGTAACCGAGTTAGTTTCGTTAGGGTTTGATCTCTAGTATCCACTATGTTCTGAGATTGATGTTGCTATGACTTTGCTATGCTTAAAGCTTGTCACTAGGTCCCTAGTGCCATGATTTCAGATCTGAACCTATTATGTTTTCATGAATATATTTGTGTTCTTGATCCTATCTTGCAAGGCGTAGACACCTATTACGAGTTATGATCCGCATACCCCAAGGTGACAATAGTTGGGATTCTTTTCAGTGATTACCATAGTTTGAGGAGTTCATGTATTCACTAAGTGTTAATACTTTGGTCCAGTTCTCTATTAAAAGGAGGACTTAATATCCTTTAGTTTCCATTAGGACCCCGCTGCCACGGGAGGGTAGGACAAAAGATGTCATGTAAGTTCTTTTCCATAAGCACGTATGACTATATTTGGAATACATGCCTACATTATATTGATGAATTGGAGCTACTTCTGTGTGACCCTAGTTATAACTGTTGCATGATGAATGCCATCCAACATGATTATCCATCGTTGATCCATTGCCTACGAGCTTTTCACATATTGGTCTTTGCTACGTTACTTTGCCATTGCCACTGTTACAATTGTTACGAAACTACAACTGTTATTTTTGCCACCGTTACCGTTACTTTCATACTACTTTGCTACTAAATACTTTGCTGCAGATATTAAATCTTTCAGGTGTGGTTGAATTGACAACTCAGCTGTTAATACTTGAGAATATTCTTTGGCTCCCCTTGTGTCTAATCAATAAATCCCCTATAGTTGTGGGTTATCAGTAACCTATATACCAACATGGAAACTAGTTTTGAAGGTCTTGTCGCTACATATTTAATGGCCAAGACGGATTTTGAATCTGATAGATGATTTCAGTTAAAACATTTTAAAACTTGAATTTATGTGGAATCTTTGCTAACATCAACATTTTGTCCTCTAGTGGTGCAATCTTGGTAGAAATCAAGTTTTGTTCTCTATTGCATGTGGGGAGAAGTTTGGAGGAACCCTTTTGTGCCCGGTAACTTTTGTGTGAACACTTGATAACTCACGTATTGCATCTCGGTAATTTTTGACCTAAAAAATGTCCTCAAAACATAACAATGTGGTATCTAGTTTTGAAGGTCTCGTCACGGCGAAATTAATGGTGGAAACAAATTTTGAATCCCACCGACGATTTGAGGTACAAAACATTTTGAATTTTTAAAATGAGGAGAATTTAGGATGATATGAGTGCTTGCCCACTAGTGCATGCATGGATGTGCACGTGCATGTAGAAAGGAGATGTGTTTGTATCTATCCTAAAACTGGACCGTTCGAAAGTCATCATAATACTTTTTAAAAACCAAATAACACTTTTGAAATACAAATATTTTTTTAAATTTGTAAACACTTTTTTCAAATTGGGATGAACATCACTTTGAATATACAATTTTTATTCTTGTATTTTTACTTTTTTGGAATAATTCTTATATCAAATAAAATATAGGTCCCAATAAAAAATATCAAAAAAGAAAGCCTTTTTGAGGGAGGGAACTATACAAAAATGCTAAAATTTGATGTTAGAATTTTAGGTATGACAGATAAAACATTTTTTTATGACAATTATGTTGGCTCGAGGATGTCAAATTTAGTTGGCGAACATGACAAATTTCTGACCAAAAAACAGATCTAAGACAGATTTACCATACTCACCAACTAAACTTGCCACTCACGGCAAATATAATTTGCCATGCCCAAAAATGTGATGTTCGTTGGATATTTGGACTCAAACTATAATAGCATTGTCATTTTCTTCTAGAACAACTATAGTAGCCTTGCTTTTTTTTTAGAATTCTATAATAGCCTTTCTGAACCGCCTTTCCTGCCAAGCGTTGAAATGTACATGGGCTGCCAGCCCATTTTAGTTTTGTGCACACAGCAGCACGCGTTTGGTCGGCATCTCAGAGATTTCCTATTTGCCGCATTCCGCGTCAAGTAGTCGTCAGTTCGCACACAACCTATCAGCTAGCTATCAAACTGGGTTGGCCCATCTAAGATAGCTAACAACTACATATTTTGGGAACCTTGATTTTACCTTTTTTTGTTTTTAATTAGTTTGTCGGTTTCTTTTAGTTTTTTATTTCCCTTTTATTTATATTTTTCTTTTTATGTTTCTTTCTTTCATTTTTGCGCCTTTTCTTTTATTTATCTTTTTGTTCAATATTTACACAGATTTTCAGAAAAGTTCAGGATTTCAAAAAAAAGTTTCCATTCCAAAAATTGTTCGTAAATTTTTAAAATTGTGATTTAGAATTATGTTTGGCAGTTTTTAAAAGTGTTTGCTAATTTTTAAATATTTTATTTTTAAAATCTTATTCACAAGTTTGAAAAAAAAATCTGGTTTTCAAATTTTGCTTTTGGAATTTAAAAAAAATCCCATTTAAACAAAAATATGTTTTCAATTTGCTTTTCTGGGACTTCCAATTTTTTCGCATTTCCGAAAGATGTACTTTTTAATTTGTTCGCAAACTTGAAATGTGTTTGCCTTTCATTAAACATCTATGTTTTTTAATAAAAATGGTGTTCGAAATTTCAGAAATGTTTTGGATCTGCACTGACGTTGTTTCTTATTATGTTGCACTACATTATACTTCCTTCGTTCCTAAATATAAGGCCTTCTAGAGATTCCAATACAAAATATATACGAAGCAAAATGAGTGAATATGTACTCTAAAATACTTTTATATATAGTCATATGTAGTCCTTATTAAAATCTCTAAAAGACCTTATGTTTAGAAACAGAGGGGGTAATTGTAATCGTTGGTGGGCGTGTGGAGGTGTGTCTCCGATGGATCTATCCTTGGTGGATTTGCTCGGACCTGGTTGTTGTTCGTCTATATTTGTGTGTCTTCGGGTTGGATCCTTTTGATCTTCGTTATCCTTCATTAGTTGCGGTTGTTGTTCTGATGCACTGGTCCTATGGGGCCTTAGCACGACGACTTCTCAATTGTCTACTATAACAAGTCGTGCCCGACTCCGGCGAGGGACGGGCGATGACGGTGGCGCGCCTTCGGCTCGCTTCAATGCTTGTAGTAGTCGCTAGGTGGTCTATGAATCTGGATGTATTTTTTATTATTTCTGGTGTTCGTTGTACTGCCATGATTAAAAATGAATAGATTGGAAGGTTTCTCGCAAAAAAAATCTCAACGTTTTTTCAGGAGTGCCAGCTCAACTGGCTTGCTGTACGTCCTCTGTAGCGGATATCTTCGAAATCACTAGTCAAGGAGTACTCGTTGCAAAGATCACCCCAACCTCCCTACGTTGCGACAAGTGGCACGCTGCATGTGCGCCACTTGTCGCAACCTGAGAGTTTTTCCTTTTTTCGTAGTTCCGTTTATTCAAAATATTTTATCTCTTAAACCGTGCGTCCAAATCTCGAACCGCTTTCAGCGTTGGATTCCTCGCATCGAGATTTTCAAAACTAGATCCCATGTTGATAGGTTTTGACGAACTTTTTTTAGAAAAAACCGAACCGGGAGCACGGATTTTTTTTCCTGTGTGAAAGAGGCACACCCGTGCCTCTCACGAAATCACAACCTTGCTTCTCGTGGAAGCAAAACCGTGACTCTCGCGAAAAAAAAGAGAAAACGCGTTTTTTTCATTTTCGAGGAGGCACAGCCGTGACTCTCGCGAAAGCACAACTGTGTCTCTAGCGAAAGCAAAATCGTGACTCTCGCGAAATAAAAAAATAGAAAACATTTTTTTTCGTTTCTGAGAGGCACGGTCGTGACTCTCGCGAAAACACAACCGTGCCTCTCGCGGAAGCAAAACCGTGACTCTCGCGAAAGAAAAAAAAACAGAAACGCGTTTTTTTCTTTTCCGAGAGGCACGACCGTGACTCTCGCGAAAGCACAAACGTGCCTCTCGCGGAAGCAAACCGGTAAATCTCGCAAAAGGAAAAAAAGCAGAAAATTTGTTTTTTCGCTTCCTAGAGGCACGGCCGTGACTCTCGCTAAAGCACAACCGTGCCTCTTCGCGGAAGCAAAACCGTGACTCTCGCGGAAAAAAATGAAAAACACGTTTTTTTTCATTTCCATGAGGCACGGCCGTGACTTTTGCGAAAGCAAAACAGTGACTCTCGCGAAAGGAAAAAAGAAAACGCGTTTTTTGTGTAAAAAAAATCAATTTTTTGATAAAAAGATAAGGAAGACCGGTGGGAAACCAAAACGTAGAAAAAAACCGAAAAACCCTGTAAAAAACCGAAAACGCGTGTTGAAAAATTAAAAAACAAAAACAAAATTTGAAAGAAGCGTCTAGAGCGTGACACGTGGCGAATGGCTGAGAGCATGCCAAGTATCTCTGATCGTTGCGAGGCTCTCGAATGAGCGCTCGGATATCTTTGGTTGGATCCCTCTGTACCAGGCTCACGCTATTCGCTGCTGGTCGTTAGCTTCATAGGCCGCGCAATCCGCGTGCGGCCGACAATCGGCCGCAGGGAGCTGCTGATAGGAGCTCCCGGCATCTCGTGCCCTACACGCGGGATAGGTGCACTCTGTGCGTGAACCGTTCGTCAGGGTGCTAAGTGCTGTCAATATTATTATGATGTCAACAAAAATAGAAAAACAGGGAGCAAGCCTGGTAAGCTATCTAAAAAAATAGAAAAACTGCTGTTTGTAGCAATGGTGTTCGCGGCAGATCCGTGATTCACGATGCTTTCAATACTGTACATCAGCACATGGCGAACCGCTCCATGGAGCGATTTTTTGTCAAAAAAGACCACGTACACTTTCGTATAGACAGAAAAGACCACCTGTAAATCGTATCGACAGAAAAGACCCCATACACCGTGGCGGCATGTCTGGTAAACGACACGTGGAACGTGTCGCCGTAGTAGAAGGCGGCAAGACCGGCCGCCACAGCCTGCGGCGGCATCCGGAGCAGCACGGGATTTTGGCTGAGCGAGGAACGGAAAACGAACTTGGTGGGTGTAACGCCCTTGCCGCTGGCCGCGAGGGACCGCCGGATTAGGGGCTCGTCGCCGGTGGAATTGGTGAGGAAGGAGAGCTGGAGAGAGAGAGAGAGAGAGAGAGAGAGAGAGAGAGAGAGAGAGAGAGAGAGAGAGAGAGAGAGAGAGAGAGAGAGAGAGAGAGAGAGAGATGCGGACGCAACGAGAGAACGAGGAAGGAAGAGAGGATAAGCTCAGAGAATGAGATTCAAATTCAATTACACGATACCCGTCACGCCACACCACTCGAGCTTATATATCCGCTCGTTACAATCAAGGCCTCAGCCCAACACTTGCGCAGCCCACACGCTAACACAACCCAACTCCTATTCAAACCTCCCACGCTACGCTTCCGCCTTGTCGCTGCGGTTACGCCTTCCTGGCTGCTTCACAGCCAGTGTCAGTAGCTGCATACTGACATTGCCCTCCCCTTGAGAACCAGCATGTCCCCATGCTGGTGCATCTGGAAATTTGACCTTGAGTACCTCGTAATCCTCCCATGTCGCCGCCTCCATCGGAAGGTTCGACCACTTGACCAACACTTGCGAATGTGCTGTGTTTCCCTTTTTCACCAGCCGTCGATCGAGAATCTCTCCAGGTGTCACCCCTGGCACTGACAGATCCAGAGGTTTGGGTAAAACCGTGAACACTGGCGTGTGATCTGGTACATGAGACTTCAAATGAGAAACATGGAAAATGGGATGAACTTGACTGCCTTTTGGTAGCTCCAACTTGTATGCCGCCACTCCCACTTTTTCCAATATCTTAAAGGGACCTAAAAACTTCAGAGCCAATTTGGGGCATGGTCGATTGACCACTGACGACTGAGCATAAGGCTGCAACTTCAAATACACTTGTTCCCCCACCATGAACTCTCTGGGTGACCTGTTCTTATCTGCATAATGCTTGTACTTGACCTGGGATCTATGCAAATGCTCTTTCAACATAGCAGTATGTTCTGTCTGAGCCAGAATCCACCCGGAAACATCAGGATTGAGAGATTTTGTTGTGCTTGCCAACTGACCAATATTTGGCTCGTGTCCATACAGGGCTTTGTAAGGAGAGCAGCCTAAAGAGGAGTGAAAAGTGGAGTTGTACCAGAATTCTGCTTGAGGTAACCACTGTTTCCACTTGGTAGGACAGTCATGCACTGCACACCTTAAGTACATTTCGAGACACTGATTCACCCTCTCCGTCTGACCATCAGTTTGTGGATGATATGTTGTACTCATCTGTAATTCAGTACCCCACACTCTAAATAGCTCCTTCCAAAAAGAACTGGTAAAAACCTTGTCTTTGTCAGATACAATAGACAGAGGTAATCCTTGTAGTCTCACTACATTCTGAAGAAAAGATTTTGCCACTCCTGTTGCAGTGAAGGGATGTTTGAGAGGAATGAAGTGACTGACTTTAGTAAACCTGTCAACCACCACCAAAATGGAGCTATACCCGTCAGATTTGGGCAGTCCTTCAATGAAATCCATGCTGATGGACTGCCATGGCCCTTTAGGTATTGGTAAAGTTTGGAGCAATCCAGGATATTTGCACAGTTCATGTTTTGCTTGTTGGCATATAGCACACTGTTTCACAAAGTTCTCCACATCAGTTTTCATACCCTGCCAACTGAAGAGTTGTTTGACTCTAAAATATGTAGGAAGAATTCCAGAATGACCTCCCACAGGAGTAGAGTGAAATGCCTGTATCAGTCTGGTTTGTAACCCCACATTAGCTCCAATCCAGATTTTGTCATTGTTTTTCAGAATTCCCTCCTGTAAAGTAAACCCAGGGCATGCCTTTGCATCCAGTGCCAACTTCTGTAACATGTCTTGAGCTACAGGATCCACAGCATAAGAATTTAGGACCTCCTGAATCCAAACTGGTTGTGAGGTGGATATAGCCTGTACTGGAAACAAACGAGCCACTCTAGACAGAGCATCTGCCACAGTGTTTTCTACTCCCTTTTTGTACTGAATTGTGAACTATAGCCCTACTAGCTTTGTCATAGCTTTCCTTTGCAGTTCAGAAGTTAACACTTGATCTCCCAAGTGACACAAGCTCTGGTGATCTGTTTTAATCACAAAAGGGCCTCTGGACAAGTAAGATCTCCACTTGTCAATAGCCATCATAATAGCCAGAAACTCTTTTTCATAGATGGACAATTTCTGATTCTTTTGACCTAGGGCTTTGCTGTAATAAGCCACAGGGTGTCCCTCTTGAGCAAGCACAGCTCCCACTCCTGAATCACATGCATCAGTTTCCACACAAAATTGTTTTTCAAAATCAGGTAGAGCTAAAACTAGAGTAGAGGCCATAGCTTGCTTTAATTGCTCAAATGCAGCCTGTGCCTCTTCTGACCATAGGAAGGACTGTTTCTTCAACAACAGTGTCAAGGGTTTTGCAATAATCCCATAGTTCTGGACAAACTTTCTATAATAACCAGTGAGTCCCAGAAATCCTCTAAGTTCACTTACATTGCTGGGTGCAGGCCACTCCAACATTGCAGCAGTTTTTGATGGATCAGTTGCCACTCCTTTGTCAAAGATCACATGTCCCAAATATTCCAATTTCTGCTGTCCAAAGGAACACTTGCTCTCCTTAACATAGAACTAATTTTCTATGAGCACAGTTAGCACTTCTCTCAAAACTTTGAGATGATCTTCTAAAGTCTTGCTGAACACCAGTATGTCATCCATAAATGAGAGAACCTTTTTTTCTACCAGGAAACAGAAAGTTCATGTTGCACTGAAAAGTGTCAGGAGCAGTTTCTAGCCCAAAGGGTACAACTCTGAACTGAAATTGGCCATGATGTATCTTGAGTGCTATTTTATACTCATCTTCAGGTATCATTCGAATTTGATGATAGCCAGCTCTCAAATCTAGTTTAGAAAACCATTTTGCTCCAGCCAATTCATCCAGTAATTCATCAATGACTGGCAAGGGAAATCTGCTTTTTACTGTGAGGGCATTGAGCTTTCTATAATCTACACAAAACCTCCATGTTCCATCCTTCTTTTTTACAAGTAACACTGGAGAGGCAAAAGGGCTCAAGCTGGGTGTAATGAGACCTGCTTTTAACATCTCATCCACCCGCCTTTCAATTTCATCCTTTTGTAAGGGAGAATATCTATAAGGTCTGCTATTCACTGGTACAGCCCCAGGAACCAAGTTGATTGCATGATCAATCTGTCTGCGAGGAGGTAATGACTTTGGGTCACTGAAAACATCAGTATATTGTTGCAACAACTCTTTAATAGGTTCAGGAAAATCCTGTTTGTCTTCCTTCTCATATACATGATGAATTAAAGCCACTGCCATAATATCATTACCCTTGTCCCATTTCAGTAACTGTTCAACAGGCAACTCCTTCAATTCTGGTTTCTGACTGGGCAAAAATCCTTGTAATCTCACATCTTGTCCCTTATAATCAAACTGAATCCATTTTTCTGCCCAATGACACTTCATCACTCCCCACTTTTCCAACCAATCCATGCCCAAAATTATGTCATAGTTGCCAAGTTGCAACACTTTCATAGGGCTAGTGAAGTTCTGCCCTGCAGCCACCAAGTTACATTAGGGACATATTCAGTACACTGTAGCTTATCACCATTTGCCACCTTGACAGATAAAGGTTCAGACAATTTTTCTGAAGTTAACTTGATTCTTTCCAATAGAGCCTGATCAACAAATGTGTGTGTACTTCCAGAATCTAACAACAGCAACACTACTTGATTTCCAATCAGTGCTCTGAACTATATAGTTTTTGGATGAGTTGCTCCTGACAGGGCCTGAACTGATATAGTAGCACATTCCTCCTGCTGATCATACAACAGTGCATCCAACACTGCATCAGATATGATCTCATGGGTATTTACAGCTTCTACTGCCTTCAGATGAGCAACTTTCTCAGTTGCAGGTGTGCAAACATGACCAGGGTTGTACTTTTCCTCACACCCATAACATAGGCCATTAGCTCTCTTGTACTCCTTGAGTTGCTTAGCTTTCCACAGCTCTCCAGGTGCAAAACTGCTTCTAGAGTCCTGTCTGCTTGTGACATTTTTTGCATACTTGGTTTTACTACCCTTGCTCTGCTGAAGTAACCTCTCCTGAACTTGAGCATACAGTGCAGCTTGCTAGACAGATTCAGGCAACTGCATTTCCACTGCAGCTCGCAACTCCTCCTTTAAACCCATGACAAATCTTGTGACCAACAGAGTGTCACTCAGTTGAGGTTCATACAACCTGATGCTATAGACCAACTGGTGAAACTTGCTCTTGTACTCCTCAATGGTGCCCCACTGTTTCAACCTGAGTAAGGACTGCAACAGCTCTCGATGCACATTCACATCAAATTCTGCCAGTAATGCCTCACAAAACTGCTCCCAATTCGGACACACTCCCTTCTGTCTCACTGACTGAAACCAATGTGCAGCGTTGTCCACCAGGTTCAGAGATGCGGATGCCACACGAAAACTGTCAGGGATATTGTACAGTTGGAAGAATGCCTCGCACTGATCTATCCAAACCCTTGCTCCCGTACCGTCAAATTTTGGAAAATCCATTTTAGGCATCCAATTTCTCTTTCCAGTCGCTTCCTCACACTGCACATGTTCTCCCTATTCCCCACTGGGATATGGATTGTGGTTCTGTACCTGGGGTGCCCGGTGCTGAGTCCTTGCCGTCGATCCCTGAGATGTTGGAGCCGCTCCCCATAACCCATCTGGAGGCGGGGGAACTTGAGGAACAGTCCCTCCCCTCGCAGCGCCCTGATTGCTCTGCTTCATCGACTGAACTTGCTCTTGTTGCACCTTCCCCGAAGTATCACAGGAGAGATTTACCTTCACTTGCACGTGATCCAGCCGCTGGGACTGCTCCTCCAGCTTCGCATCCAGCGCCTCCAATCGGTCGCAGATTTCGGCCACCTTCGTCAATTTGCTCTCCTCCGCACGTATCTCCGCAAACTCCTTCAGCATGCACTCCTGGAACGCCTCCATGCCGCGCTCAAGGTACTTGGCCTGGGCACTGGGTTTGAACGCCGTCGTGCCGTTCCTCTCTGAAGCAACCCATCTCAGGTCGGGGATTACACCGATCGAACCCTAAGGTGACCGGAGACCGTCGCCTCGGAATTTGCCGGTTACGCTCTTGAGAAAGCGGAAGCGGGCCACGGATCGGTCGCTCTGATACCAGATTGTAACGCCCTTGCCGCTGGCCGCAAGGGACCGCCGGATTAGCGGCTCGTCGCCGATGGAATTGTTGAGGATGGAGAGCTGGAGAGAGCTGTTAGATTACCAATCCGCAATGCAGTACTGCTGTCCGCGCTCATTAGATTAATCACCCTGGGGCTACACGTTACATAATACATCGTGGTTTTTGCTGAATATGCCTCCTGAGATTTTATTTTTAGTACTAGCACCAGCCAGCCAGATTACGTTTAAGTACTCGTACACACTTAGTTCACCGTGGTTCAGGACACGACAAGGAGGGATCCGGTCGATGGATGATAGACCACATCAGCACGTCACATCCAAGAGCGCTAGCCAGCAGGAAAACAGAGTGTGCCGCGGTGCGCTGTGGCGGCAGCCTCCACGTCACAGTGTGCCGCCTGACCTGGTGGCGGCCGGACCCATGTTGTCCGTTTTCCGTTCCCCGCTCCACCGAAATCCCGTGCTGCTCGGTGTGTCGCCTCCACCTATGGCGGCAGGTTCCACGTGTTGGCTGTCAGGCCTACCGCCACGGCGTGCATGGTCTTATCTGTCAATACGGTTTGCAGGCGGTCTATTCTGTCAAAACGAATGTGTAGTGGGTAGCAGCCCCATGAGAGAATCTCCCCACCTACTGCACCTGCACGCAAACGATGAGGCCGGCGGGGGAGCGGCGACAAAAACCAAGCGGAAGATAGCGACGACTTGCGACGGTTGGATGGTTGCATAGATAGATCAGGCTAATGTCAACGTCATCGATCCGTCTTCCCATGGTGGTGCCCCTCCTCTCCCCTTCACGACGCGCGCACACGCATGTTCCATGCCTCCCCTGTGGCCGCCGAGGGTCTTCTCCCCCCTATATACCCTAGATCCTCCACTCATCTCGGTACGTAGCGCGGGCCACCGACCCACTGCCGTACATGGAGGCGGGGAGCGGCGGCCATCTCGTGCCTCTCCTCGACGTCCACGGCGGCGGCGGCGGCGGCGGCTTGGACGCGTCCCTCCTGCGCCGCCTCTACGTCGGCCACTTCCTCGCCAGATGGGGTGCACGGTACATGCGCGGCGCGCGCGCCGTCGTCACTCGTTCAATTCCACCGCCCTAATCTGATCGTGCCCTCGTTGCAGTATGTGGGAGTTCTCGGTGGGTCTGTACATGATCCGCATCTGGCCGGGCTCGCTGCTCTTCGCGGCCGTCTACGGCGTCGTCGAGGCCTCCTCCGTCGTCGTCTTCGGCCCCATGGTTGGCACCCTCGTCGAGAGGCTCACATATCTTCAGGTTCGTGACCGTATTAGACTGTTCAATTCTTCAACGCTCTGTGTTTCCAGACCATGAGAATTTGCTCATTGGACACTGGTAACTGGGTATTTGAATGCCTCATTTGGAAGACGTGGTGATTATTAACTTGGGGGGAAATTACTGTGTCGACGTGTCGTCATGGAAATTTTCTGGCAAAATCATCTAGTAAAAGGACGCGGAGTATTTGATGGCGAGCACACAGGAGCTCGGTATCAGGCGCATCCAGAATTGCTATGAGATTTGGTGCATTTAATGACTGAGCCCGGCGGCGGGTCCATCGGGTGCACGAGATGTGAATATGTACTTAACTATAGACATCCGACAGATGGGCCAGGGCTGAACGCCGTCGACGGTCGCTGGATGAGCCGTGGCTCGACGTTGTCGCCGGAGTCCTGATCCGTGGACCAGGTACGGTGGTTGCCGGTAGCGCCGGCAGTGCACGCAGTTAATGCAGTGGTTGGGCGATTCGGTGGATAAGAAAGTGAAACTGGATTTGTGTCTTATCACTGTAGGGGAGAGGTGGAGAGAGGGAGGAGAAATTGACTCCGGCGACGGCGAATCGGCGGTCAGGCGATCTCGCAGGGTTCCGCCGACCATGGAATTCTTGCTGCAGCCAATAAACAGGTACAGATCTGCCACGTGAGCTATTCTTTACAATGGTTCTGTGCTGATTCTTTGGGGAACTGATCTATACTCTTCCCGTGATGGATTTGTGTGGAATGATTAGAACTCTGCTTGAGGAGGTCAATGAAAACAACGGGACAATGGAACCCGTGCGGTTCCCAGTGGCCGCACCGGCGGAGATTCCAGCTCAAGCCCCGGCCGGTTCAAGTGCGGACGCCCAGATCTATCGGCCGGAAGCATCAGGCGGGGAGAATGCTCAGGGGTCCGAGCACTCAATAGAGCAGTTGGACCCCAAGACACCAGGATGGACGCAAAGGTACTGATCCCCCTAGCCTATAAAATTCATGAGGATTTGGTAGTACAAAAATGCAAATTTTTGTATGAGTTCTGCAAGTATTCACCAATGAAAAGACGTTGGGAAATTATATATAAGAAATTCCGCTTTGGGTATGGTAAATACATTACAGAATTATTATGTTAGAATATATGATTGAATCAGATTGTCTAACCGTCTGGCTCCGCAGGGTTGATATTCTCTAACTGAATCAAATGACTGTAACTGTCCACCATTTGGCTCAGCGGTATTGATAGTCTCTTGGATGACCCGTGCCTTATTACCTGTGTGATCTGAATGTGCAGGGTGCATGTAGGTGCTGCTGCTCCAGGAAGGCCTCCTTGTGCGGACAGGATCACGGCGCTGGAGAAAACCGTGAGGGAGTTCGCGAATCATCCAACAGACATAGTTATGGTGCCAAAGATTGGAACAAGTTTTGACACCCTCGGAGAAGCATACGACTTTTACAATTTATACTCATGGGAGAAAGGGTTTGGTATTCGTTATGGAAAGAGCAGGCTGAATGTGAACAGGAGCAAGTGTATGTAGGAGATCATGTGTGGATGCGCGGTAAGATGAAAGTTAGACCAAACTTATATTACCAAAAATTGATGCTAGGACATATATATGGTGTGGAAAATTAATAAGATATTATTTCCATTTCGTAGTACTGAAATGTTTATGAATTCTATGGACTAGAATTACACAAGTTGACCATGTATGCGTAGCTGTTATCTGTTAAGCCACTTACATCACACTGAAATGTCTTCTCTCTTTTTTCTGAATATGTACAGTACATGTTCAGCATGTTGCTTGAATATAGAGTCTAAGCTCGTATGTGGTGCGCATTTTCAATTCGTGTTGCTTGAATATGAATTTGTGCAGACTGATAATACTGTATATGTGCTGCTTATGCCTGAATAATAAAAATGGTGCATCTCAGTGAGTGGATTTATATCTGCCAGCAAAAAAATTACATATTACCTGAAGTGCACATGACAGAAGCTGACTAGTTTAATTGATTCGTCAGGGGAAGCCAATCGTTGAGAATACTCGTTCGTGCCGGTGTGAATGCCTAGCCCTCATCAGACTACTGCGGACAAAGGACAATGGATGGTACATAGCAGAGCATCGAGATGGACACAACCATGCATTGTCACAAACATATGGCCAGACAATACACTGGCCATCACACAAGCATATTGACGTTTACAACAAGGATCTAGTGAAGCAGTTGAGGCAGAACAATGTCAATTTGTCAAAAGTCTACAACATTATTGGCAGCTTTTTCGGAAAGATGGAGAATGTGCCATTCACCAAGAGAGCTCTGCGAAATTTGTGTGGCAAGATAAGCCGGGAGCAGGCAGAAGATGATGTTAGGAAAACAATGGAAGTGTTTCATGATCTGTGCTCAAAGGATCCTCAGTTCACGTATTGAGTTCAGGCGGACAAAGAGGGCAGGATCAGCAACTTGATGTGGGCTACGGGAAACAGTAGGCTCCAATACAACAAAGGGCAGGATCCTTAGTTCACGTATCGAGTTTCAGGCATTTCAATATGTACAAGCAAGCCATGGAGCTTGTACGCATGGGAGACTCATGTGTGGCAGCTTATGAGCGCTTGACATCACTATTCAATCACTGTGCAGCCGAGATGAAGCCGTACACGGAGGTCCGAGATGGCCTAGGTTTGGAGGACAGGTTAGCTGGTAATGATACGGTTCAGAAAATGATACAATCAGGAGGCGACGTGTGCGATGCGTTCGAAGCTACACAAGTCAACGCCGGGTCCAATGACAACAACTCGTGTAATGAGTCTGCAAATAGGATGGAGAACCTGCTGGCACCTGCGAAACGGAAGCAAGTTGGGCGGCCGACAACGAGTAGGGAGAAGGCGCCATACGAGGGTTTAAGTAAGAGGACTAGGTTCTGTGGTATATGTAGGCAGCAGGGACACAAGCGGACAACTTGTCCCGAAGGAGGAGATGTACCAAAGCAGCCGCGTAAACCAGCAAGATGCAAGAATTGTGGAGTTGAAGGCCACCGGAAGAACAATTGCCATAAGGCCGCGCAACTAAGGCTGGTTTAATGCTCGAAAGAGCTATATGGTGTGGAGCTTAATAAGATAAATTTCATTTTCAACCTACTGAACTGTTTTTGATTTCTGAGGAGTGGACATAAACTAGGTTACCATGTATGTGTAGCTGTTATCTGTTAAACCAGTTTCATCCTATTGAAATGTCTTCTCTGAATTTTCTGAATATGTACTGCTCATGTTGAGCATGTCTATGGTTGTTTCAATTTTAAGATGGTCTGTGATGCGGAATTAAATTTGGACTTGCGTGAATATTAATTTGTGGAAACTGGAACTCTTGGATAAATGTCGCTTGTGGCTGAAAAGAAAAAATGGACTCCTACATGATAACCTGTGTCATGTCATCATAGGGCATGGGCCATGTGTCGGAGGTAAAATGGCACAACACGTCCAATCCCATCTGTTCCGCCACCATACTAACTGACGGCGCTTTCTGAGCAGTGAGCCATCTAACTGTTTGTGCAAACAGCCCCGTGTGCATGCACCTGTCGCTATTCTCAGTGCATCGTAGATAGCCAGAGAAACAAATGGCACAGATTCCGAGCTCACAGGCGCTCGAGCTCACATGCGAATTTTCGCTAGTAAAACCTACTGGTACTACTAGCGATTGTACAGACAGATTCGATGGGTATCCTTCTCTCCAGGGACAACCCCCAACAGGAAAACTCCAAAATATTATCATGGGTGTAGTGGTATAGTAGACATATGTATGTATGCCCCACCTCAACGTACAAATCCTATATTGTTGACTCCACTACCCCTAATTCTCTTAACATGTGCAACTATCCACATCATCTTGATTACACAAATCCATGTCATTAGCCTTTCATCTCATGCATGTGGGTATGGAGAGTTTACCGGAGTTAACGCTACCCATTGAACGTTAGTATTTGTACTAAAGAGTGAAAAATATGAAGTGCAGAACGCAAGGCATGCATAGAAGTATTGGCTGGCGTATCCTCTATTCCCAAATACTGAATCAATTTTTCATGGGAAACAATGCATTGCTACAAGACTTTTTGGAGATGGGTCTAACAAAATAAAAGAGAGAATACCATATTTAATCTGGTTTGAGATATTATTACATTAGAGAATTCATTTTAATTTGTTGTCTTTTTTTTTGAACTATTAAGCTGCTAACTTAACATATTTTTTGTTGGGGTGCAATAACAAAATTTCATAGCTGCATACCACTTGGTGTTTCTGCAGCAATGCGTGAGGAATCATCTAGTTTTTCTAAAAAGACTGAACAATATCTTGGAAGTATGGTTGTTTGGGCAAAATCTTGGAGTCCTAAGAATGGGTAATTTAAAAAAAAGTTCACAATTTTAAAAAATAGTTGAAATTTTTTGAGAAGTGTTCACCGATTCAGAAATGCTTGCTGAATCAAAAAAATGTTCGCCAATTCAAAAAAAGTTTGTGAATATCAAAATTTGTTCGTCGGTTCAAAAAATGCCCGCAGATTAAAAATTATTATTAATTAAAATAAATGCTCATCAATTGAAAAAGAGTTTTTCAACTCAAAATATGTTCCCAAATTTCAAAAAATGGTCGTCGATTCAATAAATGCTTGTGAATTTTAAAAAATGCTACCAAATTTCTAAAAATCCTTGATGATTCAAAGAAATGTTTCGGTAATTTCAAAATATGTTTTTGTAATTAAAATGGGTTCTTAAATTTCATAAATTATTCCCAGAGTTTGATAAAAAAAATTCCAGATTTCAAAAAATGTTCACTAATCAAGAAAATGTTCTGAAATTTGAAAAAATAAAAGTAAAAAAGGAATGAGAAAAAAGTAGGGAAAATTAAAAGCATGAAGATAATCAGCCGGAAAAACATAGGAAAAACCGGTTAGGGGAATGTCCCAAAACCGGTGGGAAACACATGGGAATAGCCAAACTGAGCTGGTCGAACATGTTGTGTGCGGTAGCGGGAGGATGTGCAGTACCTGGCTATTTGCCACGCACGAAATAGGAGGCGTGCTACGCGCGGGATAGGTGTAGTTTATACGTGAACCGTTCGTTAGGGTGCTGAACCACCGTTCTTGCCTAGCGTTAAGTGTACATGGGCTGCCAAGCGTTTACATTTTGGAAAATATTCTCGGATTTCAAAAAACGTTCTTGGATTTCACAAAATCTTCAAGAATTTTGAAAAAGTAAAAACGAAAAAAAAGTAAGAAAACGGAGAAAAACCTGAAGAAAACCAACCAAAAAACCACATTAAAAAGGAAGAAAAACCGGTTCAGGGAAGGTCCCAAAACGAGTGGAAAACACACAGGAAAAGCCAAACTGGGCTGACCCAACATGTTTGCGTGCGGTACGCGGTACCTGGCTATCCGCCGCGGTGCGCTCGAAACAGGAGGCGGGCTATGCGCGGGATGGAATAGGTGCAGTCTGTGGGGTGCTGACAATATTATACCATACGAGTGTGCAACAACGGCATTCGCGGCAGGTCCGTGATTCACGGTGCTTCCGTTTCAATACTGTATGTATATACGGAACCGTTCCATAGAACCAGTGTAGTGGGTTGGGTAGCCCCATGAGAGAATCTCCCCGCCTGCTGCGATAAAAAACAAGCGGAAGATAGCGACGACTCGCGACGGTTCGATCGTTGCATAGGTCAGGGTCATGTCAACGTCATCGATCTGCCCTCCCATGGTATATTTGTCCCTCCCCTTCATCACGACGCGAGCACACGCGTGTTCCATGCCGCCTCCTCTGTCTCCCGCCGGCGAGGGCCTTCTCCCTCCTATATATACCTACCCTAGATCCTCCACTCACCTTCGTAGTACGTAGCGCGAGCCACCGACCCACTGCCGTAGATGGAGGAGGTGGGGAGCGGCGGCCATCTCGTGCCTCTCCTCGACGGCCACGGCGGCGGGGGCTTGGACGCGTCCCTCCTGCGCCGCCTCTATGTCGGCCACTTCCTCGCCCGATGGGGCGCACGGTACGTGCGCGGCGCGCGCCGGCCTTCATCACTTGTTCAGTTCTACCACCCTTACTTGATCGCGTCCCCGTTCCAGTATGTGGGAGTTCTCGGTGGGGCTGTACATGATCCGCATCTGGCCGGGCTCGCTGCTCTTCGCGGCCGTCTACGGCGTCGTCGAGGCCTCCTCCGTCGTCGTCTTCGGCCCCATGGTTGGCACCCTCGTCGAGAGGCTCACATATCTTCAGGTCCGTGACCGTATTAGACTGTTCAAGTTTATCACGCTGTGTGTTTCGAGTCAGACAATGAGAATTTGCTCATTGGACATTGGTAATAATTGGGAAAATTACTGTGTCGTCATGGAATTTCCCTGGCAAAATCATCTACTAAAACCTACTGTACTAGTGATTGTACAGAAAGATTCGATGGCTATCCTTCTCTCCAGGGACAACCCCCAACAGGAAAACTCCAAAATATTATCATGGGTGTAGTGGTGTAGTAGACATATGTATGCCCCACCTCAACGTCCAAATCCTATATTGTTGACTCCACTACCTCTAATTCTCTTAACAGGCAGCCTGCAACTATCCACATCATCTTTATTAGATACATGTTATTAGATTTTCATCTCATGCATGTGGTATGGAGAATTTACCGCTGTCTTTTGACTAAAGAGTGAAAATATGAAGTGGAGTGCGCAAGGCATGCATAAGTATTGGCTGGCGTATCCTCTATTCCCAAATAGTGAATCAAATTTTCATGGGAGAAGATACATTGCTACAAGATTTTTTGGAGATGGGTCTAACAAAATAAAAGAGAAAATACCATATATTAATCTGGCTTGAGATATTTTGCATTGGAGAATTGATTTTAATTTGTTGCAAAAAATTCTTGAACTATTGAGCTGCTAACTTAACATATTTTTTGTTGGGGTGCAGTAAGAAATTTTCATAGCTGCATACCACTTGGTGTTTCCACAACAATGCTTGAGGAATCATCTAGTTTTTCTAAAAAAATGGACAAAATTTTGGAGGTATGGTTTTGCGCAAAATTAACTTAGAATGTTGGAAGAGAACAGTTCTTCTAGCCTCTGCACCAAAGACTCTCAACAAGATAAAAATGAATTATTTTTTTCGAAACGGAGGCAAAAGATTTGCCTCATCAATTAAATAAGGGAGGAGTAGAAATTAGAGTTTTACAGTAACACCCACATACACGGCATGACGATTACTCACGCAAGATGATAGACCCTAGTCTTTTGGCACCCGCAATAACCCAAAGCTTTGCCTCGTCCATGATGATGTTAAGAAGGATAGGCGGCGGCGCGCACTTGTGCCGGAACACCCGGGCGTTGCGCTCGTTCCAAATGGTTCAAGAGACAAGCATGGTCAGGGAGGCCGAGGCGCTTCGGTTGGGGACACGGTTATCAGTTCGCTTGTCCCACCATTCGTGGACAGAGTCAGCAAGGTGCCAGTCAGATGTGTCCATGTGAGCAAGGCCAAGCTTGGCGATGATTGACCTCCATAGCCTAAGCGTGTAGCGGCACTTGAAAAAGAGATGTGCACCAGTTTCTTGTTCCCTTTTGCAAAGAGGGCAAAGGCCACAATTTGCCCGACCCCTTCTCTCCAGACGATCGGCAGTCCAGATCCTGTCTTGGAGGGCCAACCATGCGAAAAATTTTACCTTCGGGGGAGCCCAGACTTTCCAAACCATGCGATCCATAGGGGATAGAGTTAATCCAAGGAACTGGGCCTTGTACGCGGTGGCTGCCGTGTAGATCCCATCGTTTGAGTGCTTCCAAACAATGTCATCTTCAAGTTGTTCGTCAAGGTGAACGTCATTCACAAGCATCCATAGAGTGAAAAATTCCCGGATGTGATCAACACAGATGACGATGTTGAAGTTGATTTTGAATATCCATGCATCGCCTTTGAGAGCCTCCCGCACCTTCCAATTCTTTTTCCTCGAAGCCTCAAAAATTAGCGGTGCAATATCCTTGGGTTTGCGCCCGAGAAGCCAAGGGGAGTCCCAAAAAGGCGTTTTGGCGCCGTCCCCCATGGTGATGGAAGTCGAAGCATAAAAGAAGTTGAGATCATCCTCCGTGCAAGGGTTGCCAAATCCTACTCATAATCTGTGGGGTTCCTTCCACTCATGCCAAGGCCATCGCAACCGAAGAGCACGAGCAAACTTGTCAGTGTTAAGAACCCCAAGGCCACCATACTCCTTCGGCCTACATACTGTATCCCAATTGACCTTGCATTTGGCGCCTGTCGTCTTGTCCCCTCCAGACCAGAGAAAAGCTCTTTCAATCTTGGTTAGATTATAGAGCGTGCTTGGTGGTACAATAAGAGGCGTAATGGAGTACACCGCTTGGGAGCATAGGACTGACTTGACCAGAGCCGTGCGGCCAATCGTCGTGATGTTCTGGCCCTCTCAAGTGACCAGTTTGCCAGCTGCCTTATCCTCAAGATATTGGAAGTCCACCTTCTTAAGTTGCCATACCGAGAGTGGCACGCCTAAGTATTTCACCGGGAAGGTTGCGCGGGTAGCTGGCATATTTCCAAGAATGTGTCCAATGTTGAGGTTGTTGCACCGAATTGGCACCACGGAACTTTTCTGAAAGTTGGTACAGAGCCCCGTAACCTCACCAAAGCCTCGCAAGATCGAGGCGAGGTTATCGACGTCTTGCTTGATAGGAGCTGCAAATACCGCCGCATCATCCGCATAGAGGGAGGTTCGCACCGTGGTCCCACGCCCACGAATCTTATGAAGAAGGCCTTTTCGCGTTGCCAAGTCAAGGATTTTATGCAGTGGATCAATTGCAATGACAAATAGGAGGGGGGAGATCGGGTCCCCCTGCCGAAATCCGCGGCCGTGCATAATCGGCGGGCCGGGCAACCCATTGAGAAGGATGCGAGATGAAGATGTCGATAGAAGGGCTGCAATCCAGGCACGAAACTTTGCGGGGAGTCCCAGACGTTGAAGAAGGTCCAGGATGTAACTCCACTTGACCGAGTCAAATGCCTTCTTGATGTCAAGCTTGAAAAGGAGGGCCGGAGTTTTGCACTTGTGTAACCTCCGCGCGAAATTTCGAACGTACATGAAGTTGTCATGAATGCTACGCCGCTTAATAAATGCACTTTGAGCATTGGAGACTAGGACGTCCATGTGGGGGGCTAGCCGCAACGAGAGGACCTTGGCGATGATTTTAGCAATGGCGTGGATGAGGCTAATAGGCCTGTAGTCAGAGATGCCTTCCGCCCCTTCCTTTTTGGGCAAGAGAACTACATTGGCGGAGTTGAGCCACTGGAGGTCGGAGGTGTGGAGAGAAGCAAAGCGTTGAATGACCCTCATGACGGCATGCTTGATAATCCCCCAACACTTTTTGAAGAAAATGCCTGTGAAACCATCCGACCCGGGCGCTTTATCATTAGGCATCTCCTTGATGGCTTCCCATACCTCGTCCTCAGTGATATCACTATCAAGGCCATGCATATGATGGGACTCAATGCCAAGTTCCTCCCAGTTAAAGTCCTTGCTGCTCGTGCTCCCCCTCCCCATCACCTCAGAGAAATAACAGAGCACAAGGAAAAAAATGAAATTGAAGTGTGTTAATAAAAGTGGGCTACTCATACTGTGTAAGAATGAACCGAAGTAAACAATAGTGTAACTTTCTCAGCCAAACTGTGGCATAAAAGCAAACACCCCGTGGTACCATCAAACTGTAAACGATCATACTCATCACCCTCACCGTTGAATTAATCTGTATTTCATGTTTTAGTGACAAATTACTCTATATTTCTTCCATGTACCAAAGTTTCCTCGGTGAAGAATATGCTTGGCTGCACTCCA
The DNA here is from genome assembly GCA_032464435.1 of Aegilops umbellulata. Taxonomy (NCBI): domain Eukaryota; kingdom Viridiplantae; phylum Streptophyta; class Magnoliopsida; order Poales; family Poaceae; genus Aegilops; species Aegilops umbellulata. The sequence continues at coordinate 330,559,677 of CP136060.1, forward strand.
GGTTTTGGGCCTATGGCTGCTGGTTCAAAGCTTATCCTTCATCACTGCTGGGGTCGCAGTAACCGGACTGCTTATCTACGATACGCTGAAAGATACAAGCTTCCCGGTCTTTTTAGCTCTAGTCGTGGTGACTAACCTGTCGGGCGCGCTCGCAGCGCTCTCAACTCTTGCCGGCACCATACTGATCGAGCGAGAATGGTATACAAATCAAACTTAAAACTCAACAAAGTGGCATGCCGAGATAACATCCTTAGTAGCACTAACCAACTATGCGATGGATGCAGGGTGGTGGTGATTTGCAGCGGGCATCCGCCGGCGGTACTAACGAAGACCAACTCGATGATCCGGAGGATCGACCTGAGCTGCAAGCTGCTGGCGCCGGTCCTGTCCGGGTTCATCATCAGCTTCGTTTCCACGCAGGCCTCCGCGGTGGCGCTTGCCCTGTGGAACGTCGCATCGGTGTGGCTGCAGTACTGGCTCTTCGTCTCCGTGTACAACGGCGTGCCAGCTCTCGGCGAGGACGTCCAGCTGAGAAGGGAGTCGACCGCAGGGCTGGTGGTGGCACCGGCCGACGAGGAGGTGCAGTGCTACGGCCAGGACGCGCCGGATTGGAAGGTGGGTGTCACGGAGCGGCTCTCGATCCTGCCCTGCTGGGAGTCATGGGCTGTGTACATGAGGCAGGAGGTGATGCTGCCAGGGGTTGCTCTTGCCATCCTCTACTTCACTGTACTAAGGTAATCAAGGCATGGAAAAATGTACGCCGAGGCACTGATCCTCTTGTGTGCATTCAGCAAGAATGTGGAATTTACATGCAATTTTGTGTTGCCATTGCAGCTTTGGTACGCTGATGACTGCAACTCTGGACTGGAAAGGCATCCCCGCGTACGTGATCAGTCTGGCACGGGGGTTCAGCGCCGTCGTCGGGATCGCGGCAACCTTGCTGTACCCGGTGGTGCACTCGTGGGTGTCCACGCTTCGAACGGGGCTCTGGTCCGTCTGGTTGCAGGCACGTCGACCCGACCCATCAACCATTTTCAGAATATATACGTACCAAAACACGCACTGCACTTTGATGCACGCTTGCTTGGATTATGATGGGATGTTTGATGGGTTTCTGGTGGTAACATGGGCAGTGGTGCTGCCTGCTGCTCTGCGTCGGCTCCATCTGGGTGAGCGACGGCGTGGCGTCGGCGTGGGTCCTCATGGCCGGCGTCGCGGCGTCGCGCCTTGGCCTCTGGATGTTCGACCTGGCGGTCATGCAGCTGATGCAGGACAGTGTCCCGGACTCCGACCGGTGCGTCGTCGGAGGGGTCCAGAACTCGCTGCAGTCCATGTTCGACTTGCTCACCTACATCATGGGCATCATCGTCTCCGACCCCAAGGTGCGCGAATACATCAATCAGCTCCCTTTAATTAGTACTAGTAGTAGTTGTCAGCAGACGGCAAGATATATGAACTCGATGATTACCATTTACAATCTACAATCTGTGCGCCCAAACAGGATTTCAGCGAGCTCATCGTCCTGTCCTTCCTGCTGGTGACCTGCGCCGCGCTCATGTACACCCTGCACGTGTACCGCGTACGGAAGCACCTGTTGCACCTGGACAAGATCTTCGCCAAGATGGGTTGGTGTGCGACCTTGCAATAGTGGCCAGAGCATGTTGTCAATTAAGCTCATGGTTAATCGTCTTCTTCAGATTTCCTTTGTTTCTGGGTATGGTAGCAGGCTAAGGATCTCCTTACCTGCTTCGATCTGATAAGGAATGAGTGAGCTGTCGAATAATTCGCCCCGGTGCTGGCTAGTGTAAAGTAATCTTTTTTTACTTTTTTATTTAAGAAAAGAGTCTGACGTCCGGTTTTAAATTAATGAAGCCCTTCTAACCAATAGTACAACACAACGCAACAGCACAACAGTACACCAAGGACCAATGATGTGAATGGAGCCGGCTCGAGAAGGAGATCAGCCGGCAGAGGTGGCTATGCCAATGCCATCGCTTGGGTGCCCCAGACCAACACCATCTGGTTCCATCCTCAGGAGCCCCCCCCCCCAGCTCATTGCACCGGCTCGAGAGGCGCCACATCATCGGACGATGGAATGCTCACCACCCTAAAACATAGATGGAGGCTAGGGCCAGGATTTCAAAGGGAGGTCTTCGAGCACAACCACCTTGTCGAACCTAGCTCCGCACGAGAGCACCATCGTCGAGGCAAGGACCTGACACACGATGAGAAGAAGTTGTCGATCACAAAAACTCACCCCCACAACCAGCAACATAGGACCTTGCTCACGAGACGGAGCCTCCAAGGAGGAAATGATGCCACAACGCCGCCACCGCTCATTCTAGAACCAGTCAGACCAATGGTTTTCACCCAGAGCCCATGGTGAATGGGGTCACCCACGATGACACCTCCAAGGAGGAAAACCACACACAACATCGCTATCACCAGCACCGACACAGTTAGGCAAAGCTTTGGCTCAGGACTCGACCCCTAGCCCCCCCCCCCACCAACCAGATCCAAGAGCCATGGCCATCCAAAGGAAGTTACACACGATGCCCGGAACAGGGCAAATGGTAGCGAAGACCACACCCACATGACGGACGCCCCTGAATGAGTCACCTTATCACCCACACGGCCAAGGCAACACACGAGCATCCGCACAACGACATCCACCGGAAAGGTGTCGCCGCGCCCACCTTTTGAAACCGCTGCTCCGGCAACTAGAGGTGTGTCGGAGTAATGGGCCACGAGTAGCCTAACCCGAGTCCCTGAACCTTTCAAGACATCGGGGCCGGCGCCCCTCAGAACCTCAAGATGAAGCGCCGCCTTCTGATGGCCGGCTGGCCCAAGCGGCCGGCTGCCATAAGGCGGCTAAGCTCCGGAAGGCGGCACCAAGACGGGCCGACTCCTTGCAGGCGGCCTCCAGGGAGGCCGGCCTCTAGAAGGCGTCCCACAATGTCCTCAGAGTCTGCGCCCCCATTAAGAAGACAAGACAGGGTGAGGCTACAGTGTAGCCCGTCACACCCATATCCAGGACCGGACGTGGCCACAGTGCTCCGTACAGGCGGAGATATCCGCCTGGCGCGGCACTGTCGCCACTCCGCCCCTGACGTCGCTGCTGGCAGGCGAGGCCCTGTTCCCACGACGGCCTGTCGGTACGGCCTGCAGGCGCCCCCCCTACCAGGCAGCGAGAGCCCGGAAGACGGCGGAAGCTTCACCAGTCAGACCTGAGGGAGGCCGGCTTCTGGCAGGCGGCCCGTTCCTTCCTCGAGGCTCGTGCACCATTAACCAGATAAGACCCGGTGTGGCTACAGTGATCTCCCGCCATGCGGCGGGACTGTAGCCACGCTCCCCTAACCAAGCATGCACCATTAGCATCACGGCTACAGTAATCAGCAGCCGGCAAGACCCGCGAGCGGCGGAAGCGGCATGTCGGCTCCGTACTAGACCAGGCGGCGGGACCCAGCAGTCGGCAACCAGAGACACTGACAGCCGGGTCCTACACTCGGCCAGATTACCATTGTACCCCTGGGGGGTAGGCCTATATAAACTCCCCAGGGCATCCATGCAAAGGGTTCCTAACCTGTTAGAACTAGACTCATACCTAGAGGGAGGAGAGAGCGTGCCTGCCTTCTTCTACCTCTAGCATACAGCTCGAGGAGCACCATTGTATCCACTAGTGCCTTAGTGATCATGCGGAGACCCCGCAGAGCAGGACTAGGGGTGTTATCTCCTAGGAGAACCCCGAACCTGGGTAAAGTGCGTCAGCGTTTGTGTCTACGCCTCATCCCGCTTCCAGGCACCGGCGACGTTCAACTCGCTCCCACCATGATAAGCCATCCATTGGCATATGTCGCACCCAACCCCCGACATTTGGCGCCCACCGTGGGGCGAGGTGCACCGTCGTCCGGAGACCTGTTCTGGACGGGAACATTGTTCCTTCCTGGCGAGCGCAGCCAGCCCGACACGCCGGACCGCATCTGCGCCGACGCGCTACACAGCGCGGAGGTCGCCTGCGCGGCGAGCTGCCTCGCCGATCTTGTTGGCGAGATTCGCCTCTCCGACGAGCCCACGTCTGATGCGGGCACCGGTGGCCCCGAGAGCCGCCTCGTGAGCCTCCTCGATCAGCTCCACGTCGCCAGCGAGCCTGCTGCTGACTTGGAATCGGTTGGCTCCACCGACCCGATACTTGTCGACTCTGACACGGCGTCGCTTGACGCGTTCCCCACCAACATGGTGGTCTACGACGAACCGCTCCCTCACGCGGGCAGCGGCGGCAGCACCGTCACGGAGGTGCTCGTCATCAGCCACGGCGAGTACTCTGGCGGAGGTGGCCAGGATCCATTGCAGGCGGCGATGCAAGACCTGACTGCGCCCATCCCGGAAGACGCCGACGCAGAGACGCTGGAGGCACGCCGTGTCCAGTTCGTCGAAAGCGCCAACTAGCTGGCCAGCATGAGACGCCTTTCGGAGGCCTACCAGCGCGAGATGGACCGAGTCGTTGGCAGCACGCCGGCTCCTGGTGGGCCTAGCCGCATTGGCCTGATCCGGCAGCGTGGCGCGAACATCGCCAGCATGTTCGGGACAGATTGTCCCGTCTACGCCACGCCTGCGAAAAACATACGAGTTGCCCAGGCTGCAGCAGACGAGCTAGACAAGCTCGAAGGTGACTAGCGTCGCCACATGACGGAGCACGTCCAGCAGCTCCTTGACGCGGCTGCCGAGCAGCAAGAAGTCGGCTGCCGCGTTAAAGCAACCAACCGGCGAAACGATGACCCGTCTCCCCGCCGAGAGCAAGGTGCGACATCTCGGACGCCGACTGGTGGCGTCCGCGATAGAAGAGACAAGGAGCCGGCTGCTAGCCGCAGCCGGACTCGCATCACCATCGAGCGCGACCAAGACGGCCGCCCAAGAGCAGTGCAGCGACGAGACGACTGTCTGCCTCCCCCTCCCCGTAGGGAGAGGCGCATTTCCCCGCCGCCTGTTGACCAACCGACACTCGACGACCGCCTTGGTCGCCGAGAAGGAGTCGGAGAGAACGACGCCCGCCACCGGATCGACCGCCTCAACCGATCCCTTGCACTAGAAGAAGAAGACGAGCTAGGTCCGCCTTGTTTCGGCCCCCGCATACGAGATGAGCCCTTCCCCAAAGGGTTCACTCTCGCGAGAGATACGCCCAAGTACACCGGCTCCGTGAAGCCGGAGGACTGGCTGGTTGACTACTCCACATCCGTCAGGATCGCCAACGGCAACAAGCGCGTTGCCGTGAAGTACGTTCCGCTCATGCTCCAGGGCACAGCCCTGACATGGCTGAACAGCCTGAAGCCCCGCAGCATCAACAGCTGGGTTGATTTCACTGAAGCCTTCATCCGCAACTTCACCAGCACCTACAAGCGACCGCCCAAGCCTCACCAACTCTCCTTGTGCGTCCAAGGCACCAACGAGTCAACTCGCGACTATCTCACGCAATGGCCGAGCTGCGCAACTCTTGCGAGGGTGTGCACGAGGTGCAGGCCATCGAGTACTTCACTGCCGGGTGCTGAGAGAGCACCCTCCTCAAGCACAACCTTCTCTGCGACGAGCCAACAACCCTCGACGAACTGGTGATCATAGCAGACAAGTACGCCATGGCTGACTCCTCCATGAAGGCGGAGATCCAAGTTGACGCATCTGGCAAGGTAGCTCCCCAAGCTCCTCGGACCCCGGCTGGTGACAACAGTCGGCGACAGCAGCAGAATGACCATAAGCGCAAGGCCATGCAACCAGCTTCCACAAGCTGGCAGGTGGCGACAGTTGAAGACCAGCAGCCGGAGGGGCAGCCTCCTCCCAAATGCCAGAAGGGCGGAAAACCCAACTGGTTGCCTACCTTCTCGTACGAGCATACTCTAGATGCACCCTGCAAGTTCCACAGCATCGCGAAGCCGTCCAACCAAACCACTCGGAAATGCCACTGGCTCACCAGGATCGCCAAGGGTGATGGACTCGTGCCTCCTCCGCCTATCGGCCTGCCGCTTCCTCCTCCCCAGCAGCCGGTGGCTCCGCCTGTCGATGCAGTGCAAGATGAATATCCAAAAGAGCATGGAGATTATGTCGTGTTCACCAGCGTGGCTGACAACAGGCACAGCCGACGGCAGCGGCAACAAGAAGTAAATGCAGTAGCATCAGAGACCCCCGAGTTAATGCATTGGTCCGAGAAGCCCATCAGCCGGAGCAGGGCTGACCACCCAGAGGTGATGCATTCTCCCGGTTCTTATGATCTGGTGTTGGATGCCACCTTCGCCACGGAGAGGTGGGCTGCTCGCTTCTCCCGAGTTCTGATAGATGGCGACAGCAGCATCAACATTCTGTACAAAGATACTATGGAGAAGTTGGGGATCAAACAGAGACAGCTCCAACCCAGTCGTACCGTATTCCATGGCATAGTTCCTGGCCTTTCCTGCTCACCAATCAGCAAGACTCAGATAGATGTCCTCTTCGGGGACAAAAATCATTTCTGCCGGGAGCCAGTCTGGTTTGAGGTGGTGGACCTTGAGAGCCCCTATCATGCATTGCTTGGCCGGCCTGCTCTGGCCAAGTTCATGGCGGTCCCCCACTATGCTTACCTCAAGATGAAGATGTCGAGCTCCAAGGGAATCCTGACCATAGCAGGGGACTACAAGAAGTCGTCCGCCTGCACAGCAGAGAGCAGCCGGCTAGCCGAGTCCCTCGTGATCACGGCTGAGAAGCGGCTCCTTGACCGGGTTGTGGCGATGGCAGGCAAGCAGCCGGAAATGTCACCCAACCCCAAGGAGTCGGAAGCTGAGGGCTCATTCATGTTGGGGAACGTAGTAATTTCAAAAAAAATCCTACGCACACGCAAGATCATGGTGATGCATAGCATCGAGAGGGGAGAGTGTGTCCACGTACCCTCGTAGACCGAAAGCGGAAGCGTTAGCACAACGCGGTTGATGTAGTCGTACGTCTTCATGATCCGACCGATCAAGTACCGAACGCACGGCACCTCCGAGTTCAGCACACGTTCAGCCCGATGACGTCCCTCAAACTCCGATCCAGCCGAGTGTCAAGGGAGAGTTTCGTCAGCACGACGGCGTGGTGACGATGCTGATGTTCTGCCGACGCAGGGCTTCGCCTAAGCACCGCTACGATATTATCGAGGTGGACTATGGTGGAGGGGGGCACCGCACACGGCTAAAAGATCAATGATCAATTGTTGTGTCTTTGGGGTGCCCCCCTGCCCCCATATATAAAGGAGCAAGGGGGGAGAGGCGGCCGACCAGGAGAGGGGCGCGCCAGGAGGAGTCCTACTCCCACCAGGAATAGGACTCCCTTCCTTGTTGGATTAGGAGAAGGGGGAAGGAGGAGGAGAAGAAGGAAAGGGGGGAGCCTCCCCCCTCCTTGTCCAATTCGGACTAGAAGGGGAGGGGGCGCGCTGCCTGCCCTGGCCGCCCCTCCTATTCTCCACTAAGGCCCATGTAGGCCATTAAACCCCCGGGGGGTTCCGGTAACCCCCGGTACTCCAGTATATATCCGATAACTCCCAGAACCATTTCGGTGTCCGAATATAGTCGTCCAATATATCAATATTCATGTCTCGACCATTTCAAGACTCCTCGTCATGTCCGTGATCACATCCGGGACTCCGAACTACCTTTGGTACATAAAAACATATAAACTCATAATATAACTGTCATTGAAACTTTAAGCGTGCGGACCCTACGGGTTCGAGAACTATGTAGACATGACCGAGACACGTCTCCGGTCAATAACCAATAGCGGAACCTGGATGCTCATATTGGCTCCCACATATTCTACGAAGATCTTTATCGGTCAAACCGCATAACAACATACGTTGTTCCCTTTGGCATCGGTATGTTACTTGCCCGAGATTCGATCGTCGGTATTCTCATTACCTAGTTCAATCTCGTTACCGGCAAGTCTCTTTACTCATTCCGTAATACATCATCCCGCAACTAACTCATTAGTTGCAATGCTTGCAAGGCTTTATAGTGATGTGATTTACCGAGTGGGCCCAGAGATACCTCTCCGACAATCGGAGTGACAAATCCTAATATCGAAATACGCCAACCCAACAAGTACCTTCGGAGACACCTGTAGAGCACCTTTATAATCACCCAGTTACGTTGTGACGTTTGGTAGCACACAAAGTGTTCCTCCGGTAAATGGGAGTTGCATAATCTCATAGTCATAGGAGCATGTATAAGTCATGAAGAAAGCAATAGCAGAATACTAAACGATCGTGTGCTAAGCTAATGGAATGGGTCATGTCAATCACATCATTCTTCTAATGATGTGATCCCGTTAATCAAATGACAACTCATCTCTATGGTTAGGAAAAGTAACCATCTTTGATCAACAAGCTAGTCAAGTAGAGGCATACTAGTGACACTCTGTTTGTCTATGCATTCACACATGTATCATGTTTCCGGTTAATACAATTCTAGCATGAATAATAAACATTTATCATGATATATAAGGAAATAAATAATAACTTTATTATTGCCTCTAGGGCATATTTCCTTCAGTTCAAGCCGGCGAAAAAAACAAAGAAGATACCCTTGCACCCGTAGCACCCGGAGAGGCATGCTGTCATAGGTGCGAACCTTGACAACAAATAGGAAAGCGAGCTCGTCGATTTCCTCCGTGAGAATCGGGACATCTTTGCATGGTCTCCTAAGTACATGTTGGGTGTTTCGACGGATTTTGCCGAGCACAAGCTACATGTCGGGCCTGATGCCAAGCCAGTCCTGCAGCCCTTGCGCCGCCTATCAGAAGAGAAGAGTTGTTGGAGAAGAGATAGCCTGGCTTCTAGCAGCCGGCTTCATCATGGAGGTGTTCTTTCCAGAATGGTTAGCCAACCCAGTCCTAGTGCTGAAGAAGAACAAGCAGTGGCGCATGTGTATTAATTATATCAGCCTCAACAAAGCTTGCCCCAAAGACCCATTTGTGTTACCAAGAATCGATCAAGTGATAGACTCCACAGCCGGATGCGAGCTGTTGAGTTTTTTGGATGCATACTCAGGGTATCATCAGATCAAGCTGAACCCGGCCGACAGGCTGAAGACCGCCTTCATCACGCCATTCGGAGCCTTCTATTACCTGACCATGACGTTCGGCTTGACAAATGCCGGCGCCACATTTCAGCGTTGCATGCAGAAGTGTCTCCTCAAGCAACTCGGCATAAACGCCCACGTCTATGTGGACGATGTTGTGGTGAAGACGGAGAAGCGTGGAACACTGCTAGAAGACCTCAAGAAGACCTTTGAAAACTTGTGCCGCTTTCAGATCAAGCTCAACCCGGAGAAATGTGTTTTTGGAGTACCAGCCGGCCAGCTTCTTGGCTTCCTGGTCTCAGAGTGCGGCATAGAGTGCAACCCTGTGAAGATCAAGGCCATCGAGAGGATGGAGGTGCCCGCCCGACTACTAGACGTGCAAAAATTTACCGGCTGCTTGGCATCCATCAGCCGTTTCATCATTCGGCTGGGTGAGAAGGCTCTTCCCCTGTACCAACTCATGAAGAAGACCACTTTTTTCGAGTGGAACGACAAGGCGGATGAAGATTTTCTCCAGCTAAAGAAGATGTTGACCACTCTGCCTGTCCTAGCGGCTCCGACTGCTAAGGAGCCCATGCTTCCCGACATCGCCGCTACCAGCCGGTTGGTCAGCACAGTCATAGTTGTGGAACAAAAGGAAGAAGGCAAAGCACTACCCGTCCAGAGGCCGGTGTATTACCTGAGTGAAGTGATGTCCGCCTCCAAGCAGAACTACCCCCACTATCAGAAAATGTGCTACGGCGTGCACTTCGCCGCCAAGAAACTAAAGCCATACTTTCAAGAGCACCCAATCACTATGGTCTGCACTCCTCCCCTTGCTGATATCATTGGAAGTCGAGATGCTTCGGGCCGAGTGGCCAAATGGGCCATAGATTTGGCACCCTACACCATCTACTACCAGCCCCGCACCGCCATCAAGTCACAAGCACTGGCCGACTTCCTCGTCGACTGGACCGAGACCCAGTAACTGCCGCCAGCGCGGGACTCCACCCATTGGCGGATGCACTTTGATGGTTCCAAGATGCGCACCGGTTTGGAAGCCGGCATCGTCCTCACCTCTCCCAAAGGCGACAAGCTCAGATATGTGCTGCAAATCCACTTTTCCGCCTCCAACAACATTGCTGAATACGAGGCACTCATTCACGAGCTCTGGCTTGCCAAGGAACTCGGCATTCGCCGGATCCTGTGCTATGGCGATTCCGACTTGGTGGTCTAGCAGTCGTCAGACGACTGGGACGCCAAGGATTCAAACATGGCGAGCTACCGCTTCTTTGTACAACAACTTAGTGGATACTTCGAGGGGTGTGAGTTCCTCCATGTGCCAAGGAATAACAATGAGCAAGCTGATGCTTTGGCACGGATTGGCTCTACCCGGCAAGCAATACCAACCGGCGTCGCCCTGCAACGACTCCTCAAGCCGTCTGTCAAGCCGTCGCTAGAATCAGACTCCATCTTCATGCGGCTCCTCCTGAAGTAGTCGGATCCAACGTGAGGACCCCAGCAGCTGGCGCGGGAACTTCGGCAGGCGGCCCGGGGACTGCAGCAGTCGCACCCGACCCGGGGATTTCAGAACCCGGCCTGGGGACTGCAGCAGTCGGCCCGAGGACTTCATCGACTCAGCAAGTGGCAGCCGACTCCAACCCGCTGCCTCCCGGCCCAACCGCCCTCGTACAAATTGCAGTCCTAACGGTCGAAGAAATAATAGCACCTTCATGGGCTCAGCCCATCCTCAACTTTGTGGTGAACAAAGAGCTGCCGACTGATGAGATCTCGGCCCGACAAGTGCAACACCGGGCAACAGCGTACATCATTGTCAATAGAGAACTTGTGAGGCGCAGTGTGACTGGTGTGTACCAGCGCTGCGTGGAGCCGAAGCAAGGCCAAGCAATCCTCAAAGATATCCATCAAGGCGAGTGTGGCCACCACGCAGCTTCAAGAGCACTCGTTGCCAAAGCTTTCCGCCATGGGTTTTTCTGGCCGACTGCTCTAAAGACGCCAAAGACTTGGTCCAGAAATGCAAAGGGTGCCAGAAGTTCCGCTCCAAGCCACATCAGCCGGCTTCTGCACTCAAGACCATCCCCATCGCCCGGCCCTTTGCAGTTTGGGGGATGGACATGGTGGGATCATTCAAGAGAGCACGCGGCGGCATGACTCACCTGCTTGTCGCGGTGGACAAGTTCACCAAGTGGATAGAAGCAAAGCCAATTAAGAAGTTGAATAGTCCGACTGATGTGAATTTCATCTCCGACATCACCATTCGGTATGGCATACCGCATAGCATCATCACCGAGAATGGCACAAACTTTGCCAAAGGCGCCTTGGCCCGTTTCTACGCGACGCAGGGCATCCAACTGGACCTAGCGTCCGTTGCCCATCCGCAGTCAAACGGCCAGGTGGAGCGAGCAAACGGCCTCATTTTGTCTGGCATCAAGCCCCGGCTGGTCGAGCCTCTGGAGCGTTCCGCCAGCTGCTGGCTCGACGAGCTGTCGGCCGTCCTCTGGAGTCTGCGCACAACTCTGAACAAGTCAACCGGCTTCACGCCTTTCTTCCTCGTCTACGGTGCCGAAGCTGTCATCCCGACGAACATAGAATTCGACTCCCCTCGGGTCACCATGTACACCGAAGAGGAGGCAAAAGAAGCACGAGAAGACGGCGTCGCTCTGCTAGAAGAGGGCCGGCTGTTGGCACTCAGTCGGTCCACCATCTACCAGCAGAGCCTATGTCGATACTACGACCGGAAGGTCAAGCCAAGATCCTTCCAAGAGGGAGACCTTGTGCTCCGGCTGATCCAGCAAACAGCCGGCCAACACAAGCTCTCGGCACCTTGGGAAGGCCCCTTCATCATCAGCAAGGTGTTGGGCAACGACTCCTACTACCTGATCGATGCTCAGAAGCCCCGAGCACGCAAAAGAGACGACTCCGGCAAGGAGACCGAGCGGCCATGGAATGTGAATCTCCTTCGAAGGTTTTACAGTTGATACAGTATGTACCATGCTACCTTTTATATTAAGTATGAAGACTCCGGGTCCCCTGAGAAGAGCTCGGGGACTACCCTCTTTATCTATATAAGTATTATGCCTATGAATGTGTTATTTCATTAGTCCGCTGGCACCGGGTTTGACCAGTCGACCCGGGGACTCGCCGCCTTGTACTATGTAATGCTTCCTGCAGCCGGATAAGTAATGTGTTGGCACTTAAGCCTTCTCCTGCCAGAAGCCGCAGCTCGCAGAGCGACTGTCTGGTGGGCAGGAGTTAAGGCAGAAAGGGTGTCCGCATGAAAATGGGCTAAGGACCCAAAGCATGCACATAGTTCAAGTCGGCTTCCCGCTTCGCCGACCGGCTTCTATTTAACTTGCTAAAAAGCTCTAATCGGCTAAGTACTTACCCTCCCAAAGCGGTCGAATACTGGAGCCGCAGTCCGCAGAGCGGCTGTCTGGTTGGCCAAACGGCAGCCCAGGAAAGGCGGCAAAGGAAAAAAAGCCAAGGAGCAGAAAGCAAGGAAAGATAGAACTCGGCAAGCATATTTACATATCAAAAGGCCCTTGGCCAACATTCAACAGAAGTTTGAAATACAACCCGCGGGTGGAATTGTGCGAAGTTAACAAAGTTTGTTGAGAATGATAAAGCAGGAAAAAACAAAAGATAAATTGGCAGCCTAGGGAGCAGCACACGGGTTCGGCAGAACGGTGGAGTCGGTGGTGCCGGTTGGTGGAGCGGCCGGCTGGTCGGTCTCCGCTTGGTCGCCTTCAGCAGCAGTGTGACACCCCAAAATTTTGACCTTGTTTTTATTAATTAAAATTTTGCCAGGAAGTTAAATTTTTATTTTTTTGGATTTTCTTTTGATTTTAGAACCATTCTTTCTTGGTTATTATGGAGTTTTTACCCCAAGTGAAAACTTTTCAAATATATTATTGGACTTGTATACCCTCTCTAGAAAACTTTTCTTTTATTCAGTGGAATTAATTATATAATTATTTTCCTGATCTTCATTTCTTTAAAAATGGTTTCCCATGGTTTTAGGGTCCCATTTGAACTACAACCCTTTGATAAATTTATTTAAGATTTCAACCAAAAATTTGGGGATGTCATGTGATGTTTTTAAATCACTTTTATGCAAAAACATCTTTTATTCATGGGATATTTTGAGCTCTACCCAAGTTTTCAAAACTGGTCCAGATGGCAATATTGCACTACAACCCATTTAAATATTTCTTTCCAGCCTCCACCAAAATTAGGGGATGTTAGTAGGGCTATATTATTAAACTTTATGCAAAAACCCTGAATGTTCTTTGAAAAATTTGAGTGAATCATCCTAATCTTCATTCTGGTCCAGCATAGTGTATTGTACTGCAACCATATTCTAACTTGCCCTTTTACTCTTGATTCTTTTTCCTGCTTATAGCACACCCTACAAAACCCTTAAGTCCAGGAGAGTGGACTCATTGGAGGATTTTTAGTGCATGTAATTATGCCCTTTTGTTTCTGTCTAGAATTGGTTTTCTCAAAAACTTGCACTAACAAGTTTTTTCTTTTGACAAACTAACCTTACCACCCTCTGTATCACCTAAAGAGACACTGATCTGGAGAATTTGGCCACCCCAAGAGTTGCCTAGATGCCCTTGGCATTCTGTCAAACACATTGAGTGCATGGACAGTTTTGACATGATTTTTGTTTTGCACTGTGATCTTGCCCCTCTGGACATACTGGCATGTCCACTAGGCTCCTAAATACCTCTAACCTAGACCTGCTAATCCCCAGCCCCACCCAAGCCACCTAGCCTACCTTGGCATTTCACCGAACGCTTGGCGTGCACGCTCTAGGCGCGCCCAGAGCGCACGTTTTGCACGCGCGCGCACCGAGCCGCCGCGTCCCGTTGCTGCCACCCCCGCGCCCGTTCTGGCCCCTCCCCTCTCCCAGTCGACGCACCCGACCCCTCCCTCACCGCGGGGCTGCCCTGGCCCCCTCCTGGCACTCCACAGCGCCGCCACCGCTAGCCGCCGACGGCCGCAGCAGCCACTGCCGTGGACGGCGCCGCCCGAGCCACACCCGCGCGCCATCTCGCCCCCGTGAGCAGTAGGTAGCTCGTCAGGATGCCCCGGCCAGCCCCAACCGCCTCCACGTCGCCCTGATCGCTATAGAACAGCGGTTCGCCGGCGACCTTATCCTCGGTCATGGAACCGACATGGCTGCGCTATATAAGGAGCCCCGAGCTCGTCCAGGCCCTCAAGCAACCTCATACCACCTTTCTAGAGCCCCCCATAGCCAGAGAACAACGGGAGGAGGTCGTCTTCCTCACCTCCGACAGGTTCGGCCGCCGCCACGCTCCGGTCCAATTCGTCGCGAGCAGGCCCTCTCTCACCTTTCCAGAACCACCATCCTCCTCCCCTCAACCTCGCGGAGCTACCCAGCCTCTCAAATGCGATCAGGAACCACCGTAGCCCGAGCCCCTAAATCCTCCCGAAGCTTCCTCCGCCGCGGAGCTCGCCGCCGGCGACTCCCTCCACCCTTGTCGACCCAACAACCACCGGGAGGACCACCCCAGTCTGGCGGATCCGTCCCTGTCCTTGGATCCCCGTGGGGAGCCGCCGTTTGTCGGCGGCGATCGCCGGAGCCTCGCCCCCGCTCGGACAGAGGAGGAGGGAGGCGCGGGCGACCGGTCAAACCTGACCAGTGGGCCCCCTGGACCCACTGTCAGTGACCCCGAGCCGGCCCGCATGTGTTAAGTGAAAGCGCAAACGACCCAAAGTACGTCTCCGCTGCTTCGAAAACGTATTCTTCCTGAAACGTTTTCCTTTTCTGGTTTTTATTAAAAACAGAATATTGACTAAACTTTGACTGGCTATAACTTTTTAAATATAAATCCAAATGACTTGTTTCTTTTTCTGTTGTTTCCCAAATATTGTCTAGTTTATTTTCATATTTATTTCAAAATTTTCCAAGCAACTTTTTTGTGCTGTTTTAAAAGTATGAGTTAATTCAAATTTATTTAAAATAGGATTTTGGAGAGGGAGAAGAAAACTTTCAAAAGTTTTGGAATGCACCCTGCCTATCCACAACTTGAAGGCAAGCATTCTGAACCCTGGCATAATATTTTTTTTTGCTCTTTGATACAGTTACAACACCATCGTGACACGGAGTATCCGTTATATTTTTGTGAGGACATGATCATGCTCATGAGTGCATATTGGTGATCTCATGCTATTGGAGCTTGATATGTTTGCGATAGTAATCATCATCACATGCCTCTCATGCCTACCGGAAGGAAGCCGAGAAAGTCTCTGTCTTGGGTAGGCACGAGCTTACCTCTGGTTCCTCGTCGAGACGGTTGTGTCCGGTATGGCAAGATGAGGTATGAGGAGTAGTGATTCTGTCTGTTGGTTGAAAAATATTTGTTATACTAATCATGCAGGGAATGCTTAAACGTCATGAGTCGGCCGTAGATCGAGTCTTGTTCCAGTAACCCCCATACTTGTTTCGTGCTGCCACTTGTCCCTGCCATAGGTAGGGTACGGTTCAGTAAGTCATCAACCCCTGTCCTGGCACACACCGTACAGAGAGGCCATGGTGGAAGATACCGTCTGCATCCGGTAGGCACGCCACTTGGTCCGGGGGCATGGGTGTTTCCGGTTGGGACTGAGAGGGGGGCACCTATCGGCGTTCTGGGAACGGGGGTCCCCAGACTTGCCTGCCTGCGGCCTGCGGCGTGGCTCAAGGGGGCCCCAGCACGGCCCATCCTCATCAACACATACCCAAGACCCTCGCGAGGGGCCAAGCCTCGCGGGGCGGATGACGCGGAGCTTCCTCAGGCACGGCCTCATCAGGCTGGCTCGCAAGGAGCCGGAGAGATCAAGGCGGGGTACCTCACAAGGTGCCCGTGATGCAAGCCATGACGACCAAGGGTGCCAGGCGCGCGCCAGCCCGCGCAGTGTCCTCCTTTCCTCTTTGGTGCAAAGGGAGCAAGCGCAGGCGAGAGCATCAAGCAAAGGCACCCGTTTCGGTGCAACGAGACCAAGACCAGTCCAACGGCAGGGAGGAAGTCATTGTGGAGCCCAAGCTAGCGTCACCACCAGAGCCTTTGGCAGGCGAGGACCAACTTTAGTCAGGATAAGTGTACCAGATGTTCCCCTTCGAAATGGCCAATTGTTGGCGCCCTTCCCGCTCAATATTTGGGAAGAGGCCCAGGGCCTTTGCCTATAAATAGGACTAGCTACCCCCAGGGTAGAGGCAATTGGAATGAGCTAGGATCCAGAGAATCAATCAGAGAGAGAGAGAGAAGGGTGACTGAACTCCTCCTAGCAGTTCATCCCCCCAGCCAAGAATAGACCCTCGCGAGGCTGTTCTTCCTTGTATTGGTTATCATCATCAGCCCAAGAGGCAATCCACCACACCACACACTGGAGTAGGGTATTACACCACATCGGTGGCCCGGACCAGTATAAACCCTGTGTCTCTTGTGCTGTTCTTTCATAGCTTAGATCTTTGCGAGGCGGAGAGGTGCAGGTAGGAAGAAGGCGTAATCTCCGCGCGCACCCCAGAGTTCAAACCTCAAGGGTCTGCCGGAACCAGAAATCCGACATTTGGCGCGCCAGGTATGGGTGCGCCAGAATTCGTCTTCCACCGCCCCATTCACCTCCGACCATCGCGTCCATGTCCGACGCTCGTCGGGCCCGCGCTAAGCGCCGAGTCTCTCTTGCTTCCCGCGTCGCCCAGACAGCTCCTGTCGGCAGGCATCCTCGCCGTTCCCCGTCACCCGCTGTCAACGCCGCCACCGGCCCGGCGGGGAACGAACAGCAAGCGTCGTCTCAGCATCCGTCCGTGCGGCAAGACGGCCGCACCGCTACTCCCTCGCTCACCCCAGCTGGTTCTTCGTCCCGCGCGCTTCGCGCACCCATGGAGGCTCCAGCTGCGCTCATCGCGGCAAACGAGCTCCTGCGCTACCGTCTCGTCGCCGACGTCTACGAAGAATGGCTCGACCGCATCGCCGAGCTCGTTCGCATCGCAGGGGGCTCTCCTGCGCCATCCTTCCCGCTGTACCGCACCCCGCCCTGCGTGGGCGACGAAGCTCCGAGGGCGCCCCAGCCGCCTCCTCCTCAAGAAGGCGCCCCGGCTCCAAGGCCAGGTGCCCGCGCGGAACCCGCTTCGTCAGGTGCCAGCGCGGCAAGAGCAGAGCTGCCAAGAAGTCCCTCGCCCGCAAGAAGCTGCCTGGGTGCTCCCTGCTCCAGCACGTCGCGGCCATGCTCCTGCTCCCGCACGTCAAGACCCAGCGCTGCTCCCAGCTGCAGCGCATGGGGACCTGCAAGACCAAGCTCTCCGTCACCCAAGGCCTCCCGTGGCCACAGCAGGCTGCCGTGCCTTCACCACCGAGCTACGTAGCGTCGCGTGGCCCGGCAATTTCAAGCCAGACCTGCCTCCTCGTTATGACGGCACGGCCGACCCTGCGGAGTTCCTCCAGCTCTATGAGCTCGGCATCGAAGCTGCCAACGGAGACGAGAAGGTCATGGCGAACTGGTTACCCATGGCGCTCAAGGACGGGGCCCGCACCTGGCTCCTGAACCTGGCTCCAGGCACGATCTCCTCCTGGGACGAGATGCGCACCCGCTTCATCGCCAACTTCCAAGGTACTCGCGACCGGCCGCCCGCCGTGAGTGACATGCGCCGCATCAAGCAACAACCCGGAGAGACCCTGCAAAAGTACATCCAGCGCTTCAACAACGCACGCCTCAAGATTCCCAAGGTGTCCGAGGAGGCCATCATCTCAGCCTTCTCCGACGGCGTGCGCGACGTCAAGATGAAGGAGGAGCTGGCGATGCATGAAGACCTGTGCACTTCCTTGGAGCTGTTCAACTTGGCGACCAAGTGCGCCAGGGCTGAGGAAGGGCGTCTCTCCCTCCTCGAGCTGCCTGCCGCAGACCCAGAAGAGAAGAAGTCCAAGGCCAAGGATGTGAAGCGCAAGGGGGCTGCCGTGCTCGCGGCAGAACCAGACACCAAGCGGGGCAGAGATCAGCCCGAATCTTCCAAGGGCAGTCGGTACTCAAGATGGCAATATTCCCCATGGGGACGGGTACCCGCGGGGATTTACCCGTCATGGAGCGGGGATGGGAGACAAATTATCCCCATGGGTATTGTCTAGCGGGTACCCGTTAGTCTCACGGGGCGGGGATGGGTATAAAATTCCCCCCGTAGGGACTCCATGGATACCCGAAAACTATGCCATGCGTACTGCAAATGCATAATATATAAATTAATATCTAGATATTTCACACAATTATTTTTCTGCACCTCTCCCAACAACCATGTCTTCACCAATCTCACCTATCCCTGTCAGCTTTGAAATCCCCATGGATACCCGACGGGTACCGGGTACCCGATATTAATGGGGATGGGGGGCGTTTTGTCCCCGCGAAGCTTCACGGGGATCGCGGGTATGGGGATTGGCGGGGATCGGGGCGGGGATGGTGGAGTCATCCCCGGTCATCCCCGTCCCCGTTGCCACCTTGAGTCGGTACTGTGTGTACCACGACCTCCACACCCTCAACACCAACGAATGTCAAGAACTCCGATCCGTGCGAGAAGGAAGGATCGGCCGTCGTCCCGACCGCGGTGACCGGGGCTACGGTCGAGGAGGAGGGAGAAACGCAGGACGCTGGGAAGACCGCGGCCCACGCCAAGGGTGGCGTGATCGACCTCGCGAGGACCGCTGGCAAGACCCGCCTCGCGAGGGAGACTGGAGGGACCAGCCTCGCGAGGATCGCCCGCAAGGCAACGCAGGCCTCCCTCCGCTGCCGCCGCAGCCAAGAACAAACGAGGACCGCCATCAGGATGAGGGGGCTGGGGGCTTCCAGGAGCCGCGCGCGATCGCCTGCATCCTGGGCGGAGCTCAAGCCCTAGCCTCTGAGCGCATCTTCAAGCAGTTCGCCCGCGAAGTAAATGCAGTCCTCCCCAAGCTCGAAGCCACGCGCCCTCTCAGGTGGTCGGCGTGCACCATCACGTTCAGCTCAGCGGATCAGCTCAAGTGCGCGGCCACAGCCGGAGTCCTCCCGATGCTTTGTTCCCCAATCATCAGCAACGTGGTGGTCACCAGGACCCTCATCGATGGCGGAGCAGGGCCCAACATCCTGTCCGTGGAAACATTCAACAATCTCCAAGTGCCCTATAGCCAGCTTCAGCCAACCAAGCCTTTCTCTGGAGTCACCGACGGCTCCACGGTCCCGATTGGGCAGGTCCGCCTCCCTGTCACCTTCGGATCACGCGACAACTACCGCACCGAGCTCACCGACTTCGACCTCGCTCACATTCGCCTGCCGTACAACGCCATCCTTGGGTACCCAGCGCTGGCCAAGTTCATGGCCGTAACTCACCACGGCTACAACGTCCTCAAGATGCCAGGAAGTGGCGGAGTCATCACGGTGCCCTGTGAAGAGAAGGACGCCGTGTGTTCCCTGGAACGAGCCTTTCAGGCCGCATCACTGGAAGACCCGGATCGTGGAAGCCGGAGGCTTCCCGAGACCACCCCCAAGAAGAAGAAGACATCGTCCGGCCCGGTCCCTCAGGAGGCAGGCCCCTCAGGGCCCGCGCCTGCCCAGGGGGAACCTCCATCCATCGCACAGGAAAGCGCGCCCGGCGCCCTCCTTAGGCAGGGCTCGGGGCTCACCCCTGGAGGGCCACCGACCTGGCTAATGTCACGAGGGAGGCGCTTGGGCACCACATGGAGGCGTGTTTCGAAGCACGTCTCCCTCAAGAAGGAGCAAGGCAAGGAGGGCCAGACCCTCAGGAGTTCGTCAGCAAGGCCATTCAGGAGCTACAGGAGTCAAGAGTCATGAGAGGCGGCCGCCGCTTACCAGCTGTGGCTCCCCATCCAGGCGAGGATGGTGGGCCGCGCGTCTGCATCGACATACCAGGGCTCAATCGAGTCGCCACTCTGGAGCGCCTCTGGCCCCCACGAGTGGGGCGCTGCGAAGGTCCACCCCAGAGCTACGTTCGCATGCCTTACGGCTTGCCGAACGCGGCTGCCACGCACCAGCGCCTCATGAGGGGCATCATGGAGGCTCGAGAGGCCAGGTGTTCCGCAGCCCTGGCGGAGATGGAGATGGTCCGCGAGGAGCCACCAGCACCTCCGGAGCCTCCCGAGGCCCCTGGGCCTGGGGGCTCGTGAGGATCGGCTCCCACTGCCCACCGAGTCTGCTACACCAACACTACTTCGTCCTCAACATCATCAGGTGACATATTTCAAGTTTCATTTCCAACTGGGAGCGCCCCCAAGGCTGCATTATTCCCAGGCCGCGTGGGTCCGTCCCTGCGGCATGTATCCCTTTTATTTCATGTTGTTAGCTTACTTTGTTGGGGGCGCCCCTCGGGCTGCATCATCCCCAAGTCGCTCGGGCCTGACCCAGTGACGTCCGTCTTTCCAGCATCCATTTGAATGAATCCACTCCTTCGCGGCTAATGTGTTTGACCTAGTTGCCCACTCAACTGACGCCAACTGACGGAGCTGCTCCCAAAACGGCACGACGCTTGCGCATGGGTCCGTCCCTACAACGCCGACAAACCTGAATGGCTGAGCTCTGGCCGCGGCAGCCCCGCATGGTGCCACCTCATCAAGCCTTCAGTGCCTCATCACCCCTCGGAAGCAACCAACGGCTGACTGTCGATTGTCACGGCAACCCCTCGTTCTTTCTATGATGAGTCTACAGGATCTCCTGAAGGAGCTGCGTCAGGCGAGGCCCTTGCGGTGCCTCCTTCACTCTCACCCGCGCGAACCGCTTGCACGTTAAAGGGGGGGTGCCTGAGCATCGCGACTCAGGGCTCCTACTGGCTCTCCAGCCCTCACCCTCTGGCCTTGACCACGGCATCGCGACCTGGCATACCAGCGACGGCTGAGACTCGCTCGAGGGCCGGGACCCGAGGACGTAGAGCATAAAGGGGAGCAAAGGCGAGAGGGGAGAGACACGCGAGGACCTCGCCGAGAAACCTCACGCCTGCCGATGCATGGACCCGGCGACACACCAGGGAGCGGTCCCTGATTCTCGAAGATAAGTCACTACCCGGAAGTACCAGCTACCGTAGCACTGTCCCCGCACCTAATGCAATCCCGTGTTAGCGACGCCGCTCTCCTTTCTCACTGAACGACGTCCGCTTGAGCGCCAAAGGGGACCTCCTGAGCATCGCGACTCAGGGGCTCTTACCGGACCCCGGGTCGCTCACCTCCTGGCCTTGACCACGGCATCGCGACCTGGCATACCAGCGACGGCTGAAGCCGCCTTGGGACTAGGACCTGTCGGTGCAGAGCACCAAGCCCTCGTGAGGTTCGAAAGGGAGAACTAAGCTAAGACGGAATGAGCAACTCGCACAATCCTACGCCAAGGGTTATATTAACAAACAGGATCACAGGCACCTTACAAGCCCCCACGGGGCGCGTCTTTGATTCCTCACAGGGAACATATCCTAAAAGGACGCTAACTACACGCGCCCCCGCAAAAGACGCCATCATCAACAGTGGGCCGTTAAGCACCGGCACCAACCCCATCCAGATCAGAGTCGGCGACGGCCTGACGAGCCCGCCCTGCTCCAGGAGCGGCGCTGGCTCGGGGGCTCGTAGCTGTCGTCGCTCGTCTCCGGAGTTGTGAAGAGCTCGCCGGAGTCGCTGGATCCTCCAACGCCTCCGCTGCCCGAGGAGCCGTCAAGGGAGAGGTTGTTGGGCCCAGTCCTCGCCATAGCAGGGTCCCGGCCACCTCTCCTAGGGCAGCACTCCAGCCGGCGCCCGTTCGCATCGAAGACCTTGAAGAACATCACCGAAGCACCGTCCTACCCCAAGTGGATCACGAAGGCGCCTCTTGTCCTGCAAACCCGGGCGACTTCGCCCCAGCCTCGAGTCATGAAGACCTCGCCCGGCGCAACGACCGCGACCTCCGCCTCGGTCGCGGGGGTACTGCAGCCGGCGTGCTGCAGCCAAAGTTCCAGGAGTTCTCCCTGCGGGATGATGGAGGCGAAGAAGGGAGGAAGGCGAATCCAAGACTGAGGAGGCATGGCGGCGCGGAGCACGAACTCTCGGGAGGAGCCCTCGGTGTGGACCCCAGGGAGGACGACCCGCACCTTCGTGACCCGTCGGCGCCGACGGCGGCGCCGCCCGTGGCGATCGGCATCGACTCCTTCAGAGCCCTCGATGTGGGCATACAAGGGGAGCGGGAACCCCGACGGTGCCCGCTCGCCCCAGGGCCTCGACACCACCTGATGGGTCCCCTCGTCCCGGCAGCGGAGGGCGAGCCGTTTCTTCGGCGAACCGGCGGATCGGAGGCATCGCAGCAGGACGGAGCAAGGACCGGGAAGAAGGAGAAGCAAGGAGAGATGGACTGGAAGGGCGCGTGCCGTTCCGTACTTATAGCCGGTGAAGGCCAACTGCCGACCTCCACGATCGCAGGTAATCATGACCCGCTTTGCATGCAGGGACTTGTCCAATCCGCGCAGTTGCCGAGGCGTCGTGGGGAAGCGGAGACGCCCACGTCCAATCAACCGCCACGCGGCGCCCAAGGCCGCAAGCTGTTAGGGCCCGTGGCGCTTCGCCCATGCCCTTTCGCCTCCCTGCACGGCCAAGTCCGGGCGCGCCTTGGGCCCGGGGGCTACTGTCGGCGTTCTGGGAACGGGGATCCCCAGACTTGCCTGCCTGCGGCCTGCGGCGTGGCTCAAAGGGGGCCCAGCACGGCCCATCCTCATCAACACAGTCCCAAGACCCTCGCGAGGGGCCAAGCCTCACGGGGCGGACGACGCGGAGCTTCCTCAGGCACGGCCTCATCAGGCTGGCTCGCAAGGAGCCGGAGAGATCAAGGCGGGGTACCTCACGAGGTGCCCGTGACGCAAGCCATGACGACCAAGGGCACCAGGCGGGCGCCAGCCCATGCAGTGTCCTCCTTTCCTCTTTGGTGCAAAGGGAGCAAGCGCAGGCGAGAGCATCAAGCAAAGGCACCCGTTTCGGTGCAACGAGACCAAGACCAGTCCAACGGCAGGGAGGAAGTCATTGTGGAGCCCAAGCCAGCGTCACCACCAGAGCCTTTGGTAGGCGAGGACCAACTTTAGTCAGGATAAGTGTACCAGATGTTCCCCTTCGAAATGGCCAATTGTTGGCGCCCTTCCCGCTCAATATTTGGGAAGAGGCCCAGGGCCTTTGCCTATAAATAGGACTAGCTACCCCTAGGGTAGAGGCAATTGGAATGAGCTAGGATCCAAAGAATCAATCAGAGAGAGAGAGAGAGAGAGAAGGGTGACTGAACTCCTCCTAGCAGTTCATCCCCCCAGCCAAGAACAGACCCTCGCGAGGCTGTTCTTCCTTGTATTGGTTATCATCATCAGCCCAAGAGGCAATCCACCACACCACACACTGGAGTAGGGTATTACACCACATCGGTGGCCCGAACCAGTATAAACCCTGTGTCTCTTGTGCTGTTCTTTCATAGCTTAGATCTTTGCGAGGCGGAGGGGTGCAGGTAGGAAGAAGGCGTAATCTCCGCGCGCACCCCAGAGTTCGAACCTCAATCCCACAGCACCCCTTAGAGCGCGCGATATAAGTTTGATCCCATGCTAAACGAGGTTGCAGCCTCCCCACTTAGAGTTTTGCTTGACGGGTGTCGTGGGTGATTCTAGACACCGGTAAGTTAGGCTGGTGTGTGCGGTCAGGTGTGTTTTCGAATGAAGGACCGTAGACGGAATTAGTCTCGATGGACTAAAGAAATCCGTTGCTCGTGGGTAAAGAGTACACCCTCTGCAGAGATATTATATCTATTCGAATAGCCGTGTCCATGGTTAAGGACTACAGTCTGGGATGGGTCAAGTGTCGGTCTTAGTGTCGGTCTTCGGAGGAAAAACTACTAAACCAGAACATTGATTATGACCTGTGACATATGATGATCATGATTACTATTATTGTGGACTAACCATTTGTATTTTTTGAATTAATGAGTATCCCTGGGAC
Organism: Aegilops umbellulata; assembly: GCA_032464435.1. Taxonomy (NCBI): domain Eukaryota; kingdom Viridiplantae; phylum Streptophyta; class Magnoliopsida; order Poales; family Poaceae; genus Aegilops; species Aegilops umbellulata. The sequence continues at coordinate 330,583,708 of CP136060.1, forward strand.
GGTTCTACCTCCTGGATATTCACTGTGATTATTTTTATATATAAGCCCTTTATGTGGTGTCGCCAAGACGCGCGACTGTGGCAGGCTTGTTATTCATTTACCTTATAAGCCCTTTATGTGGTGTCGCGGAGACGCTCGACTGTGGCATGTTTGTTACTTATATATTTTATAAGCCCTTTATGTGACGTCGCTCAGACGCCCGACTGAGGCATGCTTTATATTGTTATCCTTTCGAGGCGTCGCTTCAGACACCCGATCGGTGCATCTTTATTTCTATCCTCGAGTTGTTTATTCATGTTCTATATGAATAATTTGCTTGTGTGCATCTTATTACATGACTGATGTAGTGATCATGGCATACTTCAAAGCATGATTACCATTTGTTATATTATACCTGTGTTCATAATGTTTGCGAGTACTTTTTTTTACTGTAAAGACAGTAGGAAAGGTTCCTACTGCATATGTATTACCAAAACCTCAGGGGGTACAATTTACATGGTGTGTGTTACATACATGTGTGGTGATGGCACCACAAAAAGCACCCTAGTTTACAAAGCACCTATTGTATGGATTCAAGTATGGCAGTAATAATCTGTCCCTTGGAGGGTTTCACCCTGTATCTAAGATTGGAGAAGTCCAACTTAAACCTCTGTTTCCAGGATGTGACCGAAGGCTTGATTTTCCTGAAGTGGTGGTGGTTTCGCTCCTTTCAGAGACTCCAGCTGACGTCAAAAATATATCCATCCACATCTTTCTAGGCTGCATTGTTTTTTGATATTTGATCATATCAAGCCTGTCATGCTGCATTGTCCAGGTGAAACCAAGTTTTTGCCAGCATTCCTGGCTGAACGCGCAGTGAAAGAATAGATGTTCCACTGTTTCTTCGACGTGTTGGCCACATAAGAGGCAGTCCGTGTTTGTCCCAATGTTGTAGTGCCTCCTCTTGAGCATGTTCCTGGTGTTGAGACGGTCAACAAGTAGGAACCATCCAAATGTCTTAAGCTTGGGAGTACATTTCACTTCCCATAACCAGCCGAAGGCTTCATGAGCAGTTACATCTCTGAAGTAAAATTTGTAAAACGAGGATGTTTTGAAAGTTTGGTCGCCCCAGATACAATGCCAGGTGTCATGGTCTTCCATAATAGTGATTTGGGCCACTTCAGCTTGGATGGATGTCAGCTCATCACGGGCTTGAGTAGAGAGTGGGAGTTGGAAGGTTTCATGCAGATTGGTGGACGTCAGGAGCTGTTTGACCGAAATATCTTCCAGAAGAGTATATGAGTAAGCCCTGGGGCAACTATCAGCATATATGGACTGGCTCCAATTATCTTTCCAGAACAGTGCAGAAGATCCATTCCCAATTTTTATACGTGTGACACCGCGAAATGTGGGCATTAGCTGGGTTAGATCTTTCCACCAGAAGGAGCCACACGAGTCATGAGCATGTGGGATGGTGTAACCGTAGTAAGATTCCCAGATTAGATGGACCCAAGGGATATCATGCCTGTTATAAAACTTGTGGAGAAATTTAAGCAGCAGGGCATCATTCTGTATTCTGAGCTTAACAACACCCAGCCCACCATTTTTCTTGGGCATGCAGACCATGTTCCAAGCAGCAAGAGAGTTGCTCTTCACCCCATCATCAGTCCATTTTTGCCAGAGGCAATGCCTTCTGATCTTGTCCAGTTGAGCAATAATTTTTGGGGGGAGACGGATGGTGCCCATGGTGAACATGATAAGGGAGGTTATCATCGAATTCATGAGAGCAAGCTTCCCCGCATACGACATTAGAGACATAGAAGCCGTAATGTTTCTTTCTGCTTTGCAAACGAGAGGAGCCAGATCAAGTACGGTGGGACGAGTGGTGCCTAGGGGCAAACCAAGGTATGTGAACAGCATGGACCCCATAGTGCATCCTAACAGATCAGCCAGTTCTTTGCATCTGTCAGGAGGCGTGTTAATTGGCACTAGTGTGGACTTATGAAAGTTGATCTTGAGCCCTACTGACGTGGCATAATCCTCAAGTATTTCCTTAACCTTGGTAAGTTGGCGGGTGCAGGCTGGCAGGATGATGAGCATGTCATCCGCATATTGGATAACGGGGTAATCCCCGTTAGTGTTGCGTCGGATAGGTAGGTCCAGGAGATTATTGCGAAGTGCCTCGTTAATCGCAGACTGGAGGAGGTCGGCAGCTATAACAAAGATTTCTTGCGTGGAGAGGAGCATTGCGATGACAGCCCCGGAACCTACGCAATGGTGATAGCAGCCTCGCGAAGATAGGAATTATCCAGGTCAGTTGTTCCTGTGGGAAATGGAGTCCCATAGACGCTGATGATCCGCAAACCGCTTCCGCCATCAACCACTAGAAACCATTTGTTGTACTCATAGGCCAGAATGGTCTTGTACTACACATCTTGTATTTTGCTTGGAGTTTCTGTATCAAGTTGGTGCCTCATCAGCTAACAGCAATCCTGGGGCTGATGAGCACAAGTGCCATTTTCTGGGAAATTATATCCCGAAAATCCGGTCCCGACAAACTTGGTATCAGAGCCAGGCTGACCATTGGCTAATCCTATCTTAGCCAGGTCGAAAAACCTAGGTAAACCAACCCACCAGACCTTAACCTAACCCCAGCCAAGCTGCTCGTGTAAGATAGCCACGCAGTGACCCGGCACCTTTTGGCAGTCGGTGCCCAACCTATCAGCCTAGCCCGTCGATCACGCTCCAGTGACCGACACCTAAATTGTCTCATTCGCAAGCGTGCGAAGGAAGACTCCGTCCCTTTTTTCTATAAAAGGGGCACTCTAACCTCAACCCAGCACAACACATCCTCTGCCCCAAACCGAGCTAAAATGCCTGGCCCCATTATTCACAATGAGATCACAGCGACCAACCTTGGAGGTTTTGTGACCGTGCTAGCAAACCTCACCCGCCGTGCCTTCGCTTTAGAAGAGCCTCCAGAATATGTTGTGTACCAAGGATCCATGAGCGGTGAGAGCCGTCAATTCTAGGCCACTGTGCACATCTATAGTAGGGGCCTATTGCCAGAACGCCCCTACAGGTTCACCGGAAGGACAACTTCCTTTGAGCCACAAGCCATCCAACTAGCTGCTCGAGAGGCTATAATTCAACTCTGGCACTTGTCGCCCAAAGTCAACTGTCGCTCGTTCTACTACTACCCCAGCCGTGACGGGTATGGTAGGACACCCCAGGTTGCCAACGGAGACCACGAGACGGATCCTGCATTATTGCATCTGGTACGCTATGTAAGTGCACTAGAGGAATTGTTCGATCAAATTACCCTTGATCTGATCACAGCTCATGGAGAACTGATCCGCCGAGCCCCAGCAAGAAGGGAAGATGAGCCCGATGCCGACAACCCAGTCGTGCTGTTCGGACAGCCAATGGAGACCTTGAGGTCAACCCCAGCCATCAACCAAGGTACTTTGGTGTCCCCAGAAGTGCTTCATCGCCTTTTGGAAACGCGCTCCAACGGGATTGTGGCCAACAATCCCCGCGATGGTCATCATCGCTACCCCGACCCTGCAGTTCCTCAACCCCCTCCGGCTAACCCCGACGGTGAAGCCAATGGAGAAGCCTCGGCGTCCACAAGGCACGCCCGCTTAGATATGAATGAGGTAGACTAAGTCACTCGAGTAGTACCGAGTCTTAGTACGGCCACGCCCTGTAATTGTATGATCTTGTATCGCCATGTTTGAATGTTGTCTGCTTGTGCGCCCCTATATTAAATAATAGCCATGCATAAGTATGTGGACGTACGATTGCATTTTTAAATTCCGGGCGTAGCTACCAAAATCCACCCCGACGACACCCACAATAACACGTCACTTCTGTGAGATGTGTGTATCTGTGGCATTGACCCCAACCCCATAAGGCAGAACCGACAAACTAGTTGCCCCTCACCGTGGTAAATGACCCAGCCCAGATGCTATAAAAGGCCACATCGTGACCTTGCCAAGCATCCCTCTCCTTGTGCACAACTTTCACAGCCATTTCCTTGCCATGCTGAGCCCTAGTATTTATCTGAGAACTCCAGATGCAACCCCAGGCAGCTTTGTTAAAATATTGTGGGACTTTACCTGCAGTACCATGAGTTCTATCCATCCACCCCAGTATGAGTTGCTCAAATCGAGGATCACCCCTTCCACCTCGAAGTATTGGGCAGTAGTGCACATCCCTCCCTCAAACCCAAACCAAGACCCAACGGAAGTCCTCTTCGTGGGGAAATCAATGCCGACTCCGCAGATGGCCATAGAAGCCGTTGCATATGAAGCACTTGCCCGCCTTCGATTCGCAGTACCCTATGCCAGCGAACGAGGGTATTATTATTTCCCGAGCCGTGCAGCACCTGGAGAAGTAACATCCTTTCCCAATGGACAAATTGAGAGAGACCCAGTACGGGCCAACCTTGCCCAGTATGTCATTGCTCAAGAGCGCCTGATCCAGCGAATAATGGGTTATCTTCAGAGACTCGCTGATGTAAATCCTGAGATCGCCATCGGCAAACCGCTGAGACCCGACCAGGAGAGACGCGTTCATCGACTAGTCAATCCGCTTCCCCCGATAGAAGAAGAGTGTGCCCCAGTACCAGAGACGTTTTCTCGGAACCCTGTCCATCTGCCGTTTTCATTGTAAACGTCATAGCTATGTTTATTTGTGTGTTGCAGCTTAGGAGTGTACCCTAAGTTTGTGATATGAGTAAACCCTTGTTTTCAACTAATGGGAGTATTATTTTTTAAAACAGCCCTTAGCAAATCTCGAGGACGAGATTTTTCTTAAGGGGGGTAGTGTTGTGACACCCCAAAATTTTGACCTTGTTTTTATTATTCAAAATTTTGCCAGGAAGTTAAATTTTTATTTTTTTTGGATTTTCTTTTGATTTTAGAACCATTCTTTCTTGGTTATTATGGAGTTTTTACCCCAAGTGAAAACTTTTCAAATATATTATTGGACTTGTATACCCTCTCAAGAAAACTTTTCTTTTATTCAGTGGAATTAATTATATAATTATTTTCCTGATCTTCATTTCTTTAAAAATGGTTTCCCATGGTTTTAGGGTCCCGCTTGAACTACAACCCTTTGATTAATTTATTTAAGATTTCAACCAAAAATTTGGGGATGTCATGTGATGTTTTTAAATCACTTTTATGCAAAAACATCTTTTATTCATGGGATATTTTGAGATCTACCCCAAGTTTTCAAAACTGGTCCAGATGGCAATATTGCACTACAACCCATTTAAATATTTCTTTCCAGCCTCCACCAAAATTAGGGGATGTTAGTAGGGCTATATTATTCAACTTTATGCAAAAACCCCTGGATGTTCTTTGAAAAATTTGAGTGAATCATCCTAATCTTCATTCTGGTCCAGCATAGTGTATTGTACTGCAACCATATTCTAACTTGCCCTTTTACTCTTGATTCTTTTTCCTTCTTATAGCACACCCTACAAAACCCTTAAGTCTAGGAGAGTGGACTCATTGGAGAATTTTTAGTGCATGCAATTATGGCCTTTTGTTTCTGTCCAGAATTGGTTTTCTCAAAAACTTGCACTAACAAGTTTTTGATTTTGACAAACTAACCTTACCACCCTCTGTATCACCTAAAGAGACACTAATCTGGAGAATTTGGCCACCCCAAGAGTTGCCTAGATGCCCTTGGCATTCTATCAAACACCTTGAGTGCATGGACAGTTTTGACATGATTTTTGTTTTGCACTGTGATCTTGCCCCTCTGGACATACTGGCATGTCCACTAAGATCCTAAATACCTCTAACCTAGACCTGCTAATCCCCGGCCCCACCCAAGCCACCTAGCCTGCCTTGGCATTTCGCCAAACGCTTGGCGTGCATGCTCTGGGCGCGCCCAAAGCACACGTTTTGCACGCACGCGCATCGAGCCGCCGCGTCCCGTTGCCACCACCCCCGCGCCCGTTCTGTCCCCTCGCCTCTCCCAGTCGACACACTCGACCCCTCCCTCTCCGCGGGGCTGCCCTGGCCCCCTCCTGGCACTCCACAGCGCCGCCACCGCTAGCCGCCGACGGCCGCAGTAGGCCACTGCCGTGGACGGCGCTGCCCGAGCCACACCCATGCGCCAGCTCGCCCCCGTGAGCAGTAGGTAGCTCGTCAGGATGCGCCGGCCAGCCCCAACCGCCTCCACGTCGCCCTGACCGCTACAGAACAGCGGTTCGCTGGTGACCTTATCCACGGCCGGGAACCGACATGGTTGCGCTATATAAGGAGCCCCGAGCTCGTCCAGGCCCTCAAGCAACCTCATACCACCTCTCTAGAGCCCCCCATAGCCAGAGAACGACGGGAGGAGGTCGTCTTCCTCACCTCCGACAGGTTCGCCCGCCGCCACGCTCCTGTCCAATTCGTCGCGAGCAGGCCCTCTCCCACCTTTCCAGCACCACCATCCTCCTCCCCTCAACCTCGCGGAGCTGCCCAGCCTCTCAAATGCGACCGGGAACCACCGTAGCCCGAGCCCCTAAATCCTCTCGAAGCTTCCTCCGCCGCGGAGCTCGCCGTCGGCGACTCCCTCCACCCCCGCCAACCCAACAACCACTGGGAGGACCGCCCTAGTTTGGCGGATCCGTCCCTGTCCTTGGATCCCCTGGGGAGCCGCTGTTTGTCGGCGGTGATCGCCGGAGCCCCGCCCCCGCTCGGACAGAGGAGGACGGAGGCACGAGCGACCGGTCAAACCTGACCAGTGGGCCCCCTGGACCCACTGTCAATGACCCCGAGCCGACCCGTGTGTGTTAAGTGAAAGCGCAAATGACCCAAAGTACGTCTTCGCTGCTTCGAAAACGTATCCTCCCCAAAACGTTTTCTTTTTCTGGTTTTTATTAAAAACAGAATATTGACTAAACTTTGACTGGCTATAACTTTTTAAATATAAATCCAAATGACTTGTTTCTTTTTCTGTTCTTTCCCAAATATTGTCTAGTTTATTTTCATATTTATTTCGAAATTTTCCAGGCAACTTTTTTGTGCTGTTTTAAAAGTATGAGTTAATTCAAATTTATTTAAAATAGGATTTTGGAGAGGGAGAAGAAAACTTTCAAAAGTTTTGGAATGCAACCTGCCTATCCACAACTTGAAGGCAAGCATTTTGAACCCTGGCATAATATATTTTTTGTGTTCTTTGATACAGTTACAACACCACCGTGACACGGAGTATCCGTTATATTTTTGTGAGGATATGATCATGCTCATGAGTGCATATTGGTGATCTCATGCTATTGGAGCTTGGCATGTTTGCGATAGTAATCATCATCACATGTATTTCATGCCTACCGGAAGGAAGCCGAGAAAGTCTCTGTCTTGGGTAGACACGAGCTTACCTCTGGTTCCTCGTCGAGACGGTTGTGTCCGGTATGGCAACATGAGGTATGAGGAGTAGTGATTATGTCTGTTGGTTGAAACATATTTGTTATACTAATCATGCAGGGAATGCTTAAACCTCCTGAGTGGGCCGTAGATCGAGTCTTGTTCCAGTAACCCCCATACTTGTTTTGTGCTGCCACTTGTCCCTGCCGTAGGTAGGGTACGGTTCAGTAAGTCGTCAACCCCTGTCCTGGCACACACCGTACAGAGAGGCCATGGTGGAAGATACCAGCTGCATCCGGTAGGCATGCCACTTGGTCCGGGGGCGTGGGTGTTTCCGGTTGGGACCGAGAGGGGGGCACCCCTTAGAGCGCGCGATATAAGTTTGATCCCATGCTAAACGAGGTTGTAGCCTCCCCACTTAGAGTTTTGCTTGACGGGTGTCGTGGGTGATTCCAGACACCGGTAATTTAGGCTGGTGTGTGCGGTCAGGTGTGTTTTCGAATGAAGGACCGTAGACGGAATTAGTCTCGATGGACTAAAGAAATCCGTTGCTCGTGGGTAAAGAGTACACCCTCTGCAGAGATATTATATCTATTCGAATAGCCGTGTCCATGGTTAAGGACTACAGTCTGGGATGGGTCAAGTGTCGGTCTTAGTGTCGATCTTCGGAGGAAAAACTACTAAACCAGAACATTGATTATGACCTGTGACATATGATGGTCATGATTACTATTATTGTGGACTAACCATTTGTATTGTTTGAATTAATGAGTATCCCTGGGACGGTTGTACCTCCTGGATATTCACTGTGATTATTTTTATATATAAGCCCTTTATGTGGTGTCGCCAAGTCGCCCGACTGTGGCAGGCTTGTTATTCATTTACCTTATAAGCCCCTTATGTGGTGTCGCGGAGACACCCGGCTGTGGCATGTTTGTTACTTATATATTTTATAAGCCCTTTATGTGATTTCGCTCAGACGCCCGACTGAGGCATGCTTTATATTGTTATCCTTTTGAGGCGTCGCTTCAGACACCCAATTTCTATCCTCGAGTTGTTTATTCATGTTCTATATGAATAATTTGCTTGTATGCATCTTATTACATGACTGACGTAGTGATCATGGCATACTTCAAAGCATGATTACCATTTGTTATATTATACCTGTGTTCATAATGTTTGCGAGTACATTCAAAGTACTCACTGGCTTGTCCCTGGCTATTGTCTTGGCCAGATTTCTTGCGTGGAGAGGAGCATTGGGATGACAGCCCCGGAACCTACGCAATGGTGATAGCAGCCTCGCGAAGATAGGAGTTATCCAGGTCAGCTGTTCCTATGGGAAATGGAGTCTCATAGACGCTGATGATCCGCAAACCGCTTCCGCCATCAACCACTAGAAAACCATTTGTTGTACTCATAGGCCAGAATGGTCTTGTACTACATATCTTGTATTTTTCTTGGAGTTTCTATATCAAGTTGGTGCCTCATCAGCTAACAGCAATCCTGGGGCTGGTGAGCACAAGGGCCATTTTCTGGGAAATTATATCCCGAAAATCCGGTCCCGACAAGCAGGCGGCTCGCTCGGGCGTGGCTTGTTGCTGGAGGCGCGGTCGAGCTGAGGCTGGCCGTCCGCTTCAACCTCTGGCGCTTCCTCTTCACCTTCCTCGTCCTCCTCATCTTCTCCCTAGCCGCTGGAGTCGATCACTTCGGCCGAGTCCTCGCCATCCTCGGGTTCAGCCCGGACCACTCCTGCGGTGCCTCGGTGTTGTTCTCAGCTAGTTCAAGAACGAAGACGTTGTTGTTGTTGTTGTACTCGGCGATCGCCGCGGCCCGCTGGACAAGATCACGCTCCACCGCCACCAGCTCCTCTTGGGCTTCCAGTCGAAGCATGGCCAACTGGGCTAGATTTAGCCCAGGGTACCACGCCTTGACGAACTCCAAGGCCCGGCGTGCCCCAGCCCAGGCCGAGGAACCCTTCCAAGCCTCAAGGCGGACGGCCGCCACCTCCAGCCAGTCGGCAGTCTGGCTGGGTGTACGTGGAGCCGGCATGTCTGGCCACAGGGCGGCGATCGCCTGGGCGCCGACACGCTGAAGACGGCGCAACATCTGATGAGCCGGCCGAAGACGGGCCTGGATGCTGAGGAGCTGTTCGCTGAGGGTCCAAGGGGCATTGGAAGAAATCTGCGCACCTTCCGCCCTCCGCTCTTCGCGATCAGCCTTGATGGCCTGGTTGGCGGCGTCAGAGTGACCAGGGAAGAAGCCTGCTCAAACAGAAAGCAAAAGAGCCAAAGTTAGAGACAAGAAGCCGGTTCGATCAAGCAGCCGGCAGCTTGAAGAAAGACAAAGGAGGGAAGCTCACCGTCAACCATGTCTTCAATTTTGCAGAAGCTGGCAGTCAGCAAAGCCTCCTTGTCGGTCCAGGCAGAGCGTTCAGTCTCGAACTTAGCAAGGAGAGCGGAATCCCTTTCCTCCGCCTCCTTCTGGGCCTTCTTGAAAAGCTCCGCCTGCTCCGCCAGTTGCGTGGTCAGCCGGTCGCGCTCCTCGGCCAGCTTGCTACAGTCCACTTCCTTGGCATGCAGCACGGTGTTGGCTTCACCCAGATGCTGCTGCAGGGCAGCGTTGGCCTCTGCAAGAAGGGAGAAAGAAAAAGGCGTCAGCAACCAACAAAGAAGAAGCACAGTTGCCAAGGAGATCTGGCCCGACTGCTCAGCAGTCGGCCCAAATCTCGGGGACTATAGCCCACGGGTGCGCCAGCGCGCCCCGTAGAGAAAGAAGTTATCAATGTCAACAAAGAAGAAGAACAGTTGTCGGGGAGATCCGGCCCGACTGCTCAGCAGTCGGCCCGAATCTCGGGGACTACAGCCCACGGGTGCGCCAGCGCGCCCCCGCAGAGAAAGAAAAAGATTTACTCCGGCTTTCCGACAAGTCGACGGTCCGTTGATTCAGCTCCTGGACTTCGGAGTTGAAGGCGGCCGCGCGAAGGTTATGATAATCCTGCAGCGGAGATATCGGACAATGTTAGTACTCGGAGCTTGCCAATTAAAGTTCCGAGCCGCCTGCTCAACAGCCGGCCCGAAACTCAGGGACTACACCAGTGGGTGCGCTGGCGCGCCCTCACAGAGAAATACAAGAATTAAAAATGAAGAAGCAAGAAGTATACCCGGACGGCGGCTCGCGACTCCAGGAATGCTTGGTTGCACCGCTTCAGGGCGTCGGCCTTAGCTCGGAGTTTGCCTTGGACGTCCAGGATCACCTGATTCAAAGGGCCCGTCCCGCCTCCACGCACCCAATCAGCGGGCGCGGCGCTAGTCGCCTCGGCGTCCGGGATCGAATAGCTCGCGGCACCGGCTTCCAGCGGGCGTGGCACCGAAGCCTCCTTTGCAAACCGGCGGCGCAATGGTGTGCAGACCTCGGGAGTCGGGCCCGTCACCATCTCGCCTCCGGCTGGCGGCACCGGCGGGTCCACCGGCTGCTTGTCTCGCGCCCCTCCAGATGGAGGTGGCGGAGGCACGGCCACGTCCGGCATGACGACATCACCGCCGTCCCTCTCCATGATCGGGTGCTCATCGCCGGCTCTCCCAGTCGGCGCCACGAACTCTGGTGGCGGCGACGCGGAGTTTAAGGGGGCGACGAATAACACCGACCGGCGGCGCGCGGCTTCTTCGGCCTATTCCTTCACCGCGGCAGCGACCTCGGCCTCCACTAGATTCTTCAAGGTGGCGGCTTCCGCCTTGTTCGCCTCCGCCTTCTCCAGGCAGGCGGCTTCCTGCTCCTCGCGCACCTCCGGCGCGTTTCGCTCCCGTGCCTCCCGAAGGTCGGCGGCCGGATCGATTCGCCGGGTGGTGACCCAATGATGGAGGCGGCGGCCTACTTCTCAAGAGAGAGTGGGGCCCTAAGTCAAGAAAGACGAAGAGAGGAAGCTTAGAAAGAATCGACAAGAAAGAAAAGCACAAGAAAAGATACTTACGCCGACACCATGGGAGGCGCCTTCGTGAGCTTTTGATATTTGGCCGCCTTCGCGGCGGCCTCCTTCCGCCTAGTCGCGGCGATCGGATTCTTGGCTGTCTTTGGCGCGCTACCGAACAAGGCGGCGCCTTGTTTACGCTTTCGTGTGTTGCCTTGAGCAGTCGGTTCGGCGGTGGGGCCCGCGTTCGCCCTGCCTGCGCCTCGTGCAGGGCGCGGCTCGTTTTCCTCATTGTCATCATCAAGCCAAGTCTCGATGTCGCCTTCCTCGAAGCCGTCGGCTCCATAGACGCCGCCTATGGCGTCGTCCTCCAAGGCGGCTGCCCACAGGTCGGGGTCGTCCACGTCGCTCACAGCTCGGTCTGGTGCATAGGGGCCACCCGCCCTCACGATGGCGGCTGTCGCCTCAGACATGTAGAACTGTTTCAAAGGGCAAGAGGCCGACTGTTCAAGACCGCAAGATGGAATCAAGACGAAGTATTGAAGAAAGGAAAGATTGAAAAGCTTACGGCTGGTGGCGGGTCCTCGCGGGAGTACGGTTGCTTGCCGAATTGCCAGGACCCCTCTAGCTTGAGGTCGGAGATCTCGTTCACGAAGTTTGCCACCTCAGCAGCCGGCATCTCCTTGGTACTCAGCCGGCATGGGTCGCGGTGCCCGCTCATCCGGCTGATCAAGTGAGGCCGGCCTTGGAGCGGGAGAACCCAGCGCGCGACAAAGGCGACCAGCAGGTCGGACGTTTTGAGGCCTTCGGCTTCGGTCAGCACCCGGAGTCGGTTGATGGCGGCGGCGTCGTCTGCTGATACCGGCTTTGGCTTGTAGCCACAGTTGGCCCGAGGCTCAGCTGGCAGGTCGGCTTCATAGGCTGGCAGGTTGATGAAGTCGACTGCCGGGTCGACGTTCTCCACGTAGAAGTAAGATTGCTGCCACATCTTGACCGACTGTGGCAGCTTGATGGAGGGGAAGGCGTTCCTTGGAGACGGACGGCGCACCGCGGCGAACGCGCCGCACTGGGCTGCCACCTCTCGGACGGAGGTTCCCAGCTTGGTATAGAAGAATGCTCCCCGCAACTCGATGGTGGGGAGGATGACGAGGTAGCCTTCGCACATCGTGACGAAGGCGGACAGAAGCATCACGGTGTTGGGCATGATGTGATGAGGTTGAAGAACGAGCGGAGAAAGCCGCTCGCCGGCAGGCCGAAGCCGTGGATGAAGTGCGAGCAAGAGACGACCCGCTCGCCCTCCCCCGGCGCCGGCGATATCTTCCCCGCAAGAGGCACGCGCGCCTTCACGTAGTTTGCACCGGGAAGGCGCCGCGTGTCGCGAAGGAAAGCGATGTGGTCTTCATTGACGTTCAACCCGTCCCAATCTCCTCCCCGCTCGCGCGCCATGAAGAGCTCGACGATGCTAATGGCGCGGCGGGGGAGCTGAGGATCGGAGCAGGGCCAAGAGGGCTCGGGGCGTAAGAGCTCGACGGAGACGAGCAGCGGCAGCACTTCGGCGGAGCTCGGGGGCGCTGTGGCAAGAGGAGGAAGAAGGAGGCAAGAACGGGGCGGAGGGGCACGCGTGCTCCGCCGCTCCCCCTCCTCCTACTACTTATAGTCGACGGGCTATGAAGCCGAGGGGGCGAGCGTGGGATCGTGGGATTAATTGTGCCCACGACCCCATGTCCCCACGTTTACCGCGCGAGTTACTCTACGAAGAAGCTCAACCGCCTGCTTTGGCCGCAGTAGATCCGCTCGCATGCCGAGGCCCGGTGGTGGCGGGCATAGCCTGCTGTCACGTCCCATCGCGCGCGTGGGCTAGCAGGCTGGCCCGGGTAGCTGACGCCACGTGGCATGCCCACGAAGAGCGGCGGGCCTGTAAGCTTAGCTAACACGCCACCTACTTCCCAACATTGCGTTCGAAGTGTTAGACAAATCCGACTGGACGTGGCCAACTCCCACCAGGCGGCTTGCCAGGAGTCGGATGAAGCTTCCGTCCAGAGCACCCGGGGAAAGAAACTGTTGAGGCTCCTCGGCTCCTCGGTCGCGGCACCTCACTAGCTTCGGGAACTACTGTCGGAGTAATGGACCACGGGTAGCCTAACCTGAGTCCCTGAACCTTTCAAGACATCAGGGCCGGCTGCGCCCCTCGGTACCTCAAGATGAAGCGCCGCCTTCTGATGGCCGGCTGGCCCAAGCGACTGATAACCCACAAGTATAGGGGATCGCAGTTTTCGATAAGTAAGAGTGTGAACCCAACGAGGAGCTAAAGGTAGAACAAATATTCCCTCAAGTTCTATTGACCATTGATACAACTCTACGCACGCTTGACGTTCGCTTTACCTAGAACAAGTATCAAACTAGAAGTACTTTGTAGGTGTTTTTGGATAGGTTTGCAAGAATATAAAGAACACGTAAGTAAAAATTAGGGGCTGTTTAGATAAAGACACAACTAAATTAGTTTTAATAGATAGTTTGTTGTTACGAGAAAATTATTTGTCCCTAGGCAATCGATAACTAGACCGGTAATCATTATTGCAATTTTATTTGAGGGAGAGGCATAAGCTAACATACTTTCTCTACTTGGATCATATGCACTTATGATTGGAACTCTAGCAAGCATCCGCAACTACAAAAGATCATTAAGGTAAAACCCAACCATAGCATTAAAGCATCAAGTCCTCTTTATCCCATACGCAACAACCCCCTTACTCGGGTTTGTGTTTCAGTCACTCACGCAACCCACTATAAGCGAATCATGAACGTATTGCAACACCCTACAGCGGGGATCCCTCACGCTTGCGCGACACGGAGAGCACCATAGGACAGCACCAATAATAAAACATGCAACTCAAACCAATCTTGATCATCAAATAACACATAGGACAAAACGGATCTACTCAAACATCATAGGATAGCCATACATCATTGGGAAATAAAATATAGCATTGAGCACCATGTTTAAGTATAGATTACGGCAGGTAAGAGAGAGGTTACACCGCTGCATAGAGGGGGGAAGAGTTGGTGATGATGGCAGTGAAGTTGTTGGTGAAGATTGTGGTGACGATGATGGCCACGGCAGCGTTCCGGCGCCACCGGAAGAGAAGGGGAGAGGGGGGGGCTTTGTCTTCTTCTTCCTTGACCTCCTCCCTAGACGGGAGAAGGGCTTCCCCTCTGGTCCTTGGCCTCCATGGCGTGGGAGGGGCGAGAGCCCCTCCGAGATTGGCTCTGTCTCTCTGTCTCTCTCTGTTTCTGCGTTCTCTTCTGCTGCCCTTTCACCGTTTCGTATATATATGGAGATCCGTACCTCTGATTGGACTGAAATCTTCGCCGTGATTTTTTCCTAAAAATTAGCTCTTTTGCATCTGAAGACGGGCATCAACCGCCTTACGGGTGGACCACGAGGGTCAGGGGCGTGCCCAAGGGGTGGGGCGCGCCCCCTGCCTCGTGCCCACCTCGGACACCGTTTCGCGTTGATTCTTCCTCCCATATTTTCCAATTATTCCAAAAATAATCTCCGTCCGTTTTTATCCCGTTTGGACTCCGTTTGATATGGATATTCCGTGAAACATAAAACATGCAACAGACAAGAACTGGCACTGGGCACTAGATCAATATGTTAGTCCCAAAAATAATATAAAAAGTTGCCAAACGTATATGAAAGTTGCATAATATTGGCATGGAACAATAAAAAATTATAGATACGGCGGAGACGTATCAGCATCCCCAAGCTTAATTCCTGCTCGTCCTCGAGTAGGTAAATGATAAAAAAGATAATTTTTGATGTGGAATTCTACCTAGCATAATCTTGATCATGTATCTAATCATGGCATGAATATTAAGACACGAGTGATTCAAAGCAATAGTTTATCATTTGACATAAAAACGATAATACTTCAGGCCTACTAATAAAGCAATCATGTCTTTTCAAAATAACAAGGCCAAAGAAAGTTATCCCTACAAAATCATATAGTCTGGCTATGCTCCATCTTCACCACACAAATTATTCACATCATGCACAACCCCGATGACAAGCCGAGCAATTGGTTCATACTTTTTAACGCGCTTCAGCATTTTCAACCCGCACGCAATACATGAGCGCAAGCCATGGATATAACACTATGGGTGGAATAGAATATGATGATGGGGGTTATGTGGAGAAGACAAAAAAAGGGAGAAAGTCTCACATCGACGCGACTAATCAACGGGCTATGGAGATGCCCATCAATTGATGTCAATATGAGGAGTAGGGATTGCCATGCAACGGATTCACTAGAGCTATAAGTATATGAAAGCTCAAACTGAAACTAAGTGGGCGTGCATCCAACTTGCTTGCTCATGAAGACCTAGGGCATTTGAGGAAGCCCATCGTTGTAATATACAAGCCAAGTTCTATAGTGAAAATTCCCACTAGTATATGAAAGTGATAACTCAAGAGACTCTCTATATGAAGAACATGGTGCTACTTTGAAGCACAAGTGTGGTAAAAGGATAGTAACATTGCCCCTTTTTCTCTCTTTTTTGCGGGCTTCTTTGCCCCCCTTTTTTAGGCTTCTTTGGCCTCTCCTTCTTTTTGGGGGGGGGGGCAATGCTCTAATAATGATGACGATCACACTTTTATTTACTTACAACTCGATATTACAACTCGATACTAGAACAAAGATATGACTCTATATGAATGCCTCCGGCGGTGTACCGGGGTGTGCAATGATCTAGCATAGCAATGACATCAAAAAATGGACAAGCCATGAAAACATCATGCTAGCTATCTTACGATCATGCAAAGCAATATAACAATAAATGCTCAAGTCATGTATATGATGATGATGGAAGTTGCATGGCAATATATCTCGGAATGGCTATGGGAATGCCATGATAGGTAGGTATGGTGGCTGTTTTGAGGAAGATATAATGAGTCTTATGTGTGATAGAGCGTATCGTATCACAGGGTTTGGATGCACCGGTGAAGTTTGCACCAATTCTCGAGGTGAGAAAGGGAAATGCACGGTACCGAAGAGGCTAGCAATGATGGAAGGGTGAGAGTGCGTATAATCTATGGACTCACATTAGTCATAAAGAAATCATATACTTATTGCAAAAGTTTATTAGCCCTCGAAGCAAAGTACTACTACGCATGCCCCTAGGGGGATAGATTGGTAGGAAAAGACCATCGCTCGTCCCCGACCGCCACTCATAAGGAAGACAATCAATAAGTACCTCATGCTCCGACTTCGTTACATAACGGTTCACCATACGTGCATGCTACAGGAATCACAAACCTCAACACAAGTATTTCTACTAATCCACAACTACCCACTAGCATGACTCTAATATCACCATATTTATATCGCAAAACTATTGCAAGGAATCAAACATATCATATTCAGTGATCTACAAGTTTTACGTAGGATTTTATGACTAACCATGTGAATGACCAGTTCATGTCATCTCTATAAATAGATATAAGTGAAGCAAGAGAGTTTAATTCTGTCTACAAAATATATTCCCATGCTCTAACAAATATATGTGAAGCAAAAGAGCATTCTACAATGGCGGTTGTCTAAGTGAAGAGAAACAGGGAATCCAAACTTCAAATGATATAAGTGAAGCACATGAAGCATTCTATAAAGCCATACTCAAAAGATATAAGTGAAGTGCAAAGAGAAATCTATAAATCAACCAAGGACCATCTCATACCATCATGGTGCATAAAATAAAAATGAAAACTAAATGCAAAAGATGCTCCAAGATTGCACATATCGCATGAACGAAACGAATCCGAAAACATACCAATACTTGTTGAAGAAAGAGGGGATGCCTTCCAGGGCATCCCCAAGCTTAGACGCTTGAGTCTCCTTGAATATTTACTTTGGGTGCCTTGGTCATCCCCAAGCTTGACCTCTTGCCTCTCCTTCTTCTCCTCACATCGAGACCTTCTCGATCATCGTACACTTCATCCACACAAAACTTCAACAGAAAACTGGGTAAGATCCGTTAGTATAATAAAGCAAATCACTACTCTAAGTACTATTGAAAACCAATTCATATTTTGTTTTTGCATTGTGTATACTGTAATATAACTTTTTCACGGCTTAATCCACTGATATAAATTGATAGTTTTATCAAAACAAGCAAACTATGCATCAAAAACAGAATCTGTCTAAAACAGAACAGTCTGTAATAATCTAAACATTCACCATACTCCTGATACTTGAAAAATTCTGCAAAAATTAGGAAAATTAAACAATTTGTATAGAAAGACAGTGCAAAAAGAATCAGAACCATTTGACTTCCAGTAAAAAAATGTAAAATCACGCACTACAGCAAAAGTTTCTGTCATGCACCGTACAAACCAACAAGCATTGTAAACATCCTAAAGGCAAACCTTGGCACATTATTTTTATAATACAATGGAATTGTACAAGGGGATAATTATTTTTGTTGAAAAGTTTCTGTAATCAATATTCACAAAGCTTCAATGGGCATGAACAAAGTTCAAGGCTAGCTCCCATTTTAACAATGCTCGTCTTCCTCACTTTCACCTTTCTTTTTGAAAAGTTTTCGGTTCCTCTCTTTATTTTTTTGTTTTTAAACTGAATGAAAGCACTCAACAGAAACAAATGACTCTCTAAAACTTCCGGGCTGTCTCCCTGGCAGCGCTTTCTTTAAAACCATTAAGCTAGGCATCCAGTGCTCAAGTAATGGATCCACCCGGATCCCAAGGCATATCAAAGCCAATTTTAATTAACAATGATTTGTAATTTAGTAGTGAGCACAAAGTAACATATATCATGTAATGACGAAGTCTAACTCTCTTCCTATGCATCGGCATGTCATAGAAGAACAATTCATGCACACAAAGTAAAGGCCAATGCATAGTATAAACAGTTTCTTGCAATTTTATCGTGTTGGAAACATGGAGAGGCGGAGATGTAGTTCCTCTCTCATAATAATTGCAAGTAGGAGCAGCAAGCACATGCATATTATATCTATCAAAATCATCATGTGTAGTGGTAAAACGCAACCCATCAATATAATCCTTGATAAGTGCAAACTTCTCCGATATAGTGTAGTCGGGAGAATTCAAAAAGATAATAGGACTATCATGCGTGGGTGCAACAACAACAATTTCATGTTTAACATAAGGAACTATAGTAAGTTCATCTCCATTAGCATAATTTATATTGGCATCTTGTCCACAAGCATAGCAAGCATCATTAGAAAGGGATATTTCAAGAGAATCAACGGGATCATAACAGTCATCATAGCAATCATCCTTCGGTAAGCACGAAGGGAAATTAAACAATGTATGAGTTGAAGAGTTACTCTCATTAGAAGGTGGGCACGGGTACCTAATCCGCTCTTCCTCCTTTTTGTTCTTCGCTCTCCTCATCATCTTTTTCATCCAATGAGCTCATAGTTTCATCAATTTCTTCTTCCATAGACTCCTGCAAAATATTAGTCTCTTCTTGGACAGCAGAGGAGTCCTCGATATATGGTTTAACATAGATATTAGAAGCATAATTATCATAACAATATTCAAGTATGGCAAGATTTTCAGATTTTTAAAGAGTAGCATCATATGTTTCAATCAAAGAAGAAATTTCATAAGCACCCTTAAAAGCAACAAATTCTTCAATTTTTTGAACATCATAGTAATTATAAACACCTTTAGCATACGAAGATACGATTCCATTATCAATAAACTCACATTGGTAGGGAAGGTGTTTCTTAGGGTTTTCATAACAACAAGTTACATCATAAATTTCACATAAATTCCAAGCATAGCATTGCAAACGATGAATTTAACACAGTAAAAGTTTCCCTTTTCAGATATGCGGTGTCGAACATAACAAGCATGTTCATCTAAAGATCTGCCCTCAAATAAGCTAGTTGGGGTTTCAGCACGAGCACATAGGGATCGAAGATGATCCAAGTAATAAGCTTCAGGAGTACGATAGATTTTAAGTGGTTCTTCAACCATTGGTTCAGTAGGTACAACTAATTTTTTTGGTATTTTGCGTTTCCTACCCATAACTAAAGATATAAAACAACTAAGAACATCAAATAAAAATAACTTAGTGATAAAGCAAACAAGCACACACGAGAATATTCACCCCACGCTATTGCTCCCCGGCAACGGCGCCAGAAAAAGGTCTTGATAACCCACAAGTATAGAGGATCGCAACAGTTTTCGATAAGTAAGAGTGTCGAACCCAACGAGGAGCTAAAGGTAGAACAAATATTCCCTCAAGTTCTATCGACCACCGATACAACTCTACGCACGCTTGATGTTCCCTTTACCTAGAACAAGTATGAAACTAGAAGTACTTTGTAGGTGTTTTTGGATAGGTTTGCAAGAATATAAAGAACACGTAAATAAAAAGTAGGGGCTGTTTAGATAAAGACACAACTAAATTAGTTTTAATAGAGAGCTTGTTGTTATGAGAAAGTTATTTGTCCCTAGGCAATCGATAACTAGACCGGTAATCATTATTGCAATTTTATTTGAGGGAGAGGCATAAGCTAACATACTTTCTCTACTTGGATCATACGCACTTATGATTGGAACTCTAGCAAGCATTCGCAACTACAAAAGATCATTAAGGTAAACCCCAACCATAGCAGTAAAGCATCAAGTCCTCTTTATCCCATATGCAACAACCCCCTTACTCGGGTTTGTGTTTCAGTCACTCACGCAACCCACTATAAGCGAATCATGAACGTATTGCAACACCCTACAGCAGGGATCCCTCACGCTTGCGCGACACAGAGAGCACCATAGGACAGCACCAATAATAAAACATGCAACTCAAACCAATCTTGATCATCAAATAACCCATAGGACAAAATGAATCTACTCAAACATCATAGGATAGCCATACATCATTGGGAAATAATATATAACATTGAGCACCATGTTTAAGTAGAGATTACGACGGGTAAGAGAGAGGTTACACCGCTGCATAGAGGGGGGAAGAGTTGGTGATGATTGCGGTGAACTTGTTGGTGAAGATTGCGGTGATGATGATGGTCACGGCAGTGTTCCGGCGCCACCGGAAGAGAAGGGGAGAGGGGGGCCCTTCGTCTTATTCTTCCTTGACCTCCTCCCTAGACGGGAGAAGGGTTTCCCCTCTGGTCCTTGGCCTCCATGGCGTGGGAGGGGCGAGAGCCCCTCCGAGATTGGATCTGTCTCTCTGTCTCTCTCTGTTTCTGCTTCTCTTCTGCTGCCCTTTCACCGTTTCGTATATATATGGAGATCCGTAACTCCGATTGGACTGAAATCTTTGCCGTGATTTTTTCCTAAAAATTAGCTTTCTTGCGGCCGAAGAAGGGCATCAACCGCCTTACGGGTGGACCACGAGGGTCAGGGGTGCGCCCAGGGGGTGGGGTGCACCCCCTGCCTCCTGCCCACCTCGGACACCGTTTCGCGTTGATTCTTCCTCCCAGATTTTCCAAATATTCCAAAAATAATCTCCGTCTGTTTTTATCCCGTTTGGACTCTGTTTGATACGGATATTCTGCGAAACATAAAACATGCAACAGACAGGAACTGGCACTGGATCAATATGTTAGTCCCAAAAATAATATAAAAAGTTGCCAAAAGTATGTGAAAGTTGCATAATATTGGCATGGAACAATCAAAAATTATAGATACGACGGAGATGTATCAGCGGCCGACTGCGAGAAGGTGGCTAAGCTCCGGAAGGCCGCACCAAGACAGGCCGACTCCTTGCAGGCGGCCTCCACGGAGGCCGACCTCTAGCAGGCGGCCCACAGCGTCCTCAGAGTCTGCACCCCCCATTAAGAAGACAAGACAGGGTGAGGCTACAGTGTAGCCCGTCACCCCCATATCCAGGACCGGACGTGGCCAAAGTGCTCCGTACAGGCGGAGATCTCCGCCCGACGCAGCACTGTCGCCACTCCGCCCCTGACATCGCTGCTGGCAGGTGAGCCCCTGTTCCCACTACGGCTATCGGTACGGCCCGCAGGCGGCGGGCCCTACCAGGCAGCGAGAGCGCGGAAGACGGCGGAAGCTTCACCAGTCGGACCCGAGGGAGGCCGGCTTCTGGCAGGCGGCCCATTCCTTCTTCGGGGCCCATGCACTATTAACCAGATAAGACCAGGTGTGGCTACAGTGATCTCCCGCCAGGCGGCGGGACTGTAGCCACGCTCCCCTGACCAAGCATGCGTCATTAGCATCACGGCTACAGTAATCAGCAGCCGGCAAGACCCGCGAGCGGCGGGAGTGGCTGTCGGCTCCGTACCAGACCAGTCGGCGGGCCCCAGCAACCGGCGGAGAAGCCGGCGACCAGAGACACTGACAGTCGGGTCCTACACTGGCCAGATTACCATTGTACGCCTGGGGGGTAGGCCTATATAAACCCCCCAGCGCACCCATGCAAAGGGTTCCCAACCTGTTAGAACTAGGCTCATACCTAGAGGGAGGAGAGAGCGTGCTTGCCTTCTTCTACCTCTAGCATACAGCTCGAGGAGCACCATTGTATCCACTAGTGCCTTAGTGATCATGCGGAGACCCCGCATAGCAGGACTAGGGGTGTTCTCTCCTAGGAGAGCCCCGAACCTGGGTGTGCGTCGGCGTTTGTGTCTACGCCTCATCCCGCTTCCAGGCACCGGCGACGTTCTACTCGCTCCCACCATGATAAGCCATCCATTGGCATATGTCGCACCCAACCCCCGACAAGGTGTGTGTGTGGGGGGGGTGCGCCAGCCCTAACCCCCCTCCAGTCAGGGGGCGGCGCCCCCTCCTTACAAGCCAAGGGGGCGGATGCTCCCTCCCTTGGCCACATGGGCCTAACGGGGTGTGGCCACCCTGGCCCATGTTGTCCTAGGGGCTAGGGCACCCACTAAGGGTCCATGTGGCCCTCCAGGGCAGGTGGGCCCCTCCCGGTTATCGGGAAATCCTTGAACTTTTCCGAAACCCTAGAAACCACTTTTCATATATGAATCTTTACCTTCGGATCATTCCGGAGCTCCTCAAGATGTCCTGAGCCCATCCGGGACTCTGAACTACCCTCAATCTTGTCAACATTAATATCCCAATACAACCCTAGCGTTATTGAACGTTAAGTGTGTGACCCTACAAGTTCGAGAACACGCAGACATGACCGAGGCACCTCTTTGATCAATAATAATTAGCAAGACCTGGATGTGTAGGATCGGAAGTATGTCTAGAGGGGGGTGATTAGACTACTTGACCAAATAAAAACTTAACCTTTTCCCAATTTTAGTTCTTGGCAGAGTTTAGCTACTTTAGGACAAGTCAAGCAATCATCACACAATTCAAGCAAGCATGCAAAGAGTATATAGGCAGCGGAAAGTAAAGCATGCAACTTGCAAGAATGTAAAGGGAAGGGTTTGGATAATTCAAACGCAATTGGAGACAAGGATGTTTTTGTCGTGGTTCGGATAGGTGGTGCTATCCTACATCCACGTTGATGGAGACTTCAACCCACGGAGGGTAACGGTTGCGCGAGTCCACGGAGGGCTCCACCCACGAAGGGTCCACGAAGAAGCAACCTTGTCTATCCCATCATGGCCATCGCCCACGAAGGACTTGCGTCACTAGCGGTAGATCTTCACGAATTAGGCGATCTCCTTGCCCTTACAAACTCCTTGGTTCAACTCCACAATCTTGTCGGAGGCTCCCAAGTGACACCTAGCCAATCTAGGAGACACCACTCTCCAAGAAGTAACAAATGGTGTGTTGATGATGAACTCCTTGCTCTTGTGCTTCAAATGGTAGTCTCCCCAACACTCAACTCTCTCTCACAGGATTTGGATTTGGTGGAAAGAAGATTTGAGTGGAAAGCAACTTAGGGAAGGCTAGAGATCAAGATTCATATGGTAGGAATGGAATATCTTGGCCTCAACACAAGGGTAGGTGGTTCTTTCTCAGAACATATGAGTTGGAAGTGTAGATGTGTTCCGATGGCTCTCTCCACGAGTGAAGAGGAGTTGGAGGGGTATATATAGCCTCCACACAAAATCCAACCGTTACACACAATTTACCAATCTCGGTGGGACCGAATCAACAAACTCGGTCGGACCGAAATAGTAAACCTAGTGACCGTTAGAGATTTTCGGTGGGACTGATATGCAACTCGGTAGGACCGATATGGTTAGGGTTAGGGCATAACGTAATCTCGGTGAGACCGATTACACAAACTCGGTGAGACCGATTTGGTAATAAGCTAACCAGAGAGTTGGTTAGGCAAACTCGATGGGACCGATTTGCTCTTTCGGTGAGACCGAAAAGTTACAAAAAGGAAACAGAGAGTTTGCATTGCAATCTCGGTGGGACCGATCCGCTCTTTTGGTGAGACCGAAAAGTTATGAAAAGGAAACAGAGAAATTGCAATCCCATCTCGGTGAGACCGAGATCCCTATCGGTAGAACCGATTTGCTAGTGTTTGGCAGTGGCTTATGACATGTGAAACTCGGTGGCGCCGGATAGGAAGAAACGGTAGGACCGAGTTTGGCTTTGGGTTTAGGTTAAGAGTGGATATGAGAAAGTGGCTGAGGATTTTGGAGCATATCATTAAGCACATGAAGCAAAGGGCTCATTAAGCAACACCTCATCCCTCCTTGATAGTATTGGCTTTTCCTATGGACTCAATGTGATGTTGGATCACTAAAATGTAAAATGAAGAGTCTTGAGCTTTTGAGCTTGAGCCAATCCTTTGTCCTTAGCATTTTGAGGGTTCCACTTTCACCATCCATGCCATGCCAATCATTGAGCTTTCCTGAAATAATCATCTTGGAATAGCATTAGCTCAATGAGCTATATATTGTTATGAATTACCAAAACCACCTAGGGATAGTTGCACTTTCAATCTCCCCCTTTTTGGTAATTGATGACAACATATAGATCAAAGCTTCGACAAATGATAATAAGAATGAAATATATCGTTGCTTTGAAAAGTATGTGATAAGTAAGAGCTCCCCCTAAATTTGTGCATATTTAAAATTTGCTTTGGACTGCAAATGGACAAAGAGTTAGAATCATGGGTTACTCTTCCATGTCACATACATCTTGGTGGAGCGCTCAAAATGATAGGAATGAAATACATGCACTCATCACCAAGAAAAGTGAATGATCACATAAGATAGATAAGATATATCAAGCATGCATAAGTGTAGCTTATGATCAAACACATGATTATCAATGTCTCACAAGCATATCATAGTATCTCAACCAAAAGCAAACAAAGTTTGAAAAACCACCAAATAAAACAAGAGAGAATAAAAGCAACACTCTCTATCGAAGCCTATGATCTATACATTTTTCTCCCCCTTTGGCAACAAGTTACCAAAAAGTTCCTAGAAAATGCATAGTGCTAG
Organism: Aegilops umbellulata; assembly: GCA_032464435.1. Taxonomy (NCBI): domain Eukaryota; kingdom Viridiplantae; phylum Streptophyta; class Magnoliopsida; order Poales; family Poaceae; genus Aegilops; species Aegilops umbellulata. Next base: position 330,608,365 of record CP136060.1, read on the forward strand.
ATCGACTCTCAGGCTTGATCTTTTGGTGGTGGTGGAGTCTGGATCACTCCAAGGACGAAGGCTTCTGTAGACGTGGTTGGAGCTGGAGCTGAAGTAGATGCTGGAGCTGGTTGGGCTGGTGTTGTGGCTGGAGCTGAGGTGGTGGCTCTGGTGTCAGGAATTGGCACTGCAGTTGACCTCTGAGCTCGTGGCACTCTGGTAAATGCATCAGTTGTAGTCTTCCCTTTCCTCTCCTGCATGTCATCTTGAAGTTGCTCCACTGCAGACTGAATCTCTGTTACTTTGACATCCAAGTCATAGAACATTTGTTCTACGATTCTCTCTAAGCTCTCCTGATTCTGAGTGAGGGTGGCCAGTCCTTTCTCAATCCTCAGTGTGGATGCAATCAAGTAAGTAAGCTGCTCTTGCTTGGTTTTCAAGAAATACTCAGATGCCTCCTCTTGAGTTGGCATCTTGGCAGCTTTCTCCTTCCTTGCCTTCTCCTTCTGTGCTTGAGCGTGAGCTGAAGATGGTTCATCCTTGTTCATCACAACTTGATTATCCTCAAAGTCTGGATGAAGAGGCAAATGTTCCTTGTCCAATAAGTATATGCATGTGCCCATCTTGGAGTTGATCAGCTCTTGGATCTGAGGGGCATAACCACAGCTCCTCTTCTGATCTGCTACAGTCCTTTTGATAGTTTCTACCATGAGGCTCATCACCTTGAACTTCTGTGGCACGTCAAAGATATGAAGCAAGTTGATTGCATGGCCTCTGATCATCTTGTGATCACCTGACTTGGGCAACAGAGTGTGCCTCAGAATCCAATTTATGGTTGGCAACCCTGACAGAAGATAATGTACTGATCCAAACTTGAAAGTATCAAGTGCCTTGTTTGGGATCTCCTTGTACATGTTGGACATAGAGTTGTGGTCCATCTTCTTTTTGGCATATATATATCTAGGTCATCCTCATGCTCCTCTGGGGCATTGATGAGCTGTGCCCACTCAGCAACTGTTGATTGGTACCTCGTACCTTCTGACATCCACACAATTCTTCCATCTGGATAGAAGTGTGCTGTGGAGTAGAACTGCATGATCAGCTCTTCATTCCACTTTGTGAGCTTCTGCCCAACAAAGTCAGCTACTCCACAAGCCTTGAAGCCGTCTTGCACTCCAGGAAAGTGCTCTTCATTGTCCTTGATGTATTCCCAGTCAACCCATCTCATGTCACAAACAATGGGCTTCATATCAAGTAACACAGTCTCATAGAAGTCCTGCTGTTCCTTAGTGTGGAACCTGTAGTCAACAGCAGTTCTTCTTCTGGTAGCATATGGGTCTTCTGCTCTCCACTTTCTCAGCCCTGATTCTCTTCTGATCTTCATGTCCTCAGCCACAGGATGAGCATCATTGTGGTCTGGGATCTTGGGCTTCAACTTTCTGAGTACTTGTCCTTCCTCTTCTTCAGCGGTGTCAGGCACTGGGGCCTTGTTCTTCTCAGCAGCTGGTATGCTCCTTGTGTTCCTCTTTGGAGCTGTCTTGGCCTTTCATGCAGCCTTGGGTGCTTCCTTGGGCTTGGATGCAGTAGCCCCTGATTTGATAGCATCACCCATCAGCTTTGGCATCTTAGGTGCTGGTGCAGCAACCTCTTCTTCCTCTTCTTCAGAAGGATCTTTCCTCATAGAAGGCTTGCCAACAACTCTGGTAGTGGTAGTTCTGACTCTTTTCTTTTTCTTGTCCTGGCCAATATCTTCTTCAGATTCCATGGTGAACTTTATAGTTCCTTCAGGTGCAGCCTTCCTAGGCTTGGAGGTAGGAACTCTCCTAGCAGATGCCTTTTTGTGCAATCCTGGCTTGATGGCTGCAGCTGAGCCATACTCCTTCTTAAGCACAACTCTCTTGGAAGTGGCTTCCTCTTCTGCCACATAGTCCTCATCCTATGATTCTGAGGTTCTTTTCTTCTTTTGTCTGGTGGCAGCTTTTGGCAAGTTACTGGGGGTGCTCCTGCTGCCTTCATCTGAAGAACTGGAGGGACTAGTGCCCTCACTCATGTGCACTTGCTGTTCTAACACATTCTGGCTGTCTCTCTGATTTGACATGATGAACAAGCTGACTGCTGACCCTGTGAATAGTTTATAGATGAGGTAGAGTGGATGAGCATCACAAAATGCAGAGATTTTTGCAAAAGAATGATTCAAAATATTAGTTTTAGTTTCCCACAGAAACCATTTCGGATCTACCGATTTTTAAACTCGGTGATACCGAAGCAGTTTTTGGAACCTAAACTAGTGAACTCGGTCAGACCGAGTCACAGTTCGGTGGCACCAAGACAGCTAGGGTTTCACAAAGTTCCAAAATCGGTCACACCGATTAGTAATTCTCGGTCAGACCGAGTCTTACTTGTGCAATGGCATGAGCCAAATCGGTGGGACCGAGTTTTTCAACTCGGCGGGTCCGAGATGGTTTCGGCGGAAACCTAACCCTAAAAATTTCGAATCAAACCTATTCTACGAATGCATTGATTGGATAGGAGTGTTTCAAACGTGGCTAGAATCGATACGATCACAATGTGCTAGGAATCAGATTGGGGAATAGCACAAAGATCGAGTCCATACCCTAGTTCGGCGGAGACTCGCTACGGCGGCAACGGCGGGGTTGAATCCCGTTGACAGCGACGGAGACCAGCGACTGGAGGCGGCTGGCGGCGAGGAGGCGATCCAGAGACCACGTTGGCAGAGCGAGCTATCGCGCGGGCGAAAGGGTTCGGAGAAATTTCCAAATTTTTGCCCGTGTCTATATATAGCCCGACCCTGTCGGTGTGACCGAGTGGAACAACTCGGTGGCACCGAGATGCAAAACTGTATACAGTTATTGCAACTCGGTGTGACCGAATGGTTCAAATCGGTTGCACCGAGATTGAAAACATAGATCGACTTAATGATCTCGGTAGGACCGAAAGGGAGGTATCGGTCAGACCGAGAATCACAAAGAAGTTTTGGAAGTTTAAGTCTACGACGAATCGGGGACTCCGAGTGCTCCTCACACAGAGTGGTTCGAATCTGACTTGATCAAATTTTGTGATGTAGCATGAATAGAGTTTGAGACGAGAAAAGCATAGATAGCTAGAGAAGGTTCTTAGGCATTCTTGTCCATCCACTTGGCAAAAGAAAACAAAACCAAACAATCAAAACAACAAGTGGATGTCCTCGAATGAGTAAAATATGCAATCAACATGCTCACACAATAAAATGGCAATTGAAATATGTGACAAGGCATGCACAACCAATTCTAGCATCTATCAAGCAATTGGCGATGACTAGGTCATCTATACATGAGTATATTGACTTAGGAGTCAAATGAGAACACTTGATCATAGGTCATACTCATCGTTTAAGCTCAAGTGGGGTTACCAATTTTACATAAAGCATTGTTGTATTCACATCATTAGAGTTGCTTTAGCTCAAGTCTTAGAGTAAAGCTCCCCCTAGATGTGATATCCCCCCTAAGAGGGATGAACTAACCTTGGGTTTTGTCGATGATGACTTCATGTAGATGTTGAAGATGTGGATGCTCAATGTTGATGTAGATCACTTGGAGCTATCCATTTGAGTGAATTGCGCTTTCAATACCTACATGGGTTAGTCCCACAAGGAACAAACAAGGATATCCATAGACATAGAGTGATGCACACACAAGATGATGTCCATGAAAGCTTTTAGGTTACCTTGTCCCTTGACTTACCAACAAGAGGGCTTGTGACTCCTTGAACTAGTGCAAGATGTGGAAGTTGATTGCACTTGTTCTTGCCAAAATGATAAGAGTGAAGTATGTTGGCGGAGTCACCCTCAAGAACTTTCTAGTTCTTCTTCTTTTGGATCCACACCATCTTGATGGGAATCCTTGGAGTTGTAGTCGTACTTGATGAAGTGGAAATTGAAGTAGTCTTGGGAATCCACTTGACTAAGGTCTTAGGAGCTTCTTCAAATGCATCAATTTCCTCTTGAAGCTTGTCCTTGCCTTTTTGCTTGTAGTCTTGTGGTGGAAGATCATCTTGAGTTTGTGTCCCCTTGAAATAAGTAGGATCATACTTCTCTTGTTGTGGAACAAACTTGGTCTTGGGGTATTGATCTTCTTCCCACTCAACTCCCGGTATGGCTACAGTGATCTCCCGCCAGGCGGCGGGACTGTAGCCACGCTCCCCTGACCAAGCATGTGTCATTAGCATCACGGCTACAGCAATCAGCAGCCGGCAAGACCCGCGAGCGGCAGGAGTGGCCTGTCGGCTCCGTACCAGACCAGTCGGCGGGCCCCAGCAGCCGGCGGAGAAGCCGGCGACCAGAGACACTGACAGTCGGGTCCTACACCGGCCAGATTACCATTGTACCCATGGGGGGTAGGCCTATATAAACCCCCCAGCGCACCCATGCAAAGGGTTCCCAACCTGTTAGAACTAGGCTCATACCTAGAGGGAGGAGAGAGCGTGCTTGCCTTCTTCTACCTCTAGCATACAGCTCGAGGAGCACCATTGTATCCACTAGTGCCTTAGTGATCATGCGGAGACCCCGCAGAGCAGGAGTAGGGGTGTTCTCTCCTAGGAGAGCCCCGAACCTGGGTAAAGTGCATCGGCGTTTGTGTCTACGCCTCATCCCGCTTCCAGGCACCGGCGACGTTCTACTCGCTCCCACCATGATAAGCCATCCATTGGCATATGTCACACCCAACCCCCGACAAGGTGTGTGGGGGGGTGCGCCAGCCCTAACCCCCCTCCAGTCAGGGGGCGGCGCCCCCTCCTTACAAGCCAAGGGGGCGGATGCTCCCTCCCTTGGACGCATGGGCCTAGCGGGGTGTGGCCACCCTGGCCCATGTTGTCCTAGGGGCTAGGGCACCCACTAAGGGTCCATGTGGCCCTCCAGGGCAGGTGGGCCCCTCCCGGTATGTTATCGGGAAATCCTTGAACTTTTCCGAAACCCTGGAAACCACTTTTCATATATGAATCTTTACCTTCGAATCATTCCGGAGCTCCTCAAGATGTCCCGAGCCCATCCGGGACTCCGAACTACCCTCAATCTTGTCAACATTAGTATCCCAACACTACCCTATCGTTATTGAACGTTAAGTGTGTGACCCTACGAGTTCGAGAACACGCAGATAATAATTAGCAAGACCTGGATGTGTAGGATCGGAAGTATGTCTAGAGGGGGGTGATTAGACTACTTGACCAAATAAAAACTTAACCTTCTCCCAATTTTAGTTCTTGGCAGATTTTAGCTACTTTAGGACAAGTCAAGCAATCATCACACAATTCAAGAAAGCATGCAAAGAGTATATAGGCAGCGGAAAGTAAAGCATGCAACTTGCAAGAATGTAAAGGGAAGGGTTTGGAGAATTCAAACGCAATTGGAGACAAGGATGTTTTTGTCGTGGTTCGGATAGGTGGTGCTATCCTACATCCACGTTGATGGAGACTTCAACCCACGGAGGGTAACGGTTGCGCGAGTCCACGGAGGGCTCCACCCACGAAGGGTCCACGAAGAAGCAACCTTGTCTATCCCATCATGGCCATCGCCCACGAAGGACTTGCGTCACTAGCGGTAGATCTTCACGAAGTAGGCGATCTCCTTGCCCTTACAAACTCCTTGGTTCAACTCCACAATCTTGTCGGAGGCTCCCAAGTGACACCTAGCCAATCTAGGAGACACCACTCTCCAAGAAGTAATAAATGGTGTGTTGATGATGAACTCCTTGCTCTTGTGCTTCAAATAATAGTCTCCCCAACACTCAACTCTCTCACACAGGATTTGGATTTGGTGGAAAGAAGATTTGAGTGGAAAGCAACTTCGGGAAGGCTAGAGATCAAGATTCATATGGTAGGAATGGAATATCTTGGCCTCAACACAAGGGTAGGTGGTTCTTTCTCAGAACATATGAGTTGGAAGTGTAGATGTGTTCTGATGGCTCTCTCCATGAGTGAAGAGGAGGTGGAGGGGTATATATAGCCTCCACACAAAATCCAACTGTTACACACAATTTACCAATCTCGGTGGGACCGAATCAACAAACTCGGTCGGACCGAAATAGTAAACCTAGTGACCGTTAGAGATTTTCGGCGGGACTGATATGCAACTCGGTGGGACTGATATGCAACTTGGTAGGACCGATATGGTTAGGGTTAGGGCATAACGTAATCTCGGTGAGACCGATTACACAGACTCGGTGTGACCGATTTGGTAATAAGCTAACTAGAGAGTTGGTCAGGCAAACTCGGTGGGACCGATTTGCTCTTTCGGTGAGACCGAAAAGTTACAAAAAGGAAACATAGAGTTTGCATTGCAATCTCGGTGGGACCGATCCGCTCTTTCGGTGAGACCGAAAAGTTACGAAAAGGAAACAGAGAAATTGTAATCCCATCTCGGTGAGACCGAGATCCCTATCGGTAGAACCGATTTGCTAGGGTTTGGCAGTGGCTTATGACATGTGAAACTCGGTGGCGCCGAATAGGAAGAATCGGTAGGACCGAGTTTGGCTTTGGAGGTCAAGAGTTGATATGAGAAAGTAGCTGAGGATTTTGGAGCATATCATTAAGCACATGAAGCAAAGGGCTCATTAAGCAACACCTCATCCCTCCTTGATAGTATTGGCTTTTCCTATGGACTCAATGTGATCTTGGATTACTAAAATGTAAAATGAAGAGTCTTGAGCTTTTTAGCTTGAGCCAATCCTTTGTCCTTAGCATTTTGAGGGTTCCACTTTCACCATCCATGCCATGCCAATCATTGAGCTTTCCTGAAATAATCATCTTGGAATAGCATTAGCTCAATGAGCTATATGTTGTTATGAATTACCAAAACCACCTAGGGATAGTTGCACTTTCAGGATGCCCATACTGACTTCCACATATTCAACGAAGATCATTATCGGTTTGAACCACTATGTCAAGGATTCAGTTAACCCCGTCCAAAATTTCCTTTGTCCGGTGATATGTTACTTGCCCAAGATTCGATCATCGGTATCACCATATTTCGTTCAATCTTGTTAGTGTGGAACGACACCTATGGGATCACAAGAATCCCTACTACGGTTGCCGGTGCGCGGGGGTGCAAGAAGAGCAGGGTTAGTAGCCAGCACAAGGATCACTTACCCAGGTTTGGGCCGCGAGGATGCGTAAAACCCTAGTCCTGCTTTGGTGGGTGTATTTCAGAGAGTTCTTAAGCTCTCGAACTAGCTATGGTCAGTGCGTGGTTTTGAAAGAGCCCAATCCTTCTCTAGTATGCCATGGGCCTCCTTTTATAGTCGAAAGGGGCTGCCACAGTGGCACACAGGAGGTGGAAAGGCGTACAGTGCCCTGAGCTTATCGCTCGTATTACAGGACAAGACGCATTTAATGTGTAGATTAGGTGTCCCCTTGCTTTATTGGGGACGGGGGTGAGGCCCGTCCCGTCCGTCGCCGCTCCTCCTTGCTTCGACATGCGCCCTGGCCAGTGAGGCGTGTGGTGCCATGTAGGCAGACAGGCAGCTGAGGTGGCGCAGTGGCGGAGCCTTGACGAAGATCTGCATGCCGCGACGCAGGTGCTCGATGAGTTGGCCTGGAAGCTGCATGTTGCCACGCAGGTGCCTGTCCAGCTGGTCGGGTCTGGTAGCTGCATGTGAGTGGTGGTGGAAAGCTTGGTTGGCGCGGGCCTGGCGGTGGCCCCGCTGGCGTCCTTGGAGAGGGCCTTGCCGGGTAGCCCGGCAAGGGTCTTGTCGGGTGGCCCGGCAAGGGTCTTGCCGTGGCGCGTTGTCGTCCCCGGCAAGGAACTTGCCGGGGGTCTGGTGGCCTTCCTCGGCAAGGATCTTGCCGAGGGTCGTCGTCTTCTAATCCACATCTAACCTTGAGTGTTCCTTGTCTTCACAAAGATCTGCATGCCACCACGGAGGTGCCTCCCGAGCCCTGGCCCAACGTGATGTTGGAGACCGTGGGCTCAAGGGTGGCTCGCTCTGTTGGTGTGGGGCGAGCTGCCCCGGCAAGGGTCTCGCCGGGGGAGCCTGCTTCGTCCCTCTGCTCTTTGTGGTCTTGGCCTTGGCGTTGCTCTTATTATCTTGGGCTTCGGTCTTACCTTGGCTCACCTCCCCTGTCCTGCGTGGTGTGACCATAGGCGCGCTCTGACTGCCCGCGCATAGGTATAGGGGTACAAAAACGCACCCCTCTTTTTGTACACCGACAGGAGCCCCTGGGCCTGGGCCACACATAAGCGTGACACGTTGTTGGGCCAGGCCCAAAACGGTGCGCAGGCAGGCGGGGCGGTTTTTACCGCGGTAAAACTTTTCGCGCATTGCGCTTCCCACGACCCCCACGCGCGGCGCGGCGTGGAGGGGTGTGCGTGACGTGGGCGACATGTGTGGGGCGGTTTCCACACGCATGAATCACATCACAGTAAAGAGGCGGCTCGTGCCTTCCCCGTAAGAAGAGGGAGGCGTGGAGGCGCGGCTCATTTACTGAACGGGGCCGGGGCGCAGTCTTCAAGGCGTCCACTCGCCACGATCACAGGGTGGGGAGAGGTCACTTCGCCTGTCCCCTCGGTTCTACACGTCCGCCATGCGTCCTCCATGCACCTGGGGTGGCAATTGGTGGAGGAGGGAAACCGGGCCGTCGCTGGTTTGGGCAGCGGGTCGGTCCTGATTCCCCGTGCCTCTGGTGGCCGACTTGGCCGAGCGGGGCGGCCGAGCCCCGTCCCCGCCTCCTTATAAAGAGGGGGAAGGGGGGATGGCGTCCCGCATTCTTCCGTCATCTATCTTCTCTCGCTTCTGCTTCTTCCTTTCACTCGCCATGGAGAAGGGGAATCCTGGTCCCTCGACGGTGGCGGCGAGGGTCGCCGCCCGACAGCGCGTCCATCCTCCTCCTGAGCCCTTGATGGTGGAACCGGCCGCGAGGGGAAGGGGGAGGGGCGAGGTCATGGGCGAGGCCGGGGCAGAGGTCGTTGTGCTCGGGGAAGAGGAGGACGGGGCGGTGCACCGGCTTCGCCCCCGCCAATGATGCCTTTTCCAATGGAAGGCCATGTTGGAGACCAGCCCCGTGAGTTCCTCATCAGGCTGCGCCGGCCTCCGCATCGCCATCTTCGTCTTCCCGCCCCATTCGCTCAGGAGATGGAGCGTGACCCGCCCCAATCCCTCAGATTGCACATGAGGGGTTGTGGGAATGGGGGCACGCGGCTCGACGTCGACTTCCCGACTCCTCGGGTCATGTACCTCCGTCGTGGGTGGAAGACGTTCGCTCGTATCCACAGCCTGACGGCGGGGCTCGTCCTCTACTTCAAACTAATGGAGGACGACCTGCTATCCGTCAAGGTCTTCGGCGACTTCGGGACTCGCCTGAAGTGCTGCATGGAGAGCACCTCCGATGGAGATTCCGACGATGGAAGCTCTACCTCGAGCGAAAGTGATGAGGAGGACAGCGGGGCAGACGGCGGGCGCACCTGGGCGGGTGCGGCAGCAGCAACATCTGCACCTGGCCGCTCGTCCAGCAGAGTTTTGCCAGGGGCAGGGCCAACTCCTTGAACTTCTCGGAGCCATCTCCTTGGGCGGCTAGCGTCGGGATGCTGCAGAAGAGGAAGAGGGCGGGCGGCAAGGCCGTCAACTCGGAGTACACGGGCACCGACGCCTTCGTCGCGTACTGCCGGTCCTGCCACCTCGTCTTCCAGCTCCTTTCCCGGCACCGTCATCACCGGCACGCCCCTGGGCGGTCACCGAGGTGTTCTCTCAGTGCTTTCTGCTGCTCATAGCTCGCCTAGGCGCCCCTTTTGCCCTCTCGCCTCCTTGACCTGCCTCCTGAGGAGAGGGACAAGAAAGGGATCACGGGCATCTTATCTCTCTTCTTTAGTTTCTAAGCATGTGGGCCTTTGTTAAATTCAGAACTTGTAATCCCCTTGCTCATGTTTTTCATTCCGTATGAACTGTACCTGTATGGGATGTTTTTAATGAAAAAGGGATGCTTGCCGGGTTTTTCGTTTGTGGGTAGACCCCGCGACAAGGAGCGAATCCTTATTATTATTTAAGATAAATGTTTTTCGCCCGGCAACAGGCCTTTTCGTCCCCCCACTCCACTCGACCATTCTCGCGCTCTTGGCAGAGGCAGGGATGAAGTGGGCTTTAGGCTCCTCGTTCTACCTCGCCGCCGCGGCTACAACCAAATCCGGACCCAGGAAATAATCCTTAGGTATAGGAAAAAGGGGAGCACGGCAGCCTAGAGATAAAAACAAGGTTTCACATGCCCCAGTTCCATTCCGAAATGCATGACAGAGGATGAAAAACTCATCTAGATCTGCAGCCCCCGGCAATCTCATCTTGCCGCGGTTGGATCCTTGTGCTTGCAGCCCCCGGCAACTCTGGTTTGCCGGGGTCGGGACGCCGGTCCGTTTCCTTTCTTCCAAGTAGCTCGGCAGAAGTGCTCATGTGCCCTGTAAACCAAAGGAGGACAGAAGAGAAACAGATAGACGCGCACTCGACCTCTAAGCTAGGGGTTAGTCACTACTGAGCACTATCAACCCTAACCAAGGAAGAGACTCGACCTAGCATGCATGTTATGACTTAGGGCGCCAACGCTTCATTTATTTATGCTCAGGGTCTGCGCCTGGCTTTTTACGAAGAGTTACATGCCTTGTCGGCAAAGCTTGTACAAAAGGTGGCTTGCCGGGAGGCCCCGCAAGCCGCGCCTCATGGGTAAAACTTGCGAAGATGCTTGATGTTCCAGGAGTTGCTCACTGGGACGGCATCTTCGGTCTCCAGGCGGACTGCGCCGGGCTTGGTGACTCGTATTACCCGGTAAGGGCCTTCCCACTTCGGCGTCAACTTGTTGGCATTCTTGGCCGACTGAACGCGCCAAAGAACAAGGCCGCCTTCCTCAAAGCTTCGAGCATGAACCTTGCGGCTATGGTAGCGGCACAAGGCTTGCTGGTAGCACGCTGCTCTCACAGCCGCCCGAAGACGATCTTCCTCAAGGAGCGTCGCGTCATCTTGGCGCAACTGCTCTTGCTCAAGCTCTGATGCAACCAGCTATATTCCTCGTAGTACCTGCGACGATGACAATGTACCAGCCGCATTTCAGAATCAAGGTACCGTAACTCCGTTAGTCACGGTTGGTGATGTATATGTTCCAACGTATTTACAAATCAGCTACAACGATGAAACTGCACCAACTCATGTTACACACATGCATGATGATGCGTTGCAGGCCATGTGCATGGGCCAAGTATAAAGATATGCTCAGGTTCAGATGGAAATTATTTCAGGATTTCACATGCATGCCATGCCAGAAAATCAAAGAAACAAATCTGTCAAATATTTTGGTAAGCCACGACCGATGGAACACAACAAGTGTTTTGTGGAGATCAGATTTGAGGTAACTTGTGGCGTACAGATTGGAGATAAGAAATATTTTCTATTTCTATTTTTACCAAAGGAAAAAGACCACGTTAGTTTTGCGAGGACTTTCTACGCATGGGATTTCATGTGTTTGATGGAGTCTGGTTGGGGACCACCGATGCTACAAGAGATAACATGGAAGATTAGCTAGTTACGTGCATTAGTTTATTTTTTAGTCACTACGTTTAAAGTGGCCGGATAGTTAATTAGAAAAATCTTTAGTCAGTTTGGATAGAGGAGAGAGAGTCCGGCTAGATTTCTTTTCTTTAGTCGGTTTGCTTAGAGGTTAGCATCGCCTATAAAAGGGCAGGCTTCGGCCATGTACCCAGGTTAGATTTGATGAATAAACACGATGTGTTTTTAGGGTAAATACCCGTATCGAGTTTTGGGGGAAGCTGTCTAAAAATCCCTAAGTTTTGAGGAAGCTTTAAAAAACCTTTTTGTTGCGATTTCTGCAAGGAAATTGTTTTGTGCGTGAGTACCATCGTCGAGATTGGTTTTCTCGTGCTGGACCGTAAGGTTCAATCCCTCTACTTCACGTACATCGCGTGCGCGGGCGAGAGGTTGCTACTGCTGGTGGTGGAGTGTCGTGAAAGATCGGGCCGCACCAACAGATTGGATCTCGCCATCGAGGTTCGGCCTATATCAGGTGGTATTCAGAGCAAGGTTATTCACGACACTGTGCAGAAGATGACTAGTTTATCATGGGAGCTAAGCTATGGATTTCTATTGGAGGAGGAAGGCTGATGGGATGGACTTTTTCATACTCGTGTTGTGGTACAAGAGAGATCATGTGCTATGACAATTGACCACATGAGTTTGATCAACGCGGCAAGCATCGAGATGGTGGAGAAGTTGGAACTACTAATGACACCACGCCCACAACCATACTCGTTCCGTTGGGGTCATGAAGATATATGTGTCACACATCAAACCAAGGTACCGTTTTTGTTGGGAAAATATTTTTGCACGGTTTTGTGTGACGTGATTCCGGCTCCGATGGTTTCATGTCACTTATTGTTGGGCGAGCCATGGTACAAAGAGCACGATGTTGCGTATGATTGTCAAACACACACATATACCGTCAAGAAGGGTAAGAAGTACGACCTAATGCCCATGGGTCAGGAGCGTTTTAATTCTTGGAGGAAAGAACATCTCGAGAAGATGAAAGAGCAGAAAGAACAAGAAAGGAAGAAGCTCAAAGGTGCTAGAAATTCGACGGTCATCGTTCCGTCTACAAATAACAGTTCTATTGGAGAGATCAACTCGAAACCGAGGATGGTTTCGTTTCAAGGAGGAGAGGATGATACAACCAGCTATATTCCTCGTAGTACCTGCGACGATGACAATGTACCAGCCGCATTTCAGAATAAAGGTACCGTAGCTCCGTTAGTCACGGTTGGTGATGTATATGTTCCAACGCATTTACAAATCAGCTACAATGATGAAACTGCACCAACTCATGTTACACACATGCATGATGATGCGTTGCAGGCTATGTGCATGGGCCAAGTAGAAAGATATGCTCAGGTTCAGATGGAAATTATTTCAGGATTTCACATGCATGCCATGCCAGAAAATCAAAGAAACAAATCTGTCAAATATTTTGGTAAGCCACGACCGATGAAACACAACAAGTGTTTTGTGGAGATCAGATTTGAGGTAACTTGTGGCGTACAGATTGGAGATAAGAAATATTTTCTATTTCTATTTTTACCAAAGGAGAAAGACCACGTTAGTCTTGCGAGGACTTGCTACGCATGGGATTTCATGTGTTGGATGGAGTCTGGTTGGGGACCACCGATGCTACAAGAGATAACATGGAAGATTAGCTAGTTACGTGCATTAGTTTATTTTTTAGTCACTGCGTTTAAAGTGGCCGGATAGTTAATTAGAAAAATCTTTAGTCAGTTTGGATAGAGGAGAGAGAGTCCGGCTAGATTTGTTTTCTTTAGTCGGTTTGCTTAGAGGTTAGCGTCGCCTATAAAAAGGGCAGGCTTCGGCCATGTACCCAGGTTAGATTTGATGAATAAACACGATGTGTTTTTAGGGTAAATACCCGTATCGAGTTTTGGGGGAAGCTGTCTAAAAATCCCTAAGTTTTGAGGAAGCTTTAAAAAACCTTTTTGTTGCGATTTCTGCGAGGAAATTGTTTTGTGCGTGAGTACCATCGTCGAGATTGGTTTTCTTGTGCTGGACCGTAAGGTTCAATCCCTCTACTTCACGTACATCGCGTGCGCGGGCGAGAGGTTGCTACTGCTGGTGGTGGAGTGTCGTGAAAGATCGGGCCGCAACAACAGATTGGATCTCGCCATCGAGGTTCGGCCTATATCAAGCTCATCATAAGCGAGCACTCGAGGTGACCCGTATATGAGTTTTGTGGGGAGAACTGCTTCTGCCCCGTAAACCAGGGCAAAAGGTGTCTGGCTGGTGGCTCGATTTGGCGTCGTCCTGATCGACCAAAGAACCGCCGGCAATTCATCAATCCAGCGCCTTCCGCTCTTGCGCGGCTTGTCAAAAGTCTTTGTCCTTAGGCCTTGCAACACTTCAGCATTCGCCCTCTCCACTTGGCCGTTGCTCCGTGGGTGTGCCACGGAAGCAAAACAGACCTTGCTGCCGAGGTCTTGAATGTATTGCATGAAGGAGTGGCTCATGAACTGCGTGTCGTTGTCGGTGATGACTCTATTTGGCACACCAAAACGGCAGACCGGTCCTTTGAAAAACTTGACAACTGACTGAGCAGTCACCTTTCTCACTGCTTCCACCTCCGGCCACTTTGTGAACTTGTCGATTACAATGTACAAGTACTCAAAGCCCCCGACAGCGCGGGGGAAAGGGCCCAGTATGTTGAGCCCCCAAACCGAGAATGGCCAGGAGAGAGGGATTATTTGAAGGGCTTGGGCTGGTTGATGAAGCTTCTTTGAATGGAACTGGCACGCTTCACACTTGGTTACTAGTGCCGTCGCATCCTGGAGGGCGGTGGGCCAGAAGAAACCTTGCCGGAACGCCTTTCCGGCAAGGGCCCTCGACCCTATGTGGGAGCCACATATGCCTCCATGTATCTCCGCCAACAGCTCCAGACCTTTCTCCCGGGGGATGCTCTTCAATTTCACGTCGTTCGACCTTCTCCTGTACAGGATGTCATCGACAAAATGGTACAGGGCGGACTGACGGGCTACTTTCTCCGCTTCTTCCTGCTCCTTAGGAAGCTCCCCTATTTGGAGGAATCGGACGGTATGTTGCGCCCATGCCGGAGCCTGGGGCTCGACGACAAGGACCAAAGGCATTTCTTCCGCCATGGGCGCGGCTGTCTCCACGGCCAGGGCTTGATGCCTTGCCGGAGGCAGCTGCTCTTGGGCAGGCTCAGCGTCCGTGGCAGCACCCTTGCCGACAGCCCCGGAGGGCTCGGTAGGAAAGTACTTGCCGGGACCCAACTTCCTTCGCTTGTTCTGCCTCGTTGATGGTTTGACGGATGGTTGAGTTAGCCGGAGCAAAAAGGTACCCGGTTCCACAGGTAGCTTGAATGCGGCACGCTTTGATAGGTAATCGGCGGTGTCATTCTCCATTCGGGGGACATGCTCCGCTTGGATACCATCAAAGCGCTCCTCCAGCTTCCTTACTTCATCTACGTAAGCTTCCATCAATGGGCTTTGGTAATCCTTGTTGACCTGCCTGACAACAAGCTACGAGTCACCCCTAACGATGAGCTTCTTAACCCCGAGGTCTACCGCGATCCTGAGACCGGCAAGCAATCCCTCGTACTCAGCAATGTTGTTGGTGGACATCTCTCGGGGAAAGTGCATCTGGATCACGTACTTGAGGTGCTCCCCGGTAGGTGCGACGAGCAGCACGCCGGCACCGGCACCTTGCAGCGAGAAAGCCCCATCAATGTACATGATCCAATCGCGATCTTCCTCCTTGCCGGGGAGAGTGGTCTCCTGGATTTCTTCGTCAGGCGTTGAGGTCCATTCTGCAATGAACTCCACCAAGACTCTGCTCTGAATTGTCAAGGTACTTTCAAACTTCAAACCGAAACTTGATAACTCCAAGGCCCACTCCACAATCCTCCCGGTTACATCTGGGTTATGCAGTATCTGTTGCAACGGGAGGCGGGTGACGACAGTGATCTCGTGGGCTTGGAAGTAATGACGCAGCTTCCTCGAGGCCATAAGGAGGCCGAAGAGCAATTTCTGCACACCAGAGTACCTCGATCTAGCTCCCTGCAAGAGGGAGCTGACAAAGTAAACCGGGTGTTGTATCATTTTCTTCTTCTGCACCACCTCTCTTGACTGCGTGGGCACTGCCTCGGTGGCATCGGACTCTGCCGGGGGCCTCGCCTTGCCGGCACCAGGCTCTGCCGGGGGAATCTTGGGCTTGCCATCCGCTGGTTCTGCCACTGTCACTGCCTCCTCGTTAACCTCCCTCTGCACCACTAGCGCGATGCTGACCACTTGATTCGTCTCCGCCAGATACAGTAGCAACGACTCTTGTGGTTTAGGCGCAACCAGTATTGGCGTGGAGCAAAGGTATCTCTTCAAATCCTGCAAGGCTGCCTCGGCTTCTGGGGTCCATTCTAGTGGGTGTGCCTTCTTCAAGATTTTGAAGAAAGGAAGGGCGCGTTCGGTGGACTTGGAGATGAATCGGCTCATGGCGGCGACGCAGCCGGTGAGCCGACGCACATCTTTGATCCGCTTGGGTGCCTCAATTTTCTCAATAGCCTTGATTTTGTCTGGGTTTGCCTCGATCCCGCGCTGCGACACAAAGAATCCGAGAAGCTTGCCGGATGGAACACCGAAGACACACTTCTCAGGGTTCAACTTGAGGTTGATCTTGCGCAGGTTGGCAAATGTCTCTTCCAGATCTTGCACAAGAGTTGGCCCGTCCTTGGTTTTGACCACTATGTCATCCATGTAGGCCTCCATATTTCTATGGAGCTGAGGTTCAAAACCAATTTGGACTACTCTTGCAAATGTTGAGCTAGCGCTTTTCAACCCAAAAGGAATCTGTAAAAAGCAATACGTACCACATGGGGTGATGAACGTTGTCTTGTCTTCATCCTCTCTTGTCATGAAGATCTGGTGGTAGCCCGAGTAGGCATCGAGGAATGATAACAGATCACACTCGGCCATGGAGTCAACAATCTGGTCGATGCGCGGCAACGGGAAGGGGTCCTTAGGACAAGCCTTATTGATATCTGTGTTATAAATACACAGCCTCCACTTCCCATTCGCCTTGCGCACCACTACCGGATTGGCCAACCACGTTGGGTGGAGCACTCCTCTCACCAACCCTGCCACTTCCAACTTCCTGATCTCCTCTGTGATGAACTCCTACCTCTCCAGAGCCTGCTTTTTGACCTTCTGCTTGACGGGCCGCGCATGGGGGCAGACAGCTAGGTGGTGCTCAATCACCTCCCTGGAACACCGGGGATGTCGGATGCTTGCCATGCAAACACGTCGACATTCCCCCGCAGGAAGGTGACGAGCGCGCCTTCCTATTTGCTACCGAGGGTGGAGCCTATGGTGAAGGCCCCTCCCGTGCCATCCTCCCTGGCGGACACCTTCTTGGTCTGCGGTGGCTCGGCTCTAGATCTCTTGCTCTTGCCGGTAGAGCTCTCTGGCACGTCCTCGACGGCAGCACAACACCCCGGAGAGGTGCGCTTGCCGGAGTGGGTGCGAGAGGTCTTGTCGGGCTTCTTCTTCCCTCCCGGGGCTTCAGCGGCAGGAGCAGGTGCCTTGGCGGCAGCTGCTGCAACTGCTTCCCGGTAGAGTTGGTCGGGGCAAATCAGCGCGTCCTTCTTGTCGGAGGGGACGGAGATCATGGTCAACGGGCCTGGCATCTTTAGCATGTTGTAGGCATAGTGTGACGCCGCCATGAACTTGGCTAGTGCCGGGCGGCCGAGGATCCCGTTGTAGGGCAAGGGGAGCTCGGCCACGTCGAAGACGATCCTCTCCGTCCTGTAGTTCAGCTCTCCTCCAAATGTCATGGGCAGTGTGACCTTTCCCTTCGGCTGGATCCTCCCCGGATTGACCCCTTGAAACGTGCCCATTTCCTCGAGGTCTCCATCAGGGATTTGCAACCTTTTGATCACGACAGGCGAGATCGGGTTCAGGCCGGCCCTGCCGTCAACCAACATCTTGTTCACCCTGAGGTTGCGTATCGTTGGTGAGACCAACAATGGCAAACACCCGACCGCGGTAGTGCGGTTAGGGTGGTCCTCGGCGTCAAAGATGAGGGGCGTGCTGGACCACTTCAGCGGCTTCTGAGCGTCGAACGACGGCTCTGGTGCTGTAATCTCATGCGCCCACTGCTTGAGCTAGCGGTGAGAGGTATGTAGCGAGGTGCCGCCATCGACGCACATGGCCTCCGTAGCCTTTTGGAACCCTTGCTCACCAGACACGTCGTCCTCGTCGTGATCATCGTCTTCTTGTTTCTTGTCGCGGCCCCGGGCGGGCCTCTCTTGCCGATTGTCCTTGCCGGGGCGGCTTCCTTGGCCGCCATGCTTCTTGTCGGATCCCTCAGCACCGTCCTGGTCCTTCTCCTTGTCCCGCCTCTCGCACTCAGCCATTTGCTTCTCAGCAAGCAGCTCGACTTGTTGGCAGTTCCGGAGGTCATGGCCCTTGGTGTGGTGGATCTTGTAGTATTGCTTGCCGGAGCTTCCTGGCTTGTCGGTAGCCGCCAAGGCCCGGCAGGTAGCACACCCGGCAATCTCCCTATCAGGGGCGCCTGCCTTGACCTTCTTGCCGGCACCGGTGTCGTCAGATCCCTCAACGGCAAGCACGGCCTTGCCCTTGCGTTTCCTGTTGCGACGCTGGCCCTTCTTCGTCGGGGTAGCGGCGTCTTCATCGGTAGAGTCGGTTTCTGCGCTGGCGTCTTCGCCGGGGTACTTCCTTCCCTCTTCAGCCCGGGCGTACCTATCGGCCAGAACGTAGAGTTCGACCACATCCTTAATCTTGGTCATCGCCAGCTCCTCGCGCATCTTGCGATTGCGCATGTTCTGGTGGAACGCGCTAATCACAGCGGCGGGATGAACGTCGGGGATGTTGTACTACACCCGACTGAATCTCTGGATATACTTGCGCAGGGTTTCCCCTTCCTTCTGGGGAATGATATGCAGGTCACTGGCCTGGCCATGAGCTTGGTGGCCTCCTAAAGGCGCCAACGAACTCATGGCACAGATCCGACCAGGAAGAAATGGAATCCACTGGCAAGTGCATCAACCAAGACATCACATTGGGCTTGAGCGCCAGCGGGAAATAGTTGGAAAGCACCTTGTCGTCGCGAGCCCCAGCAGCCTGCATCGCGATGGTGTAGATGCTGAGGAACTCGGACGGATGGGTCTTGCCAGTGTACTTTTCGCTGACGTCGGGCTTGAACGTGCGGTGGGACAGCCACTGGAACTGCCGCAGCTCATGGGTAAAGGCCGGGCAGCCCACCTCGTAAGGTAGGCCGCCGGAGCCCCCCAGTGTCGAGTGGTCCATAGCGGGTCCCGCCCGCTTGTCCGACTGGCGGCACGTTTTGCGCCGGCGCTCGACGGTGGTTCGAGCGTCTTCATGAGCTCGTTCCAGAAGGACCTGGCGCTGGTCGCGGAGGGTCCGCGGTCGGACGACGCTATGGAGATGTTATCACAAGCGTCGTCACGACGGGCCGACGCCCGCAGCGGTTGGCGAGGAGGAGGAGAGTGCATCGTGGCCGCAACTCCCCCGGTCCTCCCAGCGCCAGCATGCGGTGGCTCGATGGAGCACCGACCCGAGGGTCCCGCCGGTCACGGATCGTCTTTGTTGGCGACGGCGACGAGGCTCCGGATGGTGGCCCTCCACTCATCAAGCTTCTCCGCAGCTGGAGGGAAGTCGAGGAGCAGCTGCGCGTGCGCCAAAGCTTCTGCTGGCGTGGGCGGCGGCGACAATTGCGTGGATCGCGACGCATGTCGACTTCTAACTACGTTAGAAGGAGCTCCGTTACGACCCAGCGGTTGCGTGCCATTTTCGCGAGCGCTTCGGCGGGCGTGCTGAACCCCTTCATCCCGCGGACGACGCTCTGGGCTCTTTCCACGGCGGTGCTTAGGGTCACCAACATGGTGATGCTGCTCGGTGCGCACACCATGGGAAGAGCGCGCAGTGGTCGCCGGTGTGGGCGTCCTGGAGGTCGCTGCACTGCCTGGAGGTGGCACAGCGACACCCCTGGAGGGCCCTGCGCTGCCTGTGGGGGGCCCAGCTCCGTCTTTGGATCCGGCGACGTGTGGCCGGTCGTCTGGCGCGCGAACGACGCTGCTCGCCAGGCTCTGACTACCAGGGTGTTGCTGGTGCTCGCGGACCGCGGCCCAGGTCATGTCTGTGACCGGTCCACTGCTCGCCCGCACCGGCACGGGCCGTTCGGCTCCCAATGAGCCGATCGCCGTGGCCGTCTTCTTCTTAGGGGCCATGGCGACGAAGAACTGCTAGGCTAATTACTAGACCAGATTCTCACAACTACGCACGCCCCTGCTTGGCGTACCAAAGATGTCGGTGTGGAACGACACCTATGGGATCACAAGAATCCCTACTACGGTTGCCGGGGCGCGGGGTTGCGAGAAGAGCAGGGTTAGTAGCCAGCACAAGGATCGTTTACCCAGGTTGGGGCCGCGAGGATGCGTAAAACCCTAGTCCTGCTTTGGTGGGTGTATTTCAAAGAGTTCTTGAGCTCTCGAACTAGCTGTGATCAGTGCGTGGTTCAAAATAGCCCAATCCTTCTCCAGTATGCCATGGGCCTCCTTTTATAGTCGAAAGGTGCTGCCACAGTGGCACACAGGAGGTGGAAAGGCGTACAGTGCCCTGAGCTTATCGCTCGTATTACAGGACAAGACGCATTTAATGTGTAGCTTAGGTGTCCCCTTGCTTTATTGGGGACGGGGATGAGTCCCGTCCCGTCCGTTGCCGCTCCTCCTCGCTTCGACACGCGCCCTGGCCAGTGTGGCGTGTGGTGCCTGTAGGCAGACAGGCAGCTGAGGTGGCGCAGTGGCGGAGCCTTCACGAAGATGTGCATGCCGCCACGCATGTGCTCGATGAGTTGGCCTGGAAGCTTTATGTTGCCACGCAGGTGCCCGCCCAGCTGGTCGGGTCTGGCAGCTGCATGTGAGTGGTGGTGGAAAGCTTGGTCGGTGCGGGCCTCGCGGTGGCCCCGCTGGCGTCCTTTGAGAGGGCCTTGCCGGGTAGCCCGGCAAGGGTCTTACCGAGTGGCCCGGTGATGTCTACTACACAACCTTATTCTTGTAGACGTTGTTGGGCCTCCAAGTGCAGAGGTTTGTAGGACAGTAGCAAATTTCCCTCAAGTGGATGACCTAAGGTTTATCAATCCGTGGGAGGCGTAGGATGAAGATGGTCTCCCTCAAGCAACCCTGCAACCAAATAGCGAAGAGTCTCTTGTGTCCCCAACACACCCAATACAATGGTAAATTGTATAGGTGCACTAGTTCGGCGAAGAGATGGTGATACAAGTGCAATATGGATGGTAGATATAGGTTTTTGTAATCTGAAAAATATAAAAACAGCAACGTAACTAATGGTAAAAGTGAGCGTAAACGGTATTGCAATGCTAGGAAACAAGGCCTAGGGTTCATACTTTCACTACCGCAAGTTCTCTCAACAATAATAACATAATTGGATCATATAACTATCCCTCAACATGCAACAAAGAGTCACTCTAAAGTCACTAATAGCGGAGAACAAACGAAGAGATTATGGTAGGGTACGAAACCACCTCAAAGTTATTCTTTCCAATCAATCCATTGGGCTATTCCTATAAGTGTCACAAACAGCCCTAGAGTTCGTAGTAAAATAACACCTTAAGACACACATCAACAAAACCCTAATGTCACCTAGATACTCCAATGCCACCTCAAGTATCCATGGGTATGATTATACGATATGCATCACACAATCTCAGATTCATCTATTCAAACCAACACAAAGTACTTCAAAGAGTGCCCTAAAGTTTCTACCGGAGAGTCAAGACGAAAACGTGTGCCAACCCCTATGCATAGGTTCATGGGCGGAACCCGCAAGTTGATCACCACAACATACATCAAGGGAATCACGTGATATCCCATTGTCACCATAGATACGCACGGCAAGACATACATCAAGTGTTCTCAAATCATTAAAGACTCAATCCGATAAGATAACTTCAAAGGGAAAACTCAATCCATTACAAGAGAGTAGAGGGGGAGAAGCAACATAAGATCCAACTATAGTAGCAAAGCTCGCGATACATCAAGATCGTACCACCTCAAGAACACGAGAGAGAGAGAGAGAGAGAGAGAGAGAGAGAGAGAGAGAGAGATCAAACACATAGCTACTGGTACATACCCTCAGCCCCGAGGGTGAACTACTCCCTCCTCATCATGGAGAGCGTCGGGATGATGAAGATGGCCACCGGTGAGGGATTCCCCCTTCGGCAGGGTGCCGGAATAGGGTCCTGATTGGTTTTTGGTGGCGACGGAGGCTTGCGGCGGCGGAACTCCCGATCTATTCTGTTCCCCGATGGTTTTAGGGTATATTGGTATATATAGGAGGAAGAAATACGTCAGGGGAGCCATGAGGGGCCCACGAGGGTGGAGAGCGTGCCCAGGGGGTGGGCGCGCCCCCCTGCCTCGTGCCTTCCTCGTTGCTTTCTTGACATGGACTCCACGTCTCCCGGGTTGCTTTCTTTCCAAAAATAACTTCTCCAGAAGGTTTCATTCTGTTTCGACTCCGTTTGATATTACTTTTCTTCGAAACACTAAAACAAGGGGAAAAACAGGAACTGGCACTGGGCTGTGGGTCAATAGGTTAGTCCCAAAAATAATATAAAAGTGTTTAATAAAGCCCATAAACATCCAAAACAGATAATATAATAGCATGGAACAATCAAAAATTATAGATACATTGGAGACGTATCAGCATCCCCAAGCTTAATTCCTGCTCGTCCTCGAGTAGGTAAATGATAAAAACAGAATTTTTGATGTGGAATGCTACCTAACATATTTATCAATGTAATCTTGTTTATTGTGGCAAGAATATTCAGATCCATAAGATTCAAGACAAAAGTTTAATATTGACATAAAAATAATAATACTTCAAGCATACTAACTAAGCAATTATGTCCTCTCAAAATAACATGGCCAAAGAAATTTCATCCCTACAAAATCATATAGTTTAGTCATGCTCCATTTTTGTCACACAAGAATGCTCTCATCATGCAAAACCCCGATGACAAGCCAAGCAATTGTTTCATACTTTAGTAATTTCAAACTTTTTCAACCTTCAGGCAATACATGAGCGTGAGCCATGGATATAGCACTATGGGTGGAATAGAATATAATGATGGGGGTTATGTGGAGAAGACAAAAAGGGAGAAAGTCTCACATCAACGAGGCTAATCAATGAGCTATGGAGATGCCCATCGATTGATGTTAGTGCAAGGAGTAGGGGTTGCCATGCAACGGATGCACCAGAGCTATAAATATATGAAAGCTCAACAAAATAAACTAAGTGGGTGTGCATCAAACTTGCTTGCTCACGAAGACCTAGGGCATTTGAGGAAGCCCACTGTTGGAATATACAAGCCAAGTTCTATAATGAAAAATTCCCACTAGTATATGAAAGTGACAAAACAAGAGACTCTCTATCATGAAGATATTGGTGCTACTTTGAAGCACAAGTGTGGTAAATGATAGTAACATTGTCCCTTCTCTCTTTTTCTCTCATTTTTTGGGCCTTCTCTTTTTTTATGACCTTTCTCTTTTTTTTATTCCACACTTGGGACAATGCTCTAGAAAATGATGATCATCACACTTCTATTTATTTACAACTCAATGAATACAACTCGATACTAGAATAAAGTATGACTCTATATGAATGCCTCCGGTGGTGTACCGGGATATGCAATGAACCAAGAGTGACATGTATGAAAGAATTATGAATGGTGGCTTTGCCACAAATACTATGTCAACTACATGATCATGCTAAGCAATATGACAATGATGAACGTGTCATGATAAATGGAATGGTGGAAAGTTGCATGGCAATATATCTCGGAATGGCTATGGAAATGCCATAATAGGTAGGTATGGTGGCTGTTTTGAGGAAGATATAAGGAGGTTTGTGTGTGAAAGAGCGTATCATATCACAGGGTTTGGATGCACCAGCAAAGTTTGCACCAACTCTCAATGTGAGAAAGGGCAATGCACGGTACCGAAGAGGCTAGCAATGATGGAAATGTGAGAGTGCGTATAATCCATGGACTCAACATTAGTCATAAAGAACTCACATACGTATTACAAAAATCTACAAGTCATAAAAAACCAAGCACTACGCGCATGCTCCTAGGGCGATAGATTGGTAGGAAAAGACCATCGCTCGTCCCCGACCGCCACTCATAAGGAGGACAATCAAAGAACACCTCATGTTTCAAATTTGTTACATAACGTTTACCATACGTGCACGCTACGGGACTTGCAAACTTCAACACAAGTATTTCTCAAATTCACAACTACTCAACTAGCACAACTTTAATATCACTACCTCCATATCTCAAAACAATCATCCAGTATCAAACTTCTCTTAGTATTCAATGCACTTTATATGGAAGTTTTTATTATATCCCTCTTAGATGCCCATCATATTAGGACTAAATTCATAATCAAATAAAATTACCATGTTGTTTAGGACTCTCAAAATAATATAAGTGAAGCATGAGAGTTCATCTATTTCTACAAAATAAAACCACCGCCGTGCTCTAAAAGATATAAGTGAAGCATTAGAGCAATAATAAACTACTCCGAAAGATATAAGTGAAGATCAATGAGTAGTCGAATAATTATGCAACTATGTGAAGACTCTCCCATTTAATAATTTCAGATCTTGATATTTTATTCAAACAGAAAGCAAAACAAAAGAAAATAAAATGACGCTCCAAGCAAAACACATATCATGTGGTGAATAAAAATATAGCTCCAAGTAAATTTACCGATGGATGAGGACGAAAGAGGGGATGCCATCCGGGGCATCCCCAAGCTTAGGCTTTTGGTTGTCCTTGAATATTACCTTGGGGTGCCTTGGGAATCCCCAATCTTAGGCTCTTGCCACTCCTTATTCCATAGTCCATCGAATCTTTACCCAAAACTTGAAAACTTCACAACACAAAACTTAACAGAAAACTCGTAAGCTCCGTTAGTATAAGAAAATAAATCACCACTTATGTACTATTGTGAACTCATTCTAAATTCATATTGGTGTTAAAATTACTGTATTCCAACTTCTCAATGGTTTATAAACTCTTTTACTAGCCATAGATTCAGTAAAATAAGCAAACAACACACGAAAAACAGAATCTGTCAAAAACAGAACAGTCTGTAGTAATCTGTAACTAACGCAAACTTCTGGAACTCCAATTTTTTTTATCAAAATAGGAAGACCTAGAAAATTTATTTATTGATCTGATGCAATTGGAATCAGTATTTTATCACGTTCTGGTGATTTTTAACAATTGTTTTCGTGAACAGAAAGTTTCTGGAATTTTCAGCAAGATCAAATAACTATCATCCAAGAAGATCCTATAGGTCTTAAATGGCACAAACACTAATTAAAACAAAAAACCACATCTAAACAGAAGCTAGATGGATTATTTATTCCTAAACAGAACCAAAAATCAAGAAACTAAAATAAAATTGGGTTGCCTCCCAACAAGCGCTATCGTTTAACGCCCCTAGCTAGGCATGATGATTTCAATGATGCTCACATAAAAGATAAGAATGAAACATAAAGAGAGAATCATGAAGAATATTACTAGCACATTTAATCCTAAATCACTTCCTATGCATAGGGATTTTGTGATCAAACAATTTATGGGAACAATAATCAACTAACATAGGAAGGCAAAACAAGCATAACTTCAAAACTTTAAGCACATAAAGAGGAAACTTGATATTATTGCAATTCCTACAAGCATATATTCCTCCCTAATAATAATTTTCAGTAGCATAATGAATGAATTCAACAATATAACCAGCACCTAAAGCATTCTTTTCATTATCTACTAGCATAGAATTTTTATTACTCTTCACATAAGCAAATTTCTTCTCATGAATAATAGTGGGAGCAAATTCAACAAAACAACTATCATGTGATTGAAAATTAAGATCAAGATGACAAGTTTCATGGTTATCATTATTCTTTATAGCATACGTGTCATGACAATAATCGTCATAGATAGGAGGCATGCTTTCATCATAGAAAATTTGCTCATCAAAGCTTGGGGGACAAAAAGTATCATATTCATCAAACATAGCTTCCCCAAGCTTGTGGCTTTGCATATCATTAGCATCATGGATATTCAAGGAATTCATACTAACAACATTGCAATCATGCTCATCATTCAAATATTTAGTGCCAAACATTTTAATGCATTCTTCTTCTAACACTTTGGCACAATTTTCCTTCCCATCATACTCACGAAAGATATTAAAAAGATGAAGCGTATGAGGTAAACTCAATTCCATTTTTTTATAGTTTTCTTTTATAGACTAAACTAGTGATAAAACAAGAAACTAAAAGATTCGATTGCAAGATCTAAAGATATACCTTCAAGCACTCACCTCCCCGGCAACGACGCTAGAAAAGAGCTTAGTTGACGGGGTGTGGGTGCCGCTTACCTAGCCTCCCCGGCAACGGCGCCAGAAAAGAGCTTGATGTCTACTACACAACCTTCTTCTTGTAGACGTTGTTGGGCCTCCAAGTGCAGAGGTTTGTAGACGGTAGCAAATTTCCCTCAAGTGGATGACCTAAGGTTTATCAATCCGTGGGAGGCGTAGGATGAAGATGGTCTCTCTCAAGCAACCCTGGAACCAAATAGCAAAGAGTCTCTTGTGTCCCCAACACACCCAATACAATGGTAAATTGTATAGGTGCACTAGTTCGGCGAAGAGATGGTGATACAAGTGCAATATGGATGGTAGATATAGGTTTTTGTAATATGAAAATATAAATCAGCAAGGTAACTAATGATAAAAGTGAGCGTAAACGGTATTGCAATGCTAGGAAACAAGGCCTAGGGTTCATACTTTCACTAGTGCAAGTTCTCTCAACAATAATAACATAATTGGATCATATAACTATCCCTCAACATGCAACAAAGAGTCACTCTGAAGTCACTAATAGCGGAGAACAAATGAAGTGATTATGGTAGGGTACGAAACCACCTCAAAGTTATTCTTTCCAATCAATCCATTGGGCTATTCCTATAAGTGTCACAAACAGCCCTAGAGTTCGTAGTAAAATAACACCTTAAGACACACATCAACCAAAATCCTAATGTCACCTAGATACTCCAATGTCACCTGAAGTATCCGTGGGTATGATTATACGATATGCATCACACAATCTCAGATTCATCTATTCAAACCAAAACAAAGTACTTCAATGAGTGCCCCAAAGTTTCTACCGGAGAGTCAAGACGAAAACGTGTGCCAACCCCTATGCATATGTTCATGGGCGGAACCCGCAAGTTGATCACCAAAACATACATCAAGCGAATCACGTGATATCCCATTGTCACCACAGATACGCACGGCAAGACATACATCAAGTGTTCTCAAATCATTAGAGACTCAAGCCGATAAGATAACTTCAAAGGGAAAACTCAATCCATTACAAGAGAGTAGAGGGGGAGAAGCAACATAAGATCCAACTATAGTAGCAAAGCTTGCGATACATCAAGATCGTACCACCTCAAGAACACGAGAGAGAGAGAGAGATCAAACACATAGTTACGGGTACATACCCTCAGCCCCGAGGGTGAACTACTCCCTCCTCGTCATGGAGAGCGCCGGGATGATGAAGATGGCCACCGGTGAGGGATCCCCCTCCGGCAGGGTGCCGGAACAGGGTCCCGATTGGTTTTTGGTGGCTACAGAGCTTGCGGCGGCGGAACTCCCAATCTATTCTGTTCCTCGATGGTTTTAGGGTATATTGGTATATATAGGAGGAAGAAATACATCAGGGGAGCCACGAGGGGCCCACGAGGGTGGAGGGCATGCCTGGGGGGGTGGGCGCCCCCCCCTGCCTCGTGCCTTCCTCGTTGCTTTCTTGACGTGGACTCCAAGTCTCTTGGGTTTCTTTCTTTCAAAAAGTAACTTCTCCAGAAGGTTTCATTCTGTTTCGACTCCGTTTGATATTCCTTTTCTTCGAAACACTGAAACAAGGGAAAAAAACAGGAACAAGCACTGGGCTCTGGGTCAATAGGTTAGTCCCAAAAATTATATAAAAGTGTTTAATAAAGCCCATAAACATCCAAAACAGATAATATAATAGCATGGAACAATCAAAAATTATAGATACGTTGGAGACGTATCACCCGGCAAGGGTCTTGCCGTGGCGCGCTGTCGTCCCTGGCAAGGACCTTGCCGGGGGTCTGGTGGCCTTCCTCAGCAAGGATCTTGCCGAGGGTCGTCGTCTTCTAATCCTCATCTAACCTTGAGTGTTCCTTGTCTTCACAAAGATCTGCATGCCACCACAGAGGTGCCTCCCGAGCCCTGGCCCAACGTGATGTTGGAGACCGTGGGCTCAAGGGTGGCTCGCTCTGTTGGTGTGGGGTGAGCTGCCCCGGCAAGGATCTTGCTGGGGCTGCTGAGGCTACCCCGGCAAGGGTCTCGCTGGGGGAGCCTGCTTCATCCATCTGCTCTTTGTGGTCTTGGCCTTGGCGTTGCTCTTATTATCTTGGGCTTCGATCTTACCTTGGCTCACCTCCCCTGTCCTGCTTGGTGTGACCATAGGCGCGTCTCCGACTGCCCGTGCACAGATATAGGGGTACAAAAACGCACCCCTCTTTTTGTACACCGACAATCTCGTTACTGGAAAGTCTCTTTACTTGTTCCGTAATGCAAGATCCCCATGACTAAACACATTAGTCACATGCTAGCAACAAGCACAACTCCAACATAGATCAACACAAATCAAAGAAACTCCTCATTGCCGAATGTGTTCTTCGTTGTATTGAAGTCGGCATACACAAATCTTTATGTACCTTGCATTTGAAACGCTATCCCGACCTTTGGTACCGCTCACTCAACTTCACATGATTCACTTTCAATTGTAGTCCCATCTTTACTTCATCACACTCGATATTTCCGCAAAATATAATTTCTTTTGCACTCTCATTTTGTGTTCCCCACCTAGAGTATCCATTAAACGTTATCAATATCGATCTCCAAGTCATCATATCTGACAACACCCTTGTATCACATCGTGTTAGCCACTTTCCTGGTCTGTGCGAAAGCGAACAACTTACATAGTATAGGCCACACCCACATATAAGAGTTTTTTGAACCAAACATCTTTGCTCTTGTCGACTTCCTCGTGTATGAAAAAATGAAGAATATTTCATTGATGTCCTTTAGTCATCCTAAATTGAATTTTTAGCCGTGTCATCATTTTTCTAGGATTTATTTTGCATGTCCCTCAGCTACAATCTGAGTCTCCTTCTGCCATGTCCTCGACAGTTTCATATGTGTACTAAGTACTATAGAACACACAGTCTTGTGCTCTTCAAACATTTTTATATTTCTGACTTTCTAGCACTTCCACTGATTTCCCTATCCATCACCATGTACCGGTTTTGATAGATCCAGTCACCAACTAGGACTTGGTACTCATCCACATAGTTTCAACACCCTTTTGATTTATGTTAGATCAATCAACAAGGAAATGCTGAGTGTTATTCCATTGTCACATTTGCTCATGTAAAGAGTGTTTTATCATACCCATTGT
This sequence comes from Aegilops umbellulata, assembly GCA_032464435.1. Lineage (NCBI taxonomy): Eukaryota > Viridiplantae > Streptophyta > Magnoliopsida > Poales > Poaceae > Aegilops > Aegilops umbellulata. The sequence continues at coordinate 330,637,517 of CP136060.1, forward strand.
CAAGCATTGTCTTCTGAATATGTTACACCACTTGTCATCTTGTGACATCAAGGTTCTAGTAATCACCATCTTTGGAGAAGTCATTCTTGCGAGAAGAAATCATTTGATGCTTCTGAAGCCCCAAAATGTATATGGGGACGAGGACGGGTCCGCCACGTCAGACTGATGATAGGTCCCGAGTCAAATCTCTTGAAGACATCCCCGATCTGCCATCTTCCTTTCCTCTTTTCTGCCTTGTCCAGACAGACACCATCGTAGCTCCCCTCTCATACCCAACCCACAACGCCGTCTGTCAGAGCCCAGCTTAATAGGAATGATAGACTACTCATACCGACAAGGAATTCCTTCTTTTTTGGGAGCCCATTTGAAAAGAACTCCAAAGTTAAGCGTGTTTGGCTTGGAGCGATTCTAGGATGGGCGATCGATCGGGAAGTTTGTCCCGGTGCGCACAAGTGAGGACAAAGTGCGCAGGATAGACTAGTTGTTGGTCTGTGAGGCCAGTCTAGATCCCGCCAGGCGTAACGTGGCGTTACAATTGGTACCAGACCCGGCCCTTGCGGTTACACGGGTATGTGCGGGTCAGGTGGCGCATGGCGCATGTGGCCCGTTATGGCACACGGTATGGCCCATGTATCGGACATGACGCGCATACTGTGCCAAGAGGGAACGTTCTTGACGGGCCGACGAGGACGTTGGTTCCTTTGAGCGGGGGTGTATGTCAGAGCCTGGCTTGATAGGAATGAGAGACTACTCGTATCAACAAGGAATTCCTGCTTTCCAGGAGCCCATTCGAAAAGAACTCCAAAGTTAAGCGTGCTTGGCTTGGAGCGATTCTAGGATGGGTGACCGATCAGAAAGTTGGTCCCGGATGCGCATGAGTGAGAATGGCTTGATAGGAATGATAGGCTACTCATATCAACAAGGAATTCCTTCTTTCTGGGAGCCAATTTGAAAAAAACTCCAAAGTTAAGCGTGCTTGGCTCAGAGCGATTCTAGGACGGCTGACCGATCGGGAAGTTGGTCTCGGATGCGCACGAGTGAGGTCAAATGCGCAAGAAAGACTAGTGTTGGTCTGTGGGGCCAGTCTAGATCCCGCCAGACGTAACGGGGCGTTACACTGTCACTGGAGGCCCAACCCACAATGCCACCGACCATGCCGCCATCGAACAAGTTCGCTGGCACCAGATGCCGCCCCGATCCGTGCAACTCCTCCGAACAAGTTCAAGTCCGTCTCACCGAACAAGAGGCGAAGCGTGTTACCGATTTTCTTGAAATGCATCAACAATTTCGAGATCAACACAGGCATATGCAACTTTTCAAGAGTCTTGTGGAGTATATGTGGATCCACGCGGGATATCGCTGAACTATTCTTTATGTGTTTTTTTAGGGAGAACTATTCTTTATGTTTCAATCAAGCACCGTGAACAAAATTTATGGTTGGGTTATGTATTTTTTGAATGAATAATTTTTATTTATGTGTGTGGACCGCTGCCGAAAGTATCGGAGGACGGATTTGCAAAATGCTCTGACAACGAAGGAATTATTAAGATAATCTAAACGTGACTGACAACTGGGCCCTCGAAACCTGTGGGGCCATCCTCCGTCAAACGGACAAGTTGCGGCCGTGCGGGTCCCTCGAAATTCAGTCACGGTGCCCCACGGCGACACGCCAATATACCAGCCAAAGATTCCCATGGGGCACCTTGCGCCCGTCCAACCTCTCTGGTAATCGCCAAATCGAGCAAGGCCATCCATCGCCGACGGCGAAGCCCGAACCGGGGCGGAGCCCGATACCTAGCCCAATCGCCGCCGACAATGCGCCACATCCTCCTCGTTCTCGCAGCCGCAGCGGCGGTCGTCGTCGCCGGCGCCGAGCCCGTCCTCCGCCAGGTCACGGACTTCCCCACCGCCGTGTCCTCGGGCGTCTCCGACGCGGACGCGCTCTTCTGCGACAGCTGGAGGCTATCGGTGGAGACGGCCAACGCGGGCCCCTGGCGCACCGTGCCGGCGCGCTGCGGGGCGTCCGTGCGCGCGTACATGGAGGGCGAGCGCTACGCGTCCGACTCCGCCGTCGCGGCCGCCGAATCCCTCGCCTTCGCTGCGCAGGCATTCGCGTCGGGCGTGGGGGGAGCCATGCCGGCGTGGGTGTTCGACGTCGACGAGACGCTGCTCTCCAACGCACCCTACTACGCCGTCAGCGGATGGGGGTAATTGACCCCCGACCCCGGCTCTGTTTTTTCCTATTACATTGATTGTGCCTGCTCGGATTAATCAGTCGCTGTTATTGGCTCCTGCATTTGAGATTGGCAATTCATTGGATTCCATGAGAATTTGTTTGAACTCATAACTACCTTAATAATTTGTGAGTAGGTTTTAGATCTTTCGTCTCAAGTATTGTTTGATATGCTTGTGTTTTTAAGTTTATAGGTGTAAATTTGTCTGAAGCCTGACAAAACAGCGCCTGACTGGTAGCCTGTTCTCTTGAGCGTTTGCAGATTTGCCTCTTACGAAAGGACAGCATAATTACAGTTCTTCCGTTTGCAATCTTGTTTTATCTGAAGGGCATGAACATCATTGCCCGAGCTACACCTTCATTGCAAGAAACAAACTATAGTAGGGTTACCTGCATTTTGTTTGAAATAAAAAACAGGGATCAAATAACTAACTGGAAACCACATTTTAGCAACAAAATTATCAACATCTAAGCCTATTAAATTAAGTGTTGGATTTCACAGCAATCTGATTCTTCCAGCAACGCATGCTGCAGACAGCAAGATTATATCCCGTCCTTTCCTTTCGAAGCAACGATCTCCACATTTATTCCCCTTTTCTTCTTCAGAGCCACCCAAACATCAGCGGCGCCTTATCTTTCTGCTCAAAATTCTCAATATCCAGCACCAGCAATTCGAAGTCATGGTGAAGCAATCTCCAGTTTCTTAGCAACCGGGTCAGTGTGGGCTGTAGAACCTACAGTAATATCCAAGGAGTATGATTGAAACATATATCATTCCTTAATTTCCAAATTTTCCAAAAGGGCAGATAATGTGATAATATTAGGATATTCTACTTTGTAGTTTCTATTGATAAAAATTGCTACATCATTTTTTCACAGCTCCACTGATTTTGCAGATTACAGGAATTCAACGAGACCTCATTTGATGCATGGGTAGACATAGCGAAGGCACCTGCATTACCATCTAGCTTGAAACTGTACAATGAACTGCAAGGACTTGGTTTCCATATTATCCTCTTGACTGGACGAAGTGAATTGCAGCGAAATGCTACAGAGGAAAATCTCTTGTTTGCGGGCTACCATTCATGGGAAAAACTCATACTGAGGTATTTGCTACAACTCATGTATCAAATGACTATCTTATTTGCATAAGACACCATCTTGCTTGGATCCAAGAAGTTTCTGGAAGACCCTAGTTTCCAAATAATATCCTTGGAGATGGTCACTCGGTATGGTATGAACTTCAGGAGGCTTCCCCGAAAACAACTTGTTATTCCAGCTAACTATAGTACAAAGTTGTACTAAAGTTGAGACACTTATTTTGGGACAGAGGGAGTACTAGTTAGAGTTTGATCCAAACAATCTTAGCCATTCGTCTTACTCATAATATGTAATCACCAGATCCAAGGACTTAAGAATTAGCTAGAATCCTACCTCCTAATCTCTCCTCCAATAATGGTATATTTTGTTGCTGGTTCAAAATAATAAATCCCCTAACCAATCAAGTATCGACATGTTAATTCTAGGTACATAGCTCATGATTTAGTGTAGGTTTAATGCTTATTCTTTCCTCCTATGATTAGTTTACATGATACTCCCTCCGTAAACTAATATAAGAGCGTTTGGATCACTATTTTAGTGATCTAAACGCTCTTATATTAGTTTACAGAGGGAGTATAATGTAATTTCAATAATGAGTACTTACATTGTAAATATAGTTTGACCCATGCATTAACATAATTTCTAGTACAACATATATTGCGGTAAATGTGCACTGCACACGGATGATTATTACTTTGCTAGTCCATAAAAAGCTCCCAGTGAATTGTCTCACAATTTAACTTCTAGCAATGTGTTGAATGATGTTCAATGTAAGGAGTGTTGCCAAAATTCTATCAAACATAGAACTCTGCTGTACTTTGATTTTCTATATTGCCATTGTAGTGATTTTTTTATTTAGAAAGTTAGGCTGTTAATCATCTTTCTCCGACTTTGAGTTGCATATAATGTGGCTATAAAAAAGAGAGGTCGTACAGTACGGTGTAACCATCTAGTTTTATCTAAGTTTACTTTTCCCATTTTTTACTTGTGCTTGTGCTCTCACTATACACAAAAGGAACGTACATGCATTAAAAAGAATCACTCCATTTTGTACCTAGCCAGTTTGTATTAATCGGAAGTATACACATACTGCAGGCAAATCTCTGATATTGGCAAGACCGCTGTGCAGTACAAATCAGAGAGGCGAGCTGCAATGGAAGCGGAAGGATTCAAGATACTTGGAAACTCTGGGGATCAATGGAGTGACCTGATAGGATTGCCAATGGCAACGAGATCCTTTAAGCTTCCAAATCCAATGTACTTCATCAGTTGATTTTATTGGCGGCGCTGGAGAAAATAGCTATTCTTCTTGTACAACACTACAACCATTTTTATGGCCCCACTCTAAAAGTTGTTTAAGTTGGCGGCCTTAATTTGTAAAGAATTCTTGAATCAATTATGTCAGTAGCTGGTTGGGTACCAGTGAATTTACCACTGATGTCTATGGATATATTGCTCAGAAGTGCATGGTTTCTGACTTTCTGTGTTGTACTGAGATCTGAAGATGAGATTTCACTGGTGATACAAATTAAAAAATTGCACCAGAAGTTGTACTGAGATCTACAGATGAATTTCAGTTAAATAAACATCACATTGTGCTGGACTACATTAAGCTCTCTTGATTACTGCTAACTGAAAGTGCCAAACGTTGTGTATTCAGACATTGCTAACTAACCAAATTGTCTGAATATGCATTGTGCTGGGTCACATAGACTCTGTTTATTACAATATAATGAATTTGTGTCGTCAGTACAGTCTTAGCAAATTGTCCTCAGAATCATCAGACCGAGCATATGCAGTTATCCCTAATATTGGTCACGGATGAAAATAGAAGCAAAACATGCTCCCAAGAGCTTCAGTTGCAGAAATCTCTACTGGCAAACGAAGACATGGAATCTGGGGGTACTCTTTCTGCCTCCGGTGCCTTTAGCTAGCAGAAACATTATCTCGCCCCATGTTACAAAAACCTTGCATTGCCTTTAGCTAGCAGAAATCTCTGCTGCACAGCTCTTTCTTGCTCTGGTACGCAGGTGGTTTACCGCTTCTGTGTGGAAGGCCCCTGCTCCATGCTCTCGACGGCACCCGGCCCGACGAACCCCTCGGCGCCGTCTTCTTCGCTATCGTCCTGCTGCGAGGCCCTGGAAAGTGACGCGAAATCGACGAACGGCTCGCCTTACTGCCGGTGTGGGCGGCGGTCTTCTTTGCGAGATCTTGCAGGCATTTGACGTCGGAGAGAGATGTGAATGACTGGGACCTCCCTTTGTAGTACTTGGACAGCCCTGTCCTGTGTGAAGTGAATTGTTTATTTTGTCAGTTTTGATTTGGTTGGGTTGGAAACAAGTATGGTGTGGGTTTGGACGTCGATCCACGCACGCACCTGACGGGAAGGTGCGCCAGCAGCGGCGACAGCTCGTAGAGAGGCCCGCCGCCGCCCCCGTCCAGCCGCATCGCGTCCGACGGCGGCGACGGCGTAGGATCACCCGCCACCGGGGAGGACTCTGCGTCGTCGTCGTCATCTGTCAGGCTGGACATGATCGACGAGCACAGCGATCCGCTGGACGCGCCGGAATCCAAGCTGGCCGCCATCGACTCGGAGAACGAGTCGTCGCCGCCGGGGACGACGTCTTCACCTTCTCTACGTCGTCCGTCTACACGGAGCTCGCCCATGAAGCCTAGGCCTAACAACACATGAACCAAGCAGGCAACGAAATGCGCAGTGTGCTATCGCCACAGGTGGGAAGAGGAGCAGGCCATCTTGGTCCTGCTTATATGTGCAAGAAGATCGCGAGGAGCCAGGGGGTGATGGGCTGGATGGATAACGGCGGTGGAAATGGAAAGAGAGAGAATTGCGGGATATGCATGGCACTAAAGGAAAGGTTTCCGTGGGCGCAACGCCAGAATTCTGAACCCCCGCTGGTCAGACTGGATGGGTGAGGGAGGCGGAAAAGGAAGGCGATCGTCGTCATCCAAATCCGAGTTTCGGCACGTATCCCTCCTCGACAGACGGACGGACGGACGGATCGATGGATGCTCGTGGCCGACGCTCCTGTGGGCCGTCGGATCAAGGAGCGCCCGTACATAACGCGTGCGTATGTGTCGAACTGATTAAATGGGAGTGGTTAATTGCTAATTAGGGTAGGGATAAACATTGCATTTAGAAAAAAAAGAGTGCGCGTGGGGATAATTAAGGCCTGTGTGCATGCGTGTGCGTCTCGATTGTGGATGTGATCCGCAGTGTACAAGTTCGGAAAGTCTTCTCTCGCCCCGATTAGCTGCCGAAAAATGGAAAGTCTTATCTCAGCACCATCAACTGCTAAGAAATGGAAAGTTTGAATGGTTAGGAAGCAGTGGTATCCCAATCCCATCAAGGTTAAGTCCTGATGCTCGCATTGTGCTGGATCTATTTCAGGATTTACGACGGTACGCGTTCATTGAGAGTAGACGTTCCTATGGTGACTTCGTCAATCTAAAAATGGTGTGTCGGCTCAGTCTTTTCAAAGTGCTCATAAGGATATGGCTCCATGTGTTTGTTTATAGAAATAAGTGCGCGTGCGTATATATGAGCGCCTGCGTTTTTACTGTATTTTATAAAAAGCACGAAAAGCTGGGGCAACACACATGGACGCCTTATGCGCCAGTTTTTTTTTTTGAGAGAGAAACCTTATGCGCCAGTTGGGGAACACCTCCTGCTAATGGGCCGGTCAAATAAAAAAATTGAGCGATACCTCAATTCCTAGTTCGCTCGCCCAAAAAAAGGTTTCATGGTTTGTTCGCCTTTTTATTTCCTTGGTTTACTTGGTTCACAAGGTTCCCAGTTAAGGGCTCTTTGATTAAAGGAACTTCATAGGATTTTTGAAGGGTTAGAGTCCTTATAATTTTTTTCTACGTTAGTTTGATTCATACTGAAGGGTTAGAGTCCTTCTAATTTTTTCCTACGTTAGTTTGATTCATATGATTGAATCCTACAGAATTTTTTCCTAAGAGATCATGTGTACTATTGAAAATCTAGTATCCACTATAACCTCCTTTTACAATTCCTTTATTTTTCCTATGGAACCAAACACTTTATGCCAATCTCATAGGATTCAAGTGGGCATGCCACTTTAATCCCGTATTTTTCATATTCTTGCCTTTTGAGAATACTATGAATCAAAGAGAGCCTTAGCCAGCTGACTATTGACCATTGACCGGGGGCAGAGTGCCCATTGACTTTTCAAAAAGTCCATACAATTCAAAAAATTGAGAAACTAAAAAAATCATGAATTTGATAAACAACCATGCAATAAAAAATCCACCGATATTAGAAAAAGTTCACAAAGTTTTTAAAAAGTTTATGAATTTGAAAAAAAATCACAAAATTTAACAAAAGCTCGGAATTCAGAAAATCTTCATGAAATTAAAAACTTCATGAATCTAATTTTTTTTTCTAATTTTAAAAAAGCTTCAATAAAATTAAGAAAAAGTTCATGAATTGTCTTAAAATTTTGGGAACTTTAAAAATGTTCATCGATTTTGAAAAAAAGTTCACAAATTCAGAAAAAAAAAGTTTGTGGATTTGAAAAGTTCGCGGGTTATGCAAAAAAGGTTCACAAGTTTTAGAAAAGTTCATGTATTTGAAAAAGTGTTCGGACTAAAAAAAAGTTTCATGCATTTGAGAAAATAGAAAGGAAACAAACTGAGAAACAAAAATACAAAAGAAAAAGAAAAAATAAAATTCAAAAAATAACAAAACCGGTCCAAAAAACTAAAAAGGAAACCAAACAAAAGATTCCCAAAATCAAGCCAGGAAGCTTGTGGGAGCTTCCCAGAACTGGGAAAGGGCAACTCCCACTAATGTCATATACGGTCCGGCCCATACAGTATCTATGGAGGGAGAGAGGGTGTGCGTCTTGTACAGTTTTGCCTTTAAACGGTGTCTGAAGCGCTAATTAGGAGTTGGCCGCTTCTCCCATACGTTCCAGAACTTGGTATGGTCCTACAAATCTTGGGGCTAACTTTCCCTTAACTTCGAATCGTTTTACTCCTCTCAGAGGTGATACATGAAGATACGCTATGTCAGCGATTTCATAGACAACCTCCTTGCATTTCGAGTCTGCATAACTCTTCTGCCTGGACTGAGCTACCTTCAGTCTATCCCGAATCAGCTTAACCTTCTCTTCGGACTCTCTAATCAAATCTGGTCCAAACAACTGATGGTCTCCAACTTCATCCCACATCAACGGTGTGCTGCACCTCCTTCCATACAAAGCTTCGAAAGGTGCCATCTTCAAACTGGCTTGATAACTGTTGTTGTATGAGAACTCTGCGTAAGGAAAGTTATCATCCCAACTAGATCCATAATCTAGCGCACACGCTCTCAACATATCCTCCAGAATTTGATTGACTCTCTCGGTCTCTCCATTTGTCTACGGATGAAAGGTTGTACTGAACTCTAGCCTGGTACCCAAAGTCTGGTGCAGCTGGTGCCAAAACTTTGAAGTAAACTGTGTTCCTCTATCTGATACGATGGTCCTCGTAACTCCATGCAGACATACAATCCTGGTCATATATATCTTGGCCAACTCCGCACTTGTATAGGTGGTCTTCACTGGGATAAAGTGAGCCACTTTGGTCAAACGATCCACTACTACCCAGATAGAATCATATCCCGATCGTGTCCTGGGTAATCCGGTGATGAAATCCATGCCAAGCTTATCCCACTTCCATTCGGGTATCGGCATAGGCTACAGTAAGCTTGCTGGCTTCTGATGTTCTGCCTTCACTCTCTGACATACATCGCATACGGCTACATACTCGGCGATATCCTTCTTCATACCAGTCCACCAGAAACGCTCCTTCAAATCCAAACACATCTTAGTGTTTCCGGGGTGTATCGAGTATGGTGAGTCATGAGCTTCCTGTAGTATCAGCTTCCTGATCTCTGCATTATTGGGCACATAAACACGGTCCTCAAACCACAAGGTATCGTGCTCATCTTCACGAAAACCTTTGGCCTTTCCTTTACTCATCTTCTCCTTTATCTCAACAATTTCTTTGTCATCCTTCTGAGCTTCACGAATCTTTCCCAATAATGTCGACTGAACCTCCATTTCCGCGACAAAACCTCTAGGGACTATATCCAAACGAAGCTCCCTGAAATCCTCGGCCAGCTCCTTTGGCAATCCTCCGCTTATGAGGGTATTGATATAACTCTTCCGGCTCAAAGCGTCTACTACAACATTGGCCTTTCCTAGATGATAATGTAGCTTCATATCATAATCCTTTATAAGCTCCAACCATCTCCTCTGCCTGAGATTCAGCTCCTTCTGTGTGAAAAGGTACTTCAAACTCTTATGATCCGTGTAGACATCACAACGGTTTCCGATAAGAAAATGTCTCCAGGTTTTGAGTGCATGCACTACGGCTGCTAACTCCAAATCATGCATGTCATAATTCAACTCATGCGGTCAAAGTAGACGTGAGGCATATGAAACAACTCTTCCGTCTTGCATAAGTACTCCTCCAAGTCCTAAGCGAGAAGCGTCGCAATACACTTGGAAATCCTTGCGTATATCCGGGAGAATCAACACTGGGGCTGTAACCAAACGTTTCTTCAACTCCTGAAAACTTGCTTCACATTCTTCAGTCCATTTGAATTTGGTGTCCTTCTTCAGCAACTCCGTCATAGGCTTCGCAATCTTAGAGAAATTCTCAATGAATCTCCGATAGTATCTCGCGAGTCCAAGAAAACTGCGGATCTCTCCAACTGAGGTGGGTGCCAACCACTCAGTGACTGACTGAACCTTGGTAGGATCTACTGCTATAACTTCTCCTGATATAACATGTCCAAGAAATCCTACTTCCTTCAACCAAAACTCGCATTTGCTGAACTTGGCATATAACTGATGTTCCCTGAGCTTCTCGAGAACTAACCATAAATGCTCCTTGTGTTCCTCTTCATTCTTCGAGTATACCAAGATATCATCAATGAACACCACGACAAACTTATCCAAGAACTCCATGAACACCTTATTCATCATGCTCATAAAATTGGTAGGGGCGTTAGTCAATCCAAATGACATAACCATATACTCATATAGCCCGTACCTTCTGGTGAAGGATGTCTTAGGTATATCCTGTTCTCGGATCTTCAGCTGGTGGTATCCTGATCGTAGATCGATCTTGGAGAATACTTTAGCTCCTTGCAGCTGGTCAAACAAGTCATTAATCATCGGTAGTGGGTACTTGTTCTTGATCGTCACTTCATTCAGTGCATGATAATCAACAACCATTCTCAATGATCCATCCTTCTTCTCAATCAAGAGCACTGGGGCTCCCCATGGTGACGAACTTCGTCGAATGTAACCTTTCTCCAATAACTCCTTAATCTGCTTCTTGATCTCTTCCAGATCATTTGCAGGCATCCGATATGGTCTCTTTGATATTGGTTCGGTGCCTGGCAATAGCTCTATCCAGAACTCAATGTCTCGATTCGGCGGCATGCCTGGTAGCTCCTCAGGAAATACATCCGGGTAATCCTTCACAACCGGCACTTCCTCCTGAACAACTCCCGTGAGAGAATTCACTTGGGCCCCCCCTCGACGCATGCCTAGATACATACTTGATCCTTTTTCCCTCCGGGGTGGTGAGCAGAATTGACCTACTAGCACAGTCAATGTTTCCTCCATACTTCGATAGCCAATCCATACCCAGTATGACATCCAATCCTGGTGACTCCAAAATTATTAGGTCAGAGGGGAAAATATGGCTATCAATGGTTAAGTATATCTGATCGCACCATCGGCTAGCCATATACTCTGCTCCTGGTGATCTTACTAACAAGGGTGTCCTAAGGGCTAAGGTGGGTAACTTAAACTTGTCCACAAATCCCCTTGATATGTATGAATGCGATGCACCAGTATCAAAAAGAACGAGAGCATGACTTAACCAAAAACTTACCGATAACTGCATCTGGCTGCTCTTCAACCTCCTCTACGTTCACGTGGTTCACTTGTCCCCTATTGAAAGGGTTGGGCTTCTTCCCAGAGCTTCCATTGCCACTACCATTCTTTGCTTCAGAACATTCAGTGGCGTAATGTCCAGTCTTCCCGCACTTGAAACAAGTAATGTGACTTAGATCCTTCTTGGCGGGCGTTGCTGGGTTAGAGCGGTTCTGATTGCTGCCTGCTCCAATCCCATTTCCATTCTTGGGGCCACTGTGGTTATGCGAACTTCTTCCATTGTGGGTATGGCCTCCATGGTTATGGGTAAATCCTCCCGAGTTTGGGGTGTAACGAGGCTTCTGCTGGCCTCCTGAATTGTACTTCCCCTGTCCATACTTTCTCTTGCGGCTCTTAATTTGCTGCTGCTTCCCGATAGTTAGCGAATGTCTCTACCATCAACTGCATGCTCATCTCATCATTCAACCCTTCCATAAACTTCACCTGCTTCACGGCATCGGTTGCCACATCATCCGGGGCATAGCGAACTAACTTACTGAACTCATCCACATACGACCCACCGTACGGTTTCCTTGGCGCAAGTTGCGAAACTGACGCTTCTTCATGCTCATAGCTCCAGTTGAGACATGTGCAGTGCGGAACGCTTGCTGAAACTGATCCCAAGTGACATTTGCTATAGGGAAAGTGGTCGTGTAATTCTCCCACCATGCGGCTGCGGGTCCATCCAATTGACGTGTGACAAAATGCACCTTCTCAGCATCTGTGCAACCTGCGGTGGTCAACTCCCTTCCAATCCTGCGTAGCCAGACATCATCAACTATTGGCTCGGTGCTACTGGAAAACACCGGCGGCTGCAACCTCAGAAAACGAGCTAAGTTGTCGACTGGGGGTGGTGGCGGTGGGTTGTTGTTGTTGTTGCCTCGGTTCTGGACTAGTTGCTGTATCAAGGCATTCTGCTGTTGGATCAACTGGGTGATCTCCGGTGGGAAGACAAATCCGGTGTCACGTCTCGGAGGCATCTGATGGGTTTAAAGGGGAGAGATTATAATAGAATGAGGTCTAGTGAGAAAACACTACCCATATGCACATGAGACAAACACATTCATATCACACCAAATCAATTCAAGCAAGGGCATAAACTCGATATAGAACTATCATTACAAAAGTGCTCGGACTACTACTATATACATTGGGAAATACTACTAACCATATGTTGGTCTACTAGAAATTTTGATCGGTGGAAGACTCTATGATATCCGCTCCAGCTTCATCTTTGTAGTCATCATCACTACTGTCGGGGGCGGAGTCGGTGTCGTCGATGATGACGTAGTCCTCGGGATGGTCGTCATCTCCTCCTGGTGCGGGGTCTCCCATGAATACTCTGAGCTTCCTTGTCAGGTCGTCATTCTTCTCCACTAGTATTGCGATTTCCTCCTCATATCCGTCACGTGTAGACTTGAGTTCCTCTTCTAGCTCCATGTTCTGGGTCATCACCTTCTTCAGATCTATCATGCTTGCGCACATCTGGTTCTCCTAGCGACGAATGTGCTGGTTTAACTCCTGGATGAAAGTTGCAATGGACCTGTCCCTCCTGGTGCTGATCATCTCCCATTGCTCATCACGGCACCCACATATCTGATAGATGGTGTCCTTAAGCTCCTTGTGATAAACTTCGCCAATGCGTCCCATGGCGATGTGGGCTCCCATGCTCTTACCTAGACTCCAGGTTGGTGCATCGAAGGAAAATTCTATGGGCTCAGTGACTGGCGTGAATGTCCTTCTTGGAACTTGAATTCGAATCATCCAATGCTCCTCTTCTGGTAAAGTGGGGGTGTAAGTCCCAGTGAAGCTTGGTATTTCAATGTTCAGGTACCTAGTGACTTCCTTCAAGTGCCGTCCAAAGGGTGTGTCTTCATCCGGTTGTGCAAACTTGTTCCTTGAGTCCGCCATCCTATAGAGTAGAAAATGGAGAGGAGTCAGAAATGAGTAGAGAAGAGTGACCTATGGCTCATCTTAGTGGTCGTGTCCTACAATCAACGTGTGTTCAGATACCATCTTCTAGCGATCCGACCTCAGACGCTCAAATCTCTGTGCATAAGTGTCATCCCTGGATCGGTAATACTGACACACACAATACTTGAATGGATTTATAACAGAGTAGCAATCACACACTTATTACATCGAATGTCTCAAGAGAGAAATTATTAAAATAAATATGGCTTAAGGCCATCTAATTAAGATAATAACGGAAGGCTTGGAGGATAAAGTGAGTCCATCAACTCCAACGGCATAGCTAAGTGCACGACAAACGACCTAGCGCACCTTACTCCTTGTCCGAAAAGTCCGCAACATGATATGTTGCAGCTCGAAACGGGTCAGCACATGGAATATGCTGGCAATGTAACACAGTAGAGCAATGAACAGAACAAATGCTATCACTACATGCATATATGGCTGGTGGAGGCTCTATGGTTATTTTTTTTTGCGAAAACCCAATTTTTTCCTACAACAAAGGAATAGGTTTTTTTAACTATCATGGTAGTTGAAACATTGAGAAGGTTCCTCCAACTCAATCCCAATTAAAAGTAAGTAACAACCCAACAAATTAATTTAGAGTGATGAGATCAAATCAATAATTCAAGTACCAGATACTCTAGATGTCCTTGATACGTCTCCAACGTATCTATAATTTATGAAGTATTCATGCTATTATATTATCAACCTTGGATGTTTTATATGCATTAATAGCCTATTTTATATGATTTTTGGGATTAACCTATTAACCTAGTGCCCAGTGCTAGTTTCTGTTTTTTTCTTGTTTTTGAGTTTTACAGAAAAGGAATATCAAACGGAGTCCAATTGATATGCCAATTTTTGATGATTTTTTATCGACCAAAAGAAGACCCCAGAGTAAAAGAGTTGGGCCAGGAGAGTCCCGGGGCACCCACGAGGGTGGGGGGCGTGCCCACCCCCCAGGCGCGTGGGCCTGTTTCGTGGACGCCTCGGGCACCTCCTTGACGTGAGACCGACGCCAAAAATTCCTGTAAATACATGAACCTCGGAAAATTAACCTAAATCGGAAGTTTCGCCGCCGCAAGGCTCTATGGCCATGAGAAATCAATCTAGGCCCTCTCCGGCACCCTGCCGGAGGGGGCCATCATCACCGGTGGCCATGGAGGAGCATCCCGGAGAGGCCATCATCGCCATGAAGGCCAAGGACCAGAGGGAGAACCTTTCCCCATCTAGGGGGAGGCCATGGAGAGGAAGCACAAGGGGGAGAACCTCTCCTCCTCTCTCTTGGTGGCACCGGAGTGCCATCAAGAGGGGAATCATCGCCGCAGTGATCGTCTTCATCAACATCACCATCATCATCACCATCCTCATCTCTTTTACGCGGTCCACTCTCCCGCACCCCACTGTAATCCCTACTTGAACATGGTGCTTTATGCCACATATTATGATCCAATTATGTGTTGCCATCCTATGATGTTTTGAGTAGATATCCTTTGTCTTTGGGTTGATTGATGATCTAGATTGTTACAAGTTGTATGTTTTATTTTGGTGCTGTCCTATAGTGCCCTCCGTGTCGCAAGAGCGTGAGGGATTCTCGTTGTAGGGTGTTGCAATACGTTCATGATTCGCTTATAGTGGGTTGGTGGTGACTGAAACACAAACCCGAGTAAGGGGGTTGTTGCGTATGGGAATAAAAAGGACTTGATGCTTTAATGCTATGGTTGGGTTTTACCTTAATGATCTTTAGTAGTTGCGGATGCTTGCTAGAGTTCCAATCATAAGTGCATATGATCCAAGTAGAGAAGGTATGTTGCTTATGCCTCTCCCTCATATGAAATTGCAATGATGACTATCGGTCTTGTTAACAATTGCCTAGGACAATTCCGCACACCGATCCATCATTATTCCACACTCGCTATTTATAATATTTAGTAATATATTCTAACTTTATGATAATAGCACCTACTTTTATATTTTATATCTCCGATACCATGCAAAGTTATCCTCTTCATACCCACAACGTAGTTTTATTTCTCGTTTCTAGTTGGAAGCAAACGTTCGGTGCACGTAGAGTCATATCAGTGGCAGGTAGGGCTTGAGAGAATATTGATCTTACCTTTAGCTCCTTGTGGGTTCTACACTCCATACTTATCAATTCCACCTTTGGAAATTGCTAGGATGATTCCCTGCACTTGGGGATTATCAAGCTCTTTTCTGGCGCCGTTGCCGGGGAGCAATAGCGTGGGGTTGATATTCTCGTGTGTGCTTGTTTGCTTTCTTCACTAAGTAGATTTTGTTTTTCCTTTTTGTTTCTGTTTAGTTGTGGGCGAAACATACAAAAAAATTTAAATAATGAAAATACAAAAAAATTATTACTTGCCTCTCATGCCTAAAAAGTTTTTCAAAAAGACAAGTGATTGGAAAGTTATGCATTGAAGAAGTGAGGGTCGACCTTGAGCACTTGTGTTCAGGCTCACGGAAACAATGTAGAATTTTTCATGGAAGTTTCTCTGTAAATAAATATCCCCTTGTACATATCCATTGTATTATAAAAATAATGTGCCAAACTTTGGTTTTAGGATGATTAGATTGCTTGTTTACTATGTGCAGAACAAAAACAGAAACTTTGGCTGTAGCGCGTGATTTTACATATCTTACTATAAAAATAATGTGCCAAACTTTTTGCACATTACTTCTGTACAAAATTTTCAAATTGTCAAATTTATTTCATAATTTTAGGAGTGACAGAAGTTTACCAAACTTCCAGATTACTACAGACTGTTCTGTTTTTAACAGATTCTGTTTTGCGTGTGCTGTTTGCTTATTCGATGAATCTATGGCTAATATCGGGGGGTATGAACCATAGAGAAGTTGGAATACAGTAGGTCTAACACCAATATAAATAAAGAATTAGTTCATTACAGTACCTAAAGGTAGTGATTTGCTTTATTACACTAACAGATCTCACAAAGTTTTTGTTAAAGTTTTGTGTGGATGAAGTGTTCGAAGAACGAGGAGTTACCGATGTGAGAAGAATAAAGAGAGGCAAGAGTTCAAGCTTGGGGATGCCCAAGGCACCCCAAGTAAATATTCCAAGGATACTCAAGCATTTAAGCTTGGGGATGCCCCGGTTGGCATCCCATCTTTCTTCTTCAACAATGATCGGTATACCTCGGTTTTTGTTTTGTTCACATGAATTGTGTCCTTTGTGTTTTTGTTTTTCTCTTAAGAATCATGCTAGTATGAGATGTCCCTTCATCAATTTATAGAATACTTTATGTGCTTCACTTATACTCCCTTCGTTCCTAAATATAAGATGTATTATTTTTTCAAAAAGTCAAACTTCTCTAACTTTGACCAAGTTTTTAGACAAAAATATCAATCTCTAGCATACCAAATCATTATCACTAGATTCACCATGAAATATATTTCTATATTTTAAATATTCAATATTGTAAATCTTTATAGATTTTGCTATGATGTTGGTCAAACATAGACAATGGTTGAATTTTTGAAAAACTAATACACCTTACATTAAGGAACGGAGGGAGTATCTTTTAAGTATGATCTTATAGAATTGCTCTTTGTGCTTCACTTAAATCTTTTGAGTATGGTTTTATAGAATGCTTCGTGTGCTTCACTTATATATTTTGAGCTTGGATATTGGTTAGTCTATATTAATTGTAGAAAGCTCCATGAACTTCACTTATATCTTTTGGAGTATGAATAATACTGTCGGCATTCTGGGAACGGGGGTCCCCAGACTTGCCTACCTGCAGCCCACAGCGTGGCTGAGCAACAGGCCATACGGACCATCTTCATCAACAAGGCATCCAAGACCTTCGCGAGGAGCCGAGCCTCGCGAGGCGGACGACGCAAGGCCTCCTCTGGAGTGGCCTAGCCAGGCAGGCTCCCGAGGAGCGGAGATATCAAGGCAAGGCAAACCTCAGGAGGGTCTCGTGACGTGAGCCATGACGAACGGCGCTAGACGAGTGCCAGACGGGCGCCGGTGCGTGCAACGTCCTTGTTTCCTCTTTGGTGCTAAGGAGGCAAGCACAGCCGAAGAGTATCGAGGCATCAGGCAAAGGTTGCAATATTGGTGCAACAAGAACAAGACCAGGAGGACGGCAAGGCGGAGGTCATCGTGGAGCCCAAGACAGCGTCACCCCAGGGCTTTTCACAGGCGAAGACCTCTTTTGTCAGGATAGCTTGTACTAGCTGTCCCCCCTTCAAATTTGCCCGCCGTTGTTGTCTCTCTTCCCGCTCAACATTTGGGAAGAGGACCAGGGCCTATATAAGTAGAGCTAGCCACCACAGTAGGGGAAAGGAGACCTTAGCTTGAGCCAAGGCAATCTGAACTTAGCTTGATCCAACCCGATCGAGAGCCTAGCCACAAGAACACCTCAACCTCAGGAGGCTGTTCTTCCCTTGTACTGTTCATCATCAGCTCCAGAGGCAATCCACCACCACCACACTGGAGTAGGGTATTACACCACAACGATGGCCCGAACCAGTATAAACCCCGTGTCTCTTTCTGTGTCGTGAGTTCGTCGAGTTCGTCCGCAAGATCTTAGCGAGGTAGAGCATAGATCGGTAGGAGGGAAAGACTTCACGCGCACCCCAGTGTTCGAACCTTAAGGGTCTGCCGGAACCCCACATCTGACATTTGGCGCGCCAGGTAGGGGTGCGCCGTAGCTTCCCTTCCGTCGATTCGCTGCTCCATCGCTCCGTCGTCTCCATGGCAGACGCTCGCCGTGCTCGAGCCGAGCGTCGGGCTGCCCTCTCCGCCCGCGTCGCTCAGACGGCCCCCATAGGTGGGCCACCTCGTCGTTCTCCGTCTCCCGTCGTCAACGCTGCCACCGGCCCGGCGGGAAACAAGCAGCAGACGTCCTCGCTGCATCCCTCGGTGCGGCAGGACGGCCGCACCGCTACTCCATCGCTCACCCCCGCTGGTTCTTCGTCCCGCGCGCACCACGCTCCCATGGAGGCACGAGCCATGCTCATTGCGGCGAACGAGCTCCTGTGCTACCGCCCTGTCGACGACGTCTACGAGGAGTGGCTCGACCGCGTCGCCGAGCTCGTCCGCACCGCAGGGGGCTCTCCAGCGCCGTCCAACTCTCTGCCTCCCCCTCAACCAGCCACGGGCAACGGGGCTTATGGCGTGCCTCCACCACCTCGACCCCAAGATGGTGCCTTGGCACCAAGGCGCGCACCTCCGCGACGTGATCCACCGCGCCCGGCGCATGCACGTGAAGAAAGAAGCTGCCAAGAAATCCCGCGGCCACGAGAAGCTACACCGACGCTCCCCGCCCCACCTTGTCAGGACCGCGCACCGCCTGCAGCGGCGCGGCGCGAACCCCGTCAAGACCAAGCTCCATCCTCGAAGCGGGCCCCGGCAACCACAGCTGGCTGCCGCGCCTTCACCCCCGAGCTGCGTAGCATCACCTGGCCAGGCAAGTTTGTCGGCGTTCTGGGAACGAGGCTCCCCAAACTTGCCTGCCTACGGTCTGCGGCGTGGCTCAAGTGGGGGCCCAGTGCGGCCCAGCTTCATCAGCTCAAGCTCAAGACCCTCGCGAGGGGCCAAGCCTCGCGGGGCGGACGACAAGAAGCTTCCTCAGGAGCAGCCTCATCAGGCAGGCTCACGAGAAGGCGGAGAGATCAAGGCAGGGGCACCTCGCGAGGAGCCCATGACGCAAGCCATGACGATCGAGACCAGGCGGGCGCCGACCTGCGCAGTGTCCTTGTTTCCCCTTCGGTGCAAAGGGGGCAAGCACAGGCCAAGGCATCGGGTAAAGGTTACCATTCTGGTGCAACGAGACCAAGACCAGCAGAGCGGCAGGACGGAGGTCACCGTGGAGCCCAAGACGGCGTCATCACCAACGCTTTTGGCAGCCGAAGACCACCTTTGGTCAGGATAACTTGTACTAGATGTTCCCCGTCAAAATGGCCAATTGTTGGCGCCCTTCCCGCTCATTATTTGGGGAGAGGCCCAGGGCCTCTATAAATAGAGCTAGCCATAACAGAGTAGGGACATCCCTATCAGGTCTGATACAGCCCTAGCAGAGAGAGAGAAGCGATTGAACTCACCCTAGCAGTTCATCGCATCAGTTCAAGAACACCTCTCGCGAGGCTGTTCTTCCCCAGTACTGTTCATCATCAGCCCCTGAGGCAATCCACCACACCACACACTGGAGTAGGGTATTACACCACAACGGTGGCCCGAACCAGTATAAATCTCGTGTCCCTTGTGTTGTTCGTCGTTTCCAGCTTAGATCACACGAGGAGATCGGACGTAGATCGGTAGGGGAGAGATCTCTGTGTGCACCCCAGAGTTCGAACCTTAAGGGTCTGCAGGAACCCGAAATCCGACATTTGGCGCGCCAGGTAGGGGTGCGCCGGAACCCTTCTTCCTTCGCATCGCATTCCGTCGCCTCGCCGTTCAGATGTCAAGCGACCCGGCTTCCAACGCCGACTGCTGGGCAGCGTGGCCCGCCCACGCCGTGTCGCCGGCTCAGGGCGACCTCAACCTTGCGCCTCAGGCAGCCCGCACTCCGTAGGGCGCTGCGGGGCGCGGGGGACGCAGCCAAACGCCGCCTGCCCTCACACCACGGCAGGTGCGGGCCGCAGCAAGGGCCTCAAACCACGCCGTGGCCACAGCGCCGTACACCCGACGGGAGCAGGCGAACTCTAGGGCCGCGCTCACGCTGGCCCGAGAGCTGCTACGGTGACGGCTGCTGGAGGGCGGCCGTGACGTGTTGTTGGAGTGAGTAGCCGAGCTCCTGGACGCCGCCGCCTCAGGAGCACCTCCTTTCTGCGTCCAGGTGCCACCCCAGATCCAGGGCGGTCCGTATGGCGGCATTATACGTGCTCACGCAACTTCAAGCGGACTCCAGGGCCTGTCTAGCGCCAACACCTCCGTCGGCACCGGGCGACAAGTCGCACTGGCCCCTTCTCAGGCCAGCGAAGGGGTGCACGCCACGGCCTTCGGCTTCGGCGGACCGCCGCGCCATCACCCCCAAGACGGCGCTTCAAGCCAGACTGCGTGGCATGCGGGGTGCTACGGCGAGGCCCACGGGGCGGTGGCCCCAGAAGCTTATGTGCCCCGCATGGTGGATCAGGGGTGCACACTGGAAGAAGATCATGGCTCATTCCTCAGGCCAGGCTGGGGCGAGGAGACGCCAGAAGCTGAGCTCTTTCAGGAACCCCAAGGGAGCCTCGGCAACCGCGCCGGCAGCAGCAACTATCGGGTACCACTCATCCCCCAGGAGCAAGCTTATGCTAACCATGGGTCGCAGGAGGTACAGGTCGCCGCAGCAGATGGCTGCCCCAATGCTGCAGCCTCCTATCCCTCAGGAGGAGGGCGCAGGGGGCTGCAGGAGAGGGGCCGAGATCCGGGTTCGCCCCCGCGGCGGTCGGACCAAGGCGCTCTCAGGAGGTAGGCCCTCTGCCGGGGAGGTGCCCCAGGGCCTGCCCCCGGCAGAGGACCCGTGGTCGTCGGGGGAACCGCTGGCGACCGCTCTACCCCATTGGCATCGTCCTTGGTTTCCGGTCACCGTCAATGGCGGTAGAGCGAGGCGCAAGGCGGGGCCCTCGTCTAGCGATATGAAGCAAGGCCGATACCTGTGAAGAAGGCCCAGTGCCTGTGAAGCTCGCCGCCCGTGACACTCTCACGTACTAATGAGTGGGGCTGTACACGCCCCGGAGTCTCCGGAGATCCGCCCTCGGGCCTCGGGGGCTCCTGCCCATGCCCAGTGGCAGCACTTAGCTCCGCGCTGGTGAGAAGACGTCGAAGACTAGACTAGGTGCCGGACGCGGCCTTTTGCTTTTTGCCTTTCCTTGTTGACAAAGTTCTTCGATTTGGATTTAAGTTGGAGTCGAGACTTGCGTGTGTTTGGGGAAGGGGTGTTTAGTCTCGTTCGAGCAATCTCTCATGTTCTGATTTCGGCTTTGCGTCCAAAGTTAGCGTCGGCTGCCCCCCTCATGAGCCCCTCGCGAGCCGGGCCGGGCCAGGCACGCCTACAGCCGGGACCGTTGTCACCACACCCTCTCCGGAGGTTCTCGTCATAGGATCAATGGGTTAACCAGAAGACACCCGAGGCGCGGCGCCCCCCCGCAGGCCCGCTCGGGACTCGTCGGGGTCGAAAGGTAAACAAGTCAGCTGACCCATCACCGGGCCAGTGGCTAAGGTCACACGCAACATTATGCTTACCAGGGTACTGATTCCAAACCTTTACATGAGGGGCCTCCCCTCCCAAAATGCTCTTACATTCTTCAGGGCCAAGCCCGAACCTTCTTCGTGCAGGGTCAAGCAGCAGCGACATACGGTTAGTCGGACATATCACTCACCATGTCTTCTGGGGCATCCCCGAAGGCATCGCTGGCGTCGCTGACATTGTCGCTGCCACCGCCAGCATCACCGTCAGCGCCAGGCTCGTCCACAACGCCGCCTTCATTGGCGGCCACGACCACGTCATCATCATCAGATGCAAAGGCCCTGACGGGGGCGTCCACGTTGTCATCCACCCATCATGCCAGGTCTCCTCGGACGGCTATGGGCATGGGTGCGATGGCAGCGTCGAAGTCGAAGTGGGGGCCCCTGCCCTGCAGATAGCTGAAGACACGGGAGAAGGCACGCCCGAGCAAGGCTCGGCTCCTCTCTTCGACAAGCCAACGGGACCTCTCGGAGCGGTTCTCCAGAAGCGTCACCACGTTGGTGAAAAACTGGAGGTTGCCGGCGTAGCTGACCTCGTGCGGCTCCTTAGCGGCAGCCTCGGAGATGTTGCCCAAAGCTGTGTTGGCTCTCTCTCTGAGCGTTCGAAGCATGGGGGCATGCTCATGCTCCAGAAATCGCCGCCGACGGATCTCGTCTTCACTCCACTGTGCGGCGGCCTCGGCGTCATCAACCCTCTGTTGGAGAAGAATCTGCTCGGCCCGGGAAGAGGACAGCTCCGCCTGTGCTGCGCTGAGGGCGGGTGCGGAGGAGTCCGCACACCGCATCACTTCGTCCAGTTTGGCCCTGAGGTCTGTGGTCCTGCCCTCAGCCTCGACCCTGATCAGCCCCAACCTCGCTTCGTATTCGCACTCGAAGGCCGAGCGAGCTTCCGCCACACAACGATCGACTTCTTCCTGGGCCCGGGCTTCGCGCGCGGCAACGTCATCCTCCGCCTGAGCCACCAGGCGCTCCCTCGTCTCCAGCCGCGCAAGGTCAAGGTTGCGCTCGGCGGCCTCCAGCGTCAGCGTCTCCTCACGGTTCAGAAGCTCCACCCGGTCAATGGAGGCCCCCTGCATCGACTCAAGGGCTGCCTAGCGCAGTTCCACTTGCTGCTCCAGGGAGTAGCTCCAGGCTTGGAGCTCCCATACACGCTCCTCCGCATCTTTGCGACGTCGGTCTGCTTCCCGAGCCTCCTCGACGGCCTGGGAGCAGGCCTCCCACGAAGCCACCAGCGACGCTTCAGCCTTCGTGTTGTCGAGATCACGTTGGTGACGCGCGAGGGCGATGTCTACCTTCAGCTTGCGCCTCTCCTGAGCAAGGCGCAAACCTTCGGCCTCGAGGCGCACATCCTCGACAGCAAGCTCTACCCCGATTCGGCTCACCGCATCCGCTGCCCCCTGGAGGAACTCTCCGCGAAGGGCGCGACGCTCCCGAGCGCGCCTGATCACGTCTTCCGCATCGCCCTCTGCCGCCGGAGTATGGGGAGGGCCACGAGGCGGCACGCCCCCTCTCGACACGGGGCTGGGGACTGGCGCCCTAGCCATCACCGAATGGACCCCTCCGGGGATCCAGCCTGGCGTCGGTCCACCCATGGAGGAGGAACTAAGGACGGACTTCAGCCATTCACCATCTATGATCAGAGGAGGAACGCGGGGCAAGCCGGATGTGCCCCAGGAGGAGTCATGAAGAAAGGACAGCGGGCGCGCAGGCTCGAGGTGCCCTATGGAACGGACCACTCCACCGACCGGTCCAGCAGCAGGGGTGCCGCTCGAGCTCGGCGCGCCGAGGGCCAGCGGAGAAGGCGAAGCTTGTGAGGCTGGCTCCCGGGCCGACACGGTGAATTTGGCAGGGCAGGGCCTGAAAGGCCACAATCAGTCGCAGGGATAGCAAAGTAAATGAGCAGAGAAAGAAGAAGACTTACTCGTCCATGGCAAAGTACTTCCCGCGCTTCAGCTAGCGGCAAGGGCGGTCGTCGCCACCCAAGGCCTCCTTCCTCTTGCGGAGGGCCTCAAAGTCTACGCGGAACCGACCTAAGCGCTCGGCGCAGGGGTCGGCCTGTGGCGCCGAAGAAGCGCCAAGATGATCAGCGCCGGAGGAGTCTGCCTGGGGGACGCCGTCAGGCGTCGCCTCGCGAGGAACGGCTGGGGCCTCGGGAGCCCCGGCCTCAGGAACCGTAGGCCGTAACTTCGCACCTACCGCCGCTCCAGGGCGGGCCTGAGGAGACGCCGCCTTTGAGGCTTCTCGCGGCGTCGTCACCTCGACATCAGTCACCTCAACTCCCGCCGTTTC
Source organism: Aegilops umbellulata (assembly GCA_032464435.1). NCBI lineage: Eukaryota > Viridiplantae > Streptophyta > Magnoliopsida > Poales > Poaceae > Aegilops > Aegilops umbellulata. The sequence continues at coordinate 330,661,305 of CP136060.1, forward strand.
TCGTCTCCCCGCCCTGTCGCCTGAGGGAGGACCGCTGTGGGCGGCAGGGGGAGCAACCATGGCGGCTGGGTTCTTGCGGGGCCCCGTGAAGCTAGCCGGGCGCAGCCCCCACTCGCCGAAGCTGGGCATCTGCCTCACAAAATCGGCCCTGCCGGAGCAAAGATACAAGAGGACACCATCACGCCAAAGGCTGCCTGGGGAAGGATCGCCAGTCAAGACCCTGAGCACCGTCCGCAGCACTTCAGGCGCCAAGTCATCCTCCTGAAGCCGCATGCGGTCTCTGTGCCCCGCAAAGTCCCACATCCGGCGAGAGTGGCGCTGGAGAGGAGCAATGTGACATTGGAGGAACTCCTTCACCACCTTGGGTGCTGACACATTGAGCGCCCTCAAACTCTGGAAGCGGCGCCAGACGAATGCGAGCCGAGGGCTCATGAGCACCTCATGATCCCAGCCTGGGTTGGGAACAGCAGGCTAAGTCGGGTGCGAGAGCAAGGGGTTGGGCACTCCGACGTCCACGTACAACCACCACTCTTTGAACCTGGCCTCAGGAGGAGGAAGGCCGGAGTCGATCCCTGAAGCGGTCGTCTCTAGCACGGAAAAGAAGCTCACACACCCTGAGCACTGAGTAGGGTCGCTCAGGAGCAAAGAAAAGAAGTGGCGCAGCAGGGCAACAGAAGGAGGAATGCCTATCATCGCCTCGCAAACAAGAGCAAAGACAGCCAGAAGGGTAATGGACTCCGGCCCGAGGTGCATCATGCGGATCTGATAATGGGAGAGCACCGCATTGAAGAAGGCGGAAAAGGGGGGAACCAGACCCGCCCATAGGGCATCGGCGAAGAATCGGACCTCCGTCACAATCCTATCAAGGGAGGCATGGGAAGCAGGCCAGGCTGTGGTCCTGCCACACTCATTGAAGATAGTGGCAAGGGCGGAGTGGACCTTGTCCAAAGCTTCTGGATTAAGTATGATCGACCAATCAACGGTGGGGGCCGCCGCCGGAGGTGTGTGGAGCGAAGGCGCGGGCTTCTTTCCCTTCCTTTCTTCGTCGGCGCCATGGCGGTGGAGAGAGGGAAGAACTCGAGCCGGATTGGCGGTGGAGGTTGGAGCTCGAAGAAGAAGGAAAGGTAGGAGGCGACCGAGCAGCGGAAAGGAGGGACAACTGTGTGCAACTACGGGTCCGCTTAGCCGGGCGCATAACAAGGCGTCGTGGGGAAGCGCAGACGCCCACGTCCAATCAATCGCCACACGGCGCCCAAGGCCACAGGCTATTAGGGCTCGCGGTGCTTCGTGCTTGCCCCTTCGCTTCTCTGCTAAGCCAAGCCCGGGCGTGCCTTGGGCCCGGGGGCTACTGTCGGTGTTCTGGGAACGGGGGTCCCCAGACTTGCCCGCCTGCGGCCTACGGCGTGGCTCAAGTGGGGGCCCAGTGCGGCCCAGCTTCATCAGCTCAAGCTCAAGACCCTCGCGAGGGGCCAAGCCTCGCGGCGCGGACGACAGGAAGCTTCCTCAGGAGCATCCTCATCATGCAGGATCACGAGGAGGCGGAGAGATCAAGGCAGGGGCACCTCGCGAGGAGCCCATGACGCAAGCCATGACGATCAAGACCAGGCGGGCGCTAGGCGGGCGCCAGCCTGCGCAGTGTCCTTGTTTCACCTTCGGTGCAAAGGGGGCAAGCACAGGCCAAGGCATCGGGCAAAGGTTACCATTCTGGTGCAACGAGACCAAGACCAGCACAGTGGCAGGACGGAGGTCACCGTGGAGCCCAAGACGGCGTCGTCACCAGCGCTTTTGGCAGCCGAAGACCACCTTTGGTCAGGATAACTTGTACTAGATATTCCCCTTCAAAATGGCCAATTGTTGGCGCCCTTCCCGCTCATTATTTGGGGAGAGGCCCAGGGCCTCTATAAATAGAGCTAGCCACAACAGAGTAGGGACATCCCTATCAGGTCTGATAGAGCCCTAGCAGAGAGAGAGAGAAGCGATTGAACTCACCCTAGCAGTTCATCGCATCAGTTCAAGAACACCTCTAGCGAGGCTGTTCTTCCCCTGTACTATTCATCATCAGCCCCTGAGGCAATCCACCACACCACACACTGGAGTAGGGTATTACACCACAACGGTGGCCCGAACCAGTATAAATCTCGTGTCCCTTGTGTTGTTCGTCATTTCCAGCTTCGATCACACGAGGAGATCGGACGTAGATCGGTAGGAGAGAGATCTCCGCGCGCACCCCAGAGTTCGAACCTTATGGTCTGCCGGAACCCGAAATCCGACAAAGTTCAAGCCAGACTTGCCTCCTCGCTACAACGGCACCGCCAACCGCGCAGAGTTCCTGCAGCTCTACGAGCTGAGCATCGAGGCAGCCAACGGCGACGAAAAAGTCATGGCGAATTGGTTTCCCATGGCTCTTAAGGATGGGGCCCGCTCCTGGCTCCTGAACCTGCAGCACGGCTCCATCTCCTCCTGGGACGAGATGCGCAATCGCTTCATCGCCAACTTCCAGGGCACTCACGACCGCCCGCCGGCCGCGGGTGACCTGCGCTGCATCAAGCAACAACTAGGAGAGACCCTCCAGAAGTACATTCAGCATTTCAATAGCACATGCCTCAAGATCCCCAAGATCACCGACGAAGCTATCATCTCCGCGTTCTCGGACGGCGTCCGTGACGTCAAGATGAAAGAAGAGTTCGCCATCCACGAGGAGCTCAGCACATCTCAAGAGCTGTTCAACTTGGCGACCAAGTGCGCAAGACCTGAGGAGGGGCGTCTCTCTCTCCTTGAGCTGCCGGCGGCAGGAGCGGAGGAGAAGAAGGCCAAGGCCAAAGACGTGAAGCGCAAAGAAGCAGTAGTGCTCGCAGCGGAGCCCGACACCAAGAGAGGCAGAGATCAGCCTGAGTCGTCCAAGAACAATCGGCCGTTCTGCACCTTCCACAACCTGAACACCCACAACACCAGCGACTGCCAAGAGCTCAGAGCCATACGAGAAGGACGCTACGGTCGACGCCTCGAGCGCAACGATCGGGGCTACGGCCGTGGAGAAGGACGCAGAGGCGGGCGCTGGGAAGACCGTGGCCTGCGCCAAGAGTGGCGAGACCGGCCTCGTGAGTACCACTGGCAAGACCAGCCTCGCAAGGGCGCCTGGAGGGACCCGCCTCATGAGGATCGCCCTCTGGGCAATGTTGGTCTTCCCCCGCTGCCGCCGCCAAGGAGGAATGACGACCACCACCAGGATGAGGGGGCTGGGGGCTTCCAGGAGCCGCGTGCGATCGCTTGCATCTTGGGCGGTGCTCAGGCCCCAGCCTCTCAACGCATTTTCAAATAGTTCGCTCGCGAGGTGAACGCGGTGCTCCCCAAGCTCGAAGCCACACGCCCGCTCAGGTGGTCCCAATGCGCCATCACCTTCAACTCGGCAGACCAACTCAAGTGCGTGGCCACCGCAGGCGCACTCCCTATGCTGTGCTCCCCAATCATCAGCAATGTGCAAGTCACCAAGACTCTTATTGACGGCAGCGCAGGGCTCAACGTCCTGTCCGTCGACACGTTCGACAACCTTCAAGTGCCCTATGAGCAACTCCAACCAACCAAGCCTTTCTCAGGAGTAACTGATGGTTCCACCACACCGATAGGGCAACTCCACTTGCCCGTCACCTTTGGCAAGCGCGACAACTACCACACCGAGCTCATCGACTTCGACGTCGCACACATCCGCTTGCCGTACAACGCCATCCTCGGGTAACCAGCCCTGGCCAAGTTCATGGCAGTCATTCATCACGGCTACAACGTTCTCAAGATGCCAGGAAGTGGAGGAATCATCACGGTCCCGTGTGAAGAGAGGGATGTGGTGTGCTCTCTTGAGCGCGCCTTTCAAGCCGCAGCAATCGACAACCCCGACAGCAGAAGTGAAGGCCCTCCGGAGACCATCCCCAAGAAGAAGTTGACGCGCCGCGCAGGACCCCAGGGAGATGGCGCCGCGTCAGGAGCCTCGTCAGGATCAGTGCCCGTTCCAGGGGCACCTCCCTCTGTTGCATAGGAAGGCGCGCCCGGTGCCCTCCTCAGGCAGGGCTCGAGGGCTCTCTCGTGGAGGGCCTCAGACCTTGCCAACCTTACGAGGGAGGCGCTTGGGGCACCACTTGTAGGCGTGCTTCGCGACATGTTTCCCTCAGGAGAACATAGGGCAAGGAATGCCCACCACCCAGGAGTTCATCACCAAGACCACCCAAGAACTGCAAGAAGCAAGAGCCATGCGCGGCCACAACCGCTCACAAGGCGCAGCTCCCCATCCAGGCGAGGATGCTGGGCTGCGTCTATGCGTCGACGTCCCAGGGCTCAACAGGGCCGCATCTCAGGAGTGCTTCTGGCCATCGCGTGCGGGCCGCTGTGAGGGCCCGCCGCATAGCTACTTTGCATGCCCTTCGGCTTGCCGAGCATGGCGCCGGCCCATCAGCGCATCTTGCGGCAGGTCCTGGCATCTCAAGAGGCAAGGATCCACGCCGTTCAGGAGGAAATGGAGACGCTCTTCAGGGAACCTCCTGAGCCCCCAGAGCCTCCTGAGGCTCAGGGTCCCGGTGGCTCATGAGGAGCCATTCCTTCAGCGTGCGGCTATAGCTACATCAACTCTACTTCGTCTGTAGGGCCAGGTGACATCTTCCAAGTTCGTTTAAGCTGGGAGCGCCCCTCGGGCTGCATTATTCCCAAGCCACACGGGTCCGTCCCTGTGGCATGTATCCCTTTTGATTAAGTCTTTAGCTTACCTTGCTGGGGGCGCCCCTCGGGCTCATCATCCCCAAGCCACTCGGGCCAGACCCAGTGGCATGTATCCTCCTGCATTTATCCAAGTCGGTCTGCTCTTATGACTAACCTGTAAACGGCCATCGCCTGCTCAATCATCGCCTCCCCCGGGGCCCTCACACAGGCACGACGCTGGTGCATGGGTCCATCCCTGCCACGACCGACAAATCTGAGTGGTCGAGCTCTGGCTCGCGGCACGCGCCGTGCACGTCACCTCACCAGGCCCTCGGTGCCTTCGCTTCACCCAGAGCAACCAGCGACATGCTAGCAGCTGTAATGGTCAACCATGTTTCTTCTTGTGCCTATTCACAGGAGTTCCGAAGGAAGGATAGCAGATGGCACCACGAGTCTCCGTTTCCCTATGCAATCTGCTTGCACGTTAAAAGGGGGGCTCCTGAGCATCGCGACTCAGGAGCTCTTACTAGCTCTCTAGCCGTCACCCCCTGGCCTTGACTACGGCATCGCGACTTGGCATACCAGCGGCGGCTGGGGTCGCTCGAGGGCCAGGACCTGAGGACGTAGAGCACTGAGGAGAGCATGGGGGAAGGGAAACCCGTGTGGACCGGACTAGCTATGCTGCTCAAGTAGGCACGCAGCTCTGGTGCCACGTCAGGAGTCACCACAAAATCAATGAGATAGGTCCTGCACCCGGATCGGCTAAATTTTTGGGCCTAATGGTCGCTCACGCCCTGCCACAACCCCGTTGTGGCCACGTCAACTCCCTTTCTCACCTTATGGCTTCTTGGACGCTAAGGGGGACCTCGTGAGCATCGCGCCTCAGGGGCTCTTACTGGACCTCAGGCCGCGCACCTCCTGGCCTTGACCATGGCACGCGACCTGGCATACCAGCGACGTTGTAGCCGCCTTGGGACCGGGACCCATCAGCGTAGAGCAACAAGCTATCACAAGGAAAGAATGGGGGGCCGAGCCTTAACGGGGTGTGCGTTCACCAAGTTTTTATAACAAGGAAGATAAGCGTGAAAGATATTACAGACCCTTACATGCCCCCACGGGGTGATTCATGATCCTTCGCAGGAAACAAAAGCTGTTACTAAGGGGAATCCTATCTACACCCTCCCGTGGCGGACGCCATCATCAACAGTGGGCCACGGGAGGTCGGCGCCAACCCCATCCAGATCAGCGGTGGCGGCGGCCGGACGCTGCAGCCTTGCTCCGAGCGCGGCGAGAGCTCGGAGGGACGTAGCTGTCGTCGCTCGTCTTCGGAGTTTCGTAAAGCTCGGGAGAGCTGCCGGACTCCCAAGAACTGCTGCTGCTGTTGGAGCAGCTGCGATCGGAGTGTACGACAACCTGGCGCTCCTCTCCTGAGCAGCACTCCAAGCGGCGACCCTCGGTGTCGAAGACCTTGAAGAAGAGCATGGAGGTGCCATCGTACTCAAAGTGGATCGCGAGGGCCCCCCCTTGCACGGCAAACCCGCGCGATCTCGCCCCAGCCGCGAGTCATGAAGATCTTGCCGGTGGGGACCGCTTCGATCTCCGCTTCGGTCACCGGAGCACTGCAGTCGGCGTGCTGCAGCCAGAGCTCGAGCGCCCCCTCGGTGACATCATGTCAGAGAAGAACCGTGGGAAGCGGACCCAGGAGCTTGGTGGCATTGGCGCCCACAGCACCAACTCGCGCGAGGAGTCAGCAGCGTAGACCCCAGGGGCAACGGCACGCGGCACCGTGGCGCGGTGACCTTGGACGCGGCGCAGGCGGTGCTGCTCGTCACTCCATCCTCCCGAGCCCTCGGCTCGGGAGTACAAGGGTAGCGGGTACCCCAGTGGAGGCCGATCGCACCAAGGCCTCGTCACCACTTGCATCGCCGCCTCGTCACGGCGGTGGATCGACCGCTTGTTCGGCGGAAGTGGCCCTGGATAGTCATGGGGAGCTTTTCCTTTCTCTTCGGCAGAAAACCTTCTAATGGGCGCCATTGTTGTCAGCAGAGGAGCAAGGAGGATGAAGCAAGCGAGCGAGGAAGAGATGGGCAATGGGGTCTCCGCCCCTCCCCATTTATAGCAAGAGAAGGCCAACCAACGTCTCCCACGATTGCAGGTAATGATGGTTTTCCTTGCATGTCGCAGGGACTCGTCAAATCGTGCAGTTGCTGAGGCAGCATGGGGAAGCGAAGACGCCCACGTCCAATCAACCGCCACGCGTCAACTGAGGCCGTAGGCTTTTGGGGCCCGCGGCGCTCCGAACATGACCCTTGGCTTTGCCGCGAAGCCAAGCCCGAGCGCACCTTGGGCCCAAGGGCTACTGTCGGCGTTCTGGGAACGGGGGTCCCCCAGACTTGCCTGCCTGCGGCCCACAGCGTGGCTGAGCAGCAGGCTGTACGGCCCATCTTCATCAACAAGGCATCCAAGACCTTCGCGAGGAGCCGAGCCTTGCGAGGCGGACGACGCAAGGCCTCCTCTGGAGTGTCCTAGCCAGGAAGGCTCGCGAGGAGCGGAGATATCAAGGCAAGGCAAACCTCACGAGGTCTCGTGACGTGAGCCATGACGAACGGTGCCAGGCGGGCGCCGGTGCATGCAACGTCCTTGATTCCTCTTTGGTGCTAAGGAGGCAAGCGCAGACAAGAGTACCGAGGCATCAGGCAAAGGTTGCCATATTGGTGCAACAAGACCAAGACCAGGAGGATGGCAAGGTGGAGGTCATCATGGAGCCCAAGACGGCGTCACCCTAGGGCTTTTCGCAGGCGAAGACCGCTTTTGTCAGGATAGCTTGTACTAGCTGTCCCTCTTCAAATTTGCCCGCCGTTGTTGGCTCCCTTCCCGCTCAACATTTGGGAAGAGGACCAGGGCCTATATAAGTAGAGCTAGCCACCACAGTAGGGGAAAGGAGACCTTAGCTTGAGCCAAGGCAATCTGAACTTAGCTTGATCCAACCCGATCGAGATCCTAGCCACAAGAATACCTCAACCTCAGGAGGCTGTTCTTCCCTTGTACTGTTCATCATCAGCTCCAGAGGCAATCCACCACCACCACACTGGAGTAGGGTATTACACCACAACGGTGTCCCGAACCAGTATAAACCCCGTATCTCTTTCTGTGTCGTGAGTTCGTCGATTTCGTCCGCAAGATCTTAGCGAGCTAGAGCATAGATCTGTAGGAGGGAAAGACTTCGCGCGCACCCCAGTGTTCGAACCTTAAGGGTCTGCCAGAACCCCACATCCGACAAATACCATCATTTAAAGTGGATTTGGAAGAGTGTCAACTTTAGGAATTAGTGATCCCACTATTTTGGAGGGTGTTGAATCGTAGAGTGATATTTATGAAAGTGGATTTGGAAGAGTGTCAACTTTAGCTAGTAATGATTCTACTATTTCGGAAGAGGTTCCAATTGAGTATGAGAACAAAGTTGCTATCCATGATGCTACTGAAAATTATTATGAGGGAGGAATACATGCTTGTCGGAGTTGCAATAATATCAAGTTTCCTCTCTAAGTGCTTAAAGTTTTGAAGTTATACTTGTTTTGCCTTCCTATGCTAGTTGATTGTTGTTCTTATAAATTGTGTGCTCGCATAATCTCTAGGCATAGGAAGTGGGTTATATTTAAATGTGCTAGTCATATTCTTCAATATGCTCTCCTTGTGCTTCAATTCCTATCTTTTATGTGAGCATCATTGAACTCATCATGCCTAGCTTAAAGGCATTAAAGTAAAGCGCTTGTTGGGAGACAACCCAATATTTACCCTTACTGTTTTTGCATGTTTTCATGATTAATCTACTGTATTAATCATGTTTTATAGATTTTGTTTCAATAAAGTGCCAAGTAAGACCTTTGGGAAGACTTGGGAGAAAGTTAATGTGATCTTGTTGTAAAAAACAGAAACTTTGCGCTCACGAGATTAGCTGTAATTTTTTACAGAAGAGTGATTTTGAGTTGATTTGTTTTGCAGAAGATTAATAGATAAATTCCTCACGTCCACCAATTTATTTTATAATTTTTGGAGTAGCATAAGTATGGTTTATGTTTAGATCATTACAGACTGTTCTGTTTCTGACAGATTCTGTTTTCATTGTATAGTTTGCTTGTTTTCTAGTTTCTGTGACTTATATTTCTCAATATAAATTGTAGAAATGATGTGGTACAGTGGACATTGTGTGAGAACAATTATGAACCTTGTCTTTGACAGTACCAAAGTGAATGGTTTACTCTTTATCATACTAACCTATCTCACGAAGTTTCGTTAAGTTTAGTGTGATTGAAGTTTTCAAGCTTTGGGTGAGATATCGATATGAGGAGAATAAGGAGTGGAAAGACTCTAAGCTTGGGGATGCCCAAGGCACTCCAAGGTAATACTCAAGGAAGACTCAAGCGCCTAAGCTTGGGGATGCCCTGGAAGGCATCCGCTCTTTCGTCTTCAGAACTATCGGTATACCTTACTCGGAACTATACTTTTATTCGTCACATGATATGTGTTTTGCTTGGAGCATATTTTCAATTTTACTTGCTATTTGAATAAAATCATTGGATCTGAAATATTGAGTGAAAAAGAATCCTCCCGTGGCTAGTTAATTATTTGACTAATCAGTGTTCTTCACTCATATCTTTTGGAGTAGTTTGTCATTTACTCATGTGCTTCACGTATATTCTATGAGTAAATGGTTGAATAAATTGATTGTCATAAATATGAATTTATATATGTTTCATATGCTTATAACATGGGAAGTAATGACTTCACACATAATAAGTATAGGTAGTAAACTTATTGTAAGTTAGCAAACGTAGAATTGGTCACTTGAACAATGCATTAAAGAATATTGAAGGAAGAGGGATTTCACATATAAATATACTATCTTGGACATATTTTGTAATTGTGAGCACTCATTAAAATATGACATGCTAAAAGGTTGATGTTGGACAAGGAAGACAACGTAATGGGTTATGTTTTCTTATATTTGAAATAAAATATATTGTCATGGATCGCCCAACACGTTGAGCTTGCCTTTCCCCCTCATGCTAGCCAAATTCTTTGCACTAAGTAGAGATACTACTTGTGCTTCCAAATACCCTTAAATCCGGTTTTGCCATGAGAGTCCACCATACCTACCTATGGATTGAGTAAGATCCTTCAAGGAAGTTGTCATCGTGCAAGCAATAAATATTGCTCTCTAAATATGTATGATTGATTAGTGTAGAGGAAATAAGCTTTATACGATCTTTTGATGTGGAAGAAATAAAAGCGACGGACTGCATAATAAAGGTCCATATCACAAGTGACAATATAAAGTGACGTTCTTTCGCATTAAGATTTTGTGCATCCAACCCTGAAAGTGCATGGCAACCTCTGCTTCCCTCTACGAAGGGCCTATCGCTTACTTTTATCTCTTACCCTTATGCAAGAGTCAGGGTGATCTTCACCTTTCCTTTTTCCATTTTATCCTTTGGCAAGCACATTGTGTTGGAAATATCCTGATATATATATCCAATTGGATGTAAGGCATCATGAACTGTTATTGTTGACATTACCCTTAAGGTAAAAGGTTGGGAGGCGAATCTATAAGCCCCTATCTTTCTCTGTGTCCGATTAAAACTTTGAACCCATAAATATCGCGTGAGTATTAGCAATTGTGAAAGACTAAATGATAGTTGAGTATGTGAAGTTTGCTGAATCAAAGCTCTGACATAGACCCTTCCTGAAAATAAGATGAATTGTAATTGTTTCATGACTAATAACACGGTTTGTTAGTTTTCAAGAAAGTTTATGATCTATACTTTAACATGTGGATAGTTTGTTACTTGATCATGAAAAGTTTTATGAAGATGAGCTACTGTTATGATATATAATGATGCTAGAAAAAGTGATTGGAACTAGCATTGATGAAACTTATGCACTTGCTAGCATTCACACTTCATAAATTATATCTTTTATCATTTACCTACTCGAGGACGAGCAGGAATTAAGCTTGGGGATGCTGATACGTCTCCAACGTATCTATAATTTATGAAGTATACATGCTATTATATTATCAACCTTGGATATTTTATATGCATTTATTGGCTATTTTATATGATTTTTGGGACTAACCTATTAACCTAGTGCCCAGTGCCAATTTCTGTTTTTTTTTCTTGTTTTTGAGTTTTACAGAAAAGGAATATCAAACGGAGTCCAATTTACGTGCCAATTTTTGACGATTTTTTATGGACCAAAAGAAGACCCCGGAGTAAAAGAGTTGGGCCAGGAGAGTCCCCGGGCACCCACGAGGGTGGGGGCGCGCCCACCCCCCCAGGCGCGTGGGCCTGCCTCGTGGATGCCTCAGGCACGTCCTTGACGTGACACCGACGCCAAAAATTCCTATAAATACAGGAACCTCGAAAAATTAACCTAGATCAGAAGTTCCGCCGCCGCAAGCCTCTGTAGCCATGAGAAATCAATCTAGGCCCTTTCCGGCACCCTGCCGGAGGGGGCCATCATCACCGGTGGCCATGGAGGAGTTTCCCGGAGAGGCCATCATCGCCATGAAGGCCAAGGACTAGAGGGAGAACCTTTCCCCATCTAGGGGGAGGCCATGGAGGAGGAAGCACAAGGGGGAGAACATCTCCTCCTCTCTCTTGGTAGCACCATCATCATCACCGCCGCGGTGATCGTCTTCATCAACATCACCATCATCATCACCATCCTCATCTCTTTTATGCGGTCCACTCTCCCGCACCCCATTGTAATCCCTACTTGAACATGGTGCTTTATGCCACATATTATGATCCAATGATATGTTGCAATCCTATGATGTTTTGAGTAGATATCCTTTGTCTTTGGGTTGATTGATGATCTAGATTGGTACGAGTTGTATGTTTTATTTTTGTGCTGTCCTATAGTGCCCTCCGTGTCGCGCAAGCATGAGGGATTCCTGCTGTAGAGTGTTGCAATACGTTCATGATTCGCTTATAGTGGGTTGGTGAGTGACTGAAACACAAACCCGAGTAAGGGGGTTGTTGCGTATGGGAATAAAGAGTACTTGATGCTTTAATGCTATGGTTGGGTTTTACCTTAATGATCTTTAGTAGTTGCGGATGCTTGCTAGAGTTCCAATCATAAGTGCATATGATCCAAGTAGAGAAGGTATGTTAGCTTATGCCTCTCCCTCATATGAAATTGCAATGACGACTATCGGTCTTGTTAACAATTGCCTAGGACAATTTCGCACATCGATCCACCATTATTCCACACTCGCTATTTATAATATTTAGTAATATATTCTAACTTTATGATAATAGCACCTACTCTTATATTTGATCTCTCGATACCTTGCAAAGTTATCCTCTTCATACCCACAACGTAGTTTTATTTCTCGTTTCTAGTTGGAAGCAAACGTTCGGTGCACGTAGAGTCGTATCAGTGGCAGATAGGGCTTGAGAGAATATTGATCTTACATTTAGCTCCTCGTGGGTTCGACACTCCATACTTATCACTTGCACATTTAGAAATTGCTACGATGATTCCCTGCACTTGGGGATTATCAGTCCATAACCGGGGACACGGCTAACCATGATTAGTTTGTACACTCTGTAGAGATTTGTGCACTTTTCCCCACAAGACTTGATCTCTTCTGTTGGATTTCTTGCACTACCTGGTCTTTGAGAAACGGATGACCGAGACATAGTCTTTCAGAAGCATTAACTCTAACCCTGGGTAGACAATACCAACCTACATCCCCTACATCTGCTAGCCTACCACTGGAAGAGGTCATGCAACATACTCAACTATGCTAGAGCCCATAATAGCTTGTGGCTACACACAGAAGTTTCTAGCATGAATAATCTTATGATCCCTTTGAGCCTGGGTGGCGAGCCATAGGATGATCACACGGGTCCTCCGGGATATCCTAGGACAACACTGGATTCTCCAGGTGCCCGCAACCAATCCACCCAGATGTGTATTTAAGTAGCCAACTTAAGTCAACCATTATTAAAAATCTCACATATGTCATGGATACACTCAAACCCAATCCACATCTACGAGCATAGCATGACAATATAAGCATAGCGTAGAAGTAACTCCCAAGCGTTTGATAATAAGAGGACAATAGGTTCTACCTCGTCATCTACTTCCCAATACCCACAAGTTAATCACATCCTAATCATGCAATGTTTGAGGATTGTAACTAATGCAAAAAACCTGAGTATGAAAAGAGTATGATCAATGTGTTACTTGCCTTGCTGACGATCTGCAAAACCTAGAGACTCGTAGTAGCATGCTTCGCACTCCGGGAATTCTATCGCAAACAAACAATGGCATACATAAGCACTCAAGCGAGGATGCACGGGTAAAACTCAAATAACATGATCGAATATGAAAATCCAACTGAAGAGATTCGATCTGCAAAAAGAATCAATCGAATCGGAGCTACGAAACTGAAATTGCGGTCAAAAGAACTTTGAATTCAAATCTGCTTGAAACCAAATTTTAAATTGTCAAAACCATGTTCAATTTGATTAAATAGAAAGAGGGGCTCCAGACAAAGATTTTGGCGTTGGTTTCACTGGATTTGGACAAATGGTTGAAAAGTTACAAGGGTTTGAAGATCAGGGGCCAATCTGCAATAAAAGTAATTGTGGATAGGTCCCTGACCGAAAATAAAATAAAAAGAAAAGACTAAAGAACGAATGTTCGCTGTCTGAACCTAACTGGTGAACAACTTCATTTACAAGAACGAACGAGCGTCCGCTAAATAACTAAACCGAATAAAAACCGAAAAGACAGATCTAGGGTTTTTAAAAGAAAACCGATCGGTTTTTACCTAACCGAAAAAACAACGGCAGCGGGGCGGTGGTGGACGACGCGTGCGGCGGCGGTGGCGGGCGGTGGCGCGGCAGTGGGCGACACGTGCGGCGGGCGGCGGCGCGAGCGGCGGTGGCACGAGCGGCGGCGGCGGCGCTAGGGTTCGGGGGCGCGGGCGGGCTGGCGGCTCGGGTGGGCCTCGGCGGCCTACAAGGCCTGAGCGCGGACAGAGTCCGGCTCGGGCACGGCCCAAGGTCGGTTCGTTTTATTTTTAAATAAGGTTCCGCCGAGAAAAATCCTAAATAAATAAATATAAAAATCTGAAAATGCCAAAAACAATTTTCACCGTCTAAATAAGATATTTAGAACAAAGTGAACATTTTCTTGGCTTAAAAATGCAATTTTGAAAAATGCATATTTTTCTAATGCAAACAAAATAGCGATAAAATCCGGATAAAATTATTTATTTGATTTTGACATTTTTCCTGCAATATTTCATTTGTTTTGGAGAAGTCATCTTATCTCCTCTCATATATTTTTTATATGAAATATTATTTTGGAGAGAAAAATAATTAAAACCAAAGTGATCCCCATTTCAATATTTGAGAAAATTTCAAATATGAAAATAATAAAAATCCCCAACTCTCTCTGTGGGTCCTTGAGTTGCTTAGGATTTTTAGGATCACTACCAAAATACAAATAAAATATGATATGCATATGATGACCTATGTATAACATTCCAAATTGAAAATTTGGGATGTTAAAGTTTGCTATAAAAGGCCTCCCACTGCAAACGTTACAGTGAATTTTCTAAATGATGCATTGTGCATCGAACTATCGAACCTTCATAGAGAACATGCGAGTGGGCCGGCCTATTTTCAGCGCTAAGCAGAGGTTGTTTTGGTTCCGTGTTTGGGAATCTTCCAAAAGGTTTTTGTTGGTTTTTGGACCTTCTAGAAGGTTTTATGTACCTGTTTTTCTTTCATTTTCATTTTTACTTTTTGTTTACCTTTTCCTTTTTGGTTTTTATATTTTTCTTCTCTTTTCCGTTTATTTTTTAAAAATATGAATTTAAAACAGATTTTAAAATTTTGTTTGGATTTTTAAATTTTTTTAAAAAACTGAATTTTGTTCACTTGATTAAAAAATTGTTTGTATTTCCAAAAGGAACTAAAAATCAAATTATGTTTGCTTTTTGAAATGATTGAAATTTATTCGTGATTTAAAAAAATGGTTGTGAATTTTATTTAAAAAATCTTGATATTTTGTTCATTTTTCCAAAAAAGATAAAAAATTCGTTGTTTTAAAAAAAGTTCCTTTTCAAGAAAATAGTTACGATTTGCAAAAAATAATATATTTTCTAAATATGTTCCTGTTTAAAATAGTGTTCAAAATTTGAAAAAATAATCACATTTCCAAAAAATACTTGGTGTTTCCCTAATGAATAATCTAACTTTTTTGTTTTTTTTCATATTTTTTAAAAACGTAAAAATAATAGGTGCTACGGTAGCCGAGCTGCTACTGCACAAATTGGCAACCCTAGTCGGGGCGCGCCCTATGCGAACTAAATGGCCAGATAGGCCCTTTGCTAAGCTTCTAAGCCCAATCAGCATTACCTTGTGTAAACAAGTAGGAAAGGGTAAAAAATCATGTAGGACCTCGTTTTTTAATAGCTAACAACACAAAATTTCCATGATGTACATAATTAAAATGTCAACCCCTAAAAAATGGCAAACAAAATTTCCATGCTATGAAATAAGAAAAATTACCATGCTCTGAACAGTTCTAAGATAAGAAGAATTGCTGTTCTCTCAAATGTTTGGCCATTTTCAAGATTCAAGTACTAAAAAGCCGTCTTAAAAACACAAATAAAATTTGACATGCTGTAACATAGAAATGGCGCATGTTAAAGTGAATGTAGTTGCATGGGACAACTGAAAGAAAAAAAAGGGTTTTTATCATTTTGCCACTAGTTATGTCCCACTACTCAGTTTTGCCATTAGAAATTATAACTGCTCAAAAATGCCATCGTTCCGTGAGATGCTTGCTCAAAAATGCCATTAGATATAAAAAAATGCCATCGGTACATTAGATGTTTGCTGAAAAATGACATTAGACATTGTTATTAATTGGTCAAACCCGTTGACCGTGTTATATGACAAAAATACCCCTAGACTCGCATGTCAGTTCTCTCTATATCACAATGATAATTGTGGGACCCACTTGTCAGGAGTAAGAAAGCGAATAATCTTAAGAGGAAAATAAGAACACCGTTGGGATCAAGTGGGACCCGCACTTTATTCTTGTGAGATAGAGAGAGCTGACATGTTGGTCCATAGGTATTTTGGTCATTATAACATGGAAAACGAGATTTGAGCTGACAGTAATGGTGTCTAGTGTAAGGATGTCAATTTTATCCATGGATATCCGACCCGAATGAATAGGGTTTGGATATGCTTTTGTGCCCTTGGGCGGGGCCCAAACCCGACCCGATTGCTCGTGGATAGTGCATGGATATAATCTTGTACCCATGGGTATACCCAAACCCGACCCGATAGTATGACTTAATGGGAAAAAATCCGTTATCCCTACCCCATAGTCACATATCCCACTGCAATTTTACACTTTATTATCTAAAACATGCAAATAAACTGCACAATCCCCGCCACAACTTTTATTAGCTGACATTCAATCCCCATCGTAACATACTCCAGCGCCCCTTCCCTTATTATTATCTCCATGCTAAATGACTCGTCATTTTCATCTTGTAGAAAATACTAAATTATATTAGGTTGTTAGTGGATGTCGATTTACCATAAGTTGATGTTTACCATAAGTGAAGTCTAGCCCGCGACAAGGTGAAGAATGGAAGAGCTTATGTTAACATTGTGTTATGTCTTATTTATATGTCTCGAGATGACCCAATGGATATCCAGTGGGTTTGGATATCCATCGGGTTTGGACATGGACACAATTTTTCACCTGTGGATTTTTTCATGGGCGGGCAAAGAATGTCTTCATGGATATGGATATGGATTTGATATTGTTCAACCCCATCCAAACCCAACCAATTGCCATCCTTAGTCTAGTGGCATTTTTAGCATGCGTCTAACGAAGCGATGGCATTTTTTAGCACTAGGAATTCCCAGTGGCAAAATCGAGTAGTGTGACATAACATGTGGCATAAATGCTAAAAACCCAAAAAAACATTGTTATTTAGGAATATGACAAAATATGAAAATGTATCTAATGATCACATGGTAGTTTTGCAAAAAAATTGTGTTTTGTGAAATCCTCGCAAGTTTTCGAAAATTGTAATAGATGCATGGCAAACTAAGGCGGGGTTGTTTCTCAAAAGCATGGCAAATTTAAGAAAAGTTTCCACGGTCTACAAAATAAAAATGCCATGTTCTAAAAAATTAAATTGCCATGTTACCTACAATAAAATTATTGGTGTGACCATAAAAATATTACATGATAGACATGCTAGATGGCATTCAACATCAAAAAATTTATTTTTATCATTTACCTACTCGAGGACGAGCATGAATTAAGCTTGGGGATGTTGATACATCTCCAACTTAGCTATAATTTGTTTATTGTTTCGTGGTGTTATTTTATTAACCTTAGATACTTTATATGCAATTTTATATCTTTTTTGGTAATTAACCTGTTAACTCACTGCCCAGTGCGAGTTGCTATTTTTTGTTTGCTTTTTATTTTACAGAAAATTTGTACCAAACAGGGTCCAAACACGACGAAACTTTTTGACGATTTTTTTCTGGACATAAGAGAACCTAGAAACTTCGGGGAGGGACCAGAAGATCTAGAAGGAGACGACAAGGCAACTGGGTGCGCCCTGATGCCTTGTGATTCCCTCGTGGCTCCGTCTGACCTAATTCCAGCGCTATAAATTCCTAAATATTATAAAAATAGAGCACGAACCGAAACAATGTTTCCGCCGCCGCAAGTCTCTGTTCTTCCGCGGTCCCATCTGGAGGCCTATTCCGGTACTCTATCGGAGGAGGAATCGACCATAGAGGACTTCTACATCACACTACTAGGAAATACATTATAGGTAGATGCTTAGCAGTAGTGTAGGGTAAGTGCCCCCATGCTGTAGTTAAGTAGCAGTAGCGCGGGCCAAGGACCAATGCTACAGGTACATTTTAGTATCAGAGCGGGTTGACACAACACTCACTACTGCTAAGTGGGCCATATCAGATAACAATAGTAGCAGCATTGGGTATACTACCTGCGCTGCAACTAACCATGTAGCAGTAGCGTGGGTCGTGTACCCGTCCTATGGGCACTTACCAGTAGCGCTTGCCATCTACCCGCGCTGCAGGTAGTAAGGTAGCAGTAGCGTGGGCCCTTTACCCTGCGCTACTGCTAAACCAACTTATCATCTTCCGCGCGCGTCGGCCCTCACTCTTGCTCTCCACTCTCTCTCGCCGTCGGCCCTCCCAGTACACCCCGGAGGCATTCATATAGAGTCATATATTGTTCTAAGTATCGAGTTGTAATTCTGTAGTTGTAAGTAAATAAAAGTGTGATGATATTCATTATTAGAGCATTGTCCCATGTGAGGAAAGGATGATGGAGACTATGATTTCCCCACAAGTTGGTATGAGACTCCGGACAAAAAAAAAGAGGCCAAAAAAAATGAGAGAAGACCCAAAAAAATAATGAGAGAAAAGAGAGAAGGGGCAATGTTACTATCCTTTTACCACATTTGTGCTTCAAACTAGCACCATGATCTTCATGATAGAGAGTCTCCTATATTGTGACTTTCATATACTAGTGGAAAATTTTCATTATAGAACTTGGCTTGTATATTCCAATGATGGGCTTCCTCAAATTTCCCTAGGTCTTCGTGAGCAAGCGAGTTGGATGCACACCCACTTAGTTTATTTTTGAGCTTTGATAAACTTATAGCTCTAGAGCATCCATTGCAAGGCAATCCCTATTCACTCACATTGATATATATTGATGGGCATCTCCATAGCCTGTTGGTACGTGAGGGAGTCCTGGATTAGGGGGTATCCGGACAGCCGAACTATATCCTTTGGCCGGACTGTTGGACTATGAAGATACCAGATTGAAGACTTCGTCCCGTGTCCGGATGGGACTCTCCTTGGCGTGGAAGGCGAGCTAGGCAATACAGATATGTAGATCTCCTTCTTTGTAACCGACTTTGTGTAAGCCTAGCCCCCTCCAGTGTCTATATAAACCAGAGGGTTTAGTCCGTAGGACCAAGAACAACAATCATACCATAGGCTAGCTTCTAGGGTTTAGCCTCTTCGATCTCGTGGTAGATCAACTCTTGTAATACCCATATCATAAATATCAATCAAGCAGGAGTAGGGTTTTACCTCCATCGAGAGGGCCCGAACCTGGGTAAAAATATTGTGTCCCATGTCTCCTGTTACCATTCGCCTAGACGCATAGTTCGGGACCCCCTACCCGAGATCCGCCGGTTTTGACACTGACATTGGTGCTTTCATTGAGAGTTCCACTATGCCGTCACCCTGAGGAAGGATGTATCGTCTCGTCTTTAAAGACAACATTACCGCCAGGGGAGCCTTGGCTGTCGGTCAGATTCTCTGGCTAGGCGGTTTCATCATGACCGCCTGTTCGGCTGCTGCACCGATGATGACTTCTCGGGTCATCGAAAACCGCCTCCACGTCGGCTCGGAATTTGCCGAGCAGATGGATCCGATGGAGCTCTCTTCCCTAAGCGAGCTCTTGGATCGCATCGCCGCCATGGGAGTCGCTATGGACTATGATCGGATTGGGCTTAAACCCGATCAGAGGGAGGTCGACTCTCCACCGGTCACCCATCATATTGCGGTGGTGGAGGAACAATGTCGCGATTCCTCATCTATCTTGAGGACAAACTATGTTGGGATTCCTGAGCTCTCCGAGCCAGATACCCGTTCACGGGAGGACATCACCCAAGCCCTGAACCTAGAATCCGGCAGCGGGCCAGACTCATTGGGCAACATCCCGGAACCCGAACTTCCAAGATCGGAAACTCCTCGGCCCCTGGGTCTCAGACCGGGTAAGGGTTCAGACTCGAATACACCAACACACCCAAACATAAACGATCTTTCCAACATCAGGCAAGAGCCCCAGGGAACAGTACATCATTATTGGGCCAGATTCCTCCTTGTGATGAACAAGGTTAAGGAATGTCGCGAGGAAGATGCAGTCTCATTTTTCTGCAATAATTGCACGAACAAGGGAATCCTTAATGCCATAAGTCGCCGTGACATATCACGCTTCACTGACTTGGCGTCCATAGTACGAAAATACTGTGCGATGGAAAGCGCCTGGAAAACCGAAACGAAATTTTGGGATAATACGGCTCCGAATATACACCCAGTCCGAAGTAAAAGGGTGCACTATCATAAGACACCCGAGTTAATTACAAAGAAGCAAAAACACTATACAGGGCACGAAACCGTATTGGAGGGATGGCTCAACGGACCCTGCAAAATTCATAGTACAGTGGATACCATACCAACACACGGCCTTAGAGCATGTTGGGTACTCCGGCAGGTGGCCAAAAGTGGCGAGGATCTTCTCATCCCGGATGCCACAGAGCACCATCCCGGGGATAACAATACGGTATTAACAGTCTTTGGGACCTTCGCATCAAATAATAGGCGCAAGCGAACCCTCCGCAGCCTTGCCGAAATCTGCCATGTGGCAACAATAAATCCATGGAGTGACACGGCTATTACCTACAATGCCAGTGACGAACCTAAATTCCGAACAGCCCGGGCACCAGCTGCACTGGTCCTCAGTCCAATTGTGGATGGCTTTCGACTCACCAAAGTACTCATGGACGACGGCAGTGGATTAAACCTCATCTATGAGGAAACTCTTCAAAAAATGGAAATATACTGGAACCGCATTGAGCAAAGAAGCACAACCTTGAGAGGAATCATCCCCAGTCAGGAAGCACACTGTGCTGGAAAAATCACACTAGATGTGGTATTCGGCACGCCGGAGAACTATAGGTCCGAAGAAATTACATTCCAAGTGGCCCCATTCAGTAGCGGATACCACGCCCTTTTAGGGCGGGAGGCGTTCACGATCTTCCAAGCTATACCCCATTACGGGTACATGAAGCTCAAAATGCCCAGACCCAACGAAATCATCACTCTCGCTAGTGATCCGGACACAGCACTCCGCGCCGAAAACAAAATAGCTACATTGGCCCTCGAGGCATTATCCGAAGCCCTTACGATCGAGGAATTAACTGCGCTACGCTCCACAGTGGACAGGGACGACGTGATACTTGACAAGAGATCTAAGTCCACCTCTTTTAAACCAGCGGATGAAATAGTCAAATTCCAAGTCCACCCAACGGACGCTACAAAAACAGCCTCCATCGGGGCACAGTTAAACCCCGCCGTGGACGCCGCACTACGAGAGTTCCTGCACGAGAATTGGGACATATTCGCCTGGCATCCCTCAGATATGCCAAGAATCCCATGCAGGCTGGCCGAACACAGCCTTAATATCCTAACAGGATTCAAGCCGGTCAAGCAGACTCTTCGGTGTTTCTCCGAACCCAAGAGGGACAAGCTATGGGAGAGGAACTAGCCAAGTTATTGGAGGCCGGATTCATTAGAGAAATAAAACACTCGGACTGGCTAGCAAACCTGGTGATGGTACCAAACAAGGACAAATCCTGGCGCCTATGTGTCGATTTCAAGGACCTCAACAAGGCCTGCCCAAAGGATCCCTTCCCTTCCCCCGCATCGATCAAATTATCGATGCTACCGCAGGACACGATTCATTGTGTTTCCTCGACGCATACTCCGGCTACCACCAAATCAAGATGGCGGAGTCCGACCAAGCAGCAACGGCATTCATCACACCATACGGCCCCTTATGTTTCAGCACAATGCCTTTTGGGCTAAAAAACGCCGGCGCGACATATCAGCGCATGATTCAGACATTTCTGAAAAAACAGATCGGCAAAACAGTGGAGGCATACGTAGATGATGTGGTCGTTAAAACCAAACACGTCGACTCTCTAATAGATGACTTGAGGCTCACGTTCGACAACCTCCGAACATACGACATCAAGCTCAATCCGTAAAAATGCATTTTCGGCGTATCGGCCGGAAAGCTACTAGGCTTCATTGTCTCTAGTAGAGTAATTGAGGCAAATGCAGCCAAAATCCGAGCTATGTCACAGTTGGCTATCCCAACGGACCTCAAACAAATCCAGAAATTAACCGGATGCGTGGAGGCTCTAAGCCGCTTTATCTCCCGCTTAGGAGAAAAGGCATTACCTCTTTATCGCCTCCTTCGGCGCACCGAACACTTCGAGTGGACGGATGCCGCCACAACCGGATTGGAAGAAATAAAAGCCATACTGGCAACCAACCCAATCCTGGCCGCGCCAAACATCGTCAAACCAATGCTGTTGTACATCGCGGCAACTCATCAGGTTGTAAGCGCAGTGCTCGTCGTCGAACAAGAAACGGATGGACACAAATTCCCCCTTCAAAAGCCGGTATATTATGTATCCACTGTCGTCACTCCATGCAAATCACGGTACCCACATTATCAGAAGATAGCCGACGCGGTATTCATGGCATCCCGGAAGCTGCGACACTACTTTCAAGAGTGTTCAATTACAGTAGCCTCGGAAGTGCCACTTAACGATATTATAAACAACCGCGACGCCACGGGCCGGATTGCCAAATGGGCCATTGAGCTCCTCCCGTTCGACATAAGATACAAATCCCGGCGAGCCATTAAGTTGCAAGTATTGGCCGACTTTGTCGCCGAATGGACGAAAGCCGATCTCTCTAAAGAGTACGGCGCATACTCCAATTGGATCATGCACTTTGACGGCTCCAAAATGCTGGCTGGTCTGGGGGCTGGCGTCGTCCTGACATCCCCAACCGGAGATACAGTTCAATACGTACTCCAGATAATGTATACAAACTCCAACAACGCAGCCGAATACGAGGCCCTGTTACATGGTGTTCGGATGGCAGCTTCCATGGGCATTCAACGCCTGGAGGTGCATGGGGATTCGAACCTCGCAATATCCCAAATAAATGGAGGCTTCGATGCTAAGGATCCGAAAATGGTGGCCTAGCGCAACGCCATACTCAAGATGTCAGCTCGGTTCGAGGGGCTCGAATTCCACCATGTGGCTCGGGAAAACAATCAGGCGACGGATATCCTCGCCCGCATCAGCGCAAAACGCGATGCGGTCCCACCCAACATCTTCTTGGAGAAGCTGTTTAAGCCATCCGTGGTATGGGAAGGGGACGCCGGTAACAATAATCCGGACTCAGCCACAATGCCCGATACCGAAAACTCTAACATAATCGGAGGCCCTGCCACCAAAATAACACCTTCAGCCCACGTAATAATGGCCATCATCACCCCGTGGACAGAACCATTCATAGCCTATCTAACTAGGCAGGAACTTCCCAAGGACCAAAATGAGGCACGCTGCATAGTGCGGCGATCTAAATCCTACAGGGTCCATGAGGGAGAGCTTTACAAGAAAAGCACTACCGGAGTCCTTCAAAGGTGCATCTCCGAAGAGGAAGGGCGGAAGCTTCTGGCGGAAATTCATGCCGGACTCGGCGGCCATCACGCCACAGCCGGGGCCCTTGTAAGCAAGGCCTTCCATACAGGTTTTTATTGGCCGACGGCCCGGGCAGATGCATAGGACTTGGTCCAATGCTGCGTCGGTTGCCAGCTTTTTGCAAACCAAAGCCATATGCCACCTACCGCCCTCCAAACAATTCCCATTACCTGGCCCTTCGCGGTCTGGGGGCTTGACATGGTTGGACCCCTTAAAGGGGGAACCCATAAGAAAAAATACTTACTGGTCATGGTGGATAAATTCACCAAATGGATAGAAGCCAAACATGTTAAAAAGGCCGAATCCGGACCAGTGATAGACTTCATATCCGGGGTTGTACACCGTTATGGCGTCCCCCACAGCATCATCACTGAACAGCACAAACTTCACTGCCGACGAAGTAAAACTATGGTGCAGCAATATGGGCATCAAGCTCGATTACGCTTCTGTCTATCATCCACAAACTAACGGTCAAGTCGAGCGAGCAAATGGTCTTATCATGAGCGGCATCAAACCCAGATTAGTGCAGTCCTTAAAGGAATCTAACACGCACTGGGTAGAGGAGCTTGACTCCGTACTCTGGGGGCTGCGGACCATGCCGAATTGCACTACCGGATACACACCGTTCTTTATGGTGTACGGCGCAGAGGCGGTTCTGCCCTGCGACATGATTCATGACTCACCTCGAGTGCGCATGTATGAAGAAAGAGAGGCCAAGCTCGATCGGCAGGGCAGTTTGGACGCCCTCGAGGAGGAGCGTGACGTGGCAAAAGCCCGTTCCATATTTTATCAGCAACAGGCTCGAAGGTATCAAAGCAGAGAAGTACGGGCCAAAACTTATAACGTTGGCGAACTAGTTCTACGCCTGCGGGAGAAGAAAAAGAACAAGCTTAAGCCCAAATGGGAAGGTCCCTTCATTATCGACCAAGTTCTGACCGGTGGAGCGTACCGTCTACGGGATGCATTGGACAATCGACTCGAGCCAAATCCATGGAACACAGCCAGACTCCGAAGATTCTATGCCTAGTGCCGGACTCCGTGTTCGTCTCCTTACCTCCGTCAAATTTTTATACATTCGTTATCTGTCTTTTCCTTCTTTCTTTCTTCCCTTTTTTTCTTTCAAGGCCTCAATAGGCTAAAATGTGTTTTGACTACACAATCTTGATGCGCCAGCCGCGCTCATTATACCTGGGGGCTTCTTGCACAGAAGCTTAATCATTTTATGGGCTTCATGCCCCGCACATGTGTTATTCTTCCGCATGTACCTTTTTTCGCCATTATATGCATCGATATGACTTAAGTTTTGGCCAAGCTGGGTTGCCTGGCTCTTGTATTTATGCCCTACGTTCCCGTTAATTCGGCTAGGGCATAAGGGGAGCACCTCTGCAATTGTTACTGCCGGGTCAGCCGGATGTGTACCTCAGACTGGGTGAAGCCGAAAGCTAGCGTTCTTAAGGGAATATTCGATCGGTGAATAAAAGATGAATTTTTATATTTTTCCCACTTGCCCCCAGATGTTTTTTTCCTGCGTCTCGTCTCGCAGTTCGGACATGCACATTAGGGCACGCGTACCCAGGGAAAGGAACCCTTAACGGAACTATTCTCCCTGGAAGATGTTTCTTACTACCCATGTAATATAACATAACTAGTTGGGTACTTGTCTGTTCAAGCACTTATGACCCCTACGCCTAGTTTCCACGCATAACCCAGTTTTTACATAACTGAGCGGGTATTCAGATACACTCCGGACTATCGGGTCTAGAGGTTGAAGCGAAAAGGTCCGCCATGACAAATGATTTACAATCCAGCTAGAGACACTCTACATGTCATTTAAATTACATAGTCACTTAGACTGAGTAAATTCTTCTTCTATACCATCCAACAGGCTGTCTAGCCTACAATCCTGTTGGGAATACTTTGCGGCTAACTCTACTTGGTGATACACCAAACTGACAAGGATTTCTTTCCCATCAGGCCCCACAGGTCCGACCTCGGCCATGTAGTTTGGGTCAGCCTTGGTATACCGCGTCTTCACCATGGCCCAGGCTTTCCTGGCACCTTGACGGCAGGCCGATATCTTCCATAATCGGAAGCGCCGCCGTGCTCCCTTGAGCTTCTCCGCAAGCTCTCGAATGCCTGCTGGCAGGGAGACGGATGGCCACAAGGCTTGGGCAATACCCTGCATCGCCTGCCGAACTTGTTCGTGCAGTTGTGAAAGCTCGGGTAGAAGATCACCCGTAGACCCGGGCATCTCCTCCATGGGATGACCCGTCAGCATACCTACAGACATAACTCTGTTAGCCGGCCTCTTCGCCGAACTCTTTCACAGGTTCGTTTAAGCACTTACTAAAAATGTCGCGTCGAAGCCGCTTATTCTCCTTCACGGAGTCCACAAGCTGGGCCCGAACATCTTTTAGTTCCACGCTCAGCTGGGTATTAGCGTCTCAGAGATTATTTTTCTCTTCAATGACGCGTGATAGCACGCTCTCGCCAGCATTTAGCTGTCGTTCAACATGTTTCGCATTCCCTGGCACAGCCTCCGGATTTACTCCGGAGTCATCTGCAAAAGCTATTGTTAGAATTGCAGGCACGCCGCACAAATATCTGGTACCTGCCGATTCGCAGCATAAACCCAGTAGTTACCAGCGGGGGTCTTCTTGGACTCCTCTTCTGCGGCAAGTGCGGCTTGAAGCTGGCCTTTGCACTCTTCCAGCTCCTGAGACAATTGGGTATTCTTTTTTGTCAAAACCTGCGCAAGTCATGATCCTTAAATCAGTTAGTCTAACTGCTTCAAGTCTTAGGGGCTATTGATATATATAATCATCAAATTTTCTTACCCGTATATCCTTCACATACTGGTCCGTGGCTCTGGCTAGACCATTTTGAGCAGCACGGGTGTACGCATCTCCTGAGTTGAACGCATTAAACGCCTCTTGGGAGAAACAAGCGTCACGGAGTACAGCTCGGCGACGCCTGTGATTCATGGCGCTCTCCACTTCGGAATTTGTAGCGGATATCTTATCCGCATCCTCTGTAGATGGAGCATCCGGCGTGTGCCTCGTGTTAGCTTCCGCCTCTGTGTCCGGCCCTGGAGCCCGACTGGTAGAAGCGTGATCGGCGACATCTTCGGATATGATCCGGCGAGCGTTCTTCCTTCTAGGAAACACGGGTGTTATTATGTTTTTAAAGACGACAACCGCGGAGTGAGGTGTTGGATCATACCTCTGCGCCGGCGTCTCCGTCCGGACTGCCTTCCTTTTTAGCCTGTCCGACTTTGGAGCCTCTTGTTGGCGAATCGCCGCGGGCTCGGCATGGCGTCCCGAGGGCCTTCCCTATAAAGCACCGTTTGTATACGGTAGGTGAAGTGCGTAAAAGAAAATCCTTTTCAAAGATTGGGACTCTGGTCTCATTTACCTGCGAGGCTGGGAGTAGCCCAGGGTAGTCGGCTGTAATGGCTACCATGGCGTCATCACAGCTTAACTGATAGAAAATCCTATCGATCAGCTCCACGAATATGTCCGGATCCTCCGTGAGGCCGGGGTCGAGGTCCCGTTCAGGGTCCTCTGGTTGTAGAGGTGGGCTATTGATCTCTCTTACAGCCTTACGCAGCTCCTGCGATGAAATTGCAAGGTAAAATATTTAACTGCAGAAATACGGAATAGGTGGGCATAAAAAGTGGCGGCCTACCCAGCTCGGAGGGTTGTACATGGAGAATCCATCCTATGGTTTGATGTGGAGGAACTCCTCTTCCTCTCCCTTGTACAGACCGAACAATATTTTTGCTAGGGCAACAATCGAGTCCGGCCCCTTGCGGCCGCAGCGGGTGGCATCATCTTCCCCGTTGAAATCCCACATAGGGTGGCCTCGATATTGAAGTGGCTGCACCCCCCGCATAATGCATATTGACATAACCTCGGTTATGGTCAGTCCTGATTGAGTCAATACCTTTATCAGGCCCATCAGGTAAAGAACGTCTCTATCATCTTCCTCCTGAGGGCTCCGTGGCCGCCAGCTCAGGCGCTTCTTCAAGGGAGCATTATCAAACTCGGGAAGGCCGATCTGAATAGGATCTGGAAGGGGGACGTCCTCCATATAAAACCACTCTGAAGGCCAGTCTTCGGACGTCTTCTTCGGGGTACCGGATAGGTATCCAGTCCCGGCAATGCGCCATACTTCGGCTCCGCCCACTTGATATATTGATCCTATCTGTGTACGGCGCACAAGGCAGAACAACTTCTTCCACAGCGTGAAATGAGCTTCGCAGCCCAGAAACAGTTCGCGAAGGGCTACGTAGCCAGCGATATGCAGTATGGAGGCAGGGGTGAGGTTGTGCAACTGGAGGCCGTAGAACTCCAGGAGCCCTCGGAGAAACGGATGGATTGGAAATCCGAGTCCCCTTAACAAATAAGGGACAAGGCATACCCGCTCTCCCTTAGAGGGGTTGGGAAAGCTCTCCGCTTGCTCCCCGCCATTATAGGTGGCGAGCCCGGCTCGAACCGGGACCATATACACTGGGGGGAGAAATCCCTGGGTCTGCAGCTTCACTAATTGGCTGTGCGGGACGGAACACTTCTCCCAATATCCGGGCTTAGGGCTGCAGGGCGAGAAGAGGAGCTGCACTGGCCGGCCATGTTGGGATGGATTTTTTCGGGCGCGCTCCGATGAATGCTCGCTGAGGGAGGATGGTGTGGTTTGGATCTGAGAATCCTCGTCTCTTTAATAGACAGTTCATTCACATAGCTAGGGTGGTAAATGTAAAAACACCCTGGCTCCTCGCATTCGTTTGACATGTGGAAGATGGCCAGTATTGGGCGTAGAAGCCGAGAGGCGCAACATGTACGAGAAGCCAAACACTATTTAACAGCTACTCAGAGTTTGGAGAAGAACTCGCCTTGCAATGCCGAAGACAATCTGCGCGCCGGACTCATCGTCATTGAAGCCTGGTTCGGGGGGCTACTGAGGGAGTCTTGGATTAGCGGGTATCCGGACAGCCAGACTATATCCTTTGGCCGGACTGTTGGACTATGAAGATACCAGATTGAAGACTTCGTCTCGTGTCCGGATGGGACTCTGCTTGGCATGGAAGGCAAGCTTGGCAATACGGATATGTAGATCTCCTTCCTTGTAATCGACTCTGTGTAACCCTAGCCCCCTCCGGTGTCTATATAAACCAAAGGGTTTAGTCTGTAGGACCAAGAATAACAACCATACCATAGGCTAGCTTCTAGGGTTTAGCCTCTTCGATCTCGTGGTAGATCAACTCTTGTAATACCCATATCATGAATATCAATCAAGCAGGAGTATGGTTTTACCTCCATCGAGAGGGCCGGAACCTAGGTAAAAACATCGTGTCCCCTGTCTCCTGTTACCATCCGCCTAGACGCACAGTTCGGGACCCCCTACCCGAGATCCGCCGGTTTTGACACCGACAGTACGCCTAGTTGACGTCAGACTATCTCCTTCTTTTTGTCTTCTCCACAATGATACGTCCATTTTGCATCATGTTTTCTTACTGTTTTTTATAATGTTTTTATCCATAATAATGCTTTTTGTAGTAATTCTAATGCCTTTTCTCTCATAATTTGTAAGGTACACACCAAGAGGGAGAATTCCGGCAGCTGGAAATCTGGACCTGAAAAAGCTACGTCAGGCTACCTATTCTGCACAACTCAGCTGAAACTTCACGGAGATTTTTTATGGATTATTTAAGAATTATTGGAGCAAATAACTACCAGAGGGGGCCCGCCAGGTGGGCACAACCCACCTGGGCGCGCCAAGGAGCCCAGGCGCGCCCTGGTGGGTTGTGCCCTCCTCGGCCCACCTCCAGTGCCCATCTTATGGTACATAAGTTATTTTGACCTAGAAAAAATAAGGAGAAGGCTTTCGGGGCGGAGCACCGCCATCTTGAGTCGGAACTTGGGCAGGAGCACTTTTGCCCTCCAGCGGAGCGATTCCGCCGGGGGAACTTCCCACCCGGAGGGGGAAATCATCATCATCATCATCACCAACAACTCTCCCATCTTGGGGAGGGCAATCTCCATCAACATCTTCAACAACACCATCTCATCTCAAACCCTAGTTCATCTCTTGTATTCAATCTTGTTACCGGAACTATAGATTGGTGCTTGTGGGTGACTAGTATTGTAGTTGATTAGTATATGGTTTATTTGGTGGAAGATTATATGTTCAGATCCATTATGCTATTTAATACTCCTCTGATCATGAACATGTTTATCATTTGTGAGTAGTTACTTTTGTTCTTGAGATCACGGGAGAAATCATGTTGCAAGTAATCATGTGAATTTGATATGTGTTCGATATTTTGATAGTATGTATGTTGTGATTCCCTTAGTGGTGTCATGTGAACATCGACTACATGACACTTCACCATATTTTGGGCCTAAGGGAATGCATTGTGGAGTAGCAATTAGATGACGGGTTGCAAGAGTGATAGAAACTTAAACCCCAGTTTATGCGTTATTCCGTAAGGGACCGATTGGATCCTAGAGTTTAATGCTATGGTTAGAATTTATTCTTAATACTTTTCGCGTAGTTGCGAATTCTTGCGGGAGGGTTAATCATAAGTAGGATGTTTGTTCAAGTAAGAACATTACCTAAGCACCGGTCCACCCACATGACAAATTATCAAAGTAGCGAACACAAATCAAACCAACATGATGAAAGTGACTAGATGAAATTCTCGTGTACCCTCAAGAACGCTTTGCTTATCACAAGAGACCGTTTTAGCCTGTCCTTTGCCTCAAAAGGATTGGGCTACCTTGCTGCATACTTGTTACTATTATCGTTACTTTCTCGTTACAAATTATCTTGCTATCAAACTACCCGCTACTTACAATTTCAGCACTTGAAGACATTACCTTACTGAAAACTACTTGTCATTTCCTTCTGCTCCTCGTTGGGTTCGACCATCTTACTTATCAAAAAGAGCTACAATTGACCCCCTATACTTGTGGGTCATCAAGGCTATTTTCTGGCGCCGGTGCCGGGGAGTGAAGCGCCTTTGGTAAGTGGAATTCGGTAAGGGAACATTTATATAGTGTGCTGAAATTTATTGTCACTTGTTACTATGGAAAACAATCCTTTGAGGGGTTTGTTTTGGGTATCTTCACCTCGTTCGGAACCACAATTAGCTACCCCTCAACCTACTGGACCTACTGAAAATATTGAATATGAAATTCCTTCGGGTATGTGAAGAAATGCTAGCTAATCCTTATGCAGGGGATTGAACAGAACATCCTCATATGCACTTGATATATGTGGAACAAATTTGTGGATTGTTTAAGTTTGCAGGTTTACCCAGAGATGAGGTGATGAAAAAGGTTTTCCCTGGGAAAAGCATTGGCATGGTATAGGCTATGCGATGATATTGGATCATGGAATTGGAATCGTTTGAAATTGGAGTTCCACCAAAAAAATGTATCCTATGCATCTAGTTCATCGTGATCGGAATTATATATATAATTTTTGGCCTCGTGAAGGAGAAAGTATCGCTCTAGCTTGGGGAGGATTAAGTCAATGTTATATTCATGCCCCAATCATGAGCTCTCAAGAGAAATTATTATCCAGAACTTTTATGCTCGGCTTTCTCATAATGATCAAACCATAATTGATACTTCTTATGCTGGTTCTTTTATGAAGAAAACTATTGAATTCCGGTGGGATCTTTGGAAAGAATTAAACGCAACTCTGAAGATTGGGAACTCGACGAAGGTAAAGAGTGAGGTATAAAGCTTAAGTATGATTGTGTTAAATCTTTTATGAATACCGATGCTTTTCAAAAGTTTAGCACTAAATATGGACTTGACTCTGAGATAGTAGCCTCCTTTTGTGAATCATTTGCTACTCATGCTGAACTCCCTAAAGAGAAGTGGTTTAAATATCACCCACCTATTAAAGAAGAAATTAAAGAACTAGTACCGGTTAAAGAAGAAAATGTACTTTATAATGTTGATCCATTTGTCCCTTCTGCTTATATTGAGAAACCACCTTTTCCTGTTAGGATAAAGGAACATGCTAAAGTTTCAACCGTGGTTAACAAAAGTTATATTAGAACACCTAAACCTGATGAATAAATTAAAGTAGAACCTAGCATTGCTATGGTTAAAGATATCTTGGAAGAAGATATAGATGGGCATGTTATTTACTTCTGTGAAGAAGCTGCTAGAATTGCTAAACCTGATAAAAAAGATAAACATAGACTTGTTGTTGGCATGCCTGTCATCTCAGTTAAAATAGGAGATCACTGTTATCATGGTTTATGTGACATGGGTGCTAGTGTGAGTGTTGTTCCTTACACTTTATATCAAGAAATTATGAAAGACATATCACCTGTTGAGATAGAAGAAATAGATGTTACTATTAAACTTGCTAATAGAGACACTATATCACCAATTGGGATTGTTAGAGATGTTTAAGTCTTCTGTGGGAAAATAAAATACCCTACTGATTTTCTTGTTCTTGGTTCCCCACATGATGACTTCTGTCCCATTATCTTTGGTAGACCTTTCTTGAACACATTTAATGCTCAGATAGATTGTAAGAAACAAACTATCGGTGTTAGCTTTGGTGATGAGTCTCATGAGTTTAATTTTTCCAAGTTTAGTAGAGAACTTCATGAAAAAGAATTACCTAGTAAGGATGAATTAATTGGTCTTGCTTCTATTGTTGTGCCACCTACTGATCCTTTAGAACAATATTTGCTAGACCATGAAAATGATTCACATATGCATGAAAGAAATGAAGTATATAAGATTTTCTTTGAACAACGCCCTCTTCTTAAACACAATTTGCCTATTGAAACTCTAGGAGGTCCTCCTCCACCTAAAGGTGATCATGTGTTTGAATTAAAACAATTGCCAGACACTTTGAAATATGCTTATCTTAATGAAAAGAAAATATATCCTGTTATTATCAGTGCTAACCTTTCAGAACATGAAGAAGAAAGATTATTGAAAGTTCTAAGGAAGCACACCGAGCTGCTATTTGATATACTCTTTGATGCGGAGCATCCCATGATCATCCCCATGGACGCATCCACACCTCCAACGACACCACTTGGACCAATGACAAGAGCCCGAGCCAAGGCTATTGAAGATAAGGTGAACGCGCTCCTTTCCGAACTACTTCTTTCGACACATGAGACGTGTCTACTACCTAAATTGGAAACACTATGTGTGCTTAGGTACTTGGAGGAAAGCCATGGAGCATCTACATCCATTGAACAAGACGGCGAGGACACCAAGTGCGAAGGACAAAGGGAAGAGCTACCAAAGAAACTACAACCACCGGATGACCGGTCGGGACCGGGCGTCCGGTCGGGACCGGACGTCCGGCGCCTGAAGCCCAACCTGCCCAAGTCCTAGCCAACACAAGCCCCAGCGAGCGCACGTTCGGCCCGGCCTGGACGACCGGCCACACTCTCCAGCAAACGGACGACCGAAGTCACCGGACATCCGGATCCACCCCCACAGAACGAAATTAGCGGAAGTATGAAGACACCGGATGTCCGGTGCATCCTTCATAGAACGGATTTAGCGGAAGTCCGACGACTCCAGACGTCCGGTCCCCCGTGAGCCACCAGACGACCGGTCCTCAGCAGACGTCCGGTACCTGTCTGCGCACAGTTTTGGGCCGAAGCCCATGTACCCTTTCACTTCGCCCCTGTTTGCACTAAGACTATAAATAGAGCTCTCCCTCCTCCTAGTTAGGGTTAGAAAAGGATATTGATAACCCCATAGCCTTACTTTTGCGTCACTTACCCATCGAGACTAGCCTTTGAGTATTGTCGGCAACGTGACCTGTTTACATTAGTGATCATACTTCCCATAGCATACATACCATATCATCGTGTTGCATATCGTGGTATCATCTCTTGTGTCACAAAGTTGTCATCGCATACACAATTGCTATCTTGATTCGTGAAGCATTGCATGAGAAAAGAGCTCAACAACAAAGAGCCAAACAAGCTTTTAAGAAAAAGGGGAAGATAAGAAAAGAGCTTATAAGCAAGAACCATAGCATCATACAACATTAAGATTGTCATACTCGATCATCTTGGATCATAGCATAGAAACGTCATACATATAGCATACTTGGGATAGAAGTCGATGCATTTTTGCTTAGTAGGTTGTGCACAAGTTCGTATCCGCCTATTGTGCAATCGTGCTAGCGTCTCTCTAGTGTTGTGCAACAAGAGCATCTCCGTGGATTCCACATTTTGGCTCATCCTTGGTTGCACAACCCCACATTATCTATTTGCGTGTGTGTTTCCGTGTACCATATCTTGCTATTGGTCTACTTGTTGCATTTGCAAATTTGTGAATCTTTTCCAACATTATTGAAGCTCACTAACAATTGCATCAAATTTTGTGCCACCATCCTAACCAAGCTCCACCATAAACTTTTACTTGTGTAGGTGTGAGAAACCGACAAGAATTGGTACCAATTGTGCTATTTCCTTGTTACACATTGCGTGATCTTGATCCATCTTTAACATCGGTCAAGGTACATTTGGTATTGGTTCTTCTTTTTCTCCCACTCAGATATCTTCGTTCGGAATGATGATTAGGCCAAGTACTTCTACCAACCCACTCTTCATTGAGCAAGACACCGACATGACCTCCTACGTCACCAAAACTCAACTATTTGGCACACATCAAGCTTTGCATCAAGAACAACTTGCTTTGGGCGGCTGCATCGACAATCTCGCCACCGACCTACGACAATCCGAGCAACGTACAACAGACTACTTCGACACATCCATGAGTTCCCTCAAAGAAGATATCCGAACCATGATGATCAGCCGCTCTTCTACAACTTCGTCCTCCTCAAGACGGAGCCGCTCAAGTCGACACTCCAACGACACTATCTCCGGCTCAAGTACGCCGACATCGAACACTCTTCGTCGTGCCGCGCGTCAAGACCGTCAAGAAAACCACAATCCTCTACATGAGACCGACTCTCAAGAGCATCGATATCGTCAAAACCAAGCTACATTTGCGCAAGCACGAGAACGACAACGTCAACGCCAACAAGAACAAGAGGAGCGAGCGCGCCAACATCAAGATGCACAAGATGCCGAAGCACAACGACAAGAACAGCAACTTCGTGAAGCTCAAGCACTTGAGGCGCAACGTGCCCTTCGAGATTCAAGTCGAGCCATAGCCAACCGAGGCCGACAAGCTCGTCTACATCAAGAAGCACTTCGCGACGAAGCTCAAGAAAGGATTTACCAAGCATGTGTGCATCGACAAGCTCCTACTCAAGATCGACAAGCTCCTCCTCAAGATCGACAAGCTCCTCCTCAAGATCAACAAGTTCCTCCTCTAGCGAGACAAGAACATCGAGTCCATCGAGAGCATGAAGACAATGGACCTCCTCCAAGACAAGAGCAACATGAGGTCGACAACCCTCCTCGCCAAGAGCAACATGAGTTTGTCAATCCTCAACGAAATGGGCGTCATCATCCCCGACCCCAACACAATGAAAGAGCAATGATATGGCAAGCTAAAGTTCACCATGCCCAAGTTCACTGGAAGCAATGACCCCGAAGAGTACATCTGATGGGCATTGAAGGTTGACAAAATCTTTCGCTTGCACAACTACGAAGAAGAGAAGAAGATCGCAATGGCATCCCTTGAATTCCAAGACTACGTCCTCATTTGGTGGGAACAAGTCATTGAGCACCGAGAGGCAAGAGGTGAACCACCCATCACTACTTGGGCGCAAATGAAGGATGTCATGAGAGCACGATTCGTGCCAAACTACTACAACCGCGACCTCTTCAAGAAACTCCAACTCCTCAAGCAAGGAACCAAGAGTGTTGAAGAGTACTACAAGGAAATGGAGATTGCCATGATACGAGCCAATGTCACGGAAGATAACGAGCAAACTATGGCACATTTCTTGAATGGACTCAATCACCCTATGAAAAAGATTGCCGACTTCCAACCATACTCGAATCTCATCGAGCTAGTGCACCAAGCAACCAAAGCGGAACGTCAAGTGCAAAACGACTTCAAATATTCCAAGTTCTCATCCAAGTCCTACGGCTTCTCCAACACCCAAGCTTCAACGACTCCAACACCTTCTACCTCAACCAAGCCATCTACAAGCAACGGCGACAAATCAAGTTACAAGAAAGCTTCCACAAACTCAAGTCGTCCTCCTACAACAAGCACCTTCAAGCCGAGAGCTTCATCATCATCTACCCCAACCGATGAGACCATCAAGACAAGTTCCTTTAAATGTTTCACATGCGGAGGACGAGGCCACAAGTCCTTCGAGTGCACAAACAAGCGCACCATGATCCTCAACGACGACGGAACCTATGACTCAATGAGTGAAGGAGAAATGGAAGCCCTTGAGCAAGTGGCCATGCACCGACAAGTGAACAATGAAGATGATCAAATCTTTTGTGATGAAGATTCAAGTCCCGCTCTTGTTGTCTCTAAGGTCTTGACTCTTCAACATCAACAAGACGAAGATCAAAGATGCCATCTCTTCCACACCAAGGCCGGAATCAATGGAAGGTCCGTCAAGGTCATCATCGATGGTGGGAGTTTCCATAACTTAGCGAGTGAAGAACTATGCTCCAAACTCCAATTGGTCAAGATGAAGCACCCGCACCCCTACAAGGTTCAATGGCTAAGTGACACCGGCACCATCCAAGTCGAGCATAGGGTACAAGTCTCTTTCAAGATCGGAGCTTACGAAGACACTTTGGAGTGTGATGTCCTTCCGATGACCGTTGCCACCTCCTTCTTGGATGGCCATGGCAATTTTACCGCGGTGTCATCCACAATGGTCGTACAAATCACTATAGCTTCAAGATGAAAGGGAAGGAGTTTGTGCTACGACCTATGTCTCCAAGCCAAGTACTCGCCGGCAAGCAAGCCACCCATCGTGGAGAGAATAGTGAGCGAGTGAACCACCAAAAAGAGAGTGAGCACCACAAGCCCAAATTGAGTGCCTCCACGATGAGCGACAAGAAAAACTCAGTTCTATTTGCCACCAAACATGAGATGAGAGAAGTGTGTGAGAACCCATCAAGTGTCCTACACTATGTCCTATTGTGCAAGGACGAGGCACCAAAAGCTAACACCTCTCACGATCTACCTTTGGTGTTATCTTCGTTATTGTAGGAATTCCAAGATGTTTTTCCCGACGAGCTACCTCCGGGTCTACCTCCACTACGAGGCATTGAGCACCGAATCGACCTCATCCCCGGAGCACCTCTACCTAACAAGGCCCCATACCACGTCAACCCCGAAGAAACCAAAGAAATACAAAGGCAAGTAAAGCATCTCATAGACCATGGACATGTGCGTGAAAGTTTGAGCCCTTGTGCCGTACCAGTCATTCTTGTGCCAAAATGAGACGGTAGCTTTCGCATGTGTTCCGATTGTAGACCTACCAATGCTATCACCGTTCGCTATAGGTACCCCATTCCACACCTTAATGATATGCTTGATGAACTTAGCGGTGCCACTATCTTTTCCAAAATTGATCTTAAAATTGGTTACTATCAAATCCGTATACAAGAGGGTGATGAATGGAAAACCGCTTTCAAAACAAAGTTTGGTTTGTATGAGTGGTTAGTCATGCCTATGGGTTTATCCGAAGCACCCGGTACTTTCATGCGTCTTATGCATTATGTGTTTCGCCCTTACATTGGTGAATTTATTGTTTTCTACTTCAGTGATATCTTTGTGTTTAGAAAATCTCTCAAAGAGCATGTCACCCACCTTCGCACCGTGCTACAAACTCTTCGAAAAGAGCAACTTTATGCTAATATGGAAAAATGCATTTTCGGTGTTGATAAGCTTGTTTTCTTGGGTTTCGTAGTTTCCTATAAGGGTGTTCATGTTGATGACTCTAAGATCAACGCTATTAAGAGTTGGCCCCAACCAACCAATTTGCAACAAGTGCATAGTTTTCTTGGTCTAGCCGGTTTCTACCGTAGAATTGTGAAGGATTTTAGCACCATTGCTTCTCCTTTACATGCTTTGAGTAAGAAAAATGCACCTTTTGTTTGGGGACCATCTCAAGATAGTACTTTCAATGAGCTTAAGAATTTTCTTACTCATGCTCCCATGCTTGCATTACCCAACTTTGACAAACCTTTTGAAATTCATTGCGATGCTAGTGGTAATGGCATAGGAGGTGTGTTAACACAAGAGAAGCACCCAATTGCTTATTTTAGTTAGAAACTTTCCGGAGCTCAACTCAATTACCCCGTCTATGACAAAGAGCTATATGCTTTAGTGCAAGTTTTGCGTGAATGGGAACATTACCTCCGTTCTCATGAATTCATCATCCATACCGATCACGAAAGCTTAAATACCTTAAGGGTCAAACTAAGTTGAACAAGCGTCATGCTAAATGGAGTGATTTTATTGAGTCTTTTCCTTATGTCATAAAGTATATTAAAGGTAAGGAAAATGTTGTGGCGGATGTGCTTTCCTGTATATGCATGCTTGTTACTAAACTTGAATTGAATGTCATTGGTTTTGAGCATATAAAAGAATTGTATGAGCATGATCCTACTTTTGCTATTCCTTATGCAAAGTGTTTGACGCATCCATCTTGGGAACGCTATTACATCAAGGATGGTTATCTTATGAGAGCTAACAAACTTTCCATCCCCGAGTCTTCTCTTCGTTTGTTGCTTTTGCAGGAATCTCATGGAGGAGGACTAATGGGACATTTTGGACGCGACAAGACACTTGCTACGCTCTCCAAGAACTATTTTTGGCCAAAGATGTTTCGTGACGTCAACGGCTTCACCAACCGATGCTCTACATGTTGCAAAGCTAAGTCTAAAGCTCAATCTCATGGACTTTACATGCCACTTCCAATTCCATATCAACCATGGGAAGATATTAGCATGGATTTTGTTCTTGGTTTGCCTAGAAACTAGAAATGGAAAGGATTCCGTGTTTGTTGTTGTGGACCAATTCTCTAAAATGGCACATTTGATTCCTTGCAACAAGATAGACGATGCTTCACATGTTGCCAATCTCTTTCGTAGGGAAATCTTGCGACTCCATGGAGTGCCAAAGACAATTGTCTCGGACCGCGACGTCAAGTTCTTGAGTTACTTTTGGAAGACTTTATGCGCCAAGCTCGGAATGAAGCTTCTATTCTCCACGGCATACCATCCACAAACCGACGGCCAAACGAAAGTGACGAACCGAACACTCTCCACTCTAATACACGTCTTTATCAAGAAGAACATTAAGGAGTGGGAGGAGTGCTTACCCATCGTCGAGTACGCCTACAACCATGCAAGACATTCGACTATCGACAAGTCCCCTTTCGAGGTCGTCAACGGCTTCAACCCGTTGTCTCCATTGGACATTCTTCCCCTACCACTACAAGAGCACATCAACATGGATGCGAGTGGCCGAGTCAACTACCTCAAGAAGATGCATGAAGATACAAGGCACACCATCGAGCGCCAAGTACAACGACTCGCGACCAAGCTCAACGTCAACAAGCAACCCATGATATTCAACATTGGAGATCTTGTGTGGCTACACCTTCGCAAGGACCGCTTCCCCAACGAACGCAAGTCCAAACTTCCACCACGGGCCGATGGACCCTTCAAGGTGCTAGCACGCTACAACAACAACGCTCACAAGATCGACCTCTCGCGCGACAAGTACAACGTGAGCGACGTCTTCAACATCAAGGATCTTTCGCCCTATCATGGTGATGAAGATTTCAATCCGAGGTCGGATCTTTCCCAAGGGAGGGGAGATGATGCGGAGCATCCCACGATCATCCCCATGGATGCATCCACACCTCCAACGACACCACTTGGACTAATGTCAAGAGCCCGAGCCAAGGCTATTGAAGATAAGGTGAACTCTCTCCTTTCCGAACTACTTCCTTCGACACATGAGACGTGGCTACTACCTCAATCGGAAACACTATGTGTGCTTAGGTACTTGGAGGAAAGCCATGGAGCATCTACATCCATTGAACAAGACGGCGACGACACCAAGTGCGAAGGACAAGGAGAAGAGCTGCCAAAGAAACTACAGCCACCGGACGACTGGTCGGGATCGGACGTCCGGTGCTTGAAGCCCAACCTGCCCAAGTCCCAGCCAACGCTGGCCCCAGCAAGCGGACATCCGGCCCAGACCGGATGACCGGCCACACTCTCCAGTGAGTGGACGACCCGAAGTCATCGGACGTCCGGCACCACCCCCATAGAACAAAATTAGCAGAAGTATGAAGACACCGGACGTCCGGCGCATCCTTCACAGAACGGATTTAGCGGAAGTCCGACGACTCCGGATGTCCGGTCCCCCGTGAGCCACTGGACGACCGGTCCCCAGCAGATGTCTGGTACCTATGTGCGCATAGTTTCGGGCCAAAGCCCATGTACCCTTTCACTTCGCCCCTCTTTGCACTAAGACTATAAATAGACCTCTCCCTCCTCCTAGTTAGGGTTAGCAAAGTATTAGCTCATGTTTTTGTGAGAGATTTGCTCATGCACTTGGTTACCTTCTCCTTGGAGACGTGCCTCCATCGGAGAAGATCCTTCCAAGCAGATTCAAGACCCCCTCTTGGGTGGCCCCATCAAGACCTCCTCACGGAGAAGAACCAGTTACCTTTGTATCGTCCTTTGTTGGATTTGGATCTTGTATCTCACCTTTGTGTTCATCGATCTAGCGCATGTGTGATCAATTCTTGTTGGTTGAGTGATTCTCTTGTGTTTTTTCTTGTGTTTTCCCTCGTTTTCCCCTCATGTTCTTCGTGTTCTTGGACGAGATCCGCTCCTTTCGTGAAAGATTGGCCATCTAGGGTTCCATCCTACATCACTCTTGATGATTTAAAGGGCATTAGTCCCACTCTATGTCAGCACAAAATTAATATGGAACCTGATGCTATACCCGTTGTTGATCACCAACATCGGTTAAATCCGAAGTTGAAAGAGGTGGAAAGAACGGAAATATTAAAACTTCTGGAAGCAGGTATAATCTATCCCATAGCTGATAGTAGGATGGTAAGTCATGTTCATTCTGTCCCTAACAAAGGAGGTATTAGTGTTGTTCCTAATGATAAGAACGAACTTACTCCACAAAGAATTGTTACAGGCTATAGAATGGTAATTGATTTCAGAAAATTAAATAAAGCAACTAGAAAAGATCATTATCGTTTGCCTTTTATTGATCAAATGCTTGAAAGATTATCTAAGCACACACACACACACTTTTGCTTCCTTGATGGATATTCTGGCTTTTCACAAATACTTGTTTCTCAACCTGATCAAGAAAAGACCACTTTTACTTGTCCTTTTGGAACCTATGCTTATAGACGTATGCCTTTTGGTTTATGTAATGCACCTGCTACCTTTCAAAGATGCATGACTGCTATATTCTCTAACTTTTGTGAAAAGATTGTTGAGGTTTTCATGGATGACTTCTCTGTTTATGGGAAGTCTTTTGATGATTGTTTAAGCAATCTTGATCGAGTTTTGCAGAGATGTGAACAAACAAATCTTGTCTTGAATTGGGAGAAGTGCCACTTTATGGTTAATAAAGGCATTGTCTTGGGTCATAAAATTTTTGAAAGAGATATTGAAGGGGACCAAGCTAAGGTTGATGCCATTGAGAAAATGCCATGTCCTAAGGACATCAAAGGTATTCGTAGTTTCCTAGGACATGCTGGTCTCTATAGGAGATTTATCAAAAACTTTTCTAAAATTTCTAGGCCTCTTACTAGTCTCTTGCAGAAGGATATTCCTTTTGTTTTTTATGACGATTATTTGGAAGCCTTTGAAACACTCAAGAAAGCCTTAATTTCTTCACCTATTGTTCAACCACCTGATTGGAACTTGCCTTTTGAAATTATGTGTAATGCCAATGATTATGTTGTTGGTGTTGTTCTAGGACAAAGAGTTGATAAGAAATTCAATGTTATTCATTATGGCAGTAAAACTCTAGACAGTGCTCAAAGAAATTATGCTACTACTGAAAAAGAATTCTTAGGAGTGGTGTTTGCTTGTGATAAATTTAGATCTTATATTGTTGACTCCAAAGTAACTGTTCACACAGACCATGCTGCTATTAAATATCTTATGGAAAAGAAATAAGCTAAACCTAGAATTATTCGTTGGGTTCTCTTGTTACAAGAATTTGATTTACATATCATTGATAGAAAAGGAGCTGAGAACCCCGTAGCTGATAACTTGTCTAGGCTTGAAAATGTGCTTGATGACCCACTACCTATTGATGATAGTTTTCCTGATGAGCAGTTAGCTGCAATAAATGTTGCTAATAATACTCCTTGGTATGCTGACTATGCTAATTATATTGTTGCTAAATATTTACCACCTAGCTTAACATACCAACAAAAGAAAAAAATTCTTCTACGATTTAAGACATTACTTTTGGGATGACCCACATCTTTATAAAGAAGGAGTAGATGGTATTATTAGACGTTGTGTACCTAAGGATGAACAGGGACAAATCCTACGGAAATGTCACTCCGAAGCTTATGGAGGGCATCATGCTGGGGATAGAACTGCTCATAAGGTATTGTAGTCTGGATTTTATTGGCCTGCTCTATTCAAGGATGCCCGTAAGTATGTCTCATCTTGTGATGAATGTCAAAGAATAGGTAGTATCGGTAAGCGTCAAGAAATGCCTATGAATTATTCACTTGCTTTTGAACCATTTGATGTCTGGGGATTTGATTACATGGGACCTTTTCCTTCCTCTAATGGGTATACACATATTCTGGTTGCTGTTGATTATGTAACTAAATGGGTAGAAGCTATTCCAACCAGTAGTGTTGATCACAACACCTCTATTAAAATGCTTAAGGAAGTTATTTTCCCAAGGTTTGGAGTCCCTAGATATTTGACTGATGGTGGTTCACACTTTATTCATGGTGCTTTCTGTAAAATGCTTGCCAAGTATGATGTTAACCATAGAATTGCATCACCCTATCATCCTCAGTATAGTGGTCAAGTGGAACTTAGCAATAGAGAAATAAAATTAATTTTGCAAAAAACAGTCAATAGGTCGAGGAAGAATTGGTCTAAGAAATTAGATGATGCACTTCGGGCTTATAGAACAGCTTATAAAAATCCTATGGGTATGTCTCCTTATAAAATGGTTTATGGAAAGGCTTGTCATTTGCCTCTTGAGTTAGAACATAAAGCATTTTGGGCAGTTAAAGAACTCAACTATGATTTCAAACTTGCCGGTGAAAAGAGGTTATTTGATATAAGCTCATTAGATGAATGGAGAACCCAAGCTTATGAAAATGCAAAATTATTCAAAGAAAAGGTTAA
This sequence comes from Aegilops umbellulata, assembly GCA_032464435.1. Lineage (NCBI taxonomy): Eukaryota > Viridiplantae > Streptophyta > Magnoliopsida > Poales > Poaceae > Aegilops > Aegilops umbellulata. The sequence continues at coordinate 330,703,778 of CP136060.1, forward strand.
AAGATGGCATGACAAAAGAATTCAAAATCGTGAGTTTAAAGTTGTAGAATATGTTCTTTTGTACAACTCGTTTTAGGTTCTTTGCAGGAAAGCTCCTCTCAAATTGGGAAGGCCCATATGTCATCGAGGAGGTTTACCGGTCTGGAGCCATCAAAATAAATAATTCGGAAGGTACTAATCCAAAGGTTGTCAATGGGCAACAAATAAAGCATTATATCTCAGGTACGCCCATTAATGTTGAAAGTAATATTATCCAAACTTTGACACCGGAAGAACACAGAAAGGAGTCCTTCCGGAACACTCCAGAATCGTGAAAATAAGGAGGTACGTGATACAGTAAGTAAACGGACTCCGAAAAATATGCAAAAATATTTTTTATCAGTTTTGGAATATTTTAGAATTTTGGAAATGAAGAAACTCCCAGGAAGGGTCCCCTGGTGGGCACAAGACACCAGGGCGCGCCAGGCATGCCTGGCGCACCCAGGTGGGTTGTCCCCACCTGGGACACCTTCCGTACTTAGTTTTTCTTCCATGTACTTGTCCCCCAAGATAAAAAATCTATATATACTTCCCGATAGGCTACACATAGTAGTAGCGATCTACTGCGAAAAGCGCTACCGCTACTTGCTTTGTAGCGGCGCATTTACGCAGAAAGGCGCTACTGCTAAAGGAAATAAAATTAAATGGAAAGCAAATAGAAAAGTAAATGAAAATGAAAGAAATAGAAAAAGGAAAAAGGAAAAAAATAAAATGTAAATAAAAATAAATGGAAAAAGAGAAAGGAATTGCAGTAACGCATACCCAGGAACGCGCTATAGCTAACTTAGCAGTAGCACGCTTCCTGGAACGCGCTACTGCTACTTTTGACTTAACCGCGCGGTTCATTCTTCCCCACGGCCACTTCCCCCAAATCCCAACTCCTCCGCTGTCGCCGCACAATCGCCCGTCGGCCGTCGCGCGCTCTCCCGTCGCTCTCCGCACACCCTCGACGCCGCCCAAGACCCCGGATTCGATGCCTCCCCCGACCCCGACCTCGACGCCCCCCCAACCTTGATGTCGCCCCGACCCCGACCTCGACGCCGCCCTCCGCCACGTGCTCGAGCCCCGACCCCGATCTCGACGCCGCCTGCCCCTCCCTCGCCGCAGGCACCCGAGGTGAGCACGACTTCTCCTCCCCCTCCCCTACCTCTGCCTAGGGTTCTTCAAATTTTAATTGCATCAAATTAGTTAGGGTTCATCTAGGGGTGGAAACGAATCGGATGCGGATCGGATAGTGCTTTAACCACTTGCGTTTTCATATTTACAAAACGAATATGAATGCGAATACGGATGTTATCGTATACGGATGCGGCTTGGATGTTTTCTTGATTCGGAACGGATATGAATAATAGCGACATATTGCTTAAGTATATTAGTCAATAGCTATGTGACATGAAGTATTCAACTTGTGACATACAATAAGTCAATAATAAATAGATCAATCATAAAACAAGTAAAATTTGAGCACTTATTTGACTTTTAAGTTGGATAATTGGAATATCCGATCGAATACGAATATCAGATATTTTGGATTATCCGCTACCTGTTTCCACCCCTAGGTTCATCAAATTAGATGGTAATTAGGGCAGTAGTTCCTAGGTACTAATTAGTTAGTAAGAACTAGGTACTAATTAGGTACTAGTTTATTTTTATTTATAGTAAGTTTATTTTCCGTAAGAACTAGTTGAATTAATAGAACTAGTTGACCATGTCACATTTGTTGTTATTTTTTTAGTTAAAGCAATTATTCCCGCATCAACGTCGCTGATGCCTATCCCGCATCCTCGTCGTCGACTCGGCGGAGGACACCTGCTTGACCACATGGGCCATGTCCGGGACTGGGCTCCGCCAGGCTGGTACTGGGAGGCGCTACCTACCGGGGGCGCAACTTGGTGAGGAGTCAGCCCGCCATTGACCCGAACCTTCTTTGGTGGCGGTCGCGTGGGCCAGTGACGGTCCAGAGGCTCAAGGACCCCGCGGAGGTGGTACGACACCGTGTCAGCGAGGAGGACGCGCACTTCCCTCGCTACTTGTTTGCATTGGAGCACGGGTTCTCCAATACCTGGAAGGTTCTCCAGGGAACTCACTGGAGCTATGATCCTGTGATGGTTCCTTCTCTTTGCGTGTCCACCGCCTGCGCCGATACCCGTCGTTCGCTAGGGTTTTAGTTGTATTAGTGATGTTACATATATGATACCATTCGGGATGTATTAGTGATAATATTCGACGATGTACGGACGCAAGAGATGATTTACTTTTGCTTATTGAATGCATGCTAATTTGAATACTTATTTATTTTACGATTTGGTTTTGCTTATTGAATGCTCATGTCAATATGAGTCCTATAAGATATTTTGAAATTTATATCTTGTGTTGCTCAAATAGGATATGTGCTTGCCCAAGTGGCCGGTCATGTTTGCAGGTTACACCTCCGAGTGGCCTATGTTTTGCCGGATTGTTGATTCATTTCCGTTCCGGCAAATTTCAGGCGCTCTATATGTCCTATTTTAGGAAAGGTCATGCCGGATTTTTCCGTGAATTTTGGCATGACTTGTGCTAGAATATGTAGGAAATATCGAGTGCCCCTAATTTGTGTGTTGAGTACCCTGGTAGTTGCCTTCGATTGATTTTCAATTAATGTTTCAACTATGAACATAGTAAATGTCTGACGACGGAAAGAATTTCGGTATTTGCGAATACTGCGAAGACGAGCACGGCCTGTGCGACAGAATCTTCCTAGATGATGATAGGCGCTTCAGCATCAAGCTAGACGAGAACTTCGAAGTGGATACAGTAAGTCACAACGACAAGTCTTTTTTCGTAATTAAGCATGACATCTGCTTCATTTGCTTCAACTTATAATTTAATTTTTTTACTATTCTACTAACGTATCCCCTGCCATGCAAGAGTTTTTGCCTTGTATAAGATAGGTTTCAGTCCTATGAAAACTACTATGGAGGTTAAGAGAGTTTACTTGAAGACCGAGCATGGTTATACTTTCGACGCAGAATTATACAACGCAGACACCTACACCTATTTTGAATGCAAAACTTGGCAAGCACTATGCAAGACTTATGCATTTGAGCCTGATATGGTTATCACCTTTGATATTCGTCCGGAAGATGATATTGAAGGTAATATCGACATCTGGGTCGATGTGCAGACGCCTCCAGTTATACCATTATGTGAGTTTCTCAACCATATTTATGTCTTCGATATTGTTTATTCAAAAATAGTTGACAACTAATTTCTATTGACAGCTTATTTTCATTCAAGCAAACATGTTCGGCGCTTGGTAGACATGACCGTCCACTATCCCGGGGCTGAACTAAATTGCGAGGAGATAAGTTATTATGTTTCATGGCTTGAGGATCTTGCTGTTGTCAAGACAAATTATTTTCCTGGACTTAAAAATCTTAGTACTCAAAACATGCGACCAATAGTGATCGTATTGAACTATGGTCACATCTATTTAGGAAAGATGGTAAGATTTTTACTATTAGTCCTCAGTGCATCTTTTGCATACATTATTTTTTAAGCTAAACTTCATTGCTAAGTATGTTACTATACGATGTTCTTCAACAAGGGACTCCCGATGAATGTTGTGCCTCACTGGATTGAGACTAAAGGTCGCATGAGAATGGTTAGCTTACGGCCAAGATATCCTACAATGCACTTTAGTGCATTCAGGATTTCTAAAAGCGAGGAATGCTTAATAGTGAAAGTCTGGAGCAAAATTATGAACGATCACAGGGAAGTACTAGGGGGCAGCAATCAGAAGCGCAGCCCACGATTAGGAGACAGGTTCATCTGCATGTTATAACATGATGAAGCAGGAGCGCTACACATGTTTTATGCTATTTTACCTGAGAGAGAGCAGCATGAGTGATTAGCTAGCTAGAAATGAGTTTGAAGATGATGATGTGCTACACTATGACTATGATGATTAAATAGCTAGTGTTGGTGGATTAGATTCAAGTGGAGGCAACATGTGGTGCACATCGAAAGTACTACTAGTCCAAACTAGATCAAGTTTGGATTAGTAGTATACTTTTAACATGCACCACATATTGCCTCCACTTGAACCTAATCCACCTTCATTTGACACACTGTTATGGACATAATGATATACCAAACTCATAATTGGTATTGTACCCAAATTTGTATAACGGCGTATAAATACACTAAAAATTAAAAAAATGAAAAAAGAATACTAGTAGCGATGGAGTGTAAACATGCTACTATTAGCTAGATTAGCAGTAGCGCTGGAGTGAACACACGCTACGGCTATATGTCCTAACGGTAGCGTCTGTCGCACGTGCTACTGCTAAGGAATAGCTGTAGCACCTTACTAGTAGCGCGGTGTCCCGCGCTACTAGTAGGCATTAAACCCGCGCTACTACTAGGGTTTTCCCTAGTAGTGCCTCCACCTTCTTACCACCCCCATTACCTTCTTCATCACCAACACCATCTTCTTCACCACCAAAGGAGAACTGAGTATCGGGTATGGGCACTCTGTCACAGCCCTAGATTAGCCCTGTTGTCTTTGCTTGATATTCATGTCATCATGTCGAAATTCAAATGAAATTTGAATTCAGGAATTTTCAAAGCCTCAGAAACCTTTTAAAAATGATCAACATTAAAATCTTCTCAAAGCCTAAGAAAATGTTGCTGTTAAACCTTGAAAAATATTTGCAAGAATAAAATTCAAACCAATATTTTTGGAGGTTTTAAATATTTATCTTGGGCCTTTGAATTAATTCAATAGCTATTTGCATTGGATATATATTTTTTATATAACTAATATATGTCCAATAATTCTGGAACATTTTATGTGGTTTTGTATACTTTAGTTCTAACCACATAATTATTTTCAGGATTTTATAAAATGGTTTGGTCTTTGAACTAAATCAAAACATAATAGCAAAAATAGAAAACAGAAAACAAAATAGAAAACCAGAGAGAGGAAAGAGCTTACCTGCAGCCCACCTGGCGGCCCACTTACCTGGCGCGGCTAGCTGGACGGTCCAGCCCACTGGCTGGAGCGGTTGTCTTCAACCTCTGCCAGTAGGCAGAGGCATGTTGACGCCTGCGCGCCCGAGGCCTCCACCTCCTCTCTGCCTGCTCGCCCGGATGCCTCTGGACGGCGCCACGCACTTCCCCCGGGCCCCTCCCTCTCTCTCGCGTCCATCCCCTCCTCTCCCTCGCTCTCTCCTGCAATGGCCGACGCGGCCATGGAAGCGCCGCCGTGAACCAGCGCGCTCCCCGACCCCCTCTCGCCCTCCTGTTGCGTGGAAGCTCCGCCACTGTCGCCTACGCCTCCTGGACGACCCGCAGGACGCCGGACGCACCGCACCACGACCATGGCGTTGTCTTCAACCTCTCGGCCGCCGAGATCGCCGGCAACGCCACGTCGCCGTCCGGCCTCCCCCGAGCCAGCCGACCTGCTCATCGACCTCACCGTGAGCACCCGAGTCTTTTCCCCCTAAAGCCATGCCTGAATTTGCATCGTAGTCGTCGATTCCTTGTTAACCGAATCACACCGCCACCCGAGCTCGCCGGCGACGAGGCACCGGTGACCAAATGGTCCCGTGCATATGCTCTTTGGCCTTGTGAGCGCTTGTAGAAACCGTAGGTGCTAACCGCTGGTCCTCCCGTTTGTCGTGTCGTCGATTCCGTCGACGCCCGTGGCTCTGCCGCCGCCAAACCTCAACGCCGGCGAGATTCCGGCCACCTCGCGCCCTCCCACTGCCACCGCTGGATGCGCACGAGCCCCAGCTCGCCGTAGAACCCAACCACGTCGCAATCCGTGCCCTATGGGCGATTTCCGAGCCATTCCGACCGCCGCGGCACCTCGCCGGCGAGTCAACCCCGGCTAAACGCCGAGGAGTTGACCCTGTTGACTGAGTTGACCGGGTGGGCCCAGTTTGACCCCTGGGTCCATGACAGGTGGGGCCGCCCTGCTAACTAACCCAGGATTAGCGCTAACTAAATTTAGTTAACTTAACTAACTACTGACAGACGGGACCCACTGGTCAGTTTGACCTGGACCGCTCCGTTGACCGCTGACGTCATCATGACATCATGCTGACGCAATAACTCTTTCTGGATTTATTCTTTACAGGAAATTCCAGAAAATAGTACAAACTTCCAAAAATCATAGAAAATCAACCGTAGCTCCAAATCAAACAAGTTATATATGAAAAATTATCAGAAAAATTCAAGGAATCCATATGTACCATTTTCATGCATGTTTGAACAATGTTTGTCCTCTGTTTTGGACAAAACAAATAAAGGGCATTTAAATAGTCATATATGGAGTTGGAATTTGAATCATGTATTCAACCCAACTTCATTTAAATCATAGCTAGATGCATTAGCTCAAATCACAGCATATTTCCATGTCATGATCATGCATCATATTGTTGCATTGCATTGATTGTGTCCTTCTCTGTATGCCGGTAACCGTCCCCTCTCAGTCGACGATGTTTCCGATGATGTGATCGATGACACCGACGAAGAGCTATACTATCTTCAGAAGTGCCAGGCAAGCAAAACCCCCTTGTTCATTCCGATACAATCCCACTCTCTCGCTCCTGCTCTCTTTTACTGCATTAGGACAACAACGATTCAACTGTTACATGCTGCGGTAGTTGAACCCCTTTTCCTCTGCATGACCTGTCATTGCCACAGTAAATAGATGAAACCCACTAGCATGAGTAGGAGTTGTTTGAGCCCTGATGTGCCTACTCATTCATGCTTGTTTGTTGTGCCTGCTACTGCTTAGAGTTGAGTCGGGTCTGATTCATCGGGAATGAATCGGAATGGTGATGAACATGTCCTACTGTGTGTGAGCTAAGTGTGTGAACACGATTTGGTAAAGGTAGCGGTGAGAGGCCATGTAGGAGTACATGGTGGGTTGTCTCATTGCAGCCGTCCCCAGGAACTGAGTTCTGTGTTTGTGATCCATGAACAGTTACTACCACACATTAGGTTCCGGTAACTCGACCCCTCTCGACTTATTAATCAACATGATCTCTGTCCAGGAGTTGCAACTAGTTTCCGGTGTTTGTAGGTAGTGTAAGTAGTCTACCAAGTGGCACCCGGTACAGGTGGGCTTGGGACAGACTAGGCACCGTGGCCGGGTAGACCAAGCGCCACCCGTTTGGTGGGCTTGGAACCCTGTACACATCGTTTGGGGCCGTGAGCGACACCCCGGCCGGATCTCCTTGCGGATGGAACCCGAATAGGCGATAAACCTGGACTAGAGACTTGTGTGGTTAGTCAGGTCATGGCCGACTCCCTCGCCAGGCTTCCGCTTGAAGGTTGCCGAGGTACATGACGTGTACATGGTGGTAAGTGGCGAGAGCGTGTGTGAAGAAGTACACCCCTGCAGGGTTATCATTATCTATTCGAATAGCCGGATTCCTCGGATATGGAAACTTGGACCCCTTGTACAGTTCATAGACAAGTGAAAGTGGATACTCTAAAATGCGCAAGATAAGCGTGAGTGCTATGGATGGCGTTCTCGTAGGGAGACGGGAGCGGATCCATAGTGGTGTATTGGTATGGTGAATATGTGGACTCGTGTGCGCCACCTCAAAAGAGTTACTTGCAGTCGTAGTTCAGGATAGCCACCGAGTCAAAGCTGGCTTGTTGCAGTTAAACTCCACCACCCCTTTATTGATACCGATGCATATGTAGCTAGTTCTGATGTAAGTCTTGCTGGGTACATTTGTACTCACGTTTGCCTATTTTATGTTTTTGCAGAGAGACGTCAGTCTCGCTAGTAGTACCGCTTGGACTTCGACGTTTAGCTTGATACCTCAGCTACGATCTTGTGCCCTCGGCAGGATCTGGTAGATAGTCAGGCTTCTCAGCCTTTTTCATTTGTAGATGTCTGTACTCAGACATGTTAAGCTTCCGCATGTGTTTGACTTGTATGCTCTGAATGTTGGGTCATGAGACCCATGCTTGTAATATCTCGCTCCTCGGAGCCTAATGAATAAATACTTGAGTCATAGAGTCTTGTTGTGATGCCATGTTGTATTTACATATATCGAGCATATTGTGTGTATGATTGAAATGCTTGGTATGTGTGGGATCCGACAATCTAGTTGTTTATCCTTGGCAGCCTCTCTTATGGGGAAATCTAGTCTAGTGCTTCCATGAGCCATAGTAGTCCGCTACAGCCCGGTTCACCGGAGTCCTGCTAGCCCAGCACTACTGCTCAGGACACTTGACTGGCCGGCATGTGTTTCACTTCGTTCCTGTGTCTGTCACTTCGGGGAAATGTCATGCGGTGACATCCGGAGTCCTGCCTAGCCTGCTACAGCCCGGGTTACCGGAGTCCTGTTAGCCCAGTGCTACAGCCCGGATTCACAAGCTGCTGACCGACACGCTCGAGGTTGATTCATGTATGCCTGTCCCCATGGGTTAGTGCCGCTTTGGGTTCACGACTAGCCATGTCGGCCCGGGTTCTTTGTCATATGGATGCTAGCGACACTATCATATACGTGAGCCAAAAGGCGCAAATGGTCCCGGGCCAGGTAAGGTGGCACCCGTGGGAATACCGTGCGTGAGGCCGCAAAGTGATATGATGTGTTACATGCTAGATCGATGTGACTTAGGATCGGGGTTCTGACACACTCCCCTTGGCTTCCGCCAAGCTAGAGGGAGGTGCCCCGGTATCGTATCACCCCACTATCTTTTTTTACTTATCTTAGTTCAATTTTTGCTTTAGATGAAATAAACTTTAGTTCGATCCTTTCTTCTTTGAGAGTTTGCTTAGTGATCTATCATTGTAATCGTGTGCAAGTTATATAATAAAGTTTAGCTTGAGTTTTTGCTTTCTTTAATTTCATGTTCCAAATAAAGAAAATAAAAGAGAAAGGAAATAAATCAATAGGTCATATACTAATCCTATGGTGGGTGATGGCACCACAAAAGGAAAAGTATAAGTAGAAAATTTTATTAGAGATTGACAAAAATAACATTAGTCAATGATGCAAATCATGAAAGAAGTAATAAGGGAAGAGAAGATTCTCATAAAAATATACTATCCTAGAAATCTTTTGTGATTGTGAGCCCTCATCAAAATATTATATGCCAAAATTGTTGACGTTGGACAAGGAAGACAACGTAATGGTTTATGTTTGTTTATATTCACATAGAAGTCATATTGTCATAGATCCTTCAACATGTGGTGCTTGCCCCTACCTTTGCTAGCCAAAAATTCCGCACTAAGTAGAGATACTACTTGTGCATCCAAAAACCCTTAAACCCAAATCTTTTTCAAGTGTCCACCATACCTACCTAGGGATTGAGCAAGATCACTCAAGTAAGTTGTCATCGGTGCAAAAAGGCAATAAAAATTGCTTCTAAATATGTGAGATCATTTAGTGTAAGAGAAAATTGAGCGTTGTACGAAATTGGATGACAAAGAATAAAAGTGACAGACTGCATAATAAAGGTTGTCATCTTAAGGGGCAATACAACGTGACGTTCTCTTGCACTAAGGGATTGAGCATGCAAACAAATAAGCGCATGGTAACCTCTGCTTCCCTCTGCGAAGGGCCTATATTTTACTTTCATGTATTTACTTTTATGCAAAGATTCAAAGTTTACCTTCTATTCCTTTTTATTTTTGTCTTTTGGCAAGCATCATGTGGTGAGGAAAGATCTAGGCACATATGTCCAGTTGAATATAGATAGCATGAGTTATTGTTGTTGACATCACCCTTGAGGTGAGTATGTTGGGAGGCGAAACTATAAGCCCCTATATTTCTATGTGTCCGGTTGAAACGTTTTGCTCATGTGTACAAGGTGAGTGTTAGAAATCATAGAAGACTATATGATGGTTGAGTATGTGGACTTTCCTAAAGGCTCCGACACGTGACTCTTCCTGAAAAGATGATGAATTTTAGTTGCAAATTTGACTGAGAACATAGTTTGTTGGTTTTTAATAGAGTTTTTGCTTCATACTTCGATTATGTGATGAACCGTTACATATTCATGAGAAGTGTGTGATAAAAGTTCTATGATAAAAGTCTTATGTTTAAATTTGTTGTTGTTATAATAATCAACATGATGCTTCTATGTCCGTATTTTGTTTTTATCGCCACCTCTCTCTCAAAGCATGTGGACATGTTTTTCGATTTCGGTTTTCGCTTCAGGACAAGCGAGGTCTAAGCTTGGGGGAATTGATATGTCCATTTTGCATCATGTTTTCTTACTGTTATTTATAATGTTTTTATCCATAATAATGCTTTTTGGAGTAATTCTAATGCCTTTTCTCTCATAATTTGCAAGGTACACACCAAGAGGGAGAATTTCGGCAGCTGGAAATCTGGACCTGAAAAAGCTACGTCAGGCCACCTATTCTGCACAACTCCAAACAAGTTGAAACTTCACGGAGATTTTTTATGGATTATTTAAGAATTATTGGAGCAAATAACTACCAGAGGGGCCCCACCAAGTGGGCACAACCCACCTGGGCGTGCAAGGGAGCCCATGCGCGCCCTGGTGGGTTGTGCCCTCCTCGGCCCACCTCCGGTGCCCATCTTCTGGTACATAAGTCATTTTGACCTAGAAAAAATAAGGAGAAGGCTTTCGGGATGGAGCGCCTCCGTCTCGAGGCGGAACTTGGGCAGGAGCACTTTTGCCCTCTGGCGGAGCGATTCCGCCGGGAGAACTTCCCTCCAGGTGGGGGAAATCCACATCATCATCATCACCAACAGCTCTCCCATCTTGGGGAGGGCTATCTCCACCAACACCTTCAACAACACCATCTCATCTCAAACCCTAGTTCATCTCTTGTATTCAATCTTGTTACGGGAACTATAGATTGGTGCTTGTGGGTGAACAGTAGTGTTGATTACATCTTGTAGTTGATTAGTATATGGTTTATTTGGTGGAAGATTATATGTTCAGATCCATTATGCTATTTAATACTCCTCTGATCATGAACATGTTTATTATTTGTGAGTAGTTACTTTTGTTCTTGAGGTCACGGGAGAAATCATGTTGCAAGTAATCATGTGAATTTGATATGTGTTCGATATTTTGATAGTATGTATGTTGTGATTCCCTTAGTGGTGTCATGTGAACGTCGACTACATGACACTTCACCATATTTTGGGCCTAAGGGAATGCATTGTGGAGTAGCAATTATATGATGGGTTGCGAGAGTGACAGAAACTTAAACCCCAGTTTATGCGTTATTCCGTAAGGGACCGATTGGATCCTAGAGTTTAATGCTATGGCTAGAATTTATTCTTAATACTTTTCTCGTAGTTGCGGATGCTTGCGGGGGGGGGGGGGGGTTAATCATAAGTAGGAGGTTTGTTCAAGTAAGAACAACACCTAAGCACCGGTCCACCCACATGTCAAATTATCAAAGTAGCGAACACAAATTGAACCAATATGATGAAAGTGACTAGATGAAATTCCCGTGTACCCTCAAGAACGCTTTGCTTATCATAAGAGACCATTTTGGCTTATCTTTTGCCTCAAAAGGATTGGGCTACCTTGCTGCATACTTGTTACTATTATCGTTACTTGCTCGTTACAAATTATCTTGCTATCAAACTTCCCGCTACTTATAATTTCAGCACTTGCATACATTACCTTACACTACAAAAAAATACAGATAGTCATACCTGTGCTGTCGTAGAAGTGTTCCATGACATTACCAATATTATCATCACGGAAGTGTCCACTTCCATGATGATAAATCGCGCGTCACAGAAGTGCTTTCATCAAGGGTGACCAACACGTGGCATCCACCGTAATGGAACGCCGTTAAGCTATCGGGTCGGGTTTTGGATCCGATAACCCGTTAGCAGCCCCGACCAATGGGAAATTTCCACGTGTAAAATTTTTATTGGCCCGACGGAACACGTGTCAGCTCGTCAGTGGGTCATATAGGCGCCTATGATACGTTGACACGTGGCACGGCCCAACAGAGGCCCATTCCTGTGAAAAGGCCGGCCAGTTTGACTTGGTCAAAAGGTGGCGGGTCGGCCCATGGAAAGCCTGTTAACGGGTTGTTCGCGTATAGCCAATTTACAGCCCGCTAACTCAAGGCCCATTACGCCCTATCCGAATTAGGCCCAATAGCGTCATCTAGGCCATCCCATATGATTCCAGCCCATTTTCACTTCTGGCCCATGTATGTCCCATGATGTCTTTCGGCCCATATGAGGCCCTATGTATCTCTTAGCCTACTAACGGCCCGTGGTGAAACTGGCCCGTAATGAACAGTGTATCACTTTACATCCATTAACGGAGCATGGTGAAATTGGCCCGTAATGAACAGTGTGTCAATTTATACCCATTAACGGCCCGTTACTCCGTTGGGCCGTTTCCAGCCCATGTTATCTTTCGGCCTTCTCAGAGCCCATTTATTCTTGGGCTCATTTCCAGCATTCATTTACTTACAGCCCGTTACTGTCATTTTCTGCTTGTGGGCCAAATTCAGCCCATAGTTATAGTCGGCCCGTTTGTGGTCCGCTAATACGTTGGGCCTATTTCATAGCGTCATCAAATACGGCCTATTAACGATGGCCCGTTATGGTCGGCCCATGAACGGACGATTCCAACTCTAGCCCGTTTACGGCCATAATGCGGTCTGTTTGGCCCATGTTTGGCCAATCGATTATTCGGCCCGTATAAGGCCCATTGATAATACGACCCGCAGAAGGCCCATTGTTTCTATGGCCCGTAGAAGGCCCATTGTTTCTACGGCCCATAGAAGGCCCACTGTTTCTACGGCCAGTAGGAGGCCTAGTGTCACTATAGTAAATATTACCCCATGGTTATTGTGGCCTAGCTTAAAAAATAGGTTATTGCAGCCACTAGCTAACCGTGGAAAAAGAACTGCAATGACTACAAGCAAACAAATAAACAAGACAACAAGGAAATAAATAAGCAAGCAACTAACGCTAGGCTATCACGTCTATTACACATATTACATCCACTAGGCATCAAAGTTCGCCACTAGTGCAAATATAGGGAACAAAGCAGCTTATCATATACACTGGTTGTCAAAGTTGGCCACCAGCGCAAATAAACGCCGCAACAAAACAAATCCAGAACTGAAATCACTTCAGAAGATCTTAAGAAACAATATACTGGGTACCCATAATGCTAGCAAGATGCTTAGAAAGCTTATTAACTTTCTCTTGTTTGGCGCGTAAATCCTCCAGCGCTTGCTGTTGCACCAGAAAATATGCATCTGAATTCTGCAGGGACTTCCTCAGTCCTTCAGCTTACTGTCGCAGCACATCTGATCGATGTCTTTCAACTTGAAGTTGAGACTCAAGAAGACGAACTGATTCAGGCAGCGAGTTCGAAGAGCTTGTGCCAGCAGTAGTGGCCAGTAACTTGAACAGTACATCAAGACAGGACTTTTGGGTTCCCTCACTGTCGTCAAGATAGTTTTTATCAGCTTTCTTGGAGACCAACAGGGATGTCTCACTATCTTGAACCTTATCTGCATTACTTCCTTTACCATTGGATAACGCGGTACTGTTCTCCAATATTTTGTCCACATTCTAAAATAGAAACAAGCAGACACATCACATGTTTACCATGTTGTATATGAAAATCATTTTGGTAAATGAGTTCAGTAGTAAAGTGGACAGGATAACAGCATGAAACAAACATATATCTATGTACCATGGTCACTTTATGGTCTATATCATTCTAGTTTTTGTTGCCAAATCAAGATAGAGACACATTTCAAATAATATTTGTTCAAGACAAAGCAGAATAGACAGAATATAAGTGTGGGTAACTATAGAGCAATAACAACACTTGTAATGTGCATGACATGAGAACATAACTGTTTATTCAATTGAAACTAAAATCAACATAGAGCAGGTTACAACAGCAAACCAGTTAAAGAAACAAGTTTAAAACATACCTGTTGCGCCATTGGAGTTTCAGTTCCATCCTTCAAATTTGAAAATAGTTGGTATGGGTAAATACAGTCATGCAAGAGCAAAGGAGTATGAACCATAGCTACAGAACCTGACCTGAGAACAAACCTTCTTCTCCTTTAAGCGTTGAGTTGGGATTCGGAGTGGTGGTCCTCGTGCTTTGGGCACTGCAGTCCTTTACTAATTGCTCGTGTTTGGGTGCTCTGTGGTGGAGACGGTGCTGTGTCAACTGGAACTGGGTTACTATCTGCCGGGGTTGGGGTTAGAAGGGGTGTAGCTGGTTCTCTATCCAACTGGGTAGGGGTACAATCTGCGAGAGACTGGGTTATGTGTGGTGGGTCTGGTCCTTGGGCAAGTACAACCGTGGTTCTATCTGCATCAACTGGTAGCACTATCTTTTTTGAAGACCATGTTGTTACTCCCTTAGATACTGCCATCACGCTCTCCAATTCAAATGGCTGATAAACAAGAAAAGTAATTGAAAGTATAGACATTGTATGATAGACAGGTGCAATGGATAGTGGGGAATAAAAGAGGGCATGAAATAATTCATATTTATGTTATCTAACCAAACATGATAGCATGACACAATTTCACATATATGATGGCTAACTAAACAGGATAGCATGACAGAATTTCACATTATGATGGCTAACTAAAAAAGATGGAAAGACATAGTTCAAAATATGAGACTATGTAAACAGGATGACATGACATAACTATATAATGTGTTTATTAAATAGGTTGGCATGCCATAATTCACATACATTCACAGATAGAATGCCATAATTCAAAATATGATGACTGTAAACACTAAATAGGATGAGATGATATAACTATATGATGTCTTTATTAAATGGGTTGCCATGCCGTAATTCAGATAGATGATGTGTATATACTATGTAAACATGATGACATGATATAATTCAAATATATGATTAATATAGTAAGCAAGTAAGCAGATGGCAATCCATATATGATGTAAAAACTAAGCAATGCAAGACAACATGCATGACATGGGTAATATAACCCTACCAAGTTTGAGCATAGACCTGTAACATCCCAAAATTCTAAATTTTGGAATGTTATAATAAATAGATAGATTTGATTGATTGTTTGATTGATTGACTGAAAGTGAGTGATTTCAAGATCTTTTGAAAGTTAAATGAGAGGGAATAAAAGGACTTCCCCAAACTTTCATTTTTGCTCTCCGTGAATTCAACTACTTTTCATCACAAAAACCCTAGAGAGAAGATGACATGACTTCTTCCATTTATTTAAATGACAAGGGGTGTTGAGAATATTTGAATTTCATTTGAGAATATTTTCAAATTCTGAAACTTTATGCAACTCAATGATTTTCACGGGAGAAGATAAAATGACTTCTTCAAAACATATGAAATATGAGTTGGGAGTTTTAAAGAATTAAATTCAAAGTTCTTTTGAATTTATTTTCAATTTGGAATTATTTGAGTTTTATTCAAATTATTTTCCTCCAAAAATAAAATATATGGAAATTAGGGTAACATGATTCCCTACAACAGAAAATTGGAGAGAAATAAATTTGAAATCATTTTGGTATTTTTAAAATGATTTTTATTGGATTTTATTAGACCAGTAGCACTATTTGAATTATCTAAATTTGTGTGGATTTTATCCGACTTTACAAAAATGTCCACGTTGTAGATATTCTTTTTCTGAAAATTTTGATATATTATATGCCTATATAATATTTTAGTTATTTTGCCTTTATTACTTTTGGAAAGAAAATGTTTATAAAAAAAGAGTTCAGCCCCGCCGACCGCGCCAGGCCAGCCGGCCCAGCAAGCGGCCCAGCCCGCCGCGCCTCCCCGCAGCCCACTTCCCGGTGCGCGCGCCCGCAGTAGGCCACGGCCCAGCCCATCTCCCGGTCGTCCCCGACCCTCGGTCGGAGACCAGCTCCAGCACGCCACCGCCGCCGCCGGCGTGTCCTCGCCGGACTTCTCCACCGCCTCGCCTCACCCCTCCTCCAAGTCTTCTCCTCCTCCCCTCCTATATAAATGGAGCACCCCGGCCCCGTTTCCCTCAAAACCGGAGCCCCCGGAGTCCGCAGCCGCCGCTACGCCCTCGCCGGAGTTGCGAGCTCCGACGAGATCTGCTGCCGCCGCCGCGCGCCGTTCCGGCTCCGCAGCCGAGCGCCGACACCGCCACCGTCTTCCCCTCGTCGCGCCACACCTTCCCAACTACTCAGTCGGCATCGCCGACGCCCGAAGCCGTCGCCCCGTTCCCCGCCGAGCCGCCGCCGCCGTCATTTTCCTCGCCGCCGACGACCCGCCGTCGCCCCTCCTCACCGTCAGATCTGGATCCAACGATCCAGATCATTCTGTTTTTTTTGCCAAATCGTTTTGTTTTATTTAGAGAACGTTCGCTGGTTAGGTATAGAAAACAAACATTCGCCTTTTAGTTTTTTTCTTTTTTCTGTTATTTTCGGCCAGGGACCTTTATGTGATTGTTTTCCTTACAGATTAATCCCTCTGTTTCAAACCTTCGTAACTTTTTACTCGTTTGTCCAAATTCAACGAAACCAACGCTCACGTCTTCGTTATGATCCCCTGTTTCCAGTAATCCAACTCAAACATGTTTTTGAAAAGTTGAAATTTTGAATTAGATCAAATTTGAATTCAAACTCCGATTTAGTTGATTCTTTTTGCAAATCGAAGCTCTTGAACTAAACTTTCTGATAAGGCCAAATTCACATAATTTTGGTACTTTTAGAAATTGTTTTATGTTGCAAGAGTTATTCGCTTGGTTTTGATGTTTTTCGAATCGTCTTCTTCGATCTTTCTGATCTTCTGAGTGATTGCTTATGTGTGGTTACTATTGCTTGATTACGATAGATTAACCGGAGTGTGACGAGTAGATCTATCAAGAGTTTTGAGTGCGGATCATCTTCATCAACATTGCAGGCAAGTTCACACTTTGATCATATCGCTTTTCCAACCCAGTTTTATTAAATTAGATCTATCCTCAAACAATTGCATGGTTAGGATCTGAATTAAATTGTGGGCTGGGAAGTAGTTGAGGTAGTACCTATTACCTGCTATATCAAACCCTTGGGAGTTACTTCTACGCGTTGCTTATATAGCCATGCTATGCTCGTAGACGTGGATTGGGTTTTGAGAGTATCCATGACAGATGTGAGATTGTTAATTAATGGTTTACTTAAGGTGGCAACTTAAATACACATCTGGGTGGATTGAGGCACCTGAGTATTCCAGGACTTGCCTGTCTAGGCACTTGGGTATTCCAAGACTTGCCTGTTTTTCTTTTGGACCGCCACCCAGGCTCAAAAGGATCATGAGATTATTCATACTAGAAACTTTTGTGTGCAACCACAAGCCATTATGGGCTCTGGCATAGTTGACTAAGTCGTGCGAACTCTTACAGTGGTAGACTAGCAGATGTAGGGGATGTAGGTTGGTACGGTCTATCACAACGTAAGGTGCTAGCGCTTCTGAAAGACTATGTCTCGGTCATCCATTCTCAAACACCATGTAGTGCAAGAAATCCAACGGAGGCGATCGAGTCTTGTGGGGAAAAGTGCACAAACCTCTGCAGAGTGTACAAACTAATCATGATTAGCCGTGTCCCCGGTTATGGACATCTTGAGTATCTAGTTCTTGGATTATCCTGTTGATCTCATCATGTTACTTTAATTAATTTTGTTGGGTTTTAATGACGATGCTTAATTGGGATTGAGAATGCTGTCAACCATTCTCAATGTTTAACAACCACCATGATAGTTAAATAAAATTTATTCCTTTGTAGTAGGGAAAAATTAGCTTTTCGCAAAAACATTATAACCATAGAGCTTTTCCACCAGCCATATATGCATGTAGTGATAGCCATTGTTCATCATTTTCTCTATGGTGTGAATTTGCCAGTACATTCAATGTACTGACCCGTTTCGGGCTGCAACGTCTCATGTTGCAGGTTTCTTACGGCAAGTAAGTGTTACGTTAGGGTTACGATTTCTACACTCAACTTTGCCGTTGGTGTTGATGGGAATCCACAACCTTGTTGCTTCCGCTATATTTGGATTGAGGTAATAGTATTTATGTTACTTTATACATGTGATTTACCTCTGTTATAAATCCTTTGAGTACTGTGTGTGTCAGCATACCGATCCAGGGATGACACTTAAGCACACAGACTTGATCCATTCGGGTCGGGTCGCTACAAGATTGTATCAGAGCACATGTTGACTGTAGGACATGACCCTAGAAACTGGCAAGCCCATAGGAAGGATTTTCTCTAAAACTTTCTTTTTCAAAAAGATCTTTTACCTCTCTTCTCTTCTAAGCTTATTCAAATATTCCTTTTAGTGAGACCCTACCCCTTTCCCTTTTTGACCACTCAAAGATTCGACGGATGAGACCACTCCAAGAAGGATAAGATATCGGACAACTAAGACCATTCGGAATGGAGAGGATTTTACCACACATTATGATAATGGAAACTACAACTGTTGAAGACTCTGAAGACTAGGAGAATTTGAAGGCTCTGAGGAATTCCGAGATTGGTATGACCTAGTAAGGCTACCCTTATGGAACTTGTCAGACTATTGAAGCTGTCAATACCCAAGATCAAGGTGTGTTGGAGAAAGACAGAAATATGGAGCATTAGAACTCAATTTTTTGTCAAGGAAAACCCCAAGGCAGGAGAATATCAACTATGGAGAGATAGCTCATGGAAATGACAAGAGAAGAAACACGGCTATCCATGAGGTTATCGCCCGCTTACGCTATTGTCACCGTGCTGAGTTAAGCATGCATACGCATGGAAGGATTGGATGGTAGAAGGCTGATGGAGCACCTATCAGCAAGATGAAGTTTTAACCTTAGGTGTATCATCAGGATCTGGAGTGTTACATCAAGAAGTTAAGATGGACCTACAAGAAGCAGTATTTTGACAAGGAAGTATTTCATGAGGAACTCAGGACCCTGAAGATGAGAGTAGCCAAGGTGGAGGAGCAAAAACTCGAGATACAGGAGATTCGTCAGGGACTGAAGGACAGAAGGACATGGTTCATACCAAGGATGTTGAAACCCAGAAGTTTGGAACGCAACTCCCAGAAGTTTGGAACGCAACTCCAGAAATATTAAAGGACGTCACGAGAGATTTCGCGTCAACAGAGTTGATTTGGCAAAAGAACTTGAGTATGACAAGCATGACCGGAAGAAGCCATTAGAGACATGAACAAGACTTGAAGAGTTGGGCGACGTTGACCTTAGAAGACCAAACCCCTATTATATACCTACGTTAGATGCGACGTTTGTGAGCTGTAGTTTGTTTGATGTTTTTTCCGACAGCCACAATAAAATCTGTCTTTTCAAAACTTTTGTCTGTATTGTGTGCTTCTCTCTCGATCTCTCTTATCTCACCCCAAAACCCATGGACCCAACAGATGATGAATGGAGATGAGCTCGTATTTTCTGGACCGATGAGTCAATTGGAGGCAGACCGATGGATCCAGAACATGGAGGATCATATGGAGAACAACCCCTTAGTCAGAAAGGATATGGCCCAGCATGCTCTTCAATGCTTTGAAAGAGGTGCTGCTACTTGGTGGAGGATGTACCAAACCATCAATGGATGGCAAGGAGTAACCACTTGGAAAGAATTTAAGTTGACTTTGCTAAAGTCTCAGTTTGTGTCCCAGAAATTGAAGCCTTATGGAAAGGATATGAAGAAAACTTGTGCATGCAAGCTTTGTGGAGAAATAGGACACAACCATAAAAAACACAAGTATGAATGCCCTAATTGTGAAGGAAGTCACTCAGCTGAAGAATGCCCAACTAGGCAGATCACTTGTTTCTTGTGTGAAGGGACTACCCACTACCCTGCACAGTGTCACATTTACCCCATGGTACAAAGAACCATCAACAGAAAAAGAAGCAATGAAAGGAGCCCTAATGGGAAGTTTAGAAGAACCTGTGATGAAGGAAGAGGTGGAGGACACACCCAAAGAGGAACCAATTAAACCCTGCACCAAGTCTTGCTATTTATGTGGAGAAAAAGGACACATCTCCCAGAATTGTATGAATGGGACTGTAGTAGAATTCCCGACTGAGGAAGTAGAGTATGACCCACAGGAAATAGAAGCCCTGATTGGAACGGAAAAGTCCAGAAAGAGAAGTAGATTGGATTCCAAGAAGGATCTGAGTCATGTCACCTGCTATAGGTGCAAGGAGTCAGGGCACTACCTCAGCAATTGCCCAAAAAGGAAGCCAAGGACCCAAGTAGGCTATATAATCACAAGGAAACCTCGAAACTTGCCAAAAGTAATATGTTTCCATCCATTGTAATGAAGCAGGGCACTTTGCCAGAGATTGTCCGAAGGAGAAGGAGACTTGTGATACATAGTTGAGTTTGTAATAGAAGAGATATAGTAGTAGTAGTGAGAACATTTCCCTTTATATTGAGGTATTGAGTTGAGGCATTTAATGGAAAACAGGAGATTGTAATAATAAAGTTAGCAGTGTTGGTACTGATTTGGATTTTATGAGTTACCCTATGAGGAAAGATGTTGACCATTTTAAGGGTGGTAGTACCCTGTAAGAACCTTGACACTGGAAACGATAAGGATACTCCCCTGAGTAGATTTCGGACAAAATGAATACGAGTTTTTTTTCTCGATATGTGTGATACCCCAAGAGTGTGTGGGATGAAGTTGGAGACCGTCAGTTGTTTGGACCAAATGTGATCAAGGAGTCAGAAGAGAATGTTAAGTTGATTTGAGATAGACTGAAGGTAGCTCAGTCCAGGCAAAAGAGTTATGCAGACTCAAAAACGCAAGGAGGTAGTCTATGAAATTGGAAAGAGAGCATGTCTTTGTGTGTCCCCTTTGTGAGGAATTAAACGATTTGGGGTTAAGGGAAAGTTAGCCCTGATATTTGTAGGACCATACAGAGTTCTGGAGCGTATGGGAGAAGTGGCCTACAAATTGGAATTACTCGAAGGACTGTCAGGAGTTCATGATGTGTTTCACGTTTCTCCGTTGAAGAAGTGCCATGCAGAGATGGCTGACATTCCCCTGTAAGGATGCCTAACCCTGGAAAGGATAATGATGTTCCACGAAGTGAAGTATGGACTTCACAAGTATAAGTTTTTTTCTCGGTATGTGGGATATCCCACGAGGATGAAGAGATGAATTACTATTGGATATAAAGGAGGTAGATTGTTGGTAATACGGAGTGATTGTAACTCCGCGATGAGTTTGAGTAATCACGTCTTGGTTGGTGCCAATAGAAGGAAGAGAGACAGTACAATAGGATGGATTTCAGTATGCCATGAAGTTGGATATTGGATTAAGGATCAGTTGCCCGATGATAAGTTCAAGGACTACAAGTGATGAGATGGGCCATAACCCACAGGCCCCAGGACCTGCCAGGAAGCAAGCACATTCTTGCTGAAGGAAAAACCCTGGAAGAAGTTATGATTTTATCGATAGACGATCTTATAGGAGTAACGCAAACCTGAGAGTTGTGAAGGAACGATAGATGTTTGTTTGGCTTGCAGAATCAATGGATTTATCCGAACTTGATTCGTCGACAAGAGAAATTCTGCAATGCTTGTGAGGATGACCGAGTGTTAGAATGCGAGATTCGCTAAACCATATACAAGGTAATGATTTGGGTGCGGGATGGATTGATCACCATACCGACTTACTCTTATTATTTGCCTTGTTGTATGGGATGGTAAATCTGAATGACCTACCTATAGTAGAGAGACGACGGTGTTAAACCTTGTTTAAACCTTAAAATGGTATAAGTATTTTCCCCTTGTACAAGGCAGTTCTTGCCAATCGTAGGATATACGGTGAGGATCAACCAGACCCATTTCCTGCAGGAGAAACCCTAAATTGTTAACCACCAAGAGATATCGATAGTTAGTTAGTATTGGCGCCAGACCCGTCAGCTAAGAAGACCCAATCTTGGAATAACCTTACCAAGATGAAAGGACATAAGAATTGCGGTAAAGGTTATGCCACTACCGGAGAAGGAATTATCCTTACGATTTGAGAAGACCGACACTGTCAAGAATAAGGATGGAGTATATGAGTTTTGATGGAACCGTAACAATGATTCTAAGGGTGGTAGCACCCCAGACCCCTGTGATGATCAATGGATTTTGAGAAGACCCCAAACCTAACCTATTTCTTTCTAGCCTCTCCGAATCTCGAGGACGAGATTCATTTTAAGGGTGGTAGGTTTGTAACATCCCAAAATTCTAAATTTTGGAATGTTATAATAAATAGATAGATTTGATTGATTGTTTGATTGATTGACTGAAAGTGAGTGATTTCAAAATCTTTTGAAAGTTAAATGAGAGGGAATAAAAGGACTTTCCCAAACTTTCATTTTTGCTCTCCGTGAATTCAACTACTTTTCATCACAAAAACCCTGGAGAGAAGATGACATGACTTCTTCCATTTATTTAAATGACAAGGGGTGTTGAAAATATTTGAATTTTATTTGAGAATATTTTCAAATTCTGATAATTTATGCAACTCAATGATTTTCACGGGAGAAGATAAAATGACTTCTTCAAAACATATGAAATATGAGTTGGGAGTTTCAAAGAATTAAATTCAAAGTTCTTTTGAATTTATTTTCAATTTGGAATTATTTGAGTTTTATTCAAATTATTTTCCTCCAAAAATAAAATATATGGAAATGAGGGTAACATGATTCCCTACAACAGAAAATTGGAGAGAAATAAATTTGAAATCATTTTGGTATTTTTAAAATGATTTTTATTGGATTTTATTAGACCACTAGCACTATTTGAATTATCTAAATTTGTGTGGATTTTATCCGACTTTACAAAAATGTCCACGTTGTAGATATTCTTTTTCTGAAAATTTTGATATATTATATGCCTATATAATATTTTAGTTATTTTGCCTTTATTACTTTTGGAAAGAAAATGTTTATAAAAAAAGGGTTCAGCCCCGCCGACCGTGCCAGGCCAGCCGGCCCAGCAAGCGGCCCAGCCAGCCGCGCCTCCCCGCAGCCCACTTACCCATGCGCTCGCCTGCAGCAGGCCGCGCCCCAGCCCATCTCCCGGTAGTCCCCGACCCTCGGTCGGAGACCAGCTCCAGCACGCCACCGCCGCCGCTGGCGTGTCCTCGTCGGACTTCTCCATCGCCTCGCCTCACCCCTCCTCCAAGTCTTCTCCTCCTCCCCTCCTATATAAACGGAGCACCCCGGCCCCGTTTCCCTCGAAACCGGAGCCCCCGGAGTCCGCAGCCGCCGCCACGCCCTCGCCGGAGTTGCGAACTCCGACGAGATCTGCTGCCGCCGCCGCTCGCCGTTCCGGCTCCGCAGCCGAGCGCCGACACCGCCATCGTCTTCCCCTCATTGCGCCGCACCTCCCCAACTACTCTACCGGCGTCGCCGACGCCCGAAGCCGTCGCCCCGTTCCCCGCCGAGCCGCCGCGGCCGTCCTTTTCCTCGCCGCCGCCGACCCGCCGTCACGGTAACCGCCGTCGCCCCTCCTCACCGTCAGATCTGGATCCAACGATCCAGATCATTCTGTTTTTTTCGAAGCGTTTTGTTTTATTTAGAGAACGTTCGCTGGTTAGGTATAGAAAACGAACGTTCGCCTTTTAGTTTTTTTTTCTTTTTTCTGTTATTTTCGGCCAGGGACCTTTATGTGATTGTTTTTCTTACAAATTAGTCCCTCTGTTTCAAACCTTCGTAATTTTTTACTCGTTTGTCCAAATTCAACGAAACCAACGCCCATGTCTTCGATATGATCCCCTCTTTCCTGTAATCCAACTCAAACATGTTGTTGAAAGTTTAAAATTTGAATTAGATCAGATTTGAATTCAAACTTCGTTTGATCGTAACTTGAGTTTCGTAACTCCGATTTAGTTGATTCTTTTTGCAAATTGAAGCTCTTGACCTAAACTTTCTGATAAGGCCAAATTCACATAATTTTGGTACTGTTAGAAATTGTTTTATGTTGCAAGAGTTATTCGCTTGGTTTTGATGTTTTCCGAATCGTCGTCTTTGATCTTTCTGATCTTCTGAGTGATTGCTTATGTGTGGTTACTATTGCTTGATTACGATAGTTGACCGGAGTGTGACGAGTAGATATATCAAGAGTTTTGAGTGCGAATCATCTTCATCAACATTGCAGGCAAGTTCACACTTTGATTATATCCCTTTCCCAACCCAGTTTTATTGCATTAGATCTATCCTCAAACAATTGCATGGTTAGGATCTGAATTAAATTGTGGGCTGGGAAGTAGTTGAGGTAGTACCTATTACCTATTATATCAAACCCTTGGGAGTTACTTCTACGCGTTGCTTATATAGCCATGCTATGCTCGTAGACGTGGATTGGGTTTTGAGAGTATCCATGACAGATGTGAGATTGTTAATTAATGGTTTACTTAAGGTGGCAACTTAAATACACATCTGGGTGGATTGAGGCACCTGAGTATTCCATGACTTGCCTGTCTAGGCACTTGGGTATTCCAGGACTTGCCTGCTTTTCTTTTGGACCTCCACCCAGGCTCAAAGGGATCATGAGATTATTCATACTAGAAACTTCTGTGTGCAGCCACAAGCCATTATGGGCTCTGGCATAGTTGACTAAGTCGTGCGAACTCTTACAGTGGTAGACTAGCAGATGTAGGGGATGTAGGTTGGTACGGTCTATCACAACATAAGGTGCTAGCGCTTCTGAAAGACTATGTCTCGGTCATCCATTCTCAAACACCATGTAGTGCGAGAAATCCAACGGAGGCGATCGAGTCTTGTGGGGAAAAGTGCACAAACCTCTGCAGAGTGTACAAACTAATCATGATTAGCCGTGTCCCCGGTTATGGACATCTTGAGTATCTAGCTCTTGGATTATCCTGTTGATCTCATCATGTTACTTTAATTAATTTTGTTGGGTTTTAATGATGATGCTTAATTGGGATTGAGAATGCTGTCAACCATTCTCAATGTTTAACAACCACCATGATAGTTAAACAAAATTTATTCCTTTGCAGTAGGGAAAAATTGGCTTTTCACAAAAACATTATAACCATAGAGCTTTTCCACCAGCCATATATGCATGTAGTGATAGCCATTGTTCATCATTTTCTCTATGGTGTGAATTTTCCTGTACATTCAATGTACTGACCCGTTTGGGGCTGCAACGTCTCATGTTGCAGGTTTCTTAGGACGAGTAAGTGTTACGTTAGGGTTATGATTTCTACACTCAACTTTGCCGTTGGTGTTGATGGGAATCCACAACGTTGTTGCTTCTGCTATATTTGGATTGACGTAATAGTATTTACGTTACTTTATACACGTGATTTACCTCTGTTATAAATCCTTTGAGTACTGTGTGTGTCAGCATACCGATCCAGGGATGACACTTAAGCACAGAGACTTGATTACAATCCGAAATGCGTGGAGGGGGGCTGCCTTTGCGCCTACCACGGAGCAACGTCTGCATGAAATTTTATTGCCATGTAAGGCTCGTCTCTTTTGCTCTACATGTTCAGTTCCATTGTTTACAATAACTGTCATGCATAGGAATAAAACATAGTGAGATTATGTAAGGAGTGCATGCAGAAATCCAGAGTGATGGTAGCAACATGTGGATAGACCCATAACCAATAATAGCAGGCAGATAGTGGCTTCATCTAAAAAATATAGATAATGGCTTCTTTACTGTTTGTTTCCCACCCAACATGAAACTCATAGTAGACACCGGAGATTAACCAGATAGTAGATAGATACTATTGATAGCGGCCCCGATATGTACCCCACAACCATTTAAAAAAGCAAGTTTGACCATTAGTTTGGAGCTAACTCAGAGTCTAATCGGTGAAAAGGACGATAAAGTAGCATGTAATATTAAGCGATGCATAACGTAAGCAGACACGAAAGAGTGCGACCTCTCTTGCGGACCCGTGTAGTCCTCGAGGTCATCTGCTCAGTTGATGATGGTAGTATAGTTTTCATGGCTGCCAGCGGCGGGGAAGAAGATCTGAGGCGGCGAAAGACAGTCTGGAGGTCGGATCCCTGTTGTGCTGGACCCTTCTATCGTTGGAGCAGCTGAGCTGGGGTGGACGACAGCGCAGCAGGAGCGGGACAAACCACGCAAGGTTTTCTTTGACAACTATCTGTAAGAGAAGTAATTCTGTAAGGGCTCGTTTGAATTGGAGGATTCCAACAATGCAGGGATAGGAAATAGACAGGAATAGGATAGGAATGCACGTGCAAAACAGAGAATCTAAAAACACAGGATTTTTGCCAATCTGGGTGTTTGATTCACAACAATTGGAAGATCACAGGATGCAAAGAAGCATGGTAAGATTAAGTCAAACCACAAGAAAATGTACGGTTATAATGCTATTATCCTACTATCTCTTAGTCTTGTGCTTCATGAATAGGAATTTGAAAAGGATGACAAGTGAAAATTTAAATTCCTATGTTTTTCTTTCAAGGAGACACTAAAGGAACAAATCCGTGTGCTCAGTGGACAATATATATAACATGTAGAGTAAAAAAGAGATGCAACAAGTGTACAACCTCTTTGGCGAAGCCATGTCGATCTCAGCTTGATTGGGTTGGCCGGTGAGGATGCTCCGGCTGACTTGGCTGTCGGAGGAGGGGAAGAAGATCTTAGGCGTCTGGAGATGGAGCCCGAGGTACTGCTCCGCTGTGATGGAGGGGTTCGTCGCTGGAGCAGCTCTGGTGAGTTGTATGACGCCGAGGCTGAAACAGGACAAGAGAGACAATGAACAACGTTAACCTGAGTGGAATTCTAATAGCATCTCCAATACATGACGTAAAATACATAACCACAAAGTGCTAGATGTAAAATATATCAGCCGCTCATCTCTGAACTTAACTGTCGAAACTGAATTTAACTGTCGAAACTGAATTTTGCTGTCAAAACTGAATTTTGCTGTCGAAACTGAACGCACTAGCAAGGTGAGGCTACACGTCGGTCGACTGACTTTTTCATCTCTAGTCAGTCGATTTTGCAGCCGTTGGATACGAAATCAAGGTTCTGCAGTTCATCTTCAACCTCCACCCCCTGAGCCGGCCAAACAGCAGCCCCCCGCCGCCCGCGGCCGGCGGTGCGCCGCCCCGCCCGCCCTGAAAACACTCCCCACTGCCGGTCCGCCGCCGCGCCGTCCATCCCTCTAGCCCCCCCCCCCGTGCCGAGCTTTTTCTCCGGCGATCCCCACGCCACCGCCCCGCCAACGCCCCGCCGCCTCCGGCGACCACCGCCCCCATCCTGAATCCTAAGATAGATAGTGGGGTACCTCTCCGGCGAGCCCCCTCCCCGCTGCGGCTGGTTCTTCCTTCACCCCGGCGGCATCAGAGTGAAGTGTAGCTAAATCGGAGCAGCATCGCAAGCAAGAGCAAGAGCGAGAGCAGCAGCGCGAGCAAGAGCAATAGCAAGAGCAGACCTGGCAGGGGACCGAGAGCAAGAGCAGAGCAGCAGCGCGAGCGAGAGCTGAAGCAGCAGCAGGTCCTACTGATGTGGACGTTGCCGCCGAGGGAGCGACGCCGTGGACGAAGTGGCCGGCGACGCCGCCGTGGATGGAGCCGCGCCGTGTCGGCTCGGGACCGAGCGCCGGCAGCACCGTGAGATCGAATCAAGAAGAAAATGCGGCGATTAGTGTACAACCTCTTCGGTGGCGCCGATTAGGCCGCAGCTTAATCCAAGGAAACGGTGATGATGATGCTCTTCCGGTGGTGCAGGTGAAGACGGCGGTGTGGGAATGGAGGTGGCGCGAAAGACGAGGGGAACATGGGGGCAGCTCCTTGGAGGTGGAGGACGGGGTGGCTGAACCGGCGGGACGATTAGATCGACGACGGATCCTCATCCGGTACGGTGGATGAGGGACGTCGAGGTGTTGCTGTGGACGACGTCGTCGGGGAAGAGGCTTCGGCTGGGTGGCGGACGAAGCCGGGTGTGGGGTTTCGTCGCGGGTTTTCGCGGCCTCGGTGTACGAATGGGTGGGCGGATGGGATGGCAGTGGGGAACCACGGCTTAGAGACGCGCTTGTCCGAAATGTGGGGTAAGTTACGAAAGTACCCCCACTGATTTGAGGCGGTTCTTTCGGTTCAGGGTTACCACGGGCATTTTGCGTGTCAGGATTTCACAGGAGGTCGGAGTTTTCGCGCGCGTTGTAATTTCCGAATAGCAAGGCGCGGGTTGAGATGGAGGGAGTTGTCGGAGCACAACGAGACAAAGATATATCTTAAATATTTCGGGCTAACAAGGCGCGGGTTGAAATTTCCGGACAAGCCTAACGTGTACTGTCCCAAATCAATGCGCCCTACAAATGTCATTCAAAAATTTGAATTCATGTTATGTTCAATTAAAATATTTCACTACGTGTATAATGCATGCAACCTACTACTCAAATGAACATTTTAGTGCATTCCAAACGTATATACTACGGCTTCAATATGAACTAAATTTGAATTCGTTTCTCTATTTGAATAAGATCTACAATAATGATTGTTGTGAAGTCAAAGCATTTGAATATGTTTCTCTATTTTAATAAGATCTACAATCATCATTTTTGTCAAGTTAAACCATCGTTTGTGTATTATCTTCACAGCACACCACATGATTAGTCTCGAGTTACATATGAACTATGTGTACTATATGAAGTCGAACTAGATTTTTTGAATCCACTTTATTTTGATTTCAAATCACATTACATTTCTAGCTCTAGCTAGATCTTCATAATCTAAACCATGTCTCATATGTATAATGTGTTTATCACATTATGTATGGTGCCCCGCCCCCTATGCCTACAAGTATTTAGATGTGAGTTGCAAACACCACACACATTACCACAAATTCAAATAAAATGTGAGAATGTTCGATATATAGTATTGTTTAGACTGTTCGATATTTAGTTGTAAGCTGCAAACGCCACACATTATCACAAATTCAAATAAAATGTGAGATTGTTTGATGTATAGTATGGTTTAGATTGTTCGGCATTTAGCTGTGAGTTGCAAACGTCAGGCATTATCACATTATGGTATAACATGTGCACAACACGTGTATCACCGCTATATTCATGCATGCAATGTTTAAAACACTATGATCTCCTATTCAAATATATGAATCCGCTTTCATATCAAATTATGATCTTTGTTAGTCTCTTACACCCACACAATCCTCTAACCTTTTGTAGGTACCACTAACTTTCTCTCGTGCATGCACACGCCCTCCTCGCCCTCCCCCTCCCTCGGCATTCTATCCACCGGGCACATTCATTTTTTTCTTTAGGTCGTTCTCCCAGAGTCTCCACAACTCCTTTCCGACCCACACCGATCAATAAACCTCTCCAGCGATGCCTGCCTACAACATACAAACACACCTTCAATCTCCTCATTTATGTGTCCTTGCCTCGTGTCTCTCATACGGTCATACACACGTGTAAACTCTCGCCCCTCTTTTCATCGCTCTCACAACCGCACACTCCTCCCCCTATCTAGCTAGTAGTTGGGCCTCTCGCACCACCTCCTAGGTCCACTCTCTCTGTCTATCCGTCTCGCTGGGCCTTATTTGCCTCTAACAAATGGACGTACACCGACCGATCTCTTGCTATACATATAGCTAGCTAGGTCCTTATAACTCGTTTTTACCCACACGTCAATCGATCTACCTCATTAGTTGTGTCTCTCCCTTCCTCCGACAAACAACAATTGATCTATGGATCTAGTTAGGTTTGCTTACCAAACACATGGTTCCCCTTCATCATCCATGGATGCGTCCCGACAGATCTATCACGCACAGGCACACACAGAAACACATCCCCACTCTTATTGATAACATTGCAGTTCCACCCTCAGTTTGTCTAGTAGGCCTCTCCCACCATCTTCGAGAAGCAACTCCATCACCCATCCAGCACTCTACCCCTATCCCTCCCTCTCCCTCCCTCTCTCTCTCCTCTCTCTCTCTCTCCTATCATATTTCCCGTCTTTCAGTTATGTATGGATGTCGACCGATCTCCCTCAAGACATAGCTGGGTCTCTCCTTCTCAACACATATACGAGTCGTTCTACCTCTATAGTTAGGCCTCTGCCTACCCCTCCCACCACCCCCTCCCCCCCACACACCGATACATCGAGCGCTCTAGTCATGTCTCCCTGCCACACACAAACTTGACGTGTTCCCTCTAATGTTCCGGTAGGCCAGTCACCCTATATCTTTGACTTGTACACACACACAATTTCAATGGCTCTCTTCATCGATCTCGCACCCACCCACTTGATCCTCTCTTCGACTCTATCGATAGCTATGACCCCTCCCTCTCTTCTCGTGGATTGCCCGACCCTCTATGTATGATATGGATAGGCTTCCATTTCACACACATTGCATGCAAAAACTTGTTTGATATGTCATCGACACATATTCCCACAGATAATTCACGAAATCAACCCCCACCCCACCCCCACCCCAAAACAAAAAACACTCACGAACGCGGTTTGTATCTCTCACACACACCCACGTAGGTGGGGGACGTGCACGAAGAGAAGAGGTGCATGCACGGCGCACGTACTCCCATCTCTTTCCCAACCACGCCGGTGCGGGTACACGGTGGAGCTCATTTCTGTACGAAAAAGGCAGCCCACGTGGTAATTTGGCACGTGTACTGGTTGTCCACTTGGTGGAGGTAGGATCGTCTACCACGGGTGAACAAACAAATTGCGACTTGACGTGTTATGTTAAAAAAAGAGGCAAACCATGTGGGTCCTACCTTAGAGGCAAGGCTCTATACACTGGAGTACTTTTGATGTGTCCCGTCAACTCGCAGAATGAGGAGAAGCTTGCTTAGTACACCGTCTCCCCCGCCCACGGGAGCGGTCGCTCGCAGGATGAGGTGAAGCTTGCTTACTACGCCTTACGCCCGCTCCCTCGCCCATGCGTGCGGTGGCTCGCAAGACGAGGAGAAAAATTTACTACTCCCTCCGTTTACTCCTTGTCCCTACTACCTTGGTTATAGAGATTATACTATCATATTGTTTGGAATATATATGTCCTTTAGTAGATTTCAATACGAACTACTAGTACATACTCCAAACACTGATGTATATAGACGTATTTTAGAGTGTAGATTCACTCATTTTGCTCCGTATGTAGCACTCTCCCTCGCCCCTCGACCCTCGCCCACGTGGTGGACGTGCAGCAATTCATTCGGTCTCATATAGCCAGAACGATATATACTGCACTACCATTATTGCTGGACTTCCCGAAGAGGCGAAAAGCCAATCGTAAGGTTAATATTTTGGAGATGTCAAGCGCAAGGTTATAGGAGAACGAGTAGTAGGTGCCGTGTCATTTATAAATAAAGTTTTTTTTCTTCAGTGGCGCGTACGCAATATGATAGGTTCATATGGAGAGAAAACGAAACCGCTCCACTATATACATAGTCAGGACGGGCCAGCCTACACGGTTTGCTTGCTGGGGTTGCTCTCTTCACACACTCTCGCACAAAACGACTGTGGCCACATCTCTAACATCCCGGCGGATCACATCCGCTTGGGGAAGGGGTGGATGCTTAGTGTAGATGCGGTGGCCGTTGCCGATGGCGAAAACCCACTGTCGGCACGTCCCGATCAGGGGTCCCCGCCGTTCTCTCTCACAAAGCCGGTGAGGTTGCCTTCGTCCCTTGCTCACTGCCGCGACGTGGGCAGTTGCCGCCTCCCGCCGCCCTCCTCAATGTTGAGCTACGTCCCTCAGGTACAACTCCCTTTACAGCCGGCTTGCACCACTGCTCCAGCTGCCCACATCACTCCCTGTGGATATTTCTCTATACTTCTTTGCCCCGCGCATACCTCTACTGGCTTCTACGTACTATATTTGTGATGAGTTTATGTCTCATCAACTAGTCCCAGCAATCTTATTCTAATCATGCTTGTTCAATTTCTTTGCCACAGGGATGCTCATCTCGATTTTGGTGAAACTGCACAAAATGATCCAATGGTCAAAAGGTTGCAAACTTCATTTATTTGGAAGCTCGAACCTTGCCAGCAAATTGAAGCCTGGTCAGGGTTCACGGTTCAAGGGCTAGGGACTGCATGGATCGTTTTATTCTTTAGCTTCCTCTGTTCCAAAATAAGTGTCAACTTTAGTAGTAGTACAACTTTGTATACTAAAGTTTGCACAAAGTTGAGAAACTTATTTTCGAACGGAGGGAGTACATATTTGCTATGATCTGTCAGTCATTGATATGCAATAGCATGCATGTTAGTCTCCTTTGTATTTGATGAAATGTTGCAACGGGCAACCTTGGACGCAAGATACATGTAACAAAAGCTGGAAGCTTCATAGCATTGTACAAATTTATCTCGCTGATAAATTACAGTACGTACTATACTAGTACTTCCTCCGTTCCTAAATATAAGTCTTTGTAGAGGTTTCACCATGAACCACATGCGGATGTATATAGATGCATTTTAAGTGTAGATTCATTCATTTTGTTCCGTATGCAGTGGAATCTCTACAAAGACTTACTATCTACTAGTAATAGCTAGCCCCCGATACTAGGAATTCTCTATCCTCTCCTTGAGCCACGTCATCTAAATTGATGTAGCCGTTAGATGAAGTAAATCGGTCCATAATAGCCGTCTGATCTAGACGTTGAGAGGCTCCGCGCTAAGCCACATGCAAGCATGCAGAAATACCGTGCCACATGCATGTGAGTGGGTTTTAAATCACATCAACATGTCTGCATGCAAGCATGCACCGGTAGCATGCATGTAAGTGAGCTTTTAAGTCCCATTAACATGTCAAAAAGAAAAATATAATCCCATTATGCAGTAGGAGTTGGCTGATCTTTTTTCCTTACGTGGGATGATCTAAATGATGATGGGAGTTTATTTAGTTTTGCTACCACATTTGTCATGCGGTTATAGAGTTTTTTTTGTTCTATGAAATCGATAATTTTGCGCAGAGAGATATACCGCTGTTCCGCGCCAACGCGCGGGGACTCATCTAGTAGTAATATTTAGGAATGGAGGGAGTACTATGTAAAGAGTTAGGTGTCGCACGGTGATAGTGTGAGGTGGGCCATGTAATCACTGAGCCTGCGTGTTTTCACTGCTCTTGCACGCCTCCGCTGTAAGAATGGAGAAAATTGTAATCTAGTAGTAGTATACCTCCTTTCGCCGAAAGCGTGGGAGATCCAGCAGTCCTACCACCTCAGTAATAAAGACCAATGAGCCGTCAAATCACATAGACCCAGCAGTAAGTTGGACGGATGAAGCAATCATCACTCTTGCGCCAGTGAGAGGCCGCGTCCGCTCTTCCCGGGCATGAATGCGGCACCGATTCTTTGGAGCGGCGCTGACCGTTTCGGGCGGGAAGCGCGCACGATGGAGGGGCTTTGGGTGGGCCAGGCTGGTCAGGAGCGGGCGTGGCAGCTGTCCGCATGTCCCTACCGGACACGCTCGGAAACGAGAGGATGCACCGACTCTCGCGGCTAAAATCATACACTACACAACATCTCTCTGTAGGAGTAGGTCGATCTGTCGCTCTATCTAACACACACATGGTGTTAAACACACACGCGCGCGCACGCGCACACGCACGCACCTTGGTCCCATTGCACCTTCTAACGTGACTTATTACACCTAGACGAAGGGAGTAGTAAGTATACGAGATACGGTGGCACACTGACTTAAGTCGAATACAAGTGCCCAAAATTTGTGTGCATGTTATAATAAGGATTCAGGAATGTATAAAAGGTCATTTCCCTCTCGTTGAACATAACGGGAGGGTTGTGTAGCTGGTTAGCCTGTTCGCTCATCAAACTTGAGGTCTCGGGTTCGATAACTACACTTGAGCATAATTTGTGCCAGGAGGATTCTTTGACTGGTCAAAATGTTTTCTAGGGTTTGCATGCTTCACACTCTCTCTCTCCAATATATATACACACTAGAGCCTCAGCACTTGTAGTTGCTCTCTTCACACACTCTCGCCCTCTCCAGATCTAAACAAGACTTCGTTGGCCTCTCTCTCCCCTCACTGCTGCTCAAAGAGCCGACAGGATCCGTCCGCCGGGAAGGGAAGGAGGCTTAACAATGTCGCCGTCGGCGAGGGACTACCGGCGCAGCTGTTCACTTTCCACCCAGCGGCGGCGCGGGAGGGCCTCCGACCCCTTCTTCTTCGCCGCTGCCCCGTCGCCCACCGAACCACGCCCCAAGAGCCTTAAGGTATAATTTACTAACTACACATGCATTGCTCTAGCTGCATGTATACCATGAATCTAGGACGTGGTTCAAAGAAGAAAGGAGTGGGAAAAGTTGTATATAGCATGAATCTAGGACGTGGTTCAAAGAGGAAATGAAGGGGCAAAGTTGTATAGCATTAATCTAGGACGTGGTTCAAAGAGGAAAGGAATGGGGGAAAGTAGTGGAGAAAGTTGTATCGCATAAATCTAGGATGTGGTTCAAAGAGGAAAGGAAGGGGCGAAAGTACTAGTTCAAAAAGGAAAGGAAGGGACAAGGCTGTAGAGTTTGAGCAGGACTAGATTTGCTGCGCTGACATAGGGAAAGGCGTCTAAAGATAACAAAACTGGGACCAACACAAATATGCTTGTTGGTTGTTTGTTCTTTGTTGCAACAGACTGTGCATGACCACAGTACATCGGTAGATGCACATGGTGCTGGTGCGTCCACTGTCCCATGCAACTCATTAGTTGTTGTTAATCTAAGGCCCTGTTTGGTTAAAAACTCCCTAGTCCCTACCTGCTTGGTTCCAGGGACTAAACATGGACTAGAGGTTATTAAATGACATGCTAAAAGACCATGTTACCCCTAGTAATGAACTAATAGAGACAAGGTGCGATGCGTGGCAGGGGCAACTGTTGGAAAAAAAGTCCCAAAAAGACTCCCTCGGGGTCTTCTTTCTTTAGTCCCAAATGCCCACTTTTAGTCCCTAAAAGTCCCTCCTGTTTGGTTTAGATGGGACTGACACGGAGTTTTTTAGTCCCTACACCAAAATGTCCCTATAAACAAACACCCTCTAATGATGCCACTGGAAAAATGATTCAATGCCACAATTAAAAGCAAATTACATGTTTAACGAATTTTATTGTTAATATAATGTCTATGTTAATATTAATCAATGCCACCGTTTGAGAAATGCTGCTGTCTTACTTTCTTTCCCATTTAGATAAGGTAGATGCTTCTTTTTGTTGGCTTTTGTGTCATCCACCGTTATTGACCACTAATTGTTTCCTTTGCACCTCTGTGTAAACAGGGTTATCTGCTTCACCTCGTTGCCATTGTGACCTTTTGTTGCACTGCACAAAACACTTTTGTTTTAAGAGTGTTTTGTGCAGTTCAACCAAAATGTCACACCGACAATGTTGCTTGATTGCTTGATCTTAGTGGAACTGCACAAGAGGAGATCTTACTTCCTATCCGTTAAGGCGAATTTGGTTCAGATCTTCTTCTTGTGAGTTCTTTGAATTCTGCATCATGAGAGGGTCAGTACTAGCCTTCTTTCACATGATCATCTTCCTCTGAAGAAGAATATGGAGTACGTGAAGTGACTAGCTCCGATTATGCCAGGATGAAGAAGCCCTGTGTATCTTATCATCAGAAGGAGTAGTTGAAGGATGGTTACATTACTCCCCACAAGACCAAACTAACTTCAGCTCAGAAGGACTGACAAAATCTCCATTTTTTTGCTGTGATGTGCGAGTACAATGTTGTTCTAGGATTCTTTCTGGTGAGTTCCACTTTTCTAAAAGTGTGCTCTACATGGACCATGTATGTGCCTGTTGAAACTGTCAATTCATAGTGCAGTTTGCTCTATACTAATCACTTTTTTGTATTTGTGCAAATAGGGGTGCTTAGCTTGATTTCAATGGGAACTGCACAAAATGTTCATGAATACATCGAATCATTCATTTCCACCACAAGA
The DNA here is from genome assembly GCA_032464435.1 of Aegilops umbellulata. Taxonomy (NCBI): domain Eukaryota; kingdom Viridiplantae; phylum Streptophyta; class Magnoliopsida; order Poales; family Poaceae; genus Aegilops; species Aegilops umbellulata. The sequence goes on from CP136060.1 coordinate 330,739,729, forward strand.
AAGGAGGTGCCGATAAGTTCAAGGCGTTGCAACATATAAGGGCGAAATCATCAAGCTACGCGGGAATTTTGTTGATTTTGGTGGAACTGCACAAAAAGAACAGCTGGTTTATTTAGCACGAGGTGCCATGTCAATGTCCGAAGTGATGGCAAACCCTGCCCATTCCACAATCGTAGGCATTTGATATTTTGTAATGGGACAACCTTGTCAAATTTTGCACATTGATTTTAGCAAGACATGCATTTGATATTTTCGAATGGGACGCCCTTTGCTGTCAGCAGCGTCGATCAATTTTTTTCTTTATTCTTTAGTTGTGAAGTAAATATTGCCTCTGACATGTGAGTCGCTGAGATGCATAATCATCGATTGTTTTGGAAGTTCTCTATGAATTGCCAGGCCTGTGTGTTTCATTGCAATGTACAGAAAAGCTAAAAAGCTGCTCAAACTCTTTGTACTCCTTCTGTTCCTTTTTACTTCGCACATTGTGGAAGTGCATACTTTTTTGTATAAGATTGGTCAAAGTAGAGATACTTTGACTGCAGACAAAACTTGTATGTAGACTAGAAAGGACCGGAGGGAGTACATGTGAAACTGCTGCAAACGAGGTGATCACCCTGGGAATAATGCTAGTACGTATTGTTTTGCATGTTCATCCAATGCCAGTGATACAGGAATTCGAACTAATCAAAATAAATTCATTCATACACGGTCGGATTTCATATAAACATGCCAGATTTCATTACATTTCATACATTTTTCAACTAAAAAGGGGTGTGCTGGAGGTATAATTAATTAACAGAAGCTACCCACCTGTGTCCCGCTGAGCCGAACAGAAGCTTCAGTGACTTAACTGCAGGTGCAGTTGCATAACTGACATGTGGCCTGTTGGGCCCACGTGTCAGTCAGCCAACTGCATCAGCAGTTAAGTAGAAGCAGCGTTGTTCTCCAGCAGAACTCCCCGACTCCATGTCGCCGCCAAGATGCTAACCGGCCGTCAACGGACAACCCGCCTAGCTTGGCTTCAACAGGAGGGCAGCAGCGGTGGCCTTACTTGGACCCGAGTGGCGGCGATCTACCGTGTTCTACTCTTCCTCGTTTTCTGTGTGGCGCGGCCTCGTTAGCAGCGGGGCGGGGCCTCGGCGGAGCCGGCAATGTCCTCTGTTTCATTGCCGGCGGGCGACGCCTCAGCGGAGCGGTGGAAATCCTCCCCCGTGTTGCCGGCAGGGTGGGGCCTCGGCTGAGCCGGTGATGTCCGATGCCTCGTTGTTGGTGGGGCGGGGCCTCGGTGGAGCCGGCGGTGTCCTCTGCCTCGTTGTTGGCGCCGCGGGGCCTCGGCGGAGTAGGGCCTCGTCGACGCCAGCGGAGCGGGGACTCGTCGGAGCCGGCATTGTCCTCTGCCTCATCCTCTGTCTCGCCAAATAGCGCCTCGCCCGCTTCATCGCCCTCTTTGCTAGCCTCTTTGCAGGCGGCCGCAGCCTCCGCCACCCGCATGCGGTACCGCCAGCACTCGAGGCGGCCCTTGCGGGTGGAACGGTACAAGTCGAGCAGCGCCTCCTGCTCTGCCCGCTCTGCGGCGATCTTCTCCTCTGCCTGCAGGTGCTCCTGGAGGAGATGGTGGTTGTAGGCGGCGTCGGCCTGCGCCTCCCGGAACTGCTCCTGACGCATCTGCCTCACACTGTCCATATATTGGGCACGGGCCTCGCCGATGGTCATGGTGCAATGCACCGGTGAGGATGGCGCGGAGGAGGGGGTTGGCGCCGGATCGTCGACTACCATGTTCTCCATTGGGACGTCGTCGTCCTCCGGCTGCCTGCCGGCCAGCCGGTCGGCAGCAATGGCTGCCATCTCCTTGTGGTCCGTCGTCTGCCCGTCCCGAAGTGCGCTGGAGCGCGAGGAAGCCATGGTGGGCAGTAGTGGTGTGGACAGGAGAAAGGGAACGAATGCGGATGACTGCGGCTATGGCCGGCGCAGCAGTTTATATAGCAATGGTGGGCGGGCGGAGGGACGGACATGTGGCGCCGGAGTAGCCACCTCGGCAACCGCGTATCAATAATGTGGGGGGCAGATGGACGGACGGATGGCACGTTTGTTGTTTGAAGGCGGAGCAATCGCCTGCACCGGGAAGCGGGGCGGGCGGCGCTGACTGTTTCGGGCGGAAAGCGCGCGCGGGCGAGGAGATGACTTTACTTGGAGAGGATGACAATGGGGACCCACCAGGTCCATAGCCTCACGTACGCAAGTGCCTCCTTATTATATATATATATATATGTGTGTGTGTGTGTGTGTGTGTGTGTGTGTGTGTGTGTGTGTGTGTGTGTGTATAAAACTATACTCCCTTCGTCTAGGTGAATAAGTCGTATTATAAGGTGCATCACGACCTAGGTGCAAGCAGATTGGTGGAAAAGAAGAATATTTCTCTCTTCTAAACACAACATTTAATCACAGCAGTTAAGAGGATGCCTTATTAGCTACCTCCATGCAGGCCATCGTAATTCATACTCGCATGCAAAGCGCTTTTATTTCTTGCCTAATAACCGCATGGACGTGTTGCATGCATTGGTCTTTGCCCGAGGAAAAAAAGGGAGGAACGGGGTTTCCACAAGAGACAATGAGGCAGAGGTGGAAGCGCTCGCTGGAGTAATTTATTTTGCTTCCCCCTGCTTTCCTGACATCGCGGTCCCACACCATTGTCAACCTATGTACTCCCTCCTTTTCGGTTTATAGGGCTTATCTCAAAATTTTAGTTTTTCCATTTTATAAGGCTCAATTTGGTTGTTTTCCATCACATGTTCAGATTCCAAGGTGCATTAAATCATTGCATGCAAGTATTAAGAGAAAGTTGACCAATGCATGTACTTTATGCATGCATGCATTGCAATTTATGCATTGATAAACATAATTTTTTGAGGAAAACAAGTGCATTAATTAGGTGCTTTTCCAAACTACAAAAAATATTCCACCATTCATCATCTACCTTGGTTGGTGAGATTTTTGAATTGAGCCCTATAAACCGAAAAGGAGGGAGTAGTAGTCAATAAACGAGAGAATTGCACAAGAAGCGGCCGACAGCTGGGACCAAGCACCTCGAGCAGTATTTGTGTTTTTGAGGTGTGAGCACTACAGAGTTTTTCGATGTTTAGCACAGATATTAATTTTCTCCTCTGAACAACACCGAAAACATCGCTGCAGGTATTAATTGGGCGGGTTGTGGCCCGTCTAGCCCAGGCCAGATATCCAGCCCAGTATTAATTTTTTTCAAGCTGAAAATGGCTAGCCCAGCTATACTTTTTTTAGAATACTCAGGCAAGGTCAAGCTGTTATTCTCCGCCCCGCTGGGCTGCAAATCTTTCCCAGGAGGGATGCATTAAGCTTAACAAGAAAATGGGCTTTAAGAAATAATAAATGGGATATAATTATAAAAATTAGGAAGTAACTATAAAAAATGCACCAAACACATGATTACTTTATAAAATATTATTTTAGGATATTGAAAATTTTAATTTCATTAATTGTTGCGAGCGCAATGTTTCGTTGGATTTTTAAGTAATATAAATTTATATTGAAATTGTATTTAATCTAATTAGAAATTTTGGGATAAAAATATTTCAGATCCCATCAAAATGTGGGAAATTTTATTGAATGTTGTTTTGAACGGTTGGTTGAAATGGGTTGTACTTTTAACTAACTGTAAATGGGCTGTAGTAAATTCCATTAGAATTCAAAAATGGGCTACACATTCTTACAAATCTCAAATGGGCTATAGGTTCTCTGCCACACACTTCTGGCCTTACGAAGTTGACGCGTCCCCTAAAAAAACAGAGTTGACGCGTATGCAAGGCTTTGTCAACTTATAGTCAACACACGGTTCTAGCAGCAGTGGCCATTGGATGTCCATCCAACGGATGCCGTGCTTCTTCTTCAATCTCGGATATTCTAGCTTCACCCACCCAAAAAATGATTTCTCCCCCTGACATCTGGGGCGCACCATTTCGGAAGCTGACCTGTGGGCCTACTAAGTTGACGTACCAAGGGCTTTGTCAAATTAGTCAATACAAACGATTCTAGCTGCAGTGACCGTATGATGTCCATCCAACGGCCGTAGTGCTTCTTCAACCTCTGGTCTTCTTGCTCCATCCGCCCAAAGCAGCGTCGGTCATGCCGCCTGCTCCTGCCTCCCGTGGCCGGATGTGCTGCCGCGGAGGCCTCACCGCCCCCTACTATTCCCACCGTTGGCCAGGCCCTGCGGCGACGGCAGCCTCACACCGCATCCGAACAATTGAACCCTCATACTCCTCTCCGCGTGGGCATCCACTACCGCGTCTTCACCGGCTCCGCGTCGTCCCCTTCCTAGGCCTCGCCGTCGTCCACCGCCCTGGTGCTCTTGGCGCGGCATGGTCAACGTGGTCAAGGAACGACTTCCATCGGATGTGGACTGTGCGTGGAGAGGCTGACAGCTGGGTCCACGGCGGCAGCAAGGAAGTGCCTCCTTATTATGCGGAAAATAATGATTCCTCCTCCTGACAGCAGGGACCCACCGGACGGGCCACCTTATTTCACGAAAAAAATGTTTCCCCCTGACTGCTCGGACCCACCGGACGGGCCAGTGTATTTCATGAAAAAACCATTCCCCCCGCTGTCAGCTCGAACCCACCGGAAGTGCCTCCTTATTACGCACAAAAAAAATGAATACTCCCCCTGCTAGCTGGGACCCACCATGGTGGGAGGTTGACTTGTGGGCCTACTAAGTTGACTGGGACGGGGGCCTTTGTCAACTTTAGTCAATATGAATGATTCTAGCTCCAGTGACCGTACGATGTCCATCCAACGGCCGTAGTGCTTCATCAACCTCTGGTCTTCTTGCTCCAGCCGCCCAAACCAGCGCCGGTCATGTCGCACGCTCCTGCCTCCCATGGCCGGCTGTGCTGCCGCGGAGGCCTCACCGCCCCCTACTATTCCCACCGCTGGCCAGGCCCTGCGGCGACGGCAGCCTCACACCGCAGCTGAACCAATGAACCCTCATACTCCTCTCCGCACGGGCTTCCACTGTCGCGTGTTTCGCGGCTCCCCGTCGTCCCCTTCCTAGGCCTCACCGTCGTCCACCGCCCTGGTGCTCTCGGCACGGCGTGGTCAACATGGTCAAGGAACGACATCCATCGTACGAGGATTATACATGGAAAGGCTGACAGCTGGGTCCACGGCCGCAGCAAGGAAGTGCCTCCTTATTACGTGCAAAATAATTATTCCTCCACCTGACAGCGGGGACCCACCAGACGGGCCACCGTATTTCGCCCCCCTGACTGCTGGGACCCACCAGCTACATCTTCGCACGCAAAGAAGTGCCTGACAGTTGGGACCCACCTGGTCGAAGCGTACGTAGCATTGTCATTCTGGTCGCGAACGTGTACGTACATACTGGTCGATGTAGAGGCGCGTAGGTGTCGTAGTAGAGGTGCGCATGTGTCGTAGTAGAGGCGCTCATGTAACATGTACACGTACGTACAGCGGACAGGGTGCAAGAAAGAAAATACGGCCATGTATGTGTACATACGGGCGGGGTCTCGGACGCCTACTCGTGCATACGTACGACCAGGGCTCGTGTACATGGCTGGGTCGGAGCGGAGAAACAGTGTCGTCGTCGTGTTCATGGGGAGGCAACGGAATGCGTGGTCGTGTTCATCGGGAGGGCTTGGACGGAACAGGCAATGGAAACGAGGCCTGGCGTACCGCAGAACGGAGGAAACGGCCTTGTGTTCGACCGGCCATGTTCGAAATGGGATCTTGTTCATCGGGGGGGGGGGGGGGTTGGCGTACCACAAAACGGAGGAAACGGACATCCTATGGTCGAAACGGGGGTCCTATTGATCGGGAGGGGTGTGGCGTACCGCAAAACGGAGGAAACGGACCTCCTACGGTCGAAACGGGGGTCCTTTTCATCGGGAGGGGTGTGGCGTACCGCAAAACGGGACTCCACGGGATATTGTTCATCTCCACCGTCGACCCCCTCCAGCCTCCACGAGCTACTGTTCATCCATCGTCGACCTCCTCCAGCCTCCATGGGCTCCTGTTCATCCAGCCTCCACCGCGCGCTACTCCACCGGCTACTGTTCAACCACCCCTCCACCGTCTACTGTTCATCCAGCCCTCCACACCACGGGGTCCTGTTCAACCACCCCTCCACGGGCACCCCTCCACCATCTAATGTTCATCCTGCCCTCCACACCACGGGGTCCTGTTCATCCACCCCTCCACGGGCACCCCTCCACTGTCTACTGTTCATCCAGCCCTCCACCACACCACGGGGTCATGTTCATCCAGAGGCAACGCCACCGCTCACTGTTCATCCAAACCCCCCCTGCAACACTCATTGTTCATCCCATCGATCGGCTTTAGTTAGCAGCAGTAGCGAAGGAATCGCTCGATCGGGTTCAGTTAACAGCCATCGATCGATCGCTCGGGTTCAGTAACACGTAAACTGCAGTGCAATCGCTCGGGTTCAGTTAGAGCCCACTGCCTCGCTCGGGTTCAGTTAGAGCCAACGCCTCACACACACGCGCGTACGTGTACGAGAGAAACGCGCATCGCTCGGCCCCGACCTCCCACCGTAACCGGGAACTCCCCGAAATTTTCCTCGCCCTCGCTTCTACCACGGTTTTTTCCGTCATGGACGGCCCAAAGAATGTCATGCAACTGCGTCTCTGGCCCGCCCAGGACGAAAAGCCCATTTTCTGTCATGATTTTTTGTCATACAAGTAGGAGCCCACCACATCTATGATGATACCGGGTTTTGTCACAATTATCGTCATAGAAGTGTCATATGTATGACAGAAAAAATTCGTTCGGCCCAAAATGTCACGGATGTGTCTTTTTTTTGTAGTGTTACTGAAAACTACTTGTCATTTCCTTCTGATCCTCGTTGGGTTCGACATCTTACTTATAGAAAAGAGCTACAATTGATCCCCTATACTTGTGGGTCATCACACAACCACCTTCTATTCCACCTATAGTGCTATATGAAGGAAATATGCCCTAGAGGCAATAATAAAGTTATTATTTATTTCCTTATTTCATGATAAATGTTTATTATTCATGCTAGAATTGTATTAACCGGAAACATAATACATGTGTGAATACATAGACAAACAAGAGTGTCACTAGTATGCCTCTACTTGACTAGCTCATTAATCAAAGATGGTTATGTTTCCTAACCATAGACAAAGAGTTGTTATTTGATTAATGGGATCACATCATTAGATGAATGATCTGATTGACTTGACCCATTCCGTTAGCTTAGCACTTGATCGTTTAGTTTGTTGCTATTGCTTTCTTCATGACTTATACATGTTCCTATGACTATGAGATTATGCAACTCCCAATTATCGGAGGAACACTTTGTGTGCTACCAAACGTCACAATGTAACTGGGTGATTATAAAGGTGCTCTACAGGTGTCTCCGAAGGTACTTGTTGGGTTGGCGTATTTCGAGATTAGGATTTGTCACTCCGAATGTCGGAGAGGTATCTCTGGGCCCTCTCGGTAATGCACATCACTTAAGCCTTGCAAGCATTGCAACTAATGAGTTAGTTGCGGGATGATGTATTACGGAACGAGTAAAGAGACTTGCCGGTAACGAGATTGAACTAGGTATAGGATACCGACGATCGAATCTCGGGCAAGTAACATACCGATGACAAAGGGAACAACGTATGTTGTTATGCGGTCTGACCGATAAAGATCTTCGTAGAATATGTAGGAACCAATATGAGCATCCAGGTTCCGTTATTGGTTATTGACCGGAGACGTGTCTCGGTCATGTCTACATTATTCTCGAACCGTAGGGTCCGCACGCTTAACGTTACGATGACAGTTTCATTATGAGTTTATGTATTTTGATGTACCGAAGGTTGTTCGGAGTCCCGGATGTGATCACGGACATAACGAGGAGTCTCTAAATGGTCGAGACATAAATATCAATATATCGGACGACTATATTCAGACACCCGAAGTGTTCCGGGTGATTTCGGAGAAAACCGGAGTGTCGGAGGGGTTACCGGAACCCCCCGGGGAAGTATTGGGCCTTAGTGGCCTGAGGGGAGAGAGAGGGCAGCAGCCCAGGAGACGGCGCCCCCCCCCATGAGGAGTCCAAATTGGACTAGGCAGGGGGCGCGGCCCCTCTTTCCCTCTCCCTCTCCCTCTCTTTCTTTCCCCCTCTCTCTTCCTAGTTGGACTAGGAAAGGGGAGTCCTACTCCCACTAGGAGGAGGACTCCCCCCTCCCTTTGGCGCGCCCCATAGGGCCAGCCGGCCTCCCCCCTTGCTCCTTTATATATGGGGGCAGGGGCACCCTAGAACACACAAGTTGATCTTCGTGATCGTTCCTTAGTCGTGTGCGGTGCCCCCCTCCATGATATTACACCTCGATCATATTGTAGCAGTGCTTAGGCGAAGCCCTGCGACGGTTGAACATCAAGATCGTCACCACGCCGTCGTGCTGACGGAACTCCTCCCCGAAGCTTTGCTGGATCGGAGCCCGGGGAGCGCCATCGAGTTGAACGTGTGCCAAGAACTTGGAGGTGCCGGAGTAATGGTGCTTGGATCGGTTGGACCGGGAAGACGTACGACTACTTCCTCTATGTTGTGTCAATGCTTCCGCTTCGGTCTACGAGGGTACATAGACAACACTCTCCCCTCTCGTTGCTATGCATCACCATGATCTTGTGTGTGCGTAGGAATTTTTTTGAAATTACTACGTTCCCCAACACTATATCCATGGCTCACGCTCATGTATTGCGTGAAAGTTGAAATGGTTTGAGAATATCAAAAGTATGAAACAATTGCTTGGCTTGTCATTGGGGTTGTGCATGATTTGAATATTTTGTGTGATGAAGATGGAGCATAGCCAGACTATATGATTTTGTAGGGATAAGCTTCCTTTGGCCATGTTATTTTGTGAAGACATATTTGCCTTGTTAGTATTCTTGAAGTATTATTGTTTTTATGTCAATATTAAACTTCTGTTTTGAATCATACGGATCTGAACATTCATGCCACAATAAAGAAATTACATGGATAAATATGTTAGGTAGCATTCCACATAAAAAATTCTGTTTTTATTATTTACCTACTCGAGGACAAGCAGGAATTAAGCTTGGGGATGCTTGATACGTCTCCAACGTATCTATAATTTTTTTGTTGTTCCATGCTATTATATTATCTGTTTTGGATATTTTATATGCATTATTATGATATTTTATATTATTTTTGGGACTAAGCTATTAACCTAGAGCCTAGTGCTAGTTCCTATTTTTTTTTCCTGTTTTTGAGTTTCTCAGAAAAGGATTACCAAACGGACTCCAAAAGGAATAAACCCTTTGCAATGATCTTTCTTGGACCAAAAGACAACCAGGAGACTTGGAGATGAAGTCAGAGTAGCCCCGAGGCGGCCACAAGGACGAAGGGCGCACCCCCACCCTTGTGGGCCCCTCGTGCACCTCCTGACCTAATTCTTGCGCCTATATATTCCCATATATTCCCAAACCAATAGAGGCACCACGAAAACACTTTTCCACCGCCTCAACCTTCTGTACCCGTGAGATCCCATCTAGGGACCTTTTTCAGCACCCTGTCAGAGGGGGATTCGATCATAGAGGGCTTCTACATCAACTCTATTGCCCTTCCGATGAAGCGTGAGTAGTTTACCACAGACCTACGGGTCCATAGCTAGTAGCTAGATGGCTTCTTCTCTCTCACTGATTCTCAATACCATGTTCTCCTCGATGTTCTTGGAGATCTATTTGATGTAATATTTTTTTGTGTGGTGCATTTGCCGAGATTGGATGAATTGTGGATTTATGATCAGCTTATCTATGAATATTATTGGAATCTTCTGTGAATTCTTATATGCATGATTTGATATCTTTTTAATTCTCTTCGAACTATCGGGTTGGTTTGGCCAAATAGATTGGTTTTTCTTGAAATGGGAGAAGTGCTTAGCTTTGGGTTCAATCTTGCGGTGTCCTTTCCCGGTGACAGTAGGGGCAGCAAGGCACATATTGTATTGTTGCCATCGAAGATAAAAAGATGGGGTTTTCATCATAATGCTTGAGTTAATTCCTCTACATCATGTTATCTTGCTTAATGTGTTACTCCGTTCTTTATGAACTTAATACTCTAGATGCATGCTGGATAGCGGTCAATGTGTGGAGTAATAGTAGTAGATGCAGAATCGTTTCGGTCTACTTGACACAGACGTGATGCTATATTCATGATCATTGCCTTAGATATCGTCATAACTTTGCGCTTTTATATCAATTTCTCGGTAGTAATTTGTTCATCCACCGTATTCTTTTCTATCTTGAGAGAAGCCTCTAGTGAAACTTATGGCCCTCGGGTCTAGTTTCCATCATATAAGTTTCCAATCTACTATTTTGCAATCTTTTACTTTCTGATCTATAAACCAAAAATACCAAAAATATTTACTTTATCATTTATCAATCTCTATCAGAACTCACTTTTGCGAGTAACCATGAAGGGATTGACAACCCCTTTATCGCGTTGGGTGCAAGTTGTTTGATTGTTTGTGCTGGTATTCGGTGACTTGTGCATTGTCTTCTACTGGATTGATACCCTGGTTCTCAAACTGAGGGAAATACTTATCTCTACTTTGTTGCATCACCCTTTCCTCTTCAAGGAAAAAACCAATGCAAGCTCAAGAAGTAACAGCGGGGCGATGGGATTGAGATAGATTGGGGGGGACCACAAACTCCCTTGAGTCCTTCCTGGCCTGGGGTTGCGATGGCACCGGCGCCGGCGGTCTTGGAGGTTGGTGGACGAGCACAAAGTTACGTGACGGAGGCTAAGAACCCCGTCGATGGTGGCAGCGGCATCCCAAAACCACACCCTAGGATTTCCTAGATGGAGGAAGCGACTGGGTCAAGGGGGAGTGGCAGTGTATTTTTCTTTTGTTGTGTAGTTTTTAGTGCGATCCGGTGGTGGTGACGAAAAAAAGGACAAAAGAAATCAAGGTGGGGGGAGGGAGGGAGGTTAGACAAAAAAATCATGGAACATAAGCTACCAAGTAGAGATTTGGTAGGATGTGTCATGCAACATTATTGTGATTAGACCACATATGGTAATGTTAACTAATTTAATTTTGATGACGTATGGAAAGATTAGTTAAGATGATTGAGCGACTTATGGTAAGGTTAATTAATTTAGATTTGATCCTTAAAGATTCACTAGCAAGATGCCCGTGCATTGCACGGAACATCAAGATGCATTTGTATAAGTAGTTTATCTTGTGTGAGAAAAGAATGATAGAGGGAAGGCCTTATCTGCGAATGTGGAGAGGAGTGCGGGTAAATTGTCATAGTTTCCTTCCTATCCGTTAGACATAGATCGAACGGACTATATTGCAGGATGGCAGGCACACCATCATCACCAACTCTGCTTTTTATAAGAGTAGAGCTTAAAGATTGACCGTGATTGATTCTTTCACATACAAACATTACTAAATAACTTATGACCGCATGGAAATTGCGGATTCGTTCAAATTTGTTTTTCATTGTGTGGGTGATATGTCTCCAACGTATCTATAATTTCTTATTGTTCCATGCTGTTTTATTATCAATCTTGGATGTTTTATAATCATTTTATAGTCAATTTATATCATTTTTTGGTACTAACCTATTGACATAGTGCCAAGTGCCAGTTGCTATTTTTTCCATGTTTTTTACATCACAGGAAATAAATATCAAACGGAGTCCAAATGCCACGAAACTCCACGATGATTTTTTATGGGCCAGAAGGAATGCAATGGGCCCTGGTTGCACCTGGGGGTTGCCCCGAGGGGGGCACAACCCACCAGGGCGCGCCAGGAGGCCCAGGCGCGCCCTGGTGGGTTGTGCCCACCTCGGGTGCCCCCGGACTGCCTCTTTGCTCTATAAATAACCCCAAAATACCAGAACCCTAGAAGCGTCGAGGAAATATTCATCCAGCCGCCGCAGAGTCCAGAACCACCAGATCCAATCTAGACACCATCACGGAGGGGTTCACCACTTCCATTGGTGCCTCTCCGATGATGCGTGAGTAGTTCTTTGTAGACCTTCGGGTCTGTAGTTAGTAGCTAAATGGCTTTCTCTCTCTCGCTGAATTCTCAATACAATGGTCTCTTGGAGATCCATATGATGTAACTCTTTTGCGTTGTGTTTGTTGGGATCTGATGAACTTCGAGTTTATGATCAGTCATATCTTTTTATATCCATGAAAGTTATTTGAGTTTCTTTGATCTCTTATATGCATGATCTCTTATAGCCTCGTATTTCTTCTCCGATATTTGGGTTTTGTTTGGCCAACTTAATCTATTTATCTTGCAATGGGAAGAGGTGCCCGGTAGTGGGTTTGATCTTACGGTGCTTGATCCCAGTGACGGAAGGGGAACCGACATGTATGTATCGCTTCTACTAAGGATAAAAAGACGGGATCTATATCTACCGCCATAGACAAACGGATCTTGTCTACATCATGTCATCGTTCTTATTGCATTACTCTATTTTTCCACGAACTTAATACACTCGATGCATGCTGGATAGTGGTCGATGTGTGGAGTAATAGTAGTAGATGCAGGCAGGAGTCGGTCTACTAATCTTGTACATAATGCCTATGTAATGATCATTTCCTGGATATCGTCATAATTATTTGAAGTTCTATCAATTGCCCAACAGTAATTTGTTTACCCACCGTTTGCTATCTTTCTCGAGAGAAGTCACTAGTGAAATCTACGGGCCCCGGGTCCTCTTTCTCATATATTTACTTTGCGATCTATTTTATTTGCACTTTTTATTCAGATCTATTAAACCAAAAATACAAAAAATACTTTTCTGCACTTTATTTTATTTGTGATCTATTTATTCAATCTATTACAACTTTCTCCCGTCCACACGCAATTTCTGGCGCCGCTACCCGAAAGGGATTGACAACCCCTTTAACACGTCGGGTTGCGAGGTGTTGTTATTTGTGTGCGGGGGCTGTTTACGTTGTGTTTCTTGGTTCTCCTACTGGTTCGATAACCTTGGTTTCATATCTGAGGGAAATACCTACCGCCGTTGTGCTGCATCATCCGTTCCTCGTTGGGGAAATAACAACATAGCTTCAAGCGACATCAAAAGGAATTTCTGGCGCCATTGTCGAGGAGGATCTTCAAAATAATCAGTTCCTTATCACAAATCTCATCTCCTCGCAATTTACATTATTTGCTATTTGCCTCTCGTTTTCCTCTCCCCCACTTCACAAACATTTGCCATTTTATTTGCCCTTATTCCGTTTGCCTTTTTCTCATTCGATCTTTTGTTTGCTTGTGTTGCCATGTGTCTTCTATTTGCTTGCATATTTGATTGCTAAAAATTTATTGATATGGATCCTCATCCACTTGCTAATGTTTTTAAGAGATCCAATTATCATGAACCAATTGCTAGTGATTTGAGTGCACTAGATTATCTTTATGAAGTTTTGCTTGAGATTCATGAATTTGAAAATTGTGATGAAGAAATTTATGAAGTGATTCATGATAGCTCTTTGAATGAAAAGCATGATTGCTATGATTTTACTATAAATATTATTAATGTCAATTGCACTAATAATATGAAAACCCCCAAGCTTGGGGATGCTAATTTGTTATCTCCACTACTTGTTGCAATGATCATGATTGGGGTGATAATGATTCTTATGATCTTGAAAGTTTATTTAAGCCTCATGATGAATATGTTTGCAATAGTATTGAAAGTGGGTTTGGAAGAGCGTCAACTTTAAGTAAAAATAATCCCACATATTTGGAGAGTGTTCAATCTTGTGAATTTTTTTGATAAAAGTGGGTTTGGAGAGGTCATGACTTTAGTTGATGATAATCCCACTATATTGGAAGAGTGTCAACTTTGTGTGCATGTGGATCATGTAGAGAATATTCTATGTGATAGATATATTGTTTAATTTGAGTATGATCCCACATGTAACTATTTTGAGAGAGGGAAATATGGTTGGGGAAATTTACATGTTACTAAATTACCTCTCGTTGTGTTGAGATTTTCAATGTTTTATTCCTTTTCTTTGCATATGTTAGATGTTTCTTGTCTTGATAATTTGTTTGCTTATAAAATTCCTATGCATAGGAAGTATGTTAGACTTAAATGTGTTTGTCATATGTTTCATGATGCTCTTTTTGTGTTTCAATTCTTATCTTTAGTGTGACCATAGTTGAAATCTTAAGCCTATCTTAATGGCTATAAAGAAAGAGCTTGTTGGGAGGCAACCCAATGAATAAAATTTAGTTTTGTCTTTTGCTTTCTGTTTTTGTGTGTTTGCACAATTATGATACTGGTATGATTGTGTTTTTTTCTGTTTTAATTAGTGTTTGTGCCAAGTAAAGCCTTTAGGATCTTCTAGGGTGATAGTTGTTTGATCTTGCTGAAAAAGACAGTAATTTGGTGCTCACAAAAATAATTTCCATAAATCACAGAAAAGAGCTTTTGCCTTGATTCTTTTTGCAGAAGTTTAATACACAAATTACCCTGGTCGTCCTAATTTTGTAGAATTTTTGGAGTTCCAGAAGTATTCGAAAAAGTTAGATTACTACATACTGTTCTGTTTTGACAGATTCTGCTTTCTTTGTGTTGTGTGCTTATTTTGATGGCTCTATGGTTTTCTTTGGTAATTTTTTGCCATAGAAAAGTTGGAATACAGTAGATGTAATACAAAAAAAATATGAATTGGTTTGATACAACACTTACAGTGGTGGTTTGCTTTCTTATACTAACGGATCTCACAAAGGTTTTCTTGAGTTTTGTGTGATTGAAGTTTTCAAGTTTTGGGTTATCTTACGATGGATGAAGGAAGGATGTAAGAGTCTAAGCTTGGGGATGCCCCGGCATCCCAAGATATTATCCAAGAATGAGCAACCAACTAAGCTTGGGGATGCCCCCGAGTGGCATCCCCGCTTTCTTCCAACAACAATCGGTATTTTACTCGAGGCTATATTTTTATTCGTCACATGATATGTGTTTAGCTTGGAGCGTCTTGTATGATATGAGTCTTTGCATGTTTTATTTTGTGTTTTAATTCATCAATCCTTGCTGGACACACCTATTTGAGAGAGCAAAAATTATATCATGACTTGTTAGAATTGCCCTCTGTGCTTCACTTAAATCTTTTATGAGCTAGGACTTGCTCTAGTGCTTCACTTATATCTTTTTTAGCACGGTGTGCTTTGTTATTTTGAAGAAGTTTTCTCTTGCTTCACTTAGATTTATTTGAGAGTTGGTAAAATTTTGAAGAAATTCTCTCTTGCTTCACTTAAATTATTTTGAGAGAAAGAAAATTTGTTATGCTCATGATTCTCACTTATACTTGTTTGAGCTTATGAAAAGCAACACATGAAAATTAGTCCCAAAGTGATAGATATCCAAGAAGGATAAAGTAAAAAATTGTCATGAAAGTCATTGGACAAAATAAACTTGATTCTTAGTAATAGTTTTGAGATATGATGATGTGATATGTGAGTTATGTTGATGAGTAATTATGCTCTAGTAAGAATATTGGTGTTAAGGTTTGTGATTCCCTATGCATGCACAAAAGTCAATAATCATGCAATGAAAATTATATCCTACTTGTGGTGCATTATTCGGTGTTAATTATGCTTAATGCTTGCTCATGAGATTATTCATTTCTTGGTTGGTCGCTTCTCAATCTTTTCGCTAGCCTTCATTTGTACTAAGTATGACCTCTACTTGTGCATCCAAAATCCTTTAAACCAGTTTTCCCACATGATTCCACTATATCTACCTATATGCGGTATTCTTTTGCCGTTCTAAGCAAATTTTCATGTGCCATGTCTAATTTTCAAAATAAACTTCTCTTTTGTGTGTTTGTTTCGCTCGCGGAACGGTAACGGGAGGCTAATATTTTCCATGCTGGATGTGTTATTCTCACGATGAGTGTTTATTCACTTGTCATTACACGAGAGTAAGGCAAAGATTTTAGGGATGCCCAGTCCCGAAATGCAAAAATGAATTTACTTTATGTTGTCAAATAATAAATTCCTTGGAAAGCATTGGTATGGAGGACACCCGTGGATACGGTTAGCCATGGAAAGTGAAAGTATGGTGGAAAAGGGAATAAACTTTATTTTCTGTTTGGGAACCGCCTATGGCATATCTAGCATGGAAAGTATTCGTAGCTCTACGTCGTTTTCGTTGGTGGGATGGATACACCTCCCAAAATGTTTTTACCTCCAATTTTTTTCGCTTTGAACTCTGGCACCTCTACAAAACCCTACTTCCCTCTGCGAAGGGCCCTTCTTTTACTTTATGCAATTTTTATTTTAAGTCTCCATCTTCTCTTATAAAAGCACCAACTAGGAGGCAGTATGATCATGCTTAAGTATTGGGTGTAGTTAATATTCGAGTGTGTTTCATGAATGGATCAATGTTTGAGCATGATGGGCTAGGCATGATGGGCTAGGGATAATTTATTTTTGCATTGATATTTTGAAAGACATGGTTGCTTGTTGATATGCTTGAGTATCTAAATTATTATGTCAAAACAAGACTATTGCTTTGAATCACATAGAAGTCCAAATGTCCATGCTATAAAGAAAGGAAATATGATATGACTTGATGAACAGCACTCCACATCAAAAATTCTGTTTTCATCACTTACCTACTCGAGGACGAGCAAGAGTTCAGCTTGGGGATGATGATACCTCTCCAAAGTATCTATAATTCTTTATTGTTCCATGCTATTTTATTATCAATCTTGGATGTTTTATAATCATTTTATAGTCATTTTATATTATTTTTGGTACTAACCTATTGACATAGTGCCAAGTGCAGTTGGTATTTTTTCCATGTTTTTTACATCGCAGGAAATCAATATCAAACGAAGTCCAAATGCCACAAAACTCCACGATGAATTTTTTATGGACTAGAAGGAAGGCTATGGGCCCTGGTTGCACCTGGGGGTGCCCCGAGGGGGGCACAACCCACCAGGACGCGCCAGGAGGCCCAGGCGTGCCCTGGTGGGTTGTGCCCACCTCGGGTGCCCCCAGGACCGCCTCTTTGCTCTATAAATACCACAAAAATACCAGAACCCTAGAAGCGTCGAGGAAATATTCATCCAGCCGCCCCAGAGTCCAGAACCACCAGATCCAATCTTGACACCATCATGGAGGGGTTCACCACTTCCATTGGTGTCTCTCCGATGATGCGTGAGTAGTTCTTTGCAGACCTTCGGGTCTGTAGTTAGTAGCTAGATGGCTTTCTCTCTCTCACTGAATTCTCAATATAGTGGTCTCTTGGAGATCCATATGATGTAACTCTTTTGCGATGTGTTTGTTGGGATCTGATGAACTTCGAGTTTATGATCAGTCATATCTTTTTATATCCATGAAAGTTATTTGAGTTTCTTTGATCTCTTATATGCATGATCTCTTATAGCCTCGTATTTCTTCTCCGATATTTGGGTTTTGTTTGGCCAACTTGATCTATTTATCTTGCAATGGGAAGAGGTGCCCGGTAGTGGGTTCGATCTTACGGTGCTTGATCCCAGTGACAGAAGGGGAACCGACACGTATGTATCGTTGCTACTAAGGATAAAAATATGGGATCTATATCTACCACCATAGATAAAGGGATCTTGTCTACATCATGTCATCGTTCTTATAGCATTACTCCGTTTTTCCATGAACTTAATACACTAGATGCATGTTGGATAGCGGTCAATGTGTGCAGTAATAGTAGTAGATGCAGACAGGAGTCGGTCTACTAATCTTGGAGGTAATGCCTATGTAATGATCACTGCCTGGATATCATCATAATTATTTGAAGTTCTATCAATTTCCCAACAGTAATTTGTTTACCCACCGTTTGCTATCTTTCTCAAGAGAATCCACTATTGTTGACGTTACCCTCTGGTGCTTTCTTCGCCCAATATTTTTAATATATTCCAAAACTGACTTTCGTGGAGTTTCAGGACTTTTGGAGTTGTGCAGAATAGGTCTCTAATATTTGCTCCTTTTCCAGCCCAGAATTCCAGCTGCCGGCATTCTCCCTCTTCATGCAAACCTTGTAAAATAAGAGAGAAAAGGCATAAGTATTGTGACATAATGTGTAATAACAACCCATAATGCAATAAATATCGATATAAAAGCATGATGCAAAATGGACGCATCAACTCCCCCAAGCTTAGACCTCACTTGTCCTCAAGCGGAAGCCGATATCGAAAAATATGTCCACATGTTTAGAGATAGAGGTGTCGATAAAATAAAATACGAACATGAGGGCATCATGATCATTCTTAAGACATCAACATATATATATATTGTCATATGATTTCTCATGCTAAAGTAACAATCTATTAACAATGTCAAGTATGAATCAGAAACTTCATTGAAAACTAACAAACTATAACCTCAGTCATTGAAGCAATTACAATTTAGCATAACATCGGAAAGAGTCAATATAAGAGCTTTTCAACAAGTCCACATACTCAAATATCATTTAGTCTTTCACAATTGCTAACACTCACGCAATACTTATGGGTATGAAGTTTTAATCGGACACAGAGAAAGATAGGGGCTTATAGTTTTGCCTCCCAACCTTTTACCTCAAGGGTAACGTCAACAATAATGCTATATGAAAACCCACATCCAATTGGATATATATAGCAGGATCTTTCCAACACATAGTGCTTGCCAAAGGATAAATTGTAAAAAGGAAAGGTGAAGATCACCATGACTCTTGTATAAGACAAAAATAAAGGCTAGGCCCTTCGCAGAGGGAAGCAGAGGTTGTCATGTGCTTTTATGGTTGGATGCACAAAATCTTAATGCAAAAGAACGTCACTTTGTTATGCAGTCCGTCGCTTTTATTTCTTCCATATCACAAGCTCGTATAAATCTTATTTTCTCCACACTAATAGATCATACATATTTAGAGAGCAATTTTTGTTGCTTGCAACAATGACAACTTACTTGAAGGATCTTACTCTATCCATAGGTAGGTATGGTGGACTCTCATGGCAAAACTGTGTTTAAGGATATTTGGAAGCACAAGTAGTATCTCTACTTGGTGCAAAGTATTTGGCTAGCATGAGGGGGAAAGGCAAGCTCAACATGCCGGATGATCCATGACAATATAATTTATTTCAGATATGAGAAAACATAACCCATTACATTGTCTTCCTTGTCCAATGATGACCCACAAGTATAGGGGATCTATCATAGTCCTTTCGATAAGTAAGAGTGTCGAACCCAACGAGGAGCAGAAGGAAATGATAAGCAGTTTTCAGCAAGGTATTCTCTGCAAGTACTGAAATAAGTGGTAATAGATAGTTTTGTGATAAGATAATTGGTAACGAGCAACAAGTAACAAAAGTAAATAAAGTGCAGCAAGGTGGCCCAATCCTTTTTGTATCAAAGGACAAGCCTGGACAAACTATTATATAAAGAAAAGCGCTCCCGAGGACACATGGGAATTATCGTCAAGCTAGTTTTCATCACGTTCATATGATTCGCGTTCGGTACTTTGATAATTTGATATGCGGGTGGACCGGTGCTTGGGTGCTGTTCTTACTTGAACAAGCATCCCACTTATGATTAACCTCTATTGCAAGCATCCGCAACTACAACAAAAGTATTAAGGTAAACCTAACCATAGCATGAAACATATGGATCCAAATCAGCCCCTTATGAAGCAACGAATAAACTAGGGTTTAAGCTTCTATCACTCTAGCAACCCATCATCTACTTATTACTTCCCAGTGCCTTCCTCTAGGCCCAAATAATGGTGAAGTGTTATGTAGTCGACGTTCACATAACACCACTAGAGGCTAGACAACATACATCTCATCAAAATATCAAACGAATACCAAATTCACATGACTACTAATAGCAAGACTTCTCCCATGTCCTCAGGAACAAAGGTAACTACTCACAAAGCATATTCATGTTCATAATCAGAGGGGTATTAATATGCATAAAGGATCTGAACATATGATCTACCACCAAAAAAACCAACTAGCATCAACTACAAGGAGTAATCAACACTACTAGCAACCTGCTAGTACCAATCCCGGACTTGGAGACAAGAATTGGATACAAGAGATGAACTAGGGTTTTGAGAGGAGATGGTGTTGGTGAAGATGTTGATGGAGATTGCCCTCTCCTGATGAGAGGAGCGTTGGTGATGACGATCGCGATGATTTCCCCCTCCCGGAGGGAAGTGTCCCCGACAGAACAGCTCTGCCGGAGCCCTTGATTGGTTCCGCCAAGGTTCCGCCTCGTGGCGGTGGAGTCTCGTCCCGAAAGGTTGCTTCTGATTTTTTCCTAGATGAAATACTTCATATAGCAGAAGATGGCCACCGGAGAGCCAACAGGGGGCCCACAAGGCAGGGGGCGCGTCCCCCACCCTCATGGGCAGGTGGTGGCCCCCCTGACGTATTTCTTCCGCTCAGTATTTTTTATATATTCTGAAATTGAATTCCGTGAAGTTTCAGGACTTTTGGAGTTGTGCAGAATCGGTCTCTAATATTTGCTCCTTTTCCAGCCCAGAATTCCAACTGTCGGCATTCTCCCTCCTTATGTAAACCTTGTAAAATAAGAGAGAATAGGCATAAGTATTGTGACATAATGTGTAATAACAGCCCATAATGCAATAAATATCGATATAAAAGCATGATGCAAAATGAACGTATCAACTCCCCCAAGCTTAGACCTCGCTTGTCCTCAAGCGGAAGCCGATAACGATAAATATGTCCTCATGTTTAGAGGTAGAGGTGTCGATAAAATAAAATATGGACATGAGGGCATCATGATTAATCTCATAACAACAACATATATGGATATTGTCATATGATTTCTTATGCTCAAGTAATGATCTAATCACAATGCAAAAGTATGAATCAGAAACTTTATTGAGAACTAACAAACTATAATCTCGGTCATTGAAGCAATTGCAATTTGTCATAACATCAGAAAGAGTCTATGTCAGAGCTCTCTAGCAAGTCCACATACTCAACTATCATTTAGTCTTTCATAATTGGTAACACTCACGCAATACTTGTGGTTACGGAGTTTTAATCGGACACAGAGAAAGATAGGGGCTTATAGTTTCGCCTCCCAACCTTTTACCTCAAGGGTAATGTCAACAATATTAGTTCATGCTAACTTACATCCAATTAGATATATATATCAAGATCTTTCCAACACCCTGTGCTTGCCAAAGGATGAAATGTAAAAAGGAAAGGTGAAGATCACCATGAATCTTGCATAAGGTAGGAGATAATAATAAAAGATAGGCCCTTCGCAGAGGGAAGCAGAGGTTGTCATGCGCTTTCAGGGTTGGATGCACAAAATCTTAAAGCTCATCCACTTGCCAGAGTGTCATCAGATCATGTACCTATTCATATCCAAATTGGCAGTGACATTCCTAAAGCATCCATATTTAGATTTGAAAATTATTGGCTTGAATTTGATGGCTTCTATGAAACTGTGGTGCAATGATGGAACAGAAATTACCAGCTCAACAACTCTACCAAAGATGTATCTGCCAGGTTTAAATGTCTCAGACTTGGCTTGAAAAAATGGAGCAAAAATCTATCCAGACTAAATTCTACCATTGCTCCATGTAATTATGTTCTTACATTACTGGATGGAATTGAGGAGCAAAGGCAGCTATCTGTTATGGAGGCCAACTTCAGGAAAATTTTGAGAAAACATACCAGCAAGTTACTTGAGGCCAAAAGAATATATTGGAAATCCAGATTCAAGATGAAGAGTGTAAGACTTGATGATGAGAATACTGATTTCTTTCATGCCATGGCCACACAAAGTTTCAAGAAAAATTATATTACATCCATTCTCAGTGAAGATGGCACTCATTATCAGAATCATGATCATAATGCTGCAATTATTTGGCAATCATACAAAAACAAACTGGGTAAATCCATCAATCCTACTATGCTCTTCAATCTGGATGAATTAATACAACAACATGACCTATCTGCACTGGATGCTCCATTTTCTGTGGATGAAATTGAACAAGTTGCCAAAGAGTTCCCTACTGACAGAGCACCTGGCCCTGATGGTTTTAATGGTATGTTTCTCAAAAAATGCTGGAGTATTATAAAACAAGATTTCTACACTATGATCTGGGATTTCTTTGAAGGAAATTGTGACATACTAAGTATTAACACTGCTTTCATTACCCTCATACCAAAAGTTGCCAATCCAGAGAGTATGAATGACTTCAGATCAATCTCTCTGGTTAGCTTGCCTCTCAAATTCTTTACTAAGCTACTGGCTAGCAGGGCCCAAAATATCATTACATCAGTTATCCACCAAAACCAATATGGGTTCATCAAAGGCAGAAATATTCAGGACTGTTTGGGATATGCATTTGAATATCTTCATCTATGTCATCAATCAAAAAGACCCATTATCATTCTCAAACTTGACTTTGAAAAGGCATTTGATAAGATTGAATACAAGTCCATTCTTGCTATGCTTCAAGCTAAAGGTTTTGGACCAAGGTGGATAAATTGGGTATCCAAAATTCTTAACTCTGCATCTACTGTTGTATTACTGAATGGAGTTGCAGGGAAAAAAATTATGTGCAAAAGAGGGGTGAGACAAGGAGATCCATACTCTCCCCTTCTATTTGTTTTAGCAGCTGACTTATTACAGTCAGTTATTAATGCTGCTTGGGCCAATGGGGAATTAACTCTCCCTATTAACCATGCATATGGACATGATTACCCAATAATTCAGTATGTTGATGAAACTCTTATGATCATGCCAGCTGATGTTGAACAAATAACTCATCTCAAATATCTACTAAACTTATTTAGCCTCTCAACTGGTCTATTTGTGAATTACAGCAAATCCTCCATGATCCCCATCAATATTGACCAGCAGACTGTTTCTGATTTGGCTGACTCTTTTGGATGCAAGGTTGAAAGTTTACCTTTCACATATCTTGGACTACCCCTGGGCACCACCAAACCATCTGTACATGATCTTATCCCTGTTATCTCAAGAATTGACAAGAGGCTTTCTGGAGTTGCCAGATTCATGAACCACTCTGGTAGACTAACATATGTGAACTCTGTTGTTGCTTCCATGCCCATATTTGCTATGTGCTCCCTTAAAGTGCACTACACCATTCTGGATCATGTGGATAAATCTAGCAGGAATTTCCAATGGTATGGTAATGACATTAACAAAAAAGGAAAGTGCCTTGCTAGCTGGGAAATGATATGTAAGCCAAAAGACCAAGGAGGTTTGGGAGTGCTCAATCTCAGGATTCAAAATCAAGCTCTCCTTATTAAGCACCTGTATAAGTTCTTCAATAGGGCTGATATTCCCTGGGTTAACCTGATCTGGAATGCATATTATGGTTCTAATACTGTTCCAACTATTGGTGATAAGAAAGGCTCATTCTGGTGGAAGGATTGTATGAAATTCTTGGACCTATTTAAATCCATGACCACCTGTCAAGTTAAGTCTGGCAATACTGCTATGCTTTGGAATGATAACTGGGAAGGCAATATCATGAAAATTAAATTCCCTGAGCTATATTCATTCACCCTTCAGGAACACATCTCCATCAAGACAGCCAAAAATATGGAAAACATATATGAATTATTTCAGCTACCTTTATCTATTGTGGCACACCAACAACTTCACAGCATGTCTGATTACCTTAACAATATTAGGGATCAAAATGATAATGACAAGTGGATATTGCAATGGGGTAACAGCACACATATGACTAAGAAGATTTACAACTCCCTTATGGGACAACATGATACTGTTGATCCCATTAAGTGGATATGGAAAACTTGTTGCCTTCCTAGACATAAATTTTTCTGCTGGCTGATGCTAAATGACAGAATTAACACATGTGAGATGCTTACCAGAAAATCTTTCCACTTGGATTCCACTTCTTGTGTATTATGCAATGATGAAGACATGGAGGACAGATCCCATCTACTATTTTCATGCACCTTCAGTCAAAACTTCTGGTGGAATATTGGCTTCGAATGGAACACAGATCTTCACATTCATGATATGATCTATGATGGCAAGATGAGGTATAAATTTCCATTCTTCATGGAGATTGTTACTGTAGGATGCTAGAGTATATGGAATCAGAGAAATGGGCTAATATTTGAAAATATACCATGCTCCATTGCATCATGCAAGTTTGCCTTCATCAACACTTTCAAGCTCACCATGTTGAGAGCCAAACCTAGCCTCAAGGATGGCATGTCATCCTGGATAGACAACATTTGAATAAGCTTGTATTGTTTCCTTTTTCTTCTTTTTATTTCTGGTTGCTCTCCCGACAACCAATCAAATATACACTCTTTCCCTTTTATAATGAAAATGACACACGGTAGGGTTCTTTTTTGCCCTATTGTTTTATGGTAAAAAAAACAAAATCTTAATGCGAAAGAACGTCACTTTATATTGCCACTTGTGATATAAACCTTTATTATGCAGTCCATCGCTTTTATTTCTTCCACATCACAAGATCGTATAAAGCTTATTTCCTCCACACCAATCAATCATACATATTTAGAGAGCAATTTTTATTGCTTGCACCGATGACAACTTACTTGAAGGATCTTACTCAATCCATAGGTAGGTATGGTGGACTCTCATGGCAAAACTGGTTTAAGGGTATTTGGAAGCACAAGTAGTATCTCTACTTGGTGCAAAGGATCTGGCTAGCATGAGGGGGAAAGGCAAGATCAACATGTTGGATGATCCATGGCAATATACTTTATCTCAAATATAGAAAAACATAACCCATTACGTTGTCTTCCTTGTCCAACATCAACTCTTTAGCATGCCATATTTTAATGAGTGCTCCCAGTCATAAAAGATGTCCAAGATAGTATATTTATATGTGAAACCTCTCTTTCTTTATTACTTCCTATTAATTGCAACGATGACCAAAGTTATGTTTGCCAACTCCCAACAACTTTTAATCATCATACTCTTTCTATGTGAAGTCATTACTCTCAATAAGATCAATATGAACTCTTTGTTTCTTTTTATTCTTTTCTCTTTTCTTTTATTCACTCAAGATCATAGCAAGATAATCAAGCCCTTGACTCAACACTAATCTTTATTATATATAGCTCACGGACTCGATTACATAGAGAGATCATAAAGCAAAACTCAAAACTAGATCATGCCATAAACTTTATTCTACTAGATCAAGATACTACTAATAGGATCGAACTAAGAAAAACTGTAAAGATAGGAGTGTGGTTGTGATACGATACCGGGGCACCTCCCCCAAGCTTGGTGGTTGCCAAGGGGAGTGCCCATACCCATGTGATTATATCTCCTTCTTCGGGGATGGTGATGTGATATTCTTGGCGATAATGCCCCTCAGGATACGATTCTCTTCCTCGAGCTTATTGAGTTGCTGCTTGAGACCCATTATCTCCTTACGAAACTTTCCTGTAACGGCTAAAGCTCCTTGCACCCAAGGGTGTTGCATAGCTGCGAGAGAACAAGTGACACTCTTCTCCATATTTTCATAAGAAAGAAATTTAACATTGGAAGGGATAACCGAGTTTGGAATGGCTGAGCTCCGTAGTTCTCCCATCGTGAACCCAGCTCGGAAGCGAGAAGTGACTTCTTGATCCTCCATGGCATCTATCCTCATCAGATCAGCCTCCATCTCTTCCTCCGTTGCTGGCCCAAAGTGGTCAGCATCGCTAGCTGTTTGTCCTTGGTTCCGATGCCGGATGAGACACCTGGCTCTCCCCGACTGACTCTTGAGAAGACATCTTGCTCTAATCTGCAGCAGCAACAGCTCGAAACAAGAACAGAGAATATGTGCTGATATAGGAGTCAAAACCTTCGGGAGATTATATAATGATTTTTTTACCGACAAAAAGATGTAACGTGCAAGAAAACAGAGTCCGGAGAGCACATGAGGTGCCCACGAGGTAGGGGGCGCGCCCTCCACCCTCGTGGAGACCTCGTGTCCTTCCCGGACTGCTTCTTATTTTTCTATTTTTCTAAATATTCCAAAACGGAGAAATATTGCCTTTAGAACTGTTTTGGAGTCGGTTTACTTACCGTAACACATACCTATTCCTTTTCGGAGTCTGAAACATTCCACAAAGTGTCTCTTAAGTATTCCTCCGGGGTTACGGTTTCAATAACATTGGTTTCAACATTTATGGGATTACCTGAGATATAATGTTTGATTCTTTGATCGTTCACCACCTTCGGATTTGTGCCTTTGAAGTTGTTGATTTTTATGGCACCGAGACGATAGACCTCCTCGATAACGTAGGGGCCTTCCCATTTAGAGAGAAGTGTTCCTGCAAAAAATCTTAAACGAGAGTTGTATAGCAATACATAATCACCTACATTAAACTCACGCTTTTGTATCCTTTTATCATGACATCTTTTAACTTTTTCTTTAAACAACTTGGCATTTTCATAAGCTTGGGTTCTTCATTAATCAAGTGAGCTAATATCAAATAACCTCTTCTCACCGGCAAGTTTGAAATCATAATTGAGCTCCTTAATAGCCCAATAAGCCTTATGTTCTAGTTCGAGAGGTAAGTGACATGTTTTTCCATAAACCATTTTATACGGAGACATACCCATAGGATTTTTATATGCAATTCTATAGGCCCATGATGCATCATCAAGTTTCTTGGACCAATTCTTTCTAGACCTATTGACAGTCTTTTGCAAAATTAATTTGAGCTCTCTATTACTCAATTCTACTTGACCACTAGACTGAGGGTGATAAGGAGATGCAATTCTATGATTAACATCATACTTAGCAAGCATTTTACGGAAAGCACCATGAATAAAATGTGAACCACCATCAGTCATTAAATATCTAGGGACTCCAAACCTCGGAAAAATAACTTCTTTAAGCATTTTAATAGAGGTGTTATGATCAGCACTACTAGTTGGAATAGCTTCTACCCACTTAGTAACGTAATCAACAGCAACTAAAATATGTGTATATCCATTAGAGACAGGAAAAGGTCCCATATAATCGAAGCCCCAAACATCAAATGGTTCAATAACAAGTGAATAGTTCATAGGCATTTCTTGACGTCTACTAATATTACCAATTCTCTGACACTCGTCACAAGATAAGACAAACTTACGGGCATCCTTGAAGAGAGTAGGCCAATAAAAACCAGATTGCAATACCTTATGTGCAGTTCTATCTCAAGCATGGTATCCTCCATAAGCTTCGGAGTGACACTTGCATAGGATCTGTTCCTATTCATGCTCAGGTACACAACGTCTAATAACACCATCTACTCCTTCTTTATAAAGATGTGGGTCATCCCAAAAGTAATGTCTCAAATCATAGAAGAACTTTTTCTTTTGTTGGTATGTGAAACTAGGTGGTATGAATTTAGCAACAATGTAATTAGCATAATCAGCATACCATGGAGTAGTACGAGAAGCATTTATGACATTTAGTTGCTCATCAGGAAAGCTATCATCAATAGGCAGTGGGTCATCAAGAATATTTTCTAACCTAGACAAGTTGTCTGGAACGGGGTTCTCGGCTCCCTTTCTATCAATAATATGCAAATCAAATTCTTTTAGCAAGAGAACCCATCTAATAAGTCTAGGTTTAGCATCTTTCTTTTCCATAAGATATTTAATAGCAGCATGATCAGTGTGAAGAGTTACTTTAGAATCAACAATATAAGATCTGAACTTATCACAAGCAAATACAACTGCTAAGAATTCTTTTTCAGTAGTAGCATAATTTCTCTGAGCATTGTCTAGAGTTTTACTAGCATATTGAATAACATTTAATTTCTTATCAACTCTTTGCCCTAGAACAGCACCTACAGCATAATCACTAGCATCACACATAATTTCAAAAGGTAAGTCCCAATCAGGTGGCTGAACAATAGGTGCAGAGATCAATGCTTTCTTAAGTATTTCAAATGCTTCTACACAATCATCATCAAAGACAAATGGTATATCTTTTTGTAATAAATTAGTCAGAGGCCGAGAAATTTTTGTGAAGTCCTTAATGAACCTCCTATAAAATCCAGCGTGACCCAGGAAACTTCTTATACCTTTGATGTCCTTGGGACATGGCATCTTTTCAATAGCGTCAACCTTGGCTTTATCAACTTCAATACCTCTTTCAGAGACTTTATGCCCCAAGACAATACCTTCATTAAGCATAAGAAGGCGTCCGAGGACTGGCCTTCGGAATGGTTTTACATAGACGACGTCCCGCTGCCGGACCCTGTCTGGGCCGGTCTTTCTAAGTTCAACAGTGCTCCATTGAAGAAACGCTTAAGCTGGCGTCCACGGAGCTCTCAGAGAGAAAGCGACAGAGACGTCCTTTACCTGATGGGCCGGATAAGACTGTTGGCTCATTCCGGACTAACCATGATCGGAGTCATGGCCGTATGCATTATGCGAGGGGTGCAGCCGCTTCAATACCGAGGCCACCCTATGTGGGATTTCAATGGGGAGGACGACGCCACGCGTTACGGTCGTAAGGGACCGGCCTCGACAGCCGCCCTAATAAAGATTTTGTCCTCTTTGTACAAGGAAGAAAAGGAGGAGTTCCTCCGCGTCAACCCGCGGGCCGGATTCACTATGTATGAACCTCCAAGTTGGGTAAGCGAACAATTGCGCCTGCCCTATTCATTTTATATTTCCATGGTCAGATACGTAGTCTGACGTCTTGAATGCAGGAGCTGCGACAGGAAGTGAAAGATATAAGCAGCTGCCCTCCACAACCTGAGGACCCAGAACGGCCACTCGATACGGATTCTGAAGAGGACCCGGACATATCGGTGGAGCTTATTGGCGGGGTGTTTCATCAGCTAAGCAAGGACAACACCTTGGTCGCTATTGTGGCTGATTACCCCTGGTTAATCCCGGCTTCCCAGGTGACAGAAGCCAGAGTTTTTATTCCCTTGAGGGGGATTCCATTTTCATGCATTCCGGTGTTTCTAACAACAACCGTGTTTCATAGGGGAGATTTCCGAGGCGGGACGCCGAACCTGCGGCGGCTAGCCAGCGAGGGGCCGCGGGGCCCCGTGGTGAAAAAAGAAAGGTAGTCCGGCCCGAGATGCCGGCACAAAGGTATTATGCACCCTCCGCTTCCACGGTGTCATTTCGTCAGGGGATATTAACGTTCGTGCTTTTTTCAGGACGAATAGACCTCGCCGGACTATATCCAGAGAGGCTGCCAATCGCGCCTCTACCAGCCAGGTTCCAGTGACCGGCCAGGAAGCGGAGGCGAGCACAAGGTATGCAACGGGCGCTCCTCCGACAGAGGATGCGGACAGGCTGTCTGCCACAAATTCTGAAGTGGAGAGTGCCATGAACCACAGGCGTCGCTGGACAGTTTTACGCGACGCTTGTTTCTCCCGAGAGGCTTTAGATGCCTTTAATTCGGGAGATGCATATCTCCGTGTCGCTCAAGATGGTTTGGCCAGAGCCACGGAGCAGTATGTGAAAGACATACGGGTAAGAAGATTATGGTTATATATATACCAGTAGCCCCCGAGACTTGAAACAGTTAAAGTAACTGATTTAAGGATCATATAACATGCAGGTTCTTACAGAGAAGAACGACGTGCTGTCCCAGGAGCTGGAAAAGTGCAAGCCCCAACTAGAGGCCGCACCAGCCGCAGCAGGGGAGCCCAAAGGGACCTCCTCAGGTAAGATACACTTCGAAAGATTAGTATTGTGCGGTTTGGGTGCAAATCTGACAATTCATGTTTGCAGATGGCGCCGGACTTGATCCGAAGAAGCAACAACTCTTACGCCGGTTAAAGGCCGGTGAGAGTATGTTGACAAAGGTGAGGCGAGAGAAGAATGATCTTCAGGATGCCAACACCAAGCTGGACGTTGAACTTAAAGACGTTCGTGGCCAGCTGTCGGACTCCACGAAGGAGAATCAGCGGCTTCGACGCGGCATATTTAGTAAGTGCTTGAACGAACTTTGAAAAATGAGTTCGGCGAGGAAGTCGAATAACAGAGTATTGTCTGTAGATATGCTCACAGGTCGTCCTGCAGAGGAGATGCCTGGTTCTATGGGTGACCTTCTTCCCGACCTCCTGCAACTGCATGAGCGAATTCGATAGGCAATGCAAGGCGTTGCCCAAGCCTTATGGCATGCCCACCCCACGCCCGAGGGCCTTGGAGAGCTTGCGGAGAAGCTGAAGGGAGCTCAGCGGCGCTTCCAGTTGTGGAAGATATCAGCCTGCCGACAAGGCGCTAGGGAGGCCTGGGCCATGGTGAAGACCCGTTTTACGAAGTCTGACCCAAACCACATGGCCGAGGTCGGACCGGTGGGGCCTGACAGGAAGGAGATCCCTGTAAGCTTAGTGTACGGCCAAGTAGAATTGGCCGCAAAGTATTCCCAGCAGGACTGTAAATTAGACAGACTGTTAGATGGTATAGAGGAGGAATACAATCAGTCGAAATGACTGTGTACTTTTGAATTGACATATGTAATGCCTTCTAGCCGGATTGTAGATCGTTTGTCGTTGCCGACCTTTCCGCTTCAACCTCGGGACCTGACGGTCCGGAGTGTGTCCGAATACCATAGAAGTTATACAAGAACCGGGGTATGCGTGGAGACCAGGCGTAGGGGTCATTAGTGCTTTATCACACAAGTGCCCAACTAGTTATGTTATATTACATGGTTAGTAAGAAACATCTTCCAGAGAGAATAGTTCCGTTAAGGGTTCCTTTCGCTGGGGAGGCATGCCCTAAAGTGCATGTCCGAACTGCGTAAAAAAAAGACGCAGAAAAAGCATCTGGGGGCTTATGAAAATTAATAAAAAGATCATCTTTTATTTCACCAACCGAATATTCCCTTAAGAATGCTAGCTTTCGGCTTCACCCAGTCTGAGGTACACATCCGGCTGACCCGGCAGTAACAATCGCAGAGGTGCTCCCTTTACCACCTAGCCGAACAATCGGGAACGTAGGGGTAAGCACAGGAGCCAGGCAACCCAGCTTGGCCAAAACTTAAGTCATATCGATGCATATAATGCTGAAGAAAAAGGTACATGCGGAAGTTTGACACATGTGTGGGGCATGAAGCCCGTATAAATAAGCTTATGTTAAAGAAGCCCCCGGTTTAAATGAGCGCAAGTGGCGCGTCATGTATTGAGCCTTTTAAGGGCTATAAAGGAAAAAGGGGGGAAGGAGGGAAATATAAGACAGAAAAATGTAAAACATGGACAGGGGAAGGAGACGAACACGGAGTCCGGCGCTAAGCGTAGAATCTTCGGAGACGTGTGGCGTTCCACGGGTTTGGCTCGAGTCGGTTATCCGACGCATCTTGCAGGCGGTATGCCCCACCAGTCAGGACTTGGTCGATTATAAATGGACCTTCCCATTTGGGCTTGAGTTTGTCCTTTTTCTTATCCGGTA
Source organism: Aegilops umbellulata (assembly GCA_032464435.1). Lineage (NCBI taxonomy): Eukaryota > Viridiplantae > Streptophyta > Magnoliopsida > Poales > Poaceae > Aegilops > Aegilops umbellulata. The sequence continues at coordinate 330,771,204 of CP136060.1, forward strand.
GGCGTAGAACTAGTTTGCCAACATTGTAATTTTTGGCCCGTACTTCTCTGCTTCGGTATCTTCGGGCCTGTTGTTGATAAAATGCGGAACGGGCTTTCGCCACGTCACGCTCTTCCTCCAAGGCGTCCAGGCTGTCCTGCCGATCGAGTTCGGCTTCTCTTTCTTCGTACATGCGCACTCTAGGTGAGTCATGAATTATGTCGCAGGGCAGAACTGCCTCTGCGCCGTACACCATAAAGAATGGTGTGTATCCGGTGGTGCGATTTGGCGTGGTCCGCAGCCCCCAGAGTACGGAGTCGAGCTCCTCTACCCATTGTGTGTTAGATTCCTTGAGGGACCGCACTAGTCTGGGTTTGATGCCGCTCATGATAAGACCGTTTGCACGTTCGACCTGGCCATTGGTTTGTGGGTGATAGACTGAAGCATAATCAAGCTTGACGCCCATGTTTTTGCACCAGAGTTTTACTTCGTCGGCTGTAAAGTTTGTACCGTTATCGGTTATGATGCTGTGGGGGATGCCATAACGGTGTACAACCCCGGATATGAAGTCTATCACAGGTACGGATTCAGCCGTTTTAACAGGCTTGGCTTCTATCCATTTGGTGAACTTATCCACCATGACCAGTATGTATTTTTTCTTATGGGTTCCACCTTTAAGGGGTCCGACCATGTCAAGCCCCCAGACCGCAAAGGGCCAGGTGATGGGTATAGTTTGGAGTGCGGTGGGTGGCATATGACTTTGGTTGGCAAAAAGTTGGCAACCAACGCATCGTTGGACTAAGTCCTGAGCGTCTACCCGGGTCGTCGGCCAATAAAAGCCTGTACGGAAAGCCTTGCTAACAAGGGACCGAGCAGCAGCATGATGACCATCGAGTCCGGAGTGAATTTCGGCCAGAAGATTCTGCCCTTCCTCTTCGGAGATGCACCTCTGAAGGACTCCGGTAGTGCTTTTCTTATAAAGCTCCCCCTCGTGGACTTTGTAGGCTTCAGATCGCCGCACTATGCAGCGAGCCTCGTTTTGGTCCTCTGGGAGTTCCTGCCTAGTAAGGTAGGCTAGGAATGGTTCTGCCCATGGGGCGATAACCGCCATTATTGCGTTGGCTGAAGGTGTAATTTCGCTGGCAGGACCTCCAACTATGTCGGGTTGTTCGGCGTCGAGTGGTGCGGCTGCGTCCGGGCTGTTAATTATGGGTTCCCTCTCCCATGCTACGGATGGTTTGAACAATCTTTCCAAAAAGATGTTGGGGGGACTGCATCGCGTTTTGCTCCGATGCATGCCAGGACGTCTGCTACTTGATTATTTTCGCGGGCTATATGGTGAAACTCCAGCCCTTCGAACCGAGCTGGCATTTTTAGGACGGCGTTGCGGTAAGCTGCCATTTTTGGATCCTTGGCGTCAAAGTCGCCATTTATTTGGGAGATCGCGAGGTTCGAATCCCCGCGTACCTCTAGGCGTTGAATGCCCATGGATACTGCCATCCGGAGACCATGTAGGAGGGCCTTATATTCGGCTGCATTGTTGGAGTCCGTGTACATAATTTGGAGTACATATTGGACTGTGTCTCCTGTGGGGGACGTCAAAACGACGCCAGCCCCCAGTCCGGCCAACATTTTGGAGCCGTCGAAATGCATGATCCAGTTTGAGTATGTGCCGTACTCTTTAGGGAGTTCGGCCTCCGTCCATTCTGCGACAAAGTCGGCCAACACTTGTGATTTGATAGCTCGCGGTGGCTTGTGGGTTATGTCGAACGGGAGGAGCTCAATGGCCCATTTTGCGATCCGGCCCATTGCATCGCGGTTATTGATAATGTCATTGAGTGGTACTTCCGAGGGTACTGTAATCGAACACTCTTGAAAGTAGTGTCGTAGCTTCCAGGATGCCATGAATACCGCGTATGCAATTTTCTGATAGTGCGGGTACCGTGATTTGCATGGAGTGAGGACAGTGGACACGTAGTAGACCGGCCCTTGGAGGGGGAATTTGTGTCTGTCCATTTCCCGCTCGACGACGAGCACTGCGCTGACAACTTGATGGGTTGCCGCGATGTACAATAGCATTGGCTCGCCGGTGTTTGGCGCGGCCAGGACTGGGTTTGTTGCCAATATGGCTTTTATTTCGTCGAGTCCGGCCGTGGCGGCATCCGTCCACTCGAAGTGTTCGGTGCGCCTGTAACGCCCCGGATCTGATGCGCCAGGTGTCTGTCAGTTATTCGCCGTCCTTGCCATGTCATGTGCTTGCGTGTCGCTCTTTGCCATATCATCATCTGCATTTCATATCATGTCATCATGTGCATCGCATTCGCATACGTGTTCGTTTCATGAATCCGAGCATTTTCCCCGTTGTCCGTTTTGCAATCCGGCGCTCCTATATTCCCCGGCGTCCCCTTTTACCTCTTTTCATGTGCGGGTGTTAAACGATCTCGGAATGGACCGAGGTTTGCCAAGCGGCCTTGGTATAGCACCGATAGACCGTCTGTCAAGTTTCGGGTCAATCGGAGGTCGTTTTATTCTCCAACGGTTAACCGGGTAACCGCAAAGGCCTCTTTTGTGTGCAGCCCAACACCCCTTTCTAAGTGGCCCAAAACCCATCTAAGTCATCTCCATCCTCTCGGTCGTCGGATCACGATCGTGTGGGCGAAAACCGCTCTCCATCTGGAGCTTCCTAGCCCCCTCTACCTATAAATAAGTGCTCCCCCCCCCCCGGATTTCTCGCGCAGATCAAACCCTAGGCTAACTCCTCCCGCAGCCACCGGACGCGTCCGCACCCCACCGGACATGTCCGCCCCGCCGCCACGTCGCCCGGCCAATCCGCGAGCGCCACCTCAGCTCCGCCGCCGCCCGCGCCCAATCCAGGGGCGCCACGTGGCTCCGTCGGCCCTCCTCTCTCCTCCGCCGCCCGCGGCCCGTGGGGCCCGAGGCCGGCCCGCGGGGCCCGTCCCGCGCCACCGCCCGTCCCGCCGGCCCGAGCCGCGCCCGCTCACGTGCCTCGCTCAGCGCGCCGCCGCCGTGCCCGCTCGCCGCCGACCGCCTCCTGGCCGCGCCGGTCCCCGCCGCCAGCGCCTCGCCGGCGCGCCCCGCCGGAGGAGCCCGCGCGAGCCACCGCCGCGCGCCTCCGCTCGCTCGTGCCAGAGCCTCCCGCGCGCCCCGCCGTTTCGGTGCGCTGCCGCCCGCCATCGCCGCGCCCCGGCTGGATCCGGCGCCCCCTCGCCGGCGCAGCCTCGCCCCCGGCCATCTTCTTCCACTCCGGCCCCGTCGAACCTCGATCCGCGCCGGATCTCAGATCCATCTAGGTTGACTTTTTCCCCCTCGTTTTTCCTCTAAGTCCCGGGATCTGTTGCATTTCATGCCATGTTCATCGCATCATAACTCTCTACATACTGCTCCGTTTCGTGCGTATAATATATCAAATTGTTCGTCTCGATGAGTATATCATTTCATCTCATTGCATCATTTTCATTTGAGCTCATATTGATTCCCGAAATGCTGTTAGAAGAGGGCTATGTGATGTTAGTTTCTGATTCTTATCAGAACATGCACTTTTGTCATTTTTGCCATGATTGATGTGTGCATCCTATGATGTTGAGTCCTACATGTGTTTTGTAAGATGCCATGCCATCTTTCCAGACATTTATGCCATGTATTTTTGTGATCTATGTGGTGACTAGCACAAGCATGCAAACTAGGTTACTTAATGTTGCTGATTTCAGAAACTTAGTAATTTCACTAAGTCCCTGCCTGCTGTTATTTTTATGCCATGTGTTCATGTTGTTTCAGAGAGATCTATGCCTCTTTAGAGCATGATCAGTAAGAGTATTTTGAACATATGGATTTTCTCTATCCATCCATGCCTTTTTTTGTAATTATGGAGTGTCATAGCTTGAGTTAATCGAACTCTACTTTTGCTATAAAATGTTGCTGGCAGATTGTTTACATGTTATTCGATTTTGCCAAGCTTGTTGTAGTTGATCCTTGCATGCTATGATGTTGTTCTTTCCATGTCCAGATTCTATGCCATGTCTTCTTGATGGATGTATGCTTAGTTTATCATGTAATTCTCTTTAGTGAGTGCATCGAGCTCACGAACATGTCTACTTGTTATCTGTTTTTTAACATGTCCAGTTTTCTGCTAAGTCTGAAACCTGTAACGAAACTTGCTTAATTAACATGGGTGTTATCATATTTTCTTATCCCTTTTGGCTAATGGTCAGTAAGGGACTTTTGTCAAGTGCTTTGAGTAGATTCATGCCATGCCTTACTTTGCTATGTCCTGTTCCTGTAGCATGTTGTTTCCTTGCTCTAAACATGTCATCCTGGTGTTAATTTCTGGCATGTTGTTATTTTCACTAAGTCTGTGAACCTGTTATCTTTTGCACTTTTGCCATGCTTGTTTGAACCTGTTGTGGTGTGATTTAGCCGTAGCTCAATGTTCATCTTTTGTCAAGCATCTTGACTAGATTACTGTCATATGCTTTGTTGATATGTTTGGGTGCAGTAGCTTAATTGTTGTTGCTTGCTAAGTAGCATCATGCTGTTAATGGCAGATTATTGTCATTCTTGTTTTGCTTGTCATTTGCAAACCGTGCATCCGATTCCGGTGATCTTTATATCGATTTCAACCGAAATCACCTCACCTTTCCAGTGGCATACTTGGTTTGCCAAGATTATGCCTTGTTCATCTTTTCCCTTCCCGCGCATGCATATACATTGCATACCACATCTCGCATATCATGCCATGTTTATGTGGTGGTTGTTTACCTTCTTGTTTGCTTCTTTCCGGTGTTGCTTCTTCGGGTTAGTTCCGATAACGTTGCGATTGTGAGGATCCGTTCGTCTACGTCCGTTTGTCTTCTTCATGGACTCGTTCTTCTTCCTTGCGGGATCTCAGGCAAGATGACCATACCCTCGAAATCACTTCTATCTTTGCTTGCTAGTTGCTCGCTCTTTTGCTATGCCTATGCTGCGATACCTACCACTTGCTTATCATGCCTCCCATATTGTTAATCCAAACCTCTAACCCACCTTGTCCAAGCAAACCGTTGTTTGGCTATGTTACTGCTTTGCTCAGCCCCTCTTATAGCGTTGTTAGTTGCAGGTGAAGATGAAGTTTGTTCCTTGTCGGAACATGGAGATGTTGTTCCTTGTTGGAACATGTTTACTTGTTGGGATATCACAATATATCTTATTTAATTAATGCATCTATATACTTGGTAAAGGGTGGAAGGCTCGGCCTTATGCCTGGTGTTTTGTTCCACTCTTGCCGCCCTAGTTTCCGTCATATCGGTGTTATGTTCCCGGATTTTGCGTCCCTAACGCGGTCGGGTGATTTATGGGACCCCCTTGATAGTTCGCTTTGAATAAGACTTTTCCAGCAAGGCCCAACCTTGGTTTTACCATTTGCCTACCACCTATCCCTTTCCCTTGGGTTTGATCAGCCCGAGGGTCATCTTTATTTAGCCCCCCCCCCCGGGCCAATGCTTGTCTAAGTGTTGGTCCGAACCGAGCAGCCTGCGGGGCCCCCTCGTGGAAACTCGAGGCCTGGTTTTACTCATAGCTTGTCTTATCCGGTGTTGCCCTGAGAACGAGATATGTGCAGCTCCTATCAGGATGTCGGCGCATCTGGCGGCTTTGCTGGACTTCTTTTATTACTGTCGAGATGTCTTGTAGCCGGGATTCCGAGACTGATCGGGTCTTCCCGGGGAGAAGGAATATCCTTCGTTGATCGCGAGAGCTTATCATGGGCTAAGTTGGGACACCCCTGCAGGGTTTGAACTTTCGAAAGCCGTGCCCGCGGTTATGTGGCAGATGGGAATTTGTTAATGTCCGGTTGTAGAAAACCCGAAGTTGATCTTAATTAAAATACACCAACCGCGTGTGTAACCGTGATGGCCTCTTCTCGGCGGGGTCCGGGAAATGAACACGGTTGTTGGAGTTATGTCTGACGTAGGTAGTTCAGGATCACTTATTGATCATAGTTGTTCGACCGTGCTTTGCCTTCTCTTCTCGCTCTCATTCGCGTATGTTAGCCACCATATATGCTAGTCGCTTGCTGCAGCTCCACCTCACTACCCTGTCCTACCTTTAAGCTTAAATAGTCTTGATCTCGCGGGTGTGAGATTGCTGAGTCCCCGTGACTCACAGATACTTCCAAAACCAGTTTGCAGGTGCCGATGAAACCGTGCAGGTGACGCACCCGAGCTCAAGGAGGAGCTTGATGAAGATCTTATCCTTTATGTTGTTTCGTTCTAGTCGATCAGTAGTGGAGCCCAGTTGGGGTCGATCGGGGACCTTTGTCGCTTTTGGGGTTTCTTCTTTTATTTTGGCTCCGTAGTCGGGCCCTGATTGTAACTGTATGATGTAATGTTTTATTCATGTATTTGTGTGAAGTGGCGATTGTAAGCCAACTATGTATCTTTTTCCCTTATGTATTACATGGGTTGTGTGAAGATTACCTCACTTGCGACATTGCTTTCAATGCGGTTATGCCTCTAAGTCGTGCTTCGACACGTGGGAGATATAGCCGCATCGAGGGCGTTACAGCGCCATAGGAGGCGGTAAAGGGGCAGCGCCTTTTCTCCTAAGCGGGAGACGAAGCGGCTTAGAGCCGCCACGCATCCGGTTAGTTTCTGTATTTGTTTGAGGTCTTTTGGGACATCCAATTGTGACAAAGCTCGGATCTTGGCTGGATTTGCTTCGATTCCTCTACTGGATACAATGAAGCCCAAGAGCTTTCCGGCTGGAACGCCGAAGACGCATTTCTCCGGATTGAGCTTAATGTTGTACTTTCGGAGGTTATCGAATGTAAGCCTCAAGTCATCTACTAGAGAGTCGACATGTTTTGATTTGATGACCACATCATCCACATATGCCTCCACTGTTTTGCCGATCTGGTTGGCCAGACATGTTTGTATCATTCGCTGATATGTTGCGCCGGCGTTTTTTAGCCCAAAGGGCATTGTGTTGAAGCAGAATGGGCCGTATGGTGTGATGAATGCTGTTGCGGCTTGGTCTGATTCTGCCATCTTGATTTGATGGTAACCGGAGTATGCGTCGAGGTAACACAACGAATCGTGTCCTGCAGTGGCATCGATAATTTGATCGATACGAGGGAGGGGGAAGGGATCCTTTGGGCAGGCCTTGTTAAGGTCTTTAAATTCGACACACAGGCGCCTAGATCTGTCCTTCTTTGGTACCATCACTAGGTTTGCTAGCCAGTCCGGATGTTTTATATCTCTGATGAATCCGGCCTCCAATAACTTGGCTAGCTCCTCTCCCATAGCCTGTCTCTTCGGTTCGGAAAAGCGCCGAAGGGCTTGTTTGACAGGCTTGAATCCTTTCTGGATATTTAAGCTATGTTCGGCCAGCTTGCGTGGGATTCCTGGCATGTCTGAAGGGTGCCAAGCAAAAATGTCCCAGTTCTCTCGCAGGAACTCTCGCAGTGCGGCGTCTACATCAGGGTTCAGTCGTGCCCCGATGGAAGCTGTTTTATTGGGGTCCGTTGGATGGACCTGGAATTTGACTATTTCGTCCGCTGGTTTGAAGGATGTGGATTTGGATCTCTTATCGAGTATCACATCATCCCTATTAACCGTGGAGCACAGCGCAGTCAGTTCCTCGGCCGCTAAGGCTTCGGATAGTGCCTCAAGGGCCAATGCGTCTGTCTCGTTTTCGGCGCGGAGTGCTATGTCCGGATCACTAGCAAGAGTGATAATTCCGTTTGGCCCAAGCATTTTGAGCTTCATGTACCCGTAATGGGGTACGGCTTGGAAGACTGTGAATGCCTCCCGTCCTAATATAGCGTGGTATCCGCTATTGAACGGGGCCACCTGGAACGTGACTTCTTCGGACCTATAATTATCCGGCGTGACGAACACCACATCTAGTGTGATCTTTCCTGTGCAGCGTGCTTCCTGACTGGGGATTATTCCTCTAAAGGTTGTGTTGCTTCGCTCAATGCGGTTCCAGTCTATTTCCATCTTTTGAAGGGTTTCCTCATAAATGAGGTTCAATCCGCTGCCTCCATCCATGAGTACCTTTGTGAGGCGAGAGCCATCCACTATGGGACTAAGGACCAATGCGGCTGGCGCTCGGGCTGTTCGGAATTTAGGTTCGTCACTCGCGTTGAAGGTGATAGCAGTGTCGCTCCATGGGTTTATTGTTGCTACTTGATAGACTTCGGTGAGGCTGTGAAGTGTTCTTTTTTGCATATTATTTGATGCGAAAGTTTTGAAGACTGTGAGAATGGTACTGGTGTCCTCGGGCTGGCTTTCTTCGGCCTCTGAAATTAGGAGGTCCTCGCCAATTTTGGCCACCTGCCGGAGTATCCAACATGCTCTAAGGCTGTGAGTTGGTGTGGCGTCCTCTGTACTATGAATTCTACAGGGTCCGTCAAGCCACCTTTCCAGTACTATTCCATGCACTGTAGAGGGTTTTGGCTTTTTGATATTTAATCCGGGTGTCTTACTGTGATTCACCCTCTTAGTTCGGACGAGATTGCTATTCAAGGCCGGATTATCCCAAAATTTTATTTCGGTTTTCCAAGCGCTTTCCATCGCACAGTACTTTTGTACTATGGACGCCAAGTCAGCGAAGCGTGTAATATCACGACGACTTATGGCGTTAAGTATTCCCTCGTCCATGCAGTTACTGCAAAAGATTGAAATTGCGTCTCCCTCGCGGCAGTCCTTTGTCCTGTTCATAACCAGGAGGAATCTGGCCCAGTAGTGATGTACTGTTTCCTCGGGCTTTTGCCTGATTTGGGAAAGATCGCTTATGTTCGGGCGGGCGGGTGTCGTTGAATCTGGGACCTCACCCAATTTAAGATTCGGAGGCCGAAGAGCTTCCGAACTCTGATGTCCGGAGCCTTGGATGTTGTCCAATGAATCTAGCCCGTTGCCTGATTCTCAGCTCAGGTCTTGAATTGTATCCTCCCCTCCGCGGGTATCCGGCCTGGAGGGTTCGGGAATTGGGACGTAACTAGTCCTTAGAATAGATGAAGGGTCGCCGCACTGCGCCTCTACCACCGCAACGTGGTGGGTGACTTGGGGAGAGTTAATTTCTCTTAGATCGGGTTTAAGCCCAACCTGGTCGTAATTTGTAGCGACCCCCAGTGCGGCGATGCGATCCAAGAGCTCGTTTACGGAAGAGAGCTCCATCGGATCCAGCTGCTCGGCGAGTTCTGAGCTGACGTGAAGGTTGCTTTCGATGACCCGAGAGGTCACCGTCGGCGTAACGGCCGAACAGGCGGTCGTGAGAAAACCACCTAGCCGGAGGGTTTGGCCGACAGCCAAGGCTCCCTTAGTAATGGCACCGTCTTTAAAGACGGGAAGAGGCATCCTTCCTGATTGCGACCGCACAGAGGAACTCTCAATGAAAGCACCAATGTCGGTGTCAAAACCGGCAGATCTTGGGTTGGGGGTCACGAACTGTGCGTCAAGGCCGGATGGTAAAAGGAGACAAGGGACACGAAGTTTACCCAGGTTCGGGCCCTCTCGATGGAGGTAAAACCCTACTCCTGCTTGATTAATATTGATGATATGGGTAGTACAAGAGTAGATCTACCACGAGATCAAGGAGGCTAAACCCTAGAAGCTAGCCTATGGTATGATTGTGTATGATGATGGTTCTACGGACTACAACCCTCCGGTTTATATAGACACCGGATAGGGTTAGGGTTACACAGAGTCGGTTACAATGGTAGGAAATCTTGAGTATCTGCGTCGCCTAGCTTGCCTTCCACGCCAAGGAAAGTCCCTTTCGGACACGGACGAAGTCTCCAATTTTTTATCTTCATAGTCCTGGAGTCCGGCGAAGGTATAGTCCGACTACCCGAACACCCCCTAATCCAGGACTCCCTCAGGGTATTTATAGCCACGGTGAAAAACTGGTCGCCCGAAGATTTTGGACAAACGTGCCCCTTACCCTTCTCCTTCGCTTGACATTTGTCACCCACGTACAGAGAGGTGGAGATCGTGTTAGATCGTGGGTGAATAGATAAGTATATCGTGGGAAGCGGAACGGTTTGAGCGGCAAAACGGATGTTTTGGATAAGATAAGTGTTAACGTTCCGTTCGCAAATTCTTCAGCTGACAAAGACACAGTGAAGATTTTGAACGAGTTTCAAATAGAACGCACATGAAGAATTTGTGAATAGATTGGGTTGAGTTTAGCATAGAGGGGGAAGGGTCCGATCACATTCACTTAGCAGAAAAATCAACTTGAAGAATTAGCCATAAGTGAATGTTGTAGAGGAAAAACGATGGAAACAGTGAAGACAATGCAAAGTTGAAGAACATGAACAACTGAGGAATTCAAAACTAAGGAAAAATTCAAATTGAAGATTTTCAACTTTTGTGGTGGCGTGACCCACCATATAAGAATGATGATTTCAGACACCACGTACAATTGTCATAGGGTTCTGAGAATCAAATTCTTCGTTAATTTCTACACACTTAGAGTGTTATTCTTCATTAATTTAAGAAAAACGTTTCTTCATGTGTTGCACATCTAAGTCATCAATTTTGCATAAGTGTTAGGATGAGTGTCCTATTCAAAGAACGTTCGAAGATTCTAAGATATTTAGCTCACACCGCAACTTGCTAAATCTCTTCTTATCCAAGGGCTTTGTGAAGATATCGGCTAGCTGTTCTTCAGTCTTCACATGCTCAATAGAAATGCCGCCCTTCAACACATGATCACGAAGAAAATGATGATGAATCTGAATGTGCTTTGTCTTCGAGTGCTGAACTGGGTTGTGAGCAATCTTGATGGCACTCTCATTGTCACAGAGGAGAGGCACATCCTTCACGTTGACGCCGTAGTCCTTGAGAGTTTGCTTCATCCATAGCAGTTGAGCACAGCAAGAACCAGCAGCAATGTACTCAGCTTCAGCAGTAGACAGTGATACGCAGTTCTGTTTCTTCGAGGACCAACAGACCGAAGATCGTCCAAGGAAATGACATGTACCAGATGTTGACTTGCGGTCCACACGATCACCAGCATAGTCAGAGTCAGAATATCCAATGAGATCAAAAGCCGAGCCCTTGGGGTACCATAATCCAAGTGTTGGTGTGTGAGCTAGATATCAAAGAATATGTTTCACAGCCTTATGGTGTGATTCCTTTGGTGTAGCCTGAAAACGGGCACACATGCAAACACTAAGCATTATATCTGGCCTAGATGCACATAAGTACAATAAAGAACCAATCATGGAGTGGTATACCTTATGATCGAAGTCAATACCATTTTCATCACTGCACAGATGGCCATTTGTGGGCATAGGAATTTTGACGCCTTTGCAATCTTGTATGCCGAATTTCCTCAGTACATCCTTGAGGTATTTCTCCTGAGATATGAATATGTCATTGCGCTGTTGACGAATTTGAAGACCTAAGAAGAATTTCAACTCTCCCATCATAGACATTTGATATTCTTCACTCATCATATAGGCAAATTCATCACTATAATGTTGGTCAGTACAGCCAAAGATAATATCATCAACATATATTTGGCACACAAACAGTTCACCATCATAAGATTTAGTGAAAAGAGTAGGGTCGAGTGAACCAGGTTTGAAGCCTTTCTTCATGAGGAATTCCTTCAAAGTATCATACCGCGCCCGAGGGGCCTGCTTGAGGCCATAGAGGGCCTTGTTGAGTCTGAAGACTTTGTCAGGATTCTTTGGATCTTCAAAACCTGGGGGTTGAGCAACATATACTTCTTCCTCAAGCTTACCATTGAGGAATGCACTTTTCACATCCATTTCATATAAAGTGATATCATGATGGTTAGCATAAGCAAGTAATGTGCGAATAGCCTCAAGTCTAGCAACAGGTGCAAAAGTTTCATCAAAATCAATTCCTTCAACCTGTGTGTAGCCTTGAGCTACAAGCCCTGCCTTATTCCTCACCACAAGGCCGTTTTCATCTTGCTTGTTGCGGTAGATCCACTTTGTGCCAATGATATTATGCTTGCGAGGATCTGGACGTTTGACCAGTTCCCATACGTTTGTTGAGTTCGAATTGATGTAATTCTTCTTGCATGGCCTGAATCCACTCAGGCTCCAAAAATGCTTCATCTACCTTAGTGGGCTCTGTGATAGAGACAAAAGCATAGTGCCCACAAAAGTTAGATAAATGTGAAGCTTTTGAGCGTGTGAGAGGACCTCGTGCTTTGATGTCATCGATGATCTTCTCAACTTGCACTTCTTTTGCAATGCGAGGATGAGTTGGTTGTCGTCGAGGAATTTGATCAGCATTTTCTTCAGCACCATTTTCTTCAGCATTTTCCTCAGGTGCATCAGCTCGACGTTCTTCACGATCCGGAATGAATTCTTCAGCAGATTCTTCGGTAGGAATGACATCCTCAGTAGCCTTGAATTTGATAGAATCCTCAGGTGCTGGTTCATCTATCACAAAAGGTAGGTGCTCTCTTTGCGAGCCATTAGTTTCATCGAATCGCACATCTACAGTTTTAACAACCTTGTGAAGAACGTTGTTGAAGACTCTGTAGGTGTGCGAGTCCTTTCCATAACCAAGCATGAAACCTTCATGTGCTTTCGCTGCAAATTTAGCATTGTGATGAGGATCTCTAATCCAGCATTTAGCACCGAAGACTTTGACATAACTCACATTGGGTTTCTTGTCAGTGAGGAGTTCAAGGCAGTCTTCTTGAAGAATTTGTGAAGATATACCCTGTTGATGATGTGGCACGCAGTATAAATTGCCTCAATCCAGAAGTGAGGAGGCGTCTTGTACTCATCGAGCATAGTGCGAGCCATCTCAACAAGAGTTCTGTTCTTGCGCTCCACAACGCCATTTTGCTGAGGAGTATAAGGAGCAGATAACTCATGAGTAATACCAAGTTCATCAAGATAGTCATCGAGACCAGAATTCTTGAACTCAGTTCCATTGTCACTTCTGATGTGCTTGATCTTCACACCAAGTTGGTTGAAGCCCTCGAGGAAAATCGTTTGAAGACTTCCTGCACTTCATGTTTGTAAGTAACAATGTGTACCCATATGTAACGAGAGTAATCATCAACAATAACAAGACCATATAGAGAAGCATCATTAGTGACTGCTGAGTAATGATTAGGACCGAAGAGATCCATATGAAGCAATTCAAATGGTCGAGTAGTGGTCATGATAGTCTTCGCTGGATGCTTAGCATTGGTCATCCTTCCAGCTTCACAGGCTCCGCATAAGTGATCCTTGAGGAATTTGACATTCTCAATGCCAATGACATGCTTCTTCTTCGCAAGCGTGTGCAAATTCCTCATGCCTGCATGACCAAGTCGTCAATGCCATAGCCAGCCTCCTGAAGCTTCTGCAAGTAGGCACACAGCTGGTTGCGGTCCTGTAGAGAAATCAACAATATACAAGTCTCCTCTCCTAAAGCCTTCGAAGACCTTGGAATTGTAAGCTTCCATAACCACAACACAACGATACTTGCCAAAGACAACAACCATATCAAGATCACAAAGCATTGAGATAGACATAAGGTTGTATCCTAAGGACTCAACAAGCATGACTTTGTCCATGTGTTGATACTTTGTGATCACAACCTTACCTAGACCCAATACCTGACTTTTGCCTTGGTCAGCGAAGATGATATGCTTCAGTTGTGATGGTGATAAGGGAGCATCCATCAATAGATTCTTGTCACCAGTCATGTGTTTTGTACATCCACTATCGAGGACCCACTCAGTGGCTTTGGGTTGATCATCCTGCAGATGAATTAGTGCACCTTACAAAGTCATATACTTCATCAGTGAAGAATATGACATCAAATTCATCAAATCAATTTCCTCAAGCAGTAAGACAGATATAGCAGCATGAGGACGTGAGAAATGAAGGTTCATTTCTTCATGATTAGCCTGCGTCCTTTCAGGCGATTTTCAGGTCTCCAGCAAATTCTTCAGATGTTTACGCACGTCTGGAGACCTGACCCTGCATAAGAGATCAGTTTTTTTTCTTCACCACCCACATCTTAAGGGGTGGCAAAGAGTTCATCACTCCGCGAGCTCCATATGAGAAAGGTGGCATAGAAGCCAATCCGTTTCATTTCACATAAGAGGAGTTAGGGTAAGCATATGAATAAGCAGAGAAATTCTTCGAGGACTTATGAACATAATGTTAGAAGAATAATGCTCAGATTCATAGCCCTTGGCTCTTCCCTGCGAAGCAGAGTTGTTAGCACGATGATGTTCATATGAGGACTTCGATCCTTTTTTGGAATTTGACCCACGTGAGGAATTTGGTCCGTATGAGGACTTGGATCCATATGAAGAATTTCGTCCATATGAAGAATTTGATCTGGGGTTCCTATTCTTCACAGGTGGTGTCATGAGGACATTCACTTGAAGACTTTCAAGGCACTTTTTGGGAACCCATATTTTCTTCATAGGGGAACCGTTCCTGCAGTTAATGCCAACATATCTAGCAAATACTTCACCATTCTGATTTTTGAACAGTTTGTAATTGGAGTCAAATGACTCGTCAGAAGAATGAGAAGATTCACATGTAAAGCCAGATAAATTAGATGGATCAACTGGAGGTCCCTTTGCAGCAACCCATGAGGTTTTGGGGTACTGCTCAGGCTTCCAATATGTACCATCAACATTGAGTTTCCTCTCAAAGGCAATACCCTCTTTCCTAGGGTTCCTGTTGAGGATCTGCTTTTTAAGCACATCACAAAGAGTTTGACGCCCTTTGAGACTTTTGTACATGCCTGTCATGTACAATTCCTTCAGCCCTGCATCGTCAGTGATACTAGCAATGTCCTCAGATGAGGAATTAGTGATAGCAGAGGCAGATGAAGAGTTTGTAACATTAGAAGCATTTCAACATTCAGGTGAAGAATTAGTAGATTCACGTTCAATGCATTTCAAGCATGGAGGAACAAATTATTCCTGGGTAGCGTTGATTTGTTCAGCAAGTAATGAATCGCGCTCCTTCTGAAGATCTTCATAACTCACTCTTAGCTTCTCAGGATCTTGCTTTATTTGAATAAATTCATAGGAGAGCTTCTTATGATCAGATAAGAGAGCGTTATGATGACCTTGAAGGTTGTCAAACCTAGTCTGAAGTCTCTGAAGATTTTCAGTCAAGGTTTTAGTGCGATCCATTTCTTCACCCAACATATCATCACTTTTGTCTAGCATGTTTTGAACCTTTTCAAAAACCCTTTGTTGTTTCACAGCAATCTTAGCAAGTTTAGAGTAGCTGGGCTTGAGGTTTTCATCAGATTCATTCTCACTAGATTGAGAGGAGGTATATTTGAGTACCTTGGCACCCTTTGCCATGAAGCAATAGGTGGGAGCATAGTCATCATTGTCTTCATCAGCCTTGTTGGTGAGATCACTTTCTTTAGAGTTGAAAATAGACTTGCTGACGAAGGCAGTAGCAAGGGCTAGGCTCGACACACCAGACTTGGACTCCTCAGATGCCTCCTCTTCCTCATTTTCTTCAGATTCAACCTCGGAGTCCATTTCCTTGCCAATGAATGCCCGAGCCTTCTTGGAGCTGCTCTTCTTGTGAGATGAAGACTTTGAGGATTTTGATGATGAAGATTTTGAGGATTTCTTCTTTTTCTTCGCATCATCAGAACTATAATCCTAGTATTTCTTCTTCTTTGATTCCTTTTCCCACTAAGGACAATCTTGAATGTAGTGTCCAGGTTTCTTGCATTTGTGACAAAGCCTCTTCTTGTAGTCACTGGATGAGGAATCATTGCTCCTTGAGGGTCTTCCAAAGCGACCACGTCTTGAGAACTTCTGGAATTTCTTCATGAGCAGTGCTAGCTCGTGGATCAGTTCTTCAGGGTCACCAAGGCTGCTACTAGAGTCTTCATCTTCGAACTCAGATACTGCCTTGGCCTTCAGTGCACGTGATCTGCCATAGCTCGAACCATAGAGATCTCTCTTTTCAGCAAGCTGGAACTCATTAGTATTTAGCCTCTCGAGGATATCAGCGGGATCAAGTGACTTGTAATCAACATGTTCTTGTATCATCAATGCGAGAGTATCAAATGAGGAATCAAGCGATCTCAGCAATTTCTTCACCACCACATGGTCGGTGATGTCAGTGGCACCAAGTGCTTGAAGCTCATTTGAGATGTCAGTGAGGCGATCGAAGGTTTGTTAAACATTTTCATTGTCGAATATTTTGAAGCGGTTGAAGAGATTGCGAAGAACATCAACTCGAGAGTCATGCTGTGTTGAGACTCCTTCGTTGACTTTGGACAGCCTATCCCAGATAAGCTTAGCAGTTTCCAAAGCACTCACTCTTCCATACTGTCCTTTGCTCAGATGGCCACATATGATATTCTTCGCTTGAGAATCGATTTGCTTGAATCTCTTCACATCAACAGCATTCAGAGAAGGTGTGACTGAGGGAACACCATTTTCCACAACATACCAGAGATCGTTATCAATTGCCTCAAGATGCATTCGCATCTTATTCTTCCAGTAGGGGTAGTCCGTCCCATCGAAGGTAGGACACCCAGCAGAGACCTTGATCGTACCTGCGGTCGACATAACTAAAACTCCAGGCGGTTAAACCAAAATCACACAGAACAAGGGAGTACCTTGCTCTGATACCAATTGAAAGTGCGTTATATCAACTAGAGGGGGGTGAATAGGCGATTTTTATGAATTCTTCACTGAGTAATTTGCGGGTGAGGAAATTCCTTAGCGAAGAACTACTTGCAGCGGAATAAGTACTCAAAAGTAAACATAACAGAACACAAGCATGGTCATCATGATGAAATGAAGACGAGCACAGAGTACAGAAAGCGTAAACATAGGATAGCACAGGATGAAGACAAACAGACTGAGGAAATTGAACTAAGGAAATTGAGAAAGTCTTCAATCAAAGTCTTCAAACACAGATATGACAAGCACACAACACAATACTGAGGAAATGAAAGAGTTGAGGAAATACAACCAGTTGGCTTGGTGAAGACAATGATTTGGTAGACCAGTTCCAACTGCTGTCTCAGTTGTACATCTGGTTGGAGCGGCTAGGTATTTAAACCTGAGGACACACGGTCCTCACCGTATTCTCCTTGAGCTAACGTCACACAGACCTCGCCCAATCACTCGTGGTAAGTCTTCAGGTGACTTCCGAACCTTCACAAACTCGGTCACTCGGTGATCCACAATTCCTCTTGGATGCTCTAGACCATGACGCCTAGCCGTCTGGAAGAAGCACAGTCTTCAAAGGTAACAAGCGTCGGATCCACGCAGGATAAATCTCTTTAGTGATGCTCAATCACTTTGGGTTTGTAGGTGTTTGGGTTTGGGTTTTTCCTCACTCGATGATTTTCGTTCAAAGTCCTTGGAGGATGGGATGCTCTCAAATGACAAGTGTCAGTTTCTCTCGGAGCAGCCAACCAGCTAGTGGTTGTAGGGGGCGGCTATTTATAGCCTAGGGAGCAGCCCGACATGATAAGACATAAATGCCCTTCAATGATATGACCGTTAGGTGGACAAGATATTTTGGGACAGCTAGCGCGCAGCACAGCAACGGTCGGAAATTTGAGGCTCAAAGTCTTCAGGGCTATCATGTTCCTCACTGTGTAGGCAATCCGCGCTGGCGAAATCCTAACTCCTCAGTCAGAACAAATTCCTCAGAGACCAGAAGAACTTCGTCTCTGTCACTGAAGAAATTGACTGAACTGTATGAGATTTCCAAT
This sequence comes from Aegilops umbellulata, assembly GCA_032464435.1. Classification (NCBI taxonomy): domain Eukaryota; kingdom Viridiplantae; phylum Streptophyta; class Magnoliopsida; order Poales; family Poaceae; genus Aegilops; species Aegilops umbellulata. The sequence goes on from CP136060.1 coordinate 330,788,897, forward strand.
GGCTTCACTCGAAGGGATTGGTAGGTGTAGGATTTTGAGTTGAGCATCACTTGGAAATTTTTCCTTAGTATTTCCTCGGCCCCCTTTAACAGTACGGTGTTTCCTATGACTCAAGAAAGAGAAAATGAAACTAAGAAAACAAAAGTCTTCATGCTTCACGTTCCTCGAATGAATACCAAGTCTTCAAGGTCACACCAATTTCTTCACTTTCCAAGTCTTCAGAAAGTCTTCAGTCGAAGAACTTCATTTTTAGGGGTCGACTTTCTCTGTAAATATCAAACTGCTCATAGACTTATAGACCTGTGTACACTCATAAACACATTAGTCCCTTAACCTATAAGTCTTCAATACACCAAAATCACTAAGGGGCACTAGATGCACTTACACTTCAAATTTTTTCCTACGTTTAACGTGCACTAATACAACTGTCATGTGAAAAAATGGAAAACTTCTAGGGTCATTTGACATTTTAAAGACATTTAAGCGATTTTCTAACCATTTAATGACCGTAATTCAAATTTGAAATACATCTACATGCAACGCCTAACCATAACGGTTTGAAAAATCATATTTTTGTGTACTTGTGTGCGAGTTAATTCCATGTGCAGTAAATTAGAAGGAATTTTCAAACATATTGGTCTCAAGGCATGGGCACATGCATGGAGTGCCATGGCATTTTAATTCCAAAAAATAAAAAATGATCAGAAAAACATGAAACCTTGGTTGATGTAATGTCATGCCACCAAGATGATGTGGTAAAGAAATTGGCATGTTTAAAGAATGTTTGGACACACACCCCTCACAAACTAGAGCAACTCGCTAGAAGGTTCGTGGTTCCAAGAGGGAACAATGCATGTTTGATGACGAACGGGAGATAGCTTCCTCTTACGGCCTTCAAATTTTTCCTACGTTTAACGTGCACTAATACAACTATCATGTGAAATTTTGGAAATTTTTTGGGGTCATTTGACCTTTTAAAGACATTTAAGTGATTTGCTCTGTAGCGCGCCATCGATCATGTTGTCCGGTGAGCTGCAGCATGTCCGTGTTGACATGCCTACCTTGATCCGCGGCGCTCAAGCACCATGCGCCAAAGGTCTGCTCAACCCTGGTGATGACGCACATCACGGCGTCGTCCATCGCATTGCCAGGGAGCGCCTCGGCCTCGACGGGCCGTGGCGCCTCGTCGATGAGGTTGATGGCAGAGGCGGTGCTTTGGTGGGTTGGCATGCTTGGAAAAGGTGGATGTGCTACAGGCTGCACTTGTCGCCTCCGTGTGTCGCGCGCCGCCTATGCGCAATATAGCAGGGTGGTGGGAAACAGGTGAGGAAATGGAGGGAAACTGTGGTGTGTTCATAAGACACCATCAATTAATGGAAACTTAGCATAGAAGGAACATCGAGCTAGCACAAGAAGTAGATGATGATCAGATGAACACGGACCACACTAGGGAACCCGTCGGTGATGAATTCATCAATCCCAAATGGTTGAATACTAGCAAGCGTTTGCGCACAACACACACGGCCTATTCCATCACAAATAGGTCGGATGGATCAACTGTATGCCATGTATCGCACATTGTCAAAAAGTAATGTAGTAGACCTTCTTTAACATGTGTTAAAAAATAAAAATAAAAAATAAAAAACAAGGACCTCGAGGTTAAATTAGCTGAGGGAATGGGTCATTTCGGTCATTTGACCTAAATGACCCATCCTATCAGTTAATTTAACAACAACACAACTTCCCATCCAGTCACCCATCTCATGGCTGCTCCAGTCTAAGCACACTTAACTTGATAGTTTTCTTACATGAGCTACTGGTGGAATAGCTAGTCCTTGTCGATAGGAATGCCTCTTCGCATCCTTATGGCGTATCCGGATGACCGCCCGTCCCCCAATGGCCAATAGATGTTGTGTAGACAGAGCATATCATCTGTGTTATTAGAAGCAATCATCTGTGTTATTATCGGTCTTCGCACATATTTCTGATTACAGACCTGTTTGTCGCGTATCACACACATCTTGTTATATTGAACCATTTCTGTTCTCTTGCCTAATCACAAACAGTTCATCCGAGTGAACCGTATGCTTTACATCGCACACACCTTGATCGGGATGACCGTTTCTTTTGTGTTGCCTAATCACAAACAGTTCATCCGAGTGAACTGTATGTTGTACATCGCACACACCTTAATTTGGTTGCCCGTTTCTTTTGTTCCTCCTCATCACAAACAGTTAATTGAGCTGAACCGTATGCCCTGCATCGCACACGCAACTAAAATCTGAACCGTGTTTGATGCATCCTCCATCGCAAAGGTTTTGCACCTTTTTTGACGGTTATTTTACACCACCGTTTGCGATTATGGCACCGCACACAGTTTCGTCGAAGGGTCTCTGACCGTAGTGTCGCGTTTGCAGCATCCTGCAGTAGTGATTATTTGTTTCCTGAAAATCTGTTATTTGTTTCCTAAAAAAATTGCATTAATAAGAGGGATCGATTGATTTGGATAACTTAAGATAGTTAGATCTGTGATTTGTTATATGTTTGGAAAGTCATGGTGATGCGGAGCATCCCTCATCTACCCGCACCAACACTCCATCACCACAGCAAGCACCAAGAGGGCCAATGACAAGAGCACGTGCACGCAACATCGAGAACGAGGTGAACTCTTTCCTATTCAAGTATCGTTTGGATTCGCGTGAGAATTGGATTCTACCTCAAACGGAAACATTGTTATTCTTTGATACGAGGAAGTTGATCATGAGAAGGAGAAGACGGAGACTCGAGTATGCACAGAGCAAGGGAGAGGAGAGGAGAACGAGAAGAATGAAGATGGGAACAAGGAGGAGAAACCCCTTGGACACACCGGGTGCCCCCCCCCCCCGCCCCCAACACCGGGTGCCCGGTCCACTCCCCTGGGCGTTGCTACGCCTACCCCGGGTGCCCGGCAACTTGGGCTCCGGGTGCCCGGGCCCCTCGCCCAGCTGCCTGCCACCCCCGGGTGCCCGGGACTCGGGCCCGCGGGTGCCCGGGCTTGAGGCCCCGGGTGCCCCCAATCGGCCTCTTGCTGCACCCCCGGGTGCCCGGCCTTGGGCCCCTGGGTGCCCGACCTCTCCCAGCCGCCCCCCTGAGTAGGCCGGGTGCCCGGCCCCTGGCGCCTCGGGTGCCCGGACCCCTCTGGTTCAGCTGCGTGTGTTGGCCTTTTGGTCCATGTACCCCCTCTCTCTCATCTTGTTTCGTCCCTAGACTATATAAGGTGACCCCCTAGGTCTTTTGGGAGGTTAGCAAAGTATTTTAGAACACCAAAGAGAGCTTTGCTCCTTGTATCCCCCTCCTCTTGGATATCAAGACCCCTCTTTGGGAAGAATCCTTGTGGATTGCAAGACCTCCCAAGGGAGTAGATCATCATCAAGGCCTCACCTCCTCTAGGAGTGGGAAGAACCTTACCTTTGTGCTTGTTTCCTTGGATTGATCTTGTAATCTTGTGGATCTCATGTATGCTACTCTAGTGGATGTGATATTTGGGTTTGTTTGAGTGATTTGTGTCTTGTGTTCTTGAGTTTTCTTCCTCTTTTCCCCCTCCAAGTGTGAAAAGATCCCCTCTAGGGTTTCACCCTACAACACCTGGTTTGTAATAAAAAGTGGAGAGAAAAATAAACCGGTGGACCAGGGTGGGAGGGTTGGTTGGAGGAGAGACGAAAAATAACTATGCGAAAGTGGGAGACGAAAAAAATCCATGCGAAAATTAACCGTGGAGGCTATTCTACCAACAGAGACATTAGGAGTAGAGATACATAAGCAAATACCAAGTCCCTAGTATGCCTCTACTAGACTAGCTCGTTGATCAAAAGATGGTCAAGGTTTCCTGACCATATACATGAGTTGTCATTTGATAATGGGATCACATCATTAGGAGAAAGATGTGATGGACAAGATACCCATCCATTAGCTTAGAATATGATCGTTCAGTTTCTTGCTACTGCTTTCTTAATGTAAAATACATATTCCTTCGACCATGAGATCATGCAACTCCTGGATAGCGGAGGAATGCCTTGTGTGCTATCAAAACGTAACTGGGTGATCATAAATATGCTCTACAGGTATCTCCGAAGGTGTATATTGAGTTGGCATGGATCGAGCTTGGGATTTGTCACTCTGTGTATCGAAGAGGTATCTCTGGGCCCTCTCGTAATACACATCACAAGAATCTTGCAATCAAAGTGACTAAGGAGTTAGTTAAGAGATGATGTATTACGGAACGAGTAAAGAGACTTGCCGGTAACGAGATTGAACTAGGTATGAAGATACCGACGATCGAATCTCAAGCAAGTAACATATCGACGGACAAAGAGAATTACATATGTTGTCATAAATGTTCGACTGATAAAGATCTTCATAGAATATGTAGGAACCAATATGGGCATACAGGTACCACTATTCGTTATTGACAAGAGAAGCGTCTCGGTCATGTCTACATCATTCTCGAACCCGTAGGGTCCGCACACTTAACGTTTGTTGACGATATAGTATTATATGAGTTATGTGAATTGGTGATCGCATGTTGTTGGAGTCCCGCATGAGATCACAGACATGATGAGGAGCTCCGGAATGGTCCAGAGGTAAAGATTGATATATAGGACGATGATATTGGGTCACAGGAAAGGTTTCGAAAAGAACCGGGTATTTATCAGAGTGCCAGAAAGGTTTCCGGGAGGCCACCGATAAGTAGTGGGCCTTATGGGCCAAAGGGGGAGCACACTAGCCCACAAGGGGGCTGACGCGCCCCTCCATCCCCTTCCCACGCACCAAGGATTGTGGGAAGGAAGGGGGAGGCGCCTAAGGCATCCAGGCCCCCTTTCCTCCCCCCATGTTCAAATATGGAAGGGGGCGCAGCTAGTTAGGCCTCTAGGGCAGCCGTCGGCCACTTGGGGGTGCCCAAGGGCTGCCTCCTCTCCTCCTCCGCCTATATATATGCATGGAGGGAGAGGGGAAGCACACGCCATGATTCCCTAGCCGTGTGCGGCGCCCCTCTCCCTCTAGATTCATCCTCGGTCATATTTTCGTAGTGCTCGGCGAAGCCATGCGGAGATAGTTGCATCAGCACCGTCACCACGTTGTCATACTGCCGGAACTCATCTACTACTTTGCCTGTCTTGCTGGATCAAAAAGGCGAGGACATCATCAAGCTGAACATGTGCTGAACGCGGAGGTGCCGTACGTCCGATACTTGATCGGGCGGATCATCACTACAAAAAAGACACATCCGTGACATTTTGGGCCGAATAATTTTTTTTTCTGTCATACATATGATACTTCTATGACGATAATTGTGACAAAACCCGGTATCATCATAGATGTGGTGGGCTCCTACTTCTATGACAAAAAATCATGACAGAAAATGGGCTTTTCATCCTGGGCGGGCAGGAGACGCAGTTGCATGACATTCTTTGGGCCGTCCATGACGGGAAAAACCGTGGTAGAAGCGAGGGGGGGGTTTCGGGGAGTTCCCGGTTATGGTGGGAGGTAGGGGGCCGAGCAATGCGCGTTTCTCTCATACATCTACGCGCGTGTGTGCGAGGCGTTGGCTCTAACTGAACCCGAGCGAGGCGTTGGGCTCTAACTGAACCCGAGCGATTGCACTGCAGGCTATGCATTACTGAACCCGAGCGATCGATCGATGGCTGTTAACTGAACCCGATCGAGCGATTCCTTCGCTACTGCTGCTAACTGAAGCCGATCGATGGGATGAACAGTGAGCGTTGCGGGGGGTTTGGATGAACAGTGAGCGGTGGCGTTGCCTCTGGATGAACAGGACCCCATGGTGTGGTGGAGGGTTGGATGAACAGTTGATGGTGGAGGGGTGCCCGTGGAGGGGTGGATGAACAGGACCCCGTGGTGTGGAGGGCTGGATGAACAGTAGACGGTGGAGGGGTGCCCATGGAGGGGTGGTTGAACAGGACCCCGTGGTGTGGAGGGTTGGATGAACACTAGACGGTGGAGGGGTGCCCGTGGAGGGGTGGTTGAACAGGACCCCGTGGTGTGGAGGGCTGGATGAACAGTAGACGGTGGAGGGGTGGTTGAACAGTAGCCGGTGGAGTAGCGCACAGTGAAAGCTGGATGAACAGGAGCCCGTGGAGGCTGGAGGAGGTCGAAGGTGGATGAACAGTAGCTCGTGGAGGCTGGAGGGGGTCGACGGTGGAGATGAACAGTATCCCGTGGAGTCCCGTTTTGCGGTATGCCACACCCCTCCCGATGAACAGGACCCCCATTTCGACCGTAGCGCTCCAACACAAGTTCGTTTCCTCCGTTTTGCGGTACGCCACACCCCTCCCGATCAACAGGACCCCCGTTTGGACCGTAGGAAGTCCGTTTCCTCCGTTTTGCGGTACGCCAGACACCTCCTGATCAACAGGACCCCGTTCAGAACGTAGGAGGTCCGTTTCCTTCATTGTGCGGTACGCCAGGCCTCGTTTCCATCGCCTGTTCCGTCCAAGCCCTCCCGATGAACACGACCACGCATTCCGTTCTGACCCAGCCGGTTGGCTCCCACGCGTTCTGTTGCCTCTCAATGAACACGACGCATTCTGTTACCTCCCCATGAACACGAGGCATTCCGTTGCCTTCCCATGAACACGACGCTTTCCGTTGCCTCCCCATGAACACGACGCATTTCGTTGCCTCCCCATGAACACGACGACGATGATGTTTCTCCGTTCCGACCTAGCAATGTACACGAGCCCTGGCCGTACGTATGCGCGAGTAGGCGTTCGAGACCCCGCCCGTATGTGCACATACGTGGCCGTATTTTCTTTCTTGCACCCTGGCCGTTGTACGTATGTGTACATGCTACGTGCGCACCTCTACTATGACACGTGCGCGCCTCTACATCGACCAGTATATATGTACGTACACGTTCGCGACCAGAATGACAACGCTACGTACGCTTCGACCAGGTGGGTCCCGACTGTCAGGCACTTCCTTGCGTGCGAAGATGTAGCTGGTGGGTCCCAGCAGTCAGGGGCAAACATTTTTTTCGCGAAATACAGTGGCCCGTCCGGTGGGTCCCCGCTATCATGTGGAGGAATAATTATTTGGCACGTAATAAGGAGGCACTTCTTTGCTGCGGCCGTGGACCCAGCTGTCAGCCTCTCCACGTACAGTCCACGTCCGATGGAAGCCGTTCCTTGACCACGTTGACCACTGTGATGCCCGGGTAATTAAACTACAGTGATCCTCTGCTAAGGATGCCACGTCACCTCGATTACTGTTGTAAACCTCGTGAAGATTCAATCCCGTCCGAATTCAAAATTCAAAATCAAGGCAAACAATAAAAGTTTTCAAACATTAAAACTAAAATGTTCGGAGTGAGCCAAATAATGCATATGTAATTATGGAGGAGAAACCAACCTCTTTGGGAAGTGTTTGATTGTCCCAAAGTAAATAAACAGTAGCAGAACAATTAATTAAAAATGCCTTTTATGATTAATAAAATATTAAACTAATTTATCTAGTTGCCCAAGTTTTTGTGGCATTAGAATATGTAGTAACACTATTTTAGGAACTAACTTTATATTTTACTAAGACTAAAGTAAATGGGAAATAATAGAAAACAGTAAAGAAGAAAAGAAATAAAATAGAAAAAAACAAACTAACCGAAAACTAAACTTAAGCAAAAGAGAACCCCCCCTGGACCCCTTGGCCCAACTGGGCCATGGCCCAGCCGGCCGCCCCTGGCCTATAGGCCACCCCACCCCCCAAAAACCCTAATCCCCTCCCTCACAATCCCCCGATCCAGTCCCCTCCCCCTCTCCCCGATCTGGGCGCCCCTCGCCCCGAGCACCATCGCCGGTCGCCGCCCGGTGGCTTCACAGGCCGAGGCCACCTCGCCGCAGCCCGTCATCGTCCCCCTCCCCACCGTCGCCGTCTCGCCTCCTCGTCCACTCCCCGAGCGCCGTCATCGGGCGCCGCCCCGACGCCGCGCCCCGACGCCCCTGGACCTCGCTGGCCGGCCTCCTCCCGCTCCGCCGCTCGTCCCCGTCAACCCCCCCCCCCCCGACCTTCCCCGAGCACACGCCCTAGACCCCACGGCCCGTGGTGAGGCCCTCCTCCTCCCCTTCCCTCGTCGCCGTTCGCTCGCGGCCGCCATGCCCGGGGCACGCCCGAACCCGCGGTCGTCGCCCCCCCCCCCCGTCTGTCCAGGCCGCGTCCCGCGCCCTCGTGCGCGCGCTCGCACTGGCCGCGCTCCACGGCTCCGCCTCCTGCCGTCGTCACCGGCTGTCGCCGACGTCGGCCGCCCGCAACGCCTGCGCCCGACGCCCGTTTCCCCTGACCGGCGCCCAACCGCGCCCGACGGCCTCGCATCGCGCCCCCGGCCGCGTGTCTCGCGTCGTGGTGCCGTTGCCCACCTTCGCGCCTAGCCGGTTACGCAGCCCCCGCTCTGCCTCTGACCTCGTCGCTCCCCGGTGTTCCGACCTCGCCGCGCCGCCCGGCGGGCTCCCTCGATGCCGTTGGCCTCGCCACCGCCCCCTGTGCCGGCCCCTGCCGGGTCCGCCGCACTGGGCGTGCGCCCGCTCGGGCGCGTCCAACGCCTCCGCCCGCTGGCGGCGCCCGTTAAGGCCCCCCCGGGCCACTGACTAGCAGGCCCCACCCCAGAACGTTAAAAGAAAAAGAGAGAAAGAATTAATAATAATAATAATAATAATAATAATAATAATAATAATAATAATAATAAATAATGACATTAATTAATCAATTAACTAATTAATTAACTTAATTAATTCTGATTAAATTAACTAATTAGGGTTAATTATCCTAGTGATAAATTAACCTAATTAACTACTGTTAATTAGTTAATTAATTAATATGACAGTGGGGTCCACCCCCCTAATTAATCTTGATTAAATTAATTAATTTGTTTGATTAAAAATGTATCACTGACCAGTGGGACCCACTGGTCAGGTTGACCAGTCAACTCTGTTGACTGCTGACGTCAGCATGACCTCATGCTGATGTCATAAATCTATTTTCGAATTAATTTAAATAATTAACTAAATTCCAGAAATTAATAAAATCTTTAGAAAATCATATCTTTTAATCCGTAACTCGGATTAAAATATTTTCAACATGAAAGTTGCTCAGAACGACGAGACGAATCCGGATACACTCTCCGTTCGTCCGCCACACATCCCTAGCATAGCAAACGCGTAACTTTCCCCCTCCGGATCATTTGTCCGGAGACACGAAACACCGGGGATACTTTCCCGGACGTTTCCCCCCTTTGCCATTATCACCTCCTACTGCATTAGGTCACCTCTAGCACCGCGTATTGCCATGTTACGCTTTGTGATGCTTTGATTTCTCTGTTATTTATTGTGTTCCCCCCTCCGTTACTTCTTTCCGGTAGACACCGAGACTGCCGCCGCTGCTGGTGCCCCGATCGACTACGTTGTTGACGACCCCTCCTTCTTGTCTGAGCAACCAGGCAAGCCCCCCCTTGATCACCAGATATCGCCTACTCTCCTCTATACTGCTTGCATTAGAGTAGTGTAGCATGTTACTGCTTTCGTTATTCCTATCCTGTTGCATAGCCTGTCTTTGATACTGCTGTTGATACCTTTACCTTCCATCCTACTTGCTTAGTATAGGATGCTAGTGTTCCATCAGTGCCCCTACACTCTTGTCCGTTTGCCATGCTATACTATCGGGCCGTGATCACTCGGGGGTGATCACGGGCATATACTATATACTTTACACTGTTACATTACATGTGATACTGTTCGGAGATGGGGGCTGAAGGGGCAGGTGGCTCCATCCCGGTAGAGGTGGGCCTGGGTTCCCGACGGCCCCCGACTGTTACTTTGAGGCGGAGCGACAGGGCAGGTTCAGACCACCTAGGAGAGAGGTGGGCCTGGCCCTAGTCGGCGTTCGCGATACTTAACACGCTTAACGAGATCTGGGTATTTGATCTGAGTTTGGCCATTTGGTCTATACGCACTAACCACCTACGCGGGAGTAGTTATGGGTATCCCGACGTCGTGGTATCAGCCGAAGCACTTCGTGACGTCAGCGACTGAGCGGCGCGCGCCGGGTTGGACCGCGTAACGTGACTTCCTTTGAAATGGAGGTTGCTAGGTCTGCTCTCCGGCCGCGTACGCAACGTGCAGGTGTGCTCAGGGCGATGGGCCCAGACCCCTGCGCGCTTAGGTTTAGACCGGCGTGCTGACCTCTTTGTTGTGCCTAGGTGGGGCTGCGACGTGTTGATCTTCCGAGGCCGGGCATGACCCAGGAAAGTGTGTCCGGCCAAATGGGATCAAGCGTGTTGGGCTATGTGGTGCACCCCTGCAGGGAAGTTTATCTATTCGAATAGCCGTGTCCCTCGGTAAAAGGACGACCCGGAGTTGTACCTTGACCTTATGACAACTAGAACCGGATACTTAATAAAACACACCCTTCCCAGTGCCAGATACAACCCGGTGATGGCTCTCCAACAGGGCATCGAGGAGGGGATCGCCGGGTAGGATTATGCTATACGATGCTACTTGGAGGACTTCAGTCTACTCTCTTCTATATGTTGCAAGACGGAGGCGACCAGAAGCGTAGTCTTTGATAAGACTAGCTATCCCCCTCTTATTCTGGCATTCTGCAGTTCAGTCCACTGATATGGCCCTTTACACATATATCCATGCATATGTAGTGTACCTCCTTACTTGCGAGTACTTTGGATGAGTACTCACGGTTGCTTTCTTCCCCTTTTTTCCCTTTCCTTTCTTCTGGATGTCGCAACCAGATGTTGGAGCCCAGGATCCAGACGCCACCGTCGATGACGATTCCTTCTACACTGGAGGTGCCTACTCCTACGTGCAGCCAGCTGACGACGACCAGGAGTAGTTAGGAGGATCCCAGGCAGGAGGCCTGCGCCTCGTTCGATCTGTATCCCAGTTTGTGCTAGCCTTCTTAAGGCAAACCTTGTTTAACTTATGTCTGTACTCAGATATTGTTGCTTCCGCTGACTCGTCTATGATCGAGCACTTGTATTCGAGCCCTCGAGGCCCCTGGCTTGTATTATGATGCTTGTATGACTTATTTTATTTGTAGAGTTGTGTTGTGATATCTTCCCGTGAGTCCCTGATCTTGATCGTACACATTTGCGTGCATGATTAGTGTACGATTGAATCGGGGGCGTCACAAGTTGGTATCAGAGCCGACTGCCTGTAGGAATCCCCTTTCCAAACTCCTTGGCCGAAGTTGAGTCTAGACTTTACAAAACTTTTACTAACATGGCTGTGTGGCCCATGGGCACACGTCGCCATTGGGTGGTAGTAGGATATTTTTATTCCTCGACCTTTGCTCTGGGGCTCTAACCTCTCTTCTATTCGGGTTTAAATGATTTTGCTAAATCTAACATTAGGATCTCGTTATCACTTTCACCCGGAGAGCCCCTTGTTATTGATGATCGTCCGCTGCACCAGAAGACCCTGAAGATACTCTCCGCTATTAACCCGAGAACTTGTGTTCATCGTGTTTGCAATTCCCTTTCCACCGTCAACCCTTATGGATAACTACTTGCAGTTGTTATTCATACATTCATCCCCAGTTGGTCTTGTTATTACAAGATACCCCGAAATACTCGTCGTTGTTTCGATAATCCTTTGAGCTTACTGCCTTGCTGTCCTTGTCACCTGAATACCCCTACGGATAATTCTCGCACTTATCGAGTATCCGCTCATCCTCCAGTTGTTCATGTGTTTCACAATGGTCTTCGAAATACTATTCGACCCTCCAAAAATCCTTAGTAGCTTATTGCTCTGCAATACTTGTCTGCTTGCATGATGGATGCTTTCCATATGTTTGGCAAAATTCGTTAGTATCCTTAGGCACCGTCATTTTGATCTCTTTGATTCAACATGAGTGCGAATGCACGCAATCATCAGTTGATCCTTTTAAATTATCTTTCTGGCTCAGACGTCATTTTAAACATGAGCTGGTTCTCAACAAATCCAAATGTCGTCGCTTGTACCCCTAAGGCTATTCTACTTATCCATCCCTAATCAGAACATTGCTTCTGATCCCTTGATTTGAAAACCATGAATTCCTTTGCATTTGAGCTCTGGATTAGTCAGTTGTTTCTATAATCCACTGCCTTTGCATTGTTACTTCCTCTGGTTGTGTGCCGATGCTCACATCAGCTCTGCTATGGACCGGCAGATCCTTTAATGGATTTTATCCGACATCGCCCTTCATGTTCAATAACCTTGTGAGCCTTCCCTCGGATACATAATGCCTTTGTTAAATTGTATCATCTACTTTCTCAACCTTGCTCTACTTTCGAGCTTGTGATATTTACTCTTGAAACTTGTGGTATATGTTTCTAAGAAGCCCCTATGGGTTGAACATATGCCTTCTCTAAACCGTGTGAACCCGAAAGTTTTCACGAGCCATACTCTTCTGGTGCTTCGCCAGATAAAATTTCAAACACTGCAACTTCTTCGAAGACGAGAAGTGACTGAAAGGTTATGCATTAAAGAAGTGGGAGTCGACCTTGAACTTTGTGTTCATGCCAATGGACCCGATGTGGAACTTATCATGGAAGCTTCTTGCAAAATATTTAATCATTTGGGTAATTCTTTCGGTGTCATTAAATTGGATCCCCTGCAGCTATGGTTTCGACCATATTATTCTTCTTTGATCCCATTTCTCGGACAAGTTGAAGTACTTGTCTTCTGCAGGTCAATATATCTATCCAACCTCTATTCTGCTCTACCTTCGAGTATTACCCTCCGGTACCTCGAGAATATCAAAGGACTGTGTTGCTTCCTATGAGTCTCCATCTAGTATTGCTTCTCACCTATTTCAGATTTCCCCCGGGTTCTGAGTTATTTCACTCGACAACACCGATAAGTGAATCGATTCCGCACTCCGATTCAATAACTCTAAGTAATCTTCATTGCTTACGAGTTTAATAACCCTTCAAGTCATTCCTAGCCTGATCAGCTATATCATTGTGCTAAATTTTAACTGTGATACCTGTTCCTTCTTCCCAGAGCATAATTTTTGACGATGAGATAACCTTACGTCATTCTTTCTCGTCGAATCATTTCGCCTTGAACAGCAAGCTAAATTTTGAGTTTGTGTCGTACCTGTGGTTCCAATAACCTTTCGCTTCATCATTCCCTTGACTTGATGTCATCGCCGACCGATTACATCTTCATGAAATCTCTCGACAAATGTGCCGTGGTCATCATCAACATCCTGAGCTCTCCCAGGATATATATCGAATTCCTGATGAGAAATACCATCCTCGCCCCTCAATGGTTTGTGTTATCACCAACCACTTTATTGCCTTCCGTTCAACACAAACTTAATCGTGTTTTGTGTTATACCTTGAGATCCTTGCTATCCAGCATTTGTTCTTCTTTACCTTGGGATATTACCACCTCTTCTGTCAAGAATGTCGTGGTAATTTTACCACCTCTTGAGAATTCTGGATATAGTAATATCTCTCGCCATTTGCGTTCATTTCTTGGACTCCGTGTTGTTTCTAACCGGAATACCGACAAATGGTCTGTGATGTGTAAATTCTAAACTTCTAGCAACCCTATTGCCTTGAAGTTTTTAGTCTACAGTTTCATTAGAAGCCTATTGCTTATTGAATCATCATTCGAACATTGATCGTGCTACTTAGTCCAGATTCCTGGGTGCACCCTTCTATCATTGTTCAGTTGAGTATGTTTCCCTCGAGCATACATCATTATATCATTGATCCGACAAATGATATTTCCTTGTTCACATAATTGTGGAAATCCATCTTTTGGAAATCTCGATGAATTGTCGCTGAGCTCATCAGCCACCTCCTCATTCTATCCTTGATTTAATAATGAACTCATGATTCGGAACTTGCTTCCACAATTTAATTCCCGAGAATCTTACAATGTCAACTTGACAATTTGTGTTGCACCTTTTCTTCTCAGACATCCCGAATCTGAGGTATCCTAACACCCATCAGACCTGAAACTCGGTCAGATATGATGGTTGGAACGTTTTTCCAAGAGTTATAACACTTGTCTTTTATGACCCGGTAAGGCGCTGGCATGTCCAGCACACCTGGCCGGATGACCTGCTGTTATAGTTTCCTTATTAGCAAGGTTATCCATTCTACCATGAGGAAATTGTAAGACTTACTCTACAAGTTTTTCCTGATGGATCCTTCCTATTTCCAAAGTTTGACCTTTGCTTGAAGACCATGCCAATGTTATCTCGAAGCATGTCTGTGATACTCCGATTTTCAATAAGAGCATTTGAAGAACAATGCTAAATTTTCTTTGTCCATTATCCAAACACCGTTGTTTGGGTTATGTCATGAAATTCCTCTCCGCTTACCTAAATGGTTTTCCACATTATATCCTGTCATGGATATCATGCTCTGTTTTTCCTTGGGAAGGATATAACCGTGAATAATGTGACATTTTCCTGTCCATTGTTCTATTTAATCTGATGATCACCTTTTCCTTTCAATTGTTTGGTTTAACCTTTCTTGAGGTTTATATGATCTAAGCAGTAATATTTTCCTGATTACGAAAACACCTCGGTATACCACCTTATCAGTCAGACCCTGTTACTATTGTTGATGACATTTCGGTAACCACCGATGGATGAGAACTTTGCCTATTGGTCCGCCTCATTTCAACGAACAGGAAAATGGTTCTCTTCGTCCCTCACCCTTGGTGCGGACGTTGTTACTGACATATAACTGATAGGCTAACCTCTGACATGCCTTGTTTACATGATCGTGCAAGACATCATCGCCCTTCCTACTTTTAACCCACATGGTGGGCCCATAACCCACAGTTCCACAGGATCGAAACCTGACTCTCCTGTACACCTTGTTGACAAAGTTATCACTTACTCTTGGTTTCGTGTGTAATTCATGAGCCACCTTCCTGGTGCTCTATTCTGGTATCAGACGCAATACTTACTCTCGCTGCCCTGAACCACTTTCTCACTCTGGTTCAGACTTCGAGCAACTATCTATCCGCTTGGAACCTCTTATTGTACCTTCGTACCTTACTCTTGATGTATTCTATATGTTCAACTCGAGAGATAATCTTATGCTCCTTCATGGGTTAACCCCCAGATTGTTTCCCTCATAAACATTCTATCGTAGCCGAGCTGCCCCTTACCTATTCGTAGGACGACGGAGATCCCGGAGAAAGGATGACGAGTTGATCATGGTGATTTGAAGCAGAGAAATGAAGACATCGACGAAACAGAACAACCTCTTCGAAAGGACAACCAAGACCGAGAAGACTCGTTAGGTTTCTCGCTACCAGCACCTCCCCCCTACTCCCCTGCTTAAATCTCGGGACGAGATTTCTTGTAGTGGAGGAGATTTGTGACGCCCGGGTAATTAAACTACAGTGATCCTCTGCTAAGGATGCCACGTCACCTCGATTACTGTTGTAAACCTCGCGAAGATTCAATCCCGTCCGAATTCAAAATTCAAAATCAAGGCAAACAATAAAAGTTTTCAAACATTAAAACTAAAATGTTCGGAGTGAGCCAAATAATGCATATGTAATTATGGAGGAGAAACCAACCTCTTTGGGAAGTGTTTGATTGTCCCAAAGTAAATAAACAGTAGCAGAACAATTAATTAAAAATGCCTTTTATGATTAATAAAATATTAAACTAATTTATCTAGTTGCCCAAGTTTTTGTGGCATTAGAATATGTAGTAACACTATTTTAGGAACTAACTTTATATTTTACTAAGACTAAAGTAAATGGGAAATAATAGAAAACAGTAAAGAAGAAAAGAAATAAAATAGAAAAAAACAAACTAACCGAAAACTAAACTTAAGCAAAAGAGAACCCCCCTGGACCCCTTGGCCCAACTGGGCCATGGCCCAGCCGGCCGCCCCCTGGCCTATAGGCCACCCCACCACCCAGAAACCCTAATCCCCTCCCTCACAATCCCCCGATCCAGTCCCCTCCCCCTCTCCCCGATCTGGGCGCCCCTCGCCCCGAGCACCATCGCCGGTCGCCGCCCGGTGGCTTCACAGGCCGAGGCCACCTCGCCGCCGCCCGTCATCGTCCCCCTCCCCACCGTCGCCGCCTCGCCTCCTCGTCCACTCCCCGAGCGCCGTCATCGGGCGCCGCCCCGACGCCGCGCCCCGACGCCCCTGGACCTCGCCGGCCGGCCTCCTCCCGCGCCGCCGCTCGTCCTCGTCAACCCCCCCGACCTTCCCCGAGCACACGCCCTAGACCCCACGGCCCGTGGTGAGGCCCTCCTCCTCCCCTTCCCTCGTCGCCGTTCGCTCGCGGCCGCCATGCCCGGGGCACGCCCGAACCCGCGGTCGCCGCGCCCCCCCCCCGTCTGTCCAGGCCGCGTCCCGCGCCCTCGTGCGCGCGCTCGCACTGGCCGCGCTCCACGGCTCCGCCTCCTGCCGTCGTCACCGGCTGTCGCCGATGTCGGCCGCCCGCAACGCCTGCGCCCGACGCCCGTTTCCCCCTGACCGGCGCCCAACCGCGCCCGACAGCCTCGCATCGCGCCCCCGGCCGCGTGTCTCGCGTCGTGGTGCCGTTGCCCACCTTCGCGCCTAGCCGGTTACGCAGATCCCGCTCTGCCTCTGACCTCGTCGCTCCCCGGCGTTCCGACCTCGCCGCGCCGCCCGGCGGGCTCCCTCGATGCCGTTGGCCTCGCCACCGCCCCCTGTGCCGGCCCCTGCCGGGTCCGCCTCACTGGGCGTGCGCCCGCTGGCGGCGCCCGTTAAGGCCCCCCCGGGCTACTGACTAGCAGGCCCCACCCCAGAACGTTACAAGAAAAAGAGAGAAAGAATTAATAATAATAATAATAATAATAATAATAATAATAAAAAATAAATAATGACATTAATTAATCAATTAACTAATTAATTAACTTAATTAATTCTGATTAAATTAACTAATTAGGGTTAATTATCCTAGTGATAAATTAACCTAATTAACTACTGTTAATTAGTTAATTAATTAATATGACAGTGGGGTCCACCCCCCTAATTAATCTTGATTAAATTAATTAATTTGTTTGATTAAAAATGTATCACTGGCCAGTGGGACCCACTGGTCAGGTTGACCAGTCAACTCTGTTGACTGCTGACGTCAGCATGACCTCATGCTGATGTCATAAATCTATTTTCGAATTAATTTAAATAATTAACTAAATTCCAAAAATTAATAAAATCTTTAGAAAATCATATCTTTTAATCCGTAACTCGGATTAAAATATTTCAACATGAAAGTTGCTCAGAACAACGAGACGAATCCGGATACACTCTCCGTTCATCCGCCACACATCCCTAGCATAGCAAACACGTAACTTTCCCCCTCCGGTTCATCTGTCCGGAGACACGAAACACCGGGGATACTTTCCCGGACGTTTCCCCCCTTTGCCATTATCACCTCCTACTGCATTAGGTCACCTCTAGCACCGCGTATTGCCATGTTACGCTTTGTGATGCTTTGATTGCTCTGTTATTTATTGTGTTCCCCCCTCTGTTACTTCTTTCCGGTAGACACCGAGACTGCCGCCGCTGCTGGTGCCCCGATCGACTACGTTGTTGACGACCCCTCCTTCTTGTCTGAGCAACCAGGCAAGCCCCCCCTTGATCACCAGATATCGCCTACTCTCCTCTATACTGCTTGCATTAGAGTAGTGTAGCATGTTACTGCTTTCGTTATTCCTATCCTGTTGCATAGCCTGTCTTTGATACTGCTGTTGATACCTTTACCTTCCATCCTACTTGCTTAGTATAGGATGCTAGTGTTCCATCAGTGCCCCTACACTCTTGTCCGTTTGCCATGCTATACTATCGGGCCGTGATCACTCGGGGGTGATCACGGGCATATACTATATACTTTACACTGTTACATTACATGTGATACTGTTCGGAGATGGGGGCTGAAGGGGCAGGTGGCTCCATCCCGGTAGAGGTGGGCCTGGGTTCCCGACGGCCCCCGACTGTTACTTTGAGGCGGAGCGACAGGGCAGGTTCAGACCACCTAGGAGAGAGGTGGGCCTGGCCCTAGTCGGCGTTCGCGATACTTAACACGCTTAACGAGATCTGGGTATTTGATCTGAGTCTGGCCATTTGGTCTATACGCACTAACCACCTACGCGGGAGTAGTTATGGGTATCCCGACGTCGTGGTATCAGCCGAAGCACTTCGTGACGTCAGCGACTGAGCGGCGCGCGCCGGGTTGGACCGCGTAACATGACTTCCTTTGAAATGGAGGTTGCTAGGTCTGCTCTCCGGCCGCGTACGCAACGTGCAGGTGTGCTCAGGGCGATGGGCCCAGACCCCTGCGCGCTTAGGTTTAGACCGGCGTGCTGACCTCTTTGTTGTGCCTAGGTGGGGCTGCGACGTGTTGATCTTCCGAGGCCGGGCATGACCCAGGAAAGTGTGTCCGGCCAAATGGGATCAAGCGTGTTGGGCTATGTGGTGCACCCCTGCAGGGAAGTTTATCTATTCGAATAGCCGTGTCCCTCGGTAAAAGGACGACCCGGAGTTGTACCTTGACCTTATGACAACTAGAACCGGATACTTAATAAAACACACCCTTCCCAGTGCCAGATACAACCCGGTGATGGCTCTCCAACAGGGCATCGAGGAGGGGATCGCCGGGTAGGATTATGCTATACGATGCTACTTGGAGGACTTCAGTCTACTCTCTTCTATATGTTGCAAGACGGAGGCGACCAGAAGCGTAGTCTTCGATAAGACTAGCTATCCCCCTCTTATTCTGGCATTCTGCAGTTCAGTCCACTGATATGGCCCTTTACACATATATCCATGCATATGTAGTGTACCTCCTTGCTTGCGAGTACTTTGGATGAGTACTCACGGTTGCTTTCTTCCCCTTTTTCCCCTTTCCTTTCTTCTGGATGTCGCAACCAGATGTTGGAGCCCAGGATCCATACGCCACCGTCGACGACGATTCCTTCTACACTGGAGGTGCCTACTCCTACGTGCAGCCAGCTGACGACGACCAGGAGTAGTTAGGAGGATCCCAGGCAGGAGGCCTGCGCCTCGTTCGATCTGTATCCCAGTTTGTGCTAGCCTTCTTAAGGCAAACCTTGTTTAACTTATGTCTGTACTCAGATATTGTTGCTTCCGCTGACTCGTCTATGATCGAGCACTTGTATTCGAGCCCTCGAGGCCCCTGGCTTGTATTATGATGCTTGTATGACTTATTTTATTTGTAGAGTTGTGTTGTGATATCTTCCCGTGAGTCCCTGATCTTGATCGTACACATTTGCGTGCATGATTAGTGGACGATTGAATCGGGGGCGTCACAACCACGCCGCGCCGAGAGCACCAGGGCGGTGGACGATGGCGAGGCCTAGGAAGGGGACGACGCGGCGCCGGGGAAGACGCGGAAGTGGATGCCCACACGTAGAGGAGTACGAGGGTTCACTGGTTCGCTGCGGTGTGAGGCTACCGTCGCCGCAGAATAACAGGGGTGTGGGTGAGTAGAGGGATGGCCTGGCCAGCGGTGGGAGTAGTAGGGGCGGTGAGGCCTCCGCCGCATCGCAGCCGGCCACGGGAGGCAGGAGCACGAGGCACGACCGGCGCTGGTTTGTGTGGCTGGAGCAAGAAGACCTGAGGTTGAAGAAGCACTACAGCCATTGGATGGACATCGTACGGTCACTGGAGCTAGAATCTTGCATATTGACTAAGTTGACAAAGCCCTTCGTCCCCGTCAACTTAGTAGGCCCACAAGTCAGCCTGCCACCAAGGTGGGTCCCAGCTAAGATGGGGAGTATTCATTTTTTGTGTGCATAATAAGGAGGCACTTCCTTGCGTGTGAAGATATAGCTGGTGGGTCCGAGCTGTCAGCGGCGGTAACGTTTTTTTCGCGAAATACAGAGACCCTTTCGTTGGGTCCCTAATGTCAGGTGGAGGAATCATTATTTTGCGCGTAATAAGGAGGCATTTCCTTGCGTGCGGCCGTGGACCCAGCTGTCGGCCTCTCCACGTACAGTCCACTTCAGATGCATGTCGGTCGTTGACCACGTTGACCAGGCCGCGCCGAGAGCACCAGGGTGGTGGACGACGGCGAGGCCTAGGAAGGGAACGACACGGAGGCAGGGAGGACTCGGCAGCTGTTTCCCATGCGGAGGGGAGTACGACTGTACAAGGGTTTACTGGTTCGTCTGCCGTCGCCGGAGAATAACAGCATGTGTGGGTGAGTAGAGGGATGGCTAGGCCAGCGATGGGAGTACGATGGGGCGGTGAGGCCTGCGCGGCAGCACAGCCGGCCACGGGGAGGAGGAAGCAGGCAGTCCCGCCGGAGCTTGTTTGAGCGGCTGGAGCAGGAAGAGCAGAGATTGAAGAAGCACGACGGCCGTTCGATGGACATCCAACAGTCATTGCTTGTGCGTCAACCTTTTCTTAGGAAAGCCTCAAATCTGTGGAAAACAGCATACAGCCCATCTGCCATTATTTCTCATAATTTACAGCGCATTTGCTAATTCTTAAGGTTTTTTTTGGATCTCATATTCTTTTTGTTAGCATTACAGCCCATATTGTGGCCACGGTCAAAAAAATTAACGAAATTTTGCATATTTCGGTGTGGTCCGAACTGTTTTTAATCCCGAAATTTCGACTCACATTCAAACTGATTTTAAAAATAAATGTATATCAATATAAAATCCAACAAATTCTCCACGCATAAAAAATTAATGTAATTTAAAATCTCGAAATGAAAAAATATATTTTAAACTAATTGCCGGTTTGATGTGTTTTAAAAATGTACCGCCCATTTCTCATTACTGATGGGCCATTTTCTCAGCCAGCCAAATGAAGCTCTCCTCGTCTTGAAAGATTTGCAGCCCAACAGGCCTGACAAAGTGACTTACTTGGCAAATCACAAAAAAACTGGGATGTGGCCGTGGACCTGGCTGTCAGCCTCTCCACGTACAGTACTCTTCCGATGGAAGTCGGTTGTTGACCATATTGACCACGCCGCGCCGAGAGCACCAAGGCTGAAAGTGCTTGTTATCGACTAGAGGGGGGGTGAATAGGCGATTTTTATGAAAGTCTTCAAAACATAAAAGTTTTGAAGACAAATATTAGAAATGAACCTATTGATATGCAGCGGAAGATAAACTACACAAGGCAAGCCATAGTCAAGTATGCAATAATGTGAGTGTACGATGACTAATGGCAACTAGGTAGTAAGGATCAGGGTGGAAGATAGTATGAAGCCAAACAGCAATAGTAGTCAAGCAATGAAGTCAAATAGGTATGGCAAGTAGGCAATGACTTCATGAAGACAAATTGTAAGTAAAGGGAAGAGAGGATAGAACCAGTCACTCGTTGAAGACATGGGATTTGTTTTGACCAGTTCCAGTTGCTGCAACTGTACATCTGGTTAGGGAGGCTGAGATTCAACTCAGAAGACCGCTTCTTCACATTATTCCCCTTGAGCTAAGCACACACAGTCCTCGCCCAATCACTCTGGTAAGTCTTCAAGGTAGACTTCCAAACCTTCACAGACTTCGTTCACCGGCGATCCACAATGACTCTTGGATGCTCAAAACGTGACGCCTAACCGGCTGGAGGATTCATAGTCCTCAAGCGTAATAAGTCTTCAGGTCACACAGACAGAAAGACTTCAGTGATGCCTAACACTCTTTGGCTCTGGATGTTTGGGCTTTGTCCTCGCAAGGTTTCTCTCTCTCAAAGGCTTCGAGGTGGGTTGCTCTCAAACGACAAAAGCCATGCACTAACTCTGAGCAGCCACCAATTTATGGTGTAGGGGGTGGGCTATTTATAGCCACTAGGCAACCCGACCTGATATGTCCGAAATGACCCTGGGTCACTAAGGAACTGACACGTGTTCCAACTGTCAGATTTCGAACACATGCGGCAACTTTACTTGGGCCACAAGCAAAGCTGACTTATCCAGCTCTGGATAAGATTTGCTCTCATTGTCTTCGCTCGAAGACACAGGATTTGGGTTGAGCATCACTTCAGTCACTCTGAATGTATTCACTTGGACCCCACTTAAAAGTACGGTGGTTCCTATGACTCAACAAAGAAGAAAAGGAAACAATGAAACAACTAAGTCTTCGCGCTCCATAGTCTTCACAGAATGTCTTCTCATGCCATAGTCTTCAATATGAAGATCTTCATATACCACCATTGTCTTCAATGTCTTCACACATTTTTAGGGGTCATCTCCGGTAGGTAAACCGAATCAATGAGGGACACCACCTGTGTTATCCTGCAATTCTCACAAACACATTAGTCCCTCAACCAAATTTGTCGTCAATACTCCAAAACCAACTAGGGGTGGCACTAGATGCACTTACAATCTCCCCCTTTTTGGTGATTGATGACAAACTGGTTGAAGTTTTCAACGGGTATAAAGTATGTGAAATTGTAAAGGGTAGAGGATTGTCTTCATAAGTTTCAAAGGCTCCCCCTGAAGATGTGCATATAAGTAATTTGCTTTTGGAATGCAAATACACATGGCAGGTTGTACTTGTGGAGATCCTCTTCAACTTATGACGACAATTCATCATGCATGATAAGATATAACAAAGATTATGACATGCATAATGAAAAATGGACGTCTGCAGAATGACCTAAGTGCGGAAGTTATCATCGCACATGCGGAATTTATCATCGCATCACAGAATATCAAATAAGTAGCAGACGACCATCAAGTTTAAGTGTTACAACTCAAAGAACCAAATGTTTTAAAACGCGAGAGTTGTAAACACTAGGCAAAATATAAAGCAACCGACCATATGAACCCGCTTGAAGACTATCAAACTCATACGCTTCTCCCCCTTTTGTTAGTAATGACCAAAAAGGTTTGAAGACATAGAGCATCTACTCGTCCTCATGATGAGTAGGTGAAGTAGCAGGGTTGGTGTTGTCGTTTGGCGGTGCAGACGAGCTTGGTGCAGTGTCAATTCTTGCAGAAGGGGTCGGTGAAGTAGCATCGTCTTCTTCATCAATCACTTTGGCATTTACAGTTGCAACAGAAGAGGAATATTCAGAGTCTTCAAGAGATGGAGTGCGACGTAGGACAACATTCCGTGGAGGAGTGGAGTCGAACTTGAATTTTTCAGTGAAGCCATCATCTTGAAGATCTGCTTCAGCACTGAGCAGTGTCAAACTCTTCCATGATCGCCGACACATTTCATGCGTGACAAAGGCATTCTTGGTGGCAAGATTGCGAATGCGATTGACGTCCACCAAGAGGCTTTGCATTTGGCGCTTAAGCCAGTCATGATGCTTATCTTGTTTCTGATGAAGGGCAACCAGAAGCTCTCGGTCATTGAGAAGGCGGGAGCGCTTCTTAGGCCTTTGGGCAATTGTGCTCTCAGTGGCTTCTGTTTGCGCACGATGAGGCATGCGAGTAATCCCAGCCAGAGGGTAGACTCGAGCGACAGCTTGAACACCTTCATCATTTTGAGTGAAGCTTTGATGGTCAACATTCTGAAGACTAAGAGGCTCCTTTGCAATCTCTAGGTATATGGCTTCAACAGACAAATCAACATCTGGCATAAATATGATATGATTGCGTGCAGAGGGTTGATAGTTGAAGGTAGAGTGAAGCTTGATCAGTCGCATAATCCAGGGAGCATAGAACTTCAGACCAAAAATGTCAGATCCAGATGCAGCAAGTTGGCGAATGAAGAAGTCTTGGGCATTGAAGCGTTTGCCACGAAGAATATGGAAAACCAAAGTCTTCATTGCGCCTTCCAGCTTGGCATTAGTAGAGTGTCCTTTGATAGGCCAAAGAGTTCGCCTGATTATATGATAAATGGTGCGGGGCAGATACTCAAGGTCTTCAACAAAGAACGCCTGTGGGTATTCAGCATCTGGAGGCAATGGCTTCATCATGCTGAGCATCTGACTCATATTGGGTTCAGGCTTGTGGAAGATGCTCTCCATAGCATCATTGTGAAGCTGACAGCCAGGCTCATAAAGATCATCTGTAGAGGGCAGGCCTGTAAGTTCAATGACATCAATGGCTTTGGCTTCATGATGAACATTTCCTGTCATCCACTCAAGAACCCATGTCTTTGTGTCTTTATAGTAGCCACGGATATGGAGAGTGGCATAGAATTGGAGCAGTAACTCTTCATTCCAATGCTCCTTATCGGTGACAAACTACAGCAGGCCGGACTCTCTGAAGCAGTCCAGGGCTTCTTCCAGACAGGGCAGACCAGTGATGGCTTCAGCATCAAGACGCATATGTGGAAAAATGCGACCTTGATTGTACAGAATGCATGAGTAGTAGCTTCGTTGCTGATAGCTCCAGAACCGATCAGAAGATATCCTTGCTCTTGAGTAAGGGTTCTTGGCTCTGTCAAAGAATGTATTGTGTGCCTTGAAACCATTAATATTGAAAGCTCCTGGTGCTGATGCAGTACCTGGAAACCTGGGCAACCTTGGCTTTGGCTTCTGAACCCGTGGCCTGTGCTCAACATGGTACTCAAACTGAGGACCAGCAGCAGCAGGCGGAGGAGTCAGAACAGACCATTTGACAGAAATGAGCTGACCATAGTTGAAAGCTTGCTCGATAGTGTGTGGCCTTGGTGGCGGAACAGGAGCAGAGGCGTCAACATTGGCTTCAGGTGCAGATGTAGCATTGGCTTCTGGCACATTAGTCCCTCAACCAAATTTGTCGTCAATACTCCAAAACCAACTAGGGGTGGCACTAGATGCACTTACAATCTCCCCCTTTTTGGTGATTGATGACAAACTGGTTGAAGTTTTCAACGGGTATAAAGTATGTGAAATTGTAAAGGGTAGAGGACTTCATCATCTACAACATTGTCGTGGTGACCAATGTCTTCAGCAGCGTTGGGGTCAACTGCTGGAATGTCTTCAGCTTCATGAGCCTCTGTGGTAGCAGGCTCATGAACTATCATCCTTTGTTCTTGATGATCAGATGTAGGAGGGACCATTGAAATTGGTTCAACAACTAAGGGCTCTGAGGGAGCAGCCCTATCCTTTTTGGTTCTGCGCTTCTTCTTAGTGGGAGTAGCATCAGAGGCTTCAGGATTTTTCCTTTTCCTGGCTTCAGCCTCGGCTGTTCTCGTCTTCTTCAGCTCATAAGCGGTTGATCTGACCTTTGGCTTCGAGCCGGTCATGCTAGTTGGGAAGACGATGCGCGGCTCTTCATGCCTTGAAGGAGCAGTTTGGTCAGTTGATGGCTTCTTCTTCTTTGCAGCCATGCGTGGGTCAATGTCAGGACGACCAAGAGCCTTGCGCTTCCCAGCCTCATTGTAGGCTTGCACACACTTGTCAGCCAGGTTCTTCATGCGCTCTCAAGAACCTTTGGCTTCTTCACGCTTCTTGAGGAAGGATTCCTTGAGCTCGTGCAGCATGATCTTGAAGTTCTTGACATCTTGCACGCTGAGCTTAGCCACATGCTTCTTGAATTTGGCTTTCTCATGGTCGATCTTGTGCTTTAGCTCAACGATGCGCTGAGCGAGAGCAAGCTCTGAAGCAATGGCTCCATTGAAGGAAACGCTGAGCCCAATGGGAAGTTGCAGATCGTCAAAGCTGAGATTTGGTGAGTCAAACCACTCATCAATGAAGTTGTGAATGATTGCCACATCAAAGAGAGGCAAATCATTGAAGATCTCTGCTTCTTCCTTGCTCTTGATCAGTTGCTCAAGGGCATCATCTGCAAGATCTTCATCACTGGACAGATCAATGTGCTCTTCACGCAGAATAGCAGCAGGGGTCAGTGCCTGATCAGTATGCTTGACAAGTTTCTTCTTCTTCTCCGTCTTCTTGGAGATGCGTGACAAATCTTCAGACTACACACTGTCTTCAGGAGGTGCAGTTGCCAGTGGCTTCAAGTGCGAAGCTTTTGGTGATGCAGTTGGTTTTGACGCCTTATCCTTCTTCAGCTTCTGGGGCTTTGGGGTAGTAGGTGCTTCATCTATGTCAGCCTCTTCAGAAGCGTCCCCAACAGCAGCTCCTTGGACTGCAATGTAGGTGAGGAGACCTTGAAAATCATAGAAAGGGCCAATCTCGTTTTGATCAGCTTCACGAGTGCCATCCTCCCTTGGAGCAGATGGGCCAGGGTTGAAGTTCAAACCCAGTGACTTCTTGTTCTCTTTTGCTGATGCCTTAGCAAATTGAAAGTTGCGTTTGAAAAGGTCGTCATCGTGACACCACAAGAGAGAAGTGGGGTCGGCATTGGCAGGCTGTGGTCCTCTGACCATGCACGAGTAGAACCTTTGTGCAATAGCTTCAGCTTTGCTCTTGGGTTGAAGACCTCTGTAAGTGATATCTCCCCAAGGACACTTTACCGCATTCTTCTCAGTGTATTCCTTGGTCACGAAGTGGTACTTGAACCATTCCTCAGCCCAATATCTTCGAATCCATTGGATTCGGGTTTTCCTATCATTGTATGTTTCCTCTGGATCAGTTTTGTACTAAGCTGCTAGATCTGGTGGCAAATCTTTTGATGTGTTTCCACGGCGCTGTCTGCCACCCTTCCTTGCTGATTTTTCTGTAGCCATAAACTTCAAACTGAATGGTTTCAATATGTTCAAAGGCTTCAAAGGCTTCCTCTTGCTAGACAAACAGGAACTGGCTTCGGGAGAATTAATGTGATGCTTTAAAAATTCTGCAAACGAATGCAGACTATGAGAACCAAGGGATTCTCCCACGGACATGTACCTGTGATAGCATTAGAGATGCGAGGGAAGGGGAAGAGGTCATATGCATTCTCAGAAGATTTTGAAGATAAATCAGTTTGAAGACATTGACCTCATGATGCGAAGACATTCACTTATATGTTGAGAGTTGGTTCCATATTTGTACGAATCCGCGAATAGGTACAAGTGAGGAATCTAACTTGTTATGAAGCTTAAGTGAATATGCTAGGCAGTATGAGATGCAGACAGAATGGATCTAACTTGTATAGGCAGAAACCTATTTTGGTAGACAGGATGAGTCTTTGAAGATCAAAAAGATGGTAAAAAGAGAGTTTTATTTACCACATGAAGAACTGCTAGATAGGAAGAGTAGGAGACCGAGCAGTTCAATCCACCGTGCCCTAACTTGGCGACGGAGGACACCTACGGCGGCGGCGGAGAGGACGATGTCCGCGGCCAGCGTGAGGACGGCGTCGGAGAAGTCGCGGCAGCTAAGCGCTTCGTCGCCGGCGTCGTCGAGAGCTAGCGGTGGCGCTAGGGTTTTGATGAGGTGGAGAGGTGGAAGAAGTTTCTTTTACCGCAGGGGACAAGTATTTATAAGGAAGTGGGCGGCACAGCGCAATTACGCAGGTGCCCCTGGCGGTTCACATCTGACGGACACGTGGCAAGCATGCAACATACATAGAGTTGTCCCATGTTCCCACGCCCGCCGGGTTTGTCGGATGGACGTTCCGGCTTCTCTGGATTTCAGGCAATAAGGATGACACATTTAAAACAGATTTAATGTTTGTCTCTGTATCTTCTGCTGACAAGGACGCAGAGAAGACATTCGACAGTTTCAATAGAATGCATATGATTTGGACAGATAGAGTTTGAGATAGGAAGCATAGAGAGATTAGGGTCCGATCACATTCACTTAGTTCAAAAGATTCAACAAGAAATCATAGCTATAAGTGAATGTTGTAGAGGACAGAACACTAGTATATATATATATCAAACAGTAGTCGAATCAAGTAGTGAAGATAATCATGAAGATAAAGTGAATTTGAAGACAAACCAAATGTGAAGACATATCAAATGCAACGCCATGAGTGAAACACTTCAAACAGAAAAGTTTGGTGGTGGCATTACCCACCGTATAGGAAGTATTAGACCCAGACACGGCGCACAATTATCATGGCGCTCCGAAGTCAAATTCCACGTTAATGTATTCACACTCAGAATGTAAGTCTTCATTGATTGAAGATATACTTTACTTCGTGTGTTGCACATCTAAGTCATCAACATGCATAAGTGTTAGGATGTGTGCCTGATCACAGGACATTTGAGGATTCCAAGATATTTAGCTCACACCGTAACTTGCAAAACCTTTTCTCATCCAAGGGCTTTGTGAAGATATCTGCCAATTGCTCTTCAGTGTTGACGTGAATGATATCAATATCTTTCTTCATGACATGATCTTTGAGAAAGTGATGACGAATTTCAATGTGCTTTGTCTTCGAGTGCTAGACTGGGTTGTTGGCAATCTTGATGGCGCTTTCGTTGTCGCAGAAGAGAGGTACTTGTTTCAGATTGATGCCATAGTCCTTGAGAGTTTGCTTCATCCATAGAAGCTGAGCACAGCAAGATCCAGCAGCAATGTATTCAGATTCAGCACTTGAGAGTGACACGCAGTTCTGCTTCTTTGAAGACCAACAGACAAGTGATCGTCCCAGAAAGTGACATGTGTCTGATGTATACTTGCGATCCACCTTGTCACCAGCATAATCAGCATTCGAAAATCCAACCAGATCAAACTCTAAGCCCTTTGGATACCATAATCCTAGTGTTGGGGTGTGAACCAAATATCGAAGAATTCGCTTCACAGCTAGGTGATGCGATTCCTTTGGTGCCGCTTGGAATCGAGCACACATGCAAACACTAAGCATAATATCTGGCCTAGATGCACATAGGTAAAGTAAAGAACCAATCATGGAGCGGTATACCTGTTGATCGAACTCTTTACCATTTTCGTCGGGACCTAGATGATGTTTGGCTGGCATTGGCGTCGTGTAACCTTTACAATCTTGCATTCCAAACTTCTTCAGGCAATCTTTGAGGTATTTCTCTTGAGATATGAAGATGCCATTCCTTTGCTGACGAATTTGAAGACCAAGGAAGAACTTCAGCTCACCCATCATGGACATCTGATATTGCTCTTGCATCATGTATCCAAACTCATCACTGTACTTCTGGTTGGTGCAGCCGAAGATAATGTCATCCACATATATTTGGCACACAAACAGTTCACCATCATATGTCTTCGTGAAGAGTGTAGGATCGAGGGATCCAGGTTTGAAGCCTTTGCTCTTCAGGAAGTCTTTGATTGTATCATACCAAGCGCGAGGAGCTTGTTTGAGGCCATACAGTGCTTTGTTTAGTTTGTACACCATACCAGGATGTTTTGGATCTTCAAAGCTGGGTGGTTGTGCAACGTATACTTCTTCTTCAATATTGCCATTGAGAAATGCACTCTTCACATCCATTTGATATAGCAGGATATTGTTGTGGTTAGCATAGGCTAGCAATATGTGAATAGCTTCAAGTCTAGCCACAGGAGCAAATGTTTCATCGAAGTCAATCCCCTCAACTTGAGTATATCCTTGTGCAATGAGACGTGCTTTGTTTCTGACGACTTGGCCATGCTCATCTTGCTTGTTTCGATATATCCATTTTGTTCCAATGATGTTATGCTTGCGAGGGTCAGGACGCTTGACAAGTTCCCAAACATTGTTCAGCTTGAACTGTTGAAGCTCTTCTTGCATTGCTTGAATCCATTCAGGTTCCATAAAGGCTTCAGCAACTTTCTTGGTTTCTGATATTGACACAAAAGAAAAGTGCCAACAGAAATTTGCTAACTGCGTTGCTCTTGAACGAGTAAGTGGACCAGGTGCATTGATGCTATCAATTATCTTCTCAATTTGCACTTCACTTGCAACACGAGGATGAGCTGGACAAAGAATTTGTTCTTGCTGATCATTGTCATCATTGGGAGGATTGTCTTCAGGCTGAGCATTGTCTTCAGATTGGTTGGGTGCAGAAATGATAAGTTCCTCTTCAGGCTGTGCTTCAGTAGGCATGATTTCACCAGTTCCCATTAGCTTGATAGACTCGCTGGGTGGAGCTTCTTCAAGATTACTTGGCAGGAGCTCTCTTTGTGAACCATTGGTTTCATCAAACCGCACATCTACAGTTTCGACAATTTTATAGAGATAGAGGTTGAAGACTCTGTAAGAGTGCGAATCCTTTCCGTAACCGAGCATGAAGCCTTCGTGAGCTTTTGGTGCAAATTTTGACTTGTGATGGGGATCCTTGATCCAGCACCATGCTCCAAATACTCTGAAGTAGCTTACATTTGGCTTCTTGCCAGTGAGGAGCTCATAGGATGTTTTGTTCAGAAGCTTATGGATATAAACACGGTTGATGACATGGCATGTTGTATCAATAGCTTCAGGCCAGAACTTTCTTGGGGTCTTGTATTCGTCGAGCATCGTCCGAGCCATCGCAATGAGGGTTCTGTTCTTGCGCTCTACGATGCCATTTTGCTGAGGTGTGTAAGGAGTAGAGAACTCATGAGTGATTCCCATTGTATCCAGATAAAGATCAAGTCCAGTGTTCTTGAACTCAGTGTCGTTGTCACTTCTGATATGCTTGATCTTGAGGCCATAATTGTTCATGGCTCGATTGGCAAAGCGTCTGAAAACATCTTGCACTTTGGTCTTGTAGAGAATTATGTGCACCCATGTGTATCTTGAGTAATCATCAACAATGACGAAGCCATAGAGACAGGCAGTCGTAGTGAGGATAGAGTAGTGAGTAGGGCCAAATAAGTCCATGTGTAGCAGCTCGAAGGGTTGAGACGTAGTCATGATTGTCTTCGAGGGATGCTTGACCCTAGTCATCTTTCCAGCTTCGCAGGCACCGCACAAATGATCTTTCTTGAACTTGACATCTTCAATGCCAATGACATGCTTCTTCTTGACGAGCGTATGTAAGTTCCTCATCCCAGCATGCCCCAGCCTCCGATGCCATAGCCAGCATTCTGAAGCTTTTGTAAGAAGACATCTTGCAAGCTGTGGACCTGCTGAGAAATCTACCATGTACAGATCATCTTTCCTGTACCCTTCAAAGACTAGAGATTTGTCAGATTCCATTAGTACAAGGCAACGATACTTTCCAAATATTACAACCATGTTCAGGTCGCAAAGCATTGAGACAGACATTAAGTTGAAGCCAAGGGATTCAACAAGCATCACTTTATCCATGTGCTGATCCCTTGAGATTGCAACTCTACCTAGACCCAATACCTTGCTTTTACCAGTGTCAGCAAATGTGATGTGACTCTTATCAGATGGACGTAAGGTTGAGTCCATGAGAAGACTTTGATCACCAGTCATATGATTAGTGCATCCGCTGTCCATAATCCATTCTGAAGCACGAGGTGTCATACTCTGCATTACAGTTAGGAGGATAGGCTTCACCAAGAGTATTGTGAAGCATAAACATTTGACGGGCAAGAGGATTATGGAAGCTCAGATCAAGATTAGGACTGATAGGATGAATGGCAAGCGATTTAGGAACAAAATACATAGTGAGACCATTTGGGCATTTGATCTTGCGCCCTACAAGATATTTTAGGTCCCCAGCAATAGCATCAGACGCCTTTGATTTTCGGCTGGAGACCTTTCCCTGCAAAAGAAAGTTAATTCTTCTTAACCACCCACATCTTCAGGGGTGGCTTAGAAGCAATGAGTCTAAGTGCAGCATCTGAGAACTTCGGCTTTGGAGCCCTAGCAAATAGCCTTGCAGGAGATGAATGATACTCATATGAATAAGTAGAAAAGTTCTTAGTTTTATGAACATAGCGGTTTGAAGATACACGCTCATATTCATAGGTTTGAGTACGGTTTCCCTGCAAAACATTGGCGTTAGGGTGACTCAGGTGAGTCCTCTGTCTGTATGAAGCCTTTGGACCATATGAAGCCTTAGGTCTGGGATTTGTCTTCTTCCCAGGTGGTGTCATGATGACATTCACTGGAAGCTTCTCAAGACAGCTTTTGGGTACACAGATCTTCTTCATAGGTGGCCCATTCCTGCAGTTAGTACCAATATATCTGGCAAACACTTCACTATTCTGATTCTTGAACAGTTTATAGTTTGCATCAAAGGATTCATCAATGATGACAGGGTTAGCACAGGTAAAGCCAGATAAGGTGGATGGATCCACTGAAGGTCCCTTTGCAGCAACCCATGTGGTTTTGGGATACTGCTCAGGCTTCCAGTAGGAACCATCAACATTCATTTTCCTCTCGAACCCAACACCCTCTTTCCTAGGGTTTCGGTTCAGAATCTGCTTTTTGAGGACATCGTAAAGTGTCTGATGCCCTTTCAGGCTTTTATACATCCCTGTTTCAAGTAATGTCTTCAACCTAGCATTTTCATCAGCAATAGTAGTGGTATCCTCCGCAGAGGGGTTAGTTACCACATCAGTAGTTGAAGACAATGCAACAGCAGCAGTAGTGGAACATCCAGCAACAGAGGTAGCGTTATCACGCTCAAGGCATTTTAGACATGGTGGTTCAAATCCATCCTAAGCGGGACTGATCTGTTGAGCGCGAAGTGACTCATTCTATTTTTGAAGATCTTTATGAGCCGCTCTCAACTTCTCAAGCTCTTGCTTCCTTTGAAGATAATCATAGGAGAGCTTTTCATGAGTGGTTGTGAGCGTATCATGACGACTTTAAAGTTCTTGGTACTTAGCATGAAGATTTTTTATGTCTTCAACTAAGGACTGTGAACGAGTCATTTCCGCGTCCAACAGGTCATCTCTTTTGTCTAACAGTTTTTGAGTATGTTCCATAGCCTTTTGTTGTTCAGTTGCAATTTTAGCAAGTGTTTTGTAGCTAGGCTTGGATTCACAATCAGAGTCATCTTCACTAGATGTTTGAAAGTAAGCATCGCGTGATTTTACCTTGGCACCACGTGCCATGAAGCAGGAGGTGGGAGTAGGGTCATCCTTATCATCAACTTCAGAGTTGGTGTGGAAGTCATTGTCTTCAGTGTTGAAGATGGACTTGGCAACATAGGCAGTGGCTAGAGCCAGACTTGCAACACCAGGGTCGGACTCCTCCTCAGACTCCACCTCCGCCTCCTCAGAAGCAGACTCCTCCTCTGAATCCATTTCCTTCCCAACAAAAGCACGAGCCTTGCCAGATGAGCTCTTCTTGTGAGATGAGGACTTTGATGAGGACTTGGAAGAAGACTTTGAAGATTTCTTCTTTTTCTTGTCATCAGAATCATATTCCTTGCTCTTCTTCTTCTTCTTCTCGTTGTCCCACAGTGGACACACAGAGATGTAGTGTCCAGGTTTCTTGCACTTGTGACATGTTCTCTTCTTGTAGTCATGAGTAGAAGCTTCATCATTTCTTGAGATGGATCGTGAAGACTTTCTGAAGCCTTTCTTCTTAGTGAACTTCTGGAACTTCTTCACAAGCATAGCAAGTTCCTTTCCAATGTCTTCAGGATCATCAGAACTGCAGTCAGATTCTTCTTCAGATGAGGAAACAACTTTTGCCTTCAAAGCGCGAGTTCGGCCATAGTTGGGACCATAGATATCTCTTTTCTCAGATAGCTGGAACTCATGTGTGTTGAGCCTCTCAAGTATATCAGACGGATCGAGTGTCTTGAAGTCAGGACGTTCTTGTATCATGAGGGCAAGGGTGTCAAAGGAGCTGTCAAGTGATCTCAGTAGCGTCTTGACGATTTCATGCTTGGTAATCTCAGTGGCGCCGAGAGCATGAAGCTCATTTGTGATGTCAGTGAGGCGATCAAACGTGAGCTGGACATTCTCATTGTCGTTTCTCTTGAAGCGGTTGAAGAGGTTGCGAAGAACACTGATCCTTTGATCTCTCTGGGTTGAGACGCCTTCGTTGACCTTGGATAGCCAGTCCCAGACTAGCTTTGACGTCTCCAGAGCACTCACATGGCCATACTGTCCTTTGGTCAGATGACCACAGATGATGTTCTTGACAGTAGAGTCCAGTTGAATGAACTTCTTGACATCAGCAGGGGTGACACCTTCACCAGTCTTGGGAACGCCGTTCTTGACGACATACCAGAGGTTGACATCAATGGCTTCAAGATGCATGCGCATCTTATTCTTCCAGCAGGGATATTCAGTTCCATCGAACACGGGGCAAGCAGCGGAGACTTTGATTATCCCTGCAGTCGACATAGCTAAAACTCCAGGTGGTTAAACCGAATCACACAGAACAAGAGAGTACCTTGCTTTGATACCAATTGAAAGTGCTTGTTATCGACTAGTGGGGGGGTGAATAGGCGATTTTTATGAAAGTCTTCAAAACATAAAAGTTTCGAAGACAAACATTAGAAATGAACCTATTGATATGCAGCGGAAGATAAACTACACAAGGCAAGCCATAGTCAAGTATGCAATAATGTGAGTGTACGATGACTAATGGCAACTAGGTAGTAAGGATCAGGGTGGAAGATAGTATGAAGCCAAACAGCAATAGTAGTCAAGCAATGAAGTCAAACAGGTATGGCAAGCAGGCAATGACTTCACGAAGACAAACTGTAAGTAAAGGGAAGAGAGGATAGAACCAGTCACTCGTTGAAGACACAGGATTTGTTTGACCAGTTCCAGTTGCTGTGACAACTGTACATCTAGTTAGGGAGGCTGAGATTCAACTCAGAAGACCGCGTCTTCACCTTATTCCCCTTGAGCTAAGGACACACAGTCCTCGCCCAATCACTCTGGTAAGTCTTCAAGGTAGACTTCGAAACCTTCACAGACTTCGTTCACCGGCGATCCACAATGACTTTTGGACGCTCAGAACGTGACGCCTAACCGGCTGGAGGATTCACAGTCCTCAAGTGTAATAAGTCTTCAGGTCACACAGACAGAAAGACTTCAGTGATGCCTAACACTCTTTGGCTCTGGGTGTTTGGGCTTTGTCCTCGCAAGGATTTCTCTCTCTCAAAGGCTTCGAGGTGGGTTGCTCTCAAACGACAAAAGTCGTGCACTAACTCTGAGCAGGCACCAATTTATGGTGTAGGGGGTGGGCTATTTATAGCCACTAGGCAACCCGACCTGATATGTCCAAAATGACCCTGGGTCACTAAGGAACTGACACGTGTTCCAACGGTCAGATTTCAAACACACGCAGCAACTTTACTTGGGCTACAAGCAAAGCTGACTTATCCAGCTCTGGATAAGATTTTCTCTCATTGTCTTCGCTCGAAGACATAGGATTTGGGTTGAGCATCACTTCAGTCACTCTGACTGTATTCACTTGGACCCCACTTAACAGTACGATGGTTCCTATGACTCAACAAAGAAGAAAAGGAAACAACGAAACAACTAAGTCTTCGCGCTCCATAGTCTTCACAGAATGTCTTCTCATGCCATAGTCTTCAATATGAAGATCTTCATATACCACCATTGTCTTCAATGTCTTCACACATTTTTAGGGGTCATCTCCGGTAGGTAAACCGAATCAATGAGGGACACCACCTGTGTTATCCTGCAATTCTCACAAACACATTAGTCCCTCAACCAAATTTGTCGTCAATACTCCAAAACAAACTAGGGGTGGCACTAGATGCACTTACAAAGGCGATGGACGACGGCGAGGCCTGGGAAGGGGACGGCGCGGAGCCGGGGAAGACGCGGCAGTGGATGCCCACACGTAGAGGAGTACGAGGGTTCACTGGTTTGCTGCGGTGTGAGGCTGCCGTCGCCGCAGAATAACAGGGGTGTGGGTGAGTAGAGGGATGGCCTGGCCAGCGGTGGGAGTAGTAGGGGGCGGTGAGGCCTCTGCCGCATCACAACCGGCCATGGGAGGCAGGAGCACGAGGCACGACCGGCGCTGGTTTGGGCGGCTGGAGCAAGAAGACCGGAGGTTGAAGAAGCACTACGGCCGTTGGATGGACATTGTACGGTCACTGGAGCTAGAATCATTCATATTGACTAAGTTGACAAAGCCCTCCATCCTCGTCAACTTAGTAGGCCCACAAGTCAACCTCCCACCATGGTGGGTCCCAGCTAGCAGGGGGAGTATTCATTTTTCTGTGCGTAATAAGGAGGCACTTCTGGTGGGTCCGAGCTGACAGCGGGGGGGAACGTTTTTTTCGTGAAATACGGTGGTCCGTCCGGTGGGTCCCAGCAGTTAGGGGCAAACGTTTTTTTCGCGAAATACGGTGGCCTGTCCGGTGGGTCCCAGTAGTCAGGGGGGAAATGTTTTTTCCGCGAAATACTGGTGGCCCGTCCGGTGGGTCCCTACTGTCAGGTGGAGGAATAATTATTTTGCGTGTAATAAGGAGGCACTTCCTTGCGGCTACCGTGGACCCAGCTGTCAGCCTCTCCACGTACAGTACTCTTCCGATGGAAGTCGGTCGTTGACCACATTGACCACGCCGCGTCGAGAGCACCACGGCGGTGGACGACGGCGAGGCCTAGGAAGGGGACGACGCGGAGCCGGGGAAGACGCGGCAGTGGATGCCCACGCAGAGAGGAGTACGAGGGTTCACTGGTTTGGCTGTGGTGTGAGGCTGACGTCGCCGCAGAATAACAGGGGGAGTGGGTGAGTGGAGGGATGGCCTGGCCAGCGGTGGGAGTAGTATGGGGACGGTGAGGCCTCCGCGGCAGCACAGCCGGCCACGAGAGGCAGGAGCATGCGGCACGACCGGCGCTGCTTTGGGCGGCTGGGGCAAGAAGACCAGAGGTTGAAGAAGCACTACGGCCGTTGGATGGACATCGCTGACCACACCACGCGGAGAGCACCAGGGCGGTGGACGACGGCGAGCCCTACGAAAGGAACGACACGGAGTCGGGGAAGACACGGCAGTGGCTGCCCACGCGATGGAGAGTACGAGGGTTGACTGGTTCGGCTGCCGTCGCCGGAAAATAACAGGAGGTGTGGGTGAGTAGAGGGATAGACAGGCCAGGGATGCGAGTATGATGGGGCCGTGAGGCCTTCCCGGTAGCACTGCCGGCCACGGGAGGCGGGAGCAGGCTGTTCCGACGGCGCTAGTTTGGGCGGCTGCGGCAGGAAGATCAGAGACTGAAGAAGCACGATTGCCGTTAGATTGACATCTAACGGTCTGACACTGGTAGAGTCGATTGTTGACTAAGTTTCTTTTTTGAGAAACCTTGTGTACGCATGAACTTAGTAGGCCCACAAGTCAGACTCCAAATCTGTGGCAGACAACATAAAGCCCATTTGCTATTTTTTATAATTTGCAGCACATTTGCTAATTCTTAAGTAATTTATTACAGCCCATTTTCTGCCCAAGACCACGGTCAAAAAGTCCAACCTTATTTTGCATATTTCGGTGGAGTCCGAACTGTTGTAATCCCGAAATGATAAACATTTTTTTAAGAACTTATTGATTTTCCAAAAAAATCGTTTTGTTTTTGTAAGCAAATAAGACGTGGGACAATTTAGTTGGTTTAAGGGGAAACCAGTGGGAAAAAACAAAAAAATAAGGATGTAAATATCAAAAGGGAATTTTATGTGTTTTCAATATAATGATACGTGTATATGAACTAGTAAAACTATAGGTAGAGATTAGAAAACTGATGTAGGACATGCGTTTTAAGAGGAAAATAGAACTGGGTTGTGTGTTTGATTCAATAAAAACCTGCCTGCGGATGTTGTAAGATAAAATATAACTAACGCTGGCGGGCCAGAGGCCAGTAGATACCTGCTGGATCTTTGTGCCCTGTTGTTGTCATGGGCTGGGCCTATTAAAAACAAAACAACCCTGGGCAATCTACAGCCCAGTTGAAACTTGCTCGACCTGAAAAAACAATATATTTTGCTCAATAAACGAGAGAATTCTGCAAGTACAGACTGATAACTGGGATGCAGCACGGATATTGTTTTTTTATCGTGATAATAAGTGCATACACTTGTTTCGAAAAAATTGGAGAACTGGGAATTTGAACAGCGGGTGCTTATGCTACCCATCAAATAAAAATCAGGTGCCTGAAAATTCGTTTCGAAACAAATGGTTCAGCTTTATATCCACGTCAATCCTCGGCATGATGGTTGGAAGCAAATGCAAGTTCATACCAAAAGATCGTTAACAACAATACCAACTTGCGGACGACAAGGTAGTACAACTACCAATACCAAACTAACTTATAATCTTTTTACTCCTGGCCCTAGTGTTCGTCTGGTAGAAAATCTTGCAGAGGACCAACTCCCGCTCCTTCTCTTGCTCCAGGTCCCCGAGGTGGTACTGGTGCATCACCCAGTTGGTCTTCTGCTGGTCGAAGTTCTTGTTGGTGTGCAGCACCAGAACCTTTTTTGATGCCCGTCTACCGGCCGTTAACCATCATCGGCAAGGTATTGCCGATCTTGTGCCACATCGCGTGCATGCCCCACTCCGACTGTATCTTGCGACGCGTCCACGCGCCCCTTTTGAACGCCCTGGAATTGCGCTGGAAGAAATGCTTCTTTAGGCCACTCAGTGTGATACCTGCAGTATTGTGGAATACAGGTTTTAGTGTACCTAGTTGGCATTTTCATAACATCTTTGGCATGTTGCAGTCACCTGTTTCACTTTTTATTAACTTTTAAATTGTAATTGCTTCACCAGGTCTGCGTCTAAAAAGAAAAATAGAGCTATAAACAAAGGAATATGTTTGTGCAAGTAGACGGCCGATCGGTGTCTTACCTGGAAGTTTCTCAGGTTGGGTGTAACATATGTCGTGCTCGCTATTAATGGTTTGTATGAACAAATCGATGAGAGACTGAAATCTTGCGTTGTCAAC
This sequence comes from Aegilops umbellulata, assembly GCA_032464435.1. Taxonomy (NCBI): domain Eukaryota; kingdom Viridiplantae; phylum Streptophyta; class Magnoliopsida; order Poales; family Poaceae; genus Aegilops; species Aegilops umbellulata. The sequence continues at coordinate 330,827,418 of CP136060.1, forward strand.
ACTCACTTTGGCCTCAAGGTGCTCGATCAGCTCCTGATCCGTGGGATCGAACTTGACGCCAGCCGGCAGCACGGGCCAATCCTTCTTCGACTTGCATCGGTAATTCCAGTTATATGGTACTGAATGTATGATCAATCGACTGTTCTAAGTGAATGATGAAAGATTTTGACAGATAAGTGGTACTCCAAATCTGAAGTCCAGAATACCCGAACACACCGCCAGGATTCAAGTGTCACCTCACGCGCAGCGTGTTGTCACGTCAATTCAATGTGTGGATATGATGAATAATTTGACCGACGTATACTGGTACTGCTACTGTAGTACTTACTAGTCGTATTTAGTGTCACAATTTATACATAGGTTTAACTAACAAGTACGCACTTGAAGCCTAACTGATATAGGGTCGCGCTATTCGTCACCCTGGGTGAGGAATAGTTATTCTTCACCCCCCCTTTATTTTAACATCAATGCACCGTAATTTTACGTTCCTTAAATTTTGTCTCATTTCAGACGTAAAAAGAGAACGTAAGAAAATATATAATCGCCGTAAAAAATATTTTATGTTACGTAAATTACAAATGTAAAAACGTACTGTAAAATGTACATAAGATGTAATTTTTCTGGTCCTCTTACCTTTTTTTATGCCAAATTTTACATTGTGAATCAATATGACTGTAACTATTTGTATTTGAAACATAATTTATTTATGAAATGATCGTAATATTATCAGAATAACTATTCTGATAACAGTTACTTTCTTTAGCTAGAGCACTGCATTACACAGACTAGTGAACTTCGTGTCGTAAAAAACTGTAAGCAGTGTTTTTTCGATACTGTTTTTGCTCTAGTTTTTTAACCGTTTATTGGAACGAGGCGTCTGATATACCGTTGGAAAGCTATGGATTAGGCGCAACTTTGCCATGTTGAACACTTTTCGAGATTCCTCACGGTTTAAGAGCAGTTTTGAAAATGGTGCAGTCCATGACGAGTGGCAACGAGCGTTTTTCGCTTTTTTTCTAAACCGCTCATCGGAATGAAGCAAACGATACACCGTTGGATAGATATCGTCGAGGCGCATCTTTTTCATAACTATTATTTTCTCTAATTCGTTACAGTTTATGAGCAGTTTCAAATTTACTAAATCACGGAATTCTGTTTTTCAAAAAAAATCAAATTTTCGGTACTGTTTTCACTGCAATTTTTTAACCGTTTGTCAAAACAAGGCGTGTAATTTGAAAAGCTATGGACGAGGCGCATCTTTCATATGTTGAAATGTTTTTGAGATTCCTTATGGTGTTAAGTTAATTTTGAAAATCGTGCGGCGAACGACGAGCGGCAGCAGCCGTTTTTCACGAAATTTTCACAAACCGCTGGTCGAAATGATTCAAATTATACGCCGTTGTAAAGATATCGACAAGACGCAACTTTTTCATGTAGAACACTCTCTCTAATCCTTACGGTTTAAGAGCAGTTTTAAATTTACCAAAATGCGGACATTCTGTTTTTCGCGACACCCAAATCGACGTGGGTACTTCATCTGACTAAAAACCACACTGCATCGGACGGAAAACCGCACTGCGTCAGACGTGTTAGAGATCTGCATGGTTTATTTTATTCAAATGTAATTTTTTTCAAGGACGACAAAGTAGAGTGCACTTCACATCGGGTGTAAATGAACCACAACACTATCAAGAAGTGAACCGCGTTACTTTTTTGTGGTACGTAAATTTTCCTAAGAGTGCACTTCATGTTGAGTGTTGGTGAACCGCAAGACTATGAAAAGTGAACCTCGAGACTACCGTAAACGGGCCTTATTGCATCAGACAGAAAACCACACTTCTTTAGACTAAAACCCGCACTTCATCAGACCGACAAGTGCACTGCATGATTTATTTTTTGTGGGACGTAAATTTTCCCAAACGAGGTAGCAAACCGCACTTCTTTAGACAAAAACACGCACTTCATCAGACGGACAAGTGCACTGGATGATTTCTTTTTTGTGGAACATAAAATTTTTCAAACAAGGTAGCAAACTGCACTTCTTTAGACTAAAACCCGCACTTCATCAGACAGACAAGTGCACTGCATGATTTCTTTTTTTATGGGACAAAATTTTTCTCAAACGAGGTGGAGTGCACTTCATGTCGAGCGTTGACCTGCAATACTATGAAAAGTGAACCACATTATTTTTCTTTTATCGTCTCCACAACTTTTTTATGAGCATGCACTGCAGGGACGAGGTGAGTGTACTTCATTAATTTTTTCCTTTTCCAATTTTGTTTCTACTCCACACAACAACAAAGTGAGCTGCATAAAAATCAATCTTTTCTAATTTACTCTCTCCCAATTTGTTTTTGCACTTGGCAACATAGTGAACCACTGGGAGAGAGAAGATCACTGCGGCAATTAAACAAGTGAGCTTCACTTAAAAAATGTGTTGTTGTCTTCAACGCACATTTTCAATAGAGTTGCAATCTATACTTCTCTCGACTATGAGACAGGGCGCACGAACTACAATGTTCCTCTTTTTAATCCACAATACAAACACACACAAATTACAGTGATGAGGGACTTAAAAAATAAATCCACATTTCTGTCTGTGAAATGCAAGCCGGTGCTCTGCATGTCCAGTCCCCACAGCACTGCACCTGTGCGCCCATGGGATGGCAGCCAAAATCTGAAAAGCGGAAAAAATGTCCACCGTGAGCAAAATACACACAAAAATCACCGTCTTCCTGCACCCCATCTTCAAAATACACACAAAAATGAAACAAATGGGTTGCATCACAAGACTACACTCTTTTGCTTTTTCCTTGTTGAATGTAGTGAACCACAAGACTCCTTCAAGTGGGCTACATCAACCCATCTACCATGGCGAACTGCAAGCAGGAGTTACCACCTTTTCCTATAAAAAACTGCAAGGAGCTAGTGAACCTCATGCCGTCGCCAGCCGAACTATACACTGAAGAATTAACAAACTTGATTAGAAATTGAATTCACTCAAATCAACAGCAATAATCTGAAAAAAATACACAAAAATTATTTTGCGAACTGCAAGCCCCTGTGTTGGAAATACCACGGTGGTGAGAGAGAGGCGCTCCCCGGGCTCCTTCTGGTGAAACCGCGCGCTAGAGATGGTGACTGTGCACAGACGTCCATGGAGAAGAGTGGGGGAGGCGTTGTCGACGGGAGACCAGATCGAAGGGGAGGTCGCCGGGCTTGGTGGAAAGAGATCCAACAGGGGATCGGCGGCGGCCTCCACCCCCGAGCCCGACCACCGGATACCGCGTTGTGTCGTCGGCGCCCCAAAAATTCGAGGGGAGAGGAAGGGCGGCGCACCCTACTGCCGGTCATCAGCGTCGCTGCAGATCGAGGCGAGGGGACGGTCGACGACGCCGGGGGAAGGGAAAGGAGATGCGACGGTACCCCTCGACCTCACCTGGATCCTCCCCGGGGATGGATTGAGGCCACGGATCCGTGGCCTGCGAGAGGGTGGAGGGGGGAGGACGTGCAGGCGGGAGCAGAAAGGTCGAATGCGTTGCGGGAAGAAAGGCCGGGGCACCGGCAATGCGCGTGGAGGATTGGCTGCTCGCCGACAAAGTGCGGGGAGGCAGAGCGGGAGGCGGTACGGCCGAAGGGGAAGAAGGAAGTGGTGGCAGTGGAGGAGCCCGGCATGGCATGGAGCTCGTCGGCCCTCCCATCCGGCCACCACGCGCGGGAGGTGGTGGGTCACAGCCGGATCCGTCGGCTTGTGGCTGCACCGATGGCCATGGCGTCCGGATCCGGTGGTGGAGGCCTCGCAGGATTCGGTGGCGACCGGCTCCCACCATGGCGCCAATGGTTGGAAGGGGTTGGAGCACGGCGGCCATGGGAGGTAGGTAGGTGCGCGCCGGCTGTGAGAGGGGGTTAGGGGACGGGGTTGGGGGCGCCGCTGCGGGGTGGGAGGTGGCCGGGGTTGGGGGCGCCACCGCGGGGTGGGAGGTGGGGGCGCTGAACGCGGGGTAGGAGGTGGTTGGGGGCGGGCGGCACTGGTGGGCGGCGCTGGGGTTGGTGGAAGAAGGTGAAGGAAGATTTGTGGTCGTGCGGGAGGTGGGCGGTGGCCGGTGCGGTACCTGTTTTTGGTCGGGGGAGAAGTAGGTGGGGGTCGGGGTGTTATCAGAATAAGGGATGGGTGTTATTAGAATAAGGTCTTAACGGGTGTATAGGTGTATATATATATGGCTTCTGCACAACATCTCCATCATCATTATCAGTACATCCTACGCAGGTGAGTTAGGATGCACTTGATCCCAGGAAGGTATCTATCCTTCAAACCAGAGGAGTGCTTCAAACTAACAACAGTACATAATATCCAACAAAAGAGGGTCGTGCTACAGGAGCAGAATACATGGCTCAGTCTAGATATCAGCACGAATCAAGTTGTGCATATTTGCTGTTGGCATGAACCACATCGCCGCTTGTCGGGTTTGCAAAAGCCATCCATCACATGGAAGCTTGATGCCTTTCACACACTGAAGATTATCTAGCAACAAGCTATGTCGATGAATATCTGGATATGATGATTCATGAAACCCACGGTATGATGTGTAAACATAGCCCCCCCCCCCCCTCGCGAATGGAAGTTGCATAGCACAGTAATCATCGCCGGTGATATGATCGATGATTGGTTGGATGATCGGATAATTGAGCCCGAGGAACAAGGAGTGTTTGCCGAGGCTGTAAACCCGCCTCCAGTTGAATACGCCTGGCCCAACGGAGCTGGGATCTTTCTCGAACACGAAGCAGCCATAGCCATCAATGTCACGAACGCCTCACGCATTGTACTGCATGTGGTTTGATGTAATGGTTTGGTCAATTTGGTACATGCGAATGAGCATCAAATGACCGCCGTCAGCTGAACGAGCGATAAACCACCACCCATCAGCTGGTATGATTCCAGGTTCTGGAATCATGAAGGCCAGCGCATTTGCGTCTGCTGCAACAATTCAAATTGGAGACCAAAAGGACAAAAACAATCATGTCCAGAGTATGTGTGGAATTAAGATTCTTATAACAGTGACACATATCATAGATAGAGAATTGCAATGCCGTGGTCATAATCATATCCCAAGTTAAAAAAATAAGCCAATGGCTTTCATATTCTAGCAATATGTCATGGTTCAAACATCATGTAACAATGAGAGGTAAACAACTATGACAGCGCCTACTCATATTCTACCATAGCACTTACTACTACTGTTCTCATATCAACTCTAAGCAATAACATGCGTTGTTATAAAAATCTTGTAAACGAGAGTAACATATAGCAATCATGATGTTATGCTCATAATATGTATTCTAACAATCATTAGATGCCAATTGTTCTCATATCAACTCTAACAATAACATGTGTGGTCATAAAAATCTAGGAAATGAGAGGAACATATAGCAATGATGTGGTTATAGACATGCTATGCATTCTAAATTTGTAACAAATGAACAGGCAGTCATATTCATAAGGTAAAGATGAGATGAGATAGAACAATTACACGACGATAGATTCCACCAATATAGGTAGTCAATTTGTGCGTCGACCGCGTAAACGATGCCATCGTGCACTATAGCATCAGACAGAAATGTTTCCTCAACAGGATTGATGATGAGCCATAACCATGTATGGCGACCGGATTCCAAATAGACTAATCCCTTGTTGAACAAGGCAATGAGCTTGTAATCCATGTAGTCTTCTGATGGTGTGGGCACTTCGCAGATTACAACTTTCTGCAAACAGAGGTCGAGCCAAAAGCTTGACGCGTCTCATGCGTAGTAGGCACGAGTGTCCGGCGGGCCACGAGGCTCGATGGCGGCGGTATCCAAAGATGTAAGGGTGATCTCTTGCTGGGTGTAGATATCCACGAGACGCCATGGACTACCAGATTGGTGGATGAGGATGATCCAGTTGGCCTTCATGCCCGCCCAGTAGTGGCCGCGCATGAAGGGCAGGTGGACGGGTAGTGGTAGCATGTCGAGGGGCACCTAGGCAACCTCCGTAGGATCGTCAAGTCGGTGTCTGGGCCACCTGTGAGGATCGAGCATCAGCAAGCAGGGTGTCTTGAAAAGAGCCGGCCGGTTGTAGACGAGTAGACGGTACAAAGACACCGAGCATGCGGCCAGACGGACGGTGCTGAGTAGGTCCATACGACTACAGATCTACTCCAAGAGAACATCGAGGAGGGAATTCCAATCGCGGCTCTGCGTGTCAGTCGGTTCTGCCATTGGGGTTTTCGGTGCCTGCGAGCCAGCGGGGAAGTGGATTCGGGCGGGCGAGCGAAGAAGCTTCTCCTCGTGTGGCCGAGCAGTGACCGGGGGGATATGGTACGCGCGAGCTACCAAGGAAGATGGCGCGGGCGGGCGAGCAGTGAGCGGGGGTAAATGGTGTGTGGCCGACGACGGGGAAGAGAGGAGGAAGAAGAAGAGAGGAGGAAAAAGAGTGGAAGACGGGGAAGAAAGTGCATTCAATCTCAATTCTACTAGTACTACTACCAGGATATACCGTCCTTCGGAGTGTAAATAGTTACACCGATGACATGTGGGTCTACCACAACAGGGCCCATATGCCAGTTAATGGAGGACAGAGGTGCGTAGGCGTATTTGCGGAAGCATGCTCTACTGGCAAACATGATGGCAGTACTGGGTAAGGCTGATTTAGTAACACCAACACGCTGGTTCAGCTTATTAATTACGTGTCCCATCTGCTGCAGCGTGTATTGTCACTTCATTGCGAAGACTAGTTGAATAGTTCTCTCTGACCGAGATGGGGAATAAATGGATCGCGAGGACTTCCTTTCTACGGTATCCCTATGCCTCTACGCTCACTTCACTCATTTTGCTCCGTACTTGGTCACTTGTTGAAATCTGTAGAAAGACAAATACTCCGTATTTGGGAACAGAGGGAGGCTTTTACTCCGTACTATTTGGGAACAGAGGGAGTATCACCATAAGGAGGGAACAGAGGAAGCTTGAAATATGAACATGTCAATGGGAGGGAGTAAGCCCCATGCATGCATGCATGCATGCATGCAACATGCAACACTCACATGTACACATGGACGCACGCAACACTCACGCACCCATGCGGCACACAACACACGACGCAAGTGCTCAACCTACTCCCTACGTCCGTGAAAGACTATACATTTAGAGATTTACACATTGACCAGGGCATAATTAACGCCCAAAAGTAGCAGACTTATGTGTGCATGCGACCATTGAGATAAGAAGATTAAATGAAGGCCGTTGCATGCTGTAATTAAGGATAGACATGTAGCCTATACCTACAACACAAGTTGGTGCATTAGTCAATCAATATCGATTTAGATTAAAGGCTAAATGCATTGGAAGTGTAGATGTACATCATGTAGTACACTCTTTGTTGGAAGACCGAGGGAGGACATGTGCATGCACTCACATACACAGCCAGGGCGGTTCGCACGCAAGGGTTGGACTCGTGTCGCGCCTGCGTAAAGTTTTGTTTAACTGATTTCTTTGCTCTGCCAACTGACAGGTGGGACCCAGAAACCAGGTGACAATTTAACCAGTCAACAAAGTGCCACGTCAACTATGTGGCCGGTCGGTAGGGTGCAATACGGTGCTCTACGATGAGCTAGTGATCGCATAATCACCGCAAAACTATATATAATGACCGTAAAGAGCGTACTGTTACATACGTTGACCGCCACTGTATTTTTCTCATTTCAAATTAAGCCATATTAATCGGAAAGGACGCACTATGGACTACTACTACTAGTACTACTAGTACCGCTTTGATGTGTCCCGTCAACTCGCCGTACGAGGAGAAGCTTGCTTACTACGCCTCTCGCCCACGCGCGCGGTGGTTCGCAGGACGAGGAGAGGGTCTTGACTACAGCGCCCTCTCCCTCGCCCTCGCCCTCGCAGTGGACGTGCAGCAGTTCAATCGGTTTCAGATTGCCAGAAGCATATTGTACTGTAGTATCATCATTGTTGGACCTTCCGAAGAGGCGAAGAGCCAAGTGCAAGGTTCACACGAGTACGAACTGTTGAACCTCCCGAAGAGGCAAAGAGCCAAGCACAAGGTTTTATAGGAGTTGTCGTCCTAGTAGGAGTGTACTAGTACAACTATAGCGAACGATGCTACTGTATGATGCCACCACATCACGTATATCCAAAGTTGTGTCACCTTTTTTTCTCAAAGAGCGTGTTGGAGCCCGTGCAACAACCACACAAGTTGCACGTACACATAACACATTTACTAGTAATAAATTCTAAAGGACAAATGCCAGTATGCCACACAAGTTCATCTCCAACTCATGTGATAAATTTGTGCACGACTAGTCTACATATATTCACAGCGCTACCGTTGACAATTACCGTACTCCACTTACACGTTATAGATAGGCTACATGTCCTCCTCCAGGTTCCAGTCCCAGGTGTTTTTCATGGACGGCACGATCCATAGCGGTGGGCAACGGGAATCATTGTCGCAGCTTTCTAGTCCGGTTCCACATGATGGAGACTCATCCAAGCTGAAGCGGCATAAATCAGGGATAGCGTGTCCCAGCATGTCGTTCATCCGGCGGTGCGCACTGAAGACACAACCATGCTTCATGAACGGCAGGCCTTCCGTGTCGTGCACGGAAGGTGGCATCTGCTTCACAATGGGGTAGTTGTCCCCGATGAAAAGCGAATACTCTCCAAGAGTGTTCCTCGGCACCCACGTAGCATCACGGGGGTCGAACTCGGCGTCGTTCATCTGGTACACGCGGCATCCCAGATCTGGACACATGGTGACGTACATAGTCAAGGTCCATGCATAATAATGTTGTGCTCAACTGTGGCGGTCAGTAATACTATGCAGCAAATAGTACTACTCCGGTATAGAGGAACTAAAATAACCAGCTTATTATATATAGCCACTCTTGGCTACATGGATGAGATAGTAAGACATGAAAAAACAAAAATGATGGCAGCTAGTGGGTTCAAGTCTTTAAGGGCCTAGCTAGCTATACGCGTCCTCCAAGGTAAAAAGTACTCCTACTAGTACTACTCCCTCCTTTCCGGTTTATAAGGCTCAATTCAAAAATCTCACCAACCAAGGTAGATGGTGAATGGTGGAATACTTTTTGTAGTTTGCAAAAGCACCCAATTAATGCTCTTGTTTTCCTCAAAAAGTATGTTTGCCAATGCATTAATTGCAATGCATGCATGCATAAATTACGTGCATTGGTCAATTTTCTCTTAATACTTGCATGCAATGATTTAATGGACCTTGGAATCTAAACATGTGATGGGAAACAACCAAATTGAGCCTTATAAAATGGAAAAACTAAAATTTTGAGATAAGCCCTGTAAACCGGAAAGGAGGGAGTATAAAGTATACTACTAGTACAACAATGAAAGAGAAGGCGAGAGGGTTAAAAAATGGAATACCTGAGTAGATGGTGACGGTCCAATCGTGGTAGATTATGTGATCATGTTGCACATCAGTGGTACCATGGGTAACGACTGCTAAGATAGCTGATCCCAATATGCCAAAGTCAGCTACAAGGTTCCAGGTTAGACCGAATCGCGGATGCAAATGCACATCCAGGATCGGCGATCTTATTTTGAGGGGGGATGACTGGTCCCTGCAAAATAATGGAGTATCGTTAGGGATGCAAATGATGGTTTGTGCATTCCGTTTGTAATCTCCTGTACCGTAGGATGTCAACCAGATGAAACAAGTCCGCTGGCTTGTCACCGCGAAGATGTGGCCTAGATGGCGCACGGCGTCTTCGAACATGTAGGGGTACAAATCTGCCGCCGCCAACATGCGCTAGCCTCTGCCGTTACTGCCTCCTGCATTGATGGCAATCCTTATGTCGAACACCGCGATGAGATAGTAATCGTCGTAGCCGCGTCGCTTTGTCGGCGGGTCCGCAATTGCTATCTTCTTCAATCTCATGTAGGCATCATCATACGTATTCTTGCCCAGCCAGTCCGGAAGGCCGATCCCAATGGTGGAGAAGGGGTCTACCGGAACGGCCGCACTGCTGTGGATGTTGTGCAAAATCATGGTGGTATCCGGCCGGAGGTATGCAAGCCAATCTTCGTTGGCACCGACCCAGACCTATATATAAGACGGTGGGTAGCGGAGAAATTACGGGATGGAAATGGAATAACTAAGTACTACATGATCAAACTCCATTACTGACCTACTCATCGGACAAAATCCGACTACCTCTCAACGTCGTCAACTCTAGCGGAGTCAACGTGCAACCATGGCCAGGGAGCGATGGATTGTTCGAAGAATTGTCCCGTAGAAGAACCTTATCCTCGAGGACGCATGGAAGACCCACAAGCATGGCCTTTTCACAAGCCTGTTTAAGCAGCGTCTTGAAAAAGTTGGTGTAGGAAGCACCGAATCTTTCGGCGGTGAGGACGTCGAAGCGGCGTGCGATTTCTCCAAGAGAATCGTCGTCCAAGGTCTCCCAACCCCGACGAGGAGGAGAACCGCCTGGCGAATCCATGGGAGCAGCGACGAACTGCCTTCTCTTCGGGGGGAGGGGAACTGGCGAGGAGGAGATAAGAGCGTAGTAACCGCGGGGCCTCGTCCCTTCCAACTGTAGATCGTTCCTCAGCGAAGGGGTGAGGCTATTATTTACTACTCTAAATAATAGCACTAGTAAGAAATTTTTGGCACTAGGTAGTAGTTTTTGGTACCATGGAGTACTAGTATTAGCATTATGGAACATTATGGGATTGCATCATACTGTAAATAATAGCACTAGTAAGAAATTTTTGGCACTAGGTAGTAGTTTTTGGCGTGGATTAAGAAATTTTGGGTATGTTTTTGCCATTTTTTGTACACGCCAACTAGTGTCAAAAAACGTCATACATTATGTGACGGAGGAGTACGTACTCGTACTGTAGCAGTACTAGTACTACTTTTCTCAACTAGTAGTGCGATGTACTGTACTTCTAGTCTAGTCTTGTATAGTGCACCAGTTTTGAACTCTTGAGTCTCAGGGCCAAGGAGCTACGGTTGGAAGTGGAGGGTACTACTGTTCTCTAGAACCATCGTTGTACTATCAATGCAGGGGAAGTACACCTGCGTAGTGGCCTAGTGGGTACTCTCGGTGCTCTATTCAGTCGCTCCTCTCACGTAGCTGGCCTACTCAGTCGCTCCTCTCACGCACACACTAGCAGCCTGTTTATCAGCGACGGTTACTGCGGGGGCTGAACATTTGAGTTATTTGATACAGAGAGACTAGGCTTTTCGCTTCCATTTGTGGAGGTGTAATGGATCTCATTGAACTTTGTTAGTAGTTCCTTCTTTATGAATGAGATGAAGCAAAGCTTTTGCCTCCGTTTCAAAAAAACATGTCAAGAGGAATTTCTTTTATAGTAGAGCCGATAATGGAGTGAAGTCCATGCATGCAACACCACAAGCTACAGAGTAGTAGTAGAGCAATTTACGTACAGAGCCATATTGCACAGTTCCCAATGCCCCGCCAGGCTTTTCCGGCTCCTCGGGCTTAATTGGGAGGCGCTAGTTTAAATATGCTACTAGCTGGAAGCTGCAAGCGAGGTGCAGCTAGGGCGAGCACGCGAGCCACGGGATGCTGGGAAGGAAAACCCGTTCACGTGGCTAGGCTGTCGAGTGCACCCAGATTGTGGGGCCGCACGTCCGTTTGACTTCAAAACTCAAACTACCCGTGTAAAATTTTGGCTCGCAGCGAAGTGCAGTAGTATACTATTTCTAAAAAAAGGCCGTCGTGCGTTCGACCGGGATCGAACCACAAAACGAGGTATACACTCCCGCGACCACTAGTAGTACTCGTTGGAGTACAACGCAACCTAGAATCGCCTTTTTTCGCTAGTAGTACGTACATTGTTCCTTACAAGAAACCCCTAAGAGCATGGTTAATAGTATAGCCAGTTGCTGCCTATAAGCGAGTGCCATGTCATCTACAGCCCATCTTATAGCCAACATGTGGTATTAGTTTATTTCTTATAGCCCGCTGACTCAGCTCTATTGTACTTGCTCTAATAATGCAAGAAACCACTAAAATGACAAGAAACTACTACCACTTGCATACATGGCAGACTTAAGATAAGACTAACTTATCAACCATTGTACATGCTCTTACCAAAAAAATCCTCGAGTGACCTCCTACCTCCGGCCCGTCCACCTAGTCATCCTCGGCCATGGGACGCAGCTACCGCCACCGGCAGAAGGCGAGGTCAAAATCGTCGACGGTGCGGAGCCCATGTTGCGGCAGCCCAGATGCCAGCTCCGTCCGGCGCTCGCGGCCGCTAGCTAGCCAAGATAGCTTCGTCCAGCTGCTTGTCTGCAAGGTTTGCTAGCCAGATTGGCACGGCAGCGCGGCGGCTTGCTCGCACGCGCCGCGCTAAGGCCAGCCATCTGGCTCGAGCGAAGGCCAGCGCGGCGGCTTGCTCACTCGTGAGTCACGCTCGGGCCAGCCTGCCAACCCGTGCGGAGGCCAGCGCGGCGGCCGGCCCGTCCGGCGGAGCGGCGACCAACTCGCTCATCACCGGCGCCACCGACGAACACGCATCAGTACTGTTTGAAGTAATGTTCAGGAAAAATAATGATTTGAGGGGGAATAACAGGATAGAAGGTCAGATGTGGGTCCCTCGTGTCAACGGTCAAACAAAATGTGTTGGTTTAAGCTGCCTCGTCAGCACGGACATGTGGGCCGACCCTGTCATAAATGGGTTTAAACGAACCTAATCGGTAGGAGTACTAGGTAGTTTTTGGCGTGGATTAAGAAATTTTGGGTATATTTTTGCTATTTTTTGTATAATAGATTCCTCCTAGGGCTGGTTGAAAGTGGTAGTTTTTTGTTAAATACTCTACATATTGTAAGTAGGAGTGAAAGTTAAGCTTTGGAAGCCAATAAGCAAGGCTAGTTACATAGTGCATATGTGTACATGATTGAAAGTAAATATCAACCATGAGTGACTAATATCTTGATGGAAAACTCGAAACTATGGAATACTAGGAAAAGAAATGCATGGTTGGAAATACTAGCAATGTTCATGTCCGTTGCAACGAATCATAATTGGAATAATACTTATTCACAAACTTGGTACAAAACACTCTAATTTTGATATACATATGTCACTAGAGATATATTATGTTTCAATTAGAATATATTCCTTGGGCTGTTTTGGTGAGGTCAGGGAGGGATGTGGTTGGTTTTAAGATACTAATTATGGGTTTTTCTGCAAATTGGTAGACAAGTGGGATGTTGGTGAGAAAAGGCAACAACTTACCTCACAATCGTTGGATGTAGATCTAATGGTCAGAAACGGCGGATGGCAGACACACCAGTATCACCAACTTAGTCTTGTGTAGGAGTACTAGCAAGATCCATGCATTGCACGGAACATCAAGATGCATTTTTTTTATAAAACACTTGTTGTGATTGACCCTTGCGGGAGTAATCCCATGTGTAAAAACTAATGATATCTCGAGAAATATGAGATAAGGTGAAGAGGAGTGGGGTGTGGTGGTGGTTGGTGGTCGGACTGAGCGGAGGCATGGGGATTGACGACGCCGGCAGCGGCCACCAGGCTAGTTTGTTCTAGAGGCTTCCTTTATTAATTGCTCAACAACGAGTTTTGTTGGAGATAAGGATGAACGAGGGAAGGCCTTGTCTGCAAATGTGGAGAGGGGTGCGGGTATCTTTTAGTTTAATTTCCATCCGTCAGATATAGATCGGACGGTCTATATTGCAAGATGGCACACGTACCATCATCACCAACTCGGGTTTTATAAGTGAAGAAATATAAGTATTTAGATACAAACGTATTATCAATACTTGCTTCCGTAAACTAGCATCTACATTCTATTCAACGCCTCTGCATGTGGGGCCTTAGCACAATGACTTCTTGACTGTGTAAAACAAAGATTTTCCCGTCGCCGACAAGGAGGGGGTGACGGCGGCGCGCTTTTTGGCTTGCTCTAGTCCTAGTAGTCATACTAGGTGGTCTAAGCACGTGTAGATTTATTCTTTTTCACGTCTCGTGTTCGCCGTACTGCCACGACTGTTCATGAATATACGGTAAGTTATTCACGGGGAAACCCTTGTTGAGCGTGTTTGCAAGAGAGAGAGAGAGAGAGAGAGAGAGAGAGAGAGAGAGCGTGTGTGATATGTTAGAGACTGAGCCAATGATAACAGATTCTTTGTGTCTATGTGTGTGGAGGATAGAGAGAGACATGTACATGGGGCTTTGTGTTGTGTAACGTGGAGACACGTATACATAATTAGAGAGTGAGTGTGTGAGATACACATGCGGACATGAGGAGAGATGAGGATCCAGGTAAATGGGTGCTTGTGCGTGTCTGTGTGTGTTTGTGCACGCGTTTGTGTGTGAGAGGGAGAGAGTGTATGTGGAGTAGAGAGACCACTGATGATGTAAACCTAGCACTCCCTCCGTTCCTAAATATTTGTCCTTCTAGATGTTTCAACAAGTGACTACATACCAGGCAAAATGAGTGAATCTATACTCTAAAATATGTCTATATACATCCGTATGTGGTAACTATTTGAAATCTCTAGAAAGACAAATATTTAGGAATGGAGGGAGTATAAGGGAAGGGGGAATGGTGTGACATGTGTAGTAGTGAGTGTTGGAAATATGCCCTAGAGGCAATAATAAATGGATTATTATATTTCCTTGTTCATGATAATTGTCTATTGTTCATGCTATAATTGTATTGTTTGGAAATCATAATACAGGTGTGAATACATAGACCACAATGTGTCCCTGGTAAGCCTCTAGTTGACTAGCTCGTTGATCAATAGATAGTCATGGTTTCCTGACTATGGACATGGGGATGTCATTGATAACGGGATCACATCATTAGGAGAATGATGTGATGGACAAGACCCGAACCTAAGCATAGCACAAAAGATCGTATAGTTCGTTTGCTAGAGCTTTTCTGAATGTCAAGTATCATGCCTTAGACCATGAGATTATGCAACTCCCGGATACCGTAGGAGTGCTTTGGGTGTATCAAACGTCACAACGTAACTGGGTGACTATAAAGGTGCACTACAGGTATCTCCAAAAGTATCTGTTGGGTTGGCATGAATCGAGACTGGGATTTGTCACTCCGTGTGACGGAAAGGTATCTCTGGGCCCATTCGGTAAGACATCAACATAATGAGCTCAATGTGATCAAGGTGTTGTTCACGGGATGATGTATTACGGGAACGAGTAAAGAGACTTGCCGGTAACGAGATTGAACAAGGTATCGGTATACCGACGATCGAATCTCGGGCAAGTATCGTACCGATGGACAAAGGGAATTGAGTACGGGATTGATTAAAGTCCTCGACATCGTGGTTCATCCGATGAGATCATCGAGGAGCATGTGGGAGCCAACATGGGTATCCAGATCCCGCTGTTGGTTATTGGCCGGAGATCATCTCGGTCATGTCTGCATGTCTCCCGAACCCGTAGGGTCTACACACTTAAGGTTCGGTGACGCTAGGGTTGTTAAAGATATTAGTATGCAGCAAACCGAAGGTTGTTCGGAGTCCCGGCTGAGATCCCGGACGTCACGAGAGGTTCCGGAGTGGTCCGGAGGTAAAGATTTATATATGGGAAGTTGTTGTACGGACACCGGAAAGTCTCGGGGGCATATCGGTATTGTACCGGGGCCACCGGAGAGGCACCGGGGGTCCACCTTGAGGGGCCAGCCCTCTCGGATGGCTTCATGGGCCACAAGGGGCAGGGAACCAGCCCCTGGAGGACTGGGCGCACCCCCTTCCCTTGGGCCCATGCGCCTAGGGTTGGGGGGAAACCCTAGTGGGGGCGCCCCCCTTGCTTGGGGGGCAAGCCCCCCACCCTTGGCCGCCGCCCCCTGGAGATCCATCTCCAGGGCTGCGCCCCCCCTAGGGGGCCTATATAAAGGGGGGAGAGGGAGGGCAGCCGCACCCCTGCTGCATTGGCGCCTCCCTCTCCCCGTTACACCTCTCCCTTTCTCCACAGAAGCTTGGCGAAGCCCTGCTGGAACTCTGCTGCATCCACCACCACGCGGTCGTGCTGCTGGATCTTCATCAACCTCTCCTTCCCCCTTGATGGATCAAGAAGGAGGAGACGTCGATCGTCCCATACGTGTGTTGAACGCGGAGGTGCCGTCCTTTCGGCACTGGTCATCGGTGATTCGGATCACGACGAGTACGACTCCATCATCCACGTTCTCCTTGAACGCTTCCGTTGCGATCTACAAGTGGTATGTAGATGCTCTCCTATCCCCTCATTGCTAGAATACTCCATGGATAGATCTTGGTGATGCGTAGGAAAATTTTAATTTCTGCTACGATCTCCAACAGTGGCATCAAGAGCTAGGTCTATGCGTAGTTTCTATGCACGAGTAGAACACAAAGTAGTTGTGGGCGTCGAATTGTCAATTCTTGTTGCCGTTACTAGTCCTATCTTGGTTCAGCGGTATTGTGGGATGAAGCGGCCCGGACTAACCTTACACGTACGCTTACGTGAGACCGGTTCCACCGACTGACATGCACTAGTTGCATAAGGTGGCTGGCGGGTGTCTGTCTCTCCCACTTTAGTTGGATCGGATTCGATGAACAGGGTCCTTATGAAGGGTAAATAGAGATTGACAATTCACGTTGTGGTTTTAACGTAGGTAAGAAACGTTCTTGCTAGCAACCTATAACAGCCACGTAAAAACTTGCAACAACAATTAGAGGACGTCTAACTTGTTTTTGCAGCAAGTGCTTTGTGATGTGATATGGCCAGAAGTTGTGATGAATCATGTGATGTATGAGATGATCTTGTTATTGTAATAGGAATCACGACTTGCATGTCGATGAGTATGACAACCGGCAGGAGCCATAGGAGTTGTCTTTATTTATTTATGACCTGCGTGTCAACTTAAATCGTCATGTAATTACTTTACTTTATTGCTAAAGCGTTAGCCATAGTAGTAGAAGTAATAGTTGACGTGACAACTTCACGAAGACACGATGATGGAGATCATGATGATGGAGATCATGGTGTCATGCCGGTGATGACGATGAACATGGCGCCCCGAAGATGGAGATCAAAGGAGCGAAATGATGTTGGCCATATCATGTCACTATTTGATTGCATGTGATGTTTATCATGTTTTACATCTTATTTGCTTAGAACGACGGTAGCATAAATAAGATGATCCCTCATTAAAATATCAAAAATGTGTTCTCCCTAACTGTGCACCGTTGCTAAGGTTCGTCGTTCCGAAGCACCACGTGATGATCGGGTGTGATAGGTCCTTACGTTCGCATACAACGGGTGTAAGCCAGATTTACACACGCAATACACTTAGGTTGGATTGACGAGCCTAGCATGTACAGACATGGCCTCGGAACACGGAGGACCGAAAGGTCGAACATGAGTCGTATAGAAGATACAAGCAACATGGAGATGTTCACCGATGATGACTAGTCCGTCTCACGTGATGATCGGACACGGCCTAGTTGACTCGGATCATGTATCACTTAGATGACTAGAGGGATGTCAAATCTGAGTGGGAGTTCATTCATTAATTTGATTAGATGAACTTAATTATCATGAACTTAGTCTAAATCTTTACAATATGTCTTGTAGATCAAATGGCCCACGCTAATGTCACCCTCAACTTCAACGCGTTCCTAGAGAAAACCAAGCTGAAAGATGATGGCAGCAACTATGCGGACTGGGTCCGGAACCTGAGGATCATCCTCATAGCTGCCAAGAAAGATTATGTCCTAGAAGCACCGCTAGGTGATGCACCATTCCCAACAAACCAGGACGTTATGAACGCCCATCAGTCTCGTGCTGATGATTACTCACTCGTTCAGTGCGGCATGCTTTACAGCTTAGAACCGGGGCTCCAAAAGCGTTTTGAGCAACACGGAGCATATGAGATGTTCGAGGAGCTGAAATTGATTTTCCAAGCTCATGCCCGGGTCGAGAGATATGATGTCTCCGACAAGTTCTTTAGCTGTAAGATGGAGGAAAATAGCTCTGTCAGTGAACACATACTCAAGATGTCTGGGTTGCACAACCGCTTGACTCAACTGGAAGTTAATCTCCCGGATGAGGCGGTCAATGACAGAATCCTTCAGTCGCTCCCACCTAGCTACAAGAGCTTCGTGATGAACTACAATATGCAGGGGATGGAAAAGACCATTCCTGAGTTGTATTCAATGCAGAAATCTACAGAGGTGGAGATCAAAAAGGAACATCAAGTGTTGATGGTGAATAAAACCACTAAGTTCAAGAAAGGCAAGGGTAAGAAGAACTTCAAGAAGGACGGCAAGGAGGTTGCCGCGCCTGGTAAATCAGTTGCCAGGAAGAAGTCAAAGAATGGACCCAAACCTGAAACTGAGTGCTTTTATTGCAAGGGAACTGGTCACTGGAAGCGGAATTGCCCTAAGTACTTAGCAGATAAGAAGGCCGGCAACACTAAAGGTATATGTGATATACATGTAATTGATGTGTACCTTACCAGTGCTCGTAGTAGCTCCTGGGTATTTGATACCGGTGTCGTTGCTCATATTTGTAACTCAAAACAGGAGCTGCGGAATAAACGGAGACTGGCGAAGGACGAGGTGACGATGTGCGTCGGGAATGGTTCCAGGGTCGATGTGATCGCCGTCGGCACGCTACCTCTACATTTACCTACGGGATTAGTTTTAAACCTCAATAATTGTTATTTAGTACCAAGTTTTAGCATGAACATTGTATCTGGATCTCGTTTAATACGAGATGGCTACTCATTTAAATCCGAGAATAATGGTTGTTCTATTTATATGAGTGATATGTTTTATGGTCATGCTCCGATGGTTAATGGTTTATTCTTAATGAATCTCGTACGTGATGTTACACATATTCATAGTGTGAATACCAAAAGATGTAAAGTTAGTAACGATAGTCCCACATACTTGTGGCACTGCCGCCTTGGTCACATTGGTGTCAAGCGCATGAAGAAGCTCCATGCTGATGGACTTTTAGAGTCTCTCGATTATGAATCATTTGACACGTGCGAACCGTGCCTCATGGGCAAAATGACCAAGACTCCATTCTCAGGGACAATGGAGCGAGCAACCAACTTGTTGGAAATCATACATACAGATGTGTGTGGTCCAATGAGCGTTGAGGCTCGCGGAGGCTATCGTTATGTTCTCACTCTCACTGATGATTTGAGTAGATATGGGTATGTCTACTTAATGAAACACAAGTCTGAGAACTTTGAAAAGTTCAAGGAGTTTCAGAGTGAGGTTGAGAATCAACGTGACAGAAAAATAAAGTTCTTACGATCAAACCGTGGGGGAGAATATTTAAGTCACGAATTTGGCACACACTTAAGAAAATGTGGAATTGTTTCACAACTCATGCCGCCTGGAACACCTCAGCGTAACGGTGTGTCCGAACATCATAATCGCACTCTATTGGATATGGTGCGGTCTATGATGTCTCTTACAGATCTACCGCTATCATTTTGGGGATACGCTCTAGAGACAGCCGCATTCACTTTAAATAGGGCTCCGTCAAAATCCGTTGAGACGACACCGTATGAATTATGGTTTGGGAAGAAACCTAAGCTATCGTTTCTGAAAGTTTGGGGTTGCGATGTTTATGTCAAGAAACTTCAACCTGAAAAACTCGAACCCAAATCGAAAAAATGCGTCTTCATAGGATACCCCAAGGAAACAGTTGGGTATACCTTCTACCTCAGATCCGAAGGCAAGATCTTTGTTGCCAAAAACGGGTCCTTTCTAGAGAAAGAGTTTCTCCCGAAAGAAGTAAGTGGGAGGAAAGTAGAGCTTGATGAAGTACTACCTCTTGAAAATCAGAGTAGCGCAGCTCAGGAAAATGTTCCTGTGGTGCCTGCACCGATTAGAGAGGAGGTTAATGATGATGATCAAGATACTTCTGATCAAGCTCCTACTGAACTTCGTAGGTCCACAAGGACGCGTTCCGCACCAGAGTGGTACGGCAACCCTGTCCTGGAAATCATGTTGTTGGACAACGGTGAACCTTCGAACTATGAAGAAGCGATGGCGGGCCCAGATTCCGACAAATGGCTAGAAGCCATGAAATCCGAGATAGAATCCATGTATGAAAACAAAGTATGGACTTTGAATGACTTGCCCGATGATCGGCGAGCCATAGAAAATAAATGGATCTTCAAGAAGAAGACAGACGCGGATGGTAATGTGACCATCTATAAAGCTTGACTTGTCGCTAAGGGTTATCGGCAAGTTCAAGGGGTTGACTACGATGAGACTTTCTCTCCCGTAGCGAAGCTGAAGTCTGTCCGAATCATGTTAGCAATTGCCGCATACTATGATTATGAGATATGGCAAATGGACGTCAAAACGGCATTCCTTAACGGCTTCCTTAAGGAAGAATTGTATATGATGCAGCTGGAAGGTTTTGTCGATCCTAAGAATGCTAACAAAGTATGCAAGCTCTAGCGCTCTATCTATGGGCTGGTGCAAGCATCTCGGAGTTGGAACATTCGCTTTGATGAGATGATCAAGGCGTTTGGGTTTATGCAGACTTATGGAGAAGCCTGCGTTTACAAGAAAGTGAGTGGGAGCTCCGTAGCATTTCTCATATTATATGTGGATGACATACTATTGATGGGAAATGATATAGAATTCTTGGAAAGCATAAAGGCCTATTTGAACAAGTGTTTTTCAATGAAGGACCTTGGAGAAGCTGCTTATATATTAGGCATCAAGATCTATAGGGATAGATCAAGACGCCTCATCGGTCTTTCACAAAGCACGTACCTTGACAAGATTTTGAAGAAGTTCAAAATGGATCAGTCCAAGAAGGGGTTCTTGCCTGTATTGCAAGGTGTGCGATTGAGCACGGCTCAATGCCCGACCACGGCAAAAGATATAGAAGAGATGAGTGTCATCCCCTATGCCTCAGCTATAGGGTCTATTATGTATGCCATGCTGTGTACCAGACCCGATGTAAACCTTGCCGTAAGTTTGGTAGGTAGGTACCAAAGTAATCCCGGCAAGGAACACTAGACAGCGGTCAAAAACATCCTGAAGTACCTGAAAAGGACTAAGGATATGTTTCTCGTTTATGGAGGTGCCGAAGAGCTCGTCGTAAAGGGTTACGTCGACGCTAGCTTCGACATAGATCTGGATGACTCCAAGTCACAAACCGGATACGTGTATATTTTGAATGGAGGGGCAGTAAGCTGGTGCAGTTGCAAGCAAAGCGTCGTGGCGGGATCTACATGTGAAGCAGAGTATATGGCAGCCTCGGAGGCAGCACAAGAAGCAGTCTGGGTGAAGGAGTTCATTACCGACCTAGGAGTCATACCCAATGCGTCGGACCCGATGACTCTCTTCTGTGACAACACTGGAGCAATTGCCCTTGCGAAGGAGCCCAGGTTTCACAGGAAGACCAGGCATATCAAGCGTCGCTTCAACTCCATTCGTGAAAGTGTTCAAAATGGAGACATAGAGATTTGTAAAGTACATACGGACCTGAATGTGGCGGATCCGTTGACTAAACCTCTCCCTAGAGCAAAACATGATCAACACCAAAATTCCATGGGTGTGCGATTCATCACAATGTAACTAGACTATTGTCTCTAGTGCAAGTGGGAGACTGTTGGAAATATGCCCTAGAGGCAATAATAAATGGATTATTATATTTCCTTGTTCATGATAATTGTCTATTGTTCATGCTATAATTGTATTGTTCGGAAATCATAATACATGTGTGAATACATAGACCACAATGTGTCCCTGGTAAGCCTCTAGTTGACTAGCTCGTTGATCAATAGATAGTCATGGTTTCCTGACTATGGACATGGGGATGTCATTGATAACGGGATCACATCATTAGGAGAATGATGTGATGGACAAGACCCAAACCTAAGCATAGCACAAAAGATCGTATAGTTCGTTTGCTAGAGCTTTTTTGAATCTCAAGTATCATTCCTTAGACCATGAGATTATGCAACTCCCGGATACCGTAGGAGTGCTTTGGGTGTATCAAACATCACAACGTAACTGGGTGACTATAAAGGTGCACTACAGGTATCTCCGAAAGTATCTGTTGGGTTGGCATGAATCGAGACTAGGATTTGTCACTCCGTGTGACGGAGAGGTATCTCTGGGCCCACTCGGTAAGACATCATCATAATGAGCTCAATGTGATCATGGTGTTGTTCACGGGATGATGTATTACGGGAACGAGTAAAGAGACTTGCCGGTAATGAGATTGAACAAGGTATCGGTATACCGACGATCGAATCTCGGGCAAGTATCGTACCGATGGACAAAGGGAATTGAGTACGGGATTGATTAAAGTCCTCGACATCGTGGTTCATCCGATGAGATCATCGAGGAGCATGTGGGAGCCAACATGGGTATCCAGATCCCGCTGTTGGTTATTGACCAGAGATCGTCTCGGTCATGTCTGCATGTCTCCCGAACCCGTAGGGTCTACACACTTAAGGTTCGGTGACGCTAGGGTTGTTAAAGATATTAGTATGCAGCAAACCGAAGGTTGTTCGGAGTCCGGCTGAGATCCCGGACGTCACGAGAGGTTCCCGAGTGGTCCGGAGGTAAAGATTTATATATGGGAAGTTGTTGTACGGACACCGGAAAGTCTCGGGGGCATATCGGTATTGTACCGGGGCCACCGGAGAGGCACCGGGGGTCCACCTTGAGGGGCCAGCCCTCTCGGAGGGCTTCATGGGCCACAAGGGGCAGGGAACCAGCCCCTGGAGGGCTGGGCGCACCCCCTTCCCTTGGGCCCATGCGCCTAGGGTTGGGGGGAAACCCTAGTGGGGGCGCCCCCCTTGCTTGGGGGGCAAGCCCCCCACCCTTGGCCGCCGCCCCCCTGGAGATCCATCTCCAGGGCTGCGCCCCCCTAGGGGGCCTATATAAAGGGGGGAGAGGGAGGGCAGTCGCACCCCTGCTGCATTGGCGCCTCCCTCTCCCTGTTACACCTCTCCCTCTCTCCACAGAAGCTTGGCGAAGCCCTGCTGGAACTCTGCTGCATCCACCACCACGCCGTCGTGCTGCTGGATCTTCATCAACCTCTCCCTCCCCCTTGCTGGATCAAGAAGGTGGAGACATCGATCGTCCCGTACGTGTGTTGCATGCGGAGGTGCCGTCCTTTCGGCGCTGGTCATCGGTGATTCGGATCACGGCGAGTACGACTCCATCATCCACGTTCTCCTTGAACGCTTCCGTTGCGATCTACAAGTGGTATGTAGATGCTCTCCTATCCCCTCGTTGCTAGAATACTCCATGGATAGATCTTGGTGATGCGTAGGAAAATTTTAATTTCTGCTACGATCCCCAACAGTGAGATAGCAAGGGTGCGGGCGGGGGGAGCAGACTATTTGGAAGAGACATCGAGTGTGTGTGTGGGAGAGGGGTGTGAGAGCGAGAGAAAGAGAGGGCTAGCGACGGAGAGAGAGAGGGGGGGAGAGAAGGGGCGAGTGGGGTCGTTTGTGTCCATAAATGGCGTATAGATAGGGAGACAATGTTGATGTTGTCCGAAATTGGCCTATGAACGGAGACGCAAGGGAAGCGAGTCATCGTGTGTGTGATAGGGACTTCATGAGAGATCTAGAATAGATGGTGTAGAGAACAATGTGCGAAACCGAGAACGATTATACATTAGGGAGCTATGCAAAGAGTCACGACATATATGTATACAGGGAAGGAGCTGGGGCGGGTCCGCATGTGGGAGAGATAGAAAGAGGAGAGTGGTGCACAAGGAGACAAAGTGTGCTTGTTTGCAGTGGGGGTGGTGTGTGAGGTGAGTGCGCGAGAACCACATAACTAGGGAGATAGACGTTTGGGGGCGAAGTTTTGTGTGTATGGGAAATATACACTCTACATAGTGCATGTGCTTGGGTAAGAGAGATAGCGGGAGACCTAGAGAGTGAGGTAAGATATGTGTGCATGCCCGAGAGACAAAGTGATAGAGACCTATGTTGGGGTCCGGACTTTACAAGAGAGAGGGGTGTTAATGTGCTCATGTGTTGGTGTTTGGGGGAGAGAATGACTTCTATCTCTTTGTGTGTGTGTGGTGGTGGGGGGGTTGACTTCAGATAAAGAGTGAGGTGTCTATATTTGAGGGACTTTAGCGTAATTGAGATATTGTGCACTCATGGTTGATCAATTTGTTTCACAGTTTGTACTATGAGATAATGATACTTTTGAACATGCGTGATATACCTTGATGTACCAGAATTACAAACCTAAGATTGGAATTTTGGAATTCGACTCCATCATTAGCTTTTGTAATTCATTTAAATGGAGGTACATTTTTTAAGCCGGGATTTTGTGATTTCAAATTCATATATAAAACCTAGAGATATACACATACGGGCATGTTCAAACTTTATAATCATCCACTTTATTCATACACATACACATTTTTGCTTTTGTCATCATATTTAGGATAAACACATTTGGAATTTCATTTGAATTGGACCGTATGATGGTATTTGCTTGTAGTAGCTCAATGATCCATATTTGAATTGAATGGACAATCTAAGTTTCGAGTTGGAGACATTGATTTTCAAAACTTGCACATTTTTTTGCGTGCAAAACAAACAAATTGTCGGCCATGATATAATAGTTGGGCGTACAAGAGCATAATACTTATAATTTTAGGCGCAAAAAGCTTTCAAAGTTCCCGCTCACATCGAAATATAACGCGCCCGAAAGTTTAGCCCTGCGATATTCCTGTTTTACCCCTGCCACATGAAATGAAAAGGGCTGCTTTGGTAACTCCATTGTTTTCCCCTCTTTGCCCCCAACATTCTTCCCCAGAGCCCCTCCCCTTCCCCTCCCCGACCCCCCCAACCACGGCAAGCCGCCGAATCTAGTCCTCTGCCGCAACGGTGCACCTCACACCCCGACGGATCTACCTTCCGCACCTTGGAACCCCCAACTGCCAACTCACCACTTCACCGGAGCCGCTTCAGCGACTGGCTTGTCCACCGCTCCAGATCTCCTTGACCGCCATCATGGTCCACATGTGACGCCCCCGATTCAATCATACACTAATCATGCACGCAAATGTGTACGATCAAGATCAGGGACTCACGGGAAGATATCACAACACAACTCTACAAATAAAATAAGTCATACAAGCATCATAATACAAGCCAGGGGCCTCGAGGGCTCGAATACAAGTGCTCGATCATAGACGAGTCAGCGGAAGCAATAATAGCTGAGTACAGACATAAGTTAAACAAGTGGCCATAAGATGGCTAGCACAAACTGGGATACAGATCGAAAGAGGCGCAGGCCTCCTGCCTGGGATCCTCCTAAACTACTCCTTGTCATCGTCAGCGGGCTGCACGTAGTAGTAGGCACCTCCGGTGTAGTAGGAGTCATCATCGACTGTGGCGTCTGGATCCTGGGCTCCATCGTCTGGTTGCAGCAATCGGGTATAGAAAAGGGGAAAAGGGGGAACAAGGCAACCGTGAGTACTCATCCAAAGTACTCGCAAGCAAGGAGCTACACTACATATGCATGGATATATGTGTAAGGGGCCATATCAGTGGACTGAACTGCAGAATGCCAGAATAAGAGGGGGATATCTAATCCTGTCGAAGACTATGCTTCTGGCAGCCTCCGTCTTGCAGCATATAGAAGAGAGTAGACTGAAGTCCTCCAAGTAGCATCGCATAGCATAATCCTACCCGGCGATCCCCTCCTCGATGCCCTGTTAGAGAGCGATCACCGGGTTGTATCTGGCACTTGGAAGGGTGTGTTTTATTAAGTATCCGGTTCTAGTTGTCATAAGGTCAAGGTACAACTCCGGGTCATCCTTTTACCGAGGGACACGGCTATTCGAATAGATTAACTTCCCTGCAGGGGTGCACCACATAACCCAACACGCTTGATCCCATTTGGCCGGACACACTTTCCTGGGTCATGCCCGGCCTCGGAAGATCAACACGTCGCAGCCCTACCTAGGCACAACAGAGAGGTCAGCACGCCGGTCTAAACCTAAGCGTGCAGGGGTCTGGGCCCATCGCCCTGAGCACACCTGCACGTTGCGTGGGCGGCCGGAAGCAGAACTAGCCCCCTTAATACAAGAGCAGGCTTACGTTCCAATCCAGCGCGCGCCGCTCAATCGCTGACGTCACGAAGGCTTCGGCTGATACCACGACGCCGAGTGCCCATATCTTTCCCACGTAGCTGGTTAGTGCGTATAGACCAAATGGCCAGACTCAGATCAAATACCAAGATCTCGTTAAGCGTGTTAAGTATCCGCGAACGCCGAACAGGGCCAGGCCCACCTCTCTCCTAGGTGGTCTGAACCTGCCATGTCGCTTTGCCTCCAAGATCCAGTCGCGGGTACTCCTACGAGCCGACCCGTCTTTAGTCACCACATGTATCATGTATTATGTACATAAGTATATTCCCGTGATCACCCCCGAGTGATCACGGCCCGATAGTATAGCATGGCTGACGGACAAGAATGTAGGGCCACTGATGGAACACTAGCATCCTATACTAAGCAGTAGGATAGCAGGTAAAGGTAACAACAGAAGTAGCAAAGACATGCTATGCAGCAGTATAGGATTAACTGAAAGCAGTAACATATGCTACACTACTCTAATGCAAGCAGTATAGAGAAGAATAGGCGATATCTGGTGATCAAGGGGGGCTTGCCTGATGGCTTTGGCAAGGAGGGGACGTCAACACCGTAGTCGAACTGGGGGCCACCGGCAGCGGCCTCGGGGTCTACCGGAAAAGTAATGGAGGGGGAACACAATAAATAGCAGAGCAATCAAATCATAACATGACAAACGTGGTGCTAGAGGTGATCTAACGCAGGGATAGGTGATACCGGCGAAGGGGAGAAACATCCGGGAAAGTATTCCTGGTGTTTCGCGTTTTTGGACAGATGAACTGGAGGGGGAAAGTTGCGTGTTCACTATGCTAGAGATGCGTGGCGGACGAACGGGCTACGTATCCGGATTGTCTCGTCGTTCTGAGCAACTTTCATGTAGAAAGTATTTTCATTTGAGCTACGGTTTATTTTCTATTAATTTTAAAAGATTTAAATCATTTTCAGGATTTATTTAATTTTTTTAATGTAACATTATCCAGAACAGTGTTTGCTGACATCAGCATGATGTCAGCAGTCAACAGAGGTTGACTGGGTCAAACTGACGTGTGGACCCAGTGGGACCCACCTGTCATACACTGTTAAGTTAATTAGGGTTAGGTTAAACTAATTATTGCTTAGTTATACTAAGAGGTTAATTAGATTATTTAAATAGGATTAATTAACTTAATTAATTTAGTTAATTAATTACTTAATTAAATTTATTTTTATTTTTATTTTTAATTCTTTTCTTTCTTTCTTTTTTTAAACGTTCTCAGGGGCGCGGGCCCATATGTCATAGGCCCAGGGGGCCGATTCGGGTTAGCGGGCGTCGGGTGCGGGCGAAGGAGTGCCCGCACGCCCGAGACGACCAGGGAAGGGGGCAGCCGCGGTTGCTGCCGGAGCAGGGCGGCGCTACGAGGCCAGGCGGGACGACGAGCGTGGGCGGCTGCGACTAGGCTCGACGGGCGCGTGCGGCCAGGGCCAGGGCGCACCGACGAGCGGTTTGGCTGCGGCTGCGGGCACGCTGGGCAGAGCACGACCACGGTGGCCTTGGGCGAAGGGAGGTGGTGTGGAGCGGGGGGGCACGTCGAGCGTGGCTCAGTCGGTCGGCCGCGGACGCGCAGCGATGGGCATGGCGAGGACGGCGACGGTGGCGGATGGGCGTGGTGCAGCGAAGGACTTAGAGACGAAGGGAAGGGGGATCAAGGGCGCGCTCACCGGGCCCTGTAGGCGTGCAACAGCATGCTCGGGGAGGGCTCGACGGAGGCTGGCGCCGGCGATGGGGACGGCGTCCTATGGCACGAGTAGATCCGTCAAGGTAGAGGGAGGTGGGAGCGCGAGGTGGCGGACGATGGAGCCGGCGAGGACGGCGACGTGCGCGTCGGGGGCGACGGGTGTCGGTGACGGCGCGTCGAGGCTGTGAGCCACAGCGGCAGCGGGGCGGCGCTGGGAACGGGCGCCGATGTCGGGGAGCGCGGGGTCGGGAGGGGCGAGCACCAGGGGTCGGGACGTGACCCGATCCAGATGGGGGAAGGGGATCGAGTGGAGTGGGGGTCGAGGGGAGTGGGGGGTAGTAGTTAGGGTTTCGAGGGGTTGGCCAAATAGGCCAGCGGGCGTGCGGGAGCGGGCCGGCCTGGCCGACAAAGGCTAGCTGGGCCACTTGGCCCAGCGGGGGGGGGGGGGTTCTGTTGTTTCACTTTTGTTTTGTTTTTTTTTGTATTTTCTTTTCTGTTTTAATTCCTTTTAAAATACTTAGGCATTTTATAAAAGTGTGTTTATTACACCATATTTACTTATGCAAAATATGGCACCTCCCGAACATTTTGTTTTAGCTTTTGAAAAGTTTGACGGCTGACATTTATTTAAACTTTTGAATTTGAAAAGTTTTTGATCCAAAGCGAGATTAGCAACAGTAACCGGGGTGACATGGCACCGTTAACGTGATATTACTGTAGCATGATTATCCGGGCGTCACAATTCTCCTCCACTACAAGAAATCACGTCCCGAGATTTTAAGAGGGGGACTAAGGGGGAAATGTCTGGTCACGATATTCCGACGGATCTTCTCGTCTTGGTTGAGCTTCTCGAGGAGGTCTATCCACTACGTTGATGTCTTCACTTCTCTACTTCAGGTCATCATGATGAAGCCGGCATCCTTTCTTCAGGATCCCAATCGTACTTACGAAAGAATAAAGGGTGGTTATTCTGTAAGAACGGACCTCTGCCAGGTTGACTACCTGGTAGTTAACATCGGGGAAGGTGGCGGAAAGTAACTCTCGAATTTGAAACTTAAGAAAATATCAAGAGCAAAGTAAGGAGGTATCATGGGAAGTTTCGAGCGGGCAGGCAATCGTTCGATGCCTGAAACGAAGTGTTGAATGGGTTTAGAGCAATGTGAATAAGCATTGCATATGATACCTGAATAGATCAACAGGCAGGTGGCCCGTGAATTACATACAAAGTCAAGCACGAGGAATAACTTTGACAACAGGGTGTACAGGAGAGTCAGGTTTCGATCCTCTGGAACTGTGGGTTATGGGCCCACCATGTGGGTTAAAATTAGGAGCGGTGACATCTTGCACGGCCATGATAGCAAGGCATGTCAGAGAGTAGCATGTCAGTTATTTCGGCAACAACGTCGGTACAAAGGGCAAGGGACGAAGAGAACCATTTTCCTGCTCATTGAATGAGGCAGGCCAATAGGCAAAGTTCTCGTCCATCGGTGGTTACCGGAATGCTGTCAACAAAAGCAACAGGGTCTTACTGACACGGTTGTACACCAAGGTGTTTACATAAGTAGTGAATTATTACTGCTTAGTTTATATAGATCACAAGAAGGTTTAAACAAACCAATGGAAAGGAAAAGTGATTATCAGGTTTAAACAAAACAATGGAAGGGGAAAATGTGTTTAAACACATATTTCAAGGTATATCCTTACCAAGGACAAGTAGAGAATGATATCCATTACCAGTAGAAAACCATTTAGGTAAGGGGGAAGGAATCTCATGATATTACCCATACAACGGGGTTAGGATAAATGATAAATAAAATCTAGCATTGTGCTTCAAATGCTCTTATTGAAAATCGAAGTGTCATAGACATGCTTCGGGATAGCATTGACATGGTCTTCAAGCAAAGGTCAGACTTTGGATACTCAATGGATTCATCAGGAACAACTTATAGAATAAGTCTTTCAATTTTCCTGATGGAAGAATGGTTAACATTGCTAAAAGGAAGAACTATAACAATAGGCCCTCCAGCCAGGTGTGCTAGGCACGACATCACCTTACCGGGTCACATAAAGACCATTGTTATAACTTTTGGGAATATGTTCCAATCATCATATCTGACCGAGATTCAGATCTGATTGGTGTCAGGATAACTCAGATTCAGAATGCTTGAGAAGAAAGGTGCAACACAAATTGTCGAGATGACACTGTAAGATTCTCGGGAAATGAACTATGGAAGCAAGTTCTGAAACAAGAGTTCATCAGTAAACCAAGGAGAGGATGAGGAGGTGGCTGATAGGCTCAACAACAAATCATCGAGATTTCCAAAGGTTGGATTTCCACAATTATGTGAACAAGGAAATATCATTTGTCGGATCAAATGATATAATGATGTATGCTCGAGGGAAACATACACAACTGAACAATGATAGAAGGGTGCACCCAGGAACCTGGACTAGGTAGCACGATCAATGTTCGAATGATGATTCAATAAGCAATAGACTTAGAATGAAACTGCAGACCATTAACTTCAAAGCAATAGGGTTGTTAGAAGTTTAGAATTTACACATCACAAACCATTTGTCGGTAATCCGGTTAGAAACAACACGAGGACCAAAGAATGAACGGATATGACAAAAGGTATCACCTGCATCAAGAATTCTTATGAGGTGGTGAAATTACCACGACATTCTTGACATAAAAGGTGGTAATATTCCAAGGTAAAGAAGAACAAATGCTGGATATCAAGGAACTCAATGTATAACACAAAACACGAACAAGTTTGTGTTGGAGGGAAGGCAATAAAGTGGCCGATGATAACACAAATCATCGGGGGCAAGGATGGTATTTCTCATCAAGAATTCGATATATATCTTGGAAGAGCTCTGGATGTTGATGATGACCATGACACATTTGTCAAGAGATTTCGTGAAGATGTAATCGGTCGGCGATGACATCAAGTCAAATGATGATGCAGCGAAAGGTTATGGAAACCAAGGGTAAGCCACAAACTCGAAATCAAGTTTGTGGTTCAAGGCAAAATGATATGACGAGGAAAGTCGACGTAAGCTTAGCTCATCGTCGAAAATTGTGCTTCGGAAAGAAGGACCAGTTAGCACAATTAAAACATTGCACGATAATGATATAGCCGATCAGGCTAGGAATAACTTGAAGAGTTATTAAATCATAAGCAACGAAAATTACTTAGAGTTATTGAATCGTAGTGCGGAATCGATTCACTTAACGGTGTTCTCGAGTGTTTAATAACTCAGGGCCCGTGAAAAATTGGGACCAGTGAGAATGTAGCACTTGATGGAGAACTCATAAGAAGTTATGCAGTTCCATGATAATCTCAAGATACCAGGGGGGTAATACTCGACGATAGATCAAAGTAGAGGTTGGTCTAGGGTAATGCTCTGCAGAAGACAAGTGCTTAAACTTGCACGAGAAATGGTATTTAAAGGAGAACATGGTCGGAATCCACAATCATAAAGGATCGAACCACGGATACAAGATGAACTTATAACAAGGGGGTAATTATTTTTACGAGCAGCTTCCATGATAAGTTATACATCGTGTCCATGGGCATGAACGCAAGGTTCAAGGTCGACTCCCACTTCTTCAAGCTATAACCTTCCATTCACTTCTCGCTTTGATAAAGGCATTAGTGTTGAAAGTTTTACCTAGTGAAATACCAGATGAGTATGACTCGTGAAAACTTCCGAGTTCAGACATATAAAGGAAGGCATAGGTTCAACCCGTCAGGATATCATGGAAACCTATACCACAAGCTTCAATAGTAAATATCACCAGCTCGAAAGCAGAGCATGGTTGGCCAAGTAGATGATACAATTTACCAAGGGCATTATGTATCAGGTAAAGAATTCACAAGAATTTTGGTTGTGAAGGACATTGTCGGATAATAACCCGGCAATTGGTACGGCGATCCACAACGGGGCTGATGTGAGTATCGGTACTCAATCAAAGGAAGAAGGAATGCCAAGGCATCGAATTATAGAAACAACTGACTAATTCAAAGATTAATGTAAAGAAATTTTATGATTTCCAAATCAAGGGATCAGAAGCAATCGTTCTGATCGAAAATGAATAAGTTCAATAGACTTAAAAGCACAAACGATCAAGGCATAGATTGGTCAAGAACCAGCTCATATCCAAATGACGTCTGAGCCGGAAGGATGAATCCTAGGATTCGACTGAGGAATGCGAGCATCCTCAACATACTGAATCAACGGACTTAAAATGATAAGGACAAGGGAGGCCAATAAGATTACGAAACTTATGGGATTAACCATAATGCAAGCAAGCGGGAATTTCAAGAGCAATAGGCTGCTCGGGATTTTCGGAAGATCGAATGATATTTTGAAGTGTTTGGCGAAACACATGAACAACGGGGAATGAGCGGATACGCGATAAGTGTGAGAATTATCCGTAGGGGTATTCAGGTGACTAAGAACAGCAAGGTAGTAAGCTCAAAGGATTCTCGGAACAACAGAGAGAATTTCGAGGTATCTTGTAATAACAAGATCAACTGGGAAACATTGTATGAATGGCGAGTATATGTGCTTATCCATAGGGGTTTATCGATGGAAGGGCATTGCATAAGTGACCACAAAGTTTTGAGAGAACATCGGTGAGTATCTTCGGATCCTTCTGGTGTAGCAGACGATCATCTATAACAAGGGGCTCTCCGGGAGAAAGTTGTTACGAGAACCTAGAGTCAGATTTAGTAAAATCATTTAACCCGAATAGAAGAGAGATCAGACTCCCAGAGTATAAATCGAGGAATAAAAGATCATAATAACACCCGATGGCGACATGGGCCCAGGGGCCGCACAGCCAAGTTAGTAAAACAATTTTCATCGACTAGACTCAACTTCGGCCAAGGAGTTGGAAAGGGGGATTCCTACAGGAAGTCGGCTCTGATACCAACTTGTGACACCCCCGATTCAATCGTACACTAATCATGCACGCAAATGTGTACGATCAAGATCAGGGACTCACGGGAAGATATCACAACACAACTCTACAAATAAAATAAGTCATACAAGCATCATAATACAAGCCAGGGGCCTCGAGGGCTCGAATACAAGTGCTCGATCATAGACGAGTCAGCGGAAGCAACAATATCTGAGTACAGACATAAGTTAAACAAGTTGCCATAAGATGGCTAGCACAAACTGGGATACAGATCGAAAGAGGCGCAGGCCTCCTGCCTGGGATCCTCCTAAACTACTCCTGGTCGTCGTCAGCGGGCTGCACGTAGTAGTAGGCACCTCTGGTGTAGTAGGAGTCGTCTTCGACGGTGGCGTCTGGATCCTGGGCTCCATCGTCTGGTTGCAGCAATCGGGTATAGAAAAGGGGAAAAGGGGGAACAAGACAACCATGAGTACTCATCCAAAGTACTCGCAAGCAAGGAGCTACACTACATATGCATGGATATATGTGTAAGGGGCCATATCAGTGAATTGAACTGCAGAATGCCAGAATAAGAGGGGGATATCTAATCCTGTCAAAGACTACGCTTCTGGCAGCCTCCGTCTTGCAGCATATAGAAGAGAGTAGACTGAAGTCCTCCAAGTAGCATCGCATAGCATAATCCTACCCGGCGATCCCCTCCTCGATGCCCTGTTAGAGAGCGATCACCGGGTTGTATCTGGCACTTGGAAGGGTGTGTTTTATTAAGTATCCGGTTCTAGTTGTCATAAGGTCAAGGTACAACTCCGGGTCATCCTTTTACCGAGGGACACGGCTATTCGAATAGATTAACTTCCCTGCAGGGGTGCACCACATAACCCAACACGCTTGATCCCATTTGGCCGGACACACTTTCCTGGGTCATGCCCGGCCTCGGAAGATCAACACGTCGCAGCCCTACCTAGGCACAACAGAGAGGTCAGCACGCCGGTCTAAACCTAAGCGTGCAGGGGTCTGGGCCCATCGCCCTGAGCACACCTGCACGTTGCGTGGGCGGCCGGAAGCAGAACTAGCCCCCTTAATACAAGAGCAGGCTTACGTTCCAATCCAGCGCGCGCCGCTCAATCGCTGACGTCACGAAGGCTTCGGCTGATACCACGACGCCGAGTGCCTATATCTTTCCCACGTAGCTGGTTAGTGCGTATAGACCAAATGGCCAGACTCAAATCAAATACCAAGATCTCGTTAAGTGTGTTAAGTATCCGCGAACGCCGAACAGGGCCAGGCCCACCTCTCTCCAAGGTGGTCTGAACCTGCCCTGTCGCTTCGCCTCCAAGATCCACTCGCGGGTACTCCTATGAGCCGACCCGTCTTTAGTCACCACATGTATCATGTATTATGTACATAAGTATATTCCCGTGATCACCCCCGAGTGATCACGGCCCGATAGTATAGCATGGCAGACGGACAAGAATGTAGGGCCACTGATGGAACACTAGCATCCTATACTAAGCAGTAGGATAGCAGGTAAAGGTAACAACAGAAGTAGCAAGGACAGGCTATGCAGCAGTATAGGATTAACTGAAAGCAGTAACATATGCTACACTACTCTAATGCAAGCAGTATAGAGAAGAATAGGCGATATCTGGTGATCAAGGGGGGGCTTGCCTGATGGCTCTGGCAAGGAGGGGACGTCAACACCGTAGTCGAACTGGGGGCCACCGGCAGCGGTCTCGGGGTCTACCAGAAAAGTAAGGGAGGAGGAACACAATAAATAACAGAGCAATCAAAGCATAACATGACAAACATGGTGCTAGAGGTGATCTAACGCAGGGATAGGTGATACCGGCGAAGGGGAGAAACATCCGGGAAAGTATTCCCGGTGTTTCGCGTTTTCAGACAGATGAATTGGAGGGGGAAAGTTGCATGTTCACTATGCTAGGGATGCGTGGCGGACGAACGGGCTGCGTAACCGGATTCGTGTCGTTGTTCTGAGCAACTTTCATGTAGAAAGTATTTTCATTTGAGCTACGGTTTATTTTCTATTAATTTTAAAAGATTTAAATCATTTTCAAGATTTATTTAATTTTTTTAATGCAACATTATCCAGAACAGTGTTTGTTGACATCAGCATGACGTGAGCAGTCAACAGAGGTTGACGGGGTCAAACTGACGTGTGGGCCCAGTGGGACCCACCTGTCATACACTGTTAAGTTAATTAGGGTTAGGTTAAACTAATTATTGCTTAGTTAGACTAACAGGTTAATTAGATTATTTAAATAGGATTAATTAACTTAATTAATTAATTAATTAAATTTATTTTTATTTTTATTTTTAATTCTTTTCTTTCTTTCTTTTTTTTAAACGTTCTCAGGGGCGCGGGCCCATATGTCATAGGCCCAGGGGGCCGATTCGGGTTAGCAAGCGTCGGGTGCGGGCAAAGGAGTGCCCGCACGCCCGAGATGGAAGGGGGCAGCCGCGGTTGCTGCCGGAGCAGGGCGGCGCTACGAGGCCAGGCGGGACGACGAGCGTGGGCGGCTGCGACTAGGCTCGACGGGCGCGTGCGGCCAGGGCCAGGGTGCACCGGCGAGCGGTTTAGCTGCGGCTGCGGGCACGCCGGGCGGAGCACGACCACGGTGGCCTTGGGCGTAGGGAGGTGGTGTGGAGCGGGGGGGCACGGCGAGCGTGGCTCAGTCGGTCGGCCGCGGACGCGCAGCGATGGGCATGGCAAGGACGGCGACGGTGGCGGACGGGCGTGGTGCAGCGAAGGACTTAGAGACGGAGGGAAGGGGGATCAAGGGCGCGCTCACCGGGCCATGTAGGCGTGCAACAGCGTGCTCGGGGAGGGCTCGAAGGAGGTAGGCGCCGGCGATGGGGACGGCGTCCTATGGCACGAGTAGATCCGTCAAGGTAGAGGGAGGTGGGAGCGCGAGGTGGCGGACGATGGAGTCGGCGAGGACGGCGATGTGCGCGTCGGGGGCGACGGGTGTCGGTGACGGCGCGTCGAGGCCGTGAGCCATAGCGGCAGCGCGGCGGCGCTGGGAACGGGCGCCGATGTCGGGGAGCGCGGGGTCGGGAGGGGCGAGCGCCAGGGTTCGGGACGTGGCCCGATCCAGATGGGGGAAGGGGATCGAGTGGAGTGGGGGTCGAGGGGAGTGGGGGTAGCAGTTAGGGTTTCGGGGGGTTGGCCAAATAGGCCAGCGGGCGTGCGGGAGCGGGCCGGCCTGGCCGGCAAAGGCTAGCTGGGCCACTTGGCCCAGCGAGGGGGGGGGGTTCTGTTGTTTCACTTTTGTTTTGTTTTTTTGTATTTTCTTTTCTGTTTTAATTCCTTTTAAAATACTTAGGCATTTTATAAAAGTGTGTTTATTACACCATATTTACTTATGCAAAATATGGCACCTCCCGAACATTTTGTTTTAGCTTTTGAAAAGTTTGACGTCTGACATTTATTTAAACTTTTGAATTTGAAATTTTTTTGATCCAAAGCGAGATTAGCAACAGTAACCGGGGTGACGTGACACCGTTAACGTGATATTACTGTAGCATGATTATCCGGGCGTCACACCACCTTCACTGACTCCCTCGTCCGCCCCTTCGCTGGCCCTTCATACAAGCCCTCGTCCGCCGCAACAGATCCGCCTCACCGAAAGCACTGTACAACGCGCCCGCCGAAGCCTTCGTCCACTGCACCGGACCTGCTCCATGGATGCCATATTCAACTCCACCGGCTCTGCTTTACCGACGCCGTAGCCTCATCAGGTTATTTCGATTTGTACTCCTTTGGTTTTCTCTTTATCGTGCAACTGTTCACTTACCACAGATGAGCTTTCTTGTATGTCGACAGGCGCCGCAACCGTAGCACCGGAGCCGCTTCAGCGACGGCGACAGCCGGCCCAAACTCAACCACGATGATCCTTAGCTATCAAGTATGACAAGGATGCCCATACGCCACCGAGAATCAGGTACTATTATCCAACGGCCGGCGCCTACATTCACTTCCCTAGCATAAGCACCGCACCTTTGAATTTCTTCAGGGCATCATTCAATTTTTCATGAGACGCATTATTTTGCTTGCACCTGTAGGGTCATACTTCTGGCAGTGAACATGTTACATGTGCTAAATTACATACCAGTGCACATATAGTTAATATGCTTTAGTTTTG
Source organism: Aegilops umbellulata (assembly GCA_032464435.1). Classification (NCBI taxonomy): domain Eukaryota; kingdom Viridiplantae; phylum Streptophyta; class Magnoliopsida; order Poales; family Poaceae; genus Aegilops; species Aegilops umbellulata. The sequence goes on from CP136060.1 coordinate 330,864,401, forward strand.
TTCTGATGCCACCTGTTGGTTCCATCAGACTGCTTAATGTTCTCTATGCTTAATTACACATCAGCAAACTAGCATGTGGTTCCGCTGCTTTTTGTTCGTTTTACCCTACATTTTCTGATGCTAGCTATTACATCACTGCTCCGAGCTTCTGTTCATTACTTGTTTGTGTGTTCTTGATCTTCCCAAGTTGCATGACTAATTTGATGCTTCTATTAATTATGGAGCTGCCAACCCCATCAAGCAAAATATTTGCTCTTTCGGGGCTGGCACCTCGAACAAGCATAAAAATAGAGGGAAGCAAATATACTCCCTCCGATTCTATTTACTCTGCGCATAACTCTTGACCCGCATACCAAGGAGGGCACTGGTTTAATTTTCTGGACTAATTTGCCAATTAATTATGGCAGAGGCGGATGGGGAGGGGCACAGAAGGAAACCAGCGCTAGGAATCGGCAACGTGCAGACTAATACGAGAAAAAGTTATACGCAAAGTAAAAAGAATCGGAGGGAGTATTGTCGTGTATGCACACACCCTTCTTTCATTAGTTTAGATGAACCATTGATGATCAATTCGGACCAGTGCATGCGATTAAAATTAATTTTACCTAAATAGATGGTGCAGAATAAACTACAACAACTAGATTTGCAACCACGGGATGCTGACGATATCTTCAACGAACATTGCAACAGCAGCTAGGCTTCACAGCAACATATGGTAAGCCAGTGTGTTTTAGTACATGTAAAATGTAATGCGAGTGGGCTGCTTTCTTGGCTTGTGCCCTCAACATGTAATCCTACCGAATTACAAATATTTCAGTTGTCTGCTTTGCTGTATTGCTTGATTCAAATGCTTATTTGTTGTTACGTTATACCTGAGTTGGCCAATATGTCAGCAGTGCCTGTTGTACTATCGTAAAGAAATGCATGCCTATCTCATTTGAGTCCTTAACTTTTCCTCTCAACTTCATCACAAGACTATCTTCGTAGTTTATATGAGGCCACACTGTTAAGTGCTTTCTCAGATTATTTCACCTGCTTAGATGCCTTGCCTTGTCAACTAGTGGTATGATAGTTCAAAAGAGTTTTTGTTTTTTTTGAGGAAAATGAACTAGGGAGGTAGCAAAAACTAACTAGATGGGACTGGCAGATTTTGTTTATTTGCCACTTACATACCTAGTTTCATCTTACCATTTTACTTTCTTTTCGGTTGATGCTGCTTCGAACCATTTAAATATAGTTTGCCATGCTCGGCAGTAATTCGTCCGTCGTTTACCATGTAAGCTTACTGCCTAGATCATACGATAACTATCTCTTACTGATGTCCAGCGGAAACCTTTCAAGATGCCGTTCACACTAGGACACAATGTACAACCCCAGAATCTATTTGTGGAAGCAGTGCGCAATCCATGTTACCAGATGGTAACAGTTCAGAGGCAACATTGTCGGAGAGCAGTCTGAGCACAGATATTATAGTGCTTGAGGCTCTACTAGAGGCAGAAAGAGATGGTGTGGCCGCCATGAATGAGGTAATCTTTATCTTGAGGCTGGAAATTACGGAATTAGCGGCACGCATTATGCAAGCTACCCAAGAATTGGAGGAAGTAAGAATGTTGCATTTGAAGACGGAGGAGGTCCTGCTGTTTCTGCTATCTGAAGCCCAAGATAATCCCGGTTCTTCTTTAGATACCAGTTGAAATTTTCATTAGATTATTGTACTTGCATGTTGTGTCATGTCTCTGAATGGATTATGTTGCAAGACCCCCTATGTTGTCCATGAGTTGTATTGATCCGAATTTTTTAGGTGAGGTAATCCTCAGCACTTGTATGATTGACATAAGGTGAACTGTTTTTCGTGTGAGCATATTGTATTGGATGAAATAACTGTTTGACTCAGAGTGTATCCAACCTACTGAATTCGAAGATCACGACATTTCTAAATCATAGTCATATATAAAGGTGGAATAAATCTTTGTTGTGGTTTTGAAGAAATAAATAACAAAACATATAATTATCTGTTGATATTCGTAATCGAATACAAATTGGATTTGAATTTAGTTTGCCAGGTCCCAGGGCAAACATGAATGCTAATTCTCCCAAGTTTTGAACGAAGCGGCTAAACACCCACTATAATTTGTGGGCTGCCCGAAGCAAGTGTTTGCGAGATGGAAATTATTGTCTACCCCTGACACTTGACATCCTTATCGACAGGATTTACATTGCTGTCGATAGGGGAAGACTAGTAACTTCAATCAGACGTGACACGACGGCCTCTGAGCCCATTCAGACACGATGGGCGCCAAACGTGGGCGGCAAAACACATTTGATTCAATCTCGTCCGAAAGACATGTGTCTCTTCCTCCATTTCCCCATTCATACACGGTGGGCGGCAAAACAAACTCTCCTCGTCCGAAATCGATGTAGGCTTATATTTTAAATAGGGGCAGATATGTAACTTCCATCAGATGTGACACAACCGCCCTACCTGTCAGCCCCGTTCATACACCATGGGCGCCAACCGTGGGCGGCAAAACACCCTCTCCTCGCCCGAAATCGATGTAGGCTAATATTCTAAATAGGGGCAGATGTGTAACTTCCATCAAACGTGACACAACCGCCCTACCTGTCAGCCCCGTTCATACACCATGGGCGCCAACCGTGGGCGGAAAAACACCCTCTCCTCGCCCGAAATAGTTACCGGCAAATATTTGGGAGATGCGAGATTACCGTCCTATCCCCAACCGACGCGATGTCCGAAATTTTAAATGGGGCATAAGTTCGTAACTTTCTGCCATTTCAGAGAAGCGCGTCCCAAAGTTTGAGATCCCCCTCCCCTCCATTTCCCCATTCATACACCGGCGGCGGCACGACAACCTCCGCACTGCGGCCAGCCTCCTCCGTCCGCCACCCCATCCTCCACCTTGCCGTAGCCGCTACCCCTACCCCGTCGTCCACTGCAAGAGATGGACGTCTCTCATCCACGGCGCTGGACCAGGATCCTTTCATCGCCTCCTCTCGCTTCATCGGCGTCGTCGTCCACCTTGTTGTTGCTGCTCCTACGACCGCCTCGTCCACGACTACAGGATATATCCGCCGACCCGGCCGTCTGCCGTCTAAAGTCTTCTTCCCCGCCGCCGACAGCCATCACACCCGCAACACCCTCAACGTATCAGCATAGGCCTACATGGTGTCGCAAGAGAGGTGGTACTCTTCCATATGTGCTTAAGTTATTGATCTCACCCGGAAAATAGATCGTAATTTGTTTACTTTACTTTTCTTGTCCGTACCAAATAGTAGTGGCTAGTTGAAAGCAAACATTGGTCGCGAAGTAGCTTTGTCCGGTTTGCACCTTCAGATCCGCCATGGCACGGGCACTATACTCGTAAAGCTTATGGTTTCCCCCTTTATATTCACTACCATCATCGTAGGTGCTTCATGTCGTGCTAGCACTGCTCCTCAAGACCTCAACCGAAAGCTTACGTGTTGAAATACGAATCTGATATGATGCTCATATCACTAAAACAGAGAACGTTTAATTGGTCACCTAATGTTCCTATATTCGTTTCGAAAAGCATGTGCGCCACCCACTGGTCCAGCTAGTTCCACTTTCCTGATTTTTCTCTTGATGCTTAGGGTTTTCCCCTTTTATCTACTCTACTATGATCTGAGTAGGTGCTTTCTGTCGTACTAGCATTACTCCACCCTTCAAGCTAAACAACACAACACTCAGAATTCGAAAGCTTAGTTGTTCAAATATGATTGCGATATGATACTGATATTAGTTAACCGACACATTTAATTGATTAGCTAAAGGTCCCACTTGAGTTTCCAAATGCATGTCGCGACATATAGAGAGACAGCATAATTGCATTTCTTTGTCACTTGTTGACCGTACTTTCTTGTCCATACCAAATCTTAGTTGTTATTTCAAAGCAAACATCGGTTGCTAACTACCCTTTGCGCGGTTTGCAGCTTCAGATCTGCCATCCCACTGCCACGGTCAACACTGTACTCATCATGCTTAGTTTTCCCCATTTTATGATGACCACAATCAGCCTACGTGGTTCATGTCGTAATAGCACTGCTCCACCCATCGAGCTAAACAAGCTTAGTTGTACAAATTCATATCTGATATTATTGCTGATATTAGTAAAACTGAGAGATGTTTAATTGGTTAGCTAAATATTCCTACTTCAGTTTCGAAATGCATGTGAGCCACATATGGAGAGACCGGAAAGAATAGTATTTCTCTATGCGCTCTGGTTCATCATGGGTGGCCAACCGACATTGTATTAAAAGACTTGTAATATCTTCAATTTGCTTGCTCTTCTGATCTTCCTTAAGATGATACTCTTCTCTTGCGGTTGACTGGTCAGGTCGAGTTGTTCTCCCTTGGTATATTTTGAATCTGTCAGGTCAGGTCGACTTGTTCTTCTTTACTATATGTTGAATCTATCATCTGTGAAGTGTCATCACTTCTGGAGCTCTCATATTTTGAGTAGTAGGCCACATTATATTAATGCACACAACAAATTACAGCATGCATGGCATCTTTTAAAAGAATTGCAGAGATAGCACAAAGGGGTTTACAGGGAGGCAGTATTGGATTAGAATCACTTCTGCATTACAAAGAAAATCTCACTTGTTTTTATGTTTTCATGCATGTCAGATATTGAACATTATCAAAATGAATATGAGAATGGGCGCACAAGAGGAATATTGCGGAACGATCCACTGCCTAACAAACTTGGCATGGTGGAGGATGGCCTATCTTATTTACCCATCAAGGTGCTTGCTCTAACTTTGCAAAGTTGTATTGGTCGCACATATTTTGCTTCTGACCTCTTGCATTACTTCTACTTTGTTACACCATCTGCTTAGTTTAAGCATCATATATGTGTATATGCCATACCTATCCATTTTCTGTACCTATTCCATGTGTCGTCACACTATGTTTTTCCAGTCAAATGTTGTTCTTTTGTAATAGATGTCCAAAAGGAAGAGGGTGAGTGCAGATCCTCAAGGAGTACAAACTAGGTATTTGGAAAAGGTAGTGATACCTGTTAAATCAGATAGATCAGCAGCCACAGAAAACACAGGCCCAACTGTACCACACTTTACCCCTACTCCAGTGGCCAAACCCCTATTAGAACTGCTGGGAGCCCAGCGTCAGGTACTGTCTATGATATCAATTCAAAATTTGAACTCCTAAATTTCTGCTTGTGCCTTACCTTCTCTCTTGTATGAAAACTAATTTCAGATGAATCTCCTTGCTCAAAGGATCATACGATCTCAAAACAGTAATGGGCTCTGCATTGCTCTTGTCAGTACCTCTCTCCCTTTTGCCTTGTAACGTTGTACTTAATTAATTGCTATTTCATTATGTATCATCAGTCTGCACCTGAGCTTCATTGTGCTCTGTTTCTTCCAATATTATTTGATCTATATTTACTCTTTGCAAAATGTAGAATAATGGCAACGCTTATAAAGAATTTTCTTGGGGGAATTTATTGAATTATCCTTCCATCAACATGGAGAAGGGCTTTGTCCAGCCTGTGTTAACATGTAATGTAAGTTCATCTTTCTCAAGCCTTCAAACTTTGTTCTAGTATAGATTAGGATAGGCATCATTTCCTCCACTGTTGTTTGCTTTGTTGTTTACATCTGATTGGATGTTTGCAACAACTACCAGTTTCAAATTGTAGTTGTAAAAACATGTTCCTTATGTAGAACAGATCCATTTATTTGCTTATATAATTGTGAAACCTATTACGTGTCTCCTTGTTTCTCTTTCAGACTCGTATCTCTTACGCCAGGCAGAACTTTAGGGAAGATAGTGAGCCAAACCATCTTGAGGACAGCGAGATGACCCCAAGGTCCTGTCTTGATGAAGACAGTGAGTTGAAGCTACTCACCAACAGGTGTGAGACAACCTCTATGCCATCGTTGCCTCAATCAGTTTGACTTCTTTAGCCTCAACCAATAGCGGAAAGGCTTGCTTCAGCTCAGCTCCGACTTGAAGTCAAAGATGCAATGAAGATGTCAAAGGACTGCCGTGCGCACCATCATGCCTTAGATCTAGTGTTGATGCATCTATCGTTGACACAACTGAGGTCTACTCAGCTTCTTCAGCTGTTTGGGGGGGGGCGACCTGGCCAGGCCTAGTGCCTTCTGAAGTGCTCTCAGTTTGTATATTCTTTTGTCGACGCGTTTATTTGCACTGGTGGCGAACTTTGATGCCCAGTGGATGTAATATGTGTGATAGCCGTGATAGCCTAGCGTAAGTTGCTTGCTTATTTATTTCCTTGTCGTCTTGTTTATTTGTTTGCTTCTAGTCATTGTAGTTCTTTTTCCGCGGTTTGCTAGTGGCTGCAATAACCTATTTTTTAAAACTAGGCCACAATAACCATGGGCTAATATTTACTGTAGTGACACTGGGCCTCCTACGGGCCGTAGAAATAGTGGGCCTTCTACGGGCCATAGAAACAATGGGCCTTCTACGGGCCGTATCATCAATGGGCCTTATACGCGCAGTATGATCGATGGCCAAACATGGGCCAATAACAGGCTGCATTATGGTCGTAAACGGGCTAGAGTTGGAATCGTCTGTTCATGGGCCGACCATAACGGGCCATCGTTAATAGGCCATATTTGATGACGCTATGAAAACGGCCCAACGTATTAACGGACCACAAACGGGCCGACTGTAACCACGGGCTGAATTTGGCCCACAAGCAGAAAATGACAGTAACGGGCCGTAAGTAAACGAATGCTGGAAATGAGCCCAAGAATAAATGGGCTCTGAGAAGGCCGAAAGATAACATGGGCTGGAAACGGCCCAACGGAACAACGAGCCATTAATGGGTATAAAGTGATACACTGTTCATTACGGGCCAGTTTCACCACGGGCCGTTAATGGGTGTAAAGTGATACACTGTTCATTACGGGCCAGATTCACCACGGGCCGTTAGTAGGTCAAGAGTTACATAGGGCTTCATATGGGCCGAAAGACGTCATGGGCCATACATGGGCCAGAAGTGAAAATGGGCTGGAATCATATTGGATGGCCCAGATGACGCTACTGGGCCTAATTCGGATAGGGCGTAACGGGCCTTGGGTTAGCGGGCTGTAAATGGGCTATACGCGAACAGGCCGTTAGCAGGCTTTCCATGGGCCGGCCCGCCACCTTTTGACCAAGTCAAACGGGCCGGCCTATTCACAGGAATGGGCCTCTGTTGGGCCATGCCACGTGTCGACGTATCATATGCGCCTATCTGACCCACTGACGAGCTAACACGTGTTTCGTCCGGCCAATAAGAATTTTACACGTGGAAATTTCCCATTGGTCGGGGCTGTTAACGGGTTATCGGATCCAAAACCCGACCCGATAGCTTAACGGCGTTCCGTTACGGTGGATGCCACGTGTCAGTCACCCTTGACGAAAGCACTTCTATGACGTGCGATTTATCGTCATGGAAGTGGACACTTCCATGATGATAATTTTGGTAATGTCATGGAACACTTCTATGACAGCACATGTATGACTATCTTGATTCTGTCATAGATTTGTCATGGATGTACATGCATGACAAAAAACGCGACCTATTGTGACAAACACGTATCATCACGGAAGTGTATTTTTTTTGTAGTGCGTGAAGGTGTACGACTACATCAACCGCGTTGATAAACGCTTCCGCTTAACGGTCTACGGGGGTACATAGATACACTCTCCCCTCTCGTAGCTATGCATCTCCATGGATAGATCTTGCGTGTGCGTAGATTTTTTTTCATGCAACGTTCCCGAGCAGTGGCATCAGGAGCCAGGTCTATGCGTAGATGATATGCACGAGTAGAACACAAAGAAGTTGTGGGCGGTGATGGTCATACTGCTTACCACCAATGTCTTATTTTGATTCGGTGGTATTGTGGGATGAAGCAGCCCGGACCAACCTTACATGTCCACGCACATGAGACCGGTTCCACCGACTAACATGCAACTTGATTTGCATAAAGGTGGCTCGCGGGTGTCTGTTTCTCCTACTTTAGTTGAATCGAATTTGACTACGGACAACCCTTTAAAAAGGTTAAAACAACAAACTTGATAATCACCATTGTGGTTTTGCGTAGTTAATAATGGTTTTGCTAGTTGCCTGTAGCAGCCATGTAAAACTTGCAACAACAAAGTAGAGGACGTCAAACTTGTTTTTGCAGGGTATGTTGTGATGTGATATGGTCAAGATGTGATGTGATATACGTTGTTATATGAGATGATCATGTTTTGTGATATCGACAACCGGCATGAGCCTTAGGGTTGTCTCTTAATTATTGTATGAAATGCAAATGCCATGTAATTGCTTTACTTTATCGCTATGCGTTAGCAATAATTATAGAAGCAATAGTTGGCGAGACGACCCCGACGCGACGATGGAGATCAAGGTGTCAAGCCGGTGGCGATGAAGATCATGCCAATGCTTTGGAGATAGAGATCAAAAGCACAAGATGATGATGGCCATATCATGTCACATATTTTGATTGCATGTGATGCTTATCCTTTATGTATCTTATTTTTCTTAAAACGACGGTAGCATTATAAGATGATCCCTTCACTAAATTTCAAGATAAAAGTGTTCTCCCCGAGTATGCACCATTGCTAAAGTTCATCGTTTCAAAGCACCTCGTGATGATTGGGTGTGACAGACTCCACGTTCACATACAACGGGTGTAAGCCAGTTTTGCACAAGCAGAATACTTGGGTTAAACTTGATGAGCCTAGCATGTACAGACTTGGTCTCGGAACACTAGAGACCGAAAGGTCGAACATGAGTCATATAGTAGATATGATCTACATAGAGATGTTCGCCATTGATGACTACCCCATCTCACGTGATGATCGGACATGGGTTAGTTAATTTGGATCATGTATCACTTACATAACTCGAGGGATGTCAATTTAAGTGGGAGTTCATTAGTAATTTGATTAATTGAACTTAATTTATCATGAATTTAATCTTAATAGTTTTTGCATATCTATGTTGTAGATCAATGGCCCGTGCTACCGTTCCCCTAAATTTCAGTGCGTTCCTAGAGAAAGCTAAGTTGAAAGATGATGGTAGCAACTACACGAACTAGGTACGTAACTTGAGGATTATCCTCATTGCTGCATACACTACTGGAAACAGATAATTTGCCATCAGTCAGTTCTTTGTCGTCTGCCAGCGGATGGCAAAGAACGTCTTTGCCATCTGCTTACAAAAAACAGACGGCAAAGAACTGACAAATGGCAAAGAACCTGGTTGCCATCAGCCAGTTCTTTGCCATCTGCCAGCCGATGGCAAAGAATTTTTGCCATTTGCCAGCCGATGGCAAAGAATTTTTGCCATCCGCTGGCAGACGGCAAAGAGGTGGGTGGGGTCCAGTGTTGTAACGGCCTATCAACCCACCTCTTTGCCATCTGAATCTTTTCCGTCTGCTGGCAGACGGCAAAGAAGTGGGTGGGCGCAGTGGATGACGGTGATGTAACGGCCCACTAGCCCGACCTTTTTGCCACCTGCCAGCCGACGGCATAGATTCTTTGCCATCAGCTGGCTGATGGCAAAGAGGTGGGGCTTTGCCATCTGCTGGCTGATGGCAAAGATATGGGCCTTTTCCATCCGCTGGCTGATGGCGAAGAGGTGGCACTATCTCCTCCCCCCTCTTCTTCTTAAAAAAATCTCCTCCCTTCTCTCCCAGCCCAGCCCCACCCCTCTCTCTCTCTCCCCTCTCTCTCTTCCACCCCGGCCCCACCCCCCTTTCTCTCTCTCTCCCCACCTCTCCCAGCCACCACCGCACCCGCGCGCCCCACCTGCGTTCCCGACGCCGCTGTCGGCCCGCCCCTCCCCGCCAGCGCCAAGCACCCCGCCGGCCCGCCCCTCCCCGCCACCGCCCAGCACCGCCGCCGGCCAGCCCCTCCCCGCCACCGCACCCCTCCCCCGACCCTCCCCACCACCGCAGCCCGCCCCTGCGCCCGCACTCCATCATTCCAGGCCGCGGTGCCGCGCCCTCCCCGTGGCCCTCCCGGCCACCGCGGCGTGCCCCGCGGCCCTCCCTGCCACTGCAGCCCGCCCCTGCGCCCGCCCCTCCATCGAGCCAGGCCACGGCGCCGCCCCCTCCCCGCGGCCCTCCCCGCCACCGCGCCATCCACCACACTTTAAATCTCTGGTACTTTTCTTTGTCAATTCTTGTGCTAATATGGACTATAATTTCTAGGGGATTTACACTGTAAGTGTTGGACCTTCGTGGTCAGGACGCAGCTTCACGTGTAGCTCTAGCCAAGAAGACTCGAACATGGCATACTGCATTTGTAGGTATAGGCGTGTTTGTGTCGAGTCTCTCGTAGCTCGTATGCATGTTCTATATGTGATCGAAAGAAGTCGATGAACTGAAAGCAAGATTTATAGTGTCAAAAATCTGTTGAAATCTGCAAGAAATAGCTGCAATGCTTCTCCAACATCTGTTGCTCCCGGTTTGGATATTAATATATAGGTTTGCCTTGTCCAGAGTCAGATTATCCACCAGAAAAATGACCTGCTTGCATATGAATTTGGAAATTATTTATGCAGCGACATCAAGGGCCATAGTCTCTGTTTCTAACGGGGAAGTGGCTTGTTTGTCAGCTCCTGAAACAAAGATGTTTGTTTGTACTTGATTTTCTTCAACTTCTATATGTATTCCAATGTCTGCTTTAGTCGATCCTGACTTGGCCTTCCTTATTCAGGTGTAAATAAATGGCACTGTATTCCTACAGATTCCCAACCATAGTTGAAATAGTACTATGTCCTTTGTCAGGTTTTTCCTAGTGCCCTTTCTTGTTTGCAGAGCAAGTAGCCTCCACGGAAGTCCAACATCAGTACATCGCTCTGTTTACCAAGTTGGCCATGACGACTCAAATGGTTTTTACATTTTGCTCCTCGTTGATTAAAACATGTCCAGTATTTGCTGTGTTGCCTTCTAATTTGACAAAGATGGTTAATACACTTGATGTTGACGTCTTTACATTCCTGATGAAGATTTTTTTCAGTTCAGACTTTGGTTTATGCGCTTACTAATTCTTCATTTTCTTTGAATTACCTTTACCTTGCTAAATCTGTTTGTATTGTGTTTATTTTGGTATGTCATCTTGGAAATTACATGGTCCTATCTGTACTATAGAGTTGATGTCATGTTTGTTGGATGAAGGTCAGGACGCTGAAAGCATTAGCTTCAAATGACCAGATATCCCTTTTATAACTGAAAACGAGCAGCTACGTTTTTTACGGGAACGAACAGCTATGTGCGTATACTGTCTGTTCCAAATCTGGGGCGGCCCATCTCTTGGAGCTAGGTTATTGGAACGTTACAGTTATTCTGTACTTATATGGGGGCCGTTCTGCAATTTGCATAAGATGGGCGTACAGATTCAATATTGTACCTACATATTTAGTCCAACGGCTCTGCTGTCCGTGGTGCAGCCGGAGTACTCGATACTCCGGAGCACACGATCTGCTCTACGTTGTTTGGTGGGTCACAAGCTGATGGGCAGTTGTTCACCATGGTCCAGGGTATTTGTGGTTCAGGTTTAGTTGAAACCGGGTGACAGTCTAGCCCGACCCATTTTTTAGAAATAGAAAGCATACAGTCGTCAGGGTGGGGTTTTTTGGACATACAAGTGTCCTCCGTTTATTTGTCAGGAAATGTGAATGTTACCGAATTGAAAAACAATCAAGTACTAAATAGACACTCCCTAATTTTAAGAGGATTTTTAACCTAGTTTTTTCTGTTTAGTGCTGGTTTGGCTTGCCTTAGCTTTTATATTTGAACAATCAGGTTCACAAATAGATACCAACCGAGACACGAGCTGGATAAACCCTATCTGATTTTGTTTTCTCCACTTGAGACTTGCAGGGGAGGTTGCATAGGCCGGAGGAAAGGCAAAGGAGGGTGATGCTGATGATGTAGCAACATCATTAAGGGAGGCAAACGAGGATATTGGGCTTGATCCAGCCTTGGTCACTATCGTTTCCTCGCTTGAGCACTTCTTGCCCAAGGTAAGATGTCTATGAGTTCTCGCTTATACCCCTACTAGAAAAAATCACATTGTACAGCGGACAGACTATTTAAGTGCACACTGAAAGGCATGTCAGTTTTTTTCTTCTTAGACTTCCAAAAACACATGCATGCATCCAAGATTTAGGATATGATTATAGATGTTTTGAGGATTATGTAGCAGGCTTTTCTTTAGAGTCCACTTTTGCCGAATAGAATTTATCTTTGTCCCTTTGACACCACGACACCCCCAACCCCCGACACCTCTTCGGCTTCCTGTTGACTGAAAGGTGCTTTTCGGCCTTCCAGAGGTCGACGGGGTCATATATTTATGAATTATGAGTTAGGTCATATATTTTCCGATTTTGTTATGAAAAACATCACATATATTTGTGTTGATCGGGTGGATTTAAATGTGTAGTTGTTTCGTCACTGCGAGGGTCTGGTGTTCGACGACCTCCTCCTCCCCCAATCATTTGTTATGTTCGTGGGTGAGCACAAATGACATCTCCTCCTCCCCCAATCATTTGTTATGTTTCGGTCTTCGTGCCGATGAAACATGCTAGCTGTAGTAGATTGAATCATCAGTATGCGTGACCACTATGCGTCTCCCGTTCGAAAGGGTTACATCTATAAATATGCATCCGTTTGCATATTTATAACCGTGATTCTTTCGAATTGTCCAACGTTATCCATGGACAGCCCGAGTATGTGTAGATTGCGTTCGTTTTCCCATATGCTCTGCTCTCGATCCGATGCAGAATTTCGTCAGCGCCTCCCTGTTGTTCTCCGGGTACACATCCTCTCTGCTTATTGTGGAGACATGTATCAGGAGAACAGTGGGGAGGTGCTGCCGAAATTTTGCGTCGGATCCGGAGTAGAGCATGGGAAAACGAACCCAATCTACACATACTCGGGTGGGATTAGGACCTATCTTTACCTATTAGCGTCTAGGTTGCATGGACATAATAAAACTGACAAACTCTATTAACTGATGAATATGGTTTGCTGAATTATGTATATATTTCTTGTGTGTCCAGTAGCTAGGCAAGATGAGTGATCGTGCGTGGATGTACACCAGTCACACTAGTTAGAAAGACATGACCCATGAATGGATAACAAAAACCAAGGGGTTTGTGAGAGTCACGTTTGCAAATGGACATAGACAAACCTGGTGCCCCTGTGTCGAGTGCGACAACTATCATAAGAGGTCAGAGTTTGAAATGATCAAACACCTACAGAAGTGGGGTTTTACGCCTAATTATACGGCCTGGACATTTCATGGTGAGTCTGCCCAATGTGCCAGAGCTGATGAGGGCCGTCGTCGCACCGACGAGCATGGTACCGGGATGGAAGACATGGTGGAATACTTTGATGATGCTCGGGATTCGGATGATGAGATGGAGGAATCTGCAAAGGCCTTCAATGATATGTTGGAGTCTTCAAAACGTCCTCTCCACGAGCACACTGAGCTTTGTCAGCTAGATGCCATCGCACAAGTAATGGCTCTAAAGGCTCAATTCAACTTGGGCAAAGAATGCTACGACGCGGTGATGACACTATTTGGACGCTTTCTACCCAAACGCCATGTAATGCCTGCAAACCTGTACCAGTCGAACAAAATCCTTCGTGTACTTAAGATGCCCTATGAGAAGATAGATGCCTGTGAGAAAGGATGTACCTTATTTAGGCTTGAGTATGCAGACTTGAAGTATTGTCCCGTTTGTCAGTCTTCCAGGTATGTTGTGGTAGACAACGGTATGGGTGAGAAGAGTCAGACAAAAATCCCAGTTAATGTTCTTTGGTATATGCCAATCATACCAAGACTTCAACATTTTTTCATGGTCGAAGAGACGGCAAGACAGATGACATGGCACAAATTGGGCAAAAGAACCGAGCTGGATGCAGATGGGGAGCCGATGTTGGTACACACATCAGACGGTTTTGCGTGGAAGCGCTGCGATGCAATACATCATGCTAAAGCGGCAGATCCAAGGCATCCTCGAATCGCCGTAAGGACGGATGGGTTCAACGTGTTTGGTATGATGGCAGCCTAATACAGCTGTTGGCCTGTATTTGTCATTCCACTCAATCTCCCTCCCGGACAGATTATGCAAAGAAAGAACATTTTCCTAACATTGATAATTCCGGGGCCCAACTATCTGGGGAAGAGTATGAATGTGTACATGCAGCCGCTTAAGGATGAATTGCAAGAAGTTTGGGATAATGGGATTAAGACATATGACGCCGCTACAAAAAAACTTCCTAATGCGTGTGTGGTACATGTACTCGACGCATGACTTGCTGGCGTATGCGCTATTCGTTGGCTGGTGTGTGCATGGTAGGTTCCCGTGCCCCACATGCAAGGCAGCTCTTGAGTTTCGTCGGTTGCAGGCGGGTGGCAAGTTTTCTTGCTTTGACATGCATAGACAGTTCCTGATCCTCGTCATAAGTTCAGAAAAGACAAGAAGAACTTCATCAAAGGTAGAGTTGTCAAAAACTCTGCACCACCTGCATTGACAGGCCAACAGACCCTAGATCAGTTAAAAGCTCTCGAGCCGGATCTAGAGCGTCCAGGGTATTTCAAGGGGTATAATTCGGAACACGCCTGGACTCACAAGACATGCTTGTGGGATCTGCCTTACTTCAAAGACCTCCTTTGCCCACACAACATCGACGTGATGCACACTGAAAAGAATGTCGGCGAGGCCCTCTTTGGTACATTGTTCGGCATAGAGGGGAAAACAAAGGATAATCCTAAGGCTAGAGTCGATCAGGAGGCTCTATGTGATAGACCACTACAAAACATGCGACAACCGAAAGGAAAGAAGAACTGGGCGAAGCCAAAGGCATGGTTCAATCTTGGAAGGCCAGATATGAGGGAAATTATCCTGTGGGTGAAAAAGGAGTTGATGTTCCCCGATGGGTATGCAGCGAATCTAAAGAGGGGAGCGAGCCTTGAAAAATTGAAAATATTTGGTCTCAAGAGTCATGATTGGCACATATGGCTTGAGCGGGTAATGTCGGTGATGTTGCGTGGCTTTATCCCTGAGGATGAATGGCTAGTACTGGCAGAGCTGAGCTATTTCTTCCATGTTCTTTGTGCGAAAGAACTATCGCCTGGCTTGCTAGAAGAACTGGAAGAGTTGGCACCGGAGTTGATCTGCAAGTTAGAGAAGATCTTTCCACCGGGCTTCTTTAATCCAATGCAGCATTTGATTTTGCATCTCCTGACCGAGGCATGATTGGGGGGGGCGTGCAGAATCGTTGGTGCTACGCAACTGAGAGGATGCAGAAGACACTTCGAGCAAAATGTACAAATAAACATCGAATTAAAGCATTGATGGTCGAGGCATTCATTACTGAGGAGGCGGCAAACTTCGTGACGGCACACTACGTAGCCAAAAATCATCATTTGCATAATCCAAAGCCCCGGTACAATGCTGGCGACCCTAAAAAGGGTGGATCCAACCTCAGCCTATTCAAAGGGAAGCTCGCACCAGCCAGTGCTTATACTCCCAGATTGTTGGATTTCGACGAATGGCAGACCATTACGTTGTATATCTAGAACAATCTAACAGAAGTGCGGCCGTACATCGAGTAAGTTCTCGGTACATTGTTTCGCAACCTCTAATTCCTTTGAACTGCTCTTATTTTCGGATATTTGATACAGTCAATACGTCGCCAAATTCTCGTATGGAGCGGTGATCCAAAAGGATTCCGTCGAAGAGTATGAGCTTCTGGCAATGCATGGACGCGGCTATCCCGGTTTCATCTATTGGTTCAAACAAACGGTAATTTCCATTAGACCATTTCATTTCTTCATCTATTTTCCGGCTAATGCAACAGTCATTTTGTATTAAACTTGTAGGCTAGTTCAGAGTCTATGGACGCCGAATTGACACAAGTCGCTAATGGTTTTGACTATAAGGTCCGTTCATTTGACAAATACGACATCAACGGGTATCGCTTTCGTACCTATGGTAAAGAGCTATCTATGGCCGACCGAAAGTCTACAAATTGTTGTGTCTCTGCTATCGGTGAAGTAGATACCGAGTTTTATGGAAGAGTTGAAGCAATTTATGAACTTCTATTCTATGGTGCAAACCCACTGAATGTCGTAATCTTCAAATGTTATTGGTTCCAGCCAAAGGAGACTAGAAGGACTCATGAACATCTAGGGCTAGTCGAAATCAAACAAAGCACCCATTTGGATGTTCCCGATGTCTATATTACGGCTCAACAGGCAACCCAAGTTTTCTATCTACCCTGGGCCTGCCTAAGTGATCCAAATCTCAATGGTTGGGATGTCGTTTATGAAGTGCCGCCACATGTTAGACCACCTCCCCCCAATGAAGAAGATTATGAACCTCACATTAATCCAGACACATACGAAGGAGAGTTCTTCCAAGAAACACGTCTTTCCTAAAAAACGTTTCAAGAACCGCTCTACTTCACCCTAGAACATTGAAGTAGACAGCGACAGTGAATCCGAGCATGAGCCGGAACAAGAAGAGCTGGAACAAGAAGAGCCGGAACAAGAAGAAGTTATTGCTGCGGATGACCTGTCAATGCTTGACCGATTACGTAAAGGAGGCCTTCCACATGTTGATGCAATTATTGATGATGATGATGAGCACGTCATTACTGATAGTGATGATGATGATTCATTTATTGACCCCGAAGCATATATAGACGATGAAGATTAATATATAGTTCATGTTAGGTATTCCATTTTTTTATGTTCATGACGATGATACACTTAAATTATATACATATTATTATTCATGTCAGGTATTCTTTTTTATGTTGTACTAATTTCGTTTACTCTTTGTCATTGCAGGTGTTTACAGATGGTGGGCACGGGTCGAGAACGCTCCAAGGCTCCTTCCTCGGCGCGTGGTGGGAGGGGTAGCTCCATTCCACCCGAGACCCTCCGGAGAGTGCTAGATCTCAATATGCAGACACCACTGGTGGTTGTCGGATCACGGGTTCCGGCAGACCCTTAAGGTTCGAACTCTGAGGTGCACGCGGAGATCGTGCCCTCTACCTCTCCGTCTCGCCAAGATCTAACTAACGCAAGAACAACACAAGAGACACAGGGTTTATACTAGTTCGGGCCACCATTGTGGTGTAATACCCTACTCTAGTTTGTGGTGGGTGGATTGCCTCTTGGGCTGATGAGGAAGAACAGTACAAGGAAGAATAGCCTCATGAGGGTATGTCCTTGGCTAGCGGATGAACTGCTTGGGGAGTTCTGTCGCCCTTCTCTCTCTCTCTCTCTGGATACTGAATCAGATGCCTCTACCTTGGGAGTGGCTAGTCCTATTTATAGGCAAAGGCCCTGGGCCTCTTCCCAAATATTGAGCGGGAAGGGCGCCAACAATTGGCCAATTTGAAGGGGAACATCTGGTACACTTATCCTGACTAAAGTTGGTCTTCGCCTGCCAAAGGCCCTGTGGTGACGCTGCCCTGGGCTCCATGGTGACCTCCTTCCCACCGTTGGACCGGTCTTGGTCTCGTTGCACCGAAATGGGTGTCTTTGCTTGATCCTCTCGCCTGCGCTTGCCCCCTTTACACCAAAGAGGAAAGGGAGACGCTGCGCAGGCTGGCGCCCGCCTGGCACCCTTGGTCGTCATGGCTTGCGTCATGGGCACCTCGTGAGGTACCTGAAGGAAATATGCCCTAGAGGCAATAATAAAGTTATTATTTATTTCCTTATTTCATGATAAATGTTTATTATTCATTCTAGAATTGTATTAACCGGAAACATGATACATGTGTGAATACATAGACAAACAGAGTGTCACTAGTATGCCTCTACTTGACTAGCTCATTGATCAAAGATGGTTATGTTTCCTAGCCATAGACATGAGTTGTCATTTGATTAACGGGATCACATCATTAGGAGAATGATGTGATTGACATGACCCATTCCATTAGCTTAGCACCCGATCGTTTAGTATGTTGCTATTGCTTTCTTCATGACTTATACATGTTCCTATGACTATGAGATTATGCAACTCCCGTTTGCCGGAGGAACACTTTGTGTGCTACCAAACGTCACAACGTAACTGGGTGATTATAAAGGAGCTCTACAGGTGTCTCCAAAGGTAGATGTTGGGTTGGCATATTTCGAGATTAGGATTTGTCACTCCGAATGTCGGAGAGGTATCTCTGGGCCCTCTCGGTAATGCACATCACTTAAGCCTTGCAAGCATTGCAACTAATGAGTTAGTTGCGAGATGATGTATTACGGAACGAGTAAAGAGACTTGCCGGTAACGAGATTGAACTAGGTATTGGATACCGACGATCGAATCTCGGGCAAGTAACATACCGATGACAAAGGGAACAACGTATGTTGTTATGCGGTCTGACCGATAAAGATCTTCGTAGAATATGTAGGAGCCAATATGGGCATCCAGGTCCCGCTATTGGTTATTGACCGGAGACGTGTCTCGGTCATGTCTACACTGTTCTTGAACCGTAGGGTCCGCACGCTTAAGGTTTCGATGACAGTTATATAATGAGTTTATGAGTTTTGATGTACCGAAGGAGTTCGGAGTTCCGGATGAGATCGGGGACATGACGTGGAGTCTCAAAATGGTCGAGACGTAAAGATCGATATATTGGACGACTATATTCGGACATCGGAAAGGTTCTGAGTGGTTCGGGTATTTTCGGGAGTACCGGGGAGTTACGGGAATACGGGGGAAGAAGTATATGAGCCTTATTGGGCTTTAGGGGAGAGGGAGAGGCAGGCCGCGCGCCCCCCCATTGGCTAGTCCGAATTGGACTAGGGGGAGGGGCGGCGCCCCCTCCTTCCTTCTCTTCCCTCTTCCCCTTCCTTGTCTCCTACTCCTAATACATGGAAGGACTCCTAGTTAGACTAGGAAAGGGGGAATCCTACTCCCGGTGGGAGTAGGACTCCCCAGGGCGCGCCATAGAGAGGGCCGGCCCTCCCCTCCTCCACTCCTTTATATACGGGGGCAGGGGGCACCCCATGGACACACAAGTTGATCTTCGTGATCGTTCCTTAGCCGTGTGCGGTGCCCCCTTCCACCATATTCTACCTCGGTCATATCGTTGCAGTGCTTAGGTGAAGCCCTGCGTTGGTAGAACATCATCATCGTCATCACGCCGTCGTGCTGACAGAACTCATCCCCGAAGCTTTGCTGGATCGGAGCCCGGGGAGCGTCATCGAGCTGAACGTGTGCTAAGAACTCGGAGGTGTCGGAGTAACGGTGCTTGGATCGGTCGGATCAGGAAGACGTACGACTACTTCCTCTACGTTGCGTCAACGCTTCCGCTTCGGTCTACGAGGGTACGTAGACAACACTCTCCCCTCTCGTTGCTATGCATCACCATGATCTTGCGTGTGCGTAGGAATTTTTTTGAAATTACTACGTTCCCCAACAGTGGCATCCGAGCCTAGGTTTTTATGGTTTGATGTTGTATGCACGAGTAGAACACAAGTGAGTTGTGGACGATATAAGTCATACTGCCTACCAACATGTCATACTTTGGTTCGGCGGTATTGTTGGATGAAGCGGCCCGGACCGACATTACGCGTACGCTTACGCGAGACTGGTTCTACCGACGTGCTTTGCACACAGGTGGCTGGCGGGTGTCAGTTTCTCCAACTTTAGTTGAACCGAGTATGGCTATGCCCGGTCCTTGCGAAGGTCAAAACGGAGTCTATTTGACAAACTATCGTTGTGGTTTTGATGCGTAGGTAAGATTGGTTCTTGCTTAAGCCCGTAGCAGCCACGTAAAACTTGCAACAAACAAAGTAGAGGACGTCTAACTTGTTTTTGCAGGGCATGTTGTGATGTGATATGGTCAAGACATGATGCTAAATTTTATTGTATGAGATGATCATGTTTTGTAACTGAGTTATCGGCAACTGGCAAGAGCCATATGGTTGTCGCTTTATTGTATGCAATGCAATCGCCCTGTAATGCTTTACTTTATCACTAAGCGGTAGCGATAGTCATAGAAGCGTAAGATTGGCGAGACGACAATGATGCTACGATGGAGATCAAGGTGTCACGCCGGTGACGATGGCAATCATGAAGGTGCTTCGGAGATGGAGATCACAAGCACAAGATGATGATGGCCATATCATATCACTTATATTGATTGCATGTGATGTTTATCTTTTTATGCATCTTATCTTGCTTTGATTGACGGTAGCATTATAAGATGATCTCTCACTAAATTATCAAGAAGTGTTCTCCCTGAGTATGCACCGTTGCCAAAGTTCGTCGTGCCCAGACACCACGTGATGATCGGGTGTGATAAGCTCTACGTCCATCTACAACGGGTGCAAGCCAGTTTTGCACACGCGGAATACTCGAGTTATACTTGATAAGCCTAGCATATGCAGATATGGACTCGGAACACGGAGACCGAAAGGTCGAGCGTGAATCATATAGTAGATATGATCAACATAATGATGTTCACCATTGAAGACTAATCCATTTCACGTGATGATCGGTTATGGTTTAGTTGATTTGGATTACGTGATCACTTAGAAGATTAGAGGGATGTCTATCTAAGTGGGAGTTCTTAAGTAATACGATTAATTGAACTTTAATTTATCATGAACTTTGTCCTGGTAGTACTAGCATATCTATGTTGTAGATCAATACCTCGCGTTGTTGCTTTCATATGTTTATTTTAATATGTTCCTAGAGAAAATTGTGTTGAAAAATGTTAGTAGCAATAATACGGATTGGATCCGTGATCTGAGGTTTATCCTCATTGCTGCACAGAAGAATTATGTCCTTGATGCACCTCTAGGTGACAGGCCTATTGCAGGAGCAGATGCATACGTTATGAACGCTTGGCTAGCTCAATATGATGACTACTTGATAGTTTAAGTGCACCATGCTTAACAGCTTAGAATCGGGACTTCAAAGGCGTTTTTGAACGTCATGGAGCATATGAGATGTTCCAGGAGTTGAAGTTAATATTTCAAGAAAATACCCGAGTTGAGAGATATGAAGTCTCTAACAAGTTCTATAGCTAAAAGATGGAGGAGAATCGCTCAACTAGTGAGCATGTGCTCAGATTATCTGGGTACTACAATCACTTGAATCAAGTGGGAGTTAATCTTCCAGATAAGATAGTGATTGACAGAATTCTCTAGTCACCATCACCAAGTTAGTATAATTTCGTCATGAACTATAATATGCAAGGGATGACGAAAGTAATTCCCAAGCTCTTCGTGATGCTAAAATCGACGAAGGTAGAAATCAAGAAAAACATCAAGTGTTGATGGTTAACAAGATCACTAGTTTCAAGAAAAGGGCAAAGGGAAAGAAGGGGAACTTCAAGAAGAACGGCAAGCAAGTTGCTGCTCAAGTGAAAAGCCCAAGTCTGGACCTAAGCCTGAGACTAGATGCTTCTACTGCAAAAGGACTGGTCACTGGAAGCAAAACTGCCCCAAGTATTTGGCGGATAAGAAAGGATGGCAAAGTAAACAAAGGTATATTTGATATACATGTTATTGATGTGTACTTTACTAGTGTTTATAGCAACCCCTAAGTATTTGATACTAGTTCAGTTGCTATGATTAGTAACTTGAAACGGGAGTTGCAGAATAAACAGAGACTAGTTAAGGGTGAAGTGATGATGTGTGTTGGAAGTAGTTCCAAGATTGATAGGATCATCATCGCACACTCCCTATACTTTCGGGATTAGTGTGGAACCTAAATAAGTGTTATTTGGTGTTGAGCATGAATATGATTTGATCATGTTTATTGCGATACGGTTATTCATTTAAGTTAGAGAACAATTGTTGTTCTGCTTACATGAATAGAACCTTCGATGGTCATACACCCAATGAAAATAGTTCGTTGGATCTCGATCGTAGTGATACACATATTCATAATATTGAAGCCAAAAGATGCAAAGTTAATAATGATAGTGCAACTTATTTGTGGCACTTCCGTTTAGGTCATATTGGTGTAAAGCGCATGAAGAAACTCCATGCTGATGGGATTTTGGAATCACTTGATTATGAATCACTTGATGCTTGCGTACCATGCCTTATGGGCAAGATGACTAAAACTCCGTTCTCCGGAACAATGGAGCGAGAAACTGACTTGTTGGAAATAATACATACTGATGTATGCGATCCGATGAGTGTTAAGGCTCGCGGCGGGTATCATTATTTTCTGACCTTCACAGATGATTTGAGCAGATATGGGTATATCTACTTGATGAAACACTAGTCTGAAACATTTGAAAAGTTCAAGGAATTTCAGAGTGAAGTGGAGAATCATCGTAACAAAAATAAAAGTTTCTACGATATGATCACAGAGGTAAAATATTTGAGTTACGAGTTTGGCCTTCAATTAAAACAATGTGGAATAGTTTCACAAACTCATGCCACCTGGAACACCACAGCATAATGGTGTGTCCAAATGTCATAACCGTACTTTATTGGATATAGTGCAATCTATGATGTTTCTTACCGATTTACCACTATCGTTTTGGGGTTATGCATTAGAGACAGCTGCATTCACGTTAAATAGGGCACCAACTAAATCCGTTGAGACGACACTATATGAACTGTGGTTTAGCAAGAAACCAAAGTTGTCGTTTCTTAAAGTTTGGGGTTGTGATGCTTATGTGGAAACGTTTCATCCTGATAATCTCAAACCCAAATCGGAGAAATGTGTCTTCATAGGATACCCAAAGGAGACAGTTGGGTACACCTTCTATCACAGATCCGAAGGCAAGACATTCGTTGCTGAGAACGGATACTTTCTAGAGAAGAAGTTTCTCTCGAAAGAAGTGAGTGGGAGGAAAGTAGAACTTAATAAGGTAATTGTACCTTCTCCCTTATTGGAAAGTAGTTCATCACAGAAATCTGTTCCTGTGACCACTGCACCAATTAGTGAGGAAGCTAATGATGATGATCATGTAACTTCAGATCAAGTTACTACCGAATCTCGTAGGTAAACTAGAGTGAGATCCGCACCAGAGTGGTACGGTAATCCTGTTCTGGAAGTCATGTTACTAGACCATGACGAACTTGCGAACTATGAGGAAGCGATGATGAGCCCAGATTCCGCGAAATGGTTTGAGGCCATGAAATCTGAGATATGATCCATGTATGAGAACAAAGTATGGGCTTTGATGGATTTGCCCGATGATCGGCAAGCCATAGAAAATAAATGGATCTTCAAGAGGAAGACAGACGCTGATAGTAGTGTTACTATCTACAAAGCTAGAATTGTCGCAAAAGGTTTTCGACAAGTTCAAGGTGTTGACTACGATGAGAGTTTCTCACTCGTATCTATGCTTAAGTCTGTCCGAATCATGTTAGCAATTGCCGCATTTTATGAAATCTGGCAAATGGATAAACAAAACTGCATTCCTTAATGGATTTATTAAAGAAGAGTTGTATATGATGCAACCAGAAGGTTTTGTCAATCCTAAAAATGCTAACAAAATATGCAAGCTCCGGCGATCCATCTATGGACTGGTGCAAGCATCTCGGAGTTGGAATACACACTTTGATAAGTTGATCAAAGCATATAGTTTTATACAGACTTATGGTGAAGCCTGTATTTACAAGAAAGTGAGTGGGAGCACTACAGCATTTCTGATAAATATATGTGAATGACATATTGTTGATTGGAAATAATGTAGAATTATTCTGTAAAGCATAAAGGAGTGTTTGAAAGGAGTTTTTTCAAAGAAAGACCTCGGTGAAGCTGCTTACATATTGAGTATCAAGATCTATAAAGATAGATCAAGACGCTTGATAAGTGTTTTCAATAAGTACATACCTTGACAAGATTTTGAAGTAGTTCAAAATGTAACAGTCAAAGAAAGAGTTCTTGCCTGTGTTACAAGGTGTGAAATTGAGTAAGACTCAAAACCCGACCACGGCAAAAGATAGAAAGAGAATGAAAGTCATTCCCTATGCCTTGGCCATAGGTTCTATAAAGTATGCCATGCTGTGTACCAGATCTATTGTATACCCTACACTGATTTTGGCAAGGGAGTACAATAGTGATCTAGGAGTAGATCACTGGACAGCGGTCAAAATTATCCTTAGTGAAATAAGGATATGTTTCTCGATTATGGAAGTGACAAAAAGGTTCGTCATAAAAGGTTATGTCGATGCAAGTTTTGACACCAATCTAGATGACTCTAAGTCTCAATCTAGATACATATTGAAAGTGGGAGCAATAAGCTAGAGTAGCTCCGAGCAGAGTATTGTTGACATAGAAATTTGCAAAATACATACGGATCTGAATGTGGCAGACCCGTTGACTAAGATTCTCTCACAAGCAAAACATGATCACACCTTAGTACTCTTTGGGTGTTAATCACATAGCGATGTGAACTAGATTACTGACTCTAGTAAACCCTTTGGGTGTTGGTCACATGATGATGTGAACTATGGGTATTAATCACATGGTGATGTGAACTATTGCTGTTAAATCGCATGCCGATGTGAACTAGATTATTGACTCTAGTGCAAGTGGGAGACTGAAGGAAATATGCCCTAGAGGCTATAATAAAGTTATTATTTATTTCCTTATTTCATGATAAATGTTTACTATTCATGCTAGAATTGTATTAACCGGAAACATGATACATGTGTGAATACATAGACAAACAGAGTGTCACTAGTATGCCTCTACTTGACTAGCTCGTTGATCAAAGATGGTTATGTTTCCTAGCCATAGACATGAGTTGTCATTTGATTAACGGGATCACATCATTAGGAGAATGATGTGATTGACATGACCCATTCCATTAGCTTAGCACCCGATCGTTTAGTATGTTGCTATTGCTTTCTTCATGACTTATACATGTTCCTATGACTATGAGATTATGCAACTCCCGTTTGCCGGAGGAACACTTTGTGTGCTACCAAACGTCACAACGTAACTAGGTGATTATAAAGGAGCTCTACAGGTGTCTCCAAAGGTAGATGTTGGGTTGGCGTATTTCGAGATTTGGATTTGTCACTCCGAATGTCGGAGAGGTATCTCTGGGCCCTCTCGTTAATGCACATCACTTAAGCCTTGCAAGCATTGCAACTAATGAGTTAGTTGCGAGATGATGTATTACGGAACGAGTAAAGAGACTTGCCGGTAACGAGATTGAACTAGGTATTGGATACCGACGATCGAATCTCGGGTAAGTAACATACCGATGACAAAGGGAACAACGTATGTTGTTATGCGGTCTGACCGATAAAGATCTTCGTAGAATATGTAGGAGCCAATATGGGCATCCAGGTCCCACTATTGGTTATTGACCGGAGACGTGTCTCGGTCATGTCTACATTGTTCTCGAACCGTAGGGTCCGCATGCTTAAGGTTTCGATGACAGTTATATAATGAGTTTATGAGTTTTGATGTACCGAAGGAGTTCGGAGTCCCGGATGAGATCGGGGACATGACGAGGAGTCTCGAAATGGTCGAGACATAAAGATCGATATATTTGACGACTATATTCGGACATCAGAAAGGTTCTGAGTGGTTCGGGTATTTTCGGGAGTACCGGGGAGTTACGGGAATACGGGGGAAGAAGTATATGGGCCTTATTGGGCTTTAGGGGAGAGGGAGAGGCAGGCCGCGCGGCCCCCCATTGGCTAGTCCGAATTGGACTAGGGGGAGGGGCGGCGCCCCCTCCTTCCTTCTCTTCCCTCTTCCCCTTCCTTGTCTCCTACTCCTAATACATGGAAGGACTCCTAGTTGGACTAGGAAAGGGGGAATCCTACTCCCGGTGGGAGTAGGACTCCCCAGGGCGCGCCATAGAGAGGGCCGGCCCTCCCCTCCTCCACTCCTTTATATACGGGGGTAGGGGGCACCCCATGGACACACAAGTTGATCTTCGTGATCGTTCCTTAGCCGTGTGCGGTGCCCCCTTCCACCATATTCCACCTCGGTCATATCGTTGCAGTGCTTAGGCGGAGCCCTGCGTCGGTAGAACATCATCATCGTCATCACGCCGTCGTACTGACAGAACTCATCCCCGAAGCTTTGCTGGATCGGAGCCCGGGGAGCGTCATCGAGCTGAACGTGTGCTAAGAACTCGGAGGTGCCGGAGTAACGGTGCTTGGATCGGTCGGATCGGGAAGACGTACGACTACTTCCTCTACGTTGCGTCAACGCTTCCGCTTCGGTCTACGAGGGTACGTAGACAACACTCTCCCCTCTCGTTGCTATGCATCACCATGATCTTGCGTGTGCGTAGGAATTTTTTTGAAATTACTACGTTCCCCAACAGTACCCGCCTTGATCACTCCGCCTCCTCACGAGCCAGTCTGAGGAGGCCGTGCTTGAGGAAGCGCCGTGTCGTCCGCCTCGCGAGGCTTGGCCCCTCGCGAGGGTCTTGAGCCTTGTGTTGATGAAGATGGGCCACGCTGGGCCCCCATTTGAGCCACGCCGCAGGCCGCAGGCAGGCAAGTCTGGGGACCCCCGTTCCCAGAACGCCGACAGTAGCCCCCGGGCCCAAGGCGCGCACGGACTTGGCCGTGCCGAGAGGCGAAAGGGCAAGGGCGAAGCGCCGCGGGCCCTAACAGCCTGCGGCCTTGGGCGCCACGTGGCGGTTTGACAGGACGTGGGCGTCTCCGCTTCCCTACGACGCCTTGGCAACTCCGTGACTTGACTAGTCCCTGCACGCGTAGATACGGTTCATTATTACCTGCGATCGTGGTGCTCGACGGTTGGCCTCTTCCGGCTATAAGTGTGAGGTCGCACAAGCTCTGCCAGTCCACTCCTTCCCGCTTCTCTTCTTCTTCCTCTCCTTCACCGCCGCCGCTCGCATGGCTCCGAAGAGGTTCTCAGCCACGGAGAAGGGGAAGGCTAGTCGGGCGGGGCCCGACTCCCCCCGGCCAAGCGCGGCCGGGGTCGTCCCCGCAAGCATCCCGCGGTCCCCGCTTAGGCTCCCCGTGGGCATAGGGGTGGTTCTCCGCGTGGTGGCGAGCGCTCGGCTGCCATAGGGAGGCAGGCTGTGGTTGCGCGGCCTCCCAGGCCGCACTTTCGCTCGGCGGAGGTGCTGCCGGAGTTCGTCGTGTGGTCGGCGGACCCGACCAACACCTGGCTCCAGCTCCCTCGCTTCTTCATCAGCGAGCTGCCGGCCAGCGCCCGGTGCGGCTTCTGGCTCCAGGCTGATGGCTGCTACAGTAGGGCCTCTTGGGTTTCGCTCGAGGTCTCCCCTTCTGGGAACGGGGCCCTGACCCGCGGCTGGCAAACGTTTGCCCGCGCGCGCGGCCTGGGCCAGCGGTGCACCCTGCACTTCAAGTTCGACGACGACGACACCCTCTACGTGAGGGTGTTTGGGGAAGATGGTCGCCGCGCAGGATGCTGCCCCGAGGACGACGACCGTGGCCAGGGGCCTTGCTCCGATGACGATGGGGGAGACAGCGCCCACTCTGATGGCGGCGCCCGATGCTCCCCCAGCTCCACCAACTCTTCTTCGGGCGGCTCCTCCAGCGGTGGCCGCAGCCAGCCCCCTCGCCGCCGCGCTTGCTTGGGGGGTGGCTGTTCATCCGCCCGTCGCCGCGCCCCGGTGAAGCGCGAGAGGGAGTCCGCCTGAGCTCTTGGGCATCCGGTGTCGCCTCAGCAGGCCTATGTGAGGCGGGCTGCACCGGGCTCGCCCTTTCCTTTTCCTTTTGCTCCCTGTGTAAGACAAGACAGCTGCATGGAGCCCCGTGGGGGCGTGTTGAGAATCATTGCCGTTGTAGCCATTACCTTGATTTTGTTGTTGCGCTTCTCAACTATTTGCCCTCGCGTAGGTAGTTTGCGGCCCCAGCCGGGGGGGGGGGGGGCGACCGACCCAGGCCCTGTGTGCATGTCGCGGTGCCCGAGGGGCACGGACCAGAGGGGTGCTCCTGTAGAGAGCCCCGGTCGTGAAACCTTTAAGCGGCTAGAGCAGAAACGCTCGCGAGGGCGTTCGAGTCCCATCCCTCGCGAGGCCTTTCATGAGAGAAAATTAAAACGAGGAGCGAAAATCGACAAACCACAAATCGACAACGGCGATAGTTTCAATAAGACTTCAGATGCAAGTAAAACACGTCAAATGCGGAAAGCAAATGAAAAAGCCGCGTCCGGCACCTAGTCTAGTCTTCGACGTCTTCTCACCAGCGCGGAGCTAAGTGCTGCCACTGGGCGTGGGAGGGAGCCCCAGGGCCTGAGGCCGGCGCTCCTGAGACTCCGGGGCGTGTACAGCCCCACTCATTATTACGTGAGAGTGTCACGGGGCGGCGAGCTTCACAGGCATTGGCCTTCTTCACAGGCTCCGGGCCTTTCTCCTTAGAGGTAATAAGCTTCACAGGCATTCGCCTTCTTCACAGGCTCCGGGCCTTTCTCCTTAGAGGTAATAAGCTTCACAGGCATTCGCCTTCTTCATAGGCTCCGGGCCTTTCTCCTTAGAGGTAATAAGCTTCACATGCATTCGCCTTCTTCACAGGCTCCGGGCCTTTCTCCTTAGAGGTAATAAGCTTCACAGGCATTCGCCTTCTTCACAGGCTCTGGGCCTTTCCAAAAAGAGACGATCTTCACAGGCGTTCGCCTTCTTCACAGGCTCAGGGCCTTTTCCAAAAAGAGACGATCTTCACAGGCGTTCGCCTTCTTCACAGGCTCAGGGCCTTTTCCAAAAAGAGACGATCTTCAGAGGCGTTCGCCTTCTTCACAGGCTCAGGGCCTTTTAGGGGTAGAACCTCCGGAGGTGCTGGATGTTCCACGCGTTCTGGATCGGTTCCCCCTCTTGAGTTTCCAAGCGCACGGAGCCAGGCCTGGAAACATGAACAACCTTGAACGGGCCCTCCCACATGGGAGAGAGCTTGTGCAGCCCTTCCCTGGAGAGGACCCGCCTGAGTACGAGGTCTCCTACCTCGAGGGTCCTGGGGCGGATGTTGCGGCAGTGATATTGTCGTAGCGCCTTTTGGTACCTTGCCGCTCGCAGCGCGGCTTCCAGGCGGCATTCCTCCCCCAGCACGAGGTCCATCCCCCGCATGGCATCCTGCTGCGCCTCGTCGAACGCCAGGACCCGCGCGGAGTGACGCCTGACCTCGTGAGGGAGGACTGCTTCGGCTCCATAGACCAGGAAGAACGGGGTTTCCCCGGTTGGTTTGGTCGCGGTTGTGCGGATGGACCACAACACGGATTGGAGCTCGTCGTGCCAACCCCTGCCGCAGGCCTCCAGCTTCTTCTTGAACGTTCTGGTCTTGAGGCCTCTCAGGACCTCCGCGTTGGCTCGTTCGGCTTGCCCATTGCTTCACGGGTGTGCCACCAAAGCGTAGCATATCTGCGTTCCAAGGTTAGCACAGTATGTTTTGAAGAGATTACTGGTGAACTGCGAACCATTGTCCGTGATGATGCGGTTTGGCACCCCGAATCGGCTCACGATACCCCTGATGAACTTGACCACGGAGCCCGCGGGGATGGTACGGACAGCCTCCACCTCTGCCCACTTGGTGAACTTGTCAATGGCGACGTAGAGGTAACGGTAGCCCCCTGGCGCCCGAGGGAACGGGCCCAGAATATCCAGCCCCCAAACTGCGAATGGCCACGAGAGGGGTATAGTCTGCAGGCTCCCCGCTGGTTGATGGATCTGCTTGGAATGGAACTGGCAGGCCTCACAAGCCTTTACTAATTCGATTGCGTCGTTGAGCGCGGTGGGCCAATAGAACCCACTACGGAATGCTTTGCCGACGAGGGTCCATGATGATGAGTGGTGTCCGCAGTCTCCGCCATGTATGTCCCCCAGTAGTTCCCTTCCTTGCTCCCTGGAGATGCAGCGCAGAGATACGTCGTTGGGCCGCTTCCGGTAGAGTTCTCCGTCTCTGATGCAGTATGCCGTGGCCTGCCGCGCCACACGTTCTGCTTCCTCCTCCTTCTCTGGCAGGGCCCCATGTGTCAGGTAATTCCGGAGCTCTGTGATCCAGCATTCCTCCTGAGGTTCCATCGTCAGGAGCAAGCGTGCTCCTGTGGGCGGTCCGCAGGCCGGGGCTCCCGAGGCTGGCGGCTGAGGGAGCTCCTCTCGAGGCTGAGCCGTGCCTGATAGCGTTGGCTGCGCTGAAGGCTTGAAGAGCCACTCTTCGAAGACACCGGGCTCCTGCGGCAGCCGCCTGGACGCCCGTCCGGCTATGTCGTCAGCTTCCTGGTTGGTGCCATGGGGCACGTGCTTCAGCTCCAGCCCCCAGAACTGCTTTTCAATCCTGCGGACCTCCGCCAGGTAGGCCTCCATATGCTCATCCTTCGGCTCGTACACCTTATTGGAGAAGTTGACTAGGAGCTGCGAGTCGCCTTTGACGGTGAGGCGCTTCCCTCCCAGGGCCGCTGCGGCCTTCAACCCGGCTATCAGTCCCTCATATTCTGCTATGTTGTTGGAGACCTTTTCTCCTTGCTGGAAACAGAGCTATACTGCATAGTAAAGCTTACCCTGAGTGGGTGATATCAGCACCGCACCAGCCCCCGCGCCATGCCTGGAGAATGCCCCGTTGAAGTACATGACCCAGCCTTCTGGCGCCTCGCTTCCTGGGGAGAGGGAACGATCCTCGTTGTCCTTGAGGCATGGCGCCTCTGTCCATTCCGCCACGAAATCCGCCAATGCGGCTCCTTTGATGACCCTAGTTGTGCTGAACTCGAGCTGAAATGCCTGCAACTCTATGTTCCATTCAGCGACCCTTCCGGCCGAGTTAGGGCTCCTGAGCACCCTCTCCAGGGGGTACGATGAGACGACCTTGATCGGGTGAGCTTGGAAGTAGTGACGCAGCTTGCGCGAGGCCACTAGCAGCGCGAGGAGGAGCTTCTGAGGCATCGGGTATCGTGCCCTCGCGTCCCGTAGCACCGTGCTAACGAAGTAGACCGGGTGCTCAACAAGGCTGAGAGCATCTTGGGTCGCGGCGCCCTCGGGAGGTGAGGGCACCTCATAGGACAACGTGACCTCGGGAGGTGGACCATCCGGGCGTGCGGCCTCTCCTGTCTCTGGCGCGTTCCTCGGCGGTTGATCCTCCTCATCTGCGGTTTTGGCTTCCTCGGGCTTTCCTTGTTCCCTTTTCGCCTTGCCTCGGGCTGCCGCTACGGTCTTGACCTGGCGCTCCTCCCTAACCGCCACCAAGGCCGCGCTGGCGGAGTAGGGGGTGGCAGCGAGGTAGAGCAGCAGGGGCTCTTGAGGACGCGGAGCCACCATGACTGGGGGACTGGTTAGGTACCTCTTGAGATCCCGAAACGCCTTATCTGCCTCTTCAGTCCATTCAAAGGGCCCCTTTTTCTTCATCAGCTGAAAGAAAGGCAGCGCTCGTTCCCCCAATTTGGAGATGAAGCGCCCTAGTGCGGTCACACGCGCAGTGAGCTTCTGCATTTCTCTGAGGGTCTTTGGCGGACTCATTTCCTCGACCGCCTTGACCTTCTCTGGGTTGGCCTCGATGCCACGGTGAGATACGAGGAATCCCAAAAGCTTGCCCGAGGGAACGCCAAACACACATTTCTCCGGGTTGAGCCGCAGGTTCACTGCGTCGAGGCTCGCGAAGGTCTCCTCCAGGTCTTGTATCAGGGTCCTGGCCTCTCGAGACTTCACCACAACGTCATCAACGTATGCTTCAACATTCTTCCCGAGCTGCGGGCCCAAGGTGATATGCATCAGCCGCTGAAAAGTTGCCCCTGCGTTACGCAGTCCGAATGGCATGCATGTATAGCAGTATACCCCGCACGGGGTTAAGAAGGCGGTCTTCTCAACATCTTCTATCGCCATCTTGATCTGGTGATATCCGGAGAAGGCATCCAAAAAGCACAGCAGGTCGCACTCGGCGGTGGAATCGACGATTTGGTCGATGCGAGGGAGCGGGAACGGATCTTGCGGGCATGCCTTGTTGAGGTTGGTGAAGTCGACACACATGTGTTCCTTCCCCCCTTTCTTGGGCACAACGACAGGGTTGGCCAACCAATCTGGGTACCGGACCTCGCGAATGACTCCAGCGGCTTCTAACTTGCGGGTCTCTTGGACGATGAAGGCCTGCTTCTCTGCGGACTGCCGCCTGGCCTTCTGCTTCACAAGGCGCACATTTGGGCACACGTTGAGGTGGTGCTCGATGACGTCCCTGGGGATCCCTGCCAACTGATCGGGCTCCCAAGCAAACACTTT
This sequence comes from Aegilops umbellulata, assembly GCA_032464435.1. Taxonomy (NCBI): domain Eukaryota; kingdom Viridiplantae; phylum Streptophyta; class Magnoliopsida; order Poales; family Poaceae; genus Aegilops; species Aegilops umbellulata. Next base: position 330,896,587 of record CP136060.1, read on the forward strand.
CTTGTTTGCACGCAGGAACTTGACCAGGGCCTCCTCCTGCTCAGGCCCCAGGTTGGCGCCAATGGTGAAAGTGGCGCTGGAGGACCCGTCCTCGTCGACGGGTATCTGCTTGGTTTCTGCTTTGTCCTGGGTGAACAATTGCTTCTTCTTGGTGGGCGCAGCCCCCTTGGGCTCAGGGGTCCCCGCATCGGCGGGCTGTGCCGATGCCGCCGTCTTGAAGGCGAGCTTGAGTACTCGCAGGGCGTCCCCGGTGTCTCCGTGCACGGTGAGGGTACCGTTGCTCCCGGGCATCTTCATGAGGTTGTACGCCGGGTGCGTGGCAGCCATGAACTGAGCCAGTGCCGGGTAGCCGAGGATGGCGTTGTAAGGGAGGCCAATGGGGGCGATGTCGAAGTCGACCATCTCCGTGCGGAAGTTGTCGTAGGTGCCGAAGGTTACCGGGAGCCGGATTTGTCCCAAGGAGTCGGACGACCCGCCCCCGACGCCCGAGAAGGATCGGCTGGGTTGCAGCCGCTCCCGGGGTATGCAGAGGAGGTTGAAGGTCTCGACCGAAAGCACGTTGAGGCCCGCGCCGCCCTCGACGAGGGTTCTGGTGACGGCCACCTGGCAGATGGTGGGGGTGCATAACAGGGGGAGCGCGCCCGAGCCGGCCAAGTTAGCGGGGTGGTCCTCCGAGCTGAAGGTCAGACCAACCTTGCGTGCCGCCCGGTCCGGGGGAGCCCCCTGCCGCACGGAAACGGCGCCGATCTGGCGGGCAAACGGCTTGACATGGCGGCTCGTGGGTGGCGCTTGCGAGCCGCCCAGGAGGGCCGCAAGGACCGGGAGCGTCGACGTCGTGGTGCAGCCACCCTGTCGCTTAGGCAGACGCCGGGGTGGTGCTCGCTGCTCGCCTCCCGCCGGGCCGGTGGTGGTGTTGACGGCGGGCGACGGGGAACGGCGAGGACATCCGCCAGCGAGGGCCGCTGGCGTGACGCAAGCTCGACGTGTGATGTACATGGATGCGGCAGCCGTGGGAGGACGGAGCGGTGGAAGGCAGATTCCGGTGCACCCCTACCTGGCGCGCCAAATGTCGGATCACGGGTTCCGGCAGACCCTTAAGGTTCGAACTCTGGGGTGCGCGCGAAGATCGTGCCCTCTACCTCTCCGTCTCACCAAGATCTAACTAACGCAAGAACAACACAAGAGACACAGGGTTTATACTAGTTCGGGCCACCATTGTGGTGTAATACCCTACTCTAGTTTGTGGTGGGTGGATTGCCTCTTGGGCTGATGAGGAAGAACAGTACAAGGAAGAATAGCCTCGTGAGGGTATGTCCTTGGCTAGCGGATGAACTGCTAGGGGAGTTCGATCGCCCTTCTCTCTCTCTCTGGATACTAAATCAGATGCCTCTACCTTGGGAGTGGCTAGTCCTATTTATAGGCAAAGGCCCTGGGCCTCTTCCCAAATATTGAGCGGGAAGGGCGTCAACAATTGGCCAATTTGAAGGGGAACATCTGGTACACTTATCCTGACTAAAGTTGGTCTTCGCCTGCCAAAGGCCCTGTGGTGACGCCGCCCTGGGCTCCATGGTGACCTCCTTCCCACCGTTGGACCGGTCTTGGTCTCGTTGCACCGAAATGGGTGTCTTTGCTTGATCCTCTCACCTGCGCTTGCCCCCTTTACACCAAAGAGGAAAGGGAGACGCTGCGCAGGCTGGCGCCCGCCTGGCACCCTTGGTCGTCATGGCTTGCATCATGGGCACCTCGCGAGGTACCCGCCTTGATCTCTCCGCCTCCTCGCGAGCCAGTCTGAGGAGGCCGTGCTTGAGGAAGCGCCGTGTCGTCCGCCTCGCGAGGCTTGGGCCCTCGCGAGGGTCTTGAGCCTTGTGTTGACGAAGATGGGCCACGCTGGGCCCCCATTTGAGCCACGCCGCAGGCCGCAGGCAGGCAAGTCTGGGGACCCCCGTTCCCAGAACGCCGACAGCGGTCGCTTCTTCTTTGGCCGGGAGAGGTCGGGGGGAAGAAGAAGGAGAAGGCTAGTAGAGGTGGACGTGGCGGCGGGAGAGGCTGGAAGGCTTCCACTACGCCTTCCTTGCCGCCACCCTCAACTGATTCACCTGACCACAGGACTGCTCCGTCTGAGATGGAGCTGCCTGAGGTGGACCCGTCTCGGACCCCGGTCCACGAGCCTCGGGCCGACGAGCCTTCGCCCCACGGGACTCCGGTCCCAGAGGCTCCGTCCCACGAGACTTTGGATCAGGCTACGTCGTAGCCGAACCGATTGGGGTACTGGCCGGAGTCGAGTGGCCATGCTGATGGTGACGAGGGTGGCTATAGTTCTGATAGCTATAGTGAGAGTGAGCGGGTTGAGGGGGGCAATGTCTACCAGCGTGGTGGTACAAAGCTCCCGCCCAGCCCGGCGACCCCTGACCAGAGGTGGTTGATTACGCCTGATGGGGAGAAGTAAGTGCATTTACTCTTTTTTAACCTTTTGCCTTCACGTTTCTTCGAATATCTAATGTGTTAGCCTTGTCATACTACAGGTCTTGGAAACACGGTCGTGGTGTCCGCAGGCCCAACACAGTCCTTGGTGTGATTTGTCGCCAGAGCTTCCCAGGGTGGGTCACGTTGCCCGGTGAGGGCCAGGTTCCAGAGCTAGGAATGACCTGGGAGCACTACTTGGCTGCCCCGGCTCCACCGGGGGAGAGGATCGGCGGTGTCGAGTGCCACACGGTGGCCGATGTTGTGATCCAGACGTTTTGGGTAATTTTTCCTCTCTCGTCTACGTTGTGTTTTATTGTTTGATTGGCAACCCTAGTGATTGTACTAATCTGTGTTTTCTTGTTTGATTGCAGACCTTTTACAGGTGTGTTGAGGGACAGGAGGAGGCTGCGGCTCGGGTTATCAAAGCCGAGTGCAGGCGGCTACTTCAAAACTGGTGGAACGGGGCTCGGACGCAGGCTACTCGAGACTACTTCGCCTCGATTGGTATTAGGATGTCCAAGTCGAACTGTCGCACAAAGTATCTGAGTAAGGAGAAGTACATGAAGGTAATTACCTATTCTTAAGGCCTTGTATTTAGTTTCCTTGATTTGATTCGTAGGCGTAGCGCTCAAATTTCTCTTACTTAACTTAGGTGCCCCCGAGATGGTGTGCGGATAGGCTGGATTGTTGGGAGGCGTTGGTGGATGAGTGGTGCTCTCCCCAATGGCTATCCACCCACAACAATGCAAAGGATCGGCGTGGCAAAATGAGCGGTGTGCCACACCATCAAGGCAGCGTCAACCTATATCAGTACAGGGATAACTGGGTGTGTGGTTTGCTTCATGATTCATGCAAATTCAGTCTTCATGCTAGTTTGAGCCCTTAACTAATACTTTTTCCTCTCTTTTAGGCGCAGCACAACAAGACGGATGTGCCAGAGCTGTTCGACCTCTATGCCATGGCCCATAGTGCCCCGTATAAGAAGGCCAAGGCATTCTCTGAGTCTGATCTCGATGATCCAAAGAACTTCACCAACCGCGCCTCCCACAACAAGCTCGTGGAGGTATAGAGACGAGGGGAAGGCGAGGAAAGGGCCGGACTTTAACCCGAGCCAGCCTATTGATCCAGAGCTGGTGATGATATCTGGTGGCGGGAGGAACCATGGTTTGTTAGCCATTGGGGATGGACTGATACGTTGTACTAGCACTCTCCCGCAGATCAAGAGGCGCCAGACGAGCTCCGATCCTGAGATAAGGCCTCGTCCACGGCCAATGGATCTCGAAATCAAGGTTAGTTATACAGAATCAGATACCTTTCCTCCATTACATTATGTGCGGCCGTCGATGATTACAATGCTAAAGAGGAGTGGTGTTGCAGGCTGCTATTGAGGAAGAGAGAGCAAAGACCCAGGAGCTTCTGGCAGAGGAAAGGAGGAAGGCGGCGGAGAGGGAGACTGAGGAGAGGACGGCTAGGCTTTTGGAGGAGGAGAGGAACCGGAATGACTTGGCTAACCGGGCCATATATGAGCTCTTCGCGTTAAGTTTCTTCTGCATATTAGCTAAATCATGCACGCAATGTTCCTTCCATTAGTAACTAATATGACTGACTCATCAAAACCAAATGTGTTGTCCATGTGCGAGAAGAACGGTCAGACCCCTCCGCCGATGCCAGTCATTGCTCCGGTGGACACGGTGAGTTTCATTTGAATGGACATTACTTATTAGTCTTCACGTTTGAGTTGCATCATGCTAACGAGACATTGATATAAGAAAAATAAAATTAAATGTTTGATTTTCTGTGAAAATGAATTGATATAAGAAAAATAAAATTAAATGAGGCAATATAGGCACTTTGCCATCTGCTGGCCGATGGCAAAGAGCTTTGCCATCCGCTGGCTGATGGCAAAGGAGCCACGTGGCAGCAACTGTGCTCGTCTGGCCTATTTGTTCTCTTTGCCATCCGCCAGCAGATGGCAAAGAGCCTGCATCCTTTGCCATCAGCCAGTAGATGGCAAAGGGCCTGCATCCTTTGCCATCAGCTGGCGGATGGCAAAGAGCCTGCACCCATTGCCATCAGCTGGCGGATGGCAAAGAGCCTGTAGCCATTGCCATCATCTGGCAGATGGCAAAGAGCCTGCAGCCTTTGCCATCTGCTGGCAGATGGCAAAGCACGCCGTTAGCCTCCTAACGTGGCTAAGCCCATTCCTCAGGCTTTGCCATCGGCCAGCTGATGGCAAAGGCAACATGCCCTTTGCCATCTGCCAGCAGATGGCAAAGAAGCCTTTACCAGAGTTTATTCAGCCGGCTCTTTGCCATGTGCTGGCAGATGGCAAGGCCCTTTGCCATCAGTCGTCCGTGCCATTGCCATCTGCCATGGCAGATGGCAAAGTGCCTGATTCCAGTAGTGATAGAAGAATTATGTCCTTGATGCACCGCTAGGTGACAGACCTGCTGCAAGAGCTACTACAGATGGTATGAACGTCTGGTAGGCTTGATCTGATGACTACTCAATAGTTCAGTGCCATGCTTTATGGCTTAGAACCAGAACTTCAAAGACGTTTTGAACGCCACGGAGCATATGATATGTTCCAAGATCTGAATTTAATATTCAAGCTAATGCCCGGTTTGAGATATATGAAGTCTCCAACAGGTTCTACAGCTGCAAGATGGAGGAGAACAGTTCTGTCAGTGAACACATACTCAAAATGTCTGGGTATCGTAACCACTTGACTCAGCTGGGAATTGATCTTCCAGTTGAGAGTGTTATTGACATAGTTCTTCAGTCACTTCCACCAAACTACAAAGGCTTCGTGATGAACTATAATATGCAAGGGATGCCGAAAAAGATTCCCGAGCTCTTCGCAATTCTTAAGGCCGCGGAGGTAGAAATCAAGAAGGAGCATCAAGTGTTGATGGTTAACAAGACCACTAGTTTCAAGAAAAAGGGCAAGGGAAAGAAAAGGGAACTTCAAGAAGAATGGCAAGCAAGTTGCTGCTCCCGTGAAGAAGCCCAAAGTTGGACCCAAGCCTGAAACTGAGTGCTTCTGCTGCAAAGGAAATGGTCACTGGAAGCGGAACTGCCCCAAATACTTGGCGGATAAGAAGGATGGCAAAGTGAACAAAGGTAAATTTGATATACATGTTATTGATTTGTTCCTTACTAATGCTCGTAGTAGCTCCTGGGTATTTGATACTGGTTCAGTTACTCGTATTTGTAACTTGAAACAAGAGCTGCAGAATAAACGAAGATTGGCTAAGGACGAGGTGACGATGCACGTCGGGAAACGGTACCATGGTTGATGTGATCGTCGTTGGAATGCTACCTCTACATCTACCTTCAGGATTAGTTTTAGACCTCAGTAATTGTTATTTGGTGCCAGCGTTGAGCATGAACATTATATCTCAATCTTGTTTAATGCGAGACCGTTATTCATTTAAGTCAGAGAATAATGGTTGTTCTATTTATATATATGAGTAATATCTTTTATGGTCATGAACCTTTGATGAGTGGTCTATTCTTGTTGAATCTTGATCATAGTGATACACATATTCATAATATTGATGCCAAAAGATGCAAAGTTGATAATGATAGTGCAACATACTTGTGGCACTGCCGTCTAGGTCATATTGGTGTAAAGCGCATGAAGAAACTCCATGCGGATGGACTTTTGGAATCAATTGATAATGAATCATTTGATACTTGTGAACCATGCCTCATGGGTAAGATGACTTAAACTTTGTTCTCCGGAATAATGGAGCGACCTAATGACTTATTGGAAATATACATACCGATGTATGTGGTCCGATGAGTGTTGAGGCACGCGGTGGGTCTCGTTATTTTCTGACCTTCACAGACGATTTGAGTAGGTATGGGTATATCTACTTGATGAAACACAAGTCTGAAACATTTGAAAAGTTCAAAGAATTTCAGAGTGAAGTGGAGAATCATCGTAACAAGAAAATAAAGTTCTACGATCTGATCGCGGAGGCGAATATTTGAGTTACGAGTTTGGCCTTCCTTTAAAACAATGTGGAATTGTTTCACAACTCACGCCACCTGGAACACCACAGCGTAATGGTGTGTCTGAACGTCATAACCGTACTTTATTAGATATGGTGCGTTCTATGATGTCTCTTACCGATTTGTCTTTATCATTTTGGGGTTATGCATTAGAGAAAGCCGCATTCACATTAAATAGGGCACCGTCTAAATCCGTTGAGACGACACTGTATGAACTATGGTTTGGCAAGAAACCTAAGCTGTCGTTCCTTAAAGTTTGGGGATGCGACACTTATGTCAAAAGGCTTCAGCCTGATAAGCTCGAACCCAAATCGAAGAAGTTTGTCTTCATAGGATAACCTAAAGAAACTATTGGGTACACCTTCTACCACAAATCCGAAGGCAAGATCTTTGTTGCTAAGAATGGATCATTTATAGAGAAGAAGATCCTCTCGAAAGAAGTGAGTGGGAGGAAAGTAGAACTGGACGAGGTAATTGTACCTTCTCTCGAATTGGAAAGTAGCACATCAGAGAAAATCGTTCCCGTGATGCCTACCCCAACTAGAGAGGAAGCTAATGATGATGATCATGAAACTTCAGATCAAGTTACTAGTAAACCTCATAGGTCGACCAGAACACATACCGCACCATCCTGTCCTGGAAGTCATGTTGTTAGACAACGGCGAACCTATGAACTATGAAGAAGCTATAATGAGCCCAGGTTTCGACAAATGGCTTGAGGCCATGAAATCTGAGATAGGATCCATGTATGAGAACAAAGTGTGGACTTTGTGGACTTGCCCGATGATCGGCAAGCCATTGATAATAAATGGATCTTCAAGAAGAAGACAGACGCTGATGGTAATATCACTGTCTATAAAGCTCGACTTGTCACTAAAGGTTTTCGACAACTTAAAGGGGTTGACTATGATGAGACTTTATCAACCATAGTGATGCTTAAGTCTGTCTGAATCATGTTAGCAATTTCCGCATTTTGTGATTATGAAATCTGGCAAATGGATGTCAAAATTGCATTCCTTAATGGGTTTTTCTTAAAGAAGAGTTGTATATGATGCAACCAGAAGGTTTTGTCGATCCTAAAGGTGCTAACAAAGTGTGAAAGCTCCAGCGATCCATTTATGGACTGGTGCAAGCATCTCAGAGTTGGAATATACGCTTTGATGATGTGATCAAAGCATATTGTTTTATATAGACTTATGGTGAAGCCTGTATTTACAAGAAAGTGAGTGGGAGCTATGTATCATTTCTGATATTATATGTGGATACATATTGCTGCTTTTAAATGATATAGAATTTCTTGATGGCATAAAAGGATACTTCAATAAGATTTTTTCAATGAAAGACCTCGGTGAAGCTGCTTATATATTGGCAATTAAGATCTATAGGGATAGATCGAGACGCTTAATAGGACTTGAACAAAGCACATACCTTGACAAAGTTCTGAAGAAGTTCAAAATGGACCAGTCAAAGAAAGGGCTCTTGCCTATGTTGCAAGATGTGAAATTGAGTCAGACTCAAAGTCCGACCTGTTGGGGAACATAGCATGCAATTTCAAAAATCTTCCTACGATCACGCAAGATCTATCTAGGAGCTGTATAGCAACGAGAGGGGGAGAGTGTGTCCACGTACCATCATAGACCGAAAGCGGAAGCCTTAGGTTAATGCGGTTGATGTAGTTGAACATCTTCACGATCCAACCGATCTAGTACCGATCGTACGGCACCTCCAAGTTTAGCACATGTTCAGCTCGATGACGTCCCTCGAACTCTTGATCCAGTAGAGGGTCGAGGGAGAGTTTCGTCAGCACGACAACATGGTGATGTGATCCGTGCAGGGCTTCGCCTAAGCACTACGACGCTATGACCGGAGGCGTAAACTGTGGAGGGGGGCACCGCACACGGCTAAGAGAACATCTGATGTACTATGGGTGCCCCCTTGCCCCCGTATATAAAGGAGGAGAGGGAGGAGGCTGGCCAAGGGGTGCGCCATAGGGGGGACCGACTAGGACTCCAAGTCCTATTCGCCCCCCTTCCTTCCTTCCAACGGAGGAGGAAAGGGGGAAAGAGAGGAGAGGAAGAGGGAAAGGGGGGCCGCGCCCCCTCCCCTTCCTATTCGGACTCCCCTTGATGGGGGGGCTCCCCTTTTTGGGCTGTCCCCTCTTCTCTCTCATGGCCTGTCACAGCCCTAGCTTAGCCTTTGCTTGTCCTTGCATGATCATCTTATCATCATGTTTATTTTCCTCAGAAAGTTGAAATGGGGATGGCAGAAACCCCCAGCACCACTTAATCCAACTAGGGTTACTAAAATATTTTTCAATGATCCTGAAATGCCCTTTAAAAATGTTCATCATCTTTGTCTTGGTCTAAAACCTCTGACAAAAATGGTTTACATTTTTCTAGGACAGGATTGGGTCACTGGATAAAATCATATGTTATTTGCATCTGGACATTTAAATGCTATAAAATATTTTAAATGTCCAAATAATCATAAACTGAAATGTTTGCTGTTGGATATATTCTAGACAGTGGCTTTGAGCAGTTTCATGATTTTTGAGTCAGTTTTAGTATTTTAATTAAAGCCCTAAAGTTACAGAAGAAATAGAAAATAGAAATAAGAGAGAGAGAGAGAGAGGAATTACCTAGCGCTTACCCACAGCCAGAGGCCCAGCAATGTGCAGCCCAGGAGCTGGCCCAGCCCACCACCACTGTCGTCCTCCTGGCGCCAGTCGGCCAGGCATGTGGCCGACGCGCGCGCACGGGCAGAGCGCCATGCCACCAGCTCGCCTACCTGCATCCCCTGCCAGCGCGACGCCGCGTTGCCTCTCCTCGGCGCCGCCCCGACCTCCTTGGCCTATCCACTTCTCCTCTCCTCTCTCCCTCGCGGCCACCCGAACGAGCCGGAGTGCGCCGACGAGCACCACCGCAGCCACCATGCTCCCCTCGCCTCCCCGTGCGGTCCATTACCTCCGTCGCGACTCCCTCGACCTCCCGGACGAACCGCACGCCGCCGGACGCCCCACAGCATCGTCATCTTCGACGTCTTCATCACCGGCCGCCGGAGATCCCCTTCGCCGCTCCGCTCGCTCCGGTGTTTCCCCGAGCTCGTCGACCCGCCCAGCGTGCTCACCGTGAGCTCCTGTCCCGAACCCCCCTCTCTTTTGCCTCGTTTGCACGCCGTAGCCACCGCGTCGCTTGCGCCCGAACGCGCCGCCGCCTGCGCTCGCCGCTGACGCGCCTCCGGCGACCATTTGGTCCACCAGGCATGTCCATCGCCCTCGCCGCATTGCGCACGCACACACCAGCACTTCAGCTCCCCCCGCACGCACGCCGTAGCTACCGCTCGTGCCTCACCCGGGCTCCGGCAGCCGCGACCGAGCTCCTCGCTGTCGCCTCCGGCCACCCCAGGCCCGGCTGGCACCACCGCCTGACGCGCGCTGGTCTGGGCTCTCGAACGAGCCCAACCATGCTGTGAACGGTGCACCGTAGCCCGTTCCCGCGGTGCTCCGCTGCCTCTGGCCGTCGCCGGCGGCTTAACGCCGGCCTAACCCTGTTTAGGTTAGCGCTAATGACTCTGCTAAACACCCCTAGAGCCACTGCCATGTGGGCCATGTGCCTGTTTAGCTTAAGTTAATTTTCTGTTTAGATTAGTTCTTAACCCAGTGGGACCCACGTGTCAACTTTGACCTGCTGACGTGGCCGTTGACCTGGACCCACGTGTCAGCCGCTGTAATCGGCACTGGGTCACTGACCAGTGGACCCCACTGGTCAGGTTTGACCTGGAGGCGCCCAGTTGACCTGCTGACATCAGGGTGATGTCATGCTGACGCAATAACACTTTTTCTGGAATTATTCTTATTCAGGAAATTCTAGAAATTAATGCAAACTTCTAAAATTCATATAAATTCAACCATAACTCCAAATCAAACAAATTATATATGGAAAATGAACAGAAAAATCCAATCTATCCATCTGTACCATTTTCATGCATGTTAGAACAACTTATAGCTACTGTTTAGGACAAATCATGTAAATGGCATTTGAATTTCCACATATGGAGTTTGAATTTGAACCTTTGGTTCAAACCAACTTCATTTAATCTGGTTGCAGTTGCATTAGCTCAATCAACAACATATTGCCATGTCACATTCATGCATCATATTGTTGCATGGCATTGATTGTGTTTCTCCTTTCTTTGCCGGTGACTATCCCCTCTCAGTAGACGACGCTCCGACGATTGTTCGATGACACCGATGAAGAACTATATTATCTTCAGAAGTGCCAGGCAAGCAAAACCCCCTTGTTCATTCCGCTTCAATCCCACTCTCTCGCTCCTGCTCTACTTTACCGCATTAGGACAACAACGATTCATCTGTTACTTGTTGCGGTAGCTGAACCCCTTTATCCTTTGCATGACCTATCATTGCCACAGTAAATAGATGAAACCCACTAGCATGAGTAGGAGTTGTTTGAGCCCTGATGTGCCTACTCATTCATGCTTGTTTGTCATGCCTGCTATGCTTAGAGTTGTGTCAGGTCTGATTCATCGGGGATGAATTGGAACAGTGATGAACATGTCCTACTGTGTGTGAGCTAAGTGTGTGAACACGATTTGGTAAAGGTAGCGGTGAGAGGCCATGTAGGAGTACATGGTGGGTTGTCTCATTGAAGCCGTCCTCAGGAACTGAGTTCTGTGTTTGTGATCCATGAAACAGCTACTACCATGCATTAGGCCCTGAAATATGACCCCGCTCGACTTACTGACCCCTCTTGTCCTCTGTCCAGGAGTTGCAAGTAGTTTCTGGTGTTTGTAGTATGCTGGGGGCCGCACGCAGCGCTGACCATAGGGGTGGGCTGTGTTGCGGTAGGCACGTGGCACGGTGTACCGGGCGCCCGTTTGGTGTCCCGGGAACCCTGCACACATCGTTTGGGGATGTGAGCGAAACTCTGGCCGGATCTCCTCGCGGATGGAACCCGAATAGGCGATAAACCTGGACTAGAGACTTGTGTGGTTAGTTAGGTCGTGGTCTACACCCACGTCGGCTTTCGCTTGAAGTCTGCCGAGCACATGTCGTGTGCAGACGCTAAGTGGTGGAAACATGTGTGAAGAAGTACACCCCTGCAGGGTTATAAATGATCTATTCGAATAGACGTGTCCGCGGTAATGGACTTCTGGGTTGCCTATAACAGTTCATAGACAAGTGAAAGTGGATACTCTAAAATGCGCAAGATAAGCGTGAGTGCTATGGATGGCGTTCTCGTAGGGAGACGGGAGCGGATCCATAGTGGTGTATTGATATGATGAATATGTGGACTCGTGTGCGCCACCTCAAAAGAGTTACTTGCAGTCGTAGTTCAGGATAGCCACCGAGTCAAAGCTGGCTTGCTACAGTCAAACTCCACCACCCCCTTTGTTGATACTGATGCATATGTAGCTAGTTCTGATGTAAGTCTTGCTGGGTACATTTGTACTCACGTTTGCCTATTTTATGTTTTGCAGAGAGACGTCAGTCTTGCTAGTAGTTCCGTGTGGACTTCGACGTTTAGCTTGATACCTCAGCTACGATCTTGTGCCCTCGGCAGGATCTGGTAGATAGTCAGGCTTCTCAGCCTTTTTCATTTGTAGATGTCTGTACTCAGACATGTTAAGCTTCCGCATGTGCTTTGACTTATATGCTCTGAATGTTGGGTCATAAGACCCATGTTTGTAATATCTCGCTCCTCGGAGCCTAATGAATAAATATTGGAGTCATAGAGTTATGTTGTGATGCCATGTTGTATTTACACATATCGAGCATATTGTGTGTATGATTGAAATGCTTGCTATGTGTGGGATCCGACCATCTAGTTGTTTATTCTTGGCAGCCTATCATATGGGGAAATGTAGTCTAGTGCTTTCTGAGCGATAGTAGTCCGCTACAGCCCGGTTCACCGGAGTCCTGCTAGCCCAGCACTACTGCTCGGAACACTTGACTGGCCGGCATGTGATTCACTTCATTCCTGTGTCTGTCCCTTCGGGGAAATGTCACGCGGTGACATCCGGAGTCCTGCCTAGCCTGCTACAGCCCGGGTTACCGGAGTCCTGTTAGCCCAGTGCTACAGCCCGGATTCACACGCTGTTGACCGACATGCTCGAAGTTGATTCATGTATGCCTGTCTCCATGGGTTAGTGCTGCTTTGGGTTCACGACTAGCCATGTCGGCCCGGGTTCTTTGTCATATGGATGCTAGCGACACTATCATATACGTGAGCCAAAACGCGCAAACGGTCCCGGGCCAGGTAAGGTGGCACCCGTGGGAATACCGTGCGTGAGGTCGCAAAGTGATATGATGTGTTACATGCTAGATCGGTGTGACTTAGGATCGGGGTCCTGACATGGCCCATGAGGCCCATGATTTCCCCCGGGGGGTTCCGGTAACCCCTCGGTACTCCCGAAAAATACCCGAACCACTCGGAACCATTCCGATGTACGAATACTACCTTCCAATATATGAATCTTTACCTCTCGACTATTTCGAGACTCCTCGTCATGTACGTGCTCTCATCCGGGATCCCGAACAAACTTCGGTCACCAAAACACACAACTCATAATACAAATCGTCATCGAACGTTAAGCGTGTGGACCCTACGGGTTCGAGAACTATGTAGACATGACCGAGACACATCTTCGGTCAATAACCAATAGCGGAACCTGGATGCTCATATTAGTTCCGACATATTCTACGAAGATCTTTATCGGTCAAACCGCATAACAACATACGTCATTCCCTTTGTCATCGGTATGTTACTTGCCCGAGATTCGATCGCCGGTATCATCATACCTAGTTCAATCTCATTACCGGCAAGTACCTTTACTCATTCTGTAATGCATCATCCCGCAACTAACTCATTAGTCATATTGCTTGCAAGGCTTACAGTGATGTGCATTACCGAAAGGGCCCAGAGATACCTCTCCGATACTCGGAGTGACAAATCCTAATCTCGATCTATGCCAACCCAACAAACACCTTCGGAGACACCTGTAGAGCATATTTATAATCACCCAGTTACGTTGTGACGTTTGATAGCACACAAGATGTTCCTCTGGTATTCGGGAGTTGCATAATCTCATGGTCAGAGGAATATGTATAAGTCATGAACAAAGCAATAGCAATAAAACTTAACAATCATTATGCTAAGCTAAAGGATGGGTCTTGTCCATCACATCATTTTCCTAATGATGTGATCCCGTTCATCAAATGACAATACATGTCTATGGTTAGGAAACTTAACCATCTTTGATTAATGAGCTAGTCTAGTAGAGACATACTAGGGACACTGTATTTTGTCTATGGATCCACACATGTATCAAGTTTCCGGTTTATACAATTCTAGCATGAATAATAGATATTTATCACGATATAAGGAAAATTAAATAACAACTTGATTATTGCCTCTAGGGCATTGTTGGCATTCTAGGAATGGGGGTCCCCAGACTTGCCTACCTGCGGCCCGCGGCGTGGCTCAAAAGGGGCCCGGCACAGCCCATCTTCATCAACACAAGACCCAAGACCCTCGCGAGGGGCCAAGCCTCGCGGGGCGGATGACGCGGAGCTTCCTCAGGCACGGCCTCATCAGGCTGGCTCACGAGGAGGCGGAGAGATCAAGGTGGGGTACCTCACGAGGTGCCCATGACACAAGCCATGACGACTGAGGGCGCCAGGCGGGCACCGGCCCGCACAGTGTCCTCCTTTCCTCTTTGGTGCAAAGGGAACAAGCACAGGCGAGAGCATCAAGCAAAGGCACCCGTTTCGGTGTAACGAGACCAAGACCAGTCCAACGGCGGGGAAGAAGTCATTGTGGAGCCCAAGCTAGCGTCACCACCAGAGCCTTTGGCAGGTGAGGACCAACTTTAGTCAGGATAAGTGTATCAGATGTTCCCCTTCAAAATGGCCAGCTGTTGGCGCCCTTCCCGCTCAATATTTGGGAAGAGGCCCAGGGCCTTTGCCTATAAATAGGACTAGCCACCCCCAAGGGAGGAGGGGGGCAGCATTACACACACAAAGAGAGAGAAGGGCGACTGAACTACCCCTAACAGTTCATCGCCCCAGCTAAGAACAGACCCTCACGAGGTTGTTCTTCCTTGTATTGTTCATCATCATCAGCCCAAGGGGCAATCCACCACACCACACTGGATTAGGGTATTACACCACATCGGTGGCCCGAACCAGTATAAACCTTGTGTCTCTTGTGCTGTTCTTTCGATAGTTTAGATCTTTGCGAGGCGGAGGGGTACAAGTAGGTAGAAGGCGAGATCTTCGTGCGCAACCCAGAGTTCGAACCTCAAGGGTCTGCCGGAACCCGAAATCCGACATTTGGCGCGCCAGGTAGGGGTGCACCGGAATTCGCCTTCCACCGCTTCGTTCTCCTCCGACCATCGCGTCCATGTCTGAAGCCCGTCGGGCTCGCGACGGGAGCCGGCCCACCCTCGCTTCCCGCGTCGCCCAGACGGCTCCCGTCGGTGGGCATCCTCGCCATTCCCCGGCACCTGCCGTCAACACCGCCACCGGCCCGGCGGGGAACGAGCAGCAAGTGTCGTCTCAGCATTCGTCCGTGCGGCAAGACGGCCGCACCGCTACACCAACACCCCCGGTCGTCGCGGCCCTCCTGGGCGGCTCGCAGGCGCCGCCTACAAGTCACCACGTCAAGCCGTTCGTCCGCCGGGTCAGCGCCGCTTCCGTGCGGCAAGGTGCTCTCCCGGACTGGGCGGCGCCCAAGGCCGGCCTGACCTTCAGCTCGGAGGACCACCCCTCCAACTCGGCCTGCTCGGGCGCGCTCCCCATGCTGTGCACCCCCACCATCGGCCAGGTGGCCGTCACCAGAACTCTCATCGATGGCGGTGCGGGCCTCAGCGTGCTCTCGGTTGAGGCCTTCAACCTCCTCTGCATACCCCTGGAACGACTGCAACCCAGCCGGCCCTTCTCAGGCGTTGGGGGCGGATCATCCAGCTCCTTGGGACAGATCCGGCTCCCAGTAACCTTTGGCACCTACGACAACTTCCGCACGGAGATGGTTGACTTCAACATAGCCCCCGTCGGCCTCCCCTACAACGCCATCCTCGGCTACCCAGCGTTGGCCCAGTTCATGGCTGCGACACACCCGGGGTACAACCTCATGAAGATGCCCGGGAGCAGCGGTGTCCTCACCGTGCACGGGGACACCGGAGACGCGCTGCGAGTGCTCAAGCTCGCCTTCAAGACGGCGGCGTCAGCACAGCCCGCTGACTCGGAGACCCCCGAGCCCAAGGGGGCTGCACCCGCCAAGAAGAAGCAGTTGTTCACCCAAGACAAGGCAGAAACCAAGCAGATACTCGTCAATGAGGATGGGTCCACCAGTGCCACTTTCACCATAGGCGCCAACCTCGAGCCCGAGCAGGAGGAAGCCCTGGTCAGGTTCCTGCGCGCAAACAAGAAGGTATTCGCTTGGGAGCCTGACCAGTTGGCGGGGATCCCTAGGAGCGTAATCGAGCATCACCTCAACGTGTGCCCGAACGTGCGCCCCGTGAACCAGAAGGCAAGGCGACAGTCCACAAAAAAGCAGGCCTTCATCATCCAAGAGACCCGCAAACTAGAAGCCGCTGGGGTCATTCGCGAGGTCCGATACCCGGATTGGTTGGCCAACCCCGTCGTTGTGCCAAAGAAGGGAGGTAAGGAGCGCATGTGTGTCGACTTCACCAACCTCAACAAGGCATGTCCGCAAGATCCGTTCCAGCTCCCCCGCATCGATCAGATCGTCGATTCCACCGTGGAATGCGACCTGCTATGCTTCCTGGATGCCTTCTCTGGGTATCACCAGATCAAGATGGCGGTAGAAGACGTCGAGAAGATAGCCTTCCTAACCCCGTGTGGGGTGTACTGCTACACATGCATGCCATTTGGGTTGCGAAACGCAGGGGCGACCTTTCAGCGGCTGATGCACATCACCTTGGGCCCGCAGCTCGGGAAGAATGTCGAGGCTTACGTCGATGACATTGTGGTGAAGTCTTGGGAGGCCAAGACCCTGATACAAGACCTGGAGGAAACCTTCGCGAGCCTCGACGCGGTGAACCTGCGGCTCAACCCAGAGAAGTGTGTGTTCGGGGTCCCCTCAGGCAAGCTCTTGGGTTTCCTCGTGTCCCATCGAGGCATCGAGGCTAACCCGGAGAAGGTCAAGGCGGTCGAGGACATGAGCCCGCCAAAGACCCTCAGAGAAATGCAGAAGCTCACTGGACGCGTGACCGCGCTAGGGCGCTTCATCTCCAGGCTGGGGGAGCGAGCGCTGCCTTTCTTCCAACTGATGAAGAAAAAGGGGCCCTTTGAATTGACTGAAGAGGCTGACAAGGCGTTCCAAGATCTCAAGAGATACCTGACCAGTCCTCCGGTCATGGTGGATCCGCGTCCTCAGGAGCCCCTGGTGCTTTACCTCGCCGCCACTCCCTACTCCGCCAGCGCAGCCCTGGTGGCGGTTAGGGAGGAGCGTCGAATCAAAACCACAGCAGCAGCCCGGGACAAGGCAAAACAGGAACAAGGAAGGTCCACAGGAACCGCTATCACGGCTGATGAGGATCAGCCATCGAGGAGTGCACCGGAGGCGGGAGAGGCCCCTCACCGAGATGGTCAGCCTCCGGAGGCCTCATCGCCTCGAGAGGCGCCATTGCCTCCGGAGGGCGCCACAAGCACTGACGCACCCAACCTCGTTGAGCACCCAGTGTACTTCATCAGCACGGTGTTGCGGGACGCGAGGTCACGGTACCCCATGCCTCAGAAGCTCCTCCTCGCACTACTGGTGGCCTCGCGCAAGCTGCGGCACTATTTTCAGGGTCACCCCATCAAGGTCATATCGTCATACCCCTTGGAGAGAGTGCTCAGGAGCCCCAACTCGGCCGGAAGGGTCACTGAGTGGAACATAGAACTGCAAGCGCTTCAGCTCGAGTTCAACATGACCAGAGTCATCAAGGGAGCAGCGTTAGTGGATTTTGTGGCAGAATGGACAGAGGCACCAGGCCTCAAGGCCGACGAGGATCGGTCCCTCTCCCCGGGAAGCGAGGCGCCGGAAGGCTGGGTCATGTACTTCGATGGGGCATTCTCCAGGCATGGCGCTGGGGCTGGGGCGGTGCTTATATCGCCCACTCAGGACAAGCTCTACTACGCAGTACAGCTCTGTTTCCAACAAGGTGAAAAGGTCTCCAACAACATAGCAGAGTATGAAGGTCTAATAGCGGGCTTGAAGGCCGCAGCTGCCCTAGGGGTGAAACGCCTCACCATCAAGGGCGATTCGCAGCTCCTTGTCAATTTCTCCAACAAGGTGTATGAGCCGAGAGATGAACACATGGAATCCTACCTTGCGGAGGTCCGCAGGATGGAGAAGCAATTCTGGGGGTTGGAGTTGAAGCACGTGCCCCGCGGCACCAATCAGGAGGCCGACAACATCGCCAGACGGGCGTCCAGGCGATTACCGCAGGAACCTGGTGTCTTCGAGGAGCGGCTCTTCAAGCCCTCAGCTCTGCCATCATTGTCGAACACGGCTCAGCCCCGGGAGGAGCTCCCCCAGCCACCTGCCTCAGGAGCCCCGGTCTGCGGTCCGGGCTCAGGGGCACGCCTGCTCCTGACGATGGAACCTCAGGAGGGGTGCTGGATCACGGAGCTCCGGAGTTACTTAACGCAGGGGATCCTGCCGGAGAAGGAGGAGGAAGCTGAGCGTGTGGCGCGGCAGTCCACGGCATACTGCATCAAGGATGGAGAGCTCTACCGGAAGCGACCAAACGATGTATCCCTGCACCGCATCTCCAGGGAGCAAGGGAAGGAACTGCTGGAAGATATACACGACGGAGATTGTGGGCATCATTCATCATCACGGACCCTCGTCGACAAGGCATTCTGTAGTGGGTTTTATTGGCCCACCGCACTCAATGACGCCGTCGAGCTGGTGAAGGCTTGTGAGGCCTGCCAGTTCCACGCCAAGCAGATACATCAGCCGGCAGGAGGCTTGCAGACTATACCCCTTTCGTGGCCATTCGCAGTCTGGGGGCTGGACATCCTGGGCCCGTTTCCTCGGGCGCCAGGGGGCTACCGCTACCTCTACGTCGCCGTGGACAAGTTCACCAAGTGGGCAGAAGTAGAGGCCGTCCGCACCATCCCCGCGGGTTCCGCGATCAAGTTCATCAGGGGCATCGTGAGCCGGTTTGGGGTGCCGAACCGCATCATCACAGACAATGGTTCGCAGTTCACCAGCAACCTCTTCAAAACGTACCGTGCTAACCTTGGAACGCAGATATGCTACGCTTCGGTGGCGCACCCACGAAGCAACGGCCAGGCCGAGCGAGCCAACGCAGAGGTCCTGAGAGGCCTCAAGACCAGGACGTTCAAGAAGAAGTTGGAGGCCTGCGGCAGAGGCTGGTACGATGAGCTTCAGTCCGTGTTGTGGTCCATCCGCACCACCGCGACCAAGCCGACTGGGGAGACCCCGTTCTTCCTGGTTTATGGAGCCGAAGCGATCCTCCCTCACGAGGTCAGACATCGCTCCGCGCGGGTCCTGGCGTTCGACGAGGCGCAGCAGGACGCCATGCGGGGGATGGACCTCGTGTTGGGGGAGGAACGTCGCCGGGAAGCCGCGCTGCGAGCGGCGAGGTACCAACAAGCACTGCGACGGTACCACTGCCGCAACATCCGCCCCAGAACTCTCGAGGTAGGAGATCTCGTACTCAGGCGGGTTCTCTCCAGGGAGGGACTGCACAAGCTCTCTCCCATGTGGGAGGGCCCGTTCAAGGTTGTTCATGTTTCGAGGCCTGGCTCCGCGCGCTTGGAGACTCAAGAGGGGGAGCCGGTCCAGAACGCATGGAACATCCAGCACCTCTGGAGGTTCTACCCCTAAAAAGGCCCAGAGCCTGTGAAGAAGGCGAACGCCTATGAAGATTATCCTTTTGGGAAAAGGCCCAGAGCCTGTGAAGAAGGCGAATGCTGTGAAGATCATCCTTTTTGAAAAAAGGCCCAGAGCCTGTGAAGAAGGCGAACGCCTGTGAAGATTATCCTTTTTGGAAAAGGCCCAGAGCCTGTGAAGAAGGCGAATGCCTGTGAAGATTATCCTTTTGGGAAAAGGCCCAGAGCCTGTGAAGAAGGCGAATGCCTGTGAAGATCATCCTTTTTGGAAAAGGCCCAGAGCCTGTGAAGAAGGCGAACACCTGTGAAGATCATCCTCTTTGGAAAAGGCCCAGAGCCTGTGAAGAAGGCGGACGCTTGTGAAGATCATCCCTTTTGGAAAAGGCCCGAAGCCTGTGAAGAGGGCAAATGCCCGTGAAGCTCATTTCCCCTAAGAAAGGCCCGGAGCCTGTGAAGAAGGCCAACGCCTGTGAAGCTCGCCGCCCGTGACACTCTCACGTAATAATGAGTTGGGGTTGTACACGCCCCGGAGTCTCAGGAGCGCTGGCCTCAGGCCCTGGGGCTCCCTCCCACGCCCAGTGGCAGCACTTAGCTCCGCGCTGGTGAGAAGACGTCGAAGACTAGATTAGGTGCCGGACGCGGCTTTTTCATTTGCTTTCCGCAGTTGGCGTGTTCATTCTCATTCGAAGTTTTATTGAAGCCATTGCCGCCTTTGACTTGTGGTTCTTCAACTTTTCGCTCTCCTGCCTCGATTTCTCTTATGCAATGCCTCGCGAGTGAGGGCAGCCGAGCGCCCTCGCGAGTGTTCCTGTCCCAGACGTTCAAAGGTTTCGCGACCTGGGTCCATTACAGGAGCATCCCTCCAGTCTGTGCCCCACGGGCACCGCGACACGAACACAGGGCCTGTGTCAGTCCCCCCCCCCCACACGGCTAGGGCCGGGAACTATCTACACGCGGACAAAAAGCCGAAAGGCACGATAACGGAAGCAAAGCGATGATTAACAGCAATAACCCAAACACTCCCCCGCGGGGCTCCACGCTACTGTCTTTTTACGCAGGACAAAGAAAGAAAAAAATAGAGCAAATCGGGCGCAGCTCGCCTCACGCCGGCCAGCAGGGAAGACTCAGGCTGCCTCCGGGACTCAGGCAGACTCCCTCTCGTGCTTCGCTGAGGCGCGACGACGAGCAGACGTGCTACCACCTCCCAAGTAGGTACGGCGGCGTGGAGGCTGACTGCGGCCACCGCTAGAAGAGTCATCGCCTGAAGAAGAACCGGTGAAGCTTGGGGAACCCTGGGCGCCGCCAGTCATGCGAGCGCTGTCCTCTCCATCATCGTCGGGGATGGGTCCCCGGCCACGGTCGTCGTCCTCTGGGTAGCACCCTGCGCGGCGACCATCTTCCCCAAACACCCTCACATAGAGGGTGGCGTCACCGTCAAACCTGAAGTGCAGGGTGCACCGACGGCTCAGGCCACGTGCACGGGCAAACGTCTGCCAACCGCGGGTCAAGGCCAGGCTCCCAGCTGCGGAGACCTCCAGTGAAGCCCATGAGGCCCGGCTGCAGCAGCCGTCTGCCTGAAGCCAGAGGCCGCCCGGGGCGCCGCCCGGGAGCTCGCCGAGGAGGAAGCGAGGAAGATGAAGCCGGGTGCTAGTCGGCTCCGCCGACCACACGACGAACTCCGGCAGCACCTCTGCAGCGCGGAAGCGCGGCCTAGGGGGACGCGCAACCGAAGCGCGCCCCCCGGCCGCAGCTGTCCGACGGTCACCATGCTGGAAATCATCTCCACGGCCGCGGGGAGCTACCGTGGTGGCCACAGGATGTTTGCGAGGGCGCCCTCGGCCGCGCTTGGGCGGGGAGGAAGCAGGCTCAACCTGGCAAGCCTTCCCCTTTTCTGCGGCCGAAAACCTCCTCGACGGAGCCATCGTAGCAAGACGGAGCAAGGACCGAGAAGAAGGAGAACCAAGAAGAGATGGACTCGAAGGGCGTGCACCGTTCTGTACTTATAGCCGGCGAAGGCCAACCGTCGACCTCCACGATCGCAGGTAATCATGACCAGTTTTGCATGCAGGGACTTGTCCAATCCATGCAGATGCCGAGGCATCGTGGGGAAGTGGAGATGCCCATGTCCAATCAACCGCCACGCGGCGCTCAAGGCCGCAGGCTGTTAGGGCCCGCGGTGCTTCGCCCTTGCCCTTTCGCCTCTCTGCGCGGCCAAGTCCGGGTGCCCCTTGGGCCCGGGGGCTACTCTCGGCGTTCTGGGAACGGGGGTCCCCAGACTTGCCTGCCTGCGGCCCGCGGCGTGGCTCAAAAGGGGCCCAGCACGGCCCATCTTCATCAACACAAGACCCAAGACCCTCGCGAGGGGCCAAGCCTCGCGGGGCGGACGACGCGGAGCTTCCTCAGGCACGGCCTCATCAGGCTGGCTCACGAGGAGGCGGAGAGATCAAGGCGGGGTACCTCACGAGGTGCCCATGACGCAAGCCATGACGACCGAGGGCGCCAGGCGGGCACCGGCCCGCGCAGTGTCCTCCTTTCCTCTTTGGTGCAAAGGGAACAAGCACAGGCGAGAGCATCAAGCAAAGGCACCCGTTTCGGTGCAACGAGACCAAGACCAGTCCAACGGCGGGGAAGAAGTCATTGTGGAGCCCAAGCTAGTGTCACCACCAGAGCCTTTGGTAGGCGAGGACCAACTTTAGTCAGGATAAGTGTATCATATGTTCCCCTTCAAAATGGCCAGCTGTTGGCGCCCTTCCCGCTCAATATTTGGGAAGAGGCCCAGGGCCTTTGCCTATAAATAGGACTAGCCACCCCCAAGGGAGGAGGGGGCAGCATTACACACACAGAGAGAGAAGGGCGACTGAACTAGCCCTAACAGTTCATCGCCCCAGCTAAGAACAGACCCTCGCGAGGTTGTTCTTCCTTGTATTGTTCATCATCATCAGCCAAAGGGGCAATCCACCACACCACACTGGATTAGGGTATTACACCACATCGATGGCCCGAACCAGTATAAACATTGTGTCTCTTGTGCTATTCTTTCGATAGTTTAGATCTTTGCGAGGCGGAGGGGTACAAGTAGGTAGAAGGCGAGATCTCCGCGCGCACCCCAGAGTTCAAACCTCAAGGGTCTGCCGGAACCCGAAATCCGACAGGCATATTTCCTTCACGACCACAACAGAAGATAGAGAGAAAATGAAAGTCATTCCCTATGCCTCAGCCATAGGTTCTATTATGTATGCCATGTTGCGTACCAGACTTGTTGTGTGCCTTGCCATGAGTTTGGCAAGGTGGTACAATAGTGATCCGGGAGTGGATCACTAGACAACAGTCAAAATTATCCTTAGTTACCTAAGAAGACTAAGGAAATGTTTCTCGCTTATGGAGGTGATAACGAGTTCGTCGTAAAGGGTTATGTCGATGCAAACTTCGACACCGGTTCAGATGACTCCGAGTCTCAATCTGGATACATACTGAATGTGGGAGCAATTAGCTAGAGTAGCTCCATGTAGAGTGAGGGAGTCCTGGATTAGGGGGTGTCCGGATGGCCAGACTATACCATCACCCGGACTCCTGGACTATGAAGATACAAGATTGAAGACTTCGTCCCGTGTCCGGATGGGACTTTCCTTGGCGTGGAAGGCAAGCTTGGCGATGCATATATTTAGATCTCCTACCATTGTAACCGACTTTGTGTAACCCTAACCCTCTCCGGTGTCTATATAAACCGGAGGGTTTTAGTCCGTAGGACAACACAACATACAACAATCATACCATAGGCTAGCTTCTAGGGTTTAGCCTCCTTGATCTCGTGGTAGATCTACTCTTGTACTACCCATATCATCAATATTAATCAAGCAGGACGTAGGGTTTTACCTCCATCGAGAGGGCCCGAACCTGGGTAAAACTTCGTGTCCCTTGTCTCCTGTTACCATCCGCCTAGATGCACAATTCGGGACCCCCTACCCGAGATCCGCCGGTTTTGACACCGACATCGGTGCTTTCATTGAGAGTTCCTTTGTGCCGTCGCAATCAGGAAGGATGCCTCTTCCCGTCTTTAAAGACGGCGCCGTTACTAAGGGAGCCTTGGCCGTCGGCCAAACTCTCCGGCTAGGTGGTTTTCTTATGACCGCCTGTTCGGTTGTTGCGCCGACGGTGACCTCTTGGGTCATCAAAAGCAATCTTCACGTCAGCTCGGAACTCGTTGAGCAATTAGATCCAATGGAGCTCTCTTCCGTAAACGAGCTCTTGGATCGCATCGCCGCCCTGGGGGTCACTACGGATTACGACCAAGTTGGGCTTAAACCCGACCTAAGATAAATTAACTCTCCCCAAGCCACCCATCATGTTGCCGTGGTCGAGGCGCAGTGCGGCGATCCTTCATCTATCTTAAGGACTAGGCTACGTCCGGATTCCCGATCCCTCCAAGCCGGATACCCGCGGAGGGGAGGACGTAAGTCAAGACCTGAACTTAGAATCAGGCAGCGGGCCAGATTCATTGGACAACTTCCAAGAATCCAAACTTCAGAGTTCGGAAACTCCTTGGCCTTTGAGTCTCAGATGGGGTGAGGTTTCGGATTTAATTCCACCCACCCACCCGAACGTAAGCGATCTATCCCAAATCAGGCAAAAGCCCGAAGAAACAATACATCATTACTGGGCCAGATTCCTCCTGGTTATGAACAGGATAAAGGACTGCCGCGAGGAAGACGCAGTTTCAATATTCTGCAATAATTGCACGGACAAGGGAATCCTCAACGCCATAAGTCATCGCGATATTACACGCTTCGCTGACTTGGTGTCCATAGTACAAAAGTACTATGCGATGGAAAGCGCCTGGAAAACAGAAATAAAATTTTGGGACAATCCGGCCCTGAATAGAAACCCCGTCCGAAATAAAAGGGTGCATCATCGTCAAACACCCGAGTTAAACACCAAAAAAACAAAACCCTCTACAGGGCGTGGAACCGTACTGGAAGGATGGCTTAATGGACCCTGTAAAATTCATAGTACAGAGGATGCCACACCAACTCACAGCCTTAGAGCATGTTGGATACTCCGGCAAGTGGCTAAAATTGGTGAAGATCTCCTAATTCCGGAGGCCGCTGAAAGCCACCTCAGGGACACCAGTACAGTCTTAACAGTCTTCGAGACTTTCGCATCAAATAATATGCGAAAAAGAACACTCCGCAGCCTTGCCGAAGTTTATCAAGTAGCAACAATAAACCCATGGAGTGACACGGCTATTACTTTTAATGCCAGTGATGAACCTAAATTCTGAACAGCTCGAGCACCAGCCGCATTGGTCCTCAGTCCAATAGTGGACGGCTTTCGCCTCACCAAGGTACTCATGGACGGAGGCAGCGGAATGAACCTCATTTATGAGGAAACCCTTCAAAAAATGGAAATAGACTGGAACCGCATCGAGCGAAGCAGCACAACCTTTAGAGGAATAATCCCCAGTCGGGAAGCGCGCTGTACAGGAAAAATCACACTAGATGTGGTGTTCGGCACGCCGGATAATTACAGGTCCAAAGAGGTCACGTTCCAGGTGGCCCTCTTCAGTAGCGGATACCACACTCTGCTAGGGCAGGAAGCGTTTACAATCTTCCAAGCAATACCCCATTACGGGTACATGAAGCTCAAGATGCCCGGGCCGAACGGAATTATCACTCTCGCTAGTGATCCGTACATAGCGCTCCGCGCCAAAAACAAGACAGCCGCATTGGCCCTTGAGGCACTATCCGAAGCCCTAGCGGCTGAGGAACTGACTACGCTGCGCTCCACGGTAAACAGGGACGATGTGATACTCGACAAAAGATCCAAGTCCACCTCCTTTAAACCAGCGGACGAAATAGTCAAATTCCAGGTCCATCCAACGGACCCCAATAAAACAGCTTCCATTGGGGCACAATTAAACCCTGATGTTGACGTCACATTGCAAGAATTCCTACGTGAAAATTGGGACATCTTCGCCTGGCACCCTTCAGACATGCCAGGAATCCCACGTAAGCTGGCCGAACTCAACTTAAATATCCTAAAAGGATTCAAACCTGTCAAACAAGCCCTTCGGCATTTCTCCAAACCCAAGAGACAGGCCATGGGAGAGGAGCTAGCCAAGCTATTGGAGGCCGGATTCATCAAAGATATAAAACATCTGGACTGGCTAGCAAACTTGGTGATGGTACCAAAGAAGGACAAATCCTGGCGCCTGTGCGTTGATTTTAAAGACCTTAACAAGGCTTGCCCAAAGGATCCCTTCCCCCTCCCCCGCATCGATCAAATTATCGATGCCACTGCAGGACACGATTCGTTGTGTTTCCTCGACGCATACTCCGGCTACCATCAAATCAAGATGGCAGAGTCAGACCAAGCCGCAATGGCATTCATCACACCATACGGCCCATTCTGCTTCAACACAATGCCCTTCGGGCTCAAAAACGTCGGCGCAACATATCAGCGCATGATTCAGACATGTTTGGCAAACCAGATCGGCAAAACAGTGGAGGCATACGTGGATGATGTGGTCGTAAAAACAAGACATATCGAATCTCTAGTAGACGACTTGAGGCTTACATTTGATAACCTCCGAACATACGACATCAAGCTCAACCCGGAAAAATGCGTTTTCGGCGTTCCAGTCGGAAAGCTCTTGGGCTTCATCGTATCCGGCAGAGGAATTGAAGCAAACCCAGCCAAGATCCGAGCTTTGTCGCAATTGGATATCCCAAAGGACCTCAAACAAATACAAAAATTGACCGGATGCGTGGCGGCTCTAAGCCGCTTCATCTCCCGCTTGGGGGAAAAGGCACTACCCCTCTATCGTCTCCTTCGGTGCACCGAACACTTCAAGTGGACGGATGCCGCCATGGCCGGACTCGACGAAATAAAAGCCATATTGGCAACAAACCCAGTCCTGGCCGTGCCAAATATCGGCGAACCAATGCTATTGTACATTGCACCAACCCACCAGGTTGTTAGCGCAGTGCTCGTCGTCGAACGAGAAACGGACGAACACAAATTCCCCCTTCAAAAGCCGGTCTACTATGTGTCCACTGTCCTCACTCCATGCAAATCACGGTACCTACATTATCAAAAGATTGCATACGCGGTATTCATGGCATCCCAGAATCTGCGACACTACTTTCAAGAGTGTTCGATAACAGTAGCCTCCGAAGTACCACTTAATGATATTATAAACAACCGCGAAGCAATGGGCCAGATTGCAAAATGGGCCATCGAGCTCCTCCCATTCGATATAACCTATAAGCCACAACGAGCTATTAAGTCGCAAGTTTTGGCCGACTTCGTCGCAGAATGGACGGAGGCCGAACTCCCTAAAGAGTATGGCACATATTCAAACTGGATCATGCATTTCGACGGCTCTAAAATGTTGGTCGGTCTGGGGGCTGGCGTCGTTTTGACGTCCCCCACGGGAGACACAGTTCAATACGTACTCCAGATTATGTACACAGACTCCAACAATGCAGCCGAATATGAGGCCCTTTTACGCGGTCTCCGGATGGCAGTATCCATGGGCATTCAACGCCTAGAGGTGCGAGGGGATTCGAACCTCGCAATATCCCAAATAAATGGAGACTTCGATGCCAAGGATGCAAAAATGGCAGCTTATCGCAACGCCATCCTAAAAATGTCAGCTCGGTTTGAAGGGCTCGAATTTCATCATATAGCCCGGGAGAACAATCAGGCGGCAGACGTCCTGGCACGCATCGGCGCAAAACGCGACGCAGCCCCCCCCCCCCAACATCTTCTTGGAACGGTTGTTCAAGCCATCCGTAGTATGGGAAGGGGAATCCGGCAATAACATTCTGGACTCAACGGCACTGCCCGATGACGAACAATCTGACACAATCGGAGGCTCCACCAATGAAGTCACACCTTCAGCCCACGTAATAATGGTCGTTACCGCCCCCTGGACAGAACCATTCCTAGCTTACCTTACTAGGCAGGAACTCCCAGAGGGCCAAAACGAGCACGCTGCATAGTGCGGAGATCTAAAGCTTATAAAGTCCATGAGGGAGAGCTTTATAAGAAAAGCACTACCGGAGTCCTTCAAAGGTGCATCTCCGAAGAGGAAGGGCGGAACTTGCTGGCTGAAATTCACGTCGGACTCGGTGGTCATCACGCTGCAGCTCGGTCCCTTGTAAGCAAGACTTTCCGTACAAGCTTTTATTGGCCAACGGCCCGGGCAGACGCTCAGGACTTAGTCCAACAATGCGTCGGTTGCCAGCTTTTTGCAAACCAAAGCCATATGCCACCCACCGCCCTCCAAACCATCCCCATAACATGGCCCTTTGCGGTCTGGGGGCTTGACATGGTGGGACCCCTTAAAGGTGGAACCCATAAGAAAAAATACTTACTGGTCATGGTGGATAAGTTCGCCAAATGGATAGAAGCCAAGCCTGTTAAGACGGTCGAATCCGGACGAGTGATAGACTTCATATCCGGGGTCGTACACCGTTACGGCGTCCCCCACAGCATCATCACTGATAACGGCACGAACATTACGGCCGACGAGGTAAAACTCTGGTGCAAAAACATGGACATCAAGCTCGATTATGCCTCCGTCTATCACCCACAAACTAACGGCCAGGTCGAACGTGCAAATGGTCTTATTATGAGCGGCATCAAACCCAGATTAGTGCAGTCCCTCAAGGAATTCAACACGCACTGGGTAGAGGAGCTCGACTCCGTACTCTGGGGGCTGCAGACCACGCCGAATCGCACCACCGGATACACACCATTCTTCATGGTGTATGGCGCAAAGACCGTTTTGCCTTGCGACATAATTCATGACTCACCTCGAGTGCGCATGTACGAAGAAAGAGAAGCCGAACTCGATCGGCAGGACAGTTTGGACACCTTGGAGGAGGAGCGTGACGTGGCAAAAGCCCGTTCCGCATTCTATCAACAGCAGGCTCGAAGATATCAAAGCAGAGAAGTACGGGCCAAAAATTACAATATTGGCGAACTAGTTCTACGTCTGCCGGACAAGAAAAAGGACAAACTGAAGCCCAAGTGGGAAGGTCCCTTCATAATCGACCAAGTCCTGACTGGTGGAGCGTACCGCATGCGAGATGCATCGGATAACCGACTCGAGCCGAACCCATGGAACGTAGCCCGTCTCCGAAGATTCTATGCCTAGCGCCGGACTCTGTGTTCGTCTCCTTCCTCTGTCCATTTTTTACATTTTCTGTCTTACATTTCTCTCCTTCCCCCCTTTTTTCTCTCTTATAGCCCTTAAAGGCTCATCAAGTGACGCGCTACCCACGCTCACTAAAACCTAGGGGCTTCTTTAAATAGAAGCTTATTTATACGGGCTTCATGCCCAACACATGTGTCAGACTTCCGCATGTACCTTTTATTCACCATTGTATGCATCGATATGACTTAAGTTTTGGCCAAGCTGGGTTGCCTGGCTCCTGTGTTTACCCCTACGTTCCCGATTGTTCGGCTAGGTGGTAAAGGGAGCACCTCTCGATTGTTACTACCGGGTCAGCCGGATGTGTACCTCAGACTGGGTGAAGCCGAAAGCTAGCGTTTTTAAGGGAATATTCGGTCGGTGAACTAAAGATGACCTTTTTACTTATTTACTTATGTGCCCCCAAATGCTTTTTCTGCGTTCGCAGTCCGGACATGCACTTTAGGGCATACCTCCCAGAGAAAGGAACCCCTAACGGAACTATTCTCCGTGGAAGATGTTTCTTACTAACCATGTAATATAACATAACTAGTTGGGCACTTGTCTGATAAAGCACTAATGACCCTACGCCTGGTCTCCATGCATACCCCGGTTCTTATATAACCGCAAGGGTATTCGGACACACTCCGGACCGTCAGGTCCCGAGGTCGAAGCGAAAAGGTCGGCAACGACAAACGATCTACAATCTGGCTAGAAGGCATTACACATGTCAATTAAAATTACATAGTCACTCTGACTGATTGTATTCCTCTTCAATACCATCTAACAGGCTGTCTAATTTACAGTCCTGCTAGGAATACTTTGCGGCCAATTCTACTTGGCCGTATACTAAGCATACAGGGATCTCCTTCCCATCGGGCCCCACAGGTCCGACCTCGGCCATGTGGTTTGGGTCAGCCTTTGTGTACCGCGTCTTCACCATGGGCCAGGCCTCCCTAGCGCCTTGACGGCAGGCCGATATCTTCCACAATCGGAAGCGCCGCCACGCTCCCTTCAGCTTCTCTGCAAGCTCTCCAAGGCCCTCGGGCATGGATAGGGATGGCCATAAGGTTTGAGCAACGCCTTGCATCGCCTGCCGAACTCGCTCGTGCAGTTGCGAGAGCACGGGAAGAAGGTCACCCGTAGAACCGGGCATCTCCTCTGCAGTACAACCTGTTAGCATACCTACAGACATCACTCTGTTAGTCGACTTCCTCGCCGAACCTTTTTTTCAAAAGTTCGTTCAAGCACTTACTAAATATGCCGCGTCGAAGCCGCTGATTCTCCTTAACGGAGTCCGACAGCTGGGCACGAACATCTTTCAGTTCAATACCCAGCTTGGTGTTGGCACCCTGAAGATCATTCTTCTCCCGCCTCACCTTTGTTAGCATGCTCTCGCCAACCTTTAGCCGGCGTAGGAGTTGTTGCTTGTCCGGATCTAGTCCGGCGCCACCTGTAATTTCATTTGTCAGGATCGGCACATATGCTGCACTTCACACTTATCTTTTTGAAGCATATATTACCAGAGGGGGTCTCCTCGGGCTCCCCCGTCGCGGCTAGTGCGGCCTCAAGTTGGGCTTTGCACTCTTTTAGCTCCTGGGACAGTTGGGTATTCTTCTCTGAAAGAACCTGCGTATTACACGATCCTTAAATCAGTTATTTTAACTGTTTCAAGTCTCGGGGGCTACTGATATATATAACCATTAAATTTTCTCACCCGTATGTCTTTTACATATTGGTCCGTGGCTCTGGCTAGACCATTTTGAGCGGCACGGAGATACGCATCTCCCGAATTGAAGGCATCAGACGCCTCTTGGGAGAAACAAGCATCGCGAAGAACAGTCCGGCGACGTCTGTGGTTCATGGCACTCTCCACCTCGGAATGGGTGGCAGACAGCCTGTCCGCATCCTCTGTCGGAGGAGCGTCCGGTACGCGCCTCGTGTTCACCTCCGCCTCCGGGCCAGGCTGTGGAGCCTGGCTGGTGGAGGCGCGATTGGCAACCTCTCCGGATATAGTCCGGCGAGGTCTCTTTGTCCTGAACAGAGCACGAGTGTTAATATGCCTTGAAGGAATAACACCGGGGAATAAAAAGGCACGCTATACCTTTGCGCCGGCACCTCGGTCCGGACTACACTTCTTTTTATCCCACGGGGCCCCGCAGCCCCTCGTGGGCTGGCCGCCGTAGGCTCGGCCTCCCGCCTCAAGGACCTCCTCTGCGAAACACGGTTGTTATACGGTCATCAAAAACACGCGAGGATGGGTCCCCTTTCAAAGTACTGGGATTTCGGTCTCAGTTACCTGGGAGGCGGGGATTAGCCCTGGGTAATCGGCCATAATGGCCACCAAGGCGTTGTCCT
This sequence comes from Aegilops umbellulata, assembly GCA_032464435.1. NCBI lineage: Eukaryota > Viridiplantae > Streptophyta > Magnoliopsida > Poales > Poaceae > Aegilops > Aegilops umbellulata. Next base: position 330,927,516 of record CP136060.1, read on the forward strand.
TACTTAATTGATGGAATACCCCATCAATTACCTCCACAGATATGTCTGGATCCTCTTGGGAGGCCGGGTCGAGGGACTGTCCCGGATCCTCGGGTTGTGGAGGGGGGTTGTTTATCTTTTTAACAGCCTGGCGCAGTTCCTGCATCGAAGTCGTCAGACCATATATTTGATAGTAAGAATACAAAACGGATGGACTAGTGAAAGCGTTCACTTACCCAGTTCGGAGGATTATACATGGTAAAACCACCCTGGGGGTTGACGCGGAGAAATTCCTCCTCTTCTCCCTTGTACAAAGTGGACAAGATCTTTATCAGAGCGGCAGCCGAATCCGGCCCCTTACGGCCGTGACGGGTGGCGTCGTCCTCCCCGTTGAAATCCCACATGGGGTGACTTATATATTGAAGCGGCTACACCCCCCGCATGATGCATATGGCCATGACTCCAATCATGGTTAGTCCGGAATGAGCCAATAATCTTATCCGGCCCATTAGGTAAAGGACGTCCTTGCCACTTTCTCTCTGAGGGCTCCGTGGGCGCCAGCTTAGGCGCTTCTTCGGGGGAGCACTGTTGAACTCAGGGAGGCCGATCCGAACAGGATCCGGCAGTGGGACATCCTCTATATAGAACCATTCCGAAGGCCAGTCCTCAGACGCCTTCTTTGGGGTTCCAGATAGATATCCGGTCCCGGCGATGCGCCACACTTCGGCTCCGCCCACTTCATATATTAACCTCTCTTGAGAACGGGGCACCAGGCAGAACAGCCTCTTCCACAGCGCGAAATGAGCCTCAACACCCAAGAACAGCTCGCAAAGGGCAACGAAGCCCGCGATATGCAATATAGAGGCAGGCGTGTGGTTGTGCAGCTGGAGGCCATAGAACTCCAGAAGCCCTCGGAGAAACGGATGAATTGGAAATCTGAGTCCCCTTATTGGATAAGGGACAAGGCATACCCGCTCTCCTTTGGAGGGAGTGGGGGCGCTCTCCGCTTGCTCTCCGCCATTATAGGCGGCGAGTCCGGCTCAAACTGGGACCATGTAGGCCGGAGGGAGGAATCCCTTGGTCTGAAGCGATACTAGCTCGCTATGCAGGATGGAGCACCTCTCCCAGTCTCCGGTCTTAGGATTGGAAGGGCGAGAGGAGGAGTTGCGACGGCTGGCCATGGTGGAATGGACCTTTGCTGGATGCGCTCTGATGACTACTCGCGGAGGGGAGAAGGTGTGGTTTGGATCTAAATCCCCATTCCTTTAAATAGGCGGCTCATTTACGCGGCTAGGGGTGTGAATGTAAAAACACCCAGACTTTTCGTATTCGTTTGACACGTGGAAGACGACCATTATTGGGCGTAGAAGCCAAGGAGCGCTGCATTTATAAAGAACGGGACATTATTCAACAGGTACACGAAATCCGGAGGGGGAACCCGCCTTGCAATGCCGAAGACAATCTGCGCGCCGGACTCGTCGTCATTGAAGCCTGGTTCGGGGGCTACTGAGGGAGTCCTAGATTAGGGGGTGTCCGGATGGCCGGACTATACCATCAGCCGGACTCCTGGACTATGAAGATACAAGATTGAAGACTTCGTCCCGTGTCCGGATGGGACTTTCCTTGGCGTGGAAGGCAAGCTTGGCGATGCATATATTTAGATCTCCTACCATTGTAACCGACTTTGTGTAACCCTAACCCTCTCCGGTGTCTATATAAACCGGAGGGTTTTAGTCCGTAGGACAACACAACATACAACAATCATACCATAGGCTAGCTTCTAGGGTTTAGCCTCCTTGATCTCGTGGTAGATCTACTCTTGTACTACCCATATCATCAATATTAATCAAGCAGGACGTAGGGTTTTACCTCCATCGAGAGGGCCCGAACCTGGGTAAAACTTCATGTCCCTTGTCTCCTGTTACCATCCGCCTAGACGCACAGTTCGGGACCCCCTACCAGAGATCCGCCGGTTTTGACACCGACACAGAGCATTGTAGACGTAGAAATTTGCAAAATACATACATAGCTAAATATGGCATACCCGTTGACTAAACCCCTCTCACAAGCAAAACATGATCACACCTTAGAACTTTTTGGGTGTTAATCACATGGTGATGTGAACTAGATTATTGACTCTAGTGAACTCTTTGGGTGTTAATCACATGGAGATGTGAACTAGATTATTGACTCTAGTGCAAGTGGGAGACTGATGGAAATATGCCCTATAGGCAATAATAAAATGGTCATTATTATATTTCCTTAATCATGATTAAAGGTTTATTATTCATGCTAGAGTTGTATTGATTGGAAACTTAAATACATTTGTGCATACATAAGCAAATACCAAGTCCCTAGTATGCCTCTACTGGACTAGCTCGTTGATCAAAAGATGGTTGAGTTTTCCTAACCGTAGACATGAGTTGTCATTTGATAACGGGATCACATCATTAGGAGAATTATGTGATGGACAAGACACATCCGTTAGCTTAGCATATGATCGTTCAGTTTATTGCCACTACTTTCTTAATGTCAAATATATATTCCTTCGACCATGAGATCATGCAACTCCCGAATACTGGAGGAATGCCTTGTGTGCTATCAAACGTCACAATGTAACTGGGTGATCATAAAGATGCTCTACAGGTATCTCCGAAGGTGTCTGTTGAGTTGGCAGGGATCGAGATTGGGATTTGTCACTACATGTATCGGAGAGGTATCTCTGGGCCCTCTCAGTAATACACATTGTCGGTGTCAAAACCGGCGGATCTCGGGTAGGGGGTCCCGAACTGTGCGTCTAGGCGGATGGTAACAGGAGACAAGGGACACAATGTTTTTACCCAGGTTCGGGCCCTCTCGATGGAGGTAAAACCCTACTCCTGCTTGATTAATATTGACGATATGGGTAGTACAAGAGTAGATCTACCACGAGATCAAGGAGGCTAAACCCTAAAAGCTAGCCTATGGTTTGATTGTTGTTCGTCCTACAGACTAAAACCCTCCAGTTTATATAGACACCGGAGAGGGCTACGGTTACACAAAGTTGGTTACATTGGTAGGAGATCTACATATCCGTATTGCCAAGCTTGCCTTCCATGCCAAGGAAAGTCCCTTCCGGACACGGGACGAAGTCTTCAATCTTGTATCTTCATAGTCCAGGAGTCCGGTCGAAGGTATAGTCCGGCTATCCAAACACCCCCTAATCCAGGACTCCCTCAGTAGCCCCTGAACCAGGCTTCAATGACGACGAGTCCGGCGCGCAAATTGTCTTCAGCATTGCAAGGCGGGTTCTCCTTAGATTCCGTGTACCTGTTGGATAGTGTCCGGTTTCTTGTAAATGTAGCGCTCCTTGGCTTCTACGCCCAATAATGGCCATCTTCCACGTGTCAAACGAATATGAAAAGTCTGGGTGTTTTTACATTTACACCCCTAGCCGCGTAAATGAGCCGCCTATTTAAAGGGACGAGGATTTAGATCCAAACCACACCTTCTCCCCTCCGCGAGTATTCATCAGAGCGTATCCGAGAGAGGTCCATTCTATCATGGCCGGTCGCCGCAGCTCCTCCTCTCGCCCTTCCAGCCCTCATCCTGGAGATTGGGAGAGATGCTCCATCCCGCATAGTGAGCTAGTGACGCTCCAGACCAAGGGATTTCTCCCCCCGGCCTATATGGTCCCGGTTCGAGCCGGACTTGCCACCTATAATGGCGGAGAGCAAGCGGAGAGCGCCCCCAATCCCTCCAAAGGAGAGTGGGTATGCCTTGTCCCTTATTTAATAAGAGGGATCGGATTTCCAATTCATCCGTTTATCCGAGGGCTCCTGGAGTTCTATGGCCTCCAGCTGCACAACCTCACGCCTGCCTCCATATTGCATATCGCGGGCTTCGTAGCCCTTTGCGAGCTGTTTTTGGGTGTTGAGGCTCATTTCGCGTTGTGGAAGAGGCTATTCTTCCTGGTGCCCCGTTCTCAGGAGGGGTCAATATATCAAGTGGGCGGAGCCGAAGTGTGGCGCATCGCCGGGACCGGATATCTATCCGGAACCCCAAAGAAGGCGTCCGAGAATTGGCCTTCAGAATGGTTTTATATAGAGGACGTCCCGTTGCCGGATCCTGTTCGGATCGGCCTCCCTAAGTTTGACACTGCTCCCCTGAAGAAGCGCCTAAGCTGGCGTCCACGGAGCCCTCAAAGGGAAAGTGACAAGGACGTCCCTTACCTGATGGGCCGGATAAGATTATTGCCTCATTCCGGACTAACCATGATCGGAGTCATGGCCGCATGCATCATGCGGGGGGTGCAGCCGCTTCAGTATAGAGGCCACCCCATGTGGGACTTCAATGGGTTGGGTGACGCCACCCGTCACGGCCGTAAGGGGCCGGACTCGGCTGCCGCTCTAATAAAGATCTTGTCTGCTTTGTACAAGAGAGAAGAGGAGGAATTTCTCCGCGTCAACCCACAGGGTGGATTTACTACGTACAATCCTCCGAGTTGGGTAAGTGGACACTTTTACTTGCCCATCCGTTTTATATTCCCTTTGTTTAATTATATAGTCTAACAACTTCAATGCAGGAACTGCTCCAGGCTGATAAAGAAATAAACAGCCCTCCTCCACAACCCGAGGATCCGGGACGGTCCCTCGACCCGGCCTCCCAAGAGGATCCGGACTTATCTGTGGAGCTGATTGATGGAGTGTTCCATCAATTGAGCAAGGACAACGCCTTGGTGGCCATTACGGCCGATTACCCAGGGCTACTCCCGGCCTCCCAGGTAATTGAGACCGAAGTCCCAGCACCTCGAAAAGGGATCCACCTTCGCGTGTTTTCAGTTTCCTGGTAACAACCGTATTTTGCAGGGGAGGTTCTTGAGACGGGAGGCCGAGCCTGCGGCGACTAGCCAACGAGGGGTTGCAGGGCCCCGTGGGAAGAAAAGAAGTGCAGTCCGGACTAAGGCGCTGACGCAAAGGTATAGCGCACCCTCTTATTCCCAGGTGTTATTCCTTCAAGGCATATTAACACTCGTGCTCTCTTCAGGACAAAGAGACCTCGCCGGACTATATCCGGAGAGGCTGCCAATCGCGCCTCCACCAGGCAGGCTCCAAAGCCTGGTCCGGAGGCGGAGGCGAACACGAGGCGTGCACCGGACGCTCCTCCAATAGAGGATGCGGACAGGCTGTCTGCCACCAATTCCGAGGTGGAGAGTGCCATGAACCACAGGCGTCGCCGGACAGTTCTTCGCGACGCTTGTTTCTCCCAAGAGGCGTTGGATGCCTTCAATTCGGGAGATGCGTACCTCCGTGCCGCTCAAAATGGTCTAGCCAGAGCCACAGAGCAATATGTAAAAGACATACGGGTGAGAAAATTTAATGGTTATATATATCAGTAGCCCCCGAGACTTGAAATAGTTAGAAGAATTGATTTAAGGATCATTTAATAATGCAGGGTCTTGCGGAAAAGAATACCCAACTGTCCAGGAGCTAGAAGAGTGCAAAGCCCAACTTGAGGCCGCACTAGCTGCGGCAGGGGAGCCCAAGGAGACCCCCTTTGGTAATATATGCTTCAAAAAGATAAGTATTTTGTTAAGTGCAGCGTGTGTGCAAATCTGACAAATGAAATTGCAGATGGCGCCGGATTAGATCCGGAAAAGCAACAGCTCCTACGCCAGTTAAAGGCTGGTGAGAGCGTGCTGACAAAGGTGAGGCGGGAGAAGAATGATCTCCAAGATGCCAATACCAAGCTGGGCGTTGAACTGAAAGATGTTCGTGCCCAACTGTCGGACTCCGTTAAGGAGAATCAACGGCTTCGGCGCGGCATATTTAGTAAGTGCTTAAACGAACCTTTAGAAAAAAAGGTTCGGCGAGGAAGTCGACTAACAGAGTAATGTCTGTAGGTGTGCCAACAGGTCGCCCTGCAGAGGAGATGCCCGGTTCTACGGGTGACCTTCTTCCCGAGCTCTCGCAACTGCATGAGCGAGTTTGGCAGGTGATGCAAGGCGTCACCCAGGCCTTGTGGCCATCCATCTCCATGCCCGAAGGCCTTGGAGAGCTTGCAGAGAAGCCGAAGGGAGCGCGGCGGCCTGGGCCATGGTGAAGACGCGGTACACGAAGGCTGACCCCAACCACATGGCCGAGGTCGGACCTGTGGGGCCCGATGGGGAGGAGATCCCTGTAAGCTTAGTATACGGCCAAGTAGAATTGGCCGCAAAGTATTCCCAGCAGGACTGTAAACTAGACAGCCTGTTAGATGGTATTGAAGAGGAATACAATCAGTCAGAATGACTATGTAATTTTAATTAACATGTGTAATGCCTTCTAGCCGGATTGTAGATCTTTTGTCATGGCCGACCTTTTCGCTTCAACCTCGGGACCTGACGGTCCGGAGTGTGTCCGAATACCCTTGTGGTTATATAAGAACCACGGTATGCATGGAGACCAGGCGTAGGGGTCATTAGTGCTTGAACAGACAAGTGCCCAACTAGTTATGTTATATTACATGGTTAGTAAGAAACATCTTCCAGGGAGAATTGTTCCATTAGGGATTCCTTTCCCTGGGAGGCATGCCCTAAAGTGCATGTCCATTCTGCGAAAATAGACGCAGGAAAAAACATCTGGGGGTGCATAAATAAATAAGTGTAAAAATCATCTTTAGTTCACCGACCGAATATTCCCTTAAGAACGCTAGCTTTCGGCTACACCCAGTCTGAGGTACACATCTGGCTGACCCGGTAGTAACAATCGCAGAGGTGCTCCCTTTACCACCTAGCCGAACAATCGGGAACGTAGGGGTAAGCACATGAGCCAGGCAACCCAGCTTGGCCAAAACTTAAGTCATATCGATGCATATAATGGTGAAATAAAGGGTACACGCGGAAGTGTGACACATGTGTTGGGCATGAAGCCCGTATAAATAAGCTTCTGTTTAAAGAAGCCCCCAGGTTTAATGAGCGCGGATAGCGCGTCACTTGATGAGCCTTTAAAGGCTATAAGAGAAAAGGAGGGGAGAAGGAGAGAAATGTAAGACATAAAGTATATAAAAAATGGACAGAGGAAGGAGACGAACACAGAGTCCGGCGCTAGGCATAGAATCTTCGGAGACGAGCTGCGTTCCATGGGTTCGGCTCGAGTCGGTTGTCCGATGCATCTCGCAGGCGGTACGCTCCACCAGTCAGGACTTGGTCGATTATGAAGGGACCTTCCCACTTGGGCTTGAGTTTGTCCTTTTTCTTGTCCGGCAGGCGTAGAACTAATTCGCCAACGTTGTAATTTTTGGCTCGTACTTCTCTGCTTTGGTATCTTCGAGCCTGCTGTTGATAGAATGTGGAACAGGCTTTTGCCACATCACGCTCCTCCTTCAAGGCGTCCAAACTGTCCTGCCGATCGAGCTTGGCTTCTCTTTCTTCATACATGCGAACTCGAGGTGAGTCATGAATTATGTCGCAGGGCAAAACTGCCTCTGCGCCGTACACCATGAAGAATGGTGTGTATCCGGTGGTGCGATTTGGCGTGGTCCGCAGCCCCCAGAGTACGGAGTCAAGCTCCTCTACCTAGTGCGTATTAGATTCCTTAAGGGACCGCACTGGGTTTGATGCCGCTCATGATAAGACCATTTGCACGTTCGACCTGGCCGTTAGTTTGTGGGTGATAGACTGAAGCATAATCGAGCTTGATGCCCATGTTTTTGCACCAGAGTTTGACCTCGTCGGCCGTAAAGTTCGTGTTGTTATCAGTGATGATGCTGTGGGGGACGCCGTAACGATGTACGACCCCGGATATGAATTCTATCACCGGTCCGGATTCGGCCGTCTTAACAGGCTTGGCCTCTATCCATTTGGTGAATTTATCCACCATGAACAGTAGGTATTTTTGCTTGTGGGTTCCGCCTTTAAGGGGTCCAACCATGTCAAGCCCCCAGACCGCGAAGGGCCAAGTGATGGGGATAGTTTGGAGGGCGGTGGGTGGCATATGGCTTTGGTTTGCAAAAAGCTGGCAACCGGCGCATCGTTGGACTAGGTCCTGAGCATCTGCCCGGGCCGTCGGCCAATAAAAGCATGTACGGAAGGCCTTGCTTACCAGGGACCGAGCTGCAGCGTGATGACCGCCGAGTCCGGCATGAATTTCAGCCAGAAGGTTCCGCCCTTCCTCTTCAGAGATGCACCTTTGAAGGACTCCGGTAGTGCTTTTCTTATAAAGCTCTCCCTCATGGACTTTATAGGCTTTAGAGCGCCGCACTATGCAGCGTGCCTCGTTTTGGTCCTCTGGGAGTTCCTGCCTAGTAAGGTAGGCTAGGAATGGTTCTGTCCACGGGGCGATGACGACCATTATTACATGGGCTGAAGGTGTGATTTCATTGGCAGAGCCTCCAATTATGTCAGATTGTTCGGTATTGGGCAGTGCGGTTGGGTCCAGGCTGTTATTGTCGGGTTCCCCTTCCCATACTACGGATGGCTTGAACAGCCTTTCCAAGAAGATGTTGGGGGGGGACTACATCGTGTTTTGCGCCGATGCGTGCCAGGACATCTGCCGCCTGATTATTTTCCCGAGCTATATGGTGAAATCCGAGCCCTTCGAACCGAGCTGACATTTTTAAGACGACGTTGCGGTAAGCTGCCATTTTTGGATCCTTGGCATCGAAGTCTCCATTTATTTGGGAATATCACGAGGTTTGAATCCCCGCGCACCTCTAGGCGTTGGATGCCCATGGATACTGCCATCCGGAGACCATGTAAAAGGGCCTCATATTCGGCTGCATTGTTGGAGTCTGTGTACATAATCTGGAGTACGTATTGAACTGTGTCTCCTGTGGGGGACGTCAAAACGATGCCAGCCCCTAGACCGGCCAACATTTTGGAGCCGTCGAAATGCATGATCCACTTTGAATATGTGTCGTACTCTTTAGGGAGTTCGGCCTCCGTCCATTCTGCGATGAAGTCAGCCAAAACTTGCGACTTGATAGCTCGTCGTGGCTTATAAGTTATGTCGAACGGGAGGAGCTCAATGGCCCATTTTTCAATTCGGCCCGTCGCATCGCGGTTGTTTATAATATCGTTAAGTGGTACTTCCGAGGCTACTGTTATTGAACACTCTTGAAAGTAGTGTCTTAGCTTCCAGGATGCCATGAATACCGCGTACGCAATCTTTTGATAATGCGGGTACCGTGATTTGCACGGAGTGAGGACAATGGACACATAATAGACCGACTTTTGAAGGGGGAATTTGTGTCCGTTCGTTTCTCGTTCGACGACGAGCACTGCGCTTACAACCTGATGGGTTGCTGCAATGTATAATAGCATTGGTTCGCCAATGTTTGGCGCAGCCAAGACTGGGTTTGTTGCAAATATGGCTTTTATTTCGTTGAGTCCGGCCGTGGCGGCATCCGTCCACTCGAAGTGTTCGGTGCGCCGAAGGAGGCGGTAGAGGGGTAGTGCCTTTTCTCCCAAGCGGGAGATAAAGCGGCTTAGAGCCGCCACGCATCCGGTTAATTTTTGTATTTGTTTGAGGTCCTTTGGGATATCCAATTGTGACAGAGCTCGGATCTTGGCCGGATTTGCTCCAATTCCTCTACCGGATACAATGAAGCCCAAGAGCTTTCCGGCTGGAACGCCGAAAACGCATTTTTCCGGATTGAGCTTAATGTCGTATGTTCGGAGGTTATCAAATGTGAGCCTCAAGTCGTCTACTAGAGATTCGACATGTCTTGTTTTAACGACCACGTCATCCACGTATGCCTCCACTGTTTTGCCGATCTGGTTTGCCAGACATGTCTGAATCATGCGCTGATATGTTGCGCCGGCGTTTTTGAGCCCGAAGGGCATTGTGTTGAAGCAGAATGGGCCGTATGGTCTGATGAATGCCGTTGCGGCTTGGTCGGACTCTGCCATCTTGATTTGATGGTAGCCGGAATATGCGCCGAGGAAACACAACGAATCGTGTCCTGCGGTAGCGTCGATAATTTGATCGATGCGGGGGAGGGGGAAGGGATCCTTTGGGCAAGCCTTGTTAAGGTCTTTAAAATCAACGCACAGGCGCCAGGATTTGTCCTTCTTTGGTACCATCACCAGGTTTGCTAGCCAGTCCGGATGTTTTATATCTCTGACGAATCCGGCCTCTAATAGCTTGGCTAGCTCCTCTCCCATGGCCTGTCTCTTAGGTTCGGAAAAACGCCGGAGAGCCTGTTTGACGGGTTTGAATCCTTTTAGGATATTTAAGCTGTGTTCGGCCAGCCTGCGTGGGATTCCTGGCACGTCTGAAGGGTGCCAGGCGAAAATGTCCCAGTTCTTGTGTAGGAACTCTCGCAGTGCGGCGTCTACATCAGGGTTTAATTGTGCTCCGATGGAAGCTGTTTTATTGGGGTCCGTTGGATGGACCTGGAATTTGACTATTTCATCCGCTGGTTTAAAGGAGGTGGACTTGGATCTTTTGTCGAGTATCACATCGTCCCTGTTCACCGTGGAGCGTAGCGCAGTCAGCTCCTCAGCCGCTAGGGCTTCGGATAGTGCCTCAAGGGCCAGTGCGGCTGTCTTATTTTTGGCGTGGAGTGCTATGTCCGGATCACTAGCGAGAGTGATAATTCCGTTCGGCCCGGGCATCTTGAGCTTCATGTACCCGTAATGGGGTATTGCTTGGAAGATTGTAAACGCTTCCCGCCCTAATAGAGCGTGGTAGCCGCTACTGAACGGGGCCACTTGGAACGTGACCTCTTCGGACCTGTAATTATCCGGCGTGCCGAACACCACATCTAGTGTGATTTTTCCTGTACAGCGCGCTTCCCGACTGGGGATTATTCCTCTAAAGGTTGTGCTGCTTCGCTCAATGCGGTTCCAGTCTATTTCCATTTTTGAAGGGTTTCCTCATAAATGAGGTTCAATCCGCTGCCTCCATCCATGAGTACCTTGGTAAGGCGAAAGCCGTCCACTATTGGACTGAGGACCAATGCGGCTGGTGCTCGGGCTGTTCGGAATTTAGGTTCATCACTGACATTAAAAGTAATAGCCGTGTCACTCCATGGGTTTATTGTTGCTACTTGGTAGACTTCGGCAAGGCTGCAGAGTGTTCTTTTTCGCATATTATTTGATGCGAAAGTCTCGAAGACTGTTAATACCGTATTGGTGTCCCTGGGGTGACTTTCTGTGGCCTCAGGAATTAGGAGATCTTCGCCAATTTTGGCCACCAGCCGGAGTATCCAACATGCTCTAAGGTTGTGAGTTGGTGTGGCGCCCTCTGTACTGTGAATTTTACAGGGTCCATTAAGCCATCCTTCTAGTACGGTTCCATGCCCTGTAGAGGGTTTTTTCTTTTTGGTGTTTAACCCGGGTGTCTGGCGATGATGCACCCTTTTATTTCGGACTGGGTTTGTATTCAGGGCCGGATTGTCCCAAAATTCTATTTCGGTTTTCCAGGCACTTTCCATCGCACAGTACTGTCGTACTATGAACGCCAAGTCAGCGAAGCGTGTAATATCACGGCGAATTATGGCGTTGAGGATTCCCTTGTCCGTGCAATTATTGCAGAAGAATGAGATTGCATCTTCCTCGCGGTAGTCCTTTATCCTGTTCATAACCAGGAGGAATCTGGCCCAGTAATGATGTACTGTTTCTTCGGGCTTTTGCCTGATTTGGGATAGATCGCTTATGTTCGGGTGGGTGGGTGGAATTAAATCCGAAACCTCACCCAATCTAAGACTCAGAGGCCAAGGAGTTTCCGAACTCGGAAGTTTGGATTCTTGGATGTTGTCCAATGAGTCTAGCCCGTCGCTTGACTCTAAGTTCAGGTCTTGAGTGATGTACTCCCCTCCGCGGGTATCCGGCTTGGAGGGATCGGGAATCCGGACGTAACTAGTCCTTAAGATAGATGAAGGGTCGCCGCACTGTCCCTCTACCACGGCAACGTGATGGGTGGCCTGGGGAGAGTTAAACTCTCTCAGATCGGGTTTAGGCCCAATCTGGTCGTATCCGTAGCGACTCCCAGGGCGGCGATGCGATCCAAGAGCTCGTTTATGGAAGAGAGCTCCATTGGATCTAACTGCTCGGCGAGTTCCGAGCTGACATGAAGATTGCTTTTGATGACCCGAGAGGTCATCGTCGGCGCAACAGCCGAACATGCGGTCATAAGAAAACCACCTAGCCGGAGAGTTTGGCCGACAGCCAAAGCTCCCTTAGCAACGGTGCTGTCTTTAAAGATGGGATGAGGCATCCTTCCTGATGGCGACGGCATAGAGGAACTCTCAATGAAAGCACCAATGTCAGTGTCAAAACCGGCGGATCTCGGGTAGGGGTCCCGAACTGTGCGTCTAGGCGGATGGTAACAGGAGACAAAGGACACGATGTTTTTACCCAGGTTCGGGCCCTCTCGATGGAGGTAAAACCCTACTCCTGCTTGATTAATATTGATGATATGGGTAGTACAAGAGTAGATCTACCACGAGATCAAGGAGGCTAAACCCTAAAAGCTGGCCTATGGTATGATTGTTGTTCGTCCTACGGACTAAAACCCTCCGGTTTATATAGACACCGGAGAGGGCTAGGGTTACACAAAGTTGGTTACATTGGTAGGAGATCTAAATATCCGTATCGCCAAGCTTGCCTTCCACGCCAAGGAAAGTCCCTTCCAGACACGGGACAAAGTCTTCAATCTTGTATCTTCATAGTCCAGGAGTCCGGCCGAAGGTATAGTCCGGCTATCCGAACACCCCCTAATCCAGGACTCCCTCGCACATCACAAGAAGTTTGCAAACAAAGCGACTAAGGAGTTAGTTACGAGATGATGTACTATGGAACGAGTAAAGAGACTTGCCAGTAACGAGATTGAACTAGGTATGAAGATACCAACGATCAAATCTCGGGCAAGTAACATACCGACAGACAAAGGGAATTACGTATGTTGTCATAAAGGTTCGACCGATAAAGATCTTCGTAGAATATGTAGGAACCAATATGGGCATCCAGGTTCCGATATTGGTTATTGACCGGAGAAGCGTCTCGGTCATGTCTACATCATTCTCATATCCATAGGGTCCGCACGCTTAACGTTCGTTGACGATATAGTATCATATGAGTTACGTGAATTAGTGACCGAATGTTGTTGGGAGTCCCGGATGAGATCACATACATGACGAGGAGCTCCGGAATGGTCCAGAGGTAAAGATTGATATATAGGACGATGATATTTGGTCACCGGAAAGGTTTCAAAAAGAACCGGGTATTTATCGGAGTGCCGGAAGGGGTTCCGGGAGGCCACCAGTAAGTAGTGGGCCTTATGGGCCAAAGGGGGGAGCACACCAGCCCACAAGGGGGCTGGCGCGCCCTTCCACCCCCTGCCCACGCACCAAGGAGGGAGGAAAGGAAGGGGGAGGCGCCCTAAGGCAGCCAGTCCCCCTTCCTTCCCATGTTCAAATATGGAAGGGGGCTAGGCAGGCCTCTAGGGCAGCCGCCGGCCACTTGGGGGCGCCCTAGGGCTGCCTCCTCTCCTCATTTGATATATATATATATATATATATATATATATCAAAAGGGCCCGTGTGTTGCAACGGGAGAAAAGAATACCACACGCTTTTAATTTACAAAAAATGGTCTATAATCTGAGTATTTGTAGCTACGGCCCAAACAAAGATGGTCTTTGCCTACAAAAGCGCAAGTTCAAGATTCCACATGTCTTCTATTTAAACATGACTTGCATGTAGATTTAATACGTAAAAAGAAACGGGCAAGTGATCTTCATTTTCGTCTCCAATCCTGATTTTGCTAAGATGTTTATCCACAATCCGGATCAGCACCGATATGAAAGAAAGACGGATAATGCATCTTGATTAAGATTGCACCCTAGATATTTTTTAAATGGCTAACAGGTAAAATAATATCATATTCAGATTCTATATATTTTTCTAATCAAATTCCATATATAACATGTTAAATTTGGAGTTACTATTTAGAAATTATGAGTATTTTAAAAAACATTTTATATGTATTGCGGGTTTAATGTCAGAAACGCAAGGGGGTTTTCTATAAAATAACATGACGGACTAAGAATACATATTTTTTTATTAGTAGGTATATAGGACAAATGTTTCCTACAAGCAGTGGTATATATACTAATTTTTAGATAGTATATAGTATCCGTCGAAATCAAGAATATGTACGTGTAATATGTAGTATATAATAATGATTAGGTAGTATATATACTAAATTTTAGATAGTATATACCATCTTTTGAGTATACTTTTTTTTACGTACAAATATGTACGTATTTCACAAATATAACAAAAATTATGGGCCCATATGCAATTTTTTCATTTAACTTGCTTTAAAATATCTTAGATATAATATATGAATATATTTAAAATAATAAAATAGTATATATAGTACCAGATGGTACATATGGGGTAACTACCACCGGGTGGTAGGATGAATTTTCCCTATACACACACACACATACACACACACATATATATATATATGTGTGTGTGTGTGTGTGTGTGTGTGTGTGTGTGTGGAGGGAGAGGGACAACACACACCACGATTCCCTAGCCGTGTGCGGTGCCCCTCTCCCACTAGATTTATCCTCGGTCATATTTTGATAGTGCTCGGCGAAGCCCTATGGAGATAGTTGCATCAGCACTGTCACCACGCCGTCGTGCTGTCGGAACTCATCTACTACTTCGTTGGTCTTGCTGGATCAAGAAGGCGAGGACGTCATCGAGCTGAACGTGTGCTGAACGCGGAGGTGCCGTACGTTCGGTACTTGATCGGACGGATCGTGAAGGTGTACGACTACATCAACCGCATTGATAAACGCTTCTGCTTAACGGTTTACGAGTGTACGTAGACACACTCTCCCTCTCATAGCTATGCATCTTTATGGATAGATCCTGCGTGTGCGTAGATTTTTTTTGTTTTTTATGCAACGTTCCCCAACACGATGCTCCTACTTGCAACTTCACGGTGAATGGACATGAGTACACAAAGGGGTAATATCTTGCAGATGGTATTTATCCTTCTTGGTCTACATTTGTCAAGAGCATTAAAAAGCCCAAAATTAGGAAACATATTGAATTTGCAAAGATACAAGAGGCTGCCCGAAAAGATATTGAAAGTGCCCTCGGGGTTTTGCAATTTAGATTTGCCATCCTGCTCTTTTTTGGACATGCAAACCCTGAACAATATCATGGCATGTTGTGTGATTCTCCATAACATGATCATCGAAGATGAGAGGGACATGAACTTAGAGTTCTTCTACGACAATGTCGATAGCCGTGTGGAGCCAGCTAGATATCCTGACTGCATGCATGCATTTCTTAAGACATACCGGCAGATTGAAGACGCAAACATCCACCATCAGCTTAACGATGATCTCATTGAGCACCATTGGCAAAGGCATGGCCAAAGGGATTGAGCACCATTGGCAAAGGCACCGACCAATTTTACATTCATTTCATTTAATTCATGTGTGATAAGTATCATTGTTGTATTTCAGTTTAATTTAATGATTTGAATAATTATTATTGTAATTTGGATTCACAATATTCACATTTTATCTTATTTAAATTCATAATTCTGTGTAATATGTGAGATATGTGTCAAATTCAGAAAAAACCATGTATTTTGTGGGCTCTAGCAATCCGCGCGAGCCCGCGAAACACGTTTTTCACGGACTGTAAGGGTTCACGATATAAGGATGCTCTAGCGATACCGACGACGAGTTGATGTGCATTGCGCTATGGGATACCCTCCGTTTCAAATTACTCGTTGCCGGTTTAGTTCAATTACCTACCAGACCTGATCCAGCTATTCACCCGGGAACATACTCACCCACCCTCACTCACGGGTCAAAACCACTCCACCGCACACTCCGAAAGCTCCTCCTAAAGTCGTATGCGTAGACCCGGGGCCGGCGGCGAGGAAAAGATGTGGACGCGTCGCCGGCCGCGCACCGCACCGCCTCGCTGCATCCCTATCCCGCTTTGCCCTTTTCCACCCGCGTGCCCTGCCAGCGCCACGCGGCCGCGGCGCCAACAGATTCAGAGGAACCCGGTGCGAACCCGCTTCCGCTTCCGCTCCCGCCGCGTGATTACCGCGCCGGATCCACCAATCCCTGCAGCCCAGGACTAAATAACCCTCGCACCCCCCTTAATCCCCCGCAAATATCCAATAAACCCCCGGGAAAAATCTCGCCCCAAATCGACTCCGCGAAACAGACAGATAACCCACACACACCCACGCGCCCCCTCCCCCCTCTGTTTCTCTCTCCACACTGCCCTGCCCTACCTGTTCGCCTCCCCTCCCCATCGCCTCTCTCCCCTCCCGGACCCCTTCTCTCTCCTCCGCCCCCGCCGGAGCCGGTGCGGCGGCCCGCCGTACCGCCTCCTCCCCGCCCCCTGCGGCCGGCGGATCGCCGGATCCGTGTCCGCGTCCGATCTCGAGCTGCGTCCTCGGCTCCCGCCGATCCAGGTTCCGATCCGATCCGGGCGGCGCGATCCCGTCGGGCTCCCGTGGGGCGATTCTGCGGCCGGGGGCTCGGATTCTGGGTGTGGGGGGTTTCCTGGGTGATGAAGGTTTCCGTGTCCTTGTTGTTTGGATCCGTCTATCGCACGATTCCCTTGGTCGTGTCCGACTAGTACCCCTGGTTCCGTTGAGGGCCAATATAGAGGCGGCCGTCGTGGGCTCTGTGGGTTCATCCGAGACAGGTCGTGCTCTGTTCGGTTTCGTGCGAAAAGCGTCGATTTTGGGGCGGTTCGGTTCGAATTTTGCCGAGCCTTTTTCGTGCTCCGAGGCGCCGATCTGTGCGATTTAGCGTTCTTGAGTTTTTGGTCTGAAGGCGGCTTGTCCTGGAGTGAGGATTACTTGGTTGCATTATCTTAGATTAGAGGCGCTACCGTTCTTGTGTGATAAATGGCTACCTCTAATAAGCCAATATCGTTGGCTGGGCCGTTGGACGCTGATGTCCAGAGGACGGCGGAATTGAACAAGGTTAGTAGCTACTCGTTAGGTAACTGGTTGTTTCCGATAAGATGATTTTGTTACTCAGACTGTTTTGTTTGTTACCATATAATTGCCAGTTCTTGGTTGAAGCGGGCCTATATGAAAGTGCTGATGAGTCTGCTAGGCGAGAGGAGGTGCTGGGTGAGCTTGACAAGGTGATTACTTTCTTTTAACGCCGTTTCTTACCTGCTTTTTGTATGATAAAAAGAAGTGCAGTTTGATGTCGATCTTTGACTATTTTGTTCGATTGAAACAATGCTTGCTATATTGTCGATTGCTAAACAAGACCCTCGTTCGAATTTGCAGATTGTAAAAGATTGGGTGAAACAATTAACTAGTCAGAGAGGATATACTGATCAAATGGTTGAAGAGGCAAATGCCGTGCTTTTCACCTTCGGGTCATACCGTCTAGGGGTAAGTGTATGCGTTGCTTTCACTATTTCGCTCTACCGTGCATACAGCTTAAAGTTTCTAACGCATCAGGCCAGTAAAAGCAACACTGTTTTATTGGGCTACCTTTGTTTTCGTTTGATAATTAGTTGAATGATTGCTCGCTTGAGTAGGGGTCGGCATTCGGTTTAAACTGGCATTTTGGGTCGGTTATATAGCATTTTTGTAACATTTTGGTTTCTGATAAATTCTGCCTGAACAGGCCATGGATGCAAACAAGTAAAGCTTGAAACTGATTTTATTTTGGTACAAAATGAACTAACATGTGCTGCGTCTGTTTTGAACAAAAGAAACACAATACTATGGAAGTAGGCACGGATTTGAACAAGGAATCTGAGATCCAGAAATCTTGCCAATTTGTTTGATGTTGGCAACACGTGGTAGGTGATGCCAGACCATCAGGATAGAGCTGGCGGCTAGGGTTTGGCATCGGGGGATGAGTTAGAGACGGTGGGCTCTGAGCATTGGTGCTGATGTCGTGTGCTTTTTTACATGGAGCACGGATGATGGTTTCTGCCCTGAAGAGCTGGTGGACTGCTGTGTTTTAGTGATGGCTAGATTAGCAGCTTGTTTGGCCCCATGTTAATTAATTTTGATTTGTTCAGTTAAGTGCAGAAGTGACCAAATCCAGTTTGTTTGCTCGCAATTTGCTACTGAAATTCCAGGCGAGTACCAAATTAACTGGAAAGTCTAGTTTGTTAAAATAGTCATCTGCGGCAACGATAGTTCATAAATTCTGTGTTGTAGGGCGATGGATGCAATGGGACGGATGAATTTGTGCTGCTGTGGAATCTAAATTCCTTGTTCTGCTTCTGACACTAACATACTGCTTTCTTTTGTGTGCCGTGACTGAAATTAACATTGATGGCTATTCTTGTTTGAATAGGTTTGGACAAACATCCTAATAGCTGTCAGTTTTCTCATGAATATTCAGCATGATTGTCGAGTGACATAGACTTGTTCAGATTCCTTCCATGTGGAATGAAATATGTCTTGCGCTAATATCTACCAATATTAATTTAGTTGCCCTAAATGTCACAGTTCTTAACTTAGCCATGTTTTATGGCGTCCATAAGGTGGCACTTGAGTGTCACTTTTGCGGTAAGGTGCACTGGTAGCGCCGTGGAACTTCTGCTGCCTCATGCTTTTAGGAGATTAAGCTTCCATTTGGCGGTAAGGCGGGGGTTGATCGCCCTAACGCGCATTACTGCATTGGAAACCTTGAACTTAGGCCTAACCAAATATTATAGAAGAGGTTTTAAAGAGACATAGGAACGCAGGAAAGCCAAGCACCCTTCCTATGGTCAGTCTAGTCCTCGTTTTCAGTGTGGTGGCTTGGTACTTTTGGTGTCCATAGTTCAAGCCTATTTTACCAACAAAAGAAACACATGTTCATGTTCGCCCGTGTTGCTAATTTGTTCTTTGCATTTATGAATGTTCCTCGTCATTTTTTCACATATTCCTAACTGATTTGAGCTTCTGACATCTGCAACTTAGAGATAGTTATGTACACTTGTTCAATGGTTATCCACATTTGGCTAGTTACAATATGTGATGTTATTGTATGTGCATGCGTCTCATTTTGTTGTGAAGTATTTCTCTTAATTTAAGTTCTCTGTGCAGGTTGTTCATGTTTCATTGAATAAACAAATTTTCTTGTTTGTATTATAATTTAACCCATTTTGCAACGTGCCGTTATCACACATGTTAATGTTTTTCCTTCTCATAAAATCATCCACTTGTGCATAATTTGATACTTATATTTTGGTAGGTCCATGGGCCTGGGGCTGACATCGATACTCTATGTGTTGGACCTTCATATGTGAATCGCGAGGTCATATTTCTTCCTGTTGTGGGCCTCCAGTGTAGTTTTTGTGTTAGCTAAAGCATTGGTGTTCGACTGTTTTCTAACATAGTAGTTTTTCACAGGAAGACTTCTTCATTGTACTGCATGACATATTAGCACAAACGGAGGAAGTGACTCAATTGCAACCTGTACCTGATGCACATGTACCTGTGATGAAATTCAAGTTCCATGGGATATCCATCGACCTTCTATATGCCAGCGTTTCTCTCTTAGTAGTACCATCTGTAAGTGTGTACTTCCTATAAAATATATTCGTGCATTTGTTTGTTTCTCAATTCATACCAAGTTTACGTAGGAATGAATATGAACTAGTATGGTTCCTCCTAATATCTGCTTTCCTTATGATCCTGATGGATTACTCTTATCTTTTTGTGATAATTTCATAGTAATCACATAGACCCTGTTTTTAGCTTGGTTTGCTAGTACTGTAGGTGGGTAATGTAGGTTTGTTCTGCTATCCATAGTGTGATCTACTTCTACTTCTTTGTGCTGATTTTGTAGTGTTTTCTAACATATGAGGAAGTGTTAGAGCAGTTATATCGTGTGTTTTTTGGTGAAAAATAGTTCTCTTAGGAAGCATTTTAAGTTGCAACATTTGTATTATGTTGGCTGTGAATGTAATTGATGTTGAACTTGTGGTGAATAACACTTAAAATGTTCCATCATCATTATCAACTAGTCTCCTGTTCGTTGACCTCACGGTAAAGCCCGGTTGTTACCATTGGCAGAACTCCTTCCTAGAATGAACCTTTTATTCCTTAATTCTTATGCATATTCCTTATTGTACTTTGTAAAATTACTTCTTTTGCTACTTGGGACAGTTCTTCACTAACAGTCCTGCGGTGATAAGAGGACAATTTACAGCCATCAATGCAACACTTCCTCTGCTGTTGATTTTGTCAGCTGTTTAATTCCGTTCGCGCTCGTGTTCTTTGAACTGTGGAAGGGAAATACTCTTAGAAGTCCACCTCCTGCTTCTTGCCTACATATTAATCTCGAATATTTCAAGAGATACATCTTTGTCTTAACATATTGCTGCAGGATTTGGATATCTCTCAGGAAGCAGTGCTTTATGACATTGATGAGGCAACTGTTCGTAGTCTTACTGGCTGCAGAGTGGCTGATCAAATTCTTAGGCTTGTTCCGAATATTGAGGTTGACTCGAGGAACTATAATCTACTTTTATTCTACTCCAACATGTTTTTCATCTTCGTTTTCTAGGATGGCAATGTTAACAATATACGTACTTCTATATTGTAGAGTTTTCGAACAACACTAAGGTGTTTAAAGCACTGGGCAAGAAGAAGAGGTGTTTATTCTAATGTAAGTGTGGTTTTACTATAATGTTGGTAACTTCTTTGAATTGCTAGGATTAATCTAATATCTGGCTTTCTAGGTTACTGGTTTTCTTGGAGGTGTGAATTGGGCTTTACTGGTTGCACGAGTCTGCCAGCTCTATCCTAATGCTGTGCCAAGTATGCTGGTCTCTAGATTCTTTAGGGTTTTTACCCAGTGGCGCTGGCCAACTCCAGTGATGCTTTGCGCCATTGAGGAGGAGGAACTTGGCTTTCCTGTGTGGGATCCACGCAAAAATCCTCGTGACAGAACTCATCATATGCCCATTATCACCCCAGCATATCCATGCATGAACTCCAGCTATAATGTTTCGACGAGCACGCTGAGGGTTATGATAGAACAATTCCAGTTTGGCAATAAAATATGCCAGGTATTTTAGCCTACAAAAAAGTCTTACGTTTTGGTACATAGGTAGTAGTCAACAACTGCTTATTTTGACTTTTCCCTGTACTCTTTGTTAATGCAGGAAATTGAGATGAATAAGGCTAGTTGGTCTGCCCTTTTTGAGCCTTTCAATTTTTTTGAGGCGTATAAAAATTATCTGCAAGTTGACATCATCGCTGAGGATGATGAAGATCTCAGACTTTGGAAGGGATGGGTGGAGTCTCGATTGAGGCAACTGACTTTAAAGGTATGTTTGTATAAGCTTGTATTACTGTGCACAGCTTGTCATAGGTTCACTTCCTTTTGGCGCTATACTGCATTAGTGGAGTTGTTACGGGAATTCCTGGTTGTGGGATTGGGATTGCATTGTTTTGATATTTGAATTATGTAGAAGTCTGTGAACTGCAGAACAATTATAAAGTGGAGTGTCAGAGTGGAAATTAGTGACTTGAGTTGGGAACTTGTAGGGTGACAATTTGCATGCCTATTTCAAACAGCAAACAGACCCTGTGTTTTCGTTTCAACTGTGTTCTTACTATTTATTCATGATAATTTGCCTGCGGTTTTTGGTTGACACTTGCAGATTGAACGGGACACCTATGGGAAATTACAATGCCATCCATACCCATATGAGTATGCAGATCCTTCTAGACAGTGTGCTCATTGTGCTTTCTTCATGGGCTTATCAAGGAAAGAAGGTGTGAAAATACAAGAAGGTCAGCAGTTTGATATTCGTGGAACAGTTGATGAGTTCAGGCATGAGATCAACATGTATATGTTCTGGAAACCTGGGATGGAGTTGGCGGTTTCTCATGTCCGGAGGAAAGAGATTCCAGCTTATGTATTTCCAGAAGGATACAAGAGACCTCGTCCTCAAAGGCATGTGAACCATCAGCACCAGTCTGATAAAAATGACCCTGGAAATGGATCTCCAGACAGCCAGCTGAAGAGAAAGCATGATTCTACTGGGATTGATGATACTGAACCTTGCCGATCTGTTAAGAGGGCTTCAGTCAGTCCAGTTCACCCAAAAACTTCATCACCTCGGTCAGGCAACGTTAGTGATGAGCCCATAAGCAATAACCAACAGAAGGTTACTTCTAATGCAAGTGGTGGGAGTCAGGATTCACCTGGCAGTGGCAATCGAGATCAAACAAAGTGTTCAAGTTCATCACATGCATCTGAGAAGAGCTTGGATTCAGTTGCATCAGGCTCCAAGTGTGTGAAAATTGAAGCGGTTTGTTCTGGTGACGTGACTAGCAAGCATGTCGATTGTATTTCACCTGTCAAGGACAGCACTGCTCCAACTGTAGCAGTGAGTACAACTTTAAAGCGTGTTGCCGAGAAGGTTGTTTTGGAGCTTGTTGGAAGTGAAAGCATTGGCGGCAATAAGGCAGAGTTACTGCAGATTGCAGAAACAGACATGGGAAATGTCCTTGTTGAAAATCTACACTTTGGTGGGAATGGAGTTTCTCAGAGCGGCCTCCCTGAAGAGTTAGAGGTCTCGCATTCTTTCCTTCTTGAAACGATTTCCGTTTGTTTCTAGATATGATCTGAACTGCTTTATTTGTTCATTTGGTCTATAAAGCTGAACAATGGGATTGAAGTGCTTTCTAAAGCTCATGCAGGTTTGAAGTCAGATGGATCCCAGAAGTCATCATTGAGGCATGATCTTGAACTCAATCCTTGTACATTGAGTATCCATGTCGCTCTGTTTTCTTTATACTCTGCTGTTTGGTATTTGTTTGCTACTTTGCGCAGAGTTAGTTTGACATCAACTGCATGAGGTTCCAGAGCTGGGTGGAATGGAGGGTCTGGTGTCCCTTTGGTAAGTTGTTCAACTCACAAACTTTCCTTTTCGACACAGATCTGCAAACACTGGGGACTTGGAAGGAAGATGGTGGTAAAATCATGTCTGGCAATGGCATGGCAAAAACAACAAACAAGCGAAGTTTCTTTCATGGAAGGTCATAAGATCTTTGCCAACTCTAGTCTAGATCTGTGGCAAGTTCATTTATGGAACTAGCTCGCTCCGCAGCTTAATTTGTCGATTCTGTCCGGAGTTGCGGTGTAGCTCACCCTAATGTATGGATTGAACTCCAGCCCTTGGGTTGACTTGTTTGCTTCCCAGGGATTCTGCTGTAGGTCTAGATTAGAGAGAGATGTGCTATTATCCTTCTGTGTTTCTCAAGACCCCTTTGTACCCTCCCAACCTTTGTAATATAAGATCTGCAAGATGGTTCCTTGTACTTTGGCATAGTTTGCTTTTTTATCTTCAGTTTCAGTTCAGGCTGCCGCTTAATGTGAGTTTTGGTAACTATATTACCTGTTAATATAACACCATGTAATACTCTTATACATGCTGTTTCTCGTCTAAAGCACTCCCTCTATTTTTGTATACGAGGTCACTCCATATTTTGACGAGTACAGTACAATGGTTAATATGAGTTGTTTTATACTCCCTCCATCCGGAAATACTTGTCATCAAAATGAATAAAAGGAGATGTATTTTATTTTTAGATACATCCCTTTTTGTCCATTTTGATGACAAGTTTTTTTCGGACGGAGGGAGTACAATACATGTTAATTAAAGGTGAAGAAAAAAACTTGTTACCCACTAATGTAAAAAACGCTCTTATATTACGGAACAGAGGGAGTACATAAGAACAGCAATGGAGCTTAGTGAGGGCCTTGTCCATTTTGATGACAAGTTTTTTTCGGACGGAGGGAGTACAATACATGTTAATTAAAGGTGAAGAAAAAAACTTGTTACCCACTAATGTAAAAAACGCTCTTATATTACGGAACAGAGGGAGTACATAAGAACAACAATGGAGCTTAGTGAGGACCATGAGCATTTTTTACACTGCACTAGTGTAAAAAACGCTCTTATATTACGGGACGGAGAGAGTACATAAGAACAACAATGGAGCTTAGTGAGGGCCAAAGGGGGCCATGGCCCGCCAACCCAATATATTTCTTTATATAAACACATAATTCCTGCCTCCATAGATTTTCGTGTGGTTTTGAAGTTGGTTCATAATCTCCCAAACCCAAATTAGGTTGTCCTCACGTATTTTCATTTTTAACTTGGGAAATTTGCTCCGGAGGAGTCGTCTTGACATGCCTCATATATATCCCTACGTGCCATAAATTGGCAGGATTGATTCCGCTATAGGTCTTGATTAGAGAGAGGCATGTGTTACTATCCTTCTGTATTTCCGAAGACCCTTTTGTACCTTCCCAACCTTTGTAGTATAGGATTTTTTTTAGCATCAGTACAGACACAAGCGCTTATATACACGCGCATACACTCATCCCTGTGAATGCACACACGTACACTCTACCCCTATGAGCACCTCCGAGAGACGTAGCCGGCATATCATCTTGAGATTTGCGAAGTCACCGTAGGCACCTCGTCGTCGACGGGAACGTCTCTTTCCACTGAAAGCGCATCGCCGGAAATCCTGAAATAAATCCAGGAATAATCCGAGCACCAGGATTTGAACCCTGGTGGGTTGGGGATACCACTGTCCACCTAGCCAACTCAACCACAGGTTGATTCGCTGTAGTATAGGATCTACAAGACGGTTTCTTGTACTTCTGACATAACTCGCTTTTCATCTTCATTTTGTGGGGGCCGTTCTAAATTGCGGAGATACAGAAACAAGCACAACTATATGAATCGTTCATCGACAGGGCAATACAATGGCAATACAATGGTTGATGAGATGTTTTATGCAATGTGTGTCAAATAGAAACATGATTCAGGGCAAGGCAGTAGAGTGGTTGATACGAGTTGTTTTATTTAAAGCATATTAATTAGAGATGACAAAATCTTGTCACACTTTAAGTTATAACATGTTACACTAAGTAATATAGTGTTATCTTTGTGTTCTTCTAAAATTATGCGGTGATTAAAGCAAAACTAAAAAAAAGGTGCAACCAATAGATGCCATGTATATTGTACACATTTTGAATGGAAGCAACCCAACACGTTCGTTTCTTAACTACATGGCCTTTAGAGAACACAAATGGAAAACATCGAACACACTTGCATGTTTCCATGACCTCTTTCATGTACATGCATTGACATGTTTGGATGCCTATTTTTTTCCCTTTACGGGCCCTGACCATGAAGGTAGAGTGCTTCTGCCATTCATAAAGAAGAATAGAGTTGGCCTGGTTTACACAGGAAATCAGACCTAAAATCACATGATGGTTTGATTGATTAGGGGACTATCAGGTAAAAAGCCCCAACAAATAAGAAAAGAAAGATAAAATAACAATGCCACATCGACCTATGCTGAACTGCACCACTAACATGCCAACTACCCAAGGGTAAGTGAGCTAGATCTTCGAAGACTCCTGCAAGAAGGAAAGATGACGACCGTGAGCATTCTCGTTGTCGACATTGTCCCCCTCGACCACTGAAGTTTTAGCCCGGATATCTCCACTATCACCGCCAAACTTCTGGTAAGTGTTAGGCTATGCCAACAACCACCACGACAAACCTAAGAACCGATCAACTACGGTCTAGTGGAGAGGAGGAACCCATTCGACAACTACTCCAAAGGGAGAGGGTGTTGTCGCACCATCATTCGTCAGTGCCCATCGATCCCCATTGAAAACATACTTTCGCCTAGCCTCTCTACCTAACCAAGCCCCGTGGAAGGGACCCGACCACTAATAGCTATGAGAGAGCCGCAACGTACACCACACATGTTGAGATGTTGGTTATGTCCGTTTGGACTTGTCTGCTTCTTGTTTCCTCTCCCAAGGTGGCTTCCAGATGCTCTGTCAATATTTGATGTAGCAGTTGTCATTCTCTACCACTAGAGTTATCAATTAATCTCAGGCGAGAAAAATCCAGGGATTAGAATCCTTCCTATTTTCAAAGCCCCAAATGATCTAGGGAAGTGGAAAGAGAGGGATTCAAACCCTTGGTACAAAAAAGTACTATGATAAGTACTTGTTTTTGTTTGTAATTTCTCAAAGACAAGTTTCATTTTATGTATTAATGCATTTTTTATCAGTTTCTTCTTATTTTAATCTCAAAGTAGCATACGAGACTTGCATCTTTTTTAATAAATATCTTTCAATCTTCAAAAGAGAGACATGCGATGCACATAGAACATTTCACCATATGTTTAGGATCACCACTTGAATCACTATGTTTGGATCGAGGTCTAACTTTTATTGGTTTACCGATTTTGACTTCATGCAACAACGACTAGACTACCAAGGAACTTAAAATGCAAGATATCAAGAGTAGCAAGTAGCAGAAAAGTAGCAACCTTGAAAGTATGGAGGAGGTAGGGTTTAGAGAATATTGATAAATTGAGTGGAGTGGAATGTGAAGGAGTGGAGTGGACGCAAGGGGTGGAATGGCTTGTGAGGGAATGGGATGGACATTACATGTAACGCCCCGAGACCGACGCTCCAGATGCCGCCCAGTTATTTTGTTGCCGCAGTGTGTTTTATTTGTTTGTTGCATTTCATCATGTCATCATCCGCATTGCATCGGCACTCGTTGCCGTATTTGTTTTTAAAACTTGCACCCGTTCGTAGTTGCCGCGTTCCCCTTGCCTTCTTTGGCCGTTCCGAGACCAACCGTGTTTTCGGTTCCCTCTTATCAAACCACCTAACCTCTCTCGTCAGCCCGCGGCCCCCTCACGTGAGCGTCCGAAACTCTCCCGAACCCGACTCAGGCTGTCGTTACCGTTGGATCCGGATCATCCCCTAACATCTATAAAACATCTCCGTTTTGTTAATTGGGCTCCCTAACTACTTTATTCGCGACCGTCTGATTACGATCGGAGGGACCAAATATTCCTAAACCTATCCCACTTGCTATATAAATAGATCAACCCTAAAATCTAGGGAGATGTCCATCCATCCCGTCTCGGCCGCCGCCACTTTCTTTCATCGGGATCCCCTCACCGATCTCCCTCAATCCCCTCAGCCAACCACCTCCTCTCCTCGATCCCCTCCCGAGCAGGTGCTCGCCCGGAGCCCCTCGTCACCGCCAACCTCCGCACCGGCGAGCAGACCAGCAGTCACCAGATGAGCGCCGGCCGCCCCCTTCTTCTTCCTCCACGCCGTGCTCCCCACCGAGCCCAGCCCCGTTGCTGGAGAGGATCTCCTGCAGGACCTCCGGCCTCCTTCCTCGTTCAGCCGCAGCAGCGCCAGAGGGCCTCCACCAGCTCCGATAACCAGGACCCCATCAGATGAGCCCCGCCGGCCCTCTTTGTCTCCTGGATTCACCTCTTTCTCTCTCTGCTTCCCTGACCTCTCTTCCTCTCTTGGAACTGCAGCAACAGGAGCTCCGCCCGACTCCGTGGCCGTCGTCCCGAACGCCGCTGCGACCAAGTTCGCCCGCGCACCTACAGGCCCCCTGCCTCGCCGCCCCATGCTTGGATCCGGCCGTCCCCGCGCCGTCACGGCCCTGCAGCCCCGTGCCCAAGCCCCATCGCGCCGCGCCTGTCCAGCCTCTGCTTCGAGCAGAGGAGGACGAAGCCTCGTTCAGTGTCCGTTGACCGCGCGACCCTCGTCAGCGCTTCCCTGCCTCCGCGCCAAGCCGCCTCCCTTCCCTCGAGGCGTTCCAGGTCCGCCAAGTTCTGCCGTTCGCCGTGGCCGTGGAGCTCGTCGGCGTCATCCTCGTTCCGTCCCAGCCTCGTCGCCGTTTGCCTCCTCGCCGTGGCCTCCTCTGTTCGCACGCGCGAGGCCAGCGCCTCTCCAAGGCCCAGGCGACCTCCAGATCCGGCCTCACCGTCATGGGCCATGGCCCGCTATGTGAGCAGCCGCCCCAGCCTCCCCTGTGCACCTTTGGGCCTATCAGTTTCGTCCTATGTGATATTTTTTCCTGTCAGGACGTTTTTCCAATTATCCAGAAATGGCAGTTTTACAGAAAAACCCTTGCACTTCATGCATATCCTAACTAATTAACCGTGCATCAGATCTAAATAAATTATATATGAAACTTGCTCAGAATTTTGTCTAGTTTAATAATATGTCATTTTCACCCATGTTTGAAATGTTTAAAATGATGTTTGTTTAAATTTTGCTCTATGAACATGCTAAAATGATTTAATTCATAACTAAATAACCGTAGCTCCGATTTAAATAATCTTTATATGTAAATGGGGTAGAATTTTTCCTGGTTTAACATGGTAGCCTTATTTTGCATGCTTAACAACTCTAAAATAATGTTTAGGGCAGAACAGTACCAAACCTAATTTATGCACATGAGGATTTTCCGGAATCGTTGTTTGTTGTTCCGGCCTCATTTAAACTTGCCTAGTTAGGTAGTTTTCATATGTTTCACCTCTTGCCATGTTTAATTACATTTAATATTGTTGGGTACATAACCGAGAGAGAATTAAATAATTGTTGTGGTGTCTCGTCAATATGAAACTCGTTGTATATTGAACTCCACTTAACTTGTAGTTTTGTTTGTTGCATTTGCCATGCCATGCTCATTAAACCGGACATGCATCATCCTTGGTTGTGCATCATGCCATGTTTATGAGATGGTTGTTTACTATGTTGCTTGTTTCTTTCCGGGTTGCTTCTCTCGTTAGCTTCGGTTTCGCTCCGGAGTTGTGAGGATTCGTTCGTCTTCGTCCGTTTGTCTTCTTCATGGACTCGTTCTTCTTCCTTGCGGGATCTCAGGCAAGATGACCATACCCTCGAAATCACTTCTATCTTTGCTTGCTAGTTGCTCGCTCTTTTGCTATGCCTTTGCTGTGATACCTACCACTTTCTTATCATGCCTCCCATATTGTTAAACCGAGCCTCTAACCTACCTTGTCCTAGCAAACCGTTGTTTGGCTATGTTACCGCTTTGCTCAGCCCCTCTTATAGCGTTGTTAGTTGCAGGTGAAGATGAAGTTTGTTCCTTGTTGGAACATGGAGATGTTGTTCCTTGTTGGAACATGTTTACTTGTTGGGATATCACAATATCTCTTATATTATTAATGCATCTATATACTTGGTAAAGGGTGGAAGGCTCGGCCTTATGCCTGGTGTTTTGTTCCACTCTTGCCGCCCTAGTTTCCGTCATATCGGTGTTATGTTCCCGGATTTTGCGTCCCTAACGCGGTCGGGTGATTTATGGGACCCCCTTGACAGTTCGCTTTGAATAAGACTCTTCCAGCAAGGCCCAACCTTGGTTTTACCATTTGCCTCACCACCACCTAGCCCTTTTTCCCTTGGGAGTCGCGCTCTCGAGGGTCATCTTATTTTACCCCCCCGGGCCAGTGCTTCTCTAAGTGCTGGTCCAAACCGAGCGATGTCCGGCGCCCCCTACGCAATCAGGGTCTATGCCAACCCGACGTCTTGCTCATCCGGTGTTGCCCTGAGAACGAGATATGTGCAGCTCCTATCAGGATGTCGGCGCATCGGGCGGCTTTGCTGGACTTGTTTTATTACTGTCGAAATGTCTTGTAGCCGGGATTCCGAGACTGATCGGGTCTTCCCGGGGAGAAGGAATATCCATCGTTGATCGCGAGAGCTTATCATGGGCTAAGTTTGGACACCCCTGCAGGGTTTTGAACTTTCGAAAGCCGTGCCCGCGGTTATGGGCAGATGGGAATTTGTTAATATCCGGTTGTAGAAAACCCGAAGTTGATCTTAACTAAAATACACCAACCGCGTGTGTAACCGTGATGGTCTCTTCTCGGCGGGGTCCGGGAAGTGAACACGGTTGTTGGAGTTATGTTTGACGTAAGTAACTCAGGATCACTTATTGATCATAGTTGTTCGACCGTGCTTTGCCTTCTCTTCTCGCTCTCATTTGCGTATGTTAGCCACCATATATGCTAGTCGCTTGCTGCAGCTCCACCTCATACCTTTTACCCTACCTATAAGCTTAAATAGTCTTGATCTCACGGGTGTGAGATTGCTGAGTCCTCGTGACTCACCAGATACTTCCAATACTAGTTTGCAGGTGCCGATGAGACCGTGCAGGTGACGCACCCGAGCTCAAGGAGGAGTTCGATGGAGATCTTGCCCTTTATGTTTGTTTTCGTTCTAGTCGATCAGTAGTGGAGCCCAGTTGGGGTCGATCATGGACCTTTTGTCGCTTTTGGGGTTTCTTCTTTTATTTTGGTTCCGTAGTCGGGCCCTGATTGTAACTGTATGATGTAATGTTTTATTCATGTATTTGTGTGTAGTGGCGATTATAAGCCAACTATGTATCTTTTCCCCTTATGTATTACATGGGTTGTGTGAAGATTACCTCACTTGCGACATTGCTTTCAATGCGGTTATGCCTCTAAGTCGTGCTTCGACACGCGGGAGATATAGCCGCATCGAGGGCGTTACAAGTTGGTAATCAGAGCCTTCCCCGACCTTAGGAGCCCCCACTGATTGATCGTTCTTAGCGGCCGAGTTGTGTCTAGAAAAATGTTTTGAGTCATTTAGGAATTATATATCGGAGAGTTTAGGAATTCTTTTTACTTCCCAGTCTCCTCATCGCTCTGGTAAGGCATCCTGACGTAGAGTTTTGACTCTTCTCTTCTCAAATTTCACCTAAATTTTTTTTAGGATCACGCGGGTATCTTAGAATCGTTCCGATGGTTTTATGATGACAACATTGTCTTGGTTGCCTCCCGTCAGCAGGGGTTTTAGTGGAGGTGTCCCGGGGAGTTGAGCTCCAAGGTGTTGTCGTCATAATTTTATCGTTGCAGTTCTGGAATACTTGAGTTTAGTACGCCGACATTGAAAAACTCTTTTGTACAGTTGTTGGTGAGATAACCCTGATAGCCCAGTACTGAGGCGAGTGCGGGAGTATTGCCATGACTCGTATAACGGATGTTTTTCGAAGGTTGAGGTAGACGATTTCCGAAGGTTTCTTGGTTATGTGTTGAAGGATGGATACAGCTGGATCTAGGTATTGTTAGTTTGGGTGATATATTTTGTGTCCCCTGTATCCCCAACACCTGATTGCATAACCAGAAAGTTTCGGGAGTTTATAAGTGGGAATTCAAGTATCACGTAGGAATTCTTTCCAACAGACACATGATACGATATGGGATCTATCATATGTTTGTTCCGGCTTATTCTGCAAGCCAATCCTTTGTTTGGTTTTATTTGTGGTATTCGAGTTGCTTCAAAGTCAAGTGTTGATCCATACCTTCCCTAAACGGTGTTCTCATATTGCTATGTG
This sequence comes from Aegilops umbellulata, assembly GCA_032464435.1. Taxonomy (NCBI): domain Eukaryota; kingdom Viridiplantae; phylum Streptophyta; class Magnoliopsida; order Poales; family Poaceae; genus Aegilops; species Aegilops umbellulata. The sequence continues at coordinate 330,958,683 of CP136060.1, forward strand.
AATACTAATCCTTCTTGATCATCAAGATTATCATGCCAATTCTTTTTCAACCGGTGTGTCCCTCTTCAAGTGGATCCGATCATTCAACATTTGCGAGATCAATTCTAAGTTTTCTCAATAGTGTTTGCTTCATCCGTTCCAAGTTGTCTTTGTTATCCCGCCCTCCCACCCTTTTTCTTCAAGGGCGCAGATTTCTCAAACAAGTATCCTTTTTGTTGATGGGAAGTCTCTCCATTCGTTTCCGTCAATGTTCTTATCGGTGATTCTCACAAAGATACTAACGGAGCTTCAAGTTCATCATTCGTCATTCTTTCTTCTACGGTGGATTCAATTCAAGCTTTCGGTGTTGATCATATTCCTTTTCTTATTTCAAGTGCTTTCTTATGCCGGTGCACCTCTTAATCATTCACTTCTCGCTATTCAATTGTTCCGGAGTGCTGAAGATATGTCAGAAGATTCAAGTTTCCATTCTCAATTCACTCAAGTTCTTTTGAGGATGTTATCTCATTCAAGCCATTTAAATCAACCGGTGCAATCTCCCTTTCAAGCAATTGTTCAACGGTGTTTCTTTTGAGTGGGCCCTAACCCACAGGTCTTTTCCCAGGATCTTACCTGACCCTTCTAATTTTCCCGGAGCTATTCCCAAATTCTTTTCAAAGTTTGATGTAAGAATGAATTTTCATCAGTCATATGTCTTTCTCCAAGATCTTTCAAATTCTTTTCATTATTGGTTCAACCTTTTCTATTCTTCATTCCGGAGTGTCTCTACAATTCGCGGTGGTGTTTCTCGTCGTCATTCTCAGATTTTGAAGACCGAAGAAGAGTTTCTCTTAAATCTTGCCCCATTCTCTTCAAGATTCATTGTTATAGCTTGATGCCATCCTCTCATAATTGTTTTCGATTGTGAGAATAATTTTCACCCATCCGGAGCATTTCAGGAGTCTTTTCAGTTTGATTCTCCGGAGCCTTTCATACCAGAATTATTCACCCTCAGCTTTCAGCTCTCGTTCTCCAAATCTTACCGGTGCATCATTCTAGTAGTCTCTAATCAGCTCGGGAGCTATTCGTTCATTTTTATCTAAATTCTCTCAAGTATCTCCGTTCATTCTCTAAGTCTTACCGATGATTCATCCCCTTACTTCGTTCGTTTTCAATTCTTACGGTGGTTCGTTCAAGATCCTTTTTCCTTTGTTATCATATAGATTCATTCGTTCTTTCCAACCCTGCCGGTGGTTCGTTGAAGACCTTTCCAAGTTTGTGCCATATCTATCTTAATCCTTTCTACGATAATAAGTAGTATGCCAAATCCGTTGTTGGTCATCAATTTTAGTTGATGAAGGATAAGCATAATGTAATTCTTATTCTTGTTTCTTCGAGTAAATTCAATTCCTTATTTCGGAGGTTCATCAAAATTCTTGTTTTCAATTGTTTCATTTTGTCTCCCTCGGAGTTCCAAGCTCTCGCAATTATATCACCACGGAGATCCATCTAATCATCGCAAGGCTTCACCTTGTGTTTTCAACTTCTCTTTCTTTCTATCATATTTTTATTACCGGAGTTCTTCATGGAGGCTCTACATGATGGTTCATCAAGGATTTAATTCCTTCTCGAAGTGTTCATCGAGATTCTTTTCAGAGGAGCTAAGTATTCTTTATCTGGCATTTTAAAGTGCAATCCTTTCAACCGTATCATTCGAGGTGGTATTATGTCATTCTTGATAATTGGAGTTCATGTCTCATGACTCACATGTTGTCAAGAATGAGGTATTTTAAATCCATCAATCTCTTCATAGGAGTTATCTTGTGTCATGTTTCACCTAAAGCCTTCCCTAAGGAATGTTGCTATTGTGGTGCTCCTCAATGAACCAAGCTTGCTCTTTATCCTCTTGGTGGAACACGTTTTCACCTCTTCGTTGATCTCAAGCAAGCAATTGTTTTCGTTAGTGGCAGAAGTTCACCTCAAGTTTTGAGATGTCTCAATAAGCCCACGAGGATCATATCTTTTCGTTGTTGGTTTTCCAACAACTCCGCTCAATCCTTCTTTTAAAGATGCTCTCTCAAATCCATTTGAGGTAGTACATGTTGTTTTCTGCTCCATCCCTTTATTCCAATGATCTAACTTCTATTTCTTCTTCCGGAGGCAATGTGATGTTGCTCTCTTCGCTCATCATCTTGAATTGTGAAGATCGTGTTCTTTTCGTGCTTATCCACTTAACCGGAGTGTTGTTGTAATTGTTCTTTATCGTTCCTTGTACATCTTGTTTCAACCGGAGTGGTTTCAACGTCTATCTTGTCACTTAAGCTCTTCTTTCTCGCCGTATTCCCTGTTCCTTCTCCAACGAAGTATTTCATTTCGTTCATCTCCATGGTATTCCTTCTTTAAATTGTTTAACCTCTCAAGGTTCATGGTTTCACTCGTTTGTCAAAGAAGCAACTTAGTTTTACCGCTTATCTTCCTCTTCCGTTTTTTCCTTCCGGTGCCATCCTAGATCTCGGGACGAGATCCTCTCGTAGTGGTGGAGTGTTGTAACGCCCCGAGACCGACGCTCCAGATGCCGCCCAGTTATTTTGTTGCCGCATTGTGTTTTATTTGTTTGTTGCATTTCATCATGTCATCATCCGCATTGCATCGGCACTCGTTGCCGTCTTTGTTTTTAAAACTTGCACCCGTTCGTAGTTGCCACGTTCCCCTTGCCTTCTTTGGCCGATCCGAGACCAACCGTGTTTTCGGTTCCCTCTTATCAAACCACCTAACCTCTCTCGTCAGCCCGCGGCCCCCTCACGTGAGCGTCCGAAACTCTCCCGAACCCGACTCAGGCTGTCGTTACCGTTGGATCTGGATCATCCCCTAACATCTATAAAACATCTCCGTTTTGTTAATTGGGCTCCCTAACTACTTTATTCGCGACCGTCTGATTACGATCGGAGGGACCAAATATTCCTAAACCTATCCCACTTGCTATATAAATAGATCAACCCTAAAATCTAGGGAGATGTCCATCCATCCCGTCTCGGCCGCCGCCACTTTCTTTCATCGGGATCCCCTCACCGATCTCCCTCAATCCCCTCAGCCAACCACCTCCTCTCCTCGATCCCCTCCCGAGCAGGTGCTCGCTCGGAGCCCCTCGTCACCGCCAACCTCCGCACCGGCGAGCAGACCAGCAGTCACCAGATGAGCGCTGGCCGCCCCCTTCTTCTTCCTCCACGCCGTGCTCCCCACCGAGCCCAGCCCCGTTGCTGGAGAGGATCTCCTGCAGGACCTCCGGCCTCCTTCCTCGTTCAGCCGCAGCAGCACCAGAGGGCCTCCACCAGCTCCGATAACCAGGACCCCATCAGATGAGCCCCGCCGGCCCTCTTTGTCTCCTGGATTCACCTCTTTCTCTCTCTGCTTCCCTGACCTCTCTTCCTCTCTTGGAACTGCAGCAACAGGAGCTCCGCCCGACTCCGTGGCCGTCGTGCCGAACGCCGCTGCGACCAAGTTCGCCCGCGCACCTACAGGCCCCCTGCCTCGCCGCCCCATGCTTGGATCCGGCCGTCCCCGCGCCGTCACGGCCCTGCAGCCCCGTGCCCAAGCCCCATCGCGCCGCGCCTGTCCAGCCTCTGCTTCGAGCAGAGGAGGACGAAGCCTCGTTCAGTGTCCGTTGACCGCGCGACCCTCGTCAGCGCTTCCCTGCCTCCGCGCCAAGCCGCCTCCCTTCCCTCGAGGCGTTCCAGGTCCGCCAAGTTCCGCCGTTCGCCGTGGCCGTGGAGCTCGTCGGCGTCGTCCTCGTTCCGTCCCAGCCTCGTCGCTGTTTGCCTCCTCGCCGTGGCCTCCTCTGTTCGCACGCGCGAGGCCAGCGCCTCTCCAAGGCCCAAGCGACCTCCAGATCCGGCCTCACCGTAATGGGCCATGGCCCGCTATGTGAGCAGCCGCCCCAGCCTCCCCTGTGCACCTTTGGGCCTATCAGTTTCGGCCTATGTGATATTTTTTCCTGTCAGGACGTTTTTCCAATTATCCAGAAACGACAGTTTTACAGAAAAACCCTTGCACTTCATGCATATCCTAACTAATTAACCGTGCATCGGATCTAAATAAATTATATATGAAACTTGCTCAGAATTTTGTCTAGTTTAATAATATGTCATTTTCACCCATGTTTGAAATGTTTAAAATGATGTTTGTTTAAATTTTGCTCTATGAACATGCTAAAATGATTTAATTCATAACTAAATAACCGTAGCTCCGATTTAAATAATCTTTATATGTAAATGGGGTAGAATTTTTCCCGGTTTAACATGGTAGCCTTATTTTGCATGCTTAACAACTCTAAAATAATGTTTAGGGCAGAACAGTACCAAACCTAATTTATGCACATGAGGATTTTCCGGAATCGTTGTTTGTTGTTCCGGCCTCATTTAAACTTGCCTAGTTAGGTAGTTTTCATATGTTTCACCTCTTGCCATGTTTAATTACATTTAATATTGTTGGGTACATAACCGAGAGAGAACTAAATAATTGTTGTGGTGTCTCGTCAATATGCAACTCGTTGTATATTGAACTCCACTTAACTTGTAGTTTTGTTTGTTGCATTTGCCATGCCATGCTCATTAAACCGGACATGCATCATCCTTGGTTGTGCATCATGCCATGTTTATGAGATGGTTGTTTACTATGTTGCTTGTTTCTTTCCGGGTTGCTTCTCTCGTTAGCTTCGGTTTCGCTCCGGAGTTGTGAGGATTCGTTCGTCTTCGTCCGTTTGTCTTCTTCATGGACTCGTTCTTCTTCCTTGCGGGATCTCAGGCAAGATGACCATACCCTCGAAATCACTTCTATCTTTGCTTGCTAGTTGCTCGCTCTTTTGCTATGCCTTTGCTGCGATACCTACCACTTTCTTATCATGCCTCCCATATTGTTAAACCGAGCCTCTAACCCACCTTGTCCTAGCAAACCGTTGTTTGGCTATGTTACCGCTTTGCTCAGCCCCTCTTATAGCGTTGTTAGTTGCAGGTGAAGATGAAGTTTGTTCCTTGTTGGAACATGGAGATGTTGTTCCTTGTTGGAACATGTTTACTTGTTGGGATATCACAATATCTCTTATATTATTAATGCATCTATATACTTGGTAAAGGGTGGAAGGCTCGGCCTTATGCCTGGCGTTTTGTTCCACTCTTGCCGCCCTAGTTTCCGTCATATCGGTGTTATGTTCCCGGATTTTGCGTCCCTAACGCGGTCGGGTGATTTATGGGACCCCCTTGACAGTTCGCTTTGAATAAGACTCTTCCAGCAAGGCCCAACCTTGGTTTTACCATTTGCCTCACCACCACCTAGCCCTTTTTCCCTTGGGAGTCGCGCTCTCGAGGGTCATCTTATTTTACCCCCCCGGGCCAGTGCTTCTCTAAGTGCTGGTCCAAACCGAGCGATGTCCGGCGCCCCCTGCGCAATCAGGGTCTATGCCAACCCGACGTCTTGCTCATCCGGTGTTGCCCTGAGAACGAGATATGTGCAGCTCCTATCAGGATGTCGGCGCATCGGGCGGCTTTGCTGGACTTGTTTTATTACTGTCGAAATGTCTTATAGCCGGGATTCCGAGACTGATCGGGTCTTCCCGGGGAGAAGGAATATCCATCGTTGATCGCGAGAGCTTATCATGGGCTAAGTTTGGACACCCCTGCAGGGTTTTGAACTTTCGAAAGCCGTGCCCGCGGTTATGGGCAGATGGGAATTTGTTAATATCTGGTTGTAGAAAACCCGAAGTTGATCTTAACTAAAATACACCAACCGCGTGTGTAACCGTGATGGTCTCTTCTCGGCGGGGTCCGGGAAGTGAACACGGTTGTTGGAGTTATGTTTGACGTAAGTAACTCAGGATCACTTATTGATCATAGTTGTTCGACCGTGCTTTGCCTTCTCTTCTCGCTCTCATTTGTGTATGTTAGCCACCATATATGCTAGTCGCTTGCTGCAGCTCCACCTCATACCTTTTACCCTACCTATAAGCTTAAATAGTCTTGATCTCGCGGGTGTGAGATTGCTGAGTCCTCGTGACTCACCAGATACTTCCAATACCAGTTTGCAGGTGCCGATGAGACCGTGCAGGTGACGCACCTGAGCTCAAGGAGGAGTTCGATGGAGATCTTGCCCTTTATGTTTGTTTTCGTTCTAGTCGATCAGTAGTGGAGCCCAGTTGGGGTCGATCATGGACCTTTTGTCGCTTTTGGAGTTTCTTCTTTTATTTTGGTTCCGTAGTCGGGCCCTGATTGTAACTGTATGATGTAATGTTTTATTCATGTATTTGTGTGTAGTGGCGATTGTAAGCCAACTATGTATCTTTTCCCCTTATGTATTACATGGGTTGTGTGAAGATTACCTCACTTGCGACATTGCTTTCAATGCGGTTATGCCTCTAAGTCGTGCTTCGACACGTGGGAGATATAGCCGCATCGAGGGCGTTACAATTGGTAATCAGAGCCTTCCCCGACCTTAGGAGCCCCCACTGATTGATCGTTCTTAGCGGCCGAGTTGTGTCTAGAAAAATGTTTTGAGTCATTTAGGAATTATATATCGGAGAGTTTAGGAATTCTTTTTACTTCCCAGTCTCCTCATCGCTCTGGTAAGGCATCCTGACGTAGAGTTTTGACTCTTCTCTTCTCAAATTTCACCTAAATTTTTTTTAGGATCACGCGGGTATCTTAGAATCGTTCCGATGGTTTTATGATGACAACATTGTCTTGGTTGCCTCCCGTCAGCAGGGGTTTTAGTGGAGGTGTCCCGGGGAGTTGAGCTCCAAGGTGTTGTCGTCATAATTTTATCGTTGCAGTTCTGGAATACCTGAGTTTAGTACGCCGACATTGAAAAACTCTTTTGTACAGTTGTTGGGGAGATAACCCTGATAGCCCAGTACTGAGGCGAGTGCGGGAGTATTGCCATGACTCGTATAACGGATGTTTTTCGAAGGTTGAGGTAGACGATTTCCGAAGGTTTCTTGGTTATGTGTTGAAGGATGGATACAGCTGGATCTAGGTTTTGTTAGTTTGGGTGATATATTTTGTGTCCCCTGTATCCCCAACACCTGATTGCATAACCAGAAAGTTTCGGGAGTTTATAAGTGGGAATTCAAGTATCACGTAGGAATTCTTTCCAACAGACACATGATACGATATGGGATCTATCATATGTTTGTTCCGGCTTATTCTGCAAGCCAATCCTTTGTTTGGTTTTATTTGTGGTATTCGAGTTGCTTCAATGTCAAGTGTTGATCCATACCTTCCCTAAACGGTGTTCTCATATTGCTATGTGAATACTAATCCTTCTTGATCATCAAGATTATCATGCCAATTCTTTTTCAACCGGTGTTCATCAAAAATCAATTCAAAATATGGCAAACAACAAAAGTTTTCAAACATTGAAACAAAAATGATCGGAGTGAAACAAATATTGCACAGATAATTATGGTGGAGAAACCACACCTTTATAAAATGTTTAAATACTATGAGATGAATAAAATAGTAGCAAAAACAATTATATAAGTGCTATTAAATATAAACAAATATTAAACTAGTTTATTTAGCCACTAAAAACTTTTTACAACTCCAATTTAGGTGTGGGCTTTAACTTATTATAAAACTATAACTATTAAAGAAATAAAATAAAACAGTAAAGGAAAATAAATAAAAGAAAAGAAACCACAAAAAAACAGAAGACAATAATAATAAAAAGAGACCCCCCCGTGCTGGGCCAAGTGGCCCAGCTGGCCCCAGCCGCCCAAATGGGCCGGCCCACCCCGGCGCCCTACTAGGTCGCCCCGACCCCCTGGTCAAACCCTAACTGCTACCCCCTCCCCACGTTGCCACTCCTCCCTCCCGATCCGATTTGGATCGGCATTGATCCCGTGCCCCCGCCGCTCGACGCCGGGGCTTGGTCCACCGGGCCCTCCGCTCGCCCCCCACACCAGCACCGCTGGACCACGCCGCGCCGACGGCGACCACACCGCCCAACTCCGCCTCGCCCTCGCCGCACGACACTGTCGCCGGAGCTACCTCGCCGGACGCCATCGCCGGCCAGCCTCTTCTTCCCCACCGGCCTGCCTCCCCCTACGCACGTCGTCGCCGTCGTCCAGCTCGAGCCCCGCTGCCCTTGACCCTGCGAACCCCGGTGAGGCCCCGGGCCTCTCCCCCTCTCCTCCTCCTTCCCCTGTCCCCGTGTGCGACGCGCCCGCGCGTCCGTCGTCGCGGACCGCTCGCCGTGAACGGCTATGCCCCGCCGCGCCTCCAAGCGTGCCCTGGCTGCCCTGTGCGCGCCTTGGCCACGAGCCTCGCCCGCCTGTGCCTCGACGCTGCCGAGCCCGGACCTGCTCCGGCCGAAACCGTCGCCCCTTCCTCACCACGCCTTCGCCGCCGCTGACCTGCCGTGCCGCTACCTTCCCAGGTCGCCGTGGCCTCTCGTGTGCCGCTTCATCGCCGCCCCGGCCGCCTGGCCGGCCCCGTGGTCACCACCCCCTGCTCCGGCGCCTTACCGGCTCCGCCCGCCCTTGGGGGTGCGCCCGAACGAACGCGTGCTGGGCACCCGTTGCGCCCGTAACCCGCTTGCTGCTATGGCCCCTGTGCCACAGACAGGTGGGGCCCAGCCCCGGAGAACGTTTAAAGAAAATAATAATAATAATATATTTAATAAAATTATTAATTAATTAATTAATTAGTGAATGAATTAAGTTAATTAATCTTGTTTAATTAATATAATTAACTAGTTAGTTTAATTAAATAGTAATTAGTTTAACTAAAACCTAATTAACCTAAACCGAGTATGACAGGTGGGTCCCACTGGACCCACACGTCAGTTTGACCACTCAACACCTCTGTTTACTGCTGATGTCATGCTGACGTCATGACGACGTTAGCGTGCACTATTCTGGATAATGTTGAATTAAAATAATTGAATAAATTCTAAAAATGATTAAATCCTTTTTAAAATTAATATAAAATAAACCGTAGGTCGGATGGAAAAACTTTGTACATGAAAGTTGCTCAGAACAATGAGGCAAATCCGGATACGCAGCCCGTTCATCCACCACACGCCCGTAGTATATCGAGCACACAACTTTCCCCCTCTGGTACCTCTGCCCGAAAACGTGAAACACCGGGGATACTTTCCCGGATGTTTCCCCCCTTCGCCGGTATCACCCCTTACCGCGTTAGGGCATAGCTAACACCGCGTTTGCTTTGTCATGCATCGTTATGCATCTGTTTGCATTGTATTCATTGTTTCTTCCCCCTCTTCTCTCTAGTAGACTACGAGACCGACGCCGCTGCTGGTGCCCCGACCGACTACACTGTTGACGACCCCTAATTGCCAGAGCAACCAGGCAAGCCCCCCTTTGATCACCAGATATCGCCTATTCTCTCTCTACTGCTTGCATTAGAGTAGTGTAGCATGTTACTACTTTCGGTTAATCCTATTCTGCTGCATAGCCTGTCATTGTTGCTACAATTGTTGATACCTTTACCTGCTATCCTAATGCTTAGTATAGGATGCTAGTGTTCCATCAGTGGCCCTACACTCTTGTCCGTCTACCATGCTATACTACTGGGCCGTGATCACTTCGGAGGTGATCACCGGCATATACTATATACTTTACACTGTTACATTACCTGTGATACTGTTCGGAGATGGGGGCTGAAGGGGCAGGTGGTTCCACCCAGGTAGTGGTGGGCCTGGGTTCCTGACGGCCCTCGACTGTTACTTTGTGGCGGAGCGACAGGGCAGGTTGAGACCACCTAGGAGAGAGGTGGGCCTGGCCCTGGTCGGCATTCGCGGATACTTAACACGCTTAACGAGATCTTGGTATTTGATCTGAGTCTGGCCACTGGCCTATACGCACTAACCAACTACGCGGGAACAGTTATGGGCACTCGACGTCGTGGTATCAGCCGAAGCCTTCGTGACGTCAGCGACTGAGCGGCGCGCGCCGGGTTGGACTGCGTAACGTGACTTCCTTTGTAATGGAGGTTGCTAGGTCGGCTCTCCGGCCACGTACGCAACGTGCAGGTGTGCAATGGGCGATGGGCCCAGACCCCTGCACGCATAGGATTTAGACAGGCATGCTAACCTCTCTGTTGTGCCTAGGTGGGGCTGCGACTTGTTGATCTTCCGAGGCCGGGCATGACCCCGGAAAGTGTGCCCGGCCAAATGGTATCGAGCGTGTTGGGAAATGTGGTGCACCCCTGCAGGGAAGTTTATCTATTCGAATAGCCGTGATCTTCGGTAACAGGACGACTTGGAGTTGTACCTTGAACTTATGACAACTAGAATCGGATACTTAATAAAACACACCCTTCCAAGTGCCAGATACAACCCGACGGTCACTCTCTAACAGGGCGACGAGGAGGGGATTGCCGGGTAGGATTATGCTATGCAATGCTACTTGGAGGACTTCAGTGTACTCTCTTCTACATGCTGCAAGACGGAGGCTGCCAGAAGCGTAGTCTTCGACATGATTAGTTATCCCCCTCTTATTCTGGCATTCTGCAGTTCAGTCCACCGATATGGCCCTTTACACATATACCCATGCATATGTAGTGTAGCTCCTTGCTTGCGAGTACTTTGGATGAGTACTCACGATTGCCTTGTTCCCCCTTTTCCCCTTTTCTTTACCCGATTGCTGCGACCAGACGATGGAGTCCAGGAGCCAGACGCCACCGTTGGCGATGACTCCTACTACACCGGAGGTGCCTACTACTACGTGCAGCCCGCTGATGACGACCAGGAGTAGTTAGGAGGATCCCAGGTAGGAGGCCTGCGCCTCTTTCGATCTGTATCCTAGTTTGTGCTAGCCTTCTTAAGGCAAACTTGTTTAACTCATGTCTGTACTCAGATATTGTTGCTTCCGCTGACTCGTCTATGATCGAGCACTTGTATTCGAGCCCTCGAGGCCCCTGGCTTGTATTATGATGCTTGTATGACTTATTTTATTTTAGAGTTGTGTTGTGATATCTTCCCGTGAGTCCCTGATCTTGATCGTACATGTTTGCGTGTATGATTAGTGTACGGTCAAATCGGGGGCGTCACAAGTTGGTATCAGAGCCGACTGCCTGTAGGAACCCGCCTTCCAACTCCTTGGCCGAAGTTGAGTCTAGTCATTGCAAAACTTTTATTAACATGGTTGTGTGTCTTACGGACCCACGTCACCATTGGGTGGTATTAGGATCTTTTACTCCTCGTCTATACTCTGGGATTCTGATCTCTCTTTTATTCGGGTTAAATGGTTTTGCTAACTCTAACTCTAGGTTCTCGTAAATACTTTCTCCCGGAGAGCTCCTTCATTCCAAATGATGGCCGGCTTCACCAGAAGATTTCGAAGATACTCTTCCATATTCTCTCGAGACTTTGTGCCCACCGCTTTTGCTATTCCTGACCATCGATAAACCCTTATGGATAACTACATACACTTGTCATCCATAGCTTCACTTCCAATTGTTCTTGTTATTACAAGATACCCTGAAATACTTCGGATATTCTGAGAATACTTTGTGCCTACTGCCTTGCAGTTACTAGCCACATAAATACCCCTACGGATAATTCCTCGCACTTGCCGAGTATCCGCTCATCCCTAGCCATTCATGTGTTTCACATAAGTCCTCGAAATACCATTCGATTTTCTGAAAATCCTCAACAGCCCATTGCTCTTGATTTCCTTGCCTTCCTGCATTATGGTTAATTCCATACTTCTAGTAATCTCCGTTGACATCCTCTATCACTATCGTTTTGAGTCAATTGATTCGATATGTTGCGAATGCTCGCAATCCTCAATCAAATCCTAGAATTCATCTTTCCGGCTCAGACGTCATTTTGAACATGAGCTGGTCCTCGACCAATCAAGTTGTCGTCGAATATACCCCTAAGTCTATTCAACTTATCCATTATTAATCAGAGCGTTTGCTTATAATCCCTTGGTGAGAAATCATAATTCCTTTACATTTGAGCTTTGAATTAGTCAGTTGTTTCTGTACTCCAGTGCCTTTGCATTGTTTCTTCTTCTGATTATGTGCCGATGCTCACATCAGCTCTGTTGTGGACCGTCAGTTCCTTTGTTGGGTTTTATCCGACAACGTCCTTCCTATTCAATCACTTTGGAAGTTCTTCCCCTGATACATAATGCCATTGGTAAATCCTATTCTCGGATTTGGCCAACCATGCTCTGTTTTTGAGCTGGTGATAATTACTCTCGAAGCTTGTGGTATATGTTTCTAAGAAGCCCCGATGGGTTGAACTTATGCCTTCCTTAATCTGTGTGAACTCAAAAGTTTTCACGGGTCATACTCCTCTGGTAATTCACCAGGTAGGTTTTGACACTGAAATCATTTTTATCTAGAGTAGTGAATGAAGGGTTATGCATTGAAGAAGTGGGAGTCGACCTTGAACTTTGTGTTCATGCCCATGGAGACGATGTAGATCTTATCATTAAAGCTTCTCTTAAATTAATTATTCCCTTGGTATAAGTTCTTATATCTGGGAACCGGCCTTTTTCAATCGTGGTTCCGACCATGTTCTCCTTTAAATGCCTTTTCGCGTGCAAGTTTAAGCACTTGTCTTCTGCAGAGCAATACCCTAGCCCAACCTCTATTTTGATCTACCTTTGAGTATTACCCCCCTAGTATCTCGAGGATATCAACCGATTGCACTACATCTTATGCATTTCTGATGAAGTAGTGCCTTTCCCCGTCATAGTCACTCCACGGGTTCTGGGTTGTCGTCAACCGAGAACACCGGTTAGTGAATTGAATCACCCTTGTGATTCAGTACACCTAGTACTTTGTGGTTGAGAAGTTTAATAATCCATCACGCCATTCCTAGCCTGATCGGCTATATCATTTTGTGCTAAAATTTAACTGTGCTACCTGGTCCTTCTTCCCGAAGCACAATTTTTGACGATGAGATAACCTTATGCCGATCTTCCTCGCCATATCATTTGTCCTTGAACAACAAGCTTGATTTAGAGTTTGTTTCGTACCCATGGTTTCAATAACTTTTGGCTTCATCATTCCATTGACTTGATGTCATCGCCGACCGATTACATCTCCATGAAACCTCTCGACAAAATTTGTCATGATCATGATCAACATTCTGAGTTCTTCCAGGATATCGATTGAATTCATGAAGATAAATACCATCCTGGGCCTCCATGATTTGTGTTATCATCGACCACTTTATTGCCTTCCGTTCAACACAAACTTGTTAGTGTTTCGTGTTATACCTTGAGATCCATGCTATCCAGCAATTGTTCTTGTTTACCTTGGAGTATTACCATCTTTTGTGTCAAGAATGTGGTGATAATTTCACCACCTCTTAAGAATTCTTGGTATAGTGATACTTCTCACCCTCACCATTCTGTCTTGGTACCCGTGTTCTTTCTAACCGGAATACCGACAATTGAACTATGTTGTGCGAATTCAAAACTTCTAGCAACCCTATTGCTTTGAAGTTAATGGTCGAGTTTCGTTCTAATACTTTGTTCATTAAGTCACCATTCTAACATTGATCGTGCAACCCAGCCCATATTTCGGGTGCAACTTTCAACCAATGTTTAAGTGCGTATGTTTTTCCTCGAGCATACATCATTATACCATTTGATCTGACAAATGTTATCTCCTTGTTCACATCATTGTGGAAATCCATCTTGTTGGAACTCTCGATGAAGTGTCGCTGAGACCATCAGCCACCTCCCCATCCTATCCTTGGTTTAATGATGAACTCTTATTTTGGACTTGCTCCCATAGTTCATTTCTCGAGAATCTTACATTGTCATCTCGTCAATTTGTGTTGCACCTTTTCTTCTCTGGCATCCTAAGTCAGAGATACCCTGACACCAATCGGATCTGAACCTCGGTCAGATATGATGGTTGGGACATATTTCCAAGAGTTATAACATTGGTCTTTATATGACTCGGTAAGGTGATGTCATGCCTAGCACACCCGACCGGAGGACCTATTGTTATAATTTTCTTTTTAGCAAGGTTAGCCATTCTTCCATGAGGAAATTGTAAGACTTATTCTATAAGTTGTTCCTGATGAATCCTTTGTGTATCCAAGTCCGACCTTTGCTTGAAGACCATGTCAATGCTATCTTGAAGCATGTCGGTGGTGCTCTGATTTTCAACAAGAACATTTGAAGCCCAATTCTAAATGTTTCCTGCTCGATTATCCAAACACCGTTGTCAAGAAATTTCTCTCCCCTTACCTAAAGAGTTTTCTACATTATATCCTATCATGGATATCATGCTCTGCTTGTCCTTGGGAAGGATATACACCAAAAAATGTGTGTATACACATTTTCCTTCCCATTGTTCTGTTTAAACCTGATAATCACTTTTCCTTTCCATTGGTTTATTTAAACCTTCTTGTGATCTATATAATGTAAGCAGTAATATTTCCCTGCTTATGTAAACACCTCGATGTGCCACTCTGTCAGTAAGACCCTGTTACTATTGTTGATGACATCCCGGTAGCCACCGAGGGACGAGAACTTTGCCTATTGGCCCGCCTCGTTTCAACGAGCAGGAAAATGGTTCTCTTCGTCCCTCGCCCTTGGTACCGACGTTGTTGCCGACATAACTGACATGCTACTCTCTGACATGCCTTGCTATCATGACCGTGCAAGATGTCACCTCTCCTATTTTTAACCCACATGGTGGGCCCATAATCCACAGTTCCACAGGATCAAAACCTGACTCTCCTATACAACCCCTGTTTCCAAAGATATTCCTCATGCTTGGCTTCGTATGTAATTCACGAGCCACCTTCCCTGTGATCATCAATTCTGGTATTAGACACAATACTTATTCTCGTTGCCTTGAACCCCTTTCACACTCTGTTTCAGGCAACGAACGATTGTTTATCCGCTCGAAACTTCTCATGATACCTCCTCACTTTGATCTCGATAATGTCTAAAGTTTCAATTCGATTGTTACTTTCCGCCACCTTCCCTGATGTTAACTGCTAGATAAGCAAACATTGTAGGTGTCCGTTCTTCTGTAATACCCCCTTATCCTTTCGTAAATACAATGGAGTTCCCGAAGGAATACAACTTCATCATGATACATTGGAATAAAGAATTAAAGACATCAACGAAAGGGATTAACTCCTTCGAGAAGATCCGTTAGAATATCGTAACCAGAACTTTCCCCCTTACTCCCCCCCTTAAATCTCGGGACGAGATTTCTTGTAGTGGAGGAGAATTGTGACGCCCGGATAATTAAGCGATAGTAAAACTCTGCTAATGATGCCACGTCACCTTTGTTACTGTTGCTAATCTTTCGTTAGTACAAAACCGATTCAAAAATCAATTCAAAATATGGCAAACAACACAAGTTTTCAAACATTGAAACAAAAATGTTTGGAGTGAACCAAATATTGCACAGATAATTATGGTGGAGAAACCACACCTTTATAAAATGTTTAAATACTATGAGATGAATAAAACAGTAGCAAAAACAATTATATAAGTGCTATTAAATGTAAACAAATATTAAACTAGTTTATTTAGCCACTACAAACTTTTTACAACTCCAATTTAGGCGTGGGCTTTAACTTATTATAAAACTATAACTATTAAAGAAATAAAATAAAAAATAAAGGAAAATAAATAAAAGAAAAGAAAACACAAAAAGACAGAAGAAAATAAAAAAAAGACCCCCCGCGCTGGGCCAAGTGGCCCAGCTGGCCCCAGCCGCCCGAATGGGCCAGCCCACCCCGGCGCCCTACTAGGTCACCCCGACCCCCCTGGTCAAACCCTAACTGCTACCCCCTCCCCACGTCGCCACTCCTCCCTCCCGATCCGATTTGGATCGGCATCGATCCCGTGCCCCCGCTGCTCGGCGCCGGGGCTTGGTCCACCGCGCCCTCCGCTCGCCCCCGACACCAGCACCGCTCGACCACGCCGCGCTGACGGCGACCACGCCGCCCAACTCCGCCTCGCCCTCGCCGCACGACACCGTCGCCGGAGCTACCTCGCCGGATGCCATCGCCGGCCTGCCTCCTCTTCCCCACCGGCCTGCCTCCCCCTACGCACGTCGTCGCCGTCGTCCACCTCGAGCCCCGCTGCCCTTGACCCTGCGAACCCCGGTGAGGCCCCGGGCCTCTCCCCCTCTCCTCCTCCTTCCCCTGTCCCCGTGTGCGACTCGCCCGCGCGTCCGTCGTCGCGCACCGCTCGCCGTGAACGGCTATGCCCAGCGGCGCCTCCAAGCGTGCCCTGGCTGCCCTGTGCGCGCCTTGGCCACGAGCCTCGCCCGCCTGTGCCTCGGCGCTGCCGAGCCCGGACCTGCTCCGGCTGAAACCGTCGCCCCTCCCTCACCATGCCTTCGCCGCCGCTGACCTGCCGTGCCGCTACCTTCCCAGGTCGCCGTGGCCTCGCCTGTGCCGCTTCATCACTGCCCCGGCCGCCTGGCCGACCCCGTGGTCACCGCCCCCCTGCTCCGACGCCCTGCCAGCTCCGCCCGCCCCTGGGGGTGCGCCTGAACGAACGGGTGCTGGGCACCCGTTGCGCCCGTAACCCGCTCGCTGCTATGGCCCCTGTGCCAAAGACAGGTGGGGCCCAGCGCCGGAGAACGTTTAAAGAAAATAATAATAATAATAAATAATTTAATAAAATTATTAACTAATTAATTAATCCTGTTTAATTAATCTAATTAACTTGTTAGTTTAATTAAATAGTAATTAGTTTAGCTAAAACCTAATTAACCTAAACAGAGTATGACAGGTGGGTCCCATTGGACCCACACATCAGTTTGACCAGTCAACACCTCTGTTGACTGCTGACGTCATGTTGACGTCAGCGTGCACTATTCTGGATAATGTTGAATTAAAATAATTGAATAAATTCTAAAAATGATTAAATCCTTTTTAAAATTAATATAAAATAAACCGTAGCTCAGATGGAAAAACTTTGTACATGAAAGTTGCTCAGAACGACGAGGCGAATCCGGATACGCAGCCCGTTCATCCACCACACGCCCCTAGCATATCGAACACGCAACTTTCCCCCTCCGGTACCTCTGTCAGAAAACGCGAAACACCGGGGATACTTTCCCGGATGTTTCCCCCCTTCGCCGGTATCACCCCTTACCGCGTTAGGGCACACCTATCACCGCGTTTGCTTTGTCATGCATCGTTATGCATCTGTTTGCATTGTATTCATTGTTTCTTCCCCCTCTTCTCTCCGGTAGACTACGAGACCGACGCCGCTGCTGGTGCCCCTACCGACTACACTGTTGACGACCCCTACTTGCCAGAGCAACCAGGCAAGCCCCCCTTTGATCACCAGATATCGCCTATGCTCTCTCTACTGCTTGCATTAGAGTAGTGTAGCATGTTACTATTTTCGGTTAATCCTATTCTGCTGCATAGCCTGTCATTGTTACTACAATTGTTGATACCTTTACCTGCTATCCTAATGCTTAGTATAGGATGCTAGTGTTCCATCAGTGGCCCTACACTCTTGTCCGTCTGCCATGCTATACTACTGGGCCGTGATCACTTCGGGAGGTGATCACGGGCATATACTATATACTTTACACTATTACATTACCTATGATACTGTTCGGAGATGGGGGCTGAAGGGGCAGGTGGTTCCACCCAGGTAGTGGTGGGCCTGGGTTCTCGACGCCCCCCGACTATTACTTTGTGGCGGAGGGACAGGGCAGGTTGAGACCACCTAGGAGAGAGGTGGGCCTGGCCCTGGTCGGCATTCGCGGATACTTAACACGCTTAACGAGATCTTGGTATTTGATCTGAGTCTGGCCACTGGCCTATACGCACTAACCAACTACGCGGGAACAGTTATGGGCACTCGACGTCGTGGTGTCAGCCGAAGCCTTCGTGACGTCAGCGACTGAGCGGCGCGCGCCATGTTGGACCGCGTAACGTGACTTCCTTTGTAATAGAGGTTGCTAGGTCTGCTCTCCAGCCGCGTACGCAACATGCAGGTGTGCAATGGCCGATGGGCCCAGACCCCTGCGCTTAGGATTTAGACCTGCGTGCTGACCTCTCTGTTGTGCCTAGGTGGGGCTGCAACGTGTTGATCTTCCGAGGCCGGGCATGACCCCGGAAAGTGTGTCCGGCCAAATGGGATCGAGCGTGTTGGGAAATGTGGTGCAGCCCTGCAGGGAGGTTTATCTATTCGAATAGTCGTGATCTTCGGTAACAGGACGACTTGGAGTTGTACCTTGACCTTATGACAACTAGAACCGGATACTTAATAAAACACACCCTTCCAAGTGCCAGATACAACCCGGCGTTCGCTCTCTAACAGGGCGACGAGGAGGGGATTGCCGGGTAGGACTATGCTATGCGATGCTACTTGGAGGACTTCAGTCTACTCTCTTCTACATGCTGCAAGACAGAGGCTGCCAGAAGTGTAGTCTTCGACAGGATTAGTTATCCCCCTCTTATTCTGGCATTCTGTAGTTCAGTCCACCGATATGGCCCTTTACACATATACCCATGCATATGTAGTGTAGCTCCTTGCTTGCGAGTACTTTGGATGAGTACTCACGGTTGCCTTGTTCCCCCTTTTCCCCTTTTCTTTACCCGATTGCTGCGACCAGACGATGGAGTCCAGGAGCCAGACGCCACCGTTGCCGACGACTCCTACTACACCAGAGGTGCCTACTACTACGTGCATCCCGCTGACAACGACCAGGAGTAGTTAGGAGGATCCTAGGTAGGAGGCTTGCGCCTCTTTCGATCTGTATCCCAGTTTGTGCTACCCTTCTTAAGGCAAACTTGTTTAACTCATGTCTGTACTCAGATATTGTTGCTTCCGCTGACTCATCTATGATCGAGCACTTGTATTCGAGCCCTCTGGCTTTTATTATGATGCTTGTATGACTTATTTTATTTTAGAGTTGTGTTGTGATATCTTCCCGTGAGTCCCTGATCTTGATCATACACGTTTGCGTGTATGATTAGTGTACGGTCAAATCGGGGGCGTCACAGATGTAATGTAAATCTTGAAAGTGCCGTGGAGAACATGAGGTATGCAAATTGGGATATTTGGATCGGCAGCTCCAGAACAAAAAATATTGGTGGTTCCGAACTATTTAATCTTGGTTTGATTTCCGAGCATGAATAACGCTAAGTTGTTTGTTAGTATTGGGAGAATTTTTTCAAAACTACCGAGACTTAGCGAACTCAAAGAGGATAGGGAGTTGATTTTGGGAATGCTATGTCTTTGTATCTATTCTTAGAATTCAAACCAAAGACTTTGCTTGCCCCTCTTTGTAGTATGATTGTCATATACTCAACATGAATCTTGGATTAACAAAATACCTAAAAACTACAAACTAAAAGCTTGAGGAGGACAAGAACTAGAAAATTTGTTTGTAGGAATCACCATTCATCTCCAATATAAAGCCATGAACTTGAATACGAAAACTAGTCCAACGTCCTAAAATAAACTTATTGAAATCATTAGTCCTCAGAGATGGTTTTATCGTTAATCATCAGAAACACTAGGGTATAACGGAGATGCACTTTCACACTACAAATATTCTTAGAGGCGAAGAAAAAGAAAGCATGTTGTCGTGAATTGATACAAATTGGAATCTCACTAAATAGAATGACCTTTTGGTCATCATGATCATCATGATCATCATCATCATCATCATCATTATTATTACTATTATTATTATTATTATCATTTTGTAACAACACACAATTTACATGTTTCATCTAATATCCTAGTGCACTGTTAGAGTGAGAATCAATGCTATGATAGACGATAGAAGGTATGCGATCATGTATTATGCTTATGCTAATGGATGTGTATAACTCCTTCCCTTATTATAAATCTGGAGATGGTGGTGAATTCGCTCTTCCTCCCCTTTCACTTCTAGCTAATATATGGGGGTACAAAAAAATTCATGCTCATATGTTTTGTTTACAATAAGGAGGTTGAAAGCCCTGGCCTTTGTATCAATAGGACATCTCCAACGCAGGTCACCAAATGTTCACGGACACATCGGGAAGTGTCTGCGGACAACCGAACGGACTTTGATCATTGAACCATACCCACCAATTGTTTGCCTTGTCCAATGGAGAGAGGAGAGAGGAGAGATGAGAGAAAAGGAAGAGAAAGGGAAAAGTGGAATTGTGATGGGGTATGAGGCTGATTTGGTGGTGTATGCGGACGTTCGGACTCCCCTATACCCCCCCCCCCCCCCAATTTGGGGATGGATTGTGGGATTTCAGGTAGTTGTACTATTCCGCTAACATTTGGTGAATAGTGTTGGATGGCTAACAGTGTTCAGACCATCCGGTCTATACATATGGGGATAGATTTGGCGACTCTATTGGAGACGCCCTTAATACCCACATCCATCTTTTTTAAAGTTGATGCAAGACAACAAGGCCAGAGTCACCAACAAGCATAATACAACAAATTGACATCTATGGCAAAACCGTTACAATATATTCCCTCCGTCCCAAAATAAATGTCTTAACCTTAGTGCATACTTTGTATTAAACTTAATTAGTACAAAGTCGAGACACTTATTTTGGCATGGAGGGAGTATGAATTTAACACCTATGACTAAGTCTTCCTACAAAAAAAACACCTATGACTAAGTTGACTTTTCCCACATCATCACCTTTAGGAATGGACACACACATGCTTGCAAAAGAGTTTACACCTAGTAAATAAATGCACTATCTATATTTAAATATGGGACAAGCAGTCTTACAAAAGACATAAATAAATGTAACCTTAATCTCATATTAACTGAGACTCTCGTAATGGACACAAATACAAATGGGATATTTGACTCAAATGTTGCTCTATGTTTTAGCTCTCTCTACTAAGCCAATTTTCCTCAATCCATATAGTAGCATGCATCATCAAACACTTTTACTTATTATAACACCTTGTACCATCTTTCTCCTCGATGGATGTGCCTGTGGCATATCTTCTTATTTTTGACAGACACCCCATGTTAAAAAATTTAAAACTGTGTCTCTCTTCAAACCTTGTAATACCTCTTAATGGTCAATTTTACTTGCAGTGACATCCCTAACTTTTCACCCTCTTTTTTCTTACCGGAACCATATAATGGTTGTAGGACACCCAAACTCTTGCAATGATCCCCAAGTCCATGGTCTAACTCCTTGCCTTTCTAGTAAAAGAAAAAACTTGGATGGTCAACAGTCAACATTGATCAATGCTTCATTTTTGTAAATTTGACCACCTTCCAAAGCTCCAGGTGTTGTCGATGCGAGGCTTTGATGTCTACTACACAACTTACTTCTTGTAGACTCGTGTTGGGCTTCCAAGCAAAGAGTTTTATTGGACATCAACAAATTTTCCTCAAGTGGACGACCTAAGGTTTATCAATCCGTGGGAGGCGCATGATGAAGATGGTCTCTCTCAAACAACCTTGCAATCAAATACAAGAAATCTCTTGTGTACCCAACACACCCAATACAATGGCAAATTGTATAGGTGCACTAGTTCGGCGAAGAGATGGTGATACAAGTGTAGTATGGATAGTAGATATAGGTTTTTGTAACCTGAAATAATAAAAACAGCAAGGTAGCAAGTAACAAAAGTGAGCACAAACGTTATTGCAATGCTTGAAAACAAGGCCTAGGGTTCATACTTTCACTAGTGCAATCTCTCAACAGTGCTAACATAACTGAATCATATAACAATCCCTCAACGTGTGACAAAGAATCACTTCAAAATTTATATCGGAGAGCATAGGACAAAAATGTGTACAAACCCCTATGCCTAGATTACCCCATTGTCACCACGGGAATATGCAAGTTGATTACCAAAATATATATCAAGTGACTCAATATAATACCCCATTGTCAGAACAAGTATCCATATACAAGACATACATCAAGTGTTCTCAAATCCAATATTCAATCCAAAATAACGAAACCTCAAAGAACAAGACTCGATTCATCACAACAAGATAAGGAGGGAAAACACCATAAAATCTGACTATATTAACAAAGCCCATGACACATCAAGATCGTGTGATGAGAGCACGACCTCAGACATGCCGATGATTTGTCCCGATCTTTTACGATGCAATAACCTCCAAGATCCACCGATAAAAAATACTCCCAATTACATGAGCAGTACGCGTAACCTGAAGCAGGGGTGACGACGACCAACGGACAATCCCTCGACACACAAGGAACTACCGACGTAGTAGACGTTACCAGCGCGCAACCCGTCGGTGACGACGGACCTCGAGCCAAGCGCAACTTCCACACAGAAAAATCACGCGAGATAAATAGCAGCGACACCCAAAAAGGGCCGCTTCATAATGGATACAATATTCGGTCTAAACTCTCAAAAAAAAGTAGCCTCCGTACATTGGCCGTAGCCTGCCCTTTTTATAGGCGCCACACACCTGATGGAACCAACCCAACATGCAAGATACGAAACGATCTATCTCACTTTTCTAGTTAAACTAAACGAAGCTTACCTAATTAACAAACCGGCAAGATTGATCACGCAAGGACCTAGGACTCAAAAGAAAGTCTACGTAAGTAGGACTACTGGATAAAATATAAACTTGACCCTCACGTTGCCATGTAGAGCCTGAATTGGAATTCTTTCCAACGGAAAACTAACTACACGGAGGCGTTCTGAAATTAGGCTTGATCGCCTCTTCCTTTGGTTTAGCTGTTGATGGAAACTTTACGAGAACAGATCCAATATAAAACACATGCTCACTGACTGGCTGCACTTGGACGTCTTGTACCTCGGCCATATTTCTCTTCTCCGCGATACATTTTTCCGATGCTTGTGGCATCGAAGTCCAATGATTCAAGTTCTTGTCCTTCTGTTTAGAGCATGAAATAACCTAAAATATTTTTGGACGTGAAACAATATCTTTGGAACCAGTTGTCACATCATCCTCCCCCGCTTGAAACGAAGTCGTCCTCGGCTTCGTGGTGGCTTTATGGACCTTCTTATTTACTGAAAGAATATCACCCCCTCCACTTGAAGAGACACCATCGTTGGTTTCGTATTTTTCTTGTCAGCCCTCTCCTTTTGCACTGTTAATATCACATCTGAGCAAATTAATTTCTCAGCCATCGGCTTAAGTGTCATTTGCTTCCTGCCAGCATGCATGGCATTACGATCGTGCTGCCATGGTCGTCCAAGTAGTAAACCACAAACTTCTAGCGGTAAAACGCCGCATTCCACATCATCAACATACTGTCCAACTGAAAATGGTACACGCACTTTATGTGTAATTTTGAGCTTCCCACAATTGTTCAACCACTCTAAATGATATGGTTCGTCATATCGCCATGCGGACAAACCAAGCTTCTCCACCAACATCTTGCTAATGCCATTAGTGCAACTGCCTCCATCAATAATTAACTTGCACGCCACACCTTTAATGTCACACTGAGTTTGAAATAAACTCATGCGCTGACCTTTGTCCACTGTCAAGTCATCTTCATCATGTACCCTCTTAAGTTGCATATTCAGCCCACTCGTTGGTACTGCTGGTTTCTCTTTGTTCTTCTCATGTGAAGAAATATTTTTAGTTCCAACAAGACTATCCTCCTCCTTTTTCTTTTCTAGCAAGATCTGTTCTACTTCTTTCTTTGCATTAATTGCAGCATGTGCTCGGTCTCTTTTCTTCTGATCTTCCAAATATTGTTCGGAAGAGTATGCTTCAAAATAAATCCATCGACCATGACGAAAAATCTGAAATTTCCTCCAAGAAAAATAGCCAGATTTATCAATCTGTAGCTCCCTCTTTTTTGTCCAAGATTTACCAAGTATCAAGCTACACATATACATATGATATGGAAGAACATCACAGAAAACTGAATTGGTAAATCCACAAAATCCAAAGGTCACCTCTACTTGATGTTTTATTGTTACAAATTTTCCTTGCCATCTGAGCTTATATGGGTCTGGATGCTCTATTACTACTAGCTTCAATGCATCAACCAAGGTTTGACTCACCAAATTTATTTCGGAAGAACGATCAAACATTGCAACACAAGTAGTTGGCCCAACCTTCACTCTTGTGTAGATTTGAAACCATGAAAGGGCTCGTGACAGATCCTTCTCACATTGGGACATCTCACCATCAAAATAATACTCCATCCTCATCGCAGTTTTAGAATATGTATAAACAAATTAAAGAGAAAATTTGCACCGTAATAAACCCAGTAATCTGATACCAACTGATGAGGGCACGACCTCAGACGTGCCGATGATTTGTCCCGATCTTTTATGATGCAATAACCTCCAAGATCCACCGATAAAAAGTACTCCCAATTCCACGAGCAGTACGCGTAACCTGAAGCAGGGGTGACGACGACCAACAGACAATCCCTCGACACACAAGGAACTTCCGCCGTAGTAGACGTTACCCGCGTGCAACCCGTCGGTGACGACGGACCTCAAGCCAAGCACAACTTCCACACAGAAAAATCACGCGAGATAAATAGCAGCGACACCCAAAGAGGGCCGCTTCATAATGGATACAATATTCGGTCTACACTCTCAAAAAAAAGTAGTCCCCGTACATTGGCCGTAGCCTGCCCTTTTTATAGGCGCCACACACCTGATGGAACCAACCCAACATGCAAGATACGAACGATCTATCTCTCTTTTCTAGTTAAACTAAACGAAGCTTACCTAATTAACAAACCGGCAAGATTGATCACGTAAGGACCTAGGACTCAAAAAAAAGTCTACGCAAGTAGGACTACTGGATAAAATATAAACTTGACCCTCACGTTGCCATGTAGAGCCTGAATTGGAATTCTTTCCAACGAAAAACCAACTACACGGAGGCGTTCTGAAATTAGGCTTGATCGCCTCTTCCTTTGGTTCAGCTGTTGATGGAAACTTTACGAGAACAGATCCAATATAAAACACATGTTCACTGACTGGCTGCACTTGGACATCTTGTACCTCGGCCATATTTCTCTTCTCCACGATACATTTTTCTGATACTTGTGGCATCGAAGTCCAATGATCCAAGTTCTTGTCCTTCTGTTTAGAGCATGAAATAACCTGAAATATTTTTGGACGTGAAACAATATCTTTGGAACCAGTTGTCACATCATCGTGCCGGATCAAGAACATGAGAGAGAGAGAGAGAGAGAGAGAGAGAGAGAGAGAGAGAGAGAGAGAGAGAGAGAGATCCAACATGTAGCTACTGGTAGATACCCTTAGCTCCGAGGGTGAACTACTCCCTCCTCATCATGGAGACCGCTGGGATGATGAAGATGGCCTCCGGTGACGATCCCCCCTCCTACATGGTGCCAGAACAGGGCTCCTGATGAGATCGCTTTGGTAGAGAGGCTTGCGGCGGCGGAGCAGAAGTTCTAGGTTTCTTCCTAGGCTCTTTGGTATTTATAGGAATTTTTGGCGTTGGTTTCACGCCATGGGGGCCCACGAGGGAGCAACAAGCCTGCCCGGCGCGCCTGGGGGGAGGGCGTGCCCCCCAGGCTTGTTGCGTCCTCGTGGCTCTTCTGGTCCTTCCATGGAGCTTTTGGGGTTTCTTTTGGTCCATAAAAAATCACCGTAAATTTTTAGCCCAATCCGGGAACTTTTATATCTGCACAAAAAACGACACCGCGGTAGTTGTGCTGAAAACAACGTCAGTCTGGGTTAGTTCCACTCAAGTGATGCCAAAACCATATAAAATTGTTGTAAACATGGATTGAATACTTCATAAAATATAGATACGTTGGATACGTATCAGCATCCCCAAGCTTAATTCCTGATCGTCCTCGAGTAGGTAAATAATAAAAGAAATGATTTATGAAGTGTGAATGCTAGCATAGTGTATACGTTTGATCAATGATAATTGTAATAACCTTTTCTAGCATCATTATATATCATAAACAATAGCTCATCTCATAAAGCTTCTCTTGATCAAGTAGCAAACTATTCACATGTCAAAGTATAGATCATAAACTTTCTTGAGAACTAACAAACTATGTTCTGAGTCATTAAACAGTTGCAATTCATCTTATTTTCAGAAAGGGTCTATGTAAGAGCTTTGATTTTGCAAATTCCACATACTCAACTATCATATAGTCTTCCATGATTGCTGACATTCAAAGCATATTTTTAGAACAATCCGCTTCAGTCAAACATGCGGGTTGGGCCAGTTTCTGATCACATATTTGGGGATACCGATACATTATCAGAGACTCACAAATGCTGAATGGAAGCATGTCGAGGAGAGACTGCAAAAACGACTTAGTAGTTGAAAAGGTAAACAACTGTCTCTTGGTGGAAGATTGGTCCTCATAAATTCAATACTAAGTAATATGGTACTATATATGATTTCCTTCTTCTAGTTGCCGAAAGGAGTTTTCCATAGATTAGATTATTTCCGATCAAGATTACTTTGGCAAGGAGATAGCAATAGACAGAAATATCGACTAGCTAAATGGAGTGTGGTTTACCGTCCCAAAGACCAAGGCGGATTGGGCATTCATGACCTTTAGGTTAATAACAGGGCCCTCCTTGCCAAGTGGTTGTTTCAATTACTTACGGAAGATGGTGTATGGCAAACCCTCCTAAGGAGAAAATATGTGGGTTTAAAGGCGGTATCCCAATTATACTGGAAGCTTGGGGATTACCACTTTTGGGCGGGTCTAATGGCTATGAAGAAATATTTCTTCTGCTATGGATCCTTCTCGATTAAGGATGGCTTGGAAATTAGATTCTGGGAGGACAAGTGGCTAGGAAATGCCACAGTCCGGGAACAATATCCAGCTCTGTACAACATTGTGCTTCACAAGGGTGATACTATTGCCATGGTAACGGAATCATTTCCGCCAAATGTGACATTCAGAAGAGATTTATTTGGACCCAGACTCCAATCATGGAACATCCTGCTCTAGCTGTTGTCCATGGTGCAATTGTCACATGGGTTTGATGTATTCCGATGGAACCTCCATGGGAATGGACAATTCTTAGTGGAGTCCATGTATAGAATGTTAATCCAGTCTGATATGCCAGTTGATAATAACAAGAAGATCTGGAGGATGAAGATACCTCTTAAGAATAAAATCTTTGCACGGTATCTTCGTCGCGGAGTCATTCTTACTAAAGATAACCTTATTTAGAGGAATTGACATGGAAGTCCGCAATGTGTTTTTTGTCACCATGATGAGACAATAAAACATTTATTCTTCCAATGCAAATTGGCTCGTTCTGTATGGTCAGACATCCAAATAGCTTCTGGCTTGTATCCTCCTTGTAGTGTTGCTAATATACTTGCAACTGGTTACACGGGATTGATCACATGTTTAGAACTCTTCTCAGGGTCGGAGCGCTTGCCATTATTTGGTCACTTTGTCTATGTTGAAATGATAAGGTTTTTAAGGTAAAAATACTTATCTGATGCAGGTTATCTACAGATGTACCGAGACTCTTCGTTTATGGTCCTCTCTACAATGCATGGAGAATCGAGACCTGTTTATGGAGTTGTGTACATGACTGGAGGCTACGACAAGGGATACTTTTACCAAACATGGGTGGCAGCATGATCTTAGGATCGGTTTCCCCTCCGCTTTAGGCGTTATAAAAACTCTACATGTCTCTTTTAATTTCGCCTTTTTTATTTTTCATTTGTGAGAGAGAACCTTATTTGGCTGTGTGCATCTTAGTTATGCAGAGTCCTGATACGTCCATTTTGCATCATGCTTTTATATCGATATTTATCGCATTATGGGCTGTTATTACACGTTATGTCACAATACTTATGCCTATTCTCTCTTATTTTACAAGGTTTACATGAAGAGGGAGAATGTCGGCAGCTGGAATTCTGGGCTGGAAGAGGAGCAAATATTAGAGACCTATTCTGCATAGCTCCAAAAGTCCTGAAACTTCACAGAAGTTATTTTTGGAATTAATAAAAATACTGGCGAAAGAATCCACCAGAGGGGGCCCACACCCTGGCCACGAGGGTGGGGGGTGCCCCTACCCCCTGGGCGCGCCCCTGCCTCGTGGGCCTCCTGGCAGGCCTCCGGTGCCCATCTTCTGCTATATGAAGTCTTTTGTCCGAGAAAAAAAATCATAAGCAAGCTTTCGAAAAGAAACCCCGCCGCCACGAGGCGGAACCTTGGCGGGACCAATCTAGGGCTCCAGCAAAGCTGTTCTGCCGGGGAAACTTCCCTCCGAGAGGGGGAAATCATCGCCATCGTCATCACCAACGATCCTCTCATCGGGAGGGGGTCAATCTCCATCAACATCTTCACCAGCACCATCTCCTCTAAAACCCTAGTTCATCTCTTGTATCCAATCTTTGTTCCAAAGCCTCAGATTGGTACCTGTGGGTTGCTAGTAGTGTTGATTACTCCTTGTAGTTGATGCTAGTTGGTTTATTTGGTGGAAGATCATATGTTCAAATCCATTATGCATATTAACACTCCTCTGATTATGAACATGAATATGATTTGTGAGTAGTTACGTTTGTTCCTGAGGACATGGGAGAAGTCTTGCTATAAGTAGTCATGTGAATTTGGTATTCGTTCGATATTTTGATGAGATGTATGTTGTCTTTCCTCTAGTGGTGTTATGTGAACGTCAACTACATGACACTTCACCATTGTTTGGGCCTAGAAGAAGGCATTGAGAAGTAATAAGTAGATGATGGGTTGCTAGAGTGACAGAAGCTTAAACCCTACTTTATTCGTTGCTTCGTAAGGGGCTGATCTGGAGCCATATGTTTCATGCTATGGTTAGGTTTACCTTAATACTTCTTTTGTAGTTGCGGATGCTTGCAATAGGGGTTAATCATAAGTGGGATGCTTTTCCAAGAAAGGACATCACCCAAGCACCGATCCACCCACATACCAAATTATCAAAGTAACGAACGCGAATCATATGAGCGTGATGAAAACTAGCTTGACGATAATTCCCATGTGTCCTCGGGAGCGCTTTTCTCTATATAAGAGTTTGTCCAGGCTTGTCCTTTGCTACAAAAAGGATTGGGCCATCTTGCTGCACTTTATTTACACTCATTACTTGTTACCCGTTACAAATTACCTTATCACTAAACTATCTGTTACCGATAATTTCAGTGCTTGCAGAGAATACCTTACTTAAAACTGCTTGTCATTTCCTTCTGCTCCTCGTTGGGTTCGACACTCTTACTTATCGAAAGGACTACGATAGATCCCCTATACTTGTGGGTCATCAAGACTCTTTTCTGGCGCCGTTGCCGGGGAGTGAAGCGCCTTTGGTAGGTGGAATTTGGTAAGGAAAAATTTATATAGTGTGCTGAAATTTACTGTCACTTGTTACTATGGAACATAATCCTATGAGGGGATTGTTCGGGGTCTCTTCACCCTGACCAGTAGAGCAAAGAGTTGCTCCTCAACCTACTGAACCTACTTAAAATGTTTACTTTGAAATTCCTTTGGGTATGATAGAGAAACTGCTAGCTAATCCTTTTGCAGGAGATGGAACATTGCATCCCGATTTACACCTAATCTATGTGGACAAAGTTTGTGGATTATTTAAGCTTGCAGGTATGCCCGATGATGTTATCAAGAAGAAGGTCTTCCCTTTATCTTTGACATGGTATAGGCTATGTGATGATATGGGATCATGGAAGTACAAACGATTGAAATTGGAATTTCATCAGAAGTTTTATCCAATGCATCTTGTTCATCGTGATCGTAATTATATATATAATGTTTGGCCTCGCAAAGGAGAAAGCATCGCTCAAGATTGTGGGAGGCTTAAGTCAATGTTATATTCATGCCCCAATCATGATCTCTCAAGAGAAATGATTATTCAAAATTTTTATGCTCGGCTTTCTCTCAATAATCGCTCCATGCTCGATACTTCTTGTACTGGCTCTTTTATGATGAAGACTATTGAATTCAAATGGGATTTCTTGGAAAGAATTAAACGCAACTCTGAAGATTGGGACCTCGACGAAGGTAAGGAGTTAGGTATAACACCTAAGTTTGATCGTGTTAAATCTTTTATGGATACCGATGTTTTCCGTGAATTTAGTACTAAATATGGACTTGACTCTGAGATAGTAGCTTCTTTTTGTGAATCCTTTGCTACTCATGTTGATCTCCCTAAGGAGAAGTGGTTTAAATATATCCATTGAGGTAAAAGTAGTTGCACCTATTAAAGTTGAAGAAAAGACTATCACTTATGATGATCCTGTTGTTACTCCTGCTTATATTGAGAAGTCACCTTTCCCTGTTAGAATAAAGGATCATGCTAAAGCTTCAACTGTAGTCAACAAAAGTAATATCAGGACACAACCCCCCCCGAGCAA
Organism: Aegilops umbellulata; assembly: GCA_032464435.1. NCBI lineage: Eukaryota > Viridiplantae > Streptophyta > Magnoliopsida > Poales > Poaceae > Aegilops > Aegilops umbellulata. The sequence continues at coordinate 330,988,964 of CP136060.1, forward strand.
GTCAAAGTTGAACCTAAAATTGCTATGGTTAAAGATCTCTTGGCCGATAATATTGTTGGGCATGTTATTTACTTCTGCAATGAAGCTGCTAGAATTGCTAGACCTGATGCTAAAAATAAACATAGACCTGTTGTAGGCATGCCTGTTATTTCTGTTAAAATAGGAGATCATTGTTATCATGGCTTACGTGATATGGGTGCTAGTGCATGTGCAATACCTCATTCCTTATACAAAGAAATTATGCATGATATTGCACCTGCTGAGATAGAAGAAATTGATGTTACAATTAAGCTTGCCAATCGAGATACTATTTCACCGGTTGGGATTGTTAGAGATGTTGAAGTCTTGTGTGGGAAGGTTAAATATCCTGCTGATTTTCTTGTTCTTGGTTCCCCACAAGATAGCTTTTGTCCCATTATATTTGGTAGACCCTTCTTGAACACTGTTAATGCTAGGACAGACTGCGAAAAGGATGTTGTTACAAATGGTTTGGGTGATATGTCTCATGAGTTTTATTGGTCTTGCTTCTATTGATGTGCCTCCTAGTGATCCTTTAGAACAATATTTGCTAGACCATGAAAATGATACGTTTATGAATGAAAGAAGGGAAATAGATGAAGTATTCTTTAAACAGGGACCTATTCTGAAACACAACTTGCCTGTTGAAATCCTAGGGGATCCTCCTCCACCCAAGGGTGATCCTGTGTTTGAGCTTAAACCATTGCCTGATACTCTTAAATATGCTTATCTTGATGAAAAGAAAATATATCCTGTTATTATTAGTGCTAACCTTTCAGAGCATGAAGAAGAGAAATTATTGAAAACTCTGAAGAAGCACCGTGCTGCTATTGGATATACTCTTGATGATCTTAAGGCCATTAGTCCCACTCTATGTCAACACAAAATAAATTTGGAGAAAGACGCCAAACCAGATATTGATCACCAACGATGGCTAAATCCTAAGATGAAAGAAGTGGTAAGAAAGGAAATATTAAAGCTCCTTGAAGCAGGTATAATTTATCCCATTGCTGATAGTCAGTGGGTAAGTCCTGTCCATTGTGTCCCTAAGAAGGGAGGTATTACTGTCGTTCCTAATGATAAAGACGAATTGATTCCGCAAAGAATTATTACAGGTTATAGGATGGTGATTGATTTTCGCAAATTAAATAAAGCTACTAAGAAAGATCATTACCCTTTGCCTTTCATTAATCAAATGCTAGAAATATTATCCAAACATACACATTTTTGCTTTCTAGATGGTTACTCTGGTTTCTCTCAAATACTTGTGTTAGCCGATGATCAAGAAAAGACCACTTTTACTTGCCCTTTCGGTACCTTTGCTTATAGACGTATGCCTTTTGGTTTATGTAATGCACCTGCTACCTTTCAAAGATGCATGCTGGCTATATTCTGTGACTTTTGCGAAAAGATTTGTGAGGTTTTGATGGATGATTTCTTTGTTTATGGAGCCTCTTTTGATGACTGCTTGAGCAACCTTGATCGAGTTTTGCAGAGATGTGAAGAAACTAACCTTGTCTTGAATTGGGAGAAGTGCCACTTTATGGTTAATGAAGGTATTGTCTTGGGGCATAAAATTTCTGAAAGACGTATTGAAGTTGACAAAGCTAAAGTTGATGCTATTGAAAAGATGCCGTTCCCTAAGGACATTAAAGGTATAAGAAGTTTCCATGGTCATGCTGGTTTTTATAGGAGATTTATTAAGGACTTCTCAAAAATTTCCCGGCCTCTGACTAACCTATTACAAAAAGATATACCTTTTGTGGTTGATGATGGTTGTGTGGAAGCATTTGAAATACTTAAGAAAGCATTGATTTCTGCACCTATTGTTCAGCCACCTGATTGGAATTTACCCTTTGAAATTATGTGCGATGCTAGTGCTGTAGGTGCTGTTCTAGGACAAAGAGTTGATAAGAAATTAAATGTCATTCAATATGCTAGTAAAACTCTAGACAATGCCCAGAGAAATTATGCTACCACTGAAAATGAATTCTTAGCAGTTGTATTTGCTTGTGATAAGTTCAGACCTTATATTATTGATTCTAAAGTAACTATTCATACTAATCATGCTGCTATTAAATATCTTATGGAAAATAAAGATGCTAAACCTAGACTTATTAGATGGGTTCTCCTACTACAAGAATTTGATTTGCATATTATTGATAGAAATGGAGCTGAGAACCCCGTTGCAAACAACTTGTCTAGGTTAGAGAATGTTCTTGATGACCCACTACCTATTGATGATAGCTTTCTTGATGAACAATTAAATGTCATAAATGCTTCTCGTATTGCTCCATGGTATGCTGATTATGCTAATTACATTGTTGCTAAATTTATACCACCTAGTTTCACATACCAGCAAAAGAATTTTTTTCTGTATGATTTAAGACATTACTTCTGGGATGACCCACACCTTTATAAAGAAGGAATAGATGGTGTTATTACACATTGTATACCTGAGCATGAACAGGAACAGATCCTACGCAAGTGTCACTCTGAAGCTTATGGAGGACACCACGCTGGAGATAGAACTGCACACAAGGTATTGCAATCTGGTTTTTATTGGCCTACTCTCTTCAAAGATGCCCGTAAGTTTGTCTTGTCTTGTGATGAATGTCAAAGAATTGGTAATATTAGTAGACGTCAAGAAATGCCTATGAATTATTCACTCGTTATTGAACCATTCGATGTTTGGGGATTTGATTATATGGGACCGTTTCCTTCCTCTAATGGGTATACACATATTTTAGTTGCTGTTGATTACGTTACTAAGTGGGTAGAAGCTATTCCAACTAGTAGTGCTGATCATAACACTTCTATTAAGATGCTTAAAGAAGTTGTTTTTCCGAGGTTTGGAGTCCCTAGATATTTAATGACTGATGGTGGTTCACATTTTATTCATGGTGCTCTTCGTAAAATGCTTGCTAAGTATGATGTTAATCATAGAATTGCATTTCCATATCACCCACAATCTAGTGGTCAAGTAGAATTGAGTAATAGAGAGCTCAAATTAATTTTGCAAAAGACTGTTAATAGATCTAGAAAGAATTGGTCCAAGAAAATTGATGATGCAGTATGGGCCTATAGAACTGCATATGAAAATCCCATGGGTTTGTCTCTGTATAAAATGGTTTAAGGAAAAGCATGTCACTTACCTCTCGAACTAGAACATAAGGCATATTGGGCCATTAAAGAGCTCAATTATGATTTCAAACTTGCCGGTGAGAAGAGGTTATTTGACATTAGCTCACTTGATGAATGGAGAACCCAGGCTTCTAAGAATGCCAAACTGTTTAAAGAAAAAGTTAAAAGATGGCATGACAAAAGGATACAAAAGCATGAGTTTAATGTAGGTGATTATGTGTTGCTATTCAACTCTCGTTTAAGATTTTTTGCAGGAAAACTTCTCTCTAAATGGGAAGGGCCTTATGTTATCGAGGAGGTCTATCATTCCAGTGCCATAAAAATCAACAACTTCGAAGGCACAAATCCAAAGGTGGTGAATGGTCAAAGAATCAAACATTATATCTCAGGTAATCCTATAAATGTTGAAACTAATGTTATTGAAACCGTAACGCTGGAGGAATACATAAGAGACACTTTCCAGAACGTTTCAGACTCCGAAAAGGAATAGGTATGTGGTACGGTAAGTAAACTGACTCCAAAACAGTTCTAATGGCAATTTTTCTCTATTTTGGAATATTTAAGAAAATAGGAAAATAAGAATTAGTCCGGGAAGGACACGAGGCTTCCACGAGGGTGGAGGGCGCGCCCCCTGCCTCGTGGGCACCTCGTGTGCCGTCCGGACTCCGTTTTCTTGCATGATACTTCTTTTGGTTGGCAAAAATTCATTATATAACCTCCCGAAGGTTTTGAACACCATACCACGCAAATATCCTCTGTTTTTGTTTCGAGCTGTTTCTGCCGCAGATTAGAGCAAGATGTCTTCTCAAGAGTCAGTTGGGGAGAGTCGGGTGTCTCATCCGACACCAGGTCCAAGGGCAAACAACGATGCCTATCACTTTGGGCCCTCAACGGAGGAGGAGATGGAAGCTGACTTGAAAAGGATAGATGCCATGGAGGAGGATCAAGAAGTTACTTCTTGTTTTCGGGCAGGATTCATGATGGGGGAATGATACGTCTCCAACGTATCTATAATTTTTGATTGCTCCATGATATATTATCTACTGTTTTAGGCAATATTGGGCTTTATTATCCACTTTTATATTACTTTTGGGACTAACCTATTAACCGGAGGCCCATCCCAGATTTGTTGTTTTATGCCTATTTCAGTGTTTCGAGGAAAAGGAATATCAAACGGAGTCCAAACAGAAAAAATCCTTTTTGGAACGTGATTTTCTCACCGGATAAGACCCAGGGAACTTGGAGTGCACGTCAGAAGATACGTGAGTTGCCCACGAGGGTGGGGGGCGCACCCACCCCCCTGGGGCACGCCCCCTGCCTCGTGGGGCCCCCGTGGCTCCCCCAACGTACCTCTTTCACCCATATATTCCGTCGTACCCTAAAACTTCCAGAATGCACAATAGATCGGGAGTTCCGCCGCCGCAAGCCTCTGTAGCCACCAAAAGTCAATCGGGACCCTGTTCCAGCACCTTGCCGGAGGGGGGAACCATCACCGGTGGCCATCTTCATCATCCCGACGCTCTCCATGACGAGAAGGGAGTAGTTCACCCTCGGGGCTGAGGGTATGTACCAGTAGCTATCTGTTTGATCTCCCTCTCTCTCGTGTTCTTGATTTGGTGCAATCTTGATGTATAGCGAGCTTTGCTATTATAGTTGGATCTTATGTTTCTTCTCCCCCTCTTCTCTCTTGTAATGGATTGAGTTTTCCCTTTGAAGTAATTGTATCGGATTGAGTCTTTAAAGATTTGAGAACACTTGATGTATGTATTGCCGTGCGTATGTGTGGTGACAATGGGATATCACGTGCCACTTGATGTATGTTTTGGTGATCAACTTGCGGGTTCCGCCCATGAACCTATGCATAGGGGTTGGCACACGTTTTTGTCATGATTCTCCGGTAGAAACTTTGGGACACTCTTTGAGGTTCTTTGTGTTGGATTGAGTAGATGAATTGAGATTGTGTGATGCATATCGTATAATCATACCCACGGATACTTGAGGTGACATTGGAGTATCTAGGTGACATTAGGGTTTTGGTTGATTTGTATCTTAAGGTGTTATTCTAGTATGAACTCTAGGGCTGTTTGTGACACTTATAGGAATAGCCCAACAGATTGATTGGAAAGAATAACTTTGAGGTGGTTTCGTACCCTACCATAATCTCTTCGTTTGTTCTCTGCTATTAGTGTCTTTGGAGTGACTCTTTGTTGCATGTTGAGGGATAGTTATATGATCCAATTATGTTATTATTGTTGAGAGAACTTGCACTAGTGAAAGTATGAACCCTAGGCCTTGTTTCCTAACATTGCAATACCCTTTACGCTCACTTTTACCGCTCGCTACCTTGATGTTTTTATATTTTCAGTTTACAAAAACATATATCTACCATCCTTATTGCACTTGTATCACCATCTCTTCGCCGAACTAGTGCACCTATACAATTTACCATTGTATTGGGTGTGTTGGGGACACAAGAGACTCTTTGTTATTTGGTTGCAGGGTTGCTTGAGAGAGACCATCTTCATCCTACGCCTCCTACGGATTGATAAACCTTAGGTCATCCACTTGAGGGAAATTTGCTACTGTCCTACAAACCTGTGCACTTGCAGGCCCAACAACGTCTACAAGAATAAGGTTGTGTAGTAGACATCAGGGAACTACAGAGCTCAACTATCCCAAACTCGGTCATCCCCTCCAATGTTAAATTTCTCTCTTATGAAAAATATGAAAATGAGTGTTACTTGTTCTCCCGCAGCTATGCAGCATCCAGGGGTGCAAGGAGCTTTAACCGTCATAGGTAAGCTCTGTAAGGAAATAATGGACCTTAAGCGGCAAGTCAACAAGCTCGAGGAGGAGAATCGTATCCTGAGGGGTATCATAGCCAAGAATATCACATCACCACCCCCGAAGAAAGAGACATAATCACATGGGTATGGGCACTTTCCTTGGCAACTGCCAAGCTTGGGGGAGGTGCCCCGGTATCGTATCACCATCACACTCCTATCTTTACCGTTTTTCTTAGTTCGATACTTTTGGTAATATCTTGATCTAGCAGAATAAAGTTCTAGTATGATTTAGTTTTGAGTTTTGCTTTATGATCCTTCTATGTAATCGAGTCCGTGAGCTATATATAATAAAGATTAGTGTTGAGTCAAGGGCTTGATTATCTTGGTATGATCGTAAGGGAATTAAAGAAAAAGGAAAGAACAAAAAGAAATAAAGAGATCATGTTGATCTTATGGAGAGTAATGACTTCACATATAAAGAGTATGATAATTAAAAGTTGTTGAGAGTTGACAAACATAGTTTTGGTCATCGTTGCAATTAATAGTAAGTAATAAACAAAGAGAGGTTTTCACATATAAATATACTATCTTGGACATCTTTTATTATTGTGAGCACTCATTAAAGTATGACATGCTAAAATAGTTGATGTTGGACAAGGAAGACAACGTAATGGGTTATGTTTTCTTATATCCGAAATAAAGTATATTGTCATGGATCATCCAACATGTTGAGCTTGCCTTTCCCTCTCATGCTAGCCAAATTCCTTGCACCAAGTAGAGATACTACTTGTGCTTCCGAATACCCTTAAACCCAGTTTTGCCATGAGAGTCCACCATATCTACCTATGGATTGAGTAAGATCCTTCCAGTAAGTTGTCATGTTGCTTGCAATAAAAGTTGCTCTCTAAATATGTATGATTTATTAGTGTGGAGAAAATAAGCTTTATACGATCTTGTGATATGGAAGCAATAAAAGTGACGAACTACATAATAAAGGTTCATATCACAAGTGGCAATATAAAGTGACATTCTTTTGCATTAAGATTTCGTGCATCCAACCATAAAAGCACATGACAACCTCTGCTTCCCTCTGCGAAGGGCCTATCTTTTACTTTTGTCTTATCCCTTATGAAAGAGTCATGGTGATCTTCACCTCTCCTTTTTATATTTTATCCTTTGGCAAGAAAATTGTGTTGGAAAGATCCTGATATATATATATATATATATATATATATATATATATATATATATATATATATATATATATATATATATATATATCCAATTGGATGCAAGTTAGCAAGAATTATTATTGTTGACATTACCCTTGAGGTCAAAGGTTGGGAGGCCACACTATAAGCCCCTATCTTTCTCTGTGTCCGATTAAAACTCCATACCCATAAGTATTGCGTGAGTGCTAGCAATTGTGAAAGACTAAATGATAGTTGAGTATGTGGACTTGCTGAAAATCTCTTATATTGACTCTTTCTGATGTTATATAAATTGCAATTGCCTCAATGACTGAGATTATAGTTTGTTGGTTCTCAATGAGGTTTCTGTTTCATACTTGACGTTGTGAATAGATTATTACTTGAGCATAAGAGATCATATGACAATATTCAAATATGTTGATGTTATAAGAATGATCATGATGCCCTCATGTCCGTATTTTATTTTATCGACACCTCTATCTCTAAACATGTGGACATATTTATCGTTATCGGCTTCCGCTTGAGGACAAGCGAGGTCTAAGCTTGGGGGCGTTGATACGTCCATTTTGCATCATGCTTTTATATCGATATTTATCGCATTATGGGCTGTTATTACCCGTTATGTCATAATACTTATGCCTATTCTCTCTTATTTTACAAGGTTTACATGAAGAGGGAGAATGCTGGCAACTGGAATTCTGGACTGGAAAAGGAGCAAATATTAGAGACCTATTTTGCACAACTCCAGAAGTCCTGAAACTTCACGGAAGTTATTTTTTGGAATTAATAGAAAATACTGGCGAAAGAATCCACCATAGGGGGCCCACACCCTGGCCACGAGGGTGGGGGGCGCGCCCTACCCCCTGGGCGCGCCCCCTGCCTCCCTGGCAGGCCTCTGGTGCTCACCTTCTGCTATATGAAGTCTTTCGTCCGAGAAAAAAATCATAAGCAACCTTTCGGGACGAAACTCCGCCGCCACGAGGCAGAACCTTGGCAGAACCAATCTAGGGCTCCGGCAGAGCTGTTCTGCCGGGGAAACTTCCCTCCGAGAGGGGGAAATCGTCGCCATCATCGTCACGAACGATCCTCTCATCGGGAGGGGGTCAATCTTGAAGGAAATATGCCCTAGAGGCAATAATAAAGTTATTATTTATTTCCTTATATCATGATAAATGTTTATTATTCATGCTAGAATTGTATTAACCGGAAACATAATACATGTGTGAATACATAGACAAACAGAGTGTCACTAGTATGCCTCTACTTGACTTGCTCGTTGATCAAAGATGGTTAAGTTTCCTAGCCATAGACATGAGTTGTCATTTGATTAACGGGATCACATCATTAGGAGAATGATGTGATTGACATGACCCATTCCGTTAGCTTAGCACTCGATCGTTTAGTATGTTGTTATTGCTTTCTTCATGACTTATACATGTTCCTATGACTATGAGATTATGCAACTCCCGATTGCCGGAGGAACACTTTGTGTGCTACCAAACGTCACAACGTAACTGGGTGATTATAAAGGAGCTCTACAGGTGTCTCCAAAGGTACATGTTGGGTTGGCGTATTTCGAGATTAGGATTTGTCACTCCGATTGTCGGAGAGGTATCTCTGGGCCCTCTCGGTAATGCACATCACATAAGCCTTGCAAGCATTGCAACTAATGAGTTAGTTGCGAGATGATGTATTACTGAACGAGTAAAGAGACTTGCCGGTAACGAGATTGAACTAGGTATTGAGATACCGACGATCGAATCTCGGGCAAGTAACATACCGATGACAAAGGGAACAACGTATGTTGTTATGCGGTCTGACCGATAATGATCTTCGTAGAATATGTAGGAGCCAATATGAGCATCCAGGTTCCGCTATTGGTTATTGACCGGAGACGTGTCTCGGTCATGTCTACATTGTTCTCGAACCGTAGGGTCCGCACGCTTAAGGTTTCGATGACAATTATATTGTGAGTTTATGAGTTTTGATGTACCGAAGGAGTTCGGAGTCCCGAATGAGATCGTGGACATGACGAGGAGTCTTGAAATGGTTGAGACGTAAAGATCAATATATTGGACGACTATATTCGGATATCGGAAAGGTTCCGAGTGATTCGGGTATTTTCGGAGGTACCGGGGAGTTACGGGAATACGAGGAAGAAGCAATGGGCCTTGATGGGCCTCAGTGGGAAGGACCAGGAGGTGGCGCGCGCCCCTCCCAAGCCCAGTCCGAATTGGACAAGGGGTTTGGGGCGCGGCCCCTCTCTCCCTTCCTTCCCCTCTTCCCCCCTTTCCCCCCTTCTCCTAGTTGGACTAGGAAAGGAGGAAACCTACTCCAACTAGGAGTAGGAATCCTACTCCCTGGCGCGTCCCTCCTAGGGCCGGCCTCCTCCCCCTTGCTCCTTTATATGAAGGGGCAAGGGGGCACCCCAAGACACACAAGTTGATCTTCGTGATCGTTCCTTAGGCGTGTGCGGTGCCCCCCTCCACCATATTCCACCTCAGTCATATTGTAGCGGTGCTTAGGTGAAGCCCTGCGACAGTAGAACATCAAGATCGTCACCACGCCGTCGTGCTGACGGAACTCCTCCCCGATGCTTTGCTGGATCGGAGCCCGAAGATCGTCATCGAGCTGAACGTGTGCCAAGAACTCGGAGGTGCCGGAGTAACGGTGCTTGGATCGGTCGGATCATGAAGACGTACGACTACATCAACCGCGTTGATATAACGCTTCCGCTTTCGGTCTACGAGGGTACGTGGACAACACTCTCCCCTCTCGTTGCTTTGCATCACCATGATCTCGCGTGTGCGTAGGATTTTTTTTGAAATTACTACGTTCCCCAACAGTGGCATCCGAGCCTAGGTTTTATGTGTTGATGTTATATGCACGAGTAGAACACAAGTGAGTTGTGGGCGATATAAGTCATACTGCTTACCAGCATGTCATACTTTGGTTCGGCGGTATTGTTGGATGAAGCGGCCCGGACCGACATTACGCGTACGCTTACGCGAGACTGGTTCTTACGACGTGTTTTGCACACAGGTGGCTGGCGGGTGTCAGTTTCTCCAACTTTAGTTGAACCGAGTGTGGCTACGCCCGGTCCTTGCGAAGGTTAAAACAACACCAACTTGACAAACTATCGTTGTGGTTTTGATGCGTAGGTAAGATTGGTTCTTGCTTAAGCCCGTAGCAGCCACGTAAAACTTGCAACAAACAAAGTAGAGGACGTCTAACTTGTTTTTGCAGGGCATGTTGTGATGTGATATGGTCAAGACATGATGCTAAATTTTATTGTATGAGATGATCATGTTTTGTAACCGAGTTATTGGCAACTGGTAGGAGCCATATGGTTGTCGCTTTATTGTATGCAATGCAATCGCCCTGTAATGCTTTACTTTATCACTAAGCGGTAGCGATAGTCGTAGAAGCATAAGTTTGGCGAGACGATAGCGATGCTACGATGGTGATCAAAGTTTCGCGCCGGTGACGATGGTGATCATGATGGTGCTTCGAAGATGGAGATCACAAGCACAAGATGATGATGGCCATATCTTATCACTTATATTGATTGCATGTGATGTTTATCTTTTATGCATCTTATCTTGCTTTGATTGACGGTAGCATTATAAGATGATCCCTCACTAAATTATCATAGTAAAAGTGTTCTCCCTGAGTATGCACCGTTGCGAAAGTTCTTCGTGCTGAGACACCACGTGATGATCGGGTGTGATAGGCTCTACGTTCAAATACAACGGGTGCAAAACAGTTGCACACGCGGAATACTTAGGTTTAACTTGACGAGCCTAGCATATAACAGATATGGCCTCGGAACACGGAGACCAAAAGGTCGAGCGTGAATCATATAGTAGATATGATCAACATAATGATGTTCACCATTGAAACTACTCCATCTCACGTGATGATCGGACATGGTTTAGTTGATATGGATCACGTGGTCACTTAGAGGATTAGAGGGATGTCTATCTAAGTGGGAGTTCTTTTAGTAATATGATTAATTGAACTTTAATTTATCATGAACTTAGTCCTGGTAGTATTAGCATATCTATGTTGTAGATCAATAGCTCGCGTTGTTGCCTTCATATGTTAATTTTGATATGCTCCTAGAGAAAACTAAGTTGAAAAATGTTAGTAGCAATGATGCGGACTTGATCCGTGATCTAAGGTTTATCCTCATTGCTGCACAGAAGAATTATGTCCTTGATGCACCGCTAGGTGACAGACCTATTGCAGGAGCAGATGCAGACGTTATGAACGTTTGACAAAGCTCGGTATGATGACTACTTGATAGTTTAGTGGACAATGCTTTACGTCTTAGAATCGGGACTTCAAAGACGTTTTGAACGTCATGGACCATATGAGATGTTCCAGGAGTTGAAGTTAATATTTCAAGCAAATACCCGAGTTGAGAGATATGAAGTCTCCAACAAGTTCTATAGCTAAAAGATGGAGGAGAATCGCTCAACTAGTGAGCATGTGCTCAGGTTGTCTGGGTACTACAATCGCTTGAATCAAGTGGGAGTTAATCTTCCAGATAAAATAGTGATTGAAAGAATTCTCTAGTCACCATCACCAAGTTAGTAGAACTTCGTGATGAACTATAATATGCAAGGGATGACAAAAATAATTCCCAAGCTCTTCGTGATGCTGAAATCGACGAAGGTAGAAATCAAGAAAAAAATCAAGTGTTGATGGTAGACAAGACCACTAGTTTCAAGAAAAGGGCAAAAGGAAGAAGGGGAACTTCAAGAAGAACGACAAGCAAGTTGTTGCTCAAGTGAAGAAACCCAAGTCTGGTCCTAAGCCTGAGACTAAGTGCTTCTACTCCAAAGGGATTGGTCACTGGAAGCGGAACTACCCCCAGTATTTGGTGGATAAGAAAGGATGGCAAAGTAAACAAAGGTATATTTGATATACATGTTATTGATGTGTACTTTACTAGTGTTCATAGCAAACCCTCAGTATGTGGTACTAGTTCAGTTGCTAAGATTAGTAACTCGAACGGGAGTTATAGAATGAACAGAGACTAGTTAAGGGTGAAGTGACGATGAGAGTTGGAAGTGGTTCCAAGATTGATATGATCATCATCGCACACTCCCTATACTTTCGGGATTAGTGTGGAACCTAAATAAGTGTTATTTGGTGTTGAGCATGAATATGATTTGATCATGTTTATTGCAATACGGTTATTCATTTAAGTAAGAGAATAAATTGTTGTTCTGTTTACATGAATAAAACCTTATATGGTTACACACCAACGAAAATGATTTGTTGGATCTCGATGGTAGTGATACACATAATCATGATATTGAAACCAAAAGATGCAAAGTTAATAATGATAGTGCAACTTATTTGTGGCACTGCCATCTAGGTCATATTGGTGTAAAGCGCATGAAGAAACTCCATGCTGATGGGATTTTTGGAATCACTTGATTATGAATCACTTGATGCTTGCGAACCGTGCCTCATGGGCAAGATGACTAAGACGCCGTTCTCCGGAACAATGGAGCAAGCAACAGATTTGTTGGAAATCATACATACTGATGTATGTGGTCCAATGAATATTAAAGCTCGCGACAAGTATCATTATTTTCTGACCTTCACAGATGATTTAAGAAGATATGAGCATATCTACTTGATGAAACATAAGTCTGAAAAGTTCAAAGTATTTCAGAGTGAAGTGGAAAATCATCGTGACAAGAAAATAAGGTTTCCACGATCTGATCACGGAGACGAATATTTGAGTTACGAGTTTGGTCTTAAATAAAACAATGTGGAATAGTTTCACAAACTCATGCCACCTGGAACACCATAGCATAATGGTGTGTCCGAACGTCATAACCGTACTTTATTGGATATAGTGCAATCTATGATGTTTCTTACCGATTTACCAATATCGTTTTGGGATCATGCATTAGAGACAGCTGCATTCACGTTAAAAAGGGGCACCATCTAAGTCCATTGAGACGACACAATATGAACTATGGTTTGGCAATAAACCAAAGTTGTCGTTTCTTAAAGTTTGGGGTTGCGATGCTTATAAGAAAAAGTTTCATCATGATAAGCTCAAACCCAAATCGGAGAAATGTGTCTTCATAGGATACCCAAAGGAGACAGTTGGGTACACCTTCTATCACGGATCCGAAGGCAAGACATTCGTTGCTGAGAATGGATACTTTCTAGAGAAGAAGTTTCTCTTGAAAGAAGTAAGTGGGAGGAAAGTAGAACTTGATAAGGTAATTGTACCTTCTCCCTTATTGGAAAGTAGTTCATCACAGAAATTTGTTCTTGTGACTACTACACCAATTAGTGAGGAAGCTAATGATGATGATCATGTAACTTCTGATCAAGTTACTATCGAATCTCGTAGGTAAACCAGAGTGAGATCCGCACCAGAGTGGTACGGTAATCCTGTTCTGGAAGTCATGTTACTAGACCATGACGAACTTGCGAACTATGAGGAAGCGATGATGAGTCCAGATTCCGCGAAATGGTTTGAGGCCATGAAATCTGAGATATGATCCATGTATGAGAACAAAGTATGGACTTTGATGGATTTGCCCGATGATCGGCAAGCCATAGAAAATAAATGGATCTTCAAGAGGAAGACGGACGCTGATAGTAGTGTTACTATCTACAAAGCTAGAATTGTCGCAAAAGGTTTTAGACAAGTTCAAGGTGTTGACTACGATGAGAGTTTCTCACTCGTATCTATGCTTAAGTCTGTCCGAATCATGTTAGCAATTGCCGCATTTTATGAAATCTGGCAAATGGATAAACAAAACTGCATTCCTCAATGGATTTATTAAAGAAGAGTTGTATACGATGCAACTAGAAGGTTTTGTCGATCCTAAAGGTGTTAACAAAATATGCAAGCTCCAGCAATCCATCTATGGACTGGTGTAAGCATCTCGGAGTTGGAATATACGCTTTGATAAGTTGATCAAAGCATATAGTTTTATACAGACTTGCGGTGAAGCCTGTATTTACAAGAAAGTGAGTGGGAGCACTACAGCATTTCTGATAAGTATATGTAAATGACATATTGTTGATCGGAAATAATGTAGAATTATTCTGCAAAGCATAAAGGAGTATTTGAAAGGAGTTTTTCCGAAGAAGGACCTCGGTGAAACTGCTTACATATTGAGCATCAAGATCTATAGAGATAGATCAAGACACTTGATAAGTTTTTTCAATGAGTACATACCTTTACAAGATTTTGAAGTAGTTCAAAATGGAACAGTCAAAGAAAGAGTTCTAGCCTGTGTTACAAGGTGTGAAATTGAGTAAGACTCAAAACCCGACCACGGCAGAAGATAGAAAGAGAATGGAAGTCATTCCCTATGCCTTGGCCATAGGTTCTATAAAGTATGCCATGCTGTGTACCAGATCTATTGTATACCCTACACTGATTTTGGCAAGGGAGTACAATAGTGATCTAGGAGTAGATCACTGGACATCGGTCAAAATTATCCTTAGTGGAATAAGGATATGTTTCTCGATTATGGACGTGACAAAAAGGTTCGTCGTAAAGGGTTACGTCGATGCAAATTTTGACACTGATCTAGATGACTCTAAGTCTCAATCTGGATACATATTGAAAGTGGGAGCAATTAGCTAGAGTAGCTCCATGCAGAGCATTGTTGACATAGAAATTTGCAAAATACATACGGATCTGAATATATGGCAGACCCGTTGACTAAACTTCTCTCACAGGCAAAACATGACCACACCTTAGTACTCTTTGGGTGTTAATCACATAGCGATGTGAACTAGATTATTGACTCTAGTAAACCCTTTGGGTGTTAATCACATGGTGATATGAACTAGATTATTGACTCTAGTGCAAGTGGGAGACTGAAGGAAATATGCCCTAGAGGCAATAATAAAGTTATTATTTATTTCCTTATCTCATGATAAATGTTTATTATTCATGCTAGAATTGTATTAACCGGAAACATAATACATGTGTGAATACATAGACGAACAGAGTGTCACTAGTATGCCTCTACTTGATTAGCTCGTTGATCAAAGATGGTTAAGTTTCCTAGCCATAGACATGAGTTGTCATTTGATTAACGGGATCACATCATTAGGAGAATGATGTGATTGACATGACCCGTTCCGTTAGCTTAGCACTCGATCGTTTAGTATGTTGCTATTGCTTTCTTCATGACTTATACATGTTCCTATGACTATGAGATTATGCAACTCCCGTTTGCCGGAGGAACACTTTGTGTGCTACCAAATGTCACAACGTAACTGGGTGATTATAAAGGAGCTCTACAGGTGTCTCCAAAGGTACATGTTGGGTTGGCGTATTTCGAGATTAGGATTTGTCACTCCGATTGTCGGAGAGGTATCTCTGGGCCCTCTCGGTAATGCACATCACATAAGCCTTGCAAGCATTGCAACTAATGAGTTAGTTGCGAGATGATGTATTACGGAACGAGTAAAGAGACTTGCCGGTAACGAGATTGAACTAGGTATTGAGATACCGACGATCGAATCTCGGGCAAGTAACATACCGATGACAAAGGGAACAACGTATGTTGTTATGCGATCTGACCAATAAAGATCTTTGTAGAATATGTAGGAGCCAATATGAGCATCCAGGTTCCGCTATTGCTTATTGACCGGAGACATGTCTCGGTCATGTCTACATTGTTCTCGAACCGTAGGGTCCGCACGCTTAAGGTTTCAATGACAGTTATATTATGAGTTTATGAGTTTTGATGTACCGAAGGAGTTCGGAGTCCCGAATGAGATCGGGGACATGACGAGGAGTCTTGAAATGGTCGAGACGTAAAGATCGATATATTGGACGACTATATTCGAACATCGAAAAGGTTCCGAGGGATTCGGGTATTTTTGGAGGTACCGGGGAGTTACGGGAATACGAGGAAGAAGCAATGGGCCTTGATGGGCCTTAGTGGGAAGGACAAGGAGGTGGCGCGCGCCCCTCCCAAGCCCAGTCCGAATTGGACAAGGGGTTTGGGGTGCGGCCCCTCTCTCCCTTCCTTCCCCTCTTCCCCCTTTCCACCCTTCTCCTAGTTGGACTAGGAAAGGAGGAAACCTACTCCAACTAGGAGTAGGAATCCTACTCCCTGGCGCGCCCCTCCTAGGGCCGGCCTCCTCCCCCTTGCTCCTTTATATACGGGGGCAAGGGGGCACCCCAGGACACACAAGTTGATCTTCGTGATCGTTCCTTAGCCGTGTGCGGTGCCCCCCTCCACCATATTCCACCTCGGTCATATTGTAGCGGTGCTTAGGCGAAGCCCTGCGACAGTAGAACATCAAGATCGTCACCACACCGTCGT
The DNA here is from genome assembly GCA_032464435.1 of Aegilops umbellulata. Taxonomy (NCBI): domain Eukaryota; kingdom Viridiplantae; phylum Streptophyta; class Magnoliopsida; order Poales; family Poaceae; genus Aegilops; species Aegilops umbellulata. The sequence continues at coordinate 331,005,461 of CP136060.1, forward strand.
GCTGATGGGACTCCTCCCTGATGCTTTGCTGGATCGGATCCCGGAGATCGTCATCGAGCTGAACGTGTGCCAAGAACTCGGAGGTGCCAGAGTAACGGTGCTTGGATCGGTCGGATCGTGAAGACGTACGACTACATCAACCGCGTTGATATAACGCTTTCGCTTTCTGTCTACGAGGGTACGTGGACAACACTCTCCCCTCTCGTTGCTATGCATCACCATGATCTCGCGTGTGCGTAGGATTTTTTTTGAAATTATTACGTTCCCCAACAAATCTCCATCAACATCTTCACCAACACCATCTCCTCTAAAACCCTAGTTCATCTCTTGTATCCAATCTTTGTTCCAAAGCCTCAGATTGGTACCTGTGGGTTGCTAGTAGTGTTGATTACTCCTTGTAGTTGATGGTAGTTGGTTTATTTGGTGGAAGATCATATGTTCAGATCCATTATGCATATTAATACTCCTCTTATTATGAACATCAATATGATTTGTGAGTAGTTACGTTTGTTCCTGAGGACATGGGAGAAGTCTTGCTATAAGTAGTCATGTGAATTTGGTATTCGTTCGATATTTTGATGAGATGTATGTTGTCTTTCCTCTAGTGGTGTTATGTGAACGTCAACTACATGACACTTCACCATTGTTTGGGCCTAGAGGAAGGAATTGGGAAGTAATAAGTAGATGATGGGTTGCTAGAGTGACAGAAGCTTAAACCCTAGTTTATGCGTTGCTTCGTAAGGGGCTGATCTGGACCCATATGTTTCATGCTATGGTTAGGTTTACCTTAATACTTCTCTTGTAGTTGTGGATGCTTGCAAGAGGGGTTAATCATAAGTGGGATGGTTGTCCAAGAAAGGACAGCACCCAAGCACCGATCCACCCACATACCAAATTATCAAAGTAACGAACGCGAATCATATGAGCGTGATGAAAACTAGCTTGATGATAATTCCCATGTGTCCTCGGGAGCGCTTTTCTCTATATAAGAGTTTGTCCAGGCTTGTCCTTTGCTACAAAAAGGATTGGGCCATCTTGCTGCACTTTATTTGCACTCGTTACTTGTTACCCGTTACAAATTACCTTATCACAAAACTATCTGTTACCGATAATTTCAGTTCTTGCAGAGAATACCTTACTGAAAACCGCTTGTCATTTCCTTCTGCTCCTTGTTGGGTTCGACACTCTTACTTATCGAAAGGACTACGATAGATCCCCTATACTTGTGGGTCATCAAGGCCGAGTGTAATGCTTAAATCTTTTAAGTAATAAAGCGCCCCTTTTCGAACACATAGGAAGATAAGGGCTTAATATTTTGCCTCCCAACTTATTTATCTCAGGAATAATGTCAACAATAATAACTAATGATCACCTATATTCAATTGGATATATGTGTCTAGATCTTTCCTCACCACATGATGCTTGCCAAAAGAAAAATAAAAACAAAATAAAGAAGAACACTATTGACTCTTGCATAAAAGTAAACACATATATTAAAAGATAGGCCCTTCACAGAGGGAAACAGAGGTTGGCATGCACTTTTTATTTTGGGATGTGCAAGATCTTAATGCAGAGGAACGTCACTTTATATTGCCCCTTGTTATAGCAACCTTTATTATGCAGTCCGTTGCTTTTATTTCTTCACAATCACAAGTTCGTACAAAGCTTATTTTTCCTTTAATAACATACCATACACATTTAGGAGCAATTTTTATTTCTTTTTGCACCGACGACAACTTACTTGAAGGATCTTATTCAATCCACATGCAGATATAGTGGACTCTTGGCAAGAAACTGGGTTTACGGGTTTTCGGAGACACAAGTAGTATCTGTACTTAGTACGAAATTTTGGCTAGCAAAAGATTATGCGCAAGCACCACATGTTAGAGGATCCATGACAATATAACTTCTATGTGAAAATAAACAAACATAACTCATTACGTTGTCTTCCTTGTCCAACGTCAACTACTTGATCAAGCTTGGAAATAATTAATGGGGGCTCACAATCATAGAAGATGTCCAAGATAGTATATTTATATGTGAAATCTTTCTTCCTTCAATATTCTTTCATGAATTGTTCAAGTGACCAATGGTGTGTTTGTTAACTTTCAATAGATTTTACCACTTATACTAATTATATGTGAAGTCATTACTCTCCATGGGACAAGCATATGAAACATATATAATTTCAAATTTATGATATTCAATTCATTCAATAATTTACTCTTAGGATATAAGTGAAAATTGAGAGTAAATGGCAAACTACTCCAAAAGATATAAATGAAGATCAATGAGTAGCCAAAAAATTAAGTAGCTATGTGAGGACTCTCACTCAAAAAACTTTCGGATCTAAGTATTTTATTCAAACAAAAAATAAATATAAAAAAGGGCACTCCAAGAATAGCACAAAAATCATGTGAACAAGTAAAAACTTAGGCTCAAGAAAAACTAACCGACAGTTGTTGACGAAGAAAGGTGGGATGCCTACCGGGGCATCCCCAAGATTAGATGCTTGAGAATTCTTAGAATAATAATGTGGGATGCCTTGGGCATACCCAAGCTTGAGCTCTTGTGTCTCCTTAATTCCTCTCATATCACGGTTTCCTTAAATCTTCAGAACTTCATCCACACAAAACTCAATAAGAACTCGTTAGATAACGTAGTATAAATCAATGCAAAACCCTATTATTACCTACTATAACAAATAACTAAAATTATTACTAAACATTGCATACTAAATGCTTCTGCATATTTAATACTTCTATCCTAAAATAGAATCATTAAACAAGCAAACATATGCAAACAATGCAACCATAACAATAATCTGTCTAAATAGGACAATCTGTAAAGGATGAAGAAGGATCCCTACTTATTCAACTCAAAAAATTCTAAAAATTTACCCCATTGTATAAAATTTATCACAGCTTATTGTATCAAAATTTGAATATTTTATCACATTCAGAATTTTCTAGATAATTCACACAATAGTGTGCAACTTTCTATTTTGAAACAACAACTCATGAAGTTGCAAACTAAGCATGGTGAAGACTATCCTTGACATTTTTATTGAAATAAAAGATACTAAACATTATTCTAAATAATAGCAAGCAAATCTAAATAAAATAAAATGACACTCCAAGCAAAACACATATCATGTGACGAATAAAAATATAGCTCCAAGTAAGGTTACCGATAATGTTGAAGACGAAAGAGGGGATGCATTCTGGGGCATCCCCAAGCTTAGTTGATTGGGTCTTCCTTGAATATTACTTCGGGGGTTCCTTTGGCATCCCCAATCTTAGGGTCTTGCCATTCCTTATTCTATAAAACAAACCATTCACTTGGGTACCGTCAAGACATGATTAATAATTGTTTCCACATAATCCATACTATAATCTATCATTTTCACAATTTATATTGACCAATATAAGCCATAGAAACTATAAAACAAGCAAACTATGCATTGAAAAGAGAATCTGTTAAAAATAGAATAGTCTGTAATGATCTGAACAATCACCATAGTTCTGCAACTCTACAAAAAATCAGGAAAACATAGGAAATTTATATATCAACCAGGTGTAAAAAATTCAGATCAAAAGCAATTCTAGTGGTTTTTAGATTTTTTTGGACTGAGCGCAAAAATTTCTATTTTTGTTCACAGAATTTATTCAACTATCATCCACACCACCCCAAAGGCTTTATGAAACAAAAGCTATAAAACATGATTACTACATTATCTTAATCATGTCAATACACAAAAATAGTAGGTAGAAATATTGGGTTGTCTCCCAACAAGCGCTTTTCTTTAATGCCTTTTTAGCTAGGCATGATGATTCCAATGATGCTCGCATAAAAGTGAAGAATTGAAATATAATGGGAGCATCATGAAACATATGAAGCACATTTATGTCTAAACTACTTCTTATGCATAGGGATTTTATGAGCAAACAAATTATGGGAGCAAGAATAAACTAGCATAGGAAGGCAAAACAAGCATGATTTCAACACTTTCAACACATAGAGAGGAAACTTGATATTGATGAGATATGTAAAACCATATGTCCCTATATCATAATAATTTTAAGCATCATCATGAATGAATTCAACAATATAACTATCACATAAAGCATTATTTTCATGATCCACAAGCATAGAAAATTTATTACTCTCCCCATAAGCAAATTTCTTCTCATTCATAATAGTGGGAGAACATTCAATGAAATAATTATCATGTGATACTTGATTGGCATAATCCAATTGACAATTAAAATCATGATGACAAGTTACATGGTTATCATTATTCTTCATAACATACATGTAATCACAATAACCATCATAGATAAAAACTTTGTTCTCATAAGCAATTGAAACCTCTTCCAAAGTAGTGAATTTATCACTAAATAAAGTCATGACCTCTCAAAATCTACTTTTATCATTATTCAAATAAGATTAAACACCCCCCAAAATAGTGGGATCATTATTACATAAAGTTGACACACTTCCAAACCCACTTTCATCATTGTAATTGAGGGAGTCCTGGATTAGGGGGTGTTCGGATAGCCGGACAATACCTTCAGCCGGACTCCTGGACTATGAAGATACAAGATTGAAGACTTTGTCCCGTGTCCGGAAGGGACTTTCCTTGGCGTGGAAGGCAAGCTTGGCGATGCGGATATTCAAGATCTCCTACCATTGTAACCGACTTTGTGTAACCCTAACCCTATCCGGTGTCTATATAAACCGGAGGGTTTTAGTCCGTAGGACAACTTCATCATACAACAATCATACCATAGGCTAGCTTCTAGGGTTTAGCCTCCTTGATCTCGTGGTAGATCTACTCTTGTACTACCCATATCATCAATATTAATCAAGCAGGAGTAGGGTTTTACCTCCATCGAGAGGGCCCGAACCTGGGTAAACTTCGTGTCCCTTGTCTCCTGTTACCATCCGGCCTAGACTCACAGTTCAGGACCCCCTACCCGAGATCCGCCGGTTTTGACACCGACATTGGTGCTTTCATTGAGAGTTCCTCTGTGTCGTCACTTTTAGGCCCGATGGCTCCTTTGATCATCAACGACGATGCGGTCCAGGGTGAGACTTTTCTCCCCGGACAGATCTTTGTCTTCGGCGGCTTCGCACTGCGGGCCAATTCGTTTGGCCGCCTGGAGCAGATCGAAAGCTACGCCCCTGGCCATCAGGTCAGGTTTGGAAGTTTGAACTACACGGCTGACATCGGCGGGGACTTGATCTTCGACGGATTCGAGCCACAGCCAAGCGCGCCGCACTGTCTCGATGGGCATGATCTAGCTCTGTCGCCGAACAGTGCCCTGGAGCCCACGCGCGCGTCAGTTCCGACCCTTAATTCGGAACCTTCGGCGCTGATCGAGGGTGAGCGGTTGGACGCCACCTCAGGGGCTGCGATCTCAAAAGCGATCGAGCCAGATACCAGCCCTGCACTCTGCATGACCCGTGACTCCAGGGATCCGGATTCCCCTCCGGACTCCGAACCCCCCGCACCCCTGCCGATCGAATCCGATTGGGCGCCGATCATGGAGTTCACCGCCGCGGACATCTTTCAGCACTCGCCCTTTGGCGACATCCTGAACTCACTAAAGTCTCTCTCTTTATCAGGAGAGCCCTGGCTGGACTATGGTCAGCAAGGATGGGATACGGACGATGAAGAAATTCAAAGCCCACCCACCACCCACTTCGTAGCCACTATCGACGAATTAACCGACATGCTCGACTTCGACTCCGAAGACATCAACGGTATGGACGACGATGCAGGAGACGAACAGGAACTAGCACCTGTAGGGCGCTGGAAGGCCACCTCGTCGTATGACATATATATGGTGGACGCTCCAAAAGATGGAGATGGCGATGGAAAAGCGGGAGATGATACTTCCAAGAAACATCCTAAACGCCGATGTCAGCGGCGCCGCTCTAAATCCAGCCAAAGCAAAAACGGTGATTCCGGCACTGGAGATAATGCTACCCCGGATAGCACCGAAGAACACCCCCTCCAGCAAGATTCGGCACAGGAAGATGGAGAAGCCAGCCCTCATGAGAGGGCGGCAAACTGAGAGGTTGAGGACGATAACTACATGCCTCCCTCCGAAGACGAGGCAAGCCTCGACGACAATGAATTCGTCGTACCATCAGACCCCGCCGAACAAGAGCATTTCAAACGCACGCTTTTAGTCATGGCAAGCAGCCTCAAGAGAAAGCAACAACAGCTTAGAGCTGATCAAGATTTGCTAGCTGACAGATGGACTGAACTCCTTGCGACCGAAGAGTATGAACTCGAACGCCCCTCCAAGCGTTACCCAAAGCGCAGGCTGCTACCCTGATTAGAGGAGGAAGCACCTACATCACCAGCGCATGACATGGCCGACCGGCCACCTTGTGGCCGCGACAGAGAGGCCTCTAAGCCCTCCACTCAAGCCATGCCCCGACGCTGCTCAAAACATGCTAAGGCACGGGAAAACGCGCCAGACCTGCGAGATATACTGGAGGACAAGGCAAGGCAAACAAGGTCAATCTACAGATCGCGCGGGTGCCCCACGACACGTGATGGTGATCGTCACCCCGGATACGATAAATCCGGCCGGGCCGAACACAATGGACAAAGCTCCTCTAAGCTGCGCCGTGATATAGCCCAGAATAGAGGCGCCGCACAGCCACTATGCTTCACAGATGAAGTAATGGATCATAAATCCCTGAGGGCTTCAAACTCATAAACATCGAATCATACGATGGCACAACAGATCCCACAGTTTGGATCGAGGATTATCTCCTTCATATCCACATGGCCCGTGGTGATGATCTGCATGCCATCAAATACCTCCCACTCAAACTCAAGGGACCGGCCCGGCATTGGCTCAACAGCTTGCCAGCAGACTCAATTGGTTCTTGGGAGGACCTGGAAGCCGCATTCCTCGACAACTTCCAGGGCACTTATGTGCGACCACCGGATGCCGATGACTTAAGCCACATAATTCAGCAGCCAGAGGAATCGGCCAGGAAATTCTGGACACGGTTCCTAACAAAGAAAAACCAGATAGTCGACTGTCCGGACGCTGAGGCCCTAGCAGCCTTCAAGCATAATATCCACGACGAGTGGCTCGCCTGGCACCTGGGACAGGAAAAGCCGAAATCTATGGCAGCCCTCACGACACTCATGACCCGCTTTTGCGCGGGAGAAGATAGCTGGCTCGCTCGCAGCAACAACTTAGCGAAGAACCCTGGTAATTCGGATATCAAGGACAAAAGTGGCAGGACACGTCGGAACAAGCAAAAGCGCCATGTTAACAGCGACAACAGCAAGGACACGGCAGTAAATGCCGGATTCAGAGGCTATAAATCCGATCAGCGGAAAAAGCCATTCAAAAAGAATATTCAGGGCCCGTCCAGTTTGGACCGAATACTCGACTGCTTGTGCCAGATACATGGCACCCCCGAAAGGCCAGCAAATCACACCAACAGGGATTGTTGGGTGTTCAAGGAGGCAGGCAAGTTAAGAGCCGAAAGCAGAGACAAGGGGCTGCACAGCGATGACGAGGAGGAGCCCAGGCCGCCGAACAGCAGTGGACAGAAGGGTTTTGCCCCACAAGTGCGGATGGTGAACATGATATACGCAACCCACATTCCCAAGAGGGAGCGGAAGCGTGCGCTACGAGACGTATACGCGCTGGAGCCAGTCGCTCCAAAGTTCAACCCATGGTCCTCCTTCCCAATCACCTTTGATCGAAGGGACCATCCCACTAGCATCCGTCATGGCGGGTTTGCCGCATTGGTTCTTGACCCAATTATCGACGGATTTCATCTCACAAGAGTCCTCATGGACGGCGGCAGTAGCCTGAACCTGCTTTACCAGGATACCGTGCGGAAAATGGGCATCGATCCCTCGAGGATCAAGCCCACAAAAACGACCTTTAAAGGCATTATACCAGGTGTAGAGGCCAACTGCACAGGCTCGGTAACACTTGAAGTGGTCTTCGGATCTTCGAATAATTTCCGAAACGAAGAGTTAATCTTTGATATAGTCCCGTTTCACAGTGGCTATCACGCCCTGCTCGGGCGAACCGCATTTGCAAAGTTCAATGCGGTGCCGCACTATGCATATCTCAAGCTCAAGATGCCAGGCCCTCGAGGAGTAATTACAGTCAACGGAAACACCGAGCGCTCCCTCCGAATGGAGGAACACACGACGGCCCTCGCAGCAGAAGTACAAAGCAGCCTTTTTAGGCAATTCTCCAGTCCGGCCATTAAAAAGCCAGACACCGCCAAGCGCGCCCGGAGTAACTTACAACAAGACCGCCTGGCACGTTCTGAGCAGGCGTAGCAATGCGGCCCCAACCCCAGCCCTCGCGACATAGCAAAACCAGTGCTTCGCGTACATAACTACGCTCTTGAAATACCATGGGCGCAGGGGAAGGGACACAATAATGGCAAGCCCAAAATACGGCCTAAAACGTACTAGGGGCTGCCGAATTCTTTTTTTCTTACTTTCAGGACTCCATACTTCGGACGACCTGTTCGGCAATTTAACTGCCGCACAAACGATGCAAGATCCAGGGAAGCAGACAAGCCATGCCGCACTATGGAACTCCCAGGTGGTCTCTGTTACGAGCAGTATACCTGTTTTGAATACAATTCCGCGGCCTGCCCCTGGCCAGGACATGTTAAATAGTCCAATATATTTTGCTTATCGCATTATTTGTATCGTTCTGCTTTGATAGCAGCCTCTTTATAAACAATGCATAGCTTTTTGTCTATTTTTTGCATTATCCTTTTTCTATATATATATATATATATATATATATATATATATATATATATATATATATATATTCATTAATGACATGTGGCACCCGTACACTGTGGTACGGCAAATACACCAGGGGCTTCAGTACCCCTTAATGTTGTGTAAGAAGTCCGAACACATCATAAGTGCGGCACCCCGAACTTATAGCACTATATGCATCGGCTCCGAATCATGATTTGGGTCAATAGTTGGGTTTGCCCGGCTCCTATGTTTTGGTGCCTTACATTCCGCTATATCGGATAAGGTAGCACTAGGAGAACCACCGCAATTGTGCCCCAGTTGAGCTGGGCTGAGCACCTCAGTGGAGAAAGCTAAAACTGACTGTCATGATGAGGCGAGAGACCGGTCGCTGTTCGAGAGGTTTTTCGAGTCCCTAAAGACTTATGCCGCTTCGAGCGAGGAGCCGGCTTTGTCTGGCCAAGGCGTGGATAGCGCCCCGAACTCGGTCTTCCGAACTAGGGGCTTCGCCGAAATTTAAAATTATAAAGTTCTATGGCTAAGTGAGAGTGTTCAAGCATTATAGTCCGATTGCCTGGTTCGCTGTGCTGAGCGCCTCCCTCGAAGGACACAAACATGGGAAAAAGAGCACTCAGGTTTATCCCGAACACCCCAGCACTAGTGGCATGGGGGCGGAAGCCGACGACTGGCCATCTCTCAATTTTTTGATAAACGGCCACACAAAAAATAATATTTTAAATTCAACAAGCATTGCTTAGCGCATATGAACAAGTTTTCAGCGCACAGGATAAACACGAGCAAGTTCATTCAAAAATTACATCCTTGGTACATTCGTCCTCCACAAGGCGGGCACCCGCAAGAACATCCTTGTAATAGTGCTCGGGCTTGCGATGCTCCTTCCCCGGCGGCGGCCCGTCCCTCACAAGCTTCTCACTGTCCAGCTTACCCCAGTGCACCTTTGCACGGGCAAGGGCCGTACGGGCACCTTCGATGCAGACAGAGCGCTCGATGACCTCGAGCCTTGGACATGCCTCCACCAGCCGCCGCACCAGCCCGAAGTAGCTCCCAGGCAGGGCCTCTCCAGGCCACAGCCGAACTATGAAGCCCTTCATGGCCTGTTCGGCCGCCTTGTGGAGCTCGACCAGCTGCTTCAGCTGGTCGCTCAAGGGCACAGGGTGTCCGGCCTCAGCATACTGAGACCAGAACACCTTCTCCGTCGAGCTGCCCTCTTCAGATCGGTAGAATGCGGCGGCATCGGATACGCTGCGGGGAAGATCTGCGAATGCCCCTGGAGAGCTCCGGATTCGGGTAAGTAAGAAGTAGTTTACTTTTATATTTCTGCTTTGCATAAAGAATGCCTTACCCGCCGCTATCTTTTTCATCTCCTCCAACTCTTGGAGGGCCTTTTGGGCTTCGGCCTTGGCAGACTCGGCAGTCTTGACGGCCGCGGCGAGCTCGGACTCTCGCGTTTTAGAGTCAAGCTCCAAACTCTCATGTTTTTTCATGAGAGCCTGAAGCTCTTGCTGCGCCTCGCTGACCTGCGCCTCAAATTTCTCTCGCTCGGTGCGCTCCGTGGCCGCTCTCTTCTCGGCCTCGAACAGCGCTTGCTTGAGGGTTGCCACCTCAGTCGTGGCCCCTACAATAAACAGTACAATCCTATTATTTTTTGCAATCGCGTCTTTTTATAGGCACTTTTTCTGTAAGGTATCTCTTACCTTCTTTCTCCTCGAGCTGCCGCTTGGCAAGGCCGAGCTCTTGCCTGGTCCGCTCGAGGCCCTGTTTCAGGGCACCCACCTCCGCAGTCAGTGCGGCGGTGGCTAGCAGCGAAGCCTGCATACGCATATTGACTCTTTTTTGTTAGACTCCTGCGAAATTTAATAGATCCTCTATTCGGCTTTTCTTTCCGAACGCCAAACAGAGCATCAGGGGCTATTGTCTATGCGGTAATATTTTTACATATTTTTACTTACCTCGAAGCCTGTTAGAAGGCTAGCGCAAGTTTCGGTCAATCCGCTCTTGGCGGACTGAACCTTCTGGATCACCGTACTCATGATAGTACGGTGCTCCTCGTCGATGGAGGCGCCCTTAAGCACCTCCAGTAGATTCCCCGGCGCCTCCGGTTGGACGAAGGACGCCGGCTCATTAGGCTTGCTCCTCTTGACAGGAGTTCGCCTGACGCGTCCGGAACCGTTGAAGATTCCGGCGCGGTGTCCGGCTCAAAGCCGGGCTTGGAGCCCTGGGGGGTTTTGTCCCCTTTACTCCTAGAGTCTGGGAGGTCGCCTTGCGGATCCTCCAGGACCACCTCCTCCTGCCCCGGAACTTGTCGCGACACCACTTCGGCGTCGTCCGCAGTGCGGGGGGAGACAGCGGGCGGAACTGAGTTCACGTCCGATGAATCCAGGGAGCCGCTCGACGACTCGTCGAGCCCGGTCTGGGGCGGGCTGCATAATTATGTTCAACATTAGGGAAAGCTGTGCGACAAAGGAATATCATGAGTTACTCTGGTATCCGAATACTTACGATTTCGCCGGGCGCTTGGCCCTGTCCGGCCACTCCTCGTCGTCCTCGTCGGCGTTGGGGGAGTAGTCCGGTGGAGGGGTCTTCCTCCTCTTGGACCCTTCGGCCTCCCCGTGGGGGCGGCCTTCCTTTTCTTTCCTCCCCCCGCTGGAGGGGGAGAGGTTTCTTCTTCCTCCTCCTCGTTCTCATGGGAGGAGAGTGTCTCGGACTCGTCGGATGACGAGTCCGACACCACCACGTTACGGGCACTCTTTCGAGTCCCCGTGTCCTTCTTCTTCTTGGCCTTCTTCTCCGGCACCACATAAGGCGCCGGAGCCAGCAGCCTCGCTAGGAGAGCAGGGGCTGGGTCTTCGGGCAAGGGAGCCGGACAGTTAATCGGTCCGGACTTCGCCTGCCATGCCTGTCAAAGGTGAGGGAGTTTAGATCCCGCATAGAGTCAAACTATGAAAAAACTTAACATCCTGTAAAAGGTGAGAATGGCTTACGTCGCTAGCGTTAAGCTGCGAGCTGTATCCGCGGTCCTCGGAAGCGGCTGCGAGAGCCTCGGCGCCCTTGGTTAGCACCTTCCAGACATCTTCGTACGTCGTGTCGAAGAGCCTGTTGAGGGTTCGGTGCTGCGCCGGGTCGAACTCCCACAAATTAAAGTCCCGTTGTTGACACGGGAGGATCCGGCAGACGAGCATAACCTGGACTACATTGACAAGCTTGATCGGCTTGTTCACCAGGGACTGGATGCATGTTTGCAGTCCGGTCACCTCTTTTTCGTCACCCCACGACAGGCCCGTCTCTTTCAAGGACATAAGCCGCGTGGGGGGTCCGGATCGGAACTCAGGGGCTGCGATCCATTTTGGATCGCGTGGCTCGGTGATGTAAACCACCTGGATTGCCACCCCTTTAAGGTCTCCACAAACGAGCCCTCGAGCCATAGGACGTTGGCCATCTTGCCCGCCATGGCGCCACCGCACTTCGCCTGGCTGCCGCGCTCCACCTTGGGCTTGACGTTGAAGGTCTTGAGCCAGAGGCCGAAATGGGGGTGGATGCGGAGGAAAGCCTCGCACACGACGATAAACTCTGAGATGTTGAGGACGAAGTTCGGGGCCAGATCGTGGAAATCCAGGCCGTAGTAGAACATGAGCCCCCGGACAAATGGGTGGAGTGGAAAACCCAGTCCGCGGAGGAAGTGGGGAAGGAAAACTACCCTCTCGTGGGGCCTTGGGGTGGGGAGAAGCTGCCCCTCCTCGGGAAGCCGGTGCGCGATGTCTTTGGACAAGTATCCGGCATTCCTCAGCTTTTTGACATGGCCCTCCATGACGGAGGAGACCATCCACTTGCCTCCCGCTCCGGACATTGCTGGAGAAGGTTGAGTTGGGAAGTGCGGGCTTGGGCGCTGGAGCTCGGGTGCGTAGAAGGTGGATAGGCAAAGGAGGAAGAAGGCGTAGGTAAAAAAGGTGGATCCTTATCCCCTTATATGGGCGGATGCGGTTATGCGTCCCCACCAGCCTAGTAAAACTCGCTTGCCTCCCAAGCGCCATGATAAATGGCGCGGTTGGGTTACCCATGTCCGTGTTGATGAGAATCCCGTTAATGGGGGACACGATCTCTGCTTTGACAAGACGTGCCAAGGAAACCACCTCGCAGAACATGCTGAGGTGGAGAAGCGAAAACGATTCGAGTAAAAGACTTGGCCGTAGTGTGATGACACACTGCGGAATACGTCAGCAGATTTGATTTGTGTTAATATTATTCTCTCTATGCTAATATGTGGAAACTTATTTTGCAGAGACGGACACTACTCTTGGTGTTTACAAATCTTTTATGAAGAATTTGGAGGAGGAACCCGCCTTGCAATGCCGAAGACAATCTCGCGCCGGACTCGTCGTCATTGAAGCCTGGTTCAGGGGCTACTGAGGGAGTCCTGGATTAGGGGGTGTTCGGATAGCCGGACAATACCTTCAGCCGGACTCCTGGACTATGAAGATACAAGATTGAAGACTTCGTCCCGTGTCCGGAAGGGACTTCCCTTGGCGTGGAAGGCAAGCTTGGCGATGCGGATATTCAAGATCTCCTACCATTGTAACCGACTTTATGTAACCCTAGCCCTATCCGGTGTCTATATAAACCGGAGGGTTTTAGTCCGTAGGACAACTTCATCATACAACAATCATACCATAGGCTAGCTTCTAGGGTTTAGCCTCCTTGATCTCGTGGTAGATCTACTCTTGTACTACCCATATCATCAATATTAATCAAGCAGGAGTAGGGTTTTACCTCCATCGAGAGGGCCCGAACCTGGGTAAACTTCGTGTCCCTTGTCTCCTGTTACCATCCGGCCTAGACGCACAGTTCAGGACCCCCTACCCGAGATCTGCCGGTTCTGACACCGACAGTAATCATCATAAAATAGGAGCCATGGTACCATCATAATATTTGTTCTCATCAAAACTTGGGGGACAAAAATATATCTTCATCAAACATAGCATCCCCAAGCTTATGGCTTTGCATATCATTAGCATCATGGCTATTCAAAGGAAGCATACTAACCACATTGCAATCATGCTTATCATCCAAAGATTTTATGCCAAACATTTTATTGAATTCTTCTTCTAAGAATTGAGCACAATTTTCCGACCATCATTTTCAAGAAACACATCATAAAGATAAAGAACTTGATGCAACTTCAATTACATTTTTTTGTAGTTTTCTTTATAAACCAGACTAGTGAAAAACAAGAAACTAAAAGATTCAATTGCAATATCTAAAGATATACCTTCAAGCACTCACCTCCCCGACAATGGCGTCAGAAAAGAGCTTGATGTCTAATACACAACTTATTCTTGTAGACTCATGTTGGGCCTCCAAGCGTAGAGTTTTGTAGGACATTACCAAACTTCCCTCAAATGGATGACCTACGGTTTATCAATCCTTTGGAGGTGTAGGATGAAGATGGTCTTTCTTAAACAACCCTGCAATCAAATACAAGAAATCGCTTGTGTCCCCAACACACCCAATAGAATGAAAAATTGTATAGGTGCACTAGTTCATCGAAGAGATGGTGATACAAGTGTAATATGGATGATATATATAGGTTTTTGTAAAATCTGAAATAATAAAAACAACAAGGTAGCAAGCAACAAAAGTAAGCACAAACGGTATTGCAATGCTTGAAAACAAGACATAGGGTTCATACTTTCACTAGTGCAATCTCTCAATAGCGCTAACATAATTGAATCATATAACAATCCCTCAACGTGCGACAAAGAATCACTCCAATGTTTATATCGGAGAACGTAGGACAAAAACATGTATCAAACCCTATGCCTAGATTACCCCAATGTCATCACGGGAATCCATAAGTTGATTACCAAAACATATATCAAGTGTCTCAATATAATACCCCATTGTCACCACAGGTATATCCATATGCAAGACATGAAGGAAATATGCTCTAGAGGTAATAATAAAGTTGTTATTTATATTTCCTTATATCATGATAAATGTTTATTATTCATGCCAGAAATGTATTAACCAGAAATTTGATACATGTGTGAATACATAGACAAAACAAAGTTTCCCTAGTATGCCTCTACTAGACTAGCTCGTTAATCAAAGATGGTTAAGTTTCCTGACCATAGACATGTGTTGTCATTTGATGAACGGGATCACATCATTAGGAGAATGATGTGATGGACCAGACCCATCCGTTAGCTTAGCGCTATGACCGTTTAGTTTATTGCTATTGCTTTCTTCATGACTTATACATGTTCCTATGACTATGAGATTATGCAACTCCCGAATACCGGAGGAACACTTAGTGTGCTATCAAACGTCACAACGTAACTGGGTGATAATAAAGATGCTCTACAGGTGTCTCAGATGGTGATTGTTGAGTTGGCATAGATTGAAATTAGGATTTGTCACTCCAATTATCGGAGGGGTATCTCTGGGCCCTATTGGTAATGCACATCACTATAAGCCTTGCAAGCGACGGGACTAATGAGTTAGTTGTGGGATTATGCATTACGGAACGAGTAAAGAGACTTGCCGGTAACGAGATTGAACTAGTTATGATGATACCGATGATCGAATCTCGGGCAAGTAACATACCGATGACAAAGGGAACAACGTATGTTGTTATACCGTTTGACCGATAAGGATCTTCGTAGAATATGTAGGAACCAATATGAGCATCCAAGTTCCGCTATTGGTTATTGACCGGAGATGAGTCTCGGTCATGTTTACATAGTTCTCGAACCCGTAGGGTCTGCACGCTTAACATTCGATGGTGATCGTTATTATGAGTTCTACAGGTGTCTCAGGTGGTGATTGTTGAGTTGGCATAGATTGAGATTAGGATTTGTCACTCCAATTGTCGGAGAGGTATCTCTGGGCCCTATTGGTAATGCACATCACTATAAGCCTTGCAAGCGACGGGACTAATGAGTTAGTTGTGGGATTATGCATTACGGAACGAGTAAAGAGACTTGCCGGTAACGAGATTGAACTAGTTATGATGATACCGACGATCGAATCTCGGGCAAGTAACATACCGATGACAAAGGGAACAACGTATGTTGTTATACGGTTTAACCGATAAGGATCTTCATAGAATATGTAGGAACCAATATGAGCATCCAGGTTCCGCTATTGGTTATTGACCGGAGATGAGTCTCGGTCATGTTTACATAGTTCTCGAACCCGTAGGGTCTGCACGCTTAACATTCGATGGCGATCGGTATTATGAGTTTATGTGTTTTGATGTACTGAAGGTAGTTCAGAGTCCCGGATGAGATCACGGACATGACGAGGAGTCTCAAAATGATCGAGACATAAAGATTGATATATTGGATGACTATATTCGGACACCGGAATGGTTCCAAGGAGTATCGAGTATTTACCGGAGTACCGGGGGGTTACCGGAACCCCCCGGGGAGTTAATGGGCCTTCATGGGCCATAGTGGAAGAAAGGAGGAGGCGGCCAAGTGGTGGGTCACGCCCCCAAGCCCAATCCGAATTGGGGAGGGTGCCGGCCCCCCTTTCCTTCTCTCCCTCTTACCCTTCCTTCCCCCTCCTAGTTGGACTAGGAAAGGGGGGGGATCTACTAGTAGGAGTAGGAATCCCCCCTTGGGGCGCGCCCTAGGAGGTCGGCTCTCCCCCTCCTCCACTCCTTTATATACGGGGAGGGGGGCACCCCATAGACACACAAGTTGATCTTAGCCGTGTGCGGTGCCCCCCTCCACAGATTTCCACCTCGGTCATATTGTCGTAGTGCTTAGGCGAAGCCCTGCGTCGGTAACTTCATCATCACCGTCAACACGCCGTCGTGCTGATGATACTCTCCCTCAGCCTCAGCTGGATCTACAGTTCGAGGGACATCACCGAGCTGAACGTGTGCAGATCGCGGAGGTGCTGTGCGTTCGGTACTTGATCGGATGGATCGCGAAGACATTCCACTACATCAACTGTGTTACTTAACACTTCCGCTTTTGGTCTACGAGGGTACGTGGACATACTCTCCCCGCTCGTTGCTATGATTTTCCTAGATAGATCTTGCGTGATCGTAGGAATTTTTTTGAAATACTACGTTCCCCAACAGTGGTATCCAAGCCAGGTCTATGCGTAGATGTTATATGCACGAGTAGAACACAAAGAGTTGTGGGTGATTATAGTCACAGTGTTTACTAGCTTGCCATACTTTGATTCGACGGTATTGTTGGATGAAGCGGCCCCGACCGACATTACATGACCACGCTCATGAGACTAGTTCTACCGACGTGCTTCGCACACAGGTGGCTAGTGGGTGTCTGTTTCTCCAGCTTTAGTTGAATAGAGTGTGACTACACCCGGTCCTTGTTGAAGGTTAAAACAACACACTTGACGAAAAATCATTGTGGTTTTGATGTGTAGGTAAGAACGGTTCTTGCTAGAACAAAGTAGAGGACGTCTAACTTGTTTTTGCAAGGCTTGCTGTGATGTGATATGGTCAAGATGAGATGATATATAGTTGTTGTATGAGATGATCATGTTTTGTAACAGTTATCGACAACTGGCTGGAGCCATATTGTTGTCGCTTTATTGTATGGAATGCAATCGCCATGTAATTGCTTTACTTTATCACTAAGCGGTAGCGATAGTCGTAGAAGCAATAGTTGGCGAGACGACAACGATGCTTCGATGGAGATCAAGGTGTCAAGCCGGTGACGATGGTGATCATGACGGTGCTTTGGAGATGGAGATCAAAGGAACAAGATGTTGATGGCCATATCATATCACTTATTTTGATTGCATGTGATGTTTATCCTTTATGCATCTTATTTTTCTTAGTACGGTGGTATCATTATAAGATGATCTCTCACTAAATTTCAAGATACAAGTGTTCTCCCTGAGTATGCATCGTTGCGACAGTTCGTCGTGCCGAGACACCACGTGATGATCGGGTGCGATATGCTCTATGTTCACATACAATGGGTGCAAGCCAGTTTTGCACACGCAGAATACTCGGGTTAAACTTGACGAGTCTTGATACGTCTCCGTCGAATCTATAATTTTTTATGGTTCCATGCCAATATTCTACAACTTTTACATACTTTTGGCAACTTTTTATACTATTTTTGGGACTAACATATTGATCCAGTGCCCAGTGCCAGTTCCTGTTTGTTGCATGTTTTTTGTTTTGCAGAAAATCCATATCAAATAGAGTCCAAACGGGATAAAAACTGACGGAGATTTTTTTTGAATATATGTGAATTTTGGGAAGTGGAATCAATGCGAGACGATGCCCGAGGGGCCCACGAGGGTGAGGGGCACGCCCCAAGGGGTCAGGCGCGCCCTGGGCCCTCGTGGCCACTCCATAAGGCGGTTGGTGCCCTTCTTTCACCGCAAGAAAGCCAATATCCGGATAAAAATCGTGTCCAAATTTCAGCCCAGTCGGAGTTACGGATCTCCGGGAATATAAGAAACGGTGAAAGGGCAGAATAAAAAATGCAGAAATAGAGAGAGAGAGAGATAGATCCAATCTCTGAGGGGCTCTCGCCCCTCCCATGCCATGGAAGCCAAGGACCAGAGGGGAAACCCTTCTCCCATCTAGGGAGAAGGTCAAGGAAGAAGAAGAAGAAGAAGAAGGGGGGCTCTCTCCCCCTTCTTCCGATGGCGCCGGAATGCCGCCGGGGCCATCATCGTCACCACAATCGACACCAACACCTCCGTCATATTCACCAACATCTTCATCACCTCCCCCCATCTATCTACAGCGGTCCACTCTCCCGCAACCCGCTGTACCCTCTACTTGAACATGGTGCTTTATGCTTCATATTATTATCCAATGATGTGTTGCCATCTGAGGGAGTCCTGGATTAGGGGGTGTCCGGATAGCCGGACTATAACCTTTGGCCGGACTCCTGGATCATGAAGATACAAGATTGAAGACTTCATCCCGTGTCCGGATGGGACTTTCCTTGGCGTGGAAGGCAAGCTTGGCAATATGGATATGTAGATCTCCTCCCATTGTAACCAACTCTGTGTAACCCTAGCCCTCTCTGGTGCTTATATAAACCGGAGGGTTTTAGTCCATAGGACAACAATCATACCATAGGCTAGCTTATAGGGTTTAGCCTCTCTGATCTCGTGGTAGATCTACTCTTGTACTACCCATATCATCAATATTAATCAAGCAGGAGTAGGGTTTTACCTCCATCGAGAGGGCCCGAACCTGGGTAAAAACATTGTGTCCCTTGTCTCCTGTTACCATCCGCCTAGACACACAGTTCGGGACCCCCTACCCGAGATCCGCCGGTTTTGACACTAACATTGGTGCTTTCACTGCGAGTTCCTTTGTGCCATCGCCATCAGGAAGGATGCCTCATCCCGTCTTTAAAGACCGCATTGTTGCTAAGGGAGCTTTGGATGTCGGCCAAACTCTCTAGCTAGGTGGCTTTCTTATGACCGCCTGTTCAGCCGCTGCGCCGATGATGACTTCTTGGGTCATCAAAAGCAATCTTCACGTCAACTCGAAACTCGCCGAGCAGTTAGATCCAATGGAGCTCTCTTCCCTAAACGAGCTCTTGGATCGCATCACCACCCTGGGAGTCGCTACAGACTACGATCAGATTGGGCCTAAACCCGATCTGAGAGAGATTAACTCTCCCTAGGTCACTCATCACGTCGCTGTGGTGGAGGAACAATGCGGCGAACCTTCATCTATCTTAAGGACTAGTTATGTCTGGATTCCCGATCACTCCAAGCCGGATACCCGTGGAGGGGAGGACGTCACTCAAGCCCTGAACCTAGAGTCAGGCAGCGGGCTAGATTCATTGGACAACATCCAAGAATCCAAGCTTCCGAGTTCGGAAGCTCCTTGGCCCCTGAGTCTCAGATTGGGTGAGGTTTCGGATTCAATTCCACCCACCCACCCAAACATAAGCGATCTATCCCAAATTAGGCAAGAGCCCGAAGAAACAGTACACCATTACTGGGCCAGATTCCTGCTGGTCATCAACAGGATAAAGGACTGCCGCGAGGAAGACGCAATTTCATTCTTCTGCAATAATTGCACGGACAAGGGAATCCTCAATGCCATAAGTCGCCGTGAAATTACACGCTTCGCTGACTTGGCATCCATAGTACGAAAGTATTGTGCGATGGAAAGCGCCTGGAAAACCAACATAAAATTTTGGGACAATCCGGCCCTGAAACCCAGTCCGAAATCAAAGGGTGCATTATCGCCAGGCACCCGGGTTAAACACCAAAAAGCAAAAACCCTCTACAGGGCATGGAACCGTACTCGAGGGATGGCTCAATGGACCCTGTAAAATTCATAGTGCAAAGGGCGCCACACCAACTCATAGCCTTAGAGCATGTTGGATACTCCGGCAGGTGGCCAAAAGTGGCGAAGATCTTCTAAACCCAGAAGCCACAGAGTACCAGCCCTTGGATACCAGTACGGTATTAACAGTCTTCGAGAGTTTCGCCTCAAATAATATGCGAAAACGAACACTCCGCAGCCTTGCCGAAGTCTGCCACGTGGCAACAATAAACCCATGGAGTGACACGGCTATTACTTTTAATGCCAGTGGCGAACCTAAATTCCGAACAGCCCGAGCACCAGCCGCATTGGTCCTCAGTCCCATAGTGGACGACTTTCGACTCACCAAGGTACTCATGGATGGTGGCAGCGGATTGAACCTCATTTATGAGGAAACCCTTCAAAAAATGGAAATAGACTGGAACCGCATTGAGCGAAGCAACACAATCTTTAGAGGAAGAATCCCCAGTTGGGGAGCGCGCTGTACAGGAAAAATCACACTAGATGTGGTGTTCGGCACGCCGGGCAATTATAGGTCCGAAGAGGTCATGTTCCAAGTGGCCCTGTTCAGTAGCGGATCCCACACTCTATTAGGGCGGGAGGCGTTTACAATCTTCCAAGCCATACCCCATTACGGGTACATGAAGCTCAAAATGCCCGGGCCCAACGGAATCATCACTCTCGCTAGTGATCCGGACACAGCACTCCGCGCCGAAAATAAGACAGCCGCACTAGCCCTCGAGGCACTATCCGAAGCCCTAGCGGCTGAGGAACTGACTGCGCTGCGCTCCACGGTGAACAGGGACGATGTGATACTCGATAAAAGATCCAAGTCCACCTCCTTCAAGCCAGCGGACGAGATAGTCAAATTCCAAGTCCATCCAACGGACCCTACAAAAGCAGCTTCCATCGGGGCACAGTTAAACCCTGATGTAGACGCCGCACTAGAGAGTTCCTATGTGAGAACTAGGACATTTTTGCCTGGCACCCTTCAGACATGCCAGGAATCCCACGCAGGCTGGCCGAGCATAGCCTAAATATTCTAAAAGGATTCAAGCCAGTCAAGCAGGCTCTTCGGCGTTTCTCCGAACCTAAGAGACAAGCCATGGGAGAGGAACTAGCTAAGCTATTGGAGGCCGGATTCATTCGATATATAAAACATCCGAACTGGCTAGCAAACCTGGTGATGGTACCAAAGAAGGACAAATCCTGGCGCTTGTCCGTCGATTTTAAGGACCTCAACAAGGCTTGCCCAAAGGATCCCTTCCCCCACCCCCGCATCGATCAAATTATCGACGCTACCGCAGAACACGATTCGTTGTGTTTGCTCGACGCATACTCCAGCTACCATCAAATTAAGATGACAGAGCCAGACCAAGCTGCAACAGCATTCATCACACCATACGGCCCCTTCTACTTCATCACAATGCCCTTAGGGCTCAAAAACGCCGAAGCAACATATCAGCACATGATTCAGACATGTTTGGCAAACCAGATCGGCAAAACAGTGGAGGCATACATAGATGATGTGGTCGTCAAAACCAAACATGTTGAATCTCTAGTAGACGACTTGAGGCTCACGTTCGATAACCTCCGAACATATGACATCAAGCTCAATCCGGGAAAATGCATCTTCGGCGTACCAGCCGGAAAGCTCTTGGGCTTCATCGTATCCGGCAGAGGAATTGAAGCAAATCCGGCCAAGATCCGAGCTCTGTCACAATTGGATATCCCAAAAGACCTCAAACAAATACAAAAATTGACTGGATGCGTGGCGGCTCTAAGCCGCTTTATCTCCCGCCTGGGAGAAAAGACATTACCACTTTATCGCCTCCTTCGGCACACTGAACACTTCGAGTGGACGGATACCGCCACTGCCGGACTGGAAGAAATCAAAGCCATATTGGCAACCAACCTAGTCCTGGCCGCGCCAAACATTGGCGAACCCATGCTATTATACATTGCTGCAACTCATCAAGTTGTAAGCGCAGTGCTCGTCGTCGAACGGGAAACGGACGAACATAAATTCCCCCTTCAAAAGCCGGTTTACTATGTATCCACTGTCCTTACCCCATACAATCACGGTACCCACATTATCAAAAGATAGTGTACGCGGTATTCATGGCATCCCGGAAGTTGCGACACTACTTTCAAGAGTGTTCGATAAAGGTAGCCTCGGAACTGCCACTCAATGATATCATAAACAACCGTGACGCGACGGGCCGAATTGCCAAATGGGCCATTGAGCTCCTCCCGTTCGACATAACTTACAAGCCACGACGAGCTATTAAGTCGCAAGTATTGGCCGACTTCGTCGCAGAATGGACGGAAGCCGAACTCCCTAAAGAGTACGGCGCATATTCCAACTGGATCATGCACTTCGACGGCTCCAAAATGTTGGCTGGTCTGGGGGCTGGCGTCGTTCTGACATCCCCAACAGGAGATACAGTCCAATACGTACTCCAGATAATGTATACGGACTCCAACAACGCAACCGAATACGAGGCCCTTCTCCATGGTCTCTGGATGGCAGTATCCATGGGCATTCAACGCCTAGAGGTGCGCGGGGATTCGAACCTCGCGATATCCCAAATAAATGGAGACTTTGATGCCAAGGATCCAAAAATGGCAGCTTATCGCAATGCCGTCCTAAAAATGTCAGCTCAGTTCGAGGGGCTCGAATTTCACCATATAGCCCGGGAAAACAATCAGGCGGCAGATGTCCTGGCACACATCGGCGCTAAACGCGATGCCGTCCCCCCCAACATCTTCTTGGAGAGGCTGTTCAAGCCATCCGTAGTATGGGAAGGGGAACCCGGAAATAACATACCGGACCCAACCGCACTTCCTGATACCGAACAATCCGACATAATTGGAGGCTCCGTCAACGAAATAACATCTTCAGCCCACGTAGTTATGGTCGTCATCACCCCGTGGACAGAACCATTCCTAGCCTACCTAACTAGGCAGGAACTCCCCGAGGACGAAAACGAGGCACGCTGCATAGTGCGACGATCTAAAGCCTATGAAGTCCATGAGGGAGAGCTTTATAAGAAAAGCACCACCGGAGTCCTTCAAAGGTGCATCTCCGAAGAGGAAGGGCGGAATCTTCCGGCTGAAATCCATGCCGGACTCGACGGTCACCACGCTGCAGCCCGGGCGCTTGTAGGCAAGGCCTTCCGTACAGGCTTTTATTGGTCGACGGCCCGGGCAGACGCTCAGGACTTAGTCCAACGCTGCATTGGTTGCCAGCTTTTTGCAAACCAAAGCCATATGCCACCCACCGCCCTCTAAACTATCCCCATCACCTGGCCCTTCGCGGTCTGGGGGCTTGACATGGTTGGACCCCTTAAAGGAGGAACCCACAAGCAAAAATACTTACTGGTCATGGTGGATAAGTTCACCAAATGGATAGAAGCCAAGCCTGTTAAGACGGCCGAATCCGGACCGGTGATAGACTTCGTATCCGGGGTCGTACACCCTTACGGCGTCCCCCACAGCATCATCACTGATAACGGCACGAACTTTACGGCCGACGAGGTGAAACTCTGGTGCAAAAACATGGGCATCAAGCTCGATTATGCTTCAGTCTATCACCCACAAACTAACGGTCAGGTCGAGCGAGCAAATGGTCTAATAATGAGCGGCATCAAACCCAGATTAGTGCGGTCCCTCAAGGAATCTAACACGCACTGGGTAGAGGAGCTCGACTCCATACTCTGGGGGCTGCGGACCACGCCGAACCGCACTACCGGATACACACCATTCTTCATGGTATACGGCGCAGAGGCAGTTCTGCCCTGTGACATAATTCATGACTCACCTTGAGTGCGCATGTACGAAGAAAGAGAAGCCGAGCTCGATCGGCAGGACAGTCTGGATGCCTTGGAGGAGGAGCATGACATGGCAAAAGCCCGCTCCGCATTCTATCAACAGCAGGCTCGAAGATACCAAAGCAGAGAAGTACGGGACAAAACTTACAATGTTGGCGAGTTAGTTCTACGCCTGCCGGATAAGAAAAAGGACAAACTAAAGCCCAAGTGGGAAGGTCCCTTCATTATTGACCAAGTCCTGACTGGTGGAGCGTACCGTCTGCGGGATGCATCGGATAATCGACTCGAGCCGAATCCATGGAACACAACCCGACTCCGAAGATTCTACGCCTAGCGCCGGACTCTGTGTTCGTCTCCTTCCTCTGTCCATTTTTTTATAATCTATCTGTCTTATATTTCTCTACTTCTCCCCTTCTTTTCTTTCACAGCCTTTAAGGGCCCATTTGTGCCTTGTTCGCACATAACTGACGAGTTATCCGCGCTCATTATACCTGGGGGCTTCTTTTACAGAAGCTTATTCATACGGGCTTCATGCCCAACACATGTGTTATACTTCTGCATGTACCCTTTATTCACCATTATATGCATTGATATGACTTAAGTTTTGGCCAAGCTGGGTTGCCTGGCTCTTGTATTTATGCCCTACGTTCCCGTTAATTCAGCTAGGGCATAAGGGGAGCACCTCTGCGATTGTTACTGCCGGGTCAGCCGGATGTGTACCTCAGACTGGGTGAAGCCGAAAGCTAGCGTTCTTAAGGGAATATTCGGTCGGTGAACTAAAGATGATTTCACACTTTTTACTTATGCGCCCCCAGTTGTTTTTTTCTCTGCGTCTCTTTTCGCAATCCGGATATGCACTTTAGGGCATGCCTCCCAGGGAAAGGAACCACTAACGGAACTATTCTCCCTGGAAGTTGTTTCTTACTAACCATCTAATATAACATAACTAGTTGGACACTTGTCTGTTCAAGCACTAATGACCCCTACGCCTGGTCTCCATGCATGCCCCGGTTCTTACATAACCGAGAGGGTATTCAGATACACTCCGGACCGTCGGGTCCCGAGGTTGAAGCGAAAAGGTCCTCCACGACAAACGATCTACAATCCGGCTAGAAGGCATTATACACGTCACTTTAAATTACATAGTCAATTTGACTGGTTTAATTCCTCTTCAATACCATCCAATAGGCTGTCTAGTCTACAGTCCTGTTGGGAATACTTTGCGGCCAATTCTACTTGGCCGTATACTAAGCTTACAGGGACCTCCTTCCCATCGGGCCCCACAGGTCCGACCTCGGCCATATGGTTTGGGTCAGCCTTCGTGTACCGCGTCTTCACCATGGCCCAGGCTTCCCTGGCACCTTGACGGCAGGCTGATATCTTCCACAATTGGAAGCGCCGTCATGCTCCCTTCAGCTTCTCTACAGGATCTCCAAGTCCTTCGGGCACGGAGACAGACGGCCACAAGGCCTGGGCAACGCCTTGCATCACCTGCCGAACTCGTTCGTGCAGTTGTGAGAGCTCGGGAAGAAGGTCACCCGTAGAACCGGGCATTTCCTCTACAGGACGCCCTGTTAGCATACCTACAGACATAACTCTGTCAGTCAACTTCCTCGCCGAACTCTTTTTTGAAGTTCGTTCAAGCACTTACTAAAAATGCCGCGTCGAAGCCGTCGATTCTCCTTCACGGAGTCCGACAGCTGGGCACGAACATCCTTTAGTTCCACGCCCAGCTGGGTGTTGGCATCTAGGAGATCATTCTTCTCCTGCCTCACCTTTGTAAGCACGCTCTCGCCGGCCTTTAGCCGGCGTAGGAGTTGTTGCTTATCCGGATCTACTCCGGCGCCATCTGTAATGTTATTGTCAGATTTGCACACACGCCGCACTTTACATGATACTTATCATTTGAAGCATATAGTACCAGAGGGGGTCTCCTTGGGCTCCCCTGCTGCGGCTAGTGCGGCCTCAAGTTGGGCTCTGCACTCTTCCAGTTCATGGGACAGTTGGGTATTCTTTTTTGTTTGAACCTGCATAATAAATGATCCTTTAATCAGTTATTCTAACTGTTTCAAGTCTCAGGGGCTACTGGTATATATAATCACCAAATTTTCTCACCCGTATGTCCTTTACATACTACTCCGCGGCTCTGGTTAGACCATTTTGAGCGGCACGGAGGTACGCATCTCCTGAGTTGAAGGCATCCAACGCCTCCTGGGAGAAACAAGCGTCGCGAAGAACTGTCCGACGACGCCTGTGGTTCATGGCACTCTCCACCTCGGAATTGGTGGTAGACAGCCTGTCTGCATCCTCTGTCGGAGGAGCGTCCGGTGCGCGCCTCGTGTTCGCCTCCGCTTCCGGACCCGGCCTTGGAGCCTGGCTGGTGGAGGCGCGATTGGCAACCTCTCCGGATATAGTCTGGCGAGCGCTCTTTTTCCTAAAGAGAGCACGGGCGTTAGTATGCCTCTAAGAATAATATCTTGGAATAAGATAGCGCGCCATACCGTTGCGCCGGCGTCTCAATCCGGACCACACTTCTTTTTAGCCTGCTGGGCCTCGCGGCCCCTTGTTGTCTAGTCGCCGCAGGCTCAGTATTCCGCCTTGAGGGCCTCCTTTGAAAAACACTGTTGGTATACGGTAATAAAAAATACGCGAGGATGGATCCTTTTCAAAGCGCTGGGGCTTCGGTCTCAGTTACCTGCGAGGCTGGAAGTAACCCAGTATAGTCGGCCGTAATGGCCACCAAGGCATTATCACTACTCAATTGATGAAATACCCCATCAATTAGCTCCACAGATATGTCCGGATCCTCCTGGGAGGCCGGGTCGAGGGACCGTTCCGGATCCTCGGGTTGTGGAGGAGGGCTGTTTATCTCCCTCACGGCCTTACGCAGCTCTCGCGCAAGATGAAATACTTAACTATGGGAAAATCCGCCCTGTGGATTGACACGGAGGAACTCCTCCTCTTCTCCCTTGTACAAAGTGGACAAGATCTTTGCTAGAGCGGCAACCGATTCTGGCCCCTTACGGCCACAGCGGGTGGCGTCGTCCTCCCCGTTGAAATCCCACATGGGGCAGCCTCTATATTGAAGCGGCTGCACCCCCCGCATAATGCATATGGCCATGACATTGATCATGGTAAATCCGGATTGAGCTAGCGACCTTATCCGGCTCATCAGGTAAAAAACGTCCCTATCGTCTTCCTCCTGGGGGCTCCGTGGACGCCATCTCAGGCGCTTCTTCAAAGGAGCATTGACGAACTCAGGAAGACCAATCCGAATAGGATCAGGGAGGGGGACATCGTCTACATAAAACCATTCGGAAGGCCAGTCTTCGGACGTCTTCTTTGGGGTTCCAGATAGGTATCCGGTCCCGGCGATGCGCCATACTTCGGCTCCGCCCACTTGATATACTGACCCCTTCTTAGAACGGGGCACGAGGCAGAATAGCTTCTTCCACAGCGCGAAATGAGCCTCGCAGCCCAAAAACAGCTCGCAAAGAGCTACGAAGCCCGCTATATGCAGTATGGAGGCTGGCGTAAGGTTGTGCAGCTGGAGGCCATAGAACTCCAGGAGCCCCCGGAGAAACGGATGGATCGAAAATCCGAGCCCTCTTACCAAATAAGGGACAAGGCATACCCGCTCTCATTTGGAGGGATTGGGAAGGCTCTCCGCTTGCTCTCCGCCATTATAGGTGGCGAGCCCGGCTTGAACCGGGACCACGTATGCTGGGGGAAGAAATCCCTTGGTCTGAAGCGTCACTAGCTTGTTGTGCGGGACGGAGCATCTCTCCCAATATCCAGGCTGGGGGCTGGGAGGACGAGAGGAGGACCTGCGACGACCGGCCATGATGGAATGGATCTCTGTTGGATGCGCTCCGATGAATTCTCACTAAAGGAAGATGGTGTGATTTGGATCAAAATCCTCGTCTCTTTAAATAGGCAGCTCATTTACACAGCTAGGGGGGTAAATGTAAAAATACCCTGGCTCTTCGCATTCGTTTGATGCGTGGAAGGCCATTATTGGGCGTGGAAGCCAAGAAGCGCAGTATTCACGAGAAGTCAGACACTATTCAACAGGTACACGGAATTTGGAGAAGAACCCGCCTTGCAATGCCGAAGACAATCTGTGCGCCGGACTCATCGTCATTGAAGCCTGGTTCGGGGGCTACTGAGGGAGTCCTGGATTAGGGGGTGTCCGGATAGCCGGACTATAACCTTTGGCCGGACTCCTGGATCATGAAGATACAAGATTGAAGACTTCATCCCGTGTCCGGATGGGACTTTCCTTGGCGTGGAAGGCAAGCTTGGCAATACGGATATGTAGATCTCCTCCCGTTGTAACCGACTCTATGTAACCCTAGCCCTCTCCGGTGCTTATATAAACAGGAGGGTTTTAGTACATAGGACAACAATCATACCATAGGCTAGCTTCTAGGGTTTAGCCTCTCTGATCTCGTGGTAGATCTACTCTTGTACTACCTATATCATCAATATTAATCAAGTAGGAGTAGGGTTTTACCTCCATCGGGAGGGCCCGAACCTGGGTAAAAACATTGTGTCCCTTGTCTCTTGTTACCATCCGCCTAAACGAACAGTTCGGGACCCCCTACCCGAGATCCGCCGGCTTTGACACCGACACCATCCTATGATGTCTGAGTAGATTTTCGTTGTCCTATCGGTAATTGGTGAATTGCTATGATTGGTTAGTTTGCTTGTGGTTATGTTGCTGTCCTTTGGTGCCCATCATATGAGCGCGCGCGTGGATCACACCATAGGGTTAGTTGTATGTTGATAGGACTATGTATTGGAGGGCAAGAGTGACAGAAGCTTCAACCTAGCATAGAAATTGATGCATACGGGATTGAAGGGGGACCAATATATCTTAATGCTATGGTTGGGTTTTACCTTAATGAACGTTACTAGTTGCGGATGCTTGCTAATAGTTCCAATCATAAGTGCATAGAATTCCAAGTCAGGAATGACATGCTAGCAGTGGCCTCTCCCACATAAAACTTGCTATCGGTCTAGTAAAGTAGTCAATTGCTTAGGGACAATATCGCAACCCCTACCACCACTTTTCCACACTCGCTATACTAAATTTATTGTGTCTTGATCTAAATAGCCCCTAGTTTTTATTTATGTGATCTTTATTATCTTGCAAACCTATCCAACGACACCTACAAAGTACTTCTAGTTTCATACTTGTTCTAGGGAAAGCGAACGTCAAGCGTGCGTAGAGTTGTATCGGTGGTCGATAAAACTTGGGGGAATATTTGTTCTACCTTTAGCTCCTCATTGGGTTCGACACTCTTACTTATCGAAAGAGGCTACAATTGATCCCCTATACTTGTGGGTTATCCGGACCTTTTTCTGGCGCCGTTGCCGAGGAGGAATAGCGTGGGGTGAATATTGTGGTGTGTGCTTGTTTGCTTTATCACTAAGCGGATTTTATTTGTTGTTCTAAGTTGTTCTCTATCTTTAGTTATGGATATGGAACACGAAATACCGAAAAAAAATAGGTTTACTTGCTACTCATGGAGATGGGGAACCTCCTAAAACTCTCGATGCTCATTATGTGAAAGATATTATGCACTACTTTAATAATCGTGAGAAAACCCCATTCAATTATATAATGGGAGACACGTTGGATCAACATGAATACTTTAGGGATTATCGCTTGACTCAAAAAGGGAAACTATTATGGGATCATGGTATGCTCGGCAACTATGCTTGAGATATGATTATACTTGTTGCTCTAGGATGAAGGCACCACACCTTCCCTTTTCATGCAAATTTAATGATAATGAAACCTTGGCTTCTTATGCTAATGGTATATATGATTACTATGATGTGGAACAAATAGAATAATTTTTTGCTTTTAAGGGTGCTTGTGAAATTGAATCTTTGTTTAAAGAGTTTGAAGATTTTGATGATTCAGTTTATAGACCTGAAAATTTAGCTACGCTTAAATATTTCTATGAGAATTATAAATACAATTATGATACTGATGAATTTATTGAGAAAGTCTCCGCTGTCGAAGAAGAAACTAATATTTTGCAGGAGTCTATGGAAGACGGAATTGATGAAACTGTGGGCTCATTGGATGAAAAAGATGACGAGGAGAGCGAAGAACAAAAGGAGGAAGAGAGGATTAGCTACCCGTGCCCACCTTCTAATGAGAGTAACTCTTCAACTCATACATTTTTAAATTTACCTTCGTGCTTACCGAAGGATGAATGCTATGATGATTGTTATGATCCCGTTGATTCTTTTGAAATATCCCTTTTTGATGATGCTTGCTATGCTTGTGGCCAAGATGCCAATATGAATTATGCTTATTGAGATGAACTTGCTATAGTTCCTTATATTAAACATGAAATTGTTGCTATTGCACCCACGCAAGATAGTCCTATTATCTTTTTGAATTCTCCCGACTACACTATATCAGAGAAGTTTGCCCTTATTAAGGATTATATTGATGGGTTGCATTTTACTACTACACATGATGGTTTTTATAGATATAATATGCATGTGCTTGCTTCTCCTACTTGCAATTATTATGAGAGAGGAACTACATCTCTGCCTCTCCATGTTTCCAATATGATAAAATTGCAAGAAATTGTTTATACTATGCATTGGCCTTTACTATGTGTGCATGAATTGTTCTTTTATGACATGCCGATGCATAGGAAGAGAGTTAGACTTTGTTGTTGCATGATATATGTTACTTTGTGCACATTACTAAATCACAAATCATTGTTAATTAAAATTGGCTTTGATATACCTTGGGATCCGGGTGGATCCATTACTTGAGCATTGTATGCCTAGCTTAATGTCTTTAAAGAAAGCGCTGCCAAGGAGGCAATCCGGAAGTTTAAGAGAGTCATTTATTTCCGTTGTGTGCTTTTATAAAGTTTAAAAACAAAAATAATGTGCCAAGATTTGCCTTTAGGATGTTTACATTGCTTGTTGGTTTGTGCGGTGCAAAACAGAAACTTTGACTGTAGTGCGCGGTTTTACATTTTTTACTGGAACGTCAAACGGATCTGAAACTTTTTTCACTGTCTTTCTATACAAATTTTTTATTTTTCCTAATTGTTTAAGAATTTTTGGAGTACCAAAGGTATGGTGAATGTTCAGATTACTACAGACTGTCCTGTTTAAGACAGATTCTGTTTTTGACGCATAGTTTGCTTGTTTTGATGAAACTATCGATTTCTATAAGTGGATTAAGCCATGAAAAAGTTATATTATAGTAGCTACAATGCAAAAACAAAATATGAATTGGTTTGCAACAGTACTTAGAGTAGTGATTTGCTTTATTATACTAACGGATCTTACCGAGCTTTCCGTTGAGTTTTGTGTGGATGAAGTGTTCGAAGATTGAGGAGGTCTTGAAGTGAGGAGAAGGAGGAGAGGCAAGATCTCAAGCTTGGGGATGCCCAAGGCACCCCAAGTAAATATTCAAGGAGACTCAAGCTTCTAAGCTCGGGGATGCCCCGAAAGGCATCCCATCTTTCTTCAACAAGTATCAGTATGTTTTCGGATTCGTTTCGTTCATGTGATATGTGCAAATCTTGGAGTGTCCTTTGAATTTGTTTTTCACTTTTATTTTATGCACCATGCTGGTATGAGATAGTCCATGGTTTATTTATAGAATGCTCTTTGCACTTCACTTATATTTTTTGAGTATGACTTGATAGAATGCTTCATGTGCTTCACTTATATCATTTGAAGTATGGATTGCCTGCTTCCCTACACATAGAAAACCACCATTTGCAGAACTCTTTTGCTTCACTTATATTTGTTAGAGCATGGGAATATCTTTTATAGGAAGAATTAAACTCTCTTGCTTCATTTATATCTATTTAGAAGATGACATGAATTGGTCATTCACATGGTTAGTCATAAAATCCTACATAAAACTTGTAGATCACTAAATCTAATATGTTTGATTCCTTGCAATAGTTTTGCGATATAAAGATGGTGATATTAGAGTCATGCTAGTGGGTAGTTGTGGATTGTATAAATACTTGTGTTGAAGTTTATGATTCCCGTAGCATGCATGTATGGTGAACCGTTATGTAACGAAGTTGGAGCATGATGTATTTATTGATTGTCTTCCTTATGAGTGGCGGTCGGGGACGAGCGATGGTCTTTTCCTACCAATCTATCCCCCTAGAAGCATGCGCGTAGTACTTTGTTTCGATGACTAATAGATTTCTGCAATAAGTATGTGATTTCTTTATGACTAATGTTGAGTCCATGGATTATACACACTCTCACCCTTCCATCATTGCTAGCCTCTTCGGTACCGTGCATTGCCCTTTCTCACCTCGAGAGTTGGTGAAAACTTGGCCGGTGCATCCAAACCCCGCAATACGATACGCTCTATCATACATAAGTCTCCTTATATCTTCCTAAAAACAGGCACCATACCTACCTATCATGGCATTTCCATAGCCATTCCAAGATATATTGCCATGCAACTTTCATCATCATCATATACATGACTTGAGCATTTATTGTCATATTGCTTTGCATGATAGTAAGATAGCTAGCATGATGTTTTCATGGCTTGTCCATTTTTTTGATGTCATTGTTACGCTTGATCATTGCACATCCCGGTACACCGCCGGAGGCATTCATATAGAGTCATATCTTTGTTCTACTATAGAGTTGTAATATTGAGTTGTAAGTAAATAAAAGTATGATGATCATCATTATTAGAACATTGTCCCATGTGAGGTTATCAAAATAAAAGTGGCCAAAGACCCCCCCCCCCCCCAAAAAAAGAGGCCAAAGAAGCCTACGAAAAAATAAAAAATAAAAAAATGAGAGAAAAGAGAGAAGGGACAATGTTACTATCCTTTTACCACACTTTTGATTTAGAGTAGCACCATGTTCTTCATATAGAGAGTCTCTTGAGTTATCACTTTCATATACTAGTGGGAATTTTCATTATAGAACTTGGCTTGTATATTCCAACGATGGGCTTCCTCAAATGCCCTAGGTCTTCATGAGCAAACAAGTTGGATGCACACCCACTTAGTTTCAGTTTGAGATTTCATACACTTATAGCTCTAGTGCATCCGTTGCATGGCAATCCCTACTCCTCACATTGACATCAATTGATGGGCATCTCCATAGCCCTTTGATTAGCCGCATCGATGTGAGACTTTCTCCTTTTTGTCTTCTCCAGACAACCTCCACCATCATATTCTATTCCACCTATAGTGCTATGTCCATGGCTAACGCTCATGTATTGCGTGAAAGTTGAAAAGGTTTGAGAATGTCAAAAGTATGAAACAATTGCTTGGCTTGTCATTGGGGTTGTGCATGATCTGAATATTTTGTGTGATGAAGATGGAGCATAGACTGACCATATGATTTTGTAGGGATAACTTTCTTTGGACATGTTATTTTGAAAAGACACGATTGCTTTATTAGTATGCTTGAAGTATTGTTGTCTTAATGTCAAAAGATAGACTATTGCTTTGAATCACTCGTGTCTTAATATTCATGCCATAATTAGATTACATGATCAAGATTATTCTAGGTAGCATTCCACATCAAAAATTATCTTTTTAATCATTTACCTACTCGAGGACGAGCAGGAATTAAGCTTGGGGATGCTGATACGTCTCCGTCGTATCTATAATTTTTGATTGTTCCATGCCAACATTCTGCAACTATTACATACTTTTGGCAACTTTTTATACTATTTTTGGGACTAACATATTGATCCAGTGCCAAGTGCTAGTTCCTGTTTGTTGCATGTTTTTTGTTTCGCAGAAAATCCATATCAAACGGAGTCCAAACGGGATAAAAACTAACGGAGATTTTTTTTGGAATATATGTGAACTTTGGGAAGTGGAATCAATGCGAGACGATGCCCGAGGGACCCACGAGGGTGAGGGGCGCGCCCCAGGGGGTCAGGCGCGCCCTGGGCCCTCGTGGCCACTCCGTAAGGCGGTTGGTGCCCTTCTTCCGCCGCAAGAAAGCCAATATCCGGATAAAAATCATGTCCAAATTTCAGCCCAATCGGAGTTACGGATCTCCGGGAATATAAGAAACGGAGAAAGGGCAAAATAAAAAACGCAGAAACAGAAAGAGATAGAGAGACAAATCCCATGGAAGCCAAGGACTAGAGGGGAAACCCTTCTCCCATCTAGGGAGAAGGTCAAGGAAGAAGAAGAATAAGGGGGGGCTCTCTCCCCCTTTCTTCTGGTGGCGCCGAAACGCCTCCGGGGCCATCATCGTCACCGCAATCTACACGAACACCTCCGTCATCTTCATCAACATCTTCATCACCTTCCCCCATCTATCTACAGAGGTCCACTCTCCCGCAACCCGCTGTACCCTCTACTTGAACATGGTGCTTTATGCTTCATATTATTATCCAATGATGTGTTGCCATCCTATGATGTCGGAGTAGATTTTCGTTGTCCTGTCAGTAATTGGTGAATTGCTATGATTGGTTTAATTTGCTTGTGGTTATGTTTCTGTCCTTTGGTGCCCATCATATGAGCACGCACGTGGATCACACCATAGGGTTAGTTGTATGTTGATAGGACTATGTATTGGAGGGCAAGAGTGACAGAAGCTTCAACCTTGCATATAAATTGATGCATACGGGATTGAAGGGGGACCAATATATCTTAATGCTATGGTTGGGTTTTACCTTAATGAACATTAGTAGTTGCGGATGCTTGCTAATAGTTCCAATCATAAGTGCATAGAGTACCAAGTCAGGGATGACATGCTAGCAGTGGCCTCTCCCACATAAAATTTGCTATCGGTCTAGTAAAGTATTCAATTGCTTAGGGACAACTTCGCAACTCCTACCACCACTTTTCCACACTCTCTATACTAACTTTATTGTGTCTTTGTCTAAACAGCCCCTAGTTTTTATTTATGTGCTCTTTATTATCTTGCAAACCTATCCAACAACACCTACAAAGTACTTCTAGTTTCATACTGGTTCTAGGTAAAGCGAACGTCAAGCATGCATAGAGTTGTATCGGTGGTCGATAAAACTTGAGGGAATATCTGTTCTACCTTTAGCTCCTCGTTGGGTTCGACACTCTTACTTATCGAAAGAGGCTACAATTGATCCCCTATACTTGTGGGTTATAAAGACCTTTTTCTAGCGCCGTTGCCGGGGAGCAATAGCGTGGGGTGAATATTCTTGTGTGTGCTTGTTTGCTTTATCACTAAGCGGATTTTATTTGCTATTCTAAGTTGTTCTCTATCTTTAGTTACGGATATGGAACACGAAATACCAAAAAATTAGGTTTACTTGCTACTCATGGAGATGGGGAACCTCCTAAAACCCTCGATGCTCATTATGTGAAAGATATTATGCACTACTTTAATAATCCTGAGAAAACCCCATTCAATTATATAATGGGAGACACGCTTGGATCAACGTGAATACTTTAGGGATTATCAACTAGAGCACGATCCACACCAGAGTGGTACGGTAATCCTGTACTGGAAGTCATTTTACTAGACTATGATAAACTTACGAACTATGAGGAAGCGATGTTGAGCCCAGATTCCGCGAAATGGCTTGAGGCCATGAAATCTGAGATGGGATCCATGTATGAGAACAAAGTGTGGACTTTGGTGGATTTGCCCGACGATCGGCAAGCCATAGAAAATAAATGGATCTTCAAGAGGAACAAGGGCACTGATAGTAGTGTTACTATCTACAAAGCCCGAATTGTCGCAAAAAGGTTCTCAACAAGTTCAAGGTGTTGACTACGATAAGATTTTCTCACTCGTAGCGATGCTTAAATATGTCCGAATCATGTTAGCAATTGCCACATTTTATGAAATCTGGCAAATGAATGTCAAAACTGCATTCCTTAATGGATTTCTTAAAAGAAGAATTGTATATGATGCAACCAGAAGGTTTTGTCGATCCTAAAGGTGCTAACAAAGTGTACAAAGCTCCAGCGATCCATCTATGGATTGGTGCAAGCATCTCGGAGTTGGAATATACGCTTTGATGAGTTGACCAAAGCATATAGTTTTATACAGACTTGCGGTGAAGCCTGTATTTACAAGAAAGTGAGTGGGAGCACTACAACATTTCTGATAAGTATATGTGAATGACATATTGTTGATCGGAAATAATGTAGAATTTTCTAAAAGCATAAAGGAGTGTTTAAAAGGAGTTTTTCGAAGAAAGACCTCAGTGAAGCTGCTTACATATTGAGCATCAAGATCTATAGAGATAGATCAAGACACTTGCTATTTTTTTCAATGAGTACATACCTTGACTAGTTTTTGAAGTAGTTCAAAATGGAACAGGCAAAGAAGGAGTTCTTACCTATGTTTGCAAGGTGTAAAGTTGAGTAAGACTCAAAACACGACCACGACAGAAAATAGAAAGAGAAAGAAAGTCGTTCCCTATGTTGTGTACCAAACCAATTGTGTACCTTGCCATGAGTTTGGCAAGGGGGTACGATATTGATCCAGGAGTGGATCACTTGACAGCAGTCAACATTATCCTTAGAAGACTAAGGAGATATTTCTCGGTTATGGAGGTGATAAAGATTTCGTCGTAAAGAATTACGCCGATGCAAGCTTTTACACCGACCCGGTTGACTCTGAGTCCATATTGAAAGTGGGAGCAGTTAGCTAGAGTAGCTCCATGCAGGGCATTGTAGACATAGAAAAAATTGCAAAATACATACGGCTCTGAATGTGACAGACCCATTGACTAAGCTTCTCTCACAAGAAAAACATGATCACACCTTAGTACTCTTTGGGTGTTAATCACATAGCGATGTGAACTAGATTATTGACTCTAGTAAAACCCTTTGGGTATTAGTCACATGGCAATGTGAACTAACCACATGGTGATGTGAACTATTGATGTTAAATCACATGGCGATGTGAACTAGATTATTGACTCTAGTGCAAGTGGGAGACTGAAGGAAATATGCCCTAGAGGCAATAATAAAGTTGTTATTTATATTTCCTTATATCATGATAAATGTATATTATTCATGCTAGAATTGTATTTACTAGAAACTTGATACATGTGTGAATACATAGACAAAACAAAGTGTCCCTAGTATGCCTCTACTAGACTAGCTCGTTAATCAAAGATGGTTAAGTTTCCTGATCATAGGCATGTGTTGTCATTTGAGGAACAGGATCACATCATTAGGAGAATAATGTGATGGACAAGACCCATCCGTTAGCTTAGCACTATGATCGTTTAGTTTATTGCTATTGCTTTCTTCATGACTTATACATGTTCCTATGACTATGAGATTATGCAACTCCCGAATATTGGAGGAACACTTAGTGTGCTATCAAACGTCACAACATAACTGGGTGATTATAAAGATGCTCTACAGGTGTCTCCGATGGTGATTGTTGAGTTGGCATACATCGAGATTAGGATTTGTCACTCCGGTTGTCGAAGAGGTATCTCTGGGCCCTCTCCGTAATGCACATCACTATAAGCCTTGCAAGCAATGTGACTAATGAGTTAGTTGCGGGATGGTGCATTACAGAACGATTAAAGAGACTTGCCGATAACGAGACTGAACTAGGTATGATGATACCGACGATTGAATCTCGGGTAAGTAACATACCGATGACAAAGGGAACAACGTATGTTGTTATGCGGTTTGACCGATAAAGATCTTCGTAGAATATGTAGGAACCAATATGAACATCTAGGTTCCGCTATTGGTTATTGACCGGAGATGTGTCTCGATCATGTCTACACAGTTCTCGAACTCGTAGGGTCCGCACGCTTAACATTCGATGACGATCGGTATTATGAGTTTATGTGTTTTGATGTACTGAAGGTAGTTCAGAGTCCCGTATGAGATCACGGACATGACGAGGAGTCTCGAAATGATCGAGACATAAAGATTGATATATTGGATGACTATATTCGGACACCGGAATGGTTCCAAGGAGTATCGAGTATTTACCGGAGTACCGGGGGGTTACCGGAACCCCCCGGGGAGTTAACGGGCCTTCATGGGCCATAGTGGAAGAAAGGAGGAGGCGGCCAAGTGGTGGGGCGCACCCCCCAAGCCCAATCCGAATTAGGGAGGGGGGCCGCCCCCCTTTCCTTCTCTCCCTCTTCCCCTTCCTCCCCCCTCCTAGTTGGACTAGGAAAGGGGGAAACCTACTCCTAGTAGGAGTAGGAATCCCCCCTTGGGGCGCGCCCTAGGAGGCCGTCCCTCCCCCTCCTCCACTCCTTTATACATGGGGGAGGGGGGCACCCCATAGACACACAAGTTGATCTTAGCCGTGTGCGGTGCCCCCCTCCACAGATTTTCACCTCGGTCATATTGTCGTAGTGCTTAGGCGAAGCCCTGCGTTGGTAACTTCATCATCACCGTCAACATGCCGTCGTGCTGACGGAACTCTCCCTCGGCCTCAGCTGGATCTATAGTTCGAGGGACGTCACCGAGCTGAACGTGTGCAGATCGCGAAGGTGTCGTGCGTTCGGTACTTGATCGGTTGGATCGCGAAGACGTTCGACTACATCAACCGCGTTACTTAACGCTTCCGCTTCCGGTCTACGAGGGTACGTGGACACACTCTCCCCGATCGTTGCTATGCTTCTCCTAGATAGATCTTGCGTGATCGTAGGATTTTTTTTGAAATACTACGTTCCCCAACAAGACATACATCAAGTGTTCTCAAATCTAACATTCAATCCAACACAACGAAACCTGAAGGAGCAAGACTCAATTCATCAGAACAAGATGAGGAGGGAAAAACACCATACGATCCGACTATATTAACAAAGCCCATGGTACATCAAGATCGTGGTGGATCAAGAACACGAGAGAGAGAGAGAGAGAGAGAGAGAGAGAGAGAGAGAGAGAGAGAGAGAGTGAGAGAGAGAGATCAAACACATAGCTACCGGTACATACCCTCAGCCTCGAGGGTGAACTACTCCCTCCTCATCATGGAGACCGCCGGGATGATGAAAATGGCCTCCGGTGATGATTTCCCCCCTCTGGCAGGGTGCCGGAACAAAGCTTCAGATGAGATTGCTTCCGTACAGAGGCTTGCAGCGGCTGAGCGGAAGTTCTAGTTTTTTTCTAGGGTTTTTGGTGTTTATAGGAATTTTTGGCATTGGTTTCTCGTCAAGGGGGCCCAGGAGGGAGCGACAAGCCTGCCCGACGCGCCGTGTGGGGGAGGGCGCGCCCACCAGGCTTGTCGCGTCCTCATGGCTCTTCTAGTCCTTCCATGAAGCTTCGAGGGTCTGTTTTGGTCCATAAAAAATCACTGTAAATTTTCAGCCCAATCCAAGAACTTTTATTTCTACACAAAAAACTACACCACGGTAGTTTTGTT
Organism: Aegilops umbellulata; assembly: GCA_032464435.1. NCBI lineage: Eukaryota > Viridiplantae > Streptophyta > Magnoliopsida > Poales > Poaceae > Aegilops > Aegilops umbellulata. Next base: position 331,044,741 of record CP136060.1, read on the forward strand.
GAAAACATCGTTAGTCCGGGTTAGTTTCATTCAAATCATACCAAAACCATATAAAATTGCTATAAACATGGCATTAATACTTCATAAATTATAGATGCATTGGAGACATACCAGGCTTGGTCAGAGAAAAATATATTTTGCAATGAGTCTAGTAAAAAGTAAGTTGAGAAATAGTATGAGTGATGATCTCTTGAACCATTACATAGTGGCATTTATTGAGCGAGATGTGTTCTTGAAACTAAATGAATATGACATAGCTGAAACTTTCATGAGTATGCGAAAGGGTAGAGTTCCCTAGCATTAAGGTTTTCTACTCAAGTGTATCTTTCATGTAAGACTTTTTTATTTTTCTAACTAAATTCTAACTATTTGTGTTGTAATTTTACAAATTTGGAATATATTTTCTTAACTATAATGTAGTGAGATTTTTTTCTTTCGATAAAGGACATTTCATTTCATTGATATATCAAGGTGATACAATCGCATCAAACGAACACCCAGCCTTTGCATAATACGATGCATAAGCCAACAAGTCCAAGAAAAAAACATCATTTTACAACAATAATAAATCAGTCCAGCCTATGGTGAGGTAGATCATATCCAAAGATTACATCGCCATCCATGGAGAGATAAAGCCTCCTTGGTCATATGCTCTAGCCATGTAAACGCCATCATAAAAAGGTCTCCGTCCTTCGGCTTTTACAGTATAGACCAAGCATGGAGCCACCACGTACATGCATGAATAATCTCCACAAGAGATGAAACATCATTTATTGTTAAAAACCACATCATTTCTGGTAAGGCACAATGCCCAACATAATGCAACCGCCCCACATAAATATGTGCAGAAAATTGGTTGAGCTATTTATGCTATTCTGTTGCCAAATGTTGTATCACACTTGGACTATGTAATTTTTTGGAAGTGTGTACACACCTTCCATTTCATCCCTGGGCCCACCATTGCTCCGCGATCACACTTTTGGATGCTCAACAGTCAACATTGATCAATGCTCCATTTTTTGAATTTGACCCACCTTCCACAGCTCCAGGTGTAGCAACGAATATGCTGAGATGCGCTCTCATATATATAGTCATAGTAAACTCCGGTAGCGAGCAATGTGGAAATTAAGCTACTCTAGGTAGCATCCCTTGGCAGTCCTAAACGCCAGCAAGCTCATTGCACCAGGTGGACCTACTGGCCTCCGCCCCAGTACCCTACACCCATTCTCTAACCTATACTCTACGTACTACTGTAGTATATTTGAGAGGAAACCACGCCAAGGTAGTCAATGATGACGATTCACCCGATCTCCAGCTTTTCCTCACTAGGGAAAGGAACTGTTTCATGCATGACAAGGCCAGCTCTTCTCCCCATTACCCTACGTACACTACTACTAGTTGCGGTCTGACCCAGCAGAGAAAACAACGACAACATCGCCCGGGAGAGCGCGGATCGAACCAGATGGAGGCACGGCCTCGCCACCCGGGCGCCTTTACGCCAACCCGGCAGCAATCACGACGACGATCCTTTCGAAAAATTCCAAATGCATGCCCACTCACTGTCCCAACGTATGCTCTCGCCGGAAGGAGCTTGATCAGGGCATCCGTCCACATCCGTGTGAAACAAACGTGTTTGCCATTCAACGTAATTCTGGATCGATCCGCTCTGCAGTTCGGACATCTTTTTTTTCTGCAAACCGGAAGCAAAGAATGATGAAGGCTTTGCGGGCGTCCGGACCGCTGCCACGCAAGTGTCTGGCAACACTTGCCTACCCAAACCCAAACCCTCTCCCTTGCCCACGCCCTTTCCTGCTCAAAGTGATCAGCGTCGCCTTCATACCGGCCCAGAGCGGACATGCCTCTCACTCCGCTATTTAAACTTCAGGCCTGGCAACAGCCGTATCCAACCTCCTTCGCTCCCTAGCTCCTCTTGGCACCACAACCGCCATGACCTCCTTGAGCTCCAAAGCCATCTAGGACCACCTATCGTTCGAGCAGTAGAAGAAGATCGCCACCATTGTAGCCGACTGAGAGGCTGGCAGACGGACAAGCTCACTGAGGCCAGCGTTGCGGAGGCCCAAATGGAAGAGACGACCGACAACGAGCCTGCATCACCATCCTCGGTGGCTCATGGCAACATCACCATGGGTGAGGCCCGTGCTCAATACATGGTGTCAGCAGAGCAGGAGGCCGCGTTCCGGCAGGCGCAGGCTGACCAGGCCTACAACCTCCACCTCCTCGATGAGCACCGGCTCACGGAGGAGCAACTCGCTGCTGGCGCGGGCATCACGGCGGACGTGGACGTGGGCGAGCAGCAGGCGATGCTCTAATCCTACCGCTCCACCCGCGACATCTGCCGCGACTGCTGATGGTACCACGTCCAGCAGGTGGAGTTATAAGCCGCCTTCAAGGAGATCGATGAGACGGAGGATGAAGTGTACGACAAGGACGGGGAGGACGTCTCCAGCTTCGCCTCGGCCGCGCCCCATCGCCACAACGACGAAGTCGACACGTCCACGGGCACCATCGACAACGAGGAAGAGTAGAGCATGGGAAGCCGCTGGCGCTCGGATCCTAGGAAGGCCACCACCCCCCTCCCGTTGGAATAAGCTTGGCGGGTTCATCCGGTTTAAAGTACGGTTTAGTTGAAATATGTCGAAATGTAATGAATTCGCTTCGGTTTAGACAACAATATATGGTTTTATGTAAAAATGATCTAAGTATGAAGAATGAAAATCTCCTGGTATGTTTAAATATGCATCAAATCTGTTCACTTTCGTTAAATTTCTTATGAAATGTCTTCAGACATTTGTGGTTAAGGTTGGATGGTCGGCTCTCATATCCTTGTTTGCGGACGGATATGCGGTCCTGTTTGAGGGTCATAGTTGGAGATGCACTTAGAGCATCTACACCCAGACTTGGCAAATCCGCCCCTCTATATGCACGTGGGCGCGTTCAGGCGCATCCATGGACAGCGACTGCTGACCCCTCATATCTTGTGCATGGCATTCACATATCTCAAATCCATGCACGTCCATCATACACGCCAATGTTGCACGTAAATAACAAATGTTGGCACAAAAAATACATAGGTCTTACCTAAAATTTATTTTTTAAGTGCACAATTCAAACATTGGCTCTTTGGTTTCCATTGTGGGTCCACATATATGTTTCACAAAATCATTGAATAGCTGCGCGTGCACCTGATGATCTTGAATATTCTGATGCATCTGTAGAAAGTTCATAAGTTGAGCTTCATCTTGATCTTCTCGGATTTAAACTTGTTCTCTAGTTGCTTCAAAATCATTGGTTTGGGCTACACCATCACCCTCATTCTCGACAAGCATATTGTGCAAAATAATAGAACATGTTATGAGCTGCCACAGAGTTTCTGATTCCCACGTCATTGCAGCTCCACGAACAATTCCCCAACAAGGTTGAAGCAGTCCAAATGCCCTCTCCACATTCTTCCTAGCCGCTTCCTGCATTGTTGCAAAGTGGCTTTATTTGTTGCCATGTGGTTCGGATATGGTCTTCACAAACACCGCCCACTGAGGATAGATGTCGTTGGCTCCCATGTTGTACTCACGGCGTTAACTGTGTAGTTGCATGGCGGCGATTCCCCATTGCAAAGCCTCCTGAACATCGGAGATCGTTGGACCACCTTGATGTCGTTGTAAGATCCCGATATTCCAAAGAAAGCATGCCAAATTCATAAATCATGTGATGCCATCGCTTCTAGTATGATGGTGGCCTTTTTGGCGTGACCTTGATACATTCCCCGCAAATCTTTGGAGCAGTTCTTCCGTGGCTAATGCATGCAATCAATTGATCCGACCATTCCTCAAAACCCCCTACCCTCTCCAATAGCCAACAACCTATCTGTGTCTTGCGAACTCGGTTTTCTCAGATACTCTGCTCCAAACACCTGCACCATGGCGCGGGAAAACTTGACATTAGACCATCTCACTAATGGCATTTGTGATAGTACCAAGCGCAAGCATCCTCAGAGCAGCCGTGCACTTTTGCTTAGCAGAGAAAGAAAGATGGCGGCAACAATCCCTTTTGAGTTTGAAGTAGTTACCACGTGCCTCCACAATGCGCAAGAACAATGGTTTCCACATGCGAAAACGGCGACGAAACCATGGATCATCCGGAAAAGTTGGGTTCGAAGCAAAGTAGTCCTTCTGCAATAGCCATGCCCCGGACACCCTATCCCGATTGATCACTCTCCTGCCTTTGATTGAGCCCCTGAAGTTGAGAATATGCTCCACCTGACGGTCCATTTCCTCTTGCGTGCTCATGAGCATGATCATGTCCACTGCTTCGTCTGAATCCGAGGAATCGAAGAACTCATCTTGAATCATTTGATCAAGCTCCGTTAGTCCATGCTCCTTGTCCGACGAAGCATCAGAATTCATCATTTTTCATAATAAAATCACAAAAAATCTGGTCACACAATGTGCCGAACACATAGAGCGTAAGGCAGAGCCAGAGAGTTCCCGGCCGTATTGCGGTGGCGTCCGGACCGCCGCCGACGTCCTCGGCGGCGAGGACGTGAGAGATGACTACCAGGATGGTGCTGGCGGCACAGAGGCTAGGAACGGCGGCGGAGCGCGCGGCGGCGGAGCGGCGAGACGGACGTCGATGAGGAGGTAGAAGAGAGGAGAGAGCAAATGGATCTGGTAGGTCGAGGGGGTGGATTTGGTGCATTTTCAAGTGGAGTCGGGCTGTAGGGTCCGACGAGGCGGACGTGTCCGGCCGCGCCTGGGAGTCCATAAATTCGCCCCATATTTGGACTTAATATGAGGGGTACCGATCAGCCAGAGCGCTCGAGTCTCATTTAAGACGCCCGTCTAGGTCGTATTTTTGTGACCAATCAGTGATCAGGCTGTCCGTCAGGACGTTTAAGACGGGTTTGAGATGCTTTTAGGCTTGTGATAATGGCAACGAGGTGACGAGGCAGGCGACAGGTCTTATACGTGGATACAGAGATATTCATGGTTAGTCCACTCCAGCAGGTCCCTGGCCACTCCACACGTACCTGCTGCCTTTTCTGTTGATGGTATGTACGGAGTATTTCTCTTTGACATAATTTGCTTTGGCCCAATAACCATTGCGCACGGCCGGGAATGCCTTTAACGCATCTAATGATCAAATAGTGTACTATTTGCTTTCGAGATTGTTGGTTGTCGTCAGGTCTAATCTAGAAACCACCGGTCGCATCATGCCTCACAGATTCCGTCTCATAATCACGCGTAGGGTCGATATTTACGAGAGTAGTTTAGGTGTCGCAGCAAAAGGTTCCTCATCGCGATCGATCACTGACGGGCAATCATGTAGAAGTTCTGTTCATGTTAATCGCCATAATTATATAAGAAGTGCCTTACATAAATTATTTTATGTTACGCGTCTTTGTGCTATTTTACGCCTATTATGAGATCATTGTGCCTTTGAGATCTTAAAAATCAAGCACATCTTATATATATGGAACAAATAACAACAATATACAAACATATTTCAGGATGGATCTACTGTTATGAGTTTGACATTGTAGATATATATGTTTGTTCTATAAACTTGATCAAAGTATATAAAGTTTTTTTCGAGGGAAAGTATATAAAGTTGAACTTATGATGAAGCCTTTATACTATATATTTTATAATAGTGTGAGTTGTTGGTAGTTAGTATGCACTTTTCTCTGTACCTCTCCTTTACTTGCTACTTCCAAACTGTTGTGCAAGTGCTCTTATTATGTGGTTAACTGTAGCATTCTATTAATGTGTTTCCTAATCTCCAGACAATTGAATTTTCTTTTAGTTTCAATCGCTTTCGAGTTTCGATGGAGAAGTGGTGCAGAGGAGCGAGGTTGAGGCATGGCCGAAGTCCCCGACGAGGCGGCGAGGCCTCGCCAGGACCGTGGACAGACGCGACGATGCGAGTAGCCGCGGTGTCAGACGGAGGAGCGGCATGGGGTTGACATGTTTGGGTCGAGGGAAGAGGGAGGGGGGGGGAGGGAGGGGTGCGGGATTGTCGACGAAAAAATTAGGGGAAGAAGAGAAGGGGAAGGGCTGGAGGGATGGCCTTGGGCGGAATCAGGCAAAGAGAGTGGCCGTGGGTGGAAGGAGTTGACGGTTCGGCCGGGCAGAGGGGTCGTGTGGAGGGGCGTAGGCACAGAAGTCGTGTGGAGGAGGAAAATGGATGAATGAGGAAGAATTGTTGGTCAGCCATTGGCAAAATCAACTGAAAATCCTTTTTTTCTTCTTCTTAGGAGCAAGTACATACAATAAACTTATGTAAGCAGACTATATGAGTTAAAATATTATTTTCTGCTGACATAGAGGTGAGAGAAGAGGAGAGATAAGTGGAGCCAACTGCAACATGTGTTTTTGAACACTATGTGAGAGTGAAAAGTGGACCATGTATTAATAAAATAACATATATTTACTTCTTGTATGTGCCAAGTTAGATATACATGACATGATAACGTCATATAGTCATCAACTGACAGTATTATTAACTATTCTCTCACGCAACTGTTGATTAGACAGACGGTTTATTCTTTTTACTGTTTGTTAGATTTATTATTGCCTCTCTTTGGCGGGCTGATGAGACCGAAACGAGTGGGACGGCACACTTTAAAAAGGCAGACAGGTCACACTCGCACCTTGACATACGGGAGCGATCTAGAGTGCATTTAATTGTCGGAGAAAAGGAAGACGGGATCTCATGAACGCATTTAATCTGGGTCAATCAAGAGCCTAGCTCATCGATTTTCAGTCGTCGACGTCCATCTGGTCACGGCCATCTCACGGGCCAAAAACAACGACACTTGACTGAAAGATATATCGGATATTTATGTGTGGATGTTAGCGTCCAAACTGGCGAAGTGGCCGCCACCGAGATGACCAAGCAGAACATTATTGAGGACTGATAGGCGCCGGCGCATCGGTCCAAATTTGGGCCGGTCTGCCTGCAGCCGCCCGATACATGTGTTATTGACCGTCTGATTCGCCAGTTAGGCCTCCCTGCATCTCTTTCATCTCTGAAAATCACCTCATCCCTCCTGCCGGTCGCACGCAGAGCAGCGCCACACCATCTCCAGCATCGCGACACGCAGCACCGCGCATCTCCGGCGTGGCCCCTGCGGCGCATCTCCATCGTGGCCCCCGTGGCGCATCTCCGGCGAGATCCCCCGCGGCTCGCAGCACCGCACAGCTCCAGCAAGGCCCCCACGGCGTATCTCCGGCGAGGCCCCCCGCGGCTCGCACAGTCACACGTCGCCGTCTTCCAGCACATCGCCGCGCGTCGCCATCAAGGCTCGCGATCGTCACCATCATCCATGGTCGAGCCTCTCGCGGGCGCGTGGTCACCGTGGTTGCAACAAACTCCCGACACGGTTCCAGCATCTAGCGAGAGCGCTTGTAGCATCTGGCGGGCATGGTCACCGCGGTCACCCCGTCGAAGCAAAAAGTTTTGCCGGTTCGAGGAAAAAGGATTGCTAGTTGGAGCACCGTAAGGTCCCACTTGCAACTCCGGTGGCGGCGGCCGCCGGCCGCAGCACTCATCGTACAACTCGTGTTGTTCCTCGTCCTTAATTTGCCGGTCGCAGCAAAAAATTCCGCCGGTCATAGAAAAAATTCTTGGCGGTTCCAGCAAAAACCAATAAAACGTTGGTAGCAAAATTGGAAAAAAATCGACGCCGTTCCAACCAACCAAGACCCTGATGGTAGCAAAAATTGAAGCTTGTTCCAGCAAATCAAAACGCTAGTGGTAGCAAAAATGAAAAATCGAGCGCTGGTTCCAGAAAATTCAAGAAGCCGGTGGTAGCAAAAATTGACACTGCTTGCAGCAAACCACAAAACGGTGGTAGCAAAAAATGCAAAAATTAATGTCGGCTCCAGCAAGCCAAAACAACGGTGGAAGCAAAAATTTACGTTGGTTCCAACATCTGGCCGCCATGGTTGTAGCTCTAGCCGGTCATGGTTCGCCTCACCATCGCCGCACGCCGTTGCAACTCACCGCCCCCGCAGATCTGCAAGAGAGGGGAAAAGTGGGCAGATGGAGGGAGGGAGGAGGTGCGGAGATCGTCCATGGCATTTTCGGCAGCAACCGTGGTTTGGATGGCGCGGGGTTAGCGGAGAAGGTGGGGAGAGGTTAGCGATGGGTTCGGCCGTGCGCAGACCAGCGTCGTGGGTCAATGCATCGCGGGTGGGACACTCGCACCCCACGTGTCGCAGCTTTATTCGCTGGAAGCGTTCACGCGTGGAGCGACCGGCCGAAGCGTTCGGCTGGCGCACCATGTCTAAACGTTACACATGAGCCCGCCATTAAAACTACGGAAATGTTAACGCCCACACGTGTGGGCGTTTGCACATCGCCCACACGCCTCCATCACCACTCATTTTGCCACGTATTAATAGATGACATCAGCAGAAATTTTTTTGGTTTTCGGCTTAAAAATGTTGTATCTCCTAAATAAAAAAGCGAACTAAAAATCCGTTTTCACCATTAAATCCGTCTCGACGAGATCTTAAAAACTAGACCCCATGTTGATATGTTTCGATGATTTTTTTTTTGCCAGAAGTTGCCATGATGTTTACACTGCAGTTGCCATAGGGCTTAAACTAAAGTTGCCATGTGGCAATTTTAGTTTGTAGATCATGGCAATTTTAGTATTTTGATGATGGCAACTCCAGTACTTTGACCATGAAAATTATTTTTTGTATGAACCATGACAATTTTACGTGCATGTATCATGCCAATTTTAGTTTATGGTTCATGACAAGTCTAGTTTCTTAATTCCCCGTTTTATAAATGTCAAAATTTACTTTTAAATGTAGAAGAAAATAGCTGAAACATATCATGGCAACTTCAGTGTAAACATCATGGCAATTAATATGCAATAGACATGGCAACTTTTAATCCAATTTTTTTTCATCAAAACATATCAACATGAGATCTAGTTTCGAAGATCTCATCGCGAGGGATTTAATGGTGAAAACGGATTTTCAATCGGATTTTTTGTTTAAGAGATAAAACATTTTAAAAACTGAAAATCCAAAAAAAATCCTACATGCATGCATGCGATGACGTGGCAACCTGTTTATTTTAAAGACGTGTGATGCGTCTCCCTTCCTGCCACACGTGTGGCAGTTAGCGCGACTCTAAAACTATCTGATCGACCAACGTAGAATATCTTGTCTTTAGAATCATGCTTACACAAAAAAGTACAAATGTTTCTTCTGAAATTTTCTAATGGAAAAGACCTTAGGCCTGATAATAATTTTTCATGTTCATTGAACAGTAGTTTTACAGCTGGTGCTACTGGTCATCTACGGAAGTAACGGAACCATTCATTGGATCCATACGTGGTGATCCATATATGGTCCTTTCTTTGTCGGAAGAAGGACCGAATGTTCATGGTCTTTGGATGCAACCGATGAAAGATGGTCGCTCGGGGTTTATTAAATCGATTAAAATGGTAGATTAATGATTGAATATTTTTTTAGGGATTAATGACTGACTATGTGATGCATGATGCTTCATATTTCTTGCTAACACTTGATTGTATTTTTTTCTTGGTTCGCCTTTCCGGATTTTTTACCGCACTTAAGACACTTTGGATGCTTTTAAACCCACTGGAATGTATAGAACTTTACATGAATTCCAAATGAAACAGCTCCGGTACCCCTTTCTGCGAGTGCGCTTGATATATGTATTTGATACTAGTGTTGCGGACGAATCTTGAGCAGCTCATGACTGAAGTTTCCTCGCACGGCCGATCGAGAGTGAGAACGCACGTAGCCGAAGTTGAGCCTTAATCTTTCCTGGCCGGTCATCGTGTTGCTACTTTGCCGGCATTCTAGAACTTCACTGTAAAAAAAAAGGTTCAGCTAAGAATCCACGATCAAGACGAAAATACTTTCTTACGTCTGTGATATACTCCATACCGCATGCAACAAGGGTGGAGCCCCACCATTCACGACACAATGCTCCTCGAGCATCGGTGCTTTAGATCTAGTACTGCTCTATCTGGGAATTATTCAAAGCTTGCATGTATTTTCCTTAAAGTCCGGCACACAGCATGATTGAAATACATTTCGATTAGACAGTTTTACGATACCAAGCCCTCGCTTCCTTCCAAAATAAAGGTGGAAAAGGGGAAAAAGTAGGTAAACATTGATTCTAGCTAGTAGTTTCTCTTTCGCGGGTAATTCAACCTAGTACTCCTTTTTGCGAATAGTTATTTTTGCTAGTATTCAAAAGGAGTAAACAGTATAGCAAAACTGAAGAAAAAGCCAAATGCACATCTTTATTTAACACGTGTTGTACCTAATCAGGATTATAAAGTACTCCCTCTGTAAATTAATATAAAAGCGTTTATAAATCACTAAAGTAGTGATCTAAACATTTTTATATTAATTTACAGAAGAGTACAATACTCCTTGGTTAGGAAATATAAGGCGTATTTTGACATATAGATTCAAGTTTTAACTAGGCGGGCTAGAGTTGCCCATTTTTTTTAGAAAAGGGGGATGACCTCCGGCCTCTGCATCTGGGCGATGCATGCGACCATTTTATTAATTATTCTCACAAGACCTTACAAAGTCATACAACAGCAAGACTAAAGCCACCGTCTAAGCAACAACTGTCTCTACACCTATCCAATTGATGAAGGGGCGTTGATAGCCTGGGCCTAATACCAAACAGACATCGCAGCCAAACCTAAACATCTAAGACCTGAGGTCCCAACCAGGACGCCTGCCTAGTATGGGGCACCTACCAGTCCGACGCACTCCTCAACCAGGACGCCTGCCGGGTATGAGGCCGCCGCAGCCACCTGCCATGAGTCCATCTTCAGAGCTGTACTGTTGCATCTACCGTGCCAGGTCTCTCTGTCATCGACGTCACGACGACGCCAGACAGCATCGTCCTCCTGCGCGAGTCCATCCTCCCACATCAAACTCCGAATCTGCACTGCGCCACGCCGTCAAGATCCGTCACCATCAATTTATGGATGAAGCACCACTCCACCAAAGAAGCCGTCCGTTGGTCCCGCGAAGCTGAGTGCACCTCCAAGAATGCCGCCCCAAGGGGGTTACGACACATGATTGCCGCCAACATCCAATCAGCTGATCTAGGGTTTCCCCCGGAGGTATAGAGTGGAGTTGGGAGCTTCACCTCGATGATGCCTTCATAAAGGAAACGGTGATAAGGGCATCGTCATCACCGGCTCCGGCCATCGACCGAAGACCAGGTTTTCACCCGGATCCGTCCCAAGTAATCCACCCAACAACCTGTGCACCGTCTCGACCGCCTTCAAAGCCCCAGATCCAACCACCTAGATCCGGCGACCAACCGCAACAATAGTGCCACCGTGGGATCCCTGGTGCACCGGTCACTGCCTGAGTGTGCCACCACTGGAGCCTAGGAGGAGGGCTCCCACCCCGCCTCGCCAAGCCGCGAGAGCCGCCGAGAAAGATCCGCGCGCTCGTCACCATCTCTGATCCGAACTAATCCATAGTAGATCGCCGTCACAGATCTGCCTTGGACAGGGACTGCACCACGCCATGCTGCCGTGAGAAGCCCTAGCTTCACCGGCCGCCACCCCGGGATGCAGACAGAACATTGCCGCTGCCACCGGCCAAGTTCCGTCGCCGCTGACCGGCCAAGTCGCCGGTCACTGTGACCACAGCCGCCATGACCATGCGAGCACAACCAGCCGGCCGACCAACTCAGACCAAGAAGAAGGCCACCACCAACAAGCCTAGGGTCGGCGCCCCAGACATCCTCGTGTTGCAGATCAAGTCCAGGAGCAGTGCACCGCTGACGGCGATTGAGATCGGTAGCACAACGAATTAGCCCGATTGAGTCAAGGCCAGATCCGCCGTTGCTGGTGCCGTCCTCCCCCGCCGCCGCCGCACCACTTCCATGTCGCCGCCGATCTGCGCCACCGCTGCCGATCTAGCCGGAATGGAGCGCTGCCTCCCAACCAGATCGAGATCTGAGGAGAAAACCGCCGCCGCCGCCACGCCACAAGGGCTTTGCCCTGTGACGCCCTGGGCGGCGACGGCGGAGGGGAGGGGAGGTGGGGCGAGGCTGTGGGGGGAGGGCGGGGGCTCCCCGGTGCGGGGCGGCGCCGCCGCACGGGGAGGGACGGGGAGGCAAAGGCAACCTAGGAGAAAACCTACAACGGGGCTAGAGTTGCCCATAACCTTAACCTTGTTATATTGTTGACTAAAAAGTCTCTCTGCTCGGATGTAAATTTTAGTAGTCCACTCAGGAGACCATATATATTGACCTCCAGTAGAACATTTTTTTAGACTTCTGGAAGGTTTGAACCTCCAACGAAAAGTAACACATGCACGTCAGAATCTCTAATGCACCTTTTAAGCATCCATCTTAGTAATATGCACAAAACTGCCCGAATGGAGATGGTTCTCAGTAAAATGGTACTCTACCCGATCCAAAATAAGTGTCGCGGTCTTGAACTAAGGTTAGTTTAACCTTGGTTCAAAACTGCGACACTTATTATGGACCGGAGGGAGTACGAAGTGGTGGTTCTGAGCAGCCCTAACCCCAATTTGTGGTGATTTTTATACAATTTACATTCAGAATTTGGCACCACTTGATTTGAATCCAAAAACACTTTCTTACGTCTGTGAGCTTATAACTTACAATTAAAGTTTGTGGAATTTCATAAATGCTATAGTATGGGAATGACTGGAAACAACTTTTTTGATACCACTTGATTCGCATTCAAAAGCTCTTTTTTTGTTCAAAGCATTTGTAACTATTACCATAATATTGTGAATCATATATATCCTATATAGTTGATCCCCACTAACTCTAATTCTCTTAATATGCAACTATGCCACCTCACCATGCCACCATACATGACCTAAATGATTGACCCCCACTAACTTCAGTTCTCTTACATGCAAATATGCCACCATGCATGAGAAAAGAGCCACATTAAAAGCACCATTCATACTACTCATATGTAATAAATATTCTACAACTATAGAATATGCCAATATAATGCTAAATTATATGATAGTTTCAATTTAGTCTAAATACTAATGTTTCATACTAACAAAGCTCTTTGAAATAATTTCAACAAATACCCGCAGCAATGCGCGGGGCATCATCTCTAGTTTTATTTATAGTGATGATTTAAACTTCAACAATTACTATAAATTTGGATGGAGAGAGTACAATGCACCAATTTTTATTTGATACATACAAAAAGAGAAACTGAATTTACTTAACTTATATTTCAAACTTGATATGAGGAAAACTAGGAACCTAGAAATGCTACGAGAGAATAAAGGTTTTATAATAAATGTATATATCACGGCATTTTCATACGTTCATGGCGCAAGAATGATTATTATGTCGTGTTTCTAAACTTAACAAGTTAATCTATATTATTATTTGAGGAACATACTATAAGTTGTGTGCAACATGGGTGGTGGCAAAGGTTACGAAGTCAATTGGCCTACCAACTTTATGCAATTCAAAACATCCCTAATTATCCCTTTCTGTATTTAAGATAATTAAGGTAACTTTATTTTGGATAAATATACCACACTGATGTTATGGTACTACTAATTTGTTTCACACATGTACAATTTTGGACCAACCAATCATTTCAGATTCAGAGGGTGCTTGGATCCAAGGGACTATTTTTAGTCTGACTAAAAATAGTCTCTTTTAGAAGCTAAAGTTCCAAGCACCCCTGACTAAAGAGAGGCTAGAACTAGTCTTGAGGCTAAAAATTTTTAGTCATAGGAAACCTACTAAAATGTGTATTAGCCCTCTCTCTCCTCATTTAATTCCTCTACTTTAACACATGCGAGTTCCGGATTGGATGGTTTGAAGGATAATAAATGCTCAATAACTTGATTTTAGTCTCCTTAGTATTTGGATCCAAGCATGGGTGAGACTAGCAAGTTTTAGTCCCACTACTTTTAGTCATGGGACTAAAACGTATCCAAGCACCCTCTCAAAAATTTAGATGTCTTGCTATGTTAATAGAGAATGCATGCACAAACTTCCCGGCCAACCATTGATCGAGCATGGGTAAAATATCGACATCAATAAAACGAATAGCTAGGGATCGTTTTCACGTGAGAAAAGGCATGCATGCTTACGAAATCAAATAGTTGGCAAGGTTGAAGAGAAGTCTCTTGGAGAGAATGTTGGTGTGCAAAAGGAAGTGACAACGATCAGTTGCACACAATGGTGCCAATATTGCACTGCCATAAATCAAAGGAGAATATTTAGGACTCTATATGGTTACATAATTGACCGATTATATTATATCGGTAGAGCATTCTAAAAAGGAATGAAACATAAATCTTCCGAAGTTTTTTCACGGCAACGTTTTAATAATCTCATAGTGTGGAACAGCGCACACATGCGAATTTGCGTAGTTACATTATTGTATAGTACCACATGAGATCTAGATCCGTGATAAAGAAGATTTGGAGGCCACCTAATGGCATTCATTATTTTGGTCTATGCTCATATCACATGCATACACTCACACTCAATTAAAGTTGCAAGTGTGGTGTCCAAGTCAAACAAACTTTAGCCACCGATTTTATTTTGCACGTGGATATATATGTCTGTCGATCTAGTGAAGTACAGCGTCCTGTCTCGCTTAATAAGAAAGTTGCTTTGATGGGATTCTGCAGAATCCACCATGACACACACGCGCGAGCGCACACACACAGAGAGAGCGCTTCACAAAGGGGAACATATAGATATAGGTCATGTGGTGAGAAAGTCAAGCAGGATGGATACTGATGGATATGTTCATCCTTTGTTTCTATGGAGAAAACTGGCGTGCATGCATGAGTGTGCGTGCGTCAAAGGAAGAAGACGGTTGTGCTAATGTGTCATGCATTGCCTTTGAAGTTTTGAATTGGCTAGACTTGTCAGCCGCGCGTGCAAGCATATGCACGAGTGGCCTAATTAACTTGGCTGTGGCACTTTGGTCGGTCCAAGGGCCCACGCATGCATGCATGCACCCCATACGTGTTGTTTGTCACTTTGTGCAACTGGCTGGCATTTACGCACTTCGTTCGCTCTCCCTCCGGTCTTTTCACTCCCTATAAATTTGTTTAAAGTCAAACTTTGTAAGTTCGATCATTTTTATAAAAAATATCAACATTCACAATACAAAATCAATTTCATTAGATAAATCATGAATATCATTTTCATATTGTATAAATTTGGTATTGTAGATTTTAATAATTTTTAATGTAAATATGGTCAAACTATCAGACAAAACTTAGACACGGATGAAAAATATGCCACCTTGATGACTTTCAGTGAAACAGACTCAAAGAATTCTCTTATTATAGGATGTTTCTTCGTATAGACCACACGCAGAAGTTTCTCACTTGTTTATTCAGTCAGGGCAAGTATCAGGTGATATGGAGGCTCACATGCTCCCATGCTCCAGAAAAAAATGATATAAAAAAAACATGCTCCCATGCTCCAGAGTTCTCGACCGTTGCATCGTTAATCTAAAAAATGATATAAAATTTGAAAATGCCAAACAGAGACTGAACTCCATGGAGCCTTTTATTTGAAAACTTTAAAATCCAAAATTTTTAGTTTAAAAAAATTCTGAAAATAAATACACATATACTTAGATACATAATGTACATGTGTAAAAAATTTCAGGTCGAAATACATCAAAATGTGAGCTGCACAGAAAAGACAAATCTGATGCCTTTTAGCATATGTACTGTTCATCTATAAAGTCCATGATTTTGGTTTTTTTGTACAACTCACAATTCAAGGTATTTCATCCTGAAAAATTTCACACATACACTTTACATCCTTGCATACATGTGTATTTTTTTCAGAATTTTTTGAAACTGAAATTTATGAATTTTGAATTATTCAAAATAAAAGGCTCCATGGAGCTCGGTAATGCCTTACTCTATAAAATTGCATATAAAGCATTCAAGATGGATAATATAGCATGAAAAAAAAATATAGATACGTTGAAGACGTATCACGCATGCTGCATGGCGCCGGCATGCCAGACGACAGCTTCGGTCGACGAATGTAGAGGGAGGCGCCGGAGGTTACCTGGGCGTCCGACGTTAGATCTAGTGACGACAGAGGGAACGTCTGGCGGTGAAGGCTGATCGGAGAAGGGGGAGGTGAGCGGAGTGGTCGCGCGAGAGAAGAGTTTTTTTAGGGTGACAGAAGAGTTTTCGATAAGGAAAAGCAGTCAAAATGGTATGTTTAATTAATTTGTGTACCCTAGAGGCAGGCTCTATGAAATGGCCGCCATCGCAAACTTTAGCAGTGGCGGGCCTTTATAAGTGTATGTCACACTTATTTCTACATTTTCAGTTCAACATAACATCCAAATGAGGATGGAAAACTTCTTCAACTTCAAACTTTTATGTAATTAATACACAACATCCAAAGCCCCTTGCTCAAGTTTGGGAACTTTTTGAGTTGGTATGGTATTTTCTATGCATTAGCTGATTTTCTAGCAATTAAAAAGGGAAACACGCTGTTCGGTAGGAAATAGCATGCAAACGAGCTCCGAAAGTGATGAAACTTGGCATGGTGTCTTCGTTTGACCCTTGTAGGGTGTGGTAAAAATTTGACAGTGTTACGACAAAAAGTTGATGCACCTCATGTACAAACTGAACACTCTCAAACGAAGTGTTACGGTTTTGAATGAAAACTGCCGCCTTCCACACACAACTCCATTTTTTAAATCCTTTGGACTTCAAACTTTTCATATGATTAATACACAACATACAAATCCCCATCCTCAAATTTGGCCACTTTTTGAGTTTTGTTGTTGCATTAGATGATTTCCCGGGCACTAAAAAAAGGGAAAAATGATATTCGGTAGGAAATAGCGTGCAAACGAGCTCCGTAAGTGATGAAACCTGACATGGTGTCTTCATTGAACCCTTGCAGGGTTTGGTTAAAAAATTGAGAGCGTTACGACAAAAAATCGATGCACCTCATGTACAAACCGAACACTCTCAAATGAAGTTCAGGGTTTCGAATGAAAACCGCCGCCTTCCATATACAACTCCATTTAAAAAAATCATTTGGACCTAAAACCTTTTATATGATTAATACACAACATCCAAAGCCCCATACTGAAATTGGGCCACCTTTTGATTTTTCGGCCACTAAAGAGGATAAAGCGCTCTTCGGTAGGAAATAGCGTGCGAACGAACTCTGAAAGTGATGAAACTTGGGATGGTGTCTTCGTTGGACCCTTGTAGGGTGTGGTAAAAAATGAGTGTTACGGCAAAA
The DNA here is from genome assembly GCA_032464435.1 of Aegilops umbellulata. Lineage (NCBI taxonomy): Eukaryota > Viridiplantae > Streptophyta > Magnoliopsida > Poales > Poaceae > Aegilops > Aegilops umbellulata. Next base: position 331,062,060 of record CP136060.1, read on the forward strand.
AAATTATGCACCTCATGTACAAACCGAATACTCTCAAACGAAGTGTCAGGGTCGAACGCCGCCTTCGACACACAAGTCCATTTGGTTTAAATCATTTGGACTCCAAACTTTTTCTGTGATTAATACACAACATCCAAAGCACCATATGTCCCGAATCCCATCCGGGACTCCAAACAACATTCGTACTTCACCATACTAATATCTCAATACTACTCTAGCGTCATCGAACGTTAAGCGTGCGACCCTATGTGTTCGAGAATCATGCAGACATGACCGAGACACCTCTTCGTTCAATAAACAATAGCAGGACCTGGATGCCCATATTGATTCCCACATATTCAACGAAGATTTTTATATGTTGAACCACGATGTCAAGGATTCAGTTAATCCCGTATGAAATTCCCTTTGTCCGGTGATTCGATCGTCGGTATCTCCATACCTAGTTCAGTCTTGTTACCGACAAGTCTCTTTACTCGTTCCATAATACAAGATCCCGTGACTAAACTCTTTTGTCACATGCTTGCAAGCTTCTTGTGATTTTGTATTACCGAGAGGCCCCAGAGATACCTCTCTGTCACACGGAGTGACAAATCCTAGTCTCGGTCCATGCAACCCAACAAACACTTCCATACATACCCATAGAGCACTATTACGATCACCCAGTTACGAAGTGATGTTTGATAGCACTAGAGCACCATTATAATCAGCTGAGCATTTGACCTTTTCCTCTTAGGTTATCCATTCAAGGATCCAAGACTCAAATCTGTAAGGTACCTTGAGACATGAGTGAAAAAAAACTAAAAAATTACTTCATGATTCCAGCCATGATTGAAGCGAAGGAAACTCTTCACGAAGACTTGCTCAATCTGGTCGATAGTTTGATGGAAGTAGGGTAACTTCTCGAGCTTTGAGAAATCCATAATCTTATGCTTGAAGATGTGATTCTTGGTGTATAGAATGTGAGCATAATACATGGTCTGTTCCTTTGTCCAGAATCTTGGCGACAAGGAAGTTCTTTCTCTATCATATGGGATAGTCCCAAAGAATGCAAGTTTCGATTGGTGAAACTACTCATTGAAAGCGGGACCAATGGGGCCGTCCTCAACGAGAAACAGAGGAAATGTCTCCAGAGGACTCCTTAGCGGTTCTTCATCGGACATGCACCTGGCTCGAGTGTCATCAGGGTCAATAGAATCTTCTTCAATGGGCTTAACAGGAGCGTGATGTCTACTACACAACCTTCTTCTTGTAGATGTTGTTGGGCCTCCAAGTGCAGAGGTTTGTAGGACAGTAGCAAATTTCCCTCAAGTGGATGACCTAAGGTTTATAAATCCGTGGGAGGCGTAGGTTGAAGATGGTCTCTCTCAAACAACCCTGCAACCAAATAACAAAGAGTCTCTTGTGTCCCCAACACACCTGATACAATGGTAAATTGTATAGGCGAACTAGTTCGGTGAAGACATGGTGATACAAGGGCAATATGGATGGAAGATATAGGTTTTTGTAATCTGAAAATATAAAAACAGCAAGGTAACTAATGATAAAAGTGAGTGTAAACGGTATTGCAATGCTAGGAAATAAGGCCTAGGGTTCATACTTTCACTAGTGCAAGTTCTCTTAACAATAATAGCATAATTAGATCATATAACAATCCCTCAACATGCAACAAAGAGTCACTCCAAAGTCACTAATAGCAGAGAACAAACGAAGATATTATTGTAGGATACGAAACCACCTCAAAGTTATCCTTTCTGATCTATTCAAGAGTCCTTAGTAAAATAACACAAAGCTATTCTTTCCGTTTGATCTATCATAGAATTCGTACTGGAATAACACCTTAAGACACAAATCAACCAAAACCCTAATGTCACCTAGATACTCCAATGTCACCTCAAATATCCGTGGGTATGATTATACGATATGCATCACACAATCTCAGATTCATCTATTCAAACCAACACAAAGTACTTCAAAGAGTGCCCCAAAGTTTCTACCGGAGAGTCAAGACGAAAATGTGTGCCAACCCCTATGCATAAGTTCACGAGGTCACGGAACCCGCAAGTTGATCACCAAAACATACATCAAGTGAATCAATAGAATACCCCATTGTCACCACGGGTATCCCACGCAAGACATACATCAAGTGTTCTCAAATCCTTAAAGACTCAATCCGATAAGATAACTTCGAAGGAAAAACTCAATCCATTACAAGAGAGTAGAGGGGGAAAACATCATAAGATCCAATTATAATAACAAAGCTCGCGATACATCAAGACCGTGCCATATCAAGAACGCGCGCGAGAGAGAGATCAAACACATAGCTACTGGTACATACCCTCAGCCCGGATGGTGAACTACTCCCTCCTCGTCATGGAGAGCGCCGAGATGATGAAGATGGCCACCGGTGAGGGTTCCCCCCTCCGGTAGGGTGCCGGAATGGATCTAGATTGGTTTTTGCTGGCTACAGAGGCTTGCGGCGGCGGAACTCCCGATCTATTCTGTTCTCTGATGTTTTTAGGGTATATGGATATATATAGGCGAAAGAAGTCTGTCAGGGGAGCCACGAGGGGCCCACGATGGTGGGGGCGCGCCCAGGGGGGTAGGGTGCGCCTTCGTGCCTCGTGGCTTCCTCGAAGCTTCTCCGACGTCTACTGTAAGTCTCCTGGATTGCTTCCGTTCCAAAAATAACTCTCCCGAAGGTTTCATTCCGTTTGGACTCCGTTTGATATTCCTTTTCTTCGAAACACCGAAATAGGCAAGAAAACAACAATTTGGGCTGGTCCTCCGGTTAATAGGTTAGTCCCAAAAATAATATAGAAGTGTATAATAAAGCCCGTAAACATCCAAAACAGGTAATATAATAGCATGGAACAATAAAAAATTATAGATACGTTGGAGACGTATCAAGCATCCCCAAGCTTAATTCATGCTCGTCCTCGAGTAGGTAAATGATAAAAATAGAATTTTTGATGTGGAATGCTACCTAGCATATTTATCAATGTAATATTCTTTATTGTGGAAAGAATATTCAGATCCATAAGATTCAAAACAAAAGTTTAATATTGACATGAAAACAATAATACTTCAAGCATACTAATAAAGCAATCATGTCTTCTCAAAATAACGTGGCCAAAGAAAGCTATCCCTACAAAATCATATAGTCTGGCAATGCTCTATCTTCATCACACAAAATATTTAAATCATGCACAACCCCGATGACAAGCCAATCAATTGTTTCATACTTTTGATGTTCTCAAACTTTCAACTTTCACGCAATACATGAGCGTGAGCCATGGACATAGCACTATAGGTGGAATAGAATGGTGGTTGTGGAGAAGACAAAAAGAAGAAGATAGTCTCACATCAACTAGGCGTATCAACGGGCTATGGAGATGCCCATCAATAGATATCAATGTGAGTGAGTAGGGATTGCCATGCAACAGATGCACTAGAGCTATAAGTGTATGAAAGCTCAACAAAAGAAACTAAGTGGGTGTGCATCCAACTTGCTTGCTCACGAAGACCTAGGGCTTTTTTGAGGAAGCCCATCATTGGAATATACAAGCCAAGTTCTATAATGTAAAATTCCCACTAGTATATGAAAGTGAAAACATAGGAGACTCTCTATCATGAAGATCATGGTGCTACTTTGAAGCACAAGTGTGGTAAAAGGATAGTAGCATTGACCCTTCTCTCTTTTTCTCTCACTTTTTTTGTTTTTTGGGCCTTCTCCTTTTTTATGGCCTCTTTTTTCTCTCCTTTTTTTATTTGGGCTTCTTTGGCCTCTTTTATTTATTTATTTTCGTCCAGAGTCTCATCCTGACTTGTGGGGGAATCATAGTATCCATCATCCTTTCCTCACTTGGGACAATGCTCTAATAATGATGATCATCACACTTTTATTTACTTACAACTCAAGAATTACAACTCAATACTTAGAACAAATATGACTATGTGAATGCCTCCGGCGGTGTACCGGGATGTGCAATGAATCAAGAGTGACATGTATGAGAGAATTATGAATGGTGGCTTTGCCACAAATACGATGTCAACTACATGATCATGCAAAGCAATATGAGAATGATGAAGCGTGTCATAATAAACGGAATGGTGGAAAGTTGCATGGCAATATATCTCGGAATGGCTATGGAAATGCCATAATAGGTAGGTACGAGGGCTGTTTTGAGGAAGCTATATGGTGGGTGTACGATACCGGCAAAAGGTGCGCGGTATTAGAGAGGCTAGCAATGGTGGAAGGGTGAGAGTGCGTATAATCCATGGACTCAACATTAGTCATAAAGAACTCATATACTTATTGCAAAAATCTATTAGTTATCAAAACGAAGTACTACGCGCATGCTCCTAGGGGGATAGATTGGTAGGAAAATACCATGGCTTGTCCCTGACCGCCACTCATAAGGAATGCAATAAATAAATAAATCATGCTCCGACTTCATCACATAACGGTTCACCATACGTGCATGCTACGGGAATCACAAACTTTAACACAAGTATTTATCAAATTCACAACTACTCACTAGCATGACTCTAATATTACCATCCTCATATCTCAAAACAATCATAAAGAATCAAACTTCTCATAGTATTCAATGCACTTTCTATGAAAGTTTTTATTATATCCCTCTTGGATGCCTATCATACTAGGACTAATTTCATAACCAAAGCAAATTACCATGATGTTCTAAAGACTCTCAAAATAATATAAGTGAAGCATGAGAGTTCATCTATTTCTTCAAAATAAAACCACCGTCATTCTCTAACAGATATAAGTGAAGCACTAGAACAAACGACAAACTACTCCAAATGATATAAGTGAAGATCAATGAGTAGTCGAATAATTATGTAACTATGTGAAGACTCTCTAACACTTAAGAGTTTCAGATCTTGGAATTTTATTCAAACAGCAAGCAAAACAAAAGAAAATAAAATGACGCTCCAAGCAAAACACATATCATGTGGTGAATACAAATATAGCTCCAAGTAAAGTTACCGATGAACGAAGATGAAAGAGGGGATGCCTTCTGGGGCATCCCCAAGATTAGGCTCTTGGTTGTCCTTGAATATTACCTTGGGGTGCCTTGGGCATCCCCAAGCTTAGGCTCTTGCCACTCCTTATTCCATAGTCCATCGAATCTTTACCCAAAACTTGAAAACTTCACAACACACAACTCAACAGAAAACTCGTAAGCTCCGTTAGTATAAGAAAATAAAATCACCACTTAGGTACTATTGTGAACTCATTCTTAATTCATATTTCTGTAATATCTACTGTATTCCAACTTCTCTATGGTTCTACCCTCCGATACTACTCATAGATTCATCAAAATAAGCAAACAACACATAGAAAACAGAATCTATCACAAACAGAACAGTGTGTAGTAATCTGTATCATTCGAATACTTCTGTAACTCCAAAAATTATGAAATAAATTGGTGGACCTGAGGAATTTTTCTAGTAATCATCTGCAAAAAAATAAACTAAATATCACTCTTCATTAAAAAGTTTTAGCTAATCTCGTGAGCGCTAAAGTTTCTGCTTTTTAGAACATGATCATAAAGACTTTGCCCAAGTCTTCCCAAAGGTTCTACTTGGCACAAACACTACTTAAACATAAAACCACATCTAACCAGAGGCTAGATAGATTATTTATTGCTAAACAGGAGCAAAAGGCAAAAAACAAAAATAAAATTGGGTTGCCTCCCAACAAGCGCTAACGTTTAACGCCCCTAGCTAGGGATGATGATTTCAATGATGCTTACATAAAAGATAATAATTAAAACATAAAGAGAGCATCACGAAGAATATGACTAGAACATTTAAGTCTAAACCACTTCCTATGCATAGGTATTTTGTGAGCAAACAACTTATGGGAACAACAATCAACTAGCATAGGAAGGCAAAAGAAGCATAACTTTAAAAATTTAAGCACATAGAGAGGAAACTTGATATCATTGCAATTCCTACAAGCATATGTTACTCCCACATAATAATTTGAAGTAGCATCATGAATGAATTCAAAAATATAACCAGCACCTAAAGCATTCTTTTCATGATCTACAAGCATAGAAATTTTATTACTCTCCACATAAGCAAAATTCTTCTCATTCAAAATAGTGGGAGTATCATAAGAAACTCTAATACTACAAATTGTTTCCACATTAAAAGGGTAATGTCCAGAAAAAGGGCAATCATAATCATGACAAGTTTTATAAATATAATCATCACTACATTTTATAGCATAAGTATCATCACAGTAATCATCATAAGTAGCAACTTTGTTCTCATCATAATCAATTGAAACCTCTTCTGAAATAGTGGATTCATCACTAAATGAAGTCATGACCTATCCAAGTCCACTTTCATAATTATCACAATAATATTCAACATCCTCCAAAATAATGGGATCATTACTTCCTAAAGTTTACACTCTTCCAAACCCACTTTCATCAATATAACCATCATAAGTAGGAGGCATGCTATCATCATAATAAATTTGCATATCAAAACTTGGGAGACTAAAAATATCATCTTCATTAAAAATAGCATCCCCAAGCTTGGGACAAACATTAATTTCATCAAATATATTCTCAAACATGTCATTCTCATCAAACATAGCATCCCCAAGCTTGGGCCTTTTCATATCATAAGCATAATCACTCTCATCATTAATAGTATGGATAGCACCAATAGTATAGCAATTACCATCATCACAATGAGTAATAGGAGCAACATCATTAGGGAGGGATACCTTTTTACCTTTGCTTCTCTGTCTTTTCTTTTTCTTCTTCACATCATGTGTGGGTTTAACCCTCTTTTTTGAGCTCCTTATTGATGAGATTGGTTGAATAGAAGGCTCCTCCTCGTTACTGATTCATCATAAGAAATAATAGGAGGATATTGGTAAGTCTCTTCCCTTTCATTAGTATTATCTTCATCCTCTCTTTGTTTTATTTTCTTTATGTAATTGGCAATATAAGGATTTTCAATGCAATGCACCGCACAATACATAAAAATTTCTTCTAGATCAAAATCAAGAACTTTATCAAGGACAAATTCTGGGAGATCCTTAGTTATACGTTTCATTTCTTCATAACCCAAAAGCAAACTAAGTTCATTATGATGTGCAAGGGAAATCAAGTCATCACAATTTTTGGGCACGATACGATCATGAAACAATTTGCATTGGGTATTGAAATGATCACGTTCATTGCAAAGTTCACAAGGACGGCAAATAAAGTTTAAATTCTCAGCACAAACATCTAGACTTTCTTGCAACCATTTAGTTTCCAAGTACTTATGCCTCTTGCAAAATCTATTTTCCCTAATTGGTGTATACTTGCAAACTCTATGCACTCCAGAAAAGTTGACATGCTTATAAGAGACATTTTCATCATGACTAGTGCAATCATCATTAGTACTATGGATATTCAAAGAGTTCATACTAATAACATTGCAATCATGCTCATCATTCAAAGATTTAGTGCCAAACATTTTATAGACTTCTTCTTCTAGCAGTTGAGCACAATTTTCCTTTCCATCATTCTCACGAGAGATATTAAAAATATGAAGCGTATGAGGCAAACTCAATTCCATTTTTTGTAGTTTTCTTTTATAAACTAAACTAGTGATAAAACAAGAAACTAAAAGATTCGATTGCAAGATCTAAAGATATACCTTCAAGCACTCACCTCCCTGGCAACAGCGCCAGAAACTGCTTGATGTCTACTACACAACCTTCTTCTTGTAGACGTTGTTGGGCCTCCAAGTGCAGAGGTTTGTAGGACAGTAGCAAATTTCCCTCAAGTGGATGACCTAAGGTTTATCAATCCGTGGGAGGCGTAGGTTGAAGATTGTCTCTCTCAAACAACCCTTCAACCAAATAACAAAGAGTCTCTTGTGTCCCCAACACACACGATACAATGGTAAATTGTATAGGTGCACTAGTTCGGCGAAGAGATGGTGATACAAGTGCAATATGGATGGAAGATATAGGTTTTGGTAATCTGAAAATATAAAAACAGCAAGGTAACTAATGATAAAAGTGAGTGTAAACGGTATTGCAATGCTAGGAAATAAGGCCTAGGGTTCATACTTTCACTAGTGCAAGTTCTCTCAACAATAATAGCATAATTAGATCATATAACAATCCCTCAACATGCAACAAAGAGTCACTCCAAAGTCACTAATAGCGGAGAACAAACGAAGAAATTATTGTACGGTACGAAACCACCTCAAAGTTATCCTTTCTGATTGATCTATTCAAGAGTCCATAGTAAAATAACACGAAGCTATTCTTTCCGTTCGATCTATCATAGAGTTCGTACTAGAATAACACCTTAAGACACAAATCAACCAAAACCCTAATGTCACCTAGATACTCCAATGTCACCTCAAGTATCCGTGGGTATGATTATACGATATGCATCACACAATCTCAGATTCATCTACTCAAACCAACACAAAGTACTTCAAAGGGTGCCCCAAAGTTTCTACTGGAGAGTCAAGACGAAAACGTGTGCCAACCCCTATGCATAAGTTCACGAGGTCACGGAACCCGCAAGTTGATCGCCAAAACATACATCAAGTGAATCAATAGAATACCCCATTGTCACCACGGGTATCCCACGCAAGACATACATCAAGTGTTCTCAAATCCTTAAAGATTCAATCCGATAAGGTAACTTCGAAGGGAAAACTCAATCCATTACAAGAGAGTAGAGGGGGAAAAACATCATAAGATCCAACTATAATAACAAAGCTCATGATACATCAAGATCGTGCCATATCAAGAATATGGGAGAGAGAGAGAGAGATCAAACACATAGCTACTGGTACATACCCTCAGCCCCGAGGGTGAACTACTCCCTCCTCGTCATGGAGAGCGCCGAGATGATGAAGATGGCCACCGGTGAGGGTTCCCCCGTCCGACAGGGTGCCGGAACGAGTCTAGATTGGTTTTCAGTGGCTACAGAGGCTTGCGGCAGCGGAACTTCCAATCTATTATGTTCTCTGATGTTTTTAGGGTATATGGATATATATAGGCGAAGGAAGTCGGTCAGGGGAGCCACGAGGGGCCCACGAGGGTGGGGGGCACGCCTCCCTGCCTCATGGCTTCCTCGAAGCTTCCCTGACGTCTACTCCATGTCTCCTGGATTGCTTTCATTCCAAAAGTAACTCTCCCGAATGTTTCAATCCGTTTGATATTCCTTTTCTTCGAAACACTGAAATTGGCAAGAAAACTGCAATTTCGGCTGGGTCTCCGGTTAATAGGTTAGTCCCAAAAATAATATAAAAGTGTATAATGAAGCCCATAAACATCCAAAACGGGTAATATAATAACATGGAATAATAAAAAATTATAGATACGTTGGAGACGTATCAGAGCGCGTCGCTTCCTCGGTTTTGTTGATACAAATGGCTTTGATGAACTTGAAATTCCATCAATTTTGTTCGCTGGTACTCCTTAGCGGATTTTAGATCTTCAACCTCTAGGGATTTTTCTTTCGGTTCTCTTGACATAGGCACTGCTACCTGCTACTTCTTGAGCGTGATGTTTGTTGTTCCTACTCCCTCCTACGTCCCTCGAAATTATCTACCCAACTCGAGGGTTTCCCTGTTTCATAACACATGGTTGTTATTCTCGGACCGTGTGCGATGCACCATCATCCAAATTTTTAATAGCCCCGGCATTTTACTCCCGCGTAGTAAATTTTTCAGTAATCGCGTCATTTCCTCAAACACCCCTCACACACCCCCCACACACCCCGAAAACTCCTCGAGCGCGCGCGCGCACACACACACGCACACACACCACAACCCCTCCCTCGCTCTTAACCCTAGGAAGGTCGGCGCCGCCGCTGCAAGGCCTCTATTGTCAACATCGACTGGTTTTCCCATGCAGCTTACCCACCGATCTCCATACCTAGCCCGCCCTGAGTTTCTTAGATGACGCCTGCCAAACGCCCCATTTGCCGCAGATCCCCATCTCCCACTCCAGAGCATTGCAGCCTAAGCCTGGCTACGCTTCGTATGGAGCTCGAGGAGCGACTGGCTGATACGTCTCCAACGTATCTATAATTTTTTATTGTTCCATGCTGTTATATTATCAATCTTGGATGTTTTATAATCATTTTATAGTAATTTTATATCATTCTTTGGTACTAACCTATTGACATAGTGCCAAGTGCCAGTTGCTGTTTTCTGCATGTTTTTTACATCGCATGAAATCAATATCAGACGGAGTCAACGAAAATCCCACTACAGGAATCAGGAACTTTGCCGCCAGCCATCGCGGACGGCAAAGGCACGCATGGCGGACGACAAAGACCTTTGCCGTAAGCCAGCAGACGGCAAAGACTTTTGCCGTTAGCCAGCAGACGGCAAGACGTCTGGTTGAACAGGCTACTGCAAAGGCTTCTTTGCCGTCCGCTGGCGGACGACAAAGATACAAAGGTCTTTCCCGTCCGTCAGCCGACGACAATGAGCCTGGACGGGGCACGTGCTAGCTTAGGTCCGTTAAGGGGTTAACGACGTGCATTGGCATTGGCTGGCGGACGGCAAAGAACTTTGCAATTTGCCGTCCGCCAGCGGACGATAAATCGCATTGAATCGTTGCCGTCAGCCAGCGGACGGTATAGCGTGCCACATGGCAGCACCTGGGGGGCTGGCCTATGTGGTAGCTTTGCCGTCAGCTGGCTGACGACAAATATTCAACGTTCTTTGCCGTCCGCTAGCCGACGGCAAAGCATCCAAATAGCCAGCCTATTGCCCCACGTTGCACAGGTAGCTGACACGTGGCATGTTTTCCGTCCGCTAGCTGATGGCAAAGCTCGTTGCCGTCCGCCAGCAGACGGCAAAGAGTCTATATAGCCCCTGTTTTTTCTGTTTTTTCTTGAATTCATTCAATTTGACAGAATTTCAGACACACATATATATATACACACATATTAAAATACTTTCGACAATCATACCAACACATATACATACCAAATCATATCCCTGCCATATGGATATGATCATCCAACACATATACATAGCAAATTGTTTCATCCAACACATATACATAGCCAACATATCCAAAAACAAACATACAATGGTTTCATCCATACATACATATATAGGTAGCAAGTTTGACAATGTTCATCGTACAAAATCAAAACAAGAAGGAAGCATAAAGAGAAGAGTAGACTCCATCAACGCAAGCTTCCTCATCTAAAGCAAATCTGCAAATTGGGAAAGAAGCAAGTTAGAAGAAGAAGACTAGCTAGAAAAAGAAGAAAAGGAAGAAAAGGAAGAAGAAGAAGAAGATTTTTTCTTCCCTTTATTTTTCTCCTCTCCTCTATTTTATCTTCTTCTTCTTCTTCTTCTTCTTATTCCATTTTATTGCTAAGCTAGGTAAAAATACTAAGTGTAGGTCATTTTAGAGCTAAGCTAGGTAAATAGGTCATTTTGGAGCTTACTAAGGTTATTATGTCATTTTCGAGGAAAGTAAGGTAAGTCTATATCATTTTGGAGGTAACAAAGATTATCATGACATTTTCTAGGAAAGAAAGCTAAGTATAGCTCATTTTTTTGTCTAACTTAGGTAGTTATGCCATTTAGGAGGAAAGTAAGCTAAGTATGCATTGGTTAAGCAAAACACTAGAGAAAACTTACCCTCATCACAACAAATGCGATGAAGATCGCAACTAAGGTAACAATTGATCCAACGGCATAATGATACCAAGCCTCATTATCAATGGCATATTTTCTAATCTTCTTAATCTTCAAGCGCATTGCATCCATCTTCAAGCGCATTGCATTCATCTTCATCTTGTGATCATCGACCACATCGGCAACATACAACTCCAATTTCATCTTCTCTTCTTCAATTCTTTTATTTTTTTCTTTCAAATACTCATTTTCTTTTTCAACTAAATTTAACTTCTCGACAAGAGGGTCGGTTGCAAATTCGGTTCCCATACCTCCTAGATTAAAATATCTCTATGTCAACTTGATGGCCATAATTGTCATAAATGCGAAATGCAACAAATAGTTATAAAAGAGAATTTACCACATCTGAATCATAAAGCGAGCGAGGACCGACGGGGACGGATATCAAGACCATCGCACTATGTATAACAAACAATCATACAAAGTAAGAAAATTATACAAGTAACTATATAAATCATACAATCATACAAGTAACAATATAAATCAAGTACAACATAAACATTTAATACCTAGTCATAATCTAGTTCAATAAATGCTTTGGGATCAATAAATGCATCATCATCATCACTATCAGTAATGACGTGCTCATCATCATCATTAATAAATGCATCATCATGTGGAAGGCCACCTCTACGTAATATGTCAAGCATTGACAGGTCATCCGCAGCAGTAGCCTCTTCTAGTTCAGGCTCTTCTTGTTCTGGCTGAGGGGTGAAGTCGGGTTCACTGTCGTTGTCTACTTCAATGTTCTGGGGTGAAGTAGAGCGGTTCTTGAAACGTTTTTTTGGGAAAGACGCGTTTCTTTTAAGAATTCTTCTTCATATGTGTCTGGGTTAATGCGAGGTTCATAATCATCTTCATTGGGGGGTCGGTGGTCTAACACGTGGCGACACTTCATAAACTACATCCCAACCTTTGAGATTAGGATCACTTTGACAGGCCCACGGTAGATCGAAAACTTGGGTTGCCTATTGAGCCATAATATAGACATTGGGAACATCCAAATGGGTGCTTTGATTGATTTCCACTAGCCCTATATGTTCATGAGTCCTTCTAGTCTCCTTCGGCTGGAACTAATAACATTTGAAGACTACGACGTTTGGTGGGTTCGCATCATAGAATTGAAGTTCTTAAATTGCTTCAACTCTTCCATAATACTCGGTATCTCCTTCGCCGATAGCAGAGACACAACAATTTGTAGACTTTCGGTCGGCCATAGATAGCTCTTTGCCATAGGTATGAAAGCGATACCCGTTGATGTCGTATTTGTCAAATGAACGGACCTTATAGTCAAAACCATTAGCGACCTGTCTCAATTCGGCGTCCATAAGCTCTTAATTAGCCTACAAGTTTAATACGAAAGGGATTTTTGCATTAGCCACAAATTAGATGAAGAAATGAAATTGTTTAATGGAAATTACCATTTATTTGAACCAAGAGATGAAACCGGGATAGCCGCGTCCAGTCTTTGCCAGAAGCTCATACTCTTCGACGGAATCCTTTTGGATCACCGCTCCATACGAGAATTTGGCGACGTATCGACTGTATCAAATTTATCCAGGAATAAGAGCAGTTCAAAGGAATTAGAAGTTGCGAAACAATGTACCAAGAACTTACTCGATGTACGACCGCACTTCTATTAGGTTGGTGAAGATATACAGCGAAATGATCTGCCATTCTTCAAAATCCAACGTTAAGGAATTAGAAGCACCGTCTGGTGCGAGATCCACTCTGAATAGGCTGAGGTTGGATCCACCCTTTTTAGGTTCGTCAGCATTGTACCGAGGCTTAGGATTATGCAAATGACGATTTTTGGCTTCGTTGTGTGCTGTCACGAAGTTTACCGCCTCCTCAGTAATGAATGCCTCAGCCATCAATGCTTCAATTCTACGTTTATTTTTACATTTTACTCGTAGCGTCTTCTGCTTCCTCTCAGTGGCGTAGCACCAACATTTTTTCACGCCGCCCCCAATCTTGCCTCGATTGGGAGATGCAAAATCAAGTGCTGCATTGGATTAAAGAAGCCCGACGGAAAGATCTTCTCTAACTTGCAGATCAACTCTGGCGCCAACTCTTCCGTTTCTTCTAGCAGGCCAGGCAATAGTTCACAGAGAACAAAGAAGAAATAGCTCAGCTCTGACAATGCTAGCCATTCATCCTCAGGGATGAAGCCACGCAACATCACCGGCATTACCCGCTCAATCCATATGGGCCAATCATGACTCTTGAGACCAAATATCTTCAGTTTATCAAGACTCGCTCCCCTCTTTAGATTCGCTGCATACCCATCGGGGAACATCAACTGCTGTTGCACCCACAAGATAATTTCCCTCATAGCTCGCCTTCCAAGATTGAACCATGCCTTTGGCTTCGTCCTGTTTTGCTTTCCTTTCGGTTCTTTCATGTTTTGTAACAGCCTATCACATAGCGCCTCCAAATTGACTCTAGCCTTAGTATTATCCTTCGACTTCCCATCTATGCTGAACAATGAACCAAAAAGTGCCTCGGCAATATTCTTATCAGTGTGCATCATGTCGATGTTGTGTGGGCAAAGGAGGTCTTTGAAGTAAGGCGGATCCCACAAGCATGTCTTGTGAGTCCAGGCGTGTCTCGAATTATACCCCTTGAAATACCCTGGACGCTCTGGATCTGGCTCGAGAGCGTTTAACTGATCCAGTGTCTCTTGGCCTATCAACACAGGTGGTGCAGAGTTTTTGACAACTCTACCTCTGATGAAGTTCTTCTTGTCTTTCCTGAACTTATGGCGAGGATCCAGGAACTGTCTATGCATGTCGAAGCAAGAAAACTTGCGACCGGCCTGAAGCCAACGAAACTCAAGAGCTCCCTTGCATGTGGGGCACGGGAACCTTCCATGCACACATCAGCCAACGAATAGCGCATACGCCAGCAAGTCATGCGTAGAGTACATGTACCAGACATGCATTGTGAAGTTCCGTTTGCTAAAGGCGTCGTATGTCTTGAACCCATTATCCCAGGCTTCTTGCAATTCATCCTTCAGCGGCTGCATGTACACATTCATATTCTTCCCCGGATAGGTGGGCCCTGGAATTATCAACGTCAGAAATATGTTCTTTCTTTGCATAATCTGTCCGGGGGGGGGGGAGATTGAGTGGAAAGACAAATACGGGCCAACAACTGTATTGGGCCGCCGTTAGACCAAACACACTGAACCCATCCGTGCTGATGCCAACTCGAGGATGCCTCGGATCTGCCACTTTGTCATCATGTAATGCATCGAAGCTCTTCCATGCTTCACCGTCCGATATGTGCACCATCATCACCTTCCTATCTGCATCTAGTTGGGTTCTTTTGCCCGTTTTGTGCCATGTCATTTGTCTTGCTATCTCTTTGACCATGAAAAGATGTTGAAGTCTTGGTACGATTGGCATATACCGAAGAACATTACGGGGATTTTCGTCTGCGTATTCTCACCCATACCGTTCTCTACCACAACATACCTGGATGACTTGCAAATGGGACAACAGTTCTAGTCCACATACTGAAGCCGAATAAGGCACATCCTTTCTCACAGGCATGTATCTTCTCATAGGGCATCTGAAGAGCACAGAGGATTTTGTCTAACTGGTACAGGTTTGCAGGTAGTACATGGCCTTTGGGTAGAAAACGTCCAAATACCGTCATCATTGCGTGTAGCATTCTCTGCCCAAGTTGAATTGTGCCTTCAGAGCCATTATTTGTGAGATGGCATCCAGCTGACAAAGCTCAGTGTGCTCGTGGAGAGGACATTTTGAAGGCTCCAACATTTCATTGAAGGCCTTTGCAGATTCCTCCATCTCATCGTCCGAGTCCCGAGCATCATCAAAGTCTTGCACCATGTCTTGCATCCCGGTACCATGCTCGTCGATGCGATGCCGAAGCACCTCAGCTCTGTCACGTTGGGCAGACTCGCCATGAAATGTCCACACCGTATAACCTGGGGTAAAACCTGCAGGTGTTTGCCCATTTCATCATCTATCCTCTTGTGCCAATTGTCGCCCCCAACACAGGGGCACCAGGTTGTCTTCTGGCCATTTGCAAATGCGGCTCTTAGAAACCCCTTGGTTTTTGTCAACCACTCAGTGATCATGTCTTTCTGACTAGTGACTATATATATACCAGCATGTATATATATCAGCATGTATATATTCATCAGTTAATGGAGTTTGTCACTTTTATTACGTCCATGCAACCTAGACGCTAATAGGTAAAGATATGTCCTAATCCCACCCGAGTATGTGTAGATTGGGTTCGTTTTCCCATGCTCTGCTCCGGATCCGACGCAAAATTTCGGTAGCACATCCCCGCTGTTCTCCTGATACATGTCTCGGCAATAAGCAGAGAGGATGTGTACCCGGAGAACAACATGGAGGCACTGACGAAATTCTGCATCGGATCCGAAGCAGAGCATATGGGAAAACGAACCCAATCTGCACATACTTGGGTTGTCCATGGATAACGTTGGACAATTTGAAAGAATCACGGTTATAAATATGCAAATACATGCATATTTATAGATGATTGAAGACACCTATAGCTAGCAAGTTTCATTGGCACGAAGATCGGAACAGAGCAAACAAGGGGGGGATGTCATTTCTGCTAACCCACAAACGCAGGGGTGGAGTTCGTCGAACACTAGACCCTTGCAGCGATGAAAAAACCGCACATTTAAATCGAAAGATGAGTTTCATTGCAATATTGTTTTTTCCATCAACCTAACTAAATATTTACAACAGGACGAGTGGGTCAGGGGTTCCTCGGCGTCGATAGAACCCTAAATAGCAAGTATCATCGGTGCAAGATACATGAGGCGCTCGACATTGAATACTAGATCCACGTCCCACAAGTGACGCCGGCGCCCGACGTCCCGCAACAATAGTTCTGGTGGCCGATGACGGTCGAACACCTTGGAAAATTTGTCTGGCATCCTCTGCTATGAGGATTAAAGCCAAGTTTTGAAATTTCAAACGACCAAACCGACTTGAGTCAGTTTGGGTGTTTCAAGTTTCAACACTTTGCTTTCAATCCTCATCTCAGAGGCTGCTAGACAAATTCACGATGGTGTTCGACTGCCATCAGCGCCGAGAACTATTGCTGTGGGACGCAGGACCCCTGTGTCACTTGTGGGACGTGGATGTAGTATTCGACACCGACGGCCACATGTATCTTGCACTGATGATACTTGCTATTTAGGGTACCATCAACACCGAGGAACCCCCTAACCCGCTCGTCCCCGGGTAAACTAAATTAGCATGCATTCAATAAGCAAAACTACATCATCTCTTGCATCCGTACATCGTCGAATATTATCACTAATACAT
The DNA here is from genome assembly GCA_032464435.1 of Aegilops umbellulata. NCBI lineage: Eukaryota > Viridiplantae > Streptophyta > Magnoliopsida > Poales > Poaceae > Aegilops > Aegilops umbellulata. The sequence goes on from CP136060.1 coordinate 331,079,132, forward strand.
CTCGAATAGTATCATACATAGAGCATCGCTAATACACCTAGAACCATAGCAAACGACGGGTATCGGTGTGGGCGGTGGACACCCAAAGAGGAGGAACCATCACAGGATCATAGCTCCAATGAGATCCCTGAAGAACCTGCCAGGTATTGTCGAACCTGCCCTCCAACGCAACCATGTAGTGACGGACGTGCTCGTCCTCCTCGCTAACACGGTGACGTACCACCTCCGTGGTGTCCGAAAGCCTCGACACCGTCACTGGCCCACGCGACCACCACCAAACAAGGTTCGGGTCAATGACGGGCTGGCTCCTCACCAAGCTGCGCCACCCGGAAGGTAGAACCTCCCAGTACCAGCCCGGCGGAGCCCAGTCTCGTACATGGCCCCTCTGATCAAGCAGGCCTCCTCCACCGAGTCGAGGACAAGCATGCGGGATAGGCATCGTCGACGTCGATGTGGGAATAAATGCTTAAACTAAATAAATAACAGCAAATTTCACATGTTCAAAATAAACCAGAAACTTAACCTAAACTAAACTAAACAAAACCTAAACTACACTAACTAAACTAAACCTAAACTAAACTAACTAAACTAAACTAAACCTAAAGTAAACCAGAAACTTAACCTAAACTAAACTAACTAAACTAAACAAAACCTAAACTAAATTATACTAAACCTAATTAAACTAAATCTAAAAAAATAGAAAAAGGTCTCACCTTGGAGCGGCCCGGGCGGCGAGGCGGGGCGGGCCGACGCGGAGGGGCGGGGCTGGCGTGGCCTGTCGGGGCGGCTGGGGCAGCGAGGAGGCCCGGGCCGGTGCGGACGGGACGGGGCGGTGAGGCGGGATGGGGTGGCCGGAGCGGTGCGGCGAGGCGGAGCGGCCTGGCGCGGCAGGGTGGGGCCGCCGGGGCGGCGAGGTGGCCCGGGGTTGCCAGGCGAGGGGGACGGCCGGGGCGGGGCGGGATTGTGATGAGGGGAGGGAGAGAGAGGGGTAGGGCGAGGGCGTTTTGTTACATATAGGGCACAGCTCTTTGCCGTCCGCTAGGTGACGGCAAAGAGCCTAGCTAACCGACGTTAGTTTGGCCACTTTCTTTGCCGTCTGCTAGCGGACGACAAAGTTTCTTTGCCATCATCTAGCGGACGACAAACAAAGTGGCCGTTAGCTGCCTCTCGCTAGCGGCCCACCCTGCCTCTTTACCGTCCGCTAGCTGACGGCAAAGATGGGGCTGACGACAAACACTTTCTTTGCCATCAGCTGCTTCTTTGCAATAAGTTTTCTTCAAGCTGATGGCAAAGACCCTCTTTGACATCAGCTAGCTGACGACAAAGAACCGGCTACGGCAAAGTTCCTGATTCCAATAGTGTCCACGGAGATTTTTTAAGGACCAGAAGACATGTAACGGGCCCTAGCTGCGCCTGGGGGGTGCTCCGAGGAGAGCACAACCCACCAGGGCTCGCCAGGAGGCCCAGGCGCGCCCTGGAGGGTTGTGCCCACCTCGGGTGCCCCCGGACCGCCTCTTTGCTCTATAAATACTCCAATATTCCCAAAACCCTAGGGGAGTCGATGAAATATTCATCCAGCCGCCGCAGAGTCCAGAACCACCAGATCCAATCTAGACACCATCTCGGATGGGGTTCACCACCTCCATTGGCGCCTCTCTGATGATGCGTGAGTAGTTCTTTGTAGACCTTAGGGTCCGTAGTTAGTATCTAGATGGATTCCTCTCTCTCGCTGAATTCTCAATACAATGATCTCTTGGAGATCCATATGATGTAACTCTTTTTGCGGTGTGTTTGTTGGGATCTGATGAACTTTGAGTTTATGATCAGTTATATCTTTTTATATCCATGAAAGTTATTTGAGTTTCTTTGATCTCTTATACGCATGATCTCTTATAGCCTCGTATTTCTTCTCCAATATTTGGGTTTTGTTTGGCCAACTTGATCTATTTATCTTGCAATGGGAAGAGGTGCTTTGTAACGGGCTCGATCTTACGGTGCTTGATCCCAGTGATAGAAAGGGAACTGACACGTATGCATCATTGCTACTAAGGATAAAATGATGGGGTCTATCTCTAGATAGATAGATCTTGTCTACATCATGTCGTTGTTCTTATTGCATTGCTCCGTTTCTCCGACTTAATACACTAGATGCATGCTGGATAGCGGTCGATGTGTGGAGTAATAGTAGTAGATGCAGGCATGAGTCGGTCTACTAATCTTGGACGTGATGCCTATGTAATGATCATTGACTGGATATCATCATGATTATTTGAAGTTCTATCTATTTCCCAATAGTAATTTGTTCACCCACCGTTTGCTATTTTTCTCGAGAGAAGCCACTAGTGAAACCTACGACCCCCGGGTCTCTTCCTCATATATTTGCCTTTGCGATCTACTTTTTCTTTGCATTTATTTTCAGATCTATTAAACCAAAAATAAAAAATACCTTGCTGCAATTTATTCTTATTTATTTTGTTTGGCGTTCGATCTATCAATCTACTACAATTTATCTCACGTTCGTTTGCCTATCTTGAGGCGCCGTACCCGGAAGGGATTGACAACCCCTTTAACACACCGGGTTGCGAAGATTTGTTATCTGTGTGCAGGGGCTATTTACGTTGTGTTGCTTGGTTCTCCTACCAGTTCGATAACCTTGGTTTCATATCAGAGGGAAATACCTACCGGCGATGTGCTGCATCATCCCTTCCTCTTTGTGGAAATACCGACATAGCTTCAAGCGACATCACTGGCCCAAAAGAGGTCTATCGCGACCTCTTTGCCCAACGTCGCTGAGGTGGCTGCCGAGGAAGCCGACGACCATTACTGGCTGCGGGCACTCAATCAGCAAGCTAGAGTATGCGGTTATGTTGTGGACGCCGACTACGACATCGAGGTCTTCGACATCGACGGCCTGACGCGGGCCATGTCACAGGTTAAGTGGCCCACCCCCAACCCCTCGGGTTCAACTGCCGTCAATCTCATCCATGGCCCCTCCGCTGATCTCCTATGGCTCTCTGTCAAGAATTTGCCATCCTACATCGTCATCGAGCCACTTTTATCATTTCTGAAGGACACGTTCTGCGACTGTCTTGGGATCCAAAGCTTCAAAGTCAGACCTCAGCGACGACGACCACGAGGAGGGCACCATCTCTAGCTCTTCCAAGGGAAAAAAATCCCATCTACTCTTCCAAGGGGAAAGAGCCTATCTGCAATATCAAGGAGGACACCCTACAGTCGTGCTCTTCCAAGGGGAAGGAGCCCATCTGCGACAACATGGAGCGCACCTAGGGTTCATGCTCTTCCCACGGGAGTGAGCCCATCTGTGACAAGTGAGGAAACCCATGATTTGTTTCGCCATGCCTCTTCACGGGGGGGGGGGGGCATGATTTGTTTTGTCGAGTCCCTTTTCTAGTGTAGTGAGAATATGTCCAATTTTAATTGCTATATTTGGTTGTTTGCAGTATGCCTTGTTTATTTCAGTTGTTCACAATGTGATGCTCTATATGTGCAACTATTTACTGTGCAGTACATTTTCATTAATACTAGTTTTAAACATACTGATAGGAATGCATATATTTGCTTGCTGTTAAGCCTATTATAGCTAGCATATGCCTCTTTTAAATTTTTTGGAGTTCGATTGTTTGTAGTTAGCATATGTCCAGTTTCGAATGCTATCTTTGGTTGTTCGTAGTATGCCTTGTTTATTCCAATTATTCACAATGTGATGTTCTATATGTGCAAGTATGAACTGTGTAGTTCAATTTCATCAATACCATTTTCAACAATACCACTATGAATGACTACATTTGGTTGCTACATGTTATAGTTATCACACCTTTCCATTTTTATTTAACAATAACTAGTGTACTTAGACCGACATAATACCAGTTTGAATGACTATGTTTGGTTGTTGTTAAATGTTAGGCCTATTGCAGTTAACACACCTTTCCACTTGTTTTGCATTACTAGCATGCTTAAACCTGCAGACTAAAGCTATCTTTTGGAGATTATTTTGTCTGCCATGGATATATTTGGTTGATGTTTAGCTTGTTGTGCTTAACATGCCTCTCGATGTACTTACACATGACAATTTTGGGAACGACTGTTGTTTTCCATCGAGGTTAGTTTCATCCCATGGCTTATATATATACTCACTATTTAGGATATTGGTAGATGGTACGTACCATATAGGCTGAGGGCTGATAAGGGACTAATCAGTGAATCAGACTTTTAACTGAATAAATATGTAACCCATTTATCGTTAGCTTAACTAGGGCCATATGTAATATATCTGAGGCTACATAGCAACATGCACTATAGTGAATGTCTAAATATGCAATCCTAGGCTACATAGCAATAAGGAAGAGTGTTACCTTAATGTTCTGATGATGTCTAGATATACGTAGAAGAGCAGCAGTAGCAGCAGCAACAACAACAACAACAACAACAACAACAACAACAACAACAACAACAACAACAATACAACCCTGTTTGGATACTCTAACTTATCTAGAGGTTAGAGTTAGTTTCTAGCTTTGACTAACCTTGAAGTAACTCTAGCCAAAGAGGTGTTTGGATTATAGGGTTATATTAACAATAAATGCACTAGGAGAACTAGCTCTAATTAGCACCTCTTGGGTGGGATAGTTTTTGGGTGGGTTAGATGCAACTAGCTCAAAGTAGCCCTCATGTTTGGATGTACTTTAGGGCTATTTGAGCCCAAACTAGCTCAAACTAACTCTAACCCATGGATACAACAGCAGTTAATCAACCAATAATTTGTAAAAGTGCAATAAACTCCCTGCATTCCATAATATAAGATGTTAATTCATCTAATATGTGAGTCTATTGGATGTTATAAGATATTATATAATGGGACGGAGCAAAGTGTTGTACTACATCATTTTGCAATTGCTGTTTAGCTTCTAATATTAACTTGGTGCTTTTAGGTACATATGTCATTGGTAAAGATCCGCGCTTCGACCCTTTCTGCGCATGGGGCAATGAGATATTGATGAACCAACATCAAGTGAGGAAGCTGATAAATATTGTTAGTAAAATGGGTCAAAAGATGGCAATTAACTATTTGTTTACACTTTATCCAAGACAACATCAAACTGCAGGATGGTAAGTAAGAACTCTGCATCCTTCTTTTTACTGCCCATAATGAGTTGTTTTAGATGACAATGTATCAATCTTTTTTCCTTTGCAATGGTTCCCGAAGTAGTTTACTCAAGGTTACCTCTCAAACTACATGATTGGTGGGCATGCAAAGATTGAAGTATTTCTAACAAAACACGATGATTATCTAGATGTGTTCATGAAGGCAGTGAAGGATGGGCGGCCGACCATCACAAGGGGTTGGACTAGAGTCGCGCGTGCCTTCTGCATGGAGGAGGGCACAATATGGGCATTCCGCTTCAACAACCAGAAAAGTATTTCGCCTCTTTCTTTCCCGTCTTTAATAGTACAAGTATACAACTCTGGTTCATCATTCTTTATTTGGTGCTTATGTAATTCTTGAACATATGTACATGTGAATCGAATAATGCATTGGTTGTTTGAACCTGATGGATATGGATAAAGCTATAGCATACTTTCAAATTGAAACCTGGTACAATTTGAAATAGCAGCAATTAAATTACGATGAAATTACGCTTTGCAGGTCGTTACGGCGCACACGGTCGGTAAAACACAAACATTTGTGATATAAACCATAATCCGACACGGTTCCCAGAGAGGAAATGTGTGCGAGCATGCACACAATTACCGTTTGCAAACCGTCTGTGATGTCAGTCAATATCACAAATAGTGCGGGCAAACTAAACATTTGTGATAGTTGCCTTATCATACACGATTTGCAACCATGAACAGTTTCTGATGTGATACAAATGTTCCACTACAGAATAGCATGTGCGATAGTTATCATGTATGAAGATGTCACGACGGTTCGACATTTCATAATCCTATCTGACACTCATACGATGATTAGTTAATCTTCTTAATTAGTTATCGCATATAGTTCGGGAAAAGTGAATGTGTGTGATTGTCTGCTTATCATACACGTTCTATAATCGTGAACCATTTGTGATGGGCCGCGCATCGTAAACGTAGCACCAAAGAATACCGACTGCGATGGCAATGCAAGCACAAACGAGTAGCAAGGATGAGGCGTTTGGGATATTCGTGAAATCAGAAACAATTTTATAGGGACAACTGTATGCATCAAGGCTCCCTATCCCCGACAGTTTCTGGGTCATGTGGGAAGGACCCCAGTATCGCACACACTCACTTGGCGACGGTTCAAAATGCCTTCGTGAAAAGGGGTTAAAAACCGTTTGTATAGCACCTCGCCGACCAGTTTTTTGACAACACTGAAACCGTTTTTGCGAGATATGAACACATAGATGACATCTTGAGACACTCCTGGCACTGGGTAGTCACCAAGTGGTTGATCAACCACATATTCTTTCGTGGCACCTTTGAGAACATATCTCAGAGTGTGGATTCAATCCTCATAGTTTCCACCATTTGCAGCCAATTATTCTTTCTCAAACAGAAGTGCTAAACTAAAACTATTTCAAGCCATTGATCTACAACATTCATTAGTAGTTCATGTTGCACTAGTGATTAAATAAATTTTAATGTAAAGTGTAATCCCAGTCAAATCAATATCTCTCATAATTGAAAGTGAGTGTGATGCAGAGCATCCCAAGGTCATCCCCATAAACCTACCTTCGTCACCCCAAGTGCCAAGTGGACCGATGACACGTGCACGTGCAAGAGCTCTCGAGACCAAGGTGACATATCTCCTCTCGCAACTCCCTTTCGAAACATGAGACATGGCTACTACCTCAGGTGGAGACACTTTGCATACTCATGTACCAAGGGACTAGCCATGGGGAAGCTAAGGAGCAAGTACAATTGAGAGAGAGGAGCATTCGCGAAGACAAAGAAGAGAATGGGCAAGACAGGAGCTACCCGGATAGTCCGAACCAAGTCCCGGACGATCCGGGCCTCGGCCCCGAACAATTAGGCTACCGCACGACAAGAGTACAACAAGCCTCCCAGTGCAGCCAGATCATATGGACCCTAGCCTGAATCAATCGGACTGACTCGGATGTCCGGACTAGGACCTAGACAACCAGAGCCCTTGTATCCTCTACAACGCACCCGAAAGATCCAGATGGTTGTCCGGATCATCTGGACTCCCCAGATCATCCGAACCCTGCCTGCATGCACGACTTGGGCCGAAGCCCATGTACCCCTTCGTCCCCCTAGACTATATATACTCCTCCTCCTCCTCTAATGTCTTAAAGTTAGGATTGTGATAGCTCATTTTGGAGATAGAGCCTTGCTCATCCACTTGTACCCCTACTCCTTTGGAAATTAAGGCCTCCTCGGAGAAGATCCCCCAAGCGGATTCAAGACCACTGAGGGAGTCCTGGAATAGGGGGTGTCCGGATAGCCGGACAATACCTTCAGCCGGACTCCTGGACTATGAAGATACAAGATTGAAGACTTCGTCCCGTGTCCGGAAGGGACTTTCCTTGGCATGGAAGGCAAGCTTGGCGATGCGGATATGTAGATCTCCTACCATTGTAACCGACTCTGTGTAACCCTAACCCTCTCCGGTGTCTATATAAACCGGAGGGTTTTAGTCCGTAGGACAGAACAATCATACCATAGGCTAGCTTCTAGGGTTTAGCCTCCTTGATCTCGTGGTAGATCTACTCTTGTACTACCCATATCATAAATATTAATCAAGCAGGAGTAGGGTTTTACCTCCATCGAGAGGGCCCGAACCTGGGTAAAAACATCGTGTCCCTTGTCTCCTGTTACCATCCGCCTAGACGCACAGTTCGGGACCCCCTACCCGAGATCCGCCGGTTTTTACACCGACATTGGTGCTTGCGTTGAGAGTTCCTCTGTGTCATCGCCATCAGGAAGGATGCCTCATCCCGTCTTTAAAGACGGCACCGTTGCTAAGGGAGCTTTGGCTGTCGGCCAAACTCTCCAGCTAGGTGGTTTCCTTATGACCGCCTGTTCGGCTGCTGCGCCGACGATGACCTCTCGAGCCATCAAAAGAAATCTTCATGTCAGCTCGGAACTCGCCCAGCAGTTAGATCCAATGGATATCTCTTCCATAAACGAGCTCTTGGATCGCATCGCCGCCCTAGGAGTCGCTACGGATCATGACCAGATTGGGCCTAAACCCGATCTGAGAGAGATTAACTCTCCCCAAGTCACCCATCACGTTGCCGTGGTAGAGGGACAGTGCGGCGACCCTTCATCTATCTTAAGGACTAGCTATGTACGGATTCCCGATCCCTCCAAGCCGGATACCCGTAGAGGGGAGGATATCACTCAAGACCTGAACTTAGAGTCAGACGACGGGCTGGATTCATTGGACAACATCCAAGAATCCAAACTTTCGAGTTCGGAAACTCCTTGGCCTCTGAGTCTCAGATTGGGTGAGGTTTCGGATTTAATTCCACCCACCCACCCGAACATAAGCGATCTATCCCAAATCAGGCAAAAGCCCGAAGAAACAATACATCATTACTAGGTCAGATTCCTCTTGGTTAGGAACATGATAAAGGACTGCTGTGAGGAAGACGCAATCTCAATCTTCTGCAATAATTGCACGGACAAGGGAATACTCAAACCAATAAGTCGCCGTATATTACACGCTTCGCTGACTTGGCGTCCATAGTACGAAAGTACTGTGCGATGGAAAGCGCCTGGAAAACCGAAATAAAATTTTGGGACGATCCGGCCCTGAATACAAACCCAGTCCGAAATAAAAGGGTGCATCGTCGCCAGACACCCGGGTCAAACACCAAAAAACAAAAACCCTCTACAGGGCATGGAACCATACTGGAAGGATGGCTTAATGGACCCTGTAAAATTCACAGTACAGAGGGCGCCACACCAACTCACAGCCTTAGAGCATGTTGGATACTCCGGCAGGTGGCCAAAATTGGCGAAGATCTCCTAATTCCGGAGGCCACAGAAAGCCACCCCAGGGACACCAATACGGTATTAACAGTCTTCGAGACTTCCGCATCAAATAATATGCGAAAAAGAACACTCCGCACCCTTGCCGAAGTCTACCCAGTAGCAACAATAAACCCATGGAGTGACACGGCTATTAGTTTTAATGCCAGTGATGAACCTAAATTCCGAACAGCCCGAGCACCAGCCGCATTGGTCCTCAGTCCAATAGTGGACGGCTTTCGCCTCACCAAGGTACTCATGGATGGAGGCAGCGGATTGAACCTCATTTATGAGGAAACCCTTCAAAAAATGGAAATAGACCGGAACCGCATTGAGCGAAGCAGTACAACCTTTAGAGGAATAATCCCCAGTCGAGAAGCGCGCTGTACAAGAAAAATCACACTAGATGTGGTGTTCGGCACGCCGGATAATTACAGGTCCGAAGAGGTCACGTTCCATGTGGCCCCGTTCAGTAGCGGATACCACGCCCTGCTAGGGCGGGAAGCGTTTACAACCTTCCAAGCAATACCCCATTACGGGTACATGAAGCTCAAGATGCCCGGGCCGAACGGAATTATCACTCTCGCTAGTGATCCGGACATAGCACTCCGCGCCGAAAACAAGACAGCTGCACTGGCCCTTGAGGCACTATCCGAAGCCATAGCGGCTGAGGAACTGAGTGCGCTGCGCTCTACGGTGAGCAGGGATGATGTGATACTCGACAAAATATCCAAGTCCACCTCCTTTAAACCAGCGGTCGAAATAGTCAAATTCCAGGTCCATCCAATGGACCCCAATAAAACAGGTTCTATCGGGGCACAATTAAACCCTGATGTAGATGCCGCACTGCGAGAGTTCCTACGTGAAAACTGGGACATCTTCGCCTGGCACCCTTCAGACATGCCAGGAATCCCACACAGGCTGGCCGAGCACAGCTTAAATATCCTAAAAGGATTCAGACCTGTCAAACAAGCTCTTCGGCGTTTTTCCGAACCTAAGAGACATGCCATGGGAGAGGAGCTAGCCAAGCTATTGGAGGCCGGATTCATCAGAGATATAAAACATCCGGACTGGCTAGCAAACCTGGTGATGGTACCAAAGAAGGACAAATCCTGGCGCCTGTGCGTTGATTTTAAAGACCTTAACAAGGCTTGACCAAAGGATCCCTTCCCCCTCCCCCGCATCGATCAAATTATCGATGCTACCGCAGGACACGATTCGTTGTGTTTCCTCGACGCATATTCCGGCTACCATCAAATCAAGATGGCAGAGTCAGACCAAGCCGCAACGACATTCATCACACCATACGGCCCATTCTGCTTCAACACAATGCCCTTCGGGCTCAAAAACGCCGGCGCAACGTATCGACGCATGATTCGGACATGTCTGGCAAACCAGATCGGCAAAACAGTGGAGGCATATGTAGATGATGTGGTCGTCAAAACAAGACATGTCGAATCTCTAGTAGACGACTTGAGGCTCACATTTGATAACCTCCGAACATACGACATCAAGCTCAACCCGGAAAAATGCGTTTTCGGCGTTCCAGCCGGAAAGCTCTTGGGCTTCATTGTATCCGGTAGAGGAATTGAAGCAAATCCAGCCAAGATCCGAGCTCTGTCACAATTGGATATCCAAAAGGACCTCAAACAAATACAAAAATTAACCGGATGCGTGGTGGCTCTAAGCCGCTTTATCTCCCGCTTGGGAGAAAAGGCACTACCCCTCTACCGCCTCCTTCGGCGCACCAAACACTTCGAGTGGACGGATGCAGCCACGGCCGGACTCTACGAAATAGAAGCCATATTGGCAACAAACCCAGTCCTGGCCGCGCCAAACATTGGCGAACCAATGCTATTGTACATTGCAGCAACACATCAGGTTGTAAGCGCAGTGCTCGTCGTCGAACGAGAAACGGACGGACACAAATTCCCCCTTCAAAAGCCAGTCTATTATGTGTCCACTGTCCTCACTCCGTGCAAATCACGGTACCCGCATTATCAAAAGATTGCGTACGTGGTATTCATGGCATCCCGGAAGCTGCGACACTACTTTCAAGAGTGTTCAATAACAGTAGCCTGGGAAGGACCACTTAACAATATTATAAACAACCGTGACGCAACGGGGCGGATTGCAAAATGGGCCATTGAGCTCCTGCCGTTCGACATAACTTATAAGCCACGGCGAGCTATCAAGTCGCTAGTTTTGGCCGACTTCGTCGCAGAATGGACGGAGGCCGAACTCCCTAAAGAGTACGTCACATATTCAAATTGGATCATGCATTTCGACGACTCCAAGATGTTGGCCGGTCTAGGGGCTGGTGTCGTTTTGATGTCCCCCACAGGAGACACAGTTCAATATGTACTCCAAATTATGTACACAAAGTCCAACAATGCAGCCGAATATGAGGCCCTTTTACATGGTCTCCGGATAGCAGTATCCATGGGCATTCAACGCCTAGAGGTGCGCGGGGATTAGAACCTCGTGATATCCCAAATAAATGGAGACTTCGATGCCAAGGATCCAAAAATGGCAGCTTACCGCAACGCCGTCTTAAAAATGTCAGCTCGGTTCGAAGGGCTTGAATTTCACCATATAGCCCAGGAAAATAATCAGGCGGCAGATGTCCTGGCACGCATCGGTGCAAAACGCGATGTAGTCCCCCAAAACATCTTCTTGGAAAGGCTGTTCGAGCCATCCGTAGTATGGGAAGGGGAACCGAAAAATAACAGCCCGGACCCAACCGCACTGCCCGACACCGAACAATTTGACATAATTGGAGGCTCTGCCAATGAAATTACACCTTCAGCCCACGCAATAATGGCCATCATCGCCCCGTGGACAGAATCATTCCTAGCCTACCTTACTAGGCAGGAACTCCCAGAGGACCAAAACGAGGCACGCTGCATAGTGCGGCGATCTAAAGCCTATAAAGTCCATGAGGGGAGCTTTATAAGAAAAGCACTACCGGAGTCCTTCAAAGGTGCATCTCCGAAGAGGAAGGGCGGAACCTGCTGGCTGAAATTCATGCCGGACTCGGTGGTCATCACGCTGCAGCTCGGTCCCTCGTAAGCAAGGCTTTCCGTACAGGCTTTTATTGGCCGACGGCCTGGGCAGACGCTCAGGACTTAGTCCAATGATGCGTCGGTTGCCAGCTTTTTGCAAACCAAAGCCATATGCCACCCACCGCCCTCCAAACTATCCCCATCACTTGGCCCTTTGCGGTCTGGGGGCTTGACATGGTTGGACCCCTTAAAGGCGGAACCCACAAGAAAAAAATACTTACTGGTCATGGTGGATAAGTTCACCAAATGGATAGAAGCCAAGCCTGTTAAGACGGCCGAATCCGGACCGGTGATAGACTTTATATCTGGGGTCGTACACCGTTATGGCGTCCCCCACAGCATCATCACTGATAACGGCACGAACTTTACGGCCGATGAGGTAAAACTCTGGTGCAAAAACATGGGCATCAAACTCGATTATGCTTCCGTCTATCACCCACAAACTAACGGCCAGGTCGAATGTGCAAATGGTCTTATCATGAGCGGCATCAAACCCAGATTAGTGCGGTCCCTTAAGTAATCTAATACGCACTGGGTAGAGGAGCTCGAATCCGTACTCTGGGGGCTGCGGACCACGCCCAATCGCACCACCGGATACACACCATTCTTCATGGTGTACGGAGCAGAAGCAGTTTTGCCCTGCGACATAATTCCTGACTCACCTCGAGTATGCATGTACGAAGGAAGATTAGCCGAGCTCGATCGGCAGGACAGTTTGGACGCCTTGGAGGAGGAGCGTGACGTGGCAAAAGCCGAAGATATCAAAGCAGAGAAGTACAGGCCAAAAATTACAACGTTGGCGAATTAATTCTACACCTGCCGGACAATAAAAAGGACAAACTCAAGCCCAAGTGGGAAGGTCCCTTCATAATTGACCAAGTCCTGACTGGTGGAGCGTACCGCCTGCGAGATGCATCGGATAACCGACTCGAGCCAAACTCATGGAACGCAGCCCGTCTCCGAAGATTCTATGCCTAGCACCGGACTCTGTGTTCGTCTCCTTCCTCTGTCCATTTTTTTATATTTTCTGTCTTACATTCCTCTCCTTCTCCCCTTTCTTTCTAGCCTTTAAAGGCCTAATAAGTGATGCGCTATCCGCGCTCATTAAACCTGGGGGCTTCTTTAAACAGAAGCTTATTTAAACGGGCTTCATGCCCAACACATGTGTCACACTTCTGCATGTACCTTTATTCACCATTATATGCATCGATATGACTTAAGTTTTGGCCAAGCTGGGTTGCATGGCTCCTGTGCTTACCCCTATGTTCCCGATTGTTCGGCTAGGTGGTAAGGGGAGCACCTCTGCGATTGTTACTGCCTGGTCAGCCGGATATGTACCTCAGACTGGGTGAAGTCGAAAGCTAGCGTTCTTAAGGGAATATTCGGTCGGTGAACTAAAGATGACCTTTTCACTTATTTATTTATGCGCCCCCGGATGATTTTTCCTGCGTCTCTTTTCGAAAGATGGACATGCACTTTAGGGCATGCCTCCCAGGGAAAGGAACCCCTAACGGAACTATTCTCCCTGGAAGATGTTTCTTACTAACCATGTAATATAACATAACTAGTTGGGCACTTGTCTATTCAAGCACTAATGACCCCTATGCCTCGTCTCCATGCATACCCCGGTTCTTATATAACCGCATGGGAATTCGGACACACTCCGGACCGTCAGGTCCCGAGGCTGAAGCGAAAAGGTCGGCCATGACAAACGATCTACAATCCGGCTAGAAGGCACTACACATGTCAATTAAAATTACATAGTCATTCTAACTAATTGTATTCCTCTTCAATACCATCTAACAGGCTGTCTAGTTTACAGTCCTGCTGTGAATACTTTGCGGCCAATTCTACTTGGACGTACGCTAAGCTTACAGGGATCTCCTTCCCGTCGGGCCCAACAGGTCCGACCTCGGCCATGTGGTTTGGGTCAGCCTTCGTGTACCGCGTCTTCACCATGGCCCAGGCCTCCCTAGCGCCTTGATGGCAGGCCGATATCTTCCACAATCGGAAGTGCCGCCGCGCTCCCTTCAGCTTCTCTGCAAGCTCTCCAAGGCCTTCAGGCATGGAAATGGATGGCCACAAGGCCTGGGCAACGCATTGCATCACCTGCCGAACTCGCTCGTGCAGTTGCGAGAGCTCGGGAAGAAGGTCACCCGTGGAACCAGGCATCTCCTCTGCAGGACGACCTGTTAGCACACCTACAGACATCACTCTGTTAGTCGACTTCCTCGCTGAACTCTTTTTTCTTTTTTTCAAAGGTTCGCTTAAGCATTTACTAAATATGCCGCGTCGAAGCCGCTGATTCTCCTTAGCGGAGTCCGACAGCTGGGCACGAACATCTTTCAGTTCAACGCCCAGCTTGGTGTTGGCATCCTGGAGATCATTCTTCTCCCGCCTCACCTTTGTCAGCACGCTCTCACGAGCCTTTTGCTGGCGTAGGAGTTGTTGCTTTTCCGGATCTAATCCGGCGCCATCTGCGATTTCATGTGTCAGATTTGCACAAACGCCACACTTCACACAATACATATCTTTTTGAAGCATATATTACCAGAGGGGGTCTCCTTGGGCTCCCCTGTCGCGGCTAGTGCGGCCTCAAGTTGGGCTTTGCACTCTTCTAGCTCCTGGGATAGTTGGGTATTCTTCTTTGAAAGAACCTGCATATTACATGATCCTTAAATTAGTTATTCTAACTGTTTCAAGTCTCGTGGTCTACTGATATATATATAACCATCAAATTTTCTCACCCGTATGTCTTTCACATACTGCTCCGTCGCTCTGGCTAGACCATTTTGAGCGGCACGGAGGTACGCGTCTCCCGAATTGAAGGCATCCAACGCCTTTGGGGAGAAACAAGCATCGTGAAGAACTGTCCGGCGATGCCTGTGATTCATGGCACTCTCCACCTCGGAATTGGTGGCAGACAGCCTGTCCGCATCCTCTGCTGGAGGAGCGTCCGGTGCATGCTTCGTGTTCGCCTCCGCCTCCGGACCAGGCTTTGGAGCCTGACTGGTGGAGGCGCGATTGGCAACCTCTCCGGATATAGTCCGGCGAGGTCTCTTTGTCCTAAAGAGAGCACGAGTGTTAATATGCCTTGAAGGAATAACACCAGGGGATGAGATGGCGCGTTATACCTTTGCGCCGGCGTCTCAGTCCGGACCGCACTTCTTTTCAGCCCCTGGGGCCTTGCGGCCCCTCGTTGGCTAGTCGCCGCAGGCCCGGCCTCCCGCCTCAAGGGCCTCCTCTGCAAAATGCGGCTGTTATACGGTAATCGAAAACACGCGAGGACGGGCCCCTTTTCGAAGTGCTGGGATTTCGGTCTCAGTCACCTGGGAGGCTGGGAGTAGCCCTGGGTAATCGGCCGTAATGGCCACCAAGGCGTTGTCCTTGCTCGATTGATGAAACACCCCATCAATTAGCTCCACAGATAAGTCCGGATTCTCTTGGGAAGCCGGGTCGAGGGACCGTCCCGGATCCTCGGGTTGTGGAGCGGGGCTGTTTATTTCTTTAACAGCCTGGCGCAGCTCCTGCGTTTAAGTCGTTATACTATATATTTGACAATGGGAATACAAAACGGAGGGACAACTAAAAGTGTCCACTTACCCAGTTTGGAGGATTATACATTATAAATCCACCCTGAGGGTTGACGCGGAGAAATTCCTCCTATTCTCCCTTGTACAAAGCGGACAAGATCTTTATTAGAGCAAGAGCCGAGTCCGGCCCCTTACGGCCGTGACGGGTGGCGTCGTCCTCCCCGTTGAAGTCCCACATAGGGTGGCCTCTATATTGAAGCGGCTGCACCCCCCGCATAATGCATGGGGCCATGACTCCGATCATGGTTAGTCCGAAATGAGCTAATAATCTTATCCGGCCCATCAGGTAAAGGACGTCCTTGTCACTTTCCTTCTGAGAGCTCCATGGACGCCAGCTTAGGCGCTTCTTCAGGGGAGCATTGTCGAACTCAGGGAGGCCGATCCGAACAGGATCCGGCAACGGGATGTCCTCTATATAAAACCATTCCGAAGGCCAATTCTCGGACGCCTTCTTTGGGGTTCCGGATAAATATCCGGTCCCGGCGATGCGTCACACTTCGGCTCCGCCCACTTGATATATTGACCCCTCCTGAGAACGGGGCACCAGGCAGAATAGCCTCTTCCAGAGCGCGAAATGAGCCTCAACACCCAAAAACAGCTCGCAAAGGGCTACGAAGCCCGTGATATGCAATATGGAGGCAGGCGTGAGGTTGTGCAGCTGGAGACCATAGAACTCCAGGAGCCCCCGGAGAAACGGATGAATTGGAAATCCAAGCCCTCTTATTAAA
Source organism: Aegilops umbellulata (assembly GCA_032464435.1). Taxonomy (NCBI): domain Eukaryota; kingdom Viridiplantae; phylum Streptophyta; class Magnoliopsida; order Poales; family Poaceae; genus Aegilops; species Aegilops umbellulata. Next base: position 331,095,518 of record CP136060.1, read on the forward strand.
TAAGGGACAAGGCATACCCGCTCTCCTTTGGAGGGATTGGGGGCGCTCTCCGCTTGCTCTTCGTCGTTATGGGTGGCAAGTCCGGCTCGAACCAGGACAATATAGGCCGGAGGGAGAAATCCCTTGGTCTGGAGCATCCCCAGCTCGCTGTGTGGGATGGAGCATCTCTCCCAATCTCCAGGCTTAGGACTGGAAGGGCGAGAGGAGGAGTTGTGACGGCTGGCCATGGTGGAATAGACCTTTGTCGGATGCGCTCTGATGAATACTCGCGGAGGGGAGAAGGTGTGGTTTGGATCTAAATCCTCATCCCTTTAAATAGGTGGCTCATTTACGTGGCTAGGGGTGTGAATGTAAAAACACCCAGACTTTTCGTATTCGTTTGACACGTGGAAGGCGGCCATTATTGGGCGTAGAAGCCAAGGAGCGCTACATTCACAAGAAACCGAACATTATTCAACGGGTACACGGAATTTGGAGGAGAACCCGACTTGCAATGCCGAAGACAATTTGTGCGCCGGACTCATCGTCATTGAAGCCTGGTTCAGGGGCTACTGAGGGAGTCCTGGATTAGGGGGTGTCCGCATAGCCGGACAATACCTTCAGCCGGACTCCTGGACTATGAAGATAAAAGATTGAAGACTTCGTCCCGTGTCCGGAAGGGACTTTCCTTGGCGTGGAAGGCAAGCTTGGCTATGCGGATATGTAGATCTCCTACCATTATAACCGACTCTGTGTAACCCTAACCCTCTCCGGTGTCTATATAAACCGGAGGGTTTTAGTCCGTAGGATAGAACAATCATACCATAGGCTAGCTTCTAGGGTTTAGCCTCCTTGATCTCGTGGTAGATCTACTCTTGTACTACCCATATCATCAATATTAATCAAGCAGGAGTAGGGTTTACCTCCATCGAGACGGCCCGAACCTGGGTAAAAACATCGTGTCCCTTGTCTCCTGTTACCATCCGCCTAGACGCACAGTTCGGGACCCCCTACCCAAGATCCGTCGGTTTTGACACCGACAACCCCCTTGTGGGAAGATCATTCCTGGATTCAAGACCTCCTTCCTTCTAGGATTGAGATTAACTAGTTCCGCATTTGTATCCCCTTTGTTGGATTTGGACCTTTTTTACCTCTTTGTGTATGTGGATCTTGCACATGTGTAATCAAATCAAGTTGATTTGAGTGTTTTCCTCTTGTGTGTTCATCATGTTCTTCAGGAATCCCCCTCTATATCATGAAAGATCGGCCCCTAGGGTTCCACCATACATCATCTTGGTATCATGAGGCACGGTGATCACGATTTTGAGTCCCTTCCCCCAGTTTCTTGCCTAATTTTGTGTGTTTTTGTCCAGTTTCAAAAATTCCTACAAAAAGAGCCATACCAATTTTTTTGTGATTTGTTGGTTTGATGAAGTTTTGTTGAATTTGATCTATGGATTCGTTGCGTTGCAAGTGGATCTACCTATTCCCCACCATCTCCACCATGAAATCTACTCAAAATCCCCGAAATTTTCTTTTCCACCACCATTTTCGTGTTCATCCTGAGACCTAGCCTGAGCAAGTTGACCTGCCCGGATCATCCGGACAGAGAACCAGATCATCCGGACGAGCCCGGATCAGCCGTACCAAGGAAAGGATCATCCGGCTTCCTCTGTCAGCATTGCATTTGCCTAATTTTTTTCCAGCCACCATCATTTTATTGTTTTTTACCCACTCCGACCACCACCATTCCACTTCTGCAAACCCGTTGACATACCCTAGCCATTGCTTTCCCCTACCACTATTTGACATTTTCTTCGAGAATTTGAGTTGCGGTTCTCCGTTTCCTATGGTGTTTCGGCTAACTAGGAACGGTTCAACTTCACACGACCAACGATCATCTTCGCCACGACCCACTTCACGATTTTGTCACCAAACCGTAAGCAAGCATGGTAAGTTCGAAAACACCATTGTATATTCCATGGACCTATCTCCCTTCCATGGTGATGATGTTTTCGATCTGAGGTCGTATCTTTCCCGGGGGGGGGGGGGGGTAGATGATGCGAAGCATCCCAAGGTCATCCCCATGGTGACATCTCTCCTCTCACAACTCCCTTTAGAATCACATAGGACATGGGTACTACCTCAAGCGGAGACACTACATACTCAGGTACCAAGGGACTATCCATGGGGAAGCTAATGAGCAAGTACAACCGAGAGAGAAGAGCATTCACGAAGACAAAGAAGAGAACGGGTAAGACAGGAGCTACCCGGATGATTCGGACTAAGTCCCGGACAATTCGGACCCAGCCCAGACGATCTGTACCCCGACCCGGACGATCCGGCTACCGCGTGACAAGATTACAACAAGCCTCCAAGCAAATCCGGATCATCCGGACCCCAGCCCGCATCATCCGGACGGACCTGGACGTCCGGACCAGGACCCGGACAACCGGAGCCCTTGCAGCGTCTACGACACACCCAAACGATCCATACGATCGCCCGGATCATACGGACTCTCAAAGCCCGGATCATCCGAACCCCGCCAGCATGCGTGACTTGGGCCGAAGCCCATGTACCCCTTCACCCCCTAGACTATATATACCCCTCCTCCTCCAACGTTTTAGGGTTAGCATTGTGGTAGCTCATTTTGGAGATAGAGCCTTGCTCATCCACATGTACCCTTACTCCTTTGGACATCAAGGCCTCCTCAGAGAAGATCCCCCAAGTGGATTCAAGACCCCCTTGTGGGAATATACTTCGTGGATTCAAGACCTCCTTTATTCTAGGATTGAGATGAACTAGTTCCCCATTTGTATCCCCATTTGTTGGATTTGAACCTTATTTTTACCTCTTTGTGTATGTGGATCTAACACATGTGTAATTTAATCAAGTTGATTTGAGTGTTTTCCTCTTGTGTGTTCATTGTGTTCATTGTGTTGGATTTGAACCTTATTTTTACCTCTTTGTGTATGTGGATCTAACACATGTGTAATTTAATCAAGTTGATTTGAGTGTTTTCCTTTTGCTGATCATATCACCATATGACTCTTGTTCATTTTTCGATGCTTCGTGCTCCGAGCTCAGAACTTTTCTTCTAGAACATGAAGTCATAGCTCACCCAACTTACACTTCACTTCTTGTTTTTACTCATGGTAGCATGTAGTACTCCGAAAGGCCACATGTTATAGACAGTTGCAACACTGGGAAGAGCATCTTTTAAATTGATATTTACTATGAGAGATCACCCTAATAATTGACCATTGCACAATCAAAGGTTGCAAACAACAGAGATAAATATCTCAGGCAATTTATAAAAGCATGATATGGTATAGCCCTGGGCACCGAGAATCCTTCATGACCATCTTCAGTCATCAGCTGAAGCATCGTAATGCCCAATATTTCATTGTTGTGGCAACCATTTCAAAAACGCTGGCATGATGGTAATTTCAGGAAATGTTGTCATGGTGACCATTTCAGAAAACATTGCCATATCATCAAATTCAGAAATTCTACCGTGGAACGAAATTATAGCTCCTCTTCCCGCGCCTAGTTCACCTTCTCCACGTCGGGGTCCTCCGTGTGCGTTTTCCATCGTCACCTGTAACTTCTAGGCTATCTCTATGATATTTACATTACCATGGCAATATCGTGGCTCTAGCCATCATGCCGTGACGTGCAGGCCACTTAATGTTACAACATAGAACCATCTCGTACATAAAATCATTATCATGACGAAGACTATGCCACATCATATGCATACTCTACAAAACCAAGTTAGACGTCCTCTAATCGATTTTAACAAATTTTAGTCACGTGGTTAACCAGTTTTAATGAATAATCCTAGCTACCTTGTCCTCAACATAGGGCATAATTCTTGATGCTAGATTAAGTCTCGAGGTGTGTGAGGGTAGAGACTTAATTAAAAATCTCTAGCAGCACACTAACCTTCGTCAAATACGCATGACCCCTTAGAAGATTGTCCATCTTTGGCACCCTCTTGCGTACGCGATGGTTCACTATTCTTGACAATGTTGTGGCCAAAATAACTGGTAGCAGATCGTCGATAGATAGAGCAGAGCGATTGCCAAAACTTTGTACAAATCCCCACCATGCCTCCAATAAATTGAACCAAAGCAACACTCGGGGGAAGCTTTAGGAAGAACATAGAATCCTCACATCCACATGTGATCTAGATTGCAACCTACACCCACTCATATAACCGCTCATGACGCCACTATTGGAAAACATAGTAGAAAACAAATCAAATTCGCACCTACGCACAACCAAAATCAATACGAAGATGCATTACGGGTTGGGATCACAATCGTTACCATCACCGAGTTGCAGCGCAAGAAGACCGTGCCCGTGTAAATCGTACTTGGAGTCCCTAGAACCATTGATGAATGACCCCGCGAACCACTCACGAATAGTCCTCGAACCAAAGACCTAAGGCATAACCTCTCTACTTGGTTGCAAGCGTGCGGCCTTTACGATCCAACAAAGCTTCACCGTCCAGAGCTAATCGTCACTGGAGAATTAGAAGGAAGAGATTACACTACTGCAGGATGCTGCTAACGCAACACTACGATCAGAGACCCTTCGAGAAAGTGTGTGCGATGCCATAATCGCAAACGTGGTGTATGAAAACCGTCAGAAATGTATAAAACGTTTGCGATGACGGATGCATCAAACATGATTCAGGTTTTAGTTGCGTGTGCGATGAAGGGCATATGGTTCAGTTCAATTAATTTTTTGCGATGAGGAGGAGCAAAAGAAACGGGCAACCAGATGAAGGCGTGTGCGATACACAACATATAGTTTACTCGGATGAACTATTTGTGATTAGGCAACACAAAAAAACGGGCAGCCAGATGAAGGTGTGTGCGATATACAACACACGGTTCACTCGGATGAACTGTTTGTGACTAGGCAAGATAACAGAAACGGTTCAATATAACAAGATGTGTGTGATACGCGACAAACGAGTCTGTAATCAGAAATGTGTGCGAAGACAAATAATAACGCAGACGATAGCTTCTAATAATACGTATGTGATATGCTCTGTCTACACAACATCTATTGGCCATTGTGGGACGGGCGGTCATCCGAATAAGCCATAAGGATGTGAAGAGGCATTCCTATCAGCAAGGACTAGCTGTTCCACGAGTAGCTCATGTAAGAAAACTACCAAGTTAAGTGTGCTCAGGCTAGAGGAACCATCAGATGGGTGACTGGATGGGAAGTTGTGTCGATGTTAAATTAGGTGATGGGATGGGTCATTTTAGTCAAATGACCAAAATGCCCCATTCCCTCAGCTAATTTAACCTCAAGGTCCTTGTTTTTTAACACACATTAAAGAAGGTCTACCACATTACTTTTTGACAACGTGCGATACGTGGCATACAGTTGATCCATCCGACCTATTTGTGATGGAATAGGCCGTGTGTGGTGTGGGCAAATGATTGCTAGTATTCAACCGTTTGGGGTTGATGAATTCATCACCGACAGGTTCCCTAGTGTGGTCCGTGTTCATCTGATCATCATCTACGACTTGTGCTAGCCCGATGCTTAGTTTCCATTAATTGATGGCATTTTATGAACACGCCACCGTTTCCCACCATTTCCTCACCTGTTTCCCGCCACCCTGCTATATTGCGCATAGGGGGCGCGCGACGCATGGAGGTGAAAAGCACAGCCTGTAGCACATCCACCTTTTCCAAGCACGCCAACCCACCAAAGCACCGCCTCTGCCATCAACCTCGTCAACAAGGAAAACGAGCAGGCGCCACAGCCCGTCGAGGCCGAGGTGCTCCCGGGCAATGCGATGGACGACCCCGTGATGCGCGTCATCGCCAGGGTTGACCAGACCTTTGGCGCATGGTGCTTGAGCGCCGCAGATCAAGATAGGCATGTCAACGCCTACAGGCTCCAGCTCGCCGCACAATATGATCGATGGTGTGCCGCAGAGCAAGCTAGGCGCGTCTGCGCCGATAGGATGCGGCTCGCCGCACGGCGAGAACGTTGGAGCGCCGCAGAATGAGAGGCGCGGCGCACAACAACAACGGATCCATCAGTGCTTGCCTTCTGTCAACACAGCGTCTAAGATGGGTACACGTCCCGTCAGTACCCCCATTCCTCGCCAGAAGTGGGCAAAGGCCCTCAGTGCCATACTTGCACCATAGGCCGGCCGCGCCGTACTTGCAGCGGACGCCCGCCGCGCCGGTCACGTGGGTGCCGCCGTTTGCCTTGTTCGCAGCACGCTGGATGCCAACGTGCTGGTCTGTAGGCTCGACCGCCTCCTTGGCCCAGGTGTCCACCTGGGCGCAGTAGAGGAACATGGCCGTCGCATCCTCGAGCTAGTGATCTCCGCTGAAATAGCCAACTTGGAGCTCGAGATCACGCTCCAGATGTACCGTGAGCGTGTCGACCGCTTGGACAAATGTGTGCACGAGTTCAGGCAGAGCCAAGAGCTACCCTAGGCAAGGGCTGCTGGTCATGGTCTCATGGACGCGTTTTATTTTGGAAAGTCGTTTCGACGTGGACAGTTATGTATTCACAACAATCATAGTATTGCTCTGTTTCAATGTGTGTACTCTGTTTTTCATTCTTATATGTTCTATTTCAATGTGTGTATAAAAGCTTTCCATTCTGTATATGTGGATGATAACAACTAGATTCAAATGAGTATACAAAAACATATAGAAAATGAAATTCACAATATATATATATATATATATTCTGTGATGATCTAATGAACAATTAATATATATATATATATATATATATATATATATATATATATATATATATATATATAATATCATCACATATACGTGATGATACTTAACTACTAGGCATAATGCATAAAATTGAAAACAAACAATACTAAAACTAATAATCCCTCCTGGGCCAGTATTCCGGCAGCCCCTCGCCAGCAGCTCCCTGGTGCGCGGCGTCCTGCCAGTGCGGAGGCAGTACTCCGACTCCTCCGCCTCGCAGCGCTTGACGTACCGATCTGCCTCTTGCTGACGGATGCGCGCGACCGATCTTGCCATTTCGTTGGGCGCTCAACGGAGCTCCTCGTCGGTGGCACGCCGGAGCTTATCGGTCCACCTCCATGCAGCGACGAGGTGCCCAGCGCCTATGACCTTCCTCACGAAGTACCCGTCTTCGTACACCTCCTCGGCATGACGACGCGCCCGCCCCCAAAGCTCCACCGCCTCCTTTTTCCAGGCGGCATCACGGGCTTCACAGGCCGCCTGGTACCTGGCTTCCTCCTCTGCCATCTCATTCTTGAATGCCACTTGCCAGGCTTTCTCAGCCGGTGGCAGCGACTTCCACAAACAAAGATTGTACTGGCCCCAAAACCAATCGAAAGTTGGGGGGTCCCGCGCAACCTCGTCAGGTGGCGTGTAGGGGTCCTCGTCGCTGCTAATTGGGTGAGCGTCCTCGGGGGGCGGCGACTCCTCGTCGGCGCATGGGCAGACCGGTGGCGCCATGGCAGAGATTTGTGTGTGTGTGTGTGTGTGTGTGTGTGTGTGTGAGAGAGAGAGAGAGAGAGGGCGGGCGAGGGGAGGATGTAGATGAGAATGCAGGCGGATCGACGTGAGCAAGGTAGTATTTATTGGCGGCCGAAATCTAGATCGACAGGGATAGTACACATGCCGGTCGCCGGAATTTGCGAGTACTGTAGTTTGAATTGCACACAATTCCCGCAGCAAATCCGTGTGTGAACATAATAGCTGACGGTTTCCAATACAGAACCGTGTCTGATTAATGATCCCCGCCAATCACCTACCAAACCTCGAGCCACGAGATAGAGTGCCAATCATGTGGGGGCCGGTTGTCTTGCCAGATCTTTACTTTTTCTTTTTTGAACACCAGATATTTACATCGTCTGATGATTTTTTAACTCGCACACAAGTACACAAAAATATGATTTTTCAAACCATTTTGGTTAGGCGTTGCATGCAGATGTAGTACGAATTTGAATTATGGTTATTAAAAGGTTAGAAAATCACTTAAATGTCTTTGAAAGGTCAAATGACCCCTGAAAATTTTCAAATTTTCACATGACAGATGTATTAGTGCATGTTAAACGTAGGAATTTTTTTTAAGGCCGTAAGAGGAAGCTATCTCCCGTCCGTCAGAAAACAAGCATTGTTCCCTCTCGGAACCATGAACCTCCAAGTGAGTTGATCCGGTTTGTGAGGGGTGTGTGTCCAAACTTTCGTTAAACAGGCCAATTTTTTACCACATTATCTTGGTGGCATGACATTAAATCAAGCAAGGTTTCATGTTTTTCTGATCATTTTTTATTTTTTTTGGAATTTAAATGCGGTATCCACTCCATGCATGTGCCCATGCGTTGACACCAATATGTTTGAAAATTCCTTCGAATTTACTGCACATGGAATTAACTCGCACACAAGTACACAAAAATATGATTTTTCGAACCGTTTTGGTTAGGCGTTGCATGTAGATGTAGTTCAAATTTGAATTACGGTCATTAAATGGTTAGAAAATCACTTAAATGTCTTTAGAAGGTCAAATGACCCCTGAAATTTACCAAATTTTCACATGACAGTTGCACGTTAAACGTAGGAAACAATTTGAAGGCCGTAAGAGGAAACTATCTCCCGTTCGTCATCAAACCTGCATTGTTCCCTCTCGGAACCACGAACCTTCTAGCGAGTTGCTCCGGTTTGTGAGGGGCGTGTGTCCAAACGTTCGTGACACATGCCAATCTCTTTACCACATAATCTTGGTGGCATGAAATTACATCAACCAAGGATTCGTGTGTTTCTGATCATTTTTCTATTTTTTGAATTAAAATGCCATGTCACTCCATGCATACGTATGCATGTATCCATGTTGTGAGACCAATATGTTCGAAAATTCCTTCTAATTAACTGCACATGGAATTAACTCGCACACAAGTACACATATATGATTTTTAGGTTAGGCGTTGCATGTAGATGTTGAATTACGGTCATTAAATGGTTAGAAAATAACTTAAATGTCTTTAAAAGGTCAAATGACCCCTAGAATTTTCCAAAATTTCACATTACAGTTGTAGTAGTGCACGTTAGACATTGAAAAAATTTCAAGGCCATAAGAGGAAGCTATCTCCCGTTCGTCATCAAACATGCATTGTTACATCTTGGAACCACGAACCTTCTAGCGAGTTGCTCCGGTTTGTGAGGGCTGTGAGTCAAAACTTTCGTCAAACATGCCAATTTCTTTAGCACAACATCTTGGTGGCATGACATTAAATCAAGCAAGGTTTCATGTTTTTCTGATCATTTTTTAATTCTTTGGAATTAAAATGCCATGGCATGCACTCCATGCATGTGCCCATGCCTTGACACCAATATGTTTGAAAATTCCTTCGAATTTACTGCACATGGAATTAACTCGCACACAAGTACACAAAATTATGATTTTTCAAACCGTTATGGTTAGGCGTTGCATGTAGATGTAGTTCAAATTTGAATTACTGTCATTAAATGGTTAGAAAATCACTTAAATGTCTTTAAAATGTCAAATGACCCCTGAAATTTACCAAAATTTCACATGACAGTTGTATTAGTGCATGTTAAACGTAGGAAAAATTTTGAAGGCCGTAAGAGGAAGCTATCTCCCATTCGCCATCAAACATGGATTGTTCCCTCTCAGAACCACGGACCTTCTAGCGAGTTGCTCCGGTTTGTGAGGGGTGTGTGTCCAAACGTTCGTCAAACATGCAAATTTCTTTACCACATCATCTTGGTGGCATGACATTAAATCAACCAAGGTATCATGTGTTTCTGATCATTTTTCTATTTTTTGAATTAAAATGCCATGTCACTCCATGCATACGTATGCATGTGTCCATGTCGTGAGACCAATATGTTTGAAAATTCCTTCTAATTTACTACACATGGAATTAACTCGCACACAAGTACACAAATATGATTTTTCAAACTGTTTTGGTTATGCATTGCATGTAGATGTAGTTCAAATTTGAATTACGGTCATTAAATGGTTAGAAAATCACTTAAATGTCTTTAAAAGGTCAAATGACCCCTAGAATTTTCCAGAATTTCACATTACAGTTGTAGTAGAGCACGTTAGATGTAGAAAAAATGTGACGGCCGTAAGAAGAAGCTATCTCCTGTTCGTCATCAAACATGCACTGCTCCCTCTCGGAACCACGAACCTTCTATTGAGTTGCTCCGGTTTGTGAGGGGTGTGTGTCCAAACTTCCGTCAAACATGCCAATTTCTTTACCACATCATCTTGGTGGCTTGACATTACATCAACCAAGGTTTCATGTGTTTCTGATTTTTTTGGAATTAAAATGCCATGCCACTCCATGCATACGTATTCATGCATATGTGTCCATGTCGTGGTACACATATGTTTGAAAATTCCTTTTAGTTTACTGCACATGGAATTAACTCGCACACAAGTACACAAATATGATTCTGCAAACCGTTTTGGTTACGGGTTGCATGTAGATGTACTTCATTTATGAATTACAGTCATTAAAAGGCTAGAAAATCACTTAAATGTCTTTAAAAGGTCAAATGACCCCTAGAATTTTCAAAAATTTCACATTACAATTGTAGTAGAGCATGTTAGACGTAGAAAAAAATTGAACGCCGTAACAAGAAGCTATCTCCCGTTCGTCATCAAACATGCATTGTTCCCTCTCGGTACCACGAGCCTTCTAGTGAGTTGCTCCGGTTTGTGAGGGGTGTGTGTCCAAACTTTGGTCAAACATGCCAATATTTTTACCACATCATCTTGGTGGCATGACATTACATCAACTAAGGTTTCATGTGTTTCTGATTTTTTTAATTTTTTGGAATTAAAATGCCATGTCACTCCATGCTTAATTGTGTCATAGCCGTTAGACCAATATGTTTGAAAATTCCTTCCAATTTACTGCAATGGAATTAAATCGCACACAAGTACATGAAATATGATTTTTCAAATCGTTATGGTTAGTCATTGCATGCACACGTAGTTCAAATTTCAATTACGGTCATTAAATGGCTAGAAAATCACTTAAGTGTCTTAGAAGGTCAAATGACCTTGAAATTTTCGAAAATTTGACATGACAGTTGTATTAGTACTACAAAATTTCTCGTTCATTTAAAACACCATCCGTTGGCACTTTGTTCCAAATTCGTCTTTCACAACTAATAAAAAATATCTACGACATCACACACAGTTGTTTTCTAGGAACCGCTTGCGAGGAAAATATCTGGGTCTATTTAAGTGTCCCTCTTTAAGCTTCGCCGGCTCGTCTGCTCTAGTGCTGGCTACCCCCGAATCCATGAATCCCGATCCCCATTCCTGCACCCCCTTCTTGCAAAGATGACGCCGTGGAAACGATTCGTGAAGCCCGTACGATGGCCTGCGCCGAGAGCACGACCACCTACGCCGAGAGTGCCGCCGCATCCGCATTGAGCGCGGCCGCTTCCGCCAAGAGGGCGCCTGCGGCAGCCGACAGGGCAGCTACAGCGGTCGAGACGGCTGCAGCTGTTGCTGCAACGACGGCTGCAAATGCCGAGAGCACTCGAGCTGCCATCCGTGCCGCTGATGTCGCCCTGGCCCGGGTCGAGGCCATCCACGCCAAGATCGAGGATGCACACGCCAATATAATCCAGGCCACCTCAGACTCCAGCATGCAACCCACGTCTGAAAAGGCGATGGTGGCCATGGAGCACCTGCTTCCTCATGAGGTCACCGAGCGGGAGCTGGAGATGCAGGAGGCAATGGAGATCGAGGAGCGCCGGGAGGAGGAGTTGCGCGTGGCCAAGGTCGAGGTAGATAAGAGTCTGTCCGTCGAGGAATTGGCTGTGGAGTACCAATGCGAGCTCTGGCGCAGCCACTACTATGAGTACTATAACCTTGAGGGCGGCGCCGAGGACGAGGACAAGGACGCAGTTGACTTCAGCTGGGGGGACGCGGAGTCCACCAACGGTGGCATGTCGCTAGGACAAGTCATCTACGTCACACACCGCCGATGCATAGGCCGGCGCGGCGGCGGATTTTTAATTATGCGTACTTAGGCTTTGTTTTTAATGCTGGTCTTTTGTTAGAGCAATGTTTAGGTCAACTGACTCTGTGTAATTACTAAAATTACTCGATTCAGTAAGTGTGGTCTGTATGTTGTACGCTCTTTTGTGTGACCAAATTAGCAAGTGATGTTAAATTATGCAATCTCGTACCCAGGGAAATTTCCACCAAAATTTGAATTATCAAACTCATCCCATGCGCGTAAAGTAGAATAATCATTTGCGATGCACACAATCGTTCAAAGTGAGTGGTCCGGCGGCACCGCACGCATTCAAAGTGATTGTGCCCATGCCTTGAGACCAAAATTTGAATTATCAAACTCATGCCATGCACGTAAAGTAGAAGAATCTTTTGCGATGCACACAATCGTTCAAAGTGAATGGTCCGGCGGCACCGCGCCAAAGTTTCCCTCCACATTTCCAAACTTTTGGCCTACCGCCAAAATATCTACCCCCGCCCCCTTCCCCCTTCCCCACCCCCTTTTCTCCCCGACCACAAGTCACATTTCCCCTGCTTGCTCCTTCCTTCCTTTCTTCCTTGCTAAGCTATAATCGCTTCCTCACTCTCGCCGTCCCGCATCCTACCGCTGGGGTCGCCATGGTATGCTTCAAAGACATCTCCAGTGGTTCCTCCTCTGGCGACTACTCCTTCACCACCCCGGTATGCCTCTCTTCTCTCTCTCGGACTATGACTTGGAATGAAGGATTTTTACCTGGAGGTCGATTTGAGTCGTTTCTTCCTCTTGTAGCTCCCTAAGACCATCAGTGGCAACAAATGGAGCGGGGTGGCTGAAGATCTATCTGCTCATTGTCACCATTAATCTCCATGCGTGAGGCTACTTGCGTTTGATTCTGTGGACACTGGGAGGAAGTTTCTGGCATGTGCACAGAAGTTTAGACCCTCTCCCGTTGTTACAAATCATTTGTTAGATGTGATTCAGACACTGTCACGGTCCCAACCCATTCATACCACACCTTCAACCAAACGCATCATAAGACAATGTCACAGTTTGTACCTAGTATCTTAAATTGTTCCCATCTCAGCAGCGGTGCCATTAGAAAATTATTTGGCACCGCTTCAGCAGTTTGTGCAGCCAACTGTGGTCCACACATCCGAGCAACCAAGCAGTGAAATACTAAATCTTTATGGCACAAAGGAGCTGGGCATCGGAGCAACTATGTGCTCCGGAGTCCGGGTCCCTGATTTTTGTTCTGCTGCATCGGCTCGCCAGTTCAGGGCACCGGTGCAAGATGTAGCAACAGTTGTCTTCACACCAGTTTTGGCATACATAGTGGACGGCCATAGTGCTATTAGTTCTATGTTACTAAATTTGTGCATGTACAAGCCTGTTAGTATCAATTTGCTGTCATCGAAGCACTGTCTCTATACTGTTGCAGTTATATTTACCTTCCTCATAAAATGTTCAATTTTTTATTTATTGTACATGAGTAAGAACTTGTAGCGTCGTTGTAGTTAATTATTGCTTCTGATGTTCCAAAATTTGGTTGTTGTCTCAGTACCAATTATTTCATTTGCACATTGATCTTTTTGAGAAGATATGTCATAATTAACATGTTTCTTCAGTTTTTCAAAATAAGCATTGGTGATTTTCTATGTTGCTATAAACCCATTTCCCCTACAATTGTTACTGATCTAGTTTTAAACATTATAGGATGAACGGAAGTGTTCTTACTTGGAGTGGGTTGATCAAGAGTGGCCATAGTCTTTGAAGATGTGCCTAACGAAGCTCTAGAGCATGTATGAGGAAGTGAACACAGCTAGTCTTAGAGAAAGTCTTGTCAACGCTGAAGCATATTTTAAGATGCGGGATAAAAAGTTGAAGGTGGAGAATGACCTCAGATTAAAAAAAGACTTTGCTAAGATGGTGTTGGAGAAGGAGGAGGCACTTTCCTAGTTGGCCCGTGCAAAACGGGTTCTTACCGAACTGAAAGCAGAGGTGGATAAGACGAGCCTGGATGATCTCAATTAGGGAAATGAATATATTGTTCTTATGAAGTTTAACTAGCTTTATGTTGTACTGTGTTGTTTTCATGTAGCTACCGTACTATGATGTTATAATATATTTATGTGCCTGATATGAAATTGGCAAACAGCTGTTCGATATGAAATGTGAATTTGCTTAATACCGAAATTATTAATTGTAAAGTAATAAACCTGCTAAATGTGTCATCGACCTTTGCAAACGGTTCTAGCAATAAAAGCGCTTGCTATGGATAGCCCAATGCCACACAGTTTTCTTCATCAAATCGTGTGTGATATAGTTGATAAAAGCAAATTGTTAACCAAGGAAGCCCGTGTGTGATAGTTACACCTTTCACACACGAGCCTACACATAAAACTGTGTGGGATTTACGTGCGAACGGAAACGTTTTCCCTGGATTGAATTTGTGGGATGTACATAAGAATGGAAACGTATTCCTTGGATTGACTGTGTGTGATATACATACGAACGGAAATGTATTTCTAGGATTCACCGTGTGGGATGTACATACCTACGGAAATGATTTTCTGGGATTCACCGTGTCGGATGTACATACCTACGGAAATGATTTATGGGATTCACCGTGTGGGATGTACATACCTACGGAAATGATTTATGGGATTCACCGTGTGGGATGTACATACCGACAGAAATGATTTCTGGGATTCACCGTGTGGGATGTACATACCTATGGAAATGATTGGGTTTCGATGCCTCGCCCGATCGCACACGACCCCAACCTGGGTCCCATGAGGGCCTATCCTCAACGATTTCTGGGTCATGTGGGAAGGACACCCTATCGCACACACTCACTTGGCGACGGTTCCAAATGCCGTCGCGGAAAGGGGTAAAAAACCGTTTGTTTAGGACCGACACGCACCAGTGTTAGTACACACATGGCTTCTAATTATGAGGACTAGAGGATCTAGGTCTAGCTCTAATTAGATCAACTAGGATCAACTATAACTAGAACTAGAGGGAACTAGAGGAGGCTCAAACTTGTGCATCTCAATAGAGCAAAAAACCCTAGTGTGTGTGTGTATATATATATAGGTTGGAGGGGCGGGACAGGACAACCATCAATGAGGGAAAGTCCCTCCTTGGGGTGCCAGCCTTGGGGGGAGGAGTTTCACTCCTCCCCCACTCCGCAAATCAAGATGGCAGAGTCAGACCAAGCCGCAACGACATTCATCACACCATACGGCCCATTCTGCTTCAACACAATGCCCTTCGGGCTCAAAAACGCCGGCGCAACGTATCGACGCATGATTCAGACATGTCTGGCAAACCAGATCGGCAAAACAGTGGAGGCATATGTAGATGATGTGGTCGTCAAAACAAGACATGTCGAATCTCTAGTAGACGACTTGAGGCTCACATTTGATAACCTCCGAACATACGACATCAAGCTCAACCCGGAAAAATGCGTTTTCGGCGTTCCAGCCGGAAAGCTCTTGGGCTTCATTGTATCCGGTAGAGGAATTGAAGCAAATCCAGCCAAGATCCGAGCTCTGTCACAATTGGATATCCAAAAGGACCTCAAACAAATACAAAAATTAACCGGATGCGTGGCGGCTCTAAGCCGCTTTATCTCCCGCTTGGGAGAAAAGGCACTACCCCTCTACCGCCTCCTTCGGCGCACCAAACACTTCGAGTGGACGGATGCAGCCACGGCCGGACTCTACGAAATAGAAGCCATATTGGCAACAAACCCAGTCCTGGCCGCGCCAAACATTGGCGAACCAATGCTATTGTACATTGCAGCAACACATCAGGTTGTAAGCGCAGTGCTCGTCGTCGAACGAGAAATGGACGGACACAAATTCCCCCTTCAAAAGCCAGTCTATTATGTGTCCACTGTCCTCACTCCGTGCAAATCACGGTACCCGCATTATCGAAAGATTGCGTATGTGGTATTCATGGCATCCCGGAAGCTGCGACACTACTTTCAAGAGTGTTCAATAACAGTAGCCTTGGAAGTACCACTTAACAATATTATAAACAACCGTGACGCAACGGGGCGGATTGCAAAATGGGCCATTGAGCTCCTGCCGTTCGACATAACTTATAAGCCACGGCGAGCTATCAAGTCGCTAGTTTTGGCCGACTTCGTCGCAGAATGGACGGAGGCCGAACTCCCTAAAGAGTACGTCACATATTCAAATTGGATCATGCATTTCGACGACTCCAAGATGTTGGCCGGTCTAGGGGCTGGTGTCGTTTTGACGTCCCCCACAGGAGACACAGTTCAATATGTACTCCAAATTATGTACACAAAGTCCAACAATGCAGCCGAATATGAGGCCCTTTTACATGGTCTCCGGATAGCAGTATCCATGGGCATTCAATGCCTAGAGGTGCGCGGGGATTCGAACCTCGCGATATCCCAAATAAATGGAGACTTCGATGCCAAGGATCCAAAAATGGCAGCTTACCGCAACGCCGTCTTAAAAATGTCAGCTCGGTTCGAAGGGCTTGAATTTCACCATATAGCCCAGGAAAATAATCAGGCGGCAGATGTCCTGGCACGCATCGGTGCAAAACGCGATGTAGTCCCCCAAAACATCTTCTTGGAAAGGTTGTTCAAGCCATCCGTAGTATGGGAAGGGGAACCGAAAAATAACAGCCCGGACCCAACCGCACTGCCCGACACCGAACAATCTGACATAATTGGAGGCTCTGCCAATGAAATTACACCTTCAGCCCACGCAATAATGGCCATCATCGCCCCGTGGACAGAACCATTCCTAGCCTACCTTACTAGGCAGGAACTCCCAGAGGACCAAAACGAGGCACGCTGCATAGTGCGGCGATCTAAAGCCTATAAAGTCCATGAGGGGAGCTTTATAAGAAAAGCACTACCGGAGTCCTTCAAAGGTGCATCTCCGAAGAGGAAGGGCGGAACCTGCTGGCTGAAATTCATGCCGGACTCGGTGGTCATCACGCTGCAGCTCGGTCCCTCGTAAGCAAGGCTTTCCGTACAGGCTTTTATTGGCCGACGGCCTGGGCAGACGCTCAGGACTTAGTCCAATGATGCGTCGGTTGCCAGCTTTTTGCAAACCAAAGCCATATGCCACCCACCGCCCTCCAAACTATCCCCATCACTTGGCCCTTCGCGGTCTGGGGGCTTGACATGGTTGGACCCCTTAAAGGCGGAACCCACAAGAAAAAATACTTACTGGTCATGGTGGATAAGTTCACCAAATGGATAGAAGCCAAGCCTGTTAAGACGGCCGAATCCGGACCGGTGATAGACTTTATATCTGGGGTCGTACACCGTTATGGCGTCCCCCACAGCATCATCACTGATAACGGCACGAACTTTACGGCCGATGAGGTAAAACTCTGGTGCAAAAACATGGGCATCAAGCTCGATTATGCTTCCGTCTATCACCCACAAACTAACGGCCAGGTCGAATGTGCAAATGGTCTTATCATGAGCGGCATCAAACCCAGATTAGTGCGGTCCCTTAAGGAATCTAATACGCACTGGGTAGAGGAGCTCGACTCCGTACTCTGGGGGCTGCGGACCACGCCCAATCGCACCACCGGATACACACCATTCTTCATGGTGTACGGAGCAGAAGCAGTTTTGCCCTGCGACATAATTCCTGACTCACCTCGAGTATGCATGTATGAAGGAAGAGAAGCCGAGCTCGATCGGCAGGACAGTTTGGACGCCTTGGAGGAGGAGCGTGATGTGGCAAAAGCCGAAGATATCAAAGCAGAGAAGTACAGGCCAAAAATTACAACGTTGGCGAATTAATTCTACACCTGCCGGACAATAAAAAGGACAAACTCAAGCCCAAGTGGGAAGGTCCCTTCATAATTGACCAAGTCCTGACTGGTGGAGCGTACCACCTGCGAGATGCATCGGATAACCGACTCGAGCCGAACTCATGGAACGCAACCCGTCTCCGAAGATTCTATGCCTAGCACCGGACTCTGTGTTCGTCTGCTTCCTCTGTCCATTTTTTATATTTTCTGTCTTACATTCCTCTCCTTCTCCCCTTTCTTTCTAGCCTTTAAAGGCCCAATAAGTGATGCGCTATCCGCGCTCATTAAACCTGGGGGCTTCTTTAAATAGAAGCTTATTTAAACGGGC
Organism: Aegilops umbellulata; assembly: GCA_032464435.1. Taxonomy (NCBI): domain Eukaryota; kingdom Viridiplantae; phylum Streptophyta; class Magnoliopsida; order Poales; family Poaceae; genus Aegilops; species Aegilops umbellulata. Next base: position 331,113,679 of record CP136060.1, read on the forward strand.
TTCATGCCCAACACATGTGTCACACTTCCGCATGTACCTTTATTCACCATTATATGCATTGATATGACTTAAGTTTTGGCCAAGCTGGGTTGCCTGGCTCCTCTGCTTACCCCTACGTTCCCGATTGTTCGGCTAGGTGGTAAGGGGAGCACCTCTGCGATTGTTACTGCCTGGTCAGCCGGATATGTACCTCAGACTGGGTGAAGCCGAAAGCTAGCGTTCTTAAGGGAATATTCGGTCGGTGAACTAAAGATGACCTTTTCACTTATTTATTTATGCGCCCCCGGATGATTTTTCCTGCGTCTCTTTTCGAAAGATGGACATGCACTTTAGGGCATGCCTCCCAGGGAAAGGAACCCCTAACGGAACTATTCTCCCTGGAAGATGTTTCTTACTAACCATGTAATATAACATAACTAGTTGGGCACTTGTCTATTCAAGCACTAATGACCCCTACGCCTCGTCTCCATGCATACCCCGGTTCTTATATAACCGCATGGGAATTCGGACACACTCCGGACCGTCAGGTCCCGAGGCTGAAGCGAAAAGGTCGGCCATGACAAACGATCTACAATCCGGCTAGAAGGCACTACACATGTCAATTAAAATTACATAGTCATTCTAACTAATTGTATTCCTCTTCAATACCATCTAACAGGCTGTCTAGTTTACAGTCCTGCTGTGAATACTTTGCGGCCAATTCTACTTGGACGTACGCTAAGCTTACAGGGATCTCCTTCCCGTCGGGCCCAACAGGTCCGACCTCGGCCATGTGGTTTGGGTCAGCCTTCGTGTACCGCGTCTTCACCATGGCCCAGGCCTCCCTAGCGCCTTGATGGCAGGCCGATATCTTCCACAATCGGAAGTGCCGCCGCGCTCCCTTCAGCTTCTCTGCAAGCTCTCCAAGGCCTTCGGGCATGGAAATGGATGGCCACAAGGCCTGGGCAACGCATTGCATCACCTGCCGAACTCGCTCGTGCAGTTGCGAGAGCTCGGGAAGAAGGTCACCCGTGGAACCAGGCATCTCCTCTGCAGGACGACCTGTTAGCACACCTACAGACATCACTCTGTTAGTCGACTTCCTCGCTGAACTCTTTTTTCTTTTTTTCAAAGGTTCGCTTAAGCATTTACTAAATATGCCGCGTCGAAGCCGCTGATTCTCCTTAGCGGAGTCCGACAGCTGGGCACGAACATCTTTCAGTTCAACGCCCAGCTTGGTGTTGGCATCCTGGAGATCATTCTTCTCCCGCCTCACCTTTGTCAGCACGCTCTCACGAGCCTTTTGCTGGCGTAGGAGTTGTTGCTTTTCCGGATCTAATCCGGCGCCATCTGCGATTTCATGTGTCAGATTTGCACAAACGCCACACTTCACACAATACATATCTTTTTGAAGCATATATTACCAGAGGGGGTCTCCTTGGGCTCCCCTGTCGCGGCTAGTGCGGCCTCAAGTTGGGCTTTGCACTCTTCTAGCTCCTGGGACAGTTGGGTATTCTTCTTTGAAAGAACCTGCATATTACGTGATCCTTAAATCAGTTATTCTAACTGTTTCAAGTCTCGTGGGCTACTGATATATATAACCATCAAATTTTCTCAACCGTATTTCTTTCACATACTGCTCCATCGCTCTGGCTAGACCATTTTGAGCGGCACGGAGGTACGCGTCTCCCGAATTGAAGGCATCCAACGCCTTTGGGGAGAAACAAGCATCGTGAAGAACTGTCCGGCGATGCCTGTGATTCATGGCACTCTCCACCTCAGAATTGGTGGCAGACAGCCTGTCCGCATCCTCTGCTGGAGGAGCGTCCGGTGCATGCTTCGTGTTCGCCTCCACCTCCGGACCAGGCTTTGGAGCCTGACTGGTGGAGGCGCGATTGGCAACCTCTCCGGATATAGTCCGGCGAGGTCTCTTTGTCCTAAAGAGAGCACGAGTGTTAATATGCCTTGAAGGAATAACACCAGGGGATGAGATGGCGCGTTATACCTTTGCGCCGGCGTCTCAGTCCGGACCGCATTTCTTTTTAGCCCCTGGGGCCTTGCGGCCCCTCGTTGGCTAGTCGCCGCAGGCCCGGCCTCCCGCCTCAAGGGCCTCCTCTGCAAAATGCGGTTGTTATACGGTAATCGAAAACACGCGAGGACGGGCCCCTTTTCGAAGTGCTGGGATTTCGGTCTCAGTCACCTGGGAGGCTGGGAGTAGCCCTGGGTAATCGGTCGTAATGGCCACCAAGGTGTTGTCCTTGCTCAATTGATGAAACACCCCATCAATTAGCTCCACAGATAAGTCCGGATTCTCTTGGGAAGCCGGGTCGAGGGACCGTCCCGGATCCTCGGGTTGTGGAGGGGGGCTGTTTATTTCTTTAACAGCCTGGCACAGCTCCTGCGTTTAAGTCGTTAGACTATATATTTGACAATGGGAATACAAAACGGAGGGACAACTAAAAGTGTCCACTTACCCAGTTTGGAGGATTATACATTATAAATCCACCCTGAGGGTTGACGCGGAGAAATTCCTCCTATTCTCCCTTGTACAAAGCGGACAAGATCTTTATTAGAGCAAGAGCCGAGTCCGGCCCCTTACGGCCGTGACGGGTGGCGTCGTCCTCCCCGTTGAAGTCCCACATAGGGTGGCCTCTATATTGAAGCGGCTGCACCCCCCACATAATGCATGGGGCCATGACTCCGATCATGGTTAGTCCGAAATGAGCTAATAATCTTATCCGGCCCATCAGGTAAAGGACGTCCTTGTCACTTTCCTTCTGAGAGCTCCGTGGACGCCAGCTTAGGCGCTTCTTCAGGGGAGCATTGTCGAACTCAGGGAGGCCGATCCGAACAGGATCCGGCAACGGCACGTCCTCTATATAAAACCATTCCGAAGGCCAATTCTCGGACGCCTTCTTTGGGGTTCCGGATAAATACCCGGTCCCGGCGATGCGTCACACTTCGGCTCCGCCCACTTGATATATTGACCCCTCCTGAGAACGGGGCACCAAGCAGAATAGCCTCTTCCACAGCGCGAAATGAGCCTCAACACCCAAAAACAGCTCGCAAAGGGCTACGAAGCCCGCGATATGCAATATGGAGGCAGGCGTGAGGTTGTGCAGCTGGAGACCATAGAACTCCAGGAGCCCCCGGAGAAACGGATGAATTGGAAATCCAAGCCCTCTTATTAAATAAGGGACAAGGCATACCCGCTCTCCTTTGGAGGGATTGGGGGCGCTCTCCGTCGTTATGGGTGGCAAGTCCGGCTCCAACCGGGACAATATAGGCCGGAGGGAGAAATCCCTTGGTCTGGAGCATCCCCAGCTCGCTGTGTGGGATGGAGCATCTCTCCCAATCTCCAGGCTTAGGACTGGAAGGGCGAGAGGAGGAGTTGTGACGGCTGGCCATGGTGGAACAGACCTTTGTCGGATGCGCTCTGATGAATACTCGCGGAGGGGAGAAGGTGTGGTTTGGATCTAAATCCTCATCCCTTTAAATAGGTGGCTCATTTACGTGGCTAGGGGTGTGAATGTAAAAACACCCAGACTTTTCGTATTCGTTTGACACGTGGAAGGCGGCCATTATTGGGCGTAGAAGCCAAGGAGCGCTACATTCACAAGAAACCGAACATTATTCAACGGGTACACGGAATTTGTAGGAGAACCCGACTTGCAATGCCGAAGACAATTTGTGCGCCAGACTTGTCGTCATTGAAGCCTGGTTCAGGGGCTACTGAGGGAGTCCTGGATTAGGGGGTGTCCGCATAGCCGGACAATACCTTCAGCCGGACTCCTGGACTATGAAGATAAAAGATTGAAGACTTCGTCCCGTGTCCGGAAGGGACTTTCCTTGGCGTGGAAGGCAAGCTTGGCTATGCGGATATGTAGATCTCCTACCATTATAACCGACTCTGTGTAACCCTAACCCTCTCCGGTGTCTATATAAACCGGAGGGTTTTAGTCCGTAGGACAGAACAATCATACCATAGGCTAGCTTCTAGGGTTTAGCCTCCTTGATCTCGTGGTAGATCTACTCTTGTACTACCCATATCATCAATATTAATCAAGCAGGAGTAGGGTTTACCTCCATCGAGACGGCCCGAACCTGGGTAAAAACATCGTGTCCCTTGTCTCCTGTTACCATCCGCCTAGACGCACAGTTCGGGACCCCCTACCCAAGATCCGTCGGTTTTGACACCGACAACCCCCTTGTGGGAAGATCATTCCTGGATTCAAGACCTCCTTCCTTCTAGGATTGAGATTAACTAGTTCCGCATTTGTATCCCCTTTGTTGGATTTGGACCTTTTTTACCTCTTTGTGTATGTGGATCTTGCACATGTGTAATCAAATCAAGTTGATTTGAGTGTTTTTCTCTTGTGTGTTCATCATGTTCTTCAGGAATCCCCCTCTATATCATGAAAGATCGGCCCCTAGGGTTCCACCATACATCATCTTGGTATCATGAGGCACGGTGATCACGAATTTTGAGTCCCTTCCCCCAGTTTCTTGCCTAATTTTGTGTGTTTTTGTCCAGTTTCAAAAATTCCTACAAAAAGAGCCATACCAATTTTTTTTGTGATTTGTTGGTTTGATGAAGTTTTGTTGAATTTGATCTATGGATTCGTTGCGTTGCAAGTGGATCTACCTATTCCCCACCATCTCGACCATGAAATCTACTCAAAATCCCCGAAATTTTCTTTTCCACCACCATTTTCGAGTTCATCCTGAGACCTAGCCTGAGCAAGTTGACCTGCCCGGATCATCCGGACAGAGAACCAGATCATCCGGACGAGCCCGGATCAGCCGTACCAAGGAAAGGATCATCCGGCTTCCTCTGTCAGCACTGCATTTGCCTAATTTTTTTTCCAGCCACCATCATTTTAATGTTTCTTACCCACTCCGACCACCACCATTCCACTTCTGCAAACCCGTTGACATACCCTAGCCATACCATTGCTTTCCCCTACCACTATTTGACATTTTCTTCGAGAATTTGAGTTGCGGTTCTCCGTTTCCTATGGTGTTTCGGCTAACTAGGAACGGTTCAACTTCACATGACCAACGATCATCTTCGCCACGACCCACTTCACGATTTTGTCACCAAACCGTAAGCAAGCATGGTAAGTTCGAAAACACCATTGTATATTCCATGGACCTATCTCCCTTCCATGGTGATGATGTTTTCGATCTGAGGTCGTATCTTTCCCGGGGTGGGGGGGGGGGGGTAGATGATGCGGAGCATCCCAAGGTCATCCCCATGGACCTACCTTCATCTCCCAAAGTGTCAAGTGGACCGATGACACGTGCACATGCAAGAGCTCTCGAGACCGAGGTGACATCTCTCCTCTCACAACTCCCTTTAGAATCACATAGGACATGGGTACTACCTCAAGCGGAGACACTACATACTCAGGTACCAAGGGACTATCCATGGGGAAGCTAATGAGCAAGTACAACCGAGAGAGAAGAGCATTCACGAAGACAAAGAAGAGAACGGGTAAGACAGGAGCTACCCGGATGATTCGGACTAAGTCCCGGACAATTCGGACCCAGCCCAGACGATCTGTACCCCGACCCGGACGATCCGGCTACCGCGTGACAAGATTACAACAAGCCTCCAAGCAAATCCGGATCATCCGAACCCCAGCCCGCATCATCCGGACGGACTTGGACGTCCGGACCAGGACCCGGACAACCGGAGCCCTTGCAGCGTCTACGACACACCCAAACGATCCATACGATCGCCCGGATCATACGGACTCTCAAAGCCCGGATCATCCGAACCCCGCCAGCATGCGTGACTTGGGCCGAAGCCCATGTACCCCTTCACCCCCTGGACTATATATACCCCTCCTCCTCCAACGTTTTAGGGTTAGCATTGTGGTAGCTCATTTTGGAGATAGAGCCTTGCTCATCCACATGTACCCTTACTCCTTTGGAGATCAAGGCCTCCTCAAAGAAGATCCCCCAAGTGGATTCAAGACCCCCTTGTGGGAATATACTTCGTGGATTCAAGACCTCCTTTATTCTAGGATTGAGATGAACTAGTTCCCCATTTGTATCCCCATTTGTTGGATTTGAACCTTTTTTTTACCTCTTTGTGTATGTGGATCTAGCACATGTGTAATTGAATCAAGTTGATTGGAGTGTTTTCCTCTTGTGTGTTCATTGTGTTCTTCGGGAATCCCCCTCCAAATCATGAAATATCGGCCCCTAGGGTTCCACCCTACATCAGAGTGATTCAAGATCCTGATCTGATTGCTACCCATGGATTGTAGCATCTATATGATGTGAATTTCAACCGGCAGGCAAGCTTTTGCTGATCATATCACCATATGGCTCTTGTTCATATTTCGATGCTTTGTGCTCCGAGCTCAGAACTTTTCTTCTAGAACATGAAGTCATAGCTCACCCAACTTACACTTCACTTCTCGTTTTTACTCATGGTAGCATGTAGTACTCCGAAAGGCCACATGTTATAGACAGTTGCAACACTGGGAAGAGAATCTTTTAAATTGATATTTACTATGAGAGATCACCCTAATAATTGACCATTGCACAATCAAAGGTTGCAAACAACAGAGATAAATATCTCAGGCAATTTATAAAAGCATGATATGGTATAGCCCTGGGCACCGAGAATCCTTCATGACCATCTTCAGTCATCAGCTGAAGCATCGTAATGCCCAATATTTCATTGTTGTGGCAACCATTTCAAAAACGCTGGCATGATGGTAATTTCAGAAAATGTTGTCATGGTGACCATTTCAGAAAACATTGCCATGGCATCAAATTCAGAAATTCTGCAGTGGAACGAAATTATAGCTCCTCTTCCCGCGCCTAGTTCACCTTCTCCATGTCGGGGTCCTCCGTGTGCGTTTTCCATCGTCACCTGTAACTTCTAGGCTACCTCTATGATATTTACATTACCATTGCAATATCGTGGCTCTAGCCATCATGCCGTGACGTGCAGGCCACTTAACGTTACAACATAGAACCATCTCATACATAAAATCATTATCATGACGAAGACTATGCCACATCATATGCATACTCTGCAAAACCAAGTTAGACGTCCTCTAATCGATTTTAACAAATTTTAGTCACGTGGTTAACCAGTTTTAACGAATAATCCTAGCTACCTTGTCCTCAACATAGGGCATAATTCTTGATGCTAGATTAAGTCTCGAGGTGTGTGAGGGTAGAGACTTAATTAAAAATCTCTAGCAGCACACTAACCTTCGTCAAATACGCATGACCCCTTAGAAGATCGTCCATCTTTGGCACCCTCTTGCGTACGCGATGGTTCACTATTCTTGACAATGTTGTGGCCAAAATAACTGGTAGCAGATCGTCGATTGATAGAGCAGAGCGATTGCCAAAACTTTGTACAAATCCCCACCATGCCTCCAATAAATTGAACCAAAGCAACACTCGGGGGAAGCTTTAGGAAGAACATAGAATCCTCACATCCACATGTGATCTAGATTGCAACCTGCACCCACTCATATAACCGCTCATGACGCCACTGTTGGGAAACATAGTAGAAAACAAATCAAATTCGCACCTACGCACAACCAAAATCAATACGAAGATGCATTACAGGTTGGGATCACAATCGTTACCATCACCGAGTTGCAGCACAAGAAGACCGTGCCCGTGTAAATCGTACTTGGAGTCTCTAGAACCATTGATGAATGACCCCGCGAACCACTCACGAATAGTCCTCGAACCAAAGACCTAAGGCATAACCTCTCTACTTGGTTGCAAGCGTGCGGCCTTTACGATCCAACAAAGCTTCACCGTCCAGAGCTAATCGTCACCGGAGAATTAGAAGGAAGAGATTACACTACTGCAGGATGCTGCTAACGCGACACTACGATCAGAGACCCTTCGAGAAAGTGTGTGCGATGCCATAATCGCAAACGTGGTGTATGAAAACCGTCAGAAATGTATAAAACGTTTGCGATGACGGATGCATCAAACATGATTCAGGTTTTAGTTGCGTGTGCGATGAAGGGCATATGGTTCAGTTCAATTAACTGTTTGCGATGAGGAGGAGCAAAAGAAACGGGCAGCCAGATGAAGGTGTGTGCGATACACAACATATAGTTTACTCGGATGAAATATTTGTGATTAGGCAACACAAAAAAAACGGGCAGCCAGATGAAGGTGTGTGCGATATACAGCACACGGTTCACTCGGATGAACTGTTTGTGACTAGGCAAGAGAACAGAAACGGTTCAATATAACAAGATGTGTGTGATACGCGACAAACAAGTCTGTAATCAGAAATGTGTACGAAGACCAATAATAACGTAGACGATAGCTTCTAATAATACGTATGTGATATGCTCTGTCTACACAACATCTATTGGCCATTGTGGGACGGGCGGTCATCCAAATAAGCCATAAGGATGTGAAGAGGCATTCCTATCAGCAAGGACTAGCTGTTCCACGAGTAGATCATGTAAGAAAACTACGAAGTTAAGTGTGCTCAGGCTGGAGCAACCATCAGATGGGTGACTGGATGGGAAGTTGTGTCGATGTTAAATTAGGTGATGGGATGGGTCATTTTAGTCAAATGACCAAAATGCCCCATTCCCTCAGCTAATTTAACCTCAAGGTCCTTGTTTTTTAACACACATTAAAGAAGGTCTACCACATTACCTTTTGACAACGTGCGATACGTGGCATACAGTTGATCCATCCGACCTATTTGTGATGGAATAGGCCGTGTGTGGTGTGGGCAAACGCTTGCTAGTATTCAACCGTTTGGGGTTGATGAATTCATCACCGACAGGTTCCCTAGTGTGGTCCGTGTTCATCTGATCATCATCTACGACTTGTGCTAGCTCGATGCTTAGTTTCCATTAATTGATGGCATTTATGAACACGCCACCGTTTCCCACCATTTCCTCACCTGTTTCCCGCCACCCTGCTATATTGCGCATAGGGGGCGCGCGACGCACGGAGGTGAAAAGCACAGCCTGTAGCACATCCACCTTTTCCAAGCACGCCAACCCACCAAAGCACCGCCTCTGCCATCAACCTCGTCAACAAGGAAAACGAGCAGGCGCCATGGCCCGTCAAGGCCGAAGTGCTCCCGGGCAACGCGATGGACGACCCCGTGATGCGCGTCATCGCCAGGGTTGACCAGACCTTTGGCGCATGGTGCTTGAGCGCCGCGGATCAAGATAAGCATGTCAGCGCCGACAGGCTCCAGCTCGCCGCACAATATGATCGATGGTATGCCGCAGAGCAAGCTAGGCGCGTCTGCGCCGATAGGCTGCGGCTCGCCGCACGGCGAGACCGTTGGAGCGCCGCAGAATGAGAGGCGCGGCGCACAACAACAACGGATCCATCAGTGCTTGCCTTCTGTCAACACAGCATCTAAGCTGGGTACACGTCCCATCAGTACCCCCATTCCTCGCCAGAAGTGGGCAAAGGCCCTCAGTGCCATACTTGCACCATAGGCCAGCCGCGCCGTACTTGCAGCGGACGCCCGCCGCGCCGGTCACTTGGGTCCCGCTGTTTGCCTTGTTCGCAGCCCGCTGGATGCCAACGTGCTGGTCTGTAGGCTCGACCGCCTCCTTGGCCCAGGTGTCCACCTGGGCGCAGTAGAGGAACATGGCCGTCGCATCCTCGAGCTAGTGATCTCCGCTGAAATAGCCAACTTGGAGCTCGAGATCACGCTCCAGATGTACCGTGAGCGTGTCGACCGCTTGGACAAATGTGTGCACGAGTTCAGGCAGAGCCAAGAGCTACCCTAGGCAAGGGCTGCTGGTCATGGTCTCATGGACGCGTTTTATTTTGGAAAGTCGTTTCGACGTGGACAGTTATGTATTCACAACAATCATAGTATTGCTCTGTTTCAATGTGTGTACTCTGTTTTCCATTCTTATATGTTCTATTTCAATGTGTGTATAAAAGCTTTCCATTCCGTATATGTGGATGATAACAACTAGATTCAAATGAGTATACAAAAACATATAGAAAATGAAATTCACAATATATATATATATATTCTGTGATGATCTAATGAACAATTAATATATATATATATATATATATATATATATATATATAATATCATCACATATACGTGATGATACTTAACTACTAGGCATAATGCATAAAATTGAAAACAAACAATACTAAAACTAATAATCCCTCCTGGGCCAGTATTCCGGCAGCCCCTCGCCAGCAGCTCCCTGGTGCGCGGCGTCCTGCCAGTGCGGAGGCAGTACTCCGACTCCTCCGCCTCGCAGCGCTTGACGTACCGATCTGCCTCTTGCTGATGGATGCGCGCGGCCGATCTTGCCATTTCGTTGGGCGCTCAACGGAGCTCCTCGTCGGTGGCACGCCGGAGCTTATCGGGCCACCTCCATGCAGCGACGAGGTGCCCAGCGCCTATGACCTTCCTTGCGAAGTACCCGTCTTCGTACACCTCCTCGGCATGACGACGCGCCCGCCCCCAAAGCTCCACCGCCTCCTTTTTCCAGGCGGCATCACGGGCTTCACAGGCCGCCTGGTACCTGGCTTCCTCCTCTGCCATCTCATTCTTGAATGCCACTTGCCAGGCTTTCTCAGCCGGTGGCAGCGACTTCCACAAACAAAGATTGTACTGTCCCCAAAACCAATCGAAAGTTGGGGGGTCCCGCGCAACCTCGTCAGGTGGCGTGTAGGGGTCCTCGTCGCTGCTAATTGGGTGAGCGTCCTCGGGGGGCGGCGACTCCTCGTCGGCGCGTGGGCAGACCGGTGGCGCCATGGCAGAGATTTGTGTGTGTGTGTGTGTGTGTGTGAGAGAGAGAGAGAGAGAGAGAGATAGAGGGCGGGCGAGGGGAGGATGTAGATGAGAATGCAGGCGGCTCGACGTTAGCAAGGTAGTATTTATTGGCGGCCGAAATCTAGATCGACAGGGATAGTACACATGCCGGTCGCCGGAATTTGCGAGTACTGTAGTTTGAATTGCACACAATTCCCGCAGCAAATCCGTGTGTGAACATAATAGCTGACGGTTTCCAATACAGAACCGTGTCTGATTAATGATCCCCGCCAATCACCTACCAAACCTCGAGCCACGAGATAGAGTGCCAATCATGTGGGGGCCGGTTGTCTTGCCAGATCTTTACTTTTTCTTTTTTGAACACCAGATATTTACATCGTCTGATGATTTTTTAACTCGCACACAAGTACACAAAAATATGATTTTTCAAACCATTTTGGTTAGGCGTTGCATGCAGATGTAGTACGAATTTGAATTATGGTTATTAAATGGTTAGAAAATCACTTAAATGTCTTTGAAAGGTCAAATGACCCCTGAAAATTTTCAAATTTTCACATGACAGATGTATTAGTGCACGCTAAATGTAGGAACTTTGTTTAAGGCCGTAAGAGGAAGCTATCTCCCGTCCGTCAGAAAACAAGCATTGTTCCCTCTCGGAACCATGAACCTCCAAGTGAGTTGATCCGGTTTGTGAGGGGTGTGTGTCCAAACTTTCGTCAAACAGGCCAATTTTTTACCACATTATCTTGGTGGCATGACATTAAATCAGGCAAGGTTTCATGTTTTTCTGATCATTTTTTATTTTTTGGAATTTAAATGCAGTATCCACTCCATGCATGTGCCCATGCGTTGACACCAATATGTTTGAAAATTCCTTCGAATTTACTGCACATGGAATTAACTCGCACACAAGTACACAAAAATATGATTTTTCGAACCGTTTTGGTTAGGCGTTGCATGTAGATGTAGTTCAAATTTGAATTACGGTCATTAAATGGTTAGAAAATCACTTAAATGTCTTTAGAAGGTCAAATGACCCCTGCAATTTACCAAATTTTCACATGACAGTTGCACGTTAAACGTAGGAAACAATTTGAAGGCCGTAAGAGGAAACTATCTCCCGTTCGTCATCAAACCTGCATTGTTCCCTCTCGGAACCACGAACCTTCTAGCGAGTTGCTCCGGTTTGTGAGGGGCGTGTGTCCAAACGTTCGTGAAACATGCCAATTTCTTTACCACATAATCTTGGTGGCATGAAATTACATCAACCAAGGATTCGTGTGTTTCTGATCATTTTTCTATTTTTTGAATTAAAATGCCATGTCACTCCATGCATACGTATGCATGTATCCATGTTGTGAGACCAATATGTTCGAAAATTCCTTCTAATTAACTGCACATGGAATTAACTCGCACACAAGTACACATATATGATTTTTAGGTTAGGCGTTGCATGTAGATGTTGAATTACGGTCATTAAATGGTTAGAAAAGAACTTAAATGTCTTTAAAAGGTCAAATGACCCCTAGAATTTTCCAAAATTTCACATTACAGTTGTAGTAGTGCACGTTAGACATTGAAAAAATTTCAAGGCCGTAAGAGGAAGCTATCTCCCGTTCGTCATCAAACATGCATTGTTACCTCTCGGAACCACGAACCTTCTAGCGAGTTGCTCCGGTTTGTGAGGGCTGTGAGTCCAAACTTTCATCAAACATGCCAATTTCTTTAGCACATCATCTTGGTGGCATGACATTAAATCAAGCAAGGTTTCATGTTTTTCTGATCATTTTTTAATTCTTTGGAATTAAAATGCCATGGCAGGCACTCCATGCATGTGCCCATGCCTTGACACCAATATGTTTGAAAATTCCTTTGAATTTACTGCACATGGAATTAACTCGCACACAAGTACACAAAATTATGATCTTTCAAACCGTTATGGTTAGGCGTTGCATGTAGATGTAGTTCAAATTTGAATTACTGTCATTAAATGGTTAGAAAATCACTTAAATGTCTTTAAAATGTCAAATGACCCCTGAAATTTACCAAATTTTCACATGACAGTTGTATTAGTGCATGTTAAATGTAGGAAAAATTTGAAGGCCGTAAGAGGAAGCTATCTCCCATTCGCCATCAAACATGGATTGTTCCCTCTCAGAACCACGGACCTTCTAGCGAGTTGCTCCGGTTTGTGAGGGGTGTGTGTCCAAACGTTCGTCAAACATGCAAATTTCTTTACCACATCATCTTGGTGGCATGACTTTAAATCAACCAAGGTATCATGTGTTTCTGATCATTTTTCTATTTTTTGAATTAAAATGCCATGTCACTCCATGCATACGTATGCATGTGTCCATGTCGTGAGACCAATATGTTTGAAAATTCCTTCTAATTTACTACACATGGAATTAACTCACACACAAGTACACAAATATGATTTTTCAAACCGTTTTGGTTATGCGTTGCATGTAGATGTAGTTCAAATTTGAATTACGGTCATTAAATGGTTAGAAAATCACTTAAATGTCTTTAAAAGGTCAAATGACCCCTAGAATTTTCCAGAATTTCACATTACAGTTGTAGTAGAGCACGTTAGATGTAGGAAAAATGTGACGGCCGTAAGAAGAAGCTATCTCCTGTTCGTCATCAAACATGCATTGCTCCCTCTTGGAACCACGAACCTTCTAGCGAGTTGCTCCGGTTTGTGAGGGGTGTGTGTCCAAACTTCCATCAAACATGCCAATTTCTTTACCACATCATCTTGGTGGCATGACATTACATCAACCAAGGTTTCATGTGTTTCTGATTTTTTTGGAATTAAAATGCCATGCCACTCCATGCGTACGTATTCATGCCTATGTGTCCATGTCGTGGTACACATATGTTTGAAAATTCCTTTTAATTTACTGCACATGGAATTAACTCGCACACAAGTACACAAATATGATTCTGCAAACCGTTTTGGTTACGGGTTGCATGTAGATGTACTTCATTTATGAATTACAGTCATTAAAAGGCTAGAAAATCACTTAAATGTCTTTAAAAGGTCAAATGACCCCTAGAATTTTCAAAAATTTCACATTACAATTGTAGTAGAGCACGTTAGACGTAGAAAAAAAATTGAAGGCCGTAACAAGAAGCTATCTCCCGTTCGTCATCAAACATGCATTGTTCCCTCTCGGTACCACGAGCCTTCTAGTGAGTTGCTCCGGTTTGTGAGGGGTGTGTGTGCAAACTTTGGTCAAACATGCCAATATTTTTACCACATCATCTTGGTGGCATGACATTACATCAACTAAGGTTTCATGTGTTTCTGATTTTTTTAATTTTTTGGAATTAAAATGCCATGTCACTCCATGCTTAATTGTGTCATAGCCGTTAGACCAATATGTTTGAAAATTCCTTCCAATTTACTGCAATGGAATTAAATCGCACACAAGTACATGAAATATGATTTTTCAAATTGTTATGGTTAGTCATTGCATGCACACGTCGTTCAAATTTCAATTACGGTCATTAAATGGCTAGAAAATCACTTAAGTGTCTTAGAAGGTCAAATGACCTTGAAATTTTCCAAAATTTGACATGACAGTTGTATTAGTACTACAAAATTTCTCGTTCATTTAAAACACCATCCGTTGGCACTTTGTTCCAAATTCGTCTTTCACAGCTAATAAAAAATATCTACGACATCACACACAGTTGTTTTCTAGGAACCGCTTGCGAGGAAAATATCTGGGTCTATTTAAGTGTCCCTCCTTAAGCTTCGCCGGCTCGTCTTCTCTAGTGCTGGCTACCCCCGAATCCATGAATCCCGATCCCCATTCCTGCACCCCCTTCTTGCAAAGATGACACCGTGGAAACGATTCGTGAAGCCCGTACGATGGCCTGCGCCGAGAGCACGACCACCTACGCCGAGAGTGCCGCCGCATCCGCATTGAGCGCGGCCGCTTCCGCCAAGAGGGCGCCTGCGGCAGCCGACAGGGCAGCTACAGCGGTCGAGACGGCTGCAGCTGTTGCTGCGACGACGGCTGCAAATGCCGAGAGCACTCGAGCTACCATCCGTGCCGCTGATGTCGCCCTGGCCCGGGTCGAGGCCATCCACGCCAAGATCGAGGATGCACACGCCAATATAATCCAGGCCACCTCGGACTCCAGCATGCAACCCACGTCTGAAAAGGCGATGGTGGCCATGGAGCACCTGCTTCCTCATGAGGTCACCGAGCGGGAGCTGGAGATGCAGGAGGCAATGGAGATCGAGGAGCGCCGGGAGGAGGAGTTGCGCGTGGCCAAGGTCGAGGTAGATAAGAGTCTGTCCGTCGAGGAATTGGCTGTGGAGTACCAATGCGAGCTCTGGCGCAGCCACTACTATGAGTACTATAACCTTGAGGGCGGCGCCGAGGACGAGGACAAGGACGCGGTCGACTTCAGCTAGGGGGACGCGGAGTCCACCAACGGCGGCATGTCGCTAGGACAAGTCATCTACGTCACACACCGCCGATGCATAGGCCGGCGCGGTGGCGGATTTTTAATTATGCGTACTTAGGCTTTGTTTTTAATGCTGGTCTTTTGTTAGAGCAATGTTTAGGTCAACTAACTCTGTGTAATTACTAAAATTACTCGATTCAGTAAGTGTGGTTTGTATGCTGTACGCTCTTTTGTGTGACCAAATTAGCAAGTGATGTTAAATTATGCAATGACGTACCCGGGGAAATTTCCACCAAAATTTGAATTATCAAACTCATCCCATGCGCGTAAAGGAGAATAATCATTTGCGATGCACACAATCGTTCAAAGTGAGTGGTCCGGCGGCACCGCACGCATTCAAAGTGATTGTGCCCATGCCTTGAGACCAAAATTTGAATTATCAAACTCATGCCATGCACGTAAAGTAGAAGAATCTTTTGCGATGCACACAATCGTTCAAAGTGAATGGTCCGGCGGCACCGCGCCAAAGTTTCCCTCCACATTTCCAAACTTTTGGCCTACCGCCAAAATATCTACCCCCGCCCCCTTCCCCCTTCCCCACCCCCTTTTCTCCCCGACCACAAGTCACATTTCCCCTGCTTGCTCCTTCCTTCCTTCCTTCCTTGCTAAGCTATAATCGCTTCCTCACTCTCGCCGTCCCGCATCCTACCGCTGGGGTCGCCATGGTCTGCTTCAAAGACATCTCCAGTGGTTCCTCCTCTGGCGACTACTCCTTCACCACCCCGGTATGCCTCTCTTCTCTCTCTCGGACTATGACTTGGAATGAAGGATTTTTACCTGGAGGTCGATTTGAGTCGTTTCTTCCTCTTGTAGCTCCCTAAGACCATCAGTGGCAACAAATGGAGCGGGGTGGCTGAAGATCTATCTGCTCATTGTCACCATTAATCTCCATGCGTGAGGCTACTTGCGTTTGATTCTGTGGACACTGGGAGGAAGTTTCTGGCATGTGCACAGAAGTTTAGACCCTCTCCCGTTGTTACAAATCATTTGTTAGATGTGATTCAGACACTGTCACAGTCCCAACCCATTCATACCACACCTTCAACCAAACGCATCATAAGACAATGTCACAGTTTGTACCTAGTATCTTAAATTGTTCCCATCTCAGCAGCGGTGCCATTAGAAAATTATTTGGCACCGCTTCAGCAGTTTGTGCAGCCAACTGTGGTCCACACATCCGAGCAACCAAGCTGTGAAATACTAAATCTTTATGGCACAAAGGACCTGGGCATCGGAGCAACTATGTGCTCCGGAGTCCGGGTCCCTGATTTTTGTTCCGCTGCATCGGCTCGCCAGTTCAGGGCACCGGTGCAAGATGTAGCAACAGTTGTCTTCACACCAGTTTTGGCATACATAGTGGACGGCCTTAGTGCTATTAGTTCTATGTTACTAAATTTGTGCATGTACAAGCCTGTTAGTTTCAATTTGCTGTCATCGAAGCACTGTCTCTATACTGTTGCAGTTATATTTACCTTCCTCATAAAATGTTCAATTTTTTATTTATTGTACATGAGTAAGAACTTGTAGCGTCGTTGTAGTTAATTATTGCTTCTGATGTTCCAAAATTTGGTTGTTGTCTCAGTACCAATTATTTCATTTGCACATTGATCTTTTTGAGAAGATATGTCATAATTAACATGTTTCTTCAGTTTTTCAAAATAAGCATTGGTGATTTTCTATGTTGCTATAAACCCATTTCCCCTACAATTGTTACTGATCTAGTTTTAAATATTATAGGATGAACGGAAGTGTTCTTACTTGGAGTGGGTTGATCAAGAGTGGCCATAGTCTTTGAAGATGTGCCTAACGAAGCTCTGGAGCATGTATGAGGAAGTGAACACAGCTAGTCTTAGAGAAAGTCTTGTCAACGCTGAAGCATATTTTAAGATGCGGGATAAAAAGTTGAAGGTGGAGAATGACCTCAGATTAAAAAAAGACTTTGCTAAGATGGTGTTGGAGAAGGAGGAGGCACTTTCCTAGTTGGCCCGTGCAAAACGGGTTCTTACCGAACTGAAAGCAGAGGTGGATAAGACGAGCCTGGATGATCTCAATTAGGGAAATGAATATATTGTTCTTATGAAGTTTAACTAGCTTTATGTTGTACTGTGTTGTTTTCATGTAGCTACCGTACTGTGATGTTATAATATATTTATGTGCCTGATATGAAATTGGCAAACAACTGTTCGATATGAAATGTGAATTTGCTTAATACCGAAATTATTAATTGTAAAGTAATAAACCTGCTAAATGTGTCATGGACCTTTGCAAACGGTTCTAGCAATAAAAGCGCTTGCTATGGATAGCCCAATGCCACACAGTTTTCTTCATCAAATCGTGTGTGATATAGTTGATAAAAGCAAATTGTTAATCAAGGAAGCCCGTGTGTGATAGTTACACCTTTCACACACGAGCCTACACATAAAACTGTGTGGGATTTACGTGCGAACGGAAACGTTTTCCCTGGATTGAATTTGTGGATGTACATAAGAATGGAAACGTATTCCTTGGATTGACTGTGTGTGATATACATACGAACGGAAATGTATTTCTAGGATTCACCGTGTGGGATGTACATACCTACGGAAATGATTTTCTGGGATTCACCGTGTGGGATGTACATACCTACGGAAATGATTTATGGGATTCACCGTGTGGGATGTACATACCTACGGAAATGATTTATGGGATTCACCGTGTGGGATGTACATACCCACAGAAATGATTTCTGGGATTCACCGTGTGGGATGTACATACCTATGGAAATGATTGGGTTTCGATGCCTCGCCCGATCGCACACGACCCCAACCTGGGTCCCATGAGGGCCTATCCTCGATGATTTCTGGGTCATGTGGGAAGGACACCCTATCGCACACACTCACTTGGCGACGGTTCCAAATGCCGTCGCGGAAAGGGGTAAAAAACCGTTTGTTTAGGATCGACACGCACCAGTGTTAGTACACACATGGCTTCTAATTATGAGGACTAGAGGATCTAGGTCTAGCTCTAATTAGATCAACTAGGATCAACTATAACTAGAACTAGAGGGAACTAGAGGAGGCTCAAACTTGTGCATCTCAATAGAGCAAAAAACCCTAGTGTGTGTGTATATATATATAGGTTGGAGGGGCGGGACAGGACAACCATCAATGAGGGAAAGTCCCTCCTTGGGGCGCCAGCCTTGGGGGGAGGAGTTTCACTCCTCCCCCACTCCAATCCCCCCACCACACACACAAAGCAGGGTAGCTCCACTTCCTGTTGGGCCAAGTTGGAATAGGGTATGATGTTGGAGGTTGTGTGGAGAAGACAAAAAAGGATAAAGTCTCACATTGACGAGGCTAATCAAGGAGCTATGGAGATGCCCATCAATTGATATCAATGCAAGGAGTAGGGACCGCCATGTAACAGATGCACTGGAGCTATACGTGTATGAAAGCTCAAAAGAAAACTAAGTGCGTGTGCATCCAACTTGCTTGATCATGAAGACCTCGGGCATTTGAGGAAGCCCATCATTGGAATATACAAGCCAAGTTCTATAATGAGAAATGCTCACTAGTATATGAAAGTGACAAAATAGGAGACTCTCTAGCATGAAGAACATGGTGCTACTTTGAAGCACAAGTGTGGAAGGATAGTAACATTGCCCCTTCTCTCTTTTTCTCTCATTTTTTGTTGGGCACTCTGGCCTCTTTTTTGTTGGATTGTTTTGGCATCTTTTTTTTAAGTCCGGAGTCTCATCCCAACTTGTGGGGGAATCATAGTATCCATCATCCTTCTTTACTCATTGGTACAATGCTCTAATAATGAATATGATCATCACACTTCTATTTACTTACAACTCAAAATTACAATTCGAAAATATGACTCTTTATGAATGCATCCGACGGTGTACCAGGATGTGCAATGATCTAGCATAGAAAAGATATAAAAAACCAGACAAGGCATGAAAATATCACGCTGGCTATCTTATGATCATGCAAAGCAATATGACAATGATGATATGTGTCATAATAAAACGGAACACTGGAAATTGCCTGTCAATATATCTCAGAACGGCTATGGAAATGCCATAATAGGTAGGTATGGTGGCTTTTTTGAGGAAGATATAAGGAGGCTTATGTGTGATAGAAATGCCATAACAGGTGAAGTTTGCACCACAACTCAAGGTGAGAAGGGGCAATGCATGGTACCGAAGAGGCTAGCAAATTGCGGAAAGGTAAGAGTGCGTATAATTCATGGACTCACATTAGTCATAAATAACTCACATGCTTATTGCAAAATTTTATTAGCCCTAGAAGCAAAGTACTACTACACATGCCCCTAGGGGATATATTGGTAGGAAAAGACCATCGCTCGTCCCCGACCGCCACTCATAAGGAAGACAATCAATAATATATCATGCTCCAATGTCATAGCATAACGAGAAACCATACATTCATGCTTTGGGAATCACAAATCTTAACACCAATATTCATATTAAAACCACAATTACTCATTAGCATAACCTTCATATTGCCACCTTCATATCAGAAAAGAATTGCAAGGAATCAAACTTATCGTATTCAATGATCTACATGAAAGTTTTTATCATATCCCTCTTGAATACCCATAATATTAGAACTAAATTCATAACCTAAGAAAATTGCCATACTATTTATAAGACTCTCAAAATAATATAAGTGAAGCATGAGAGTTCATCTGTTTCTTTAAAATATAACCACCGTCATGCTTTCAAAGATATAAGTGATGCACTAGAGCAAGTACCTAGTTCAAAAGATATAAGTGAAGCTCAAAGATTATTTTAATAAATTCACGAATAATGTGTGTCCTGTTGAGGAACGTAGTAATAATTCAAAATTTTCCTACGTGTCACCAAGATCAATCTAGGAGATGCTAGCAACGAGAGAGAGGGAGTGCATCTTCATACCCTTGAAGATCGCTAAGCGAAAGCGTTACAAGAACGCAGTTGATGGAGTCGTACTCGTGGCGATTCAAATCACGGAAGATCCGATGAAGTGCCAAATGGACGGCGCCTCCGCGTTCAACACACGTACAGCCCGGGGACGTATCCTCCTTCTTGATCCAGCAAGGGGAGAGGAGAAGTTGAGGGAGAGCTCCGGCAACACGACTGCGTGGTGGTGGAGATTGCAGTTCTCCGGCAGGGCTTCACCAAGCACTACGGAGGAGGAGGAGTTGTTGGAGAGGGGGAGGGGCTGCGCCAGGGGAAGGGTATGGCATCCCTCCCACCCCTACTATTTATACGGGAAGGGGAGAGGGGGCCGACCCCCTAGATGCATCTAGAGGGAGGGCGGCGGCCAAGGGGGGAGGCTTGCCCCCCAAGTTAGGCGGGGTGCCCCCTCTAGGGTTTCCCCAACCCTAGGCGCATGGGACCTAGGGGGAGTTGGCGCCCAGCCCACCTAGGGCTGGTTCCCCTCCATATTCATCCCATAGGGCCCTTCGGGGCAGGTGGACCCTCCCGATGGACCCCCGGAACCCCTTCGGTGGTCCCCGTACAATACCGGTAACCCCTTGAACACTTCCGGCGACCGAATAAGGACTTCCCATATATAAATCTTCATCTCTGGACCATTTTGAAACTCCTCGTGACGCCCGAGATCTCATCCGAGACTCCGAACAACCTTCGGTAACCACATACTATTTCCCATAACAACTCTAGCGTCACCTGATATGTCTCCGTCGTATCTACTTTTCCAAACACTTTTGCCCTTGTTTTGGACTCTAACTTGCATGATTTGAATGGAACTAACCCGGACTGACGCTGTTTTCAGCAGAATTGCCATGGTGTTATTTTTGTGCAGAAATAGAAGTTCTCGGAATGACCTGGAAATCAACAGAGATTATTTTTGGAATTAATAAAAATACTGGCGAAAGAATCAAGGCCAGGGGGCCCACACCCAGTCCACGAGAGTGGGGGGCGCGCCTACCCCCCTGGGCGCACCCCCTACCTCGTGGGCCCCCTGGTGCTCCATCGACCTCAACTCCAACTCTATATATTCATGTTCGGGGAGAAAAAAACAGAGAGAAGGATTCATCACATTTTACGATACGGAGCCGCTGCCAAGCCCTAATCTCTCTTGGGAGGGCTGATCTGGAGTCCGTTCGGGGCTCCGGAGAGGGGAATCCATCGCCATCGTCATCATCAACCTTCCTCCATCACCAATTTCATGATGCTCACCACCGTGCGTGAGTAATTCCATCGTAGGCTTGCTGGACGGTGATGGGTTGGATGAGATTTACCATCTAATCGAATTAGTTTTGTTAGGGTTTGATCCCTCGTATCCACTATGTTCTGAGATTGATGTTGCTATGACTTTGCTATGCTTAATGCTTGTCACTAGGGCCCGAGTGCCATGATTTGAGATCTGAACCTATTATGTTGTCATGAATATATGTGAGTTATTGATCCTATCTTGCAAGTCTATAGTCACCTATTATGTGTTATGATCTGTTAACCCCGAAGTGACAATAATCGGGACCATTACCGGTGATGACCGTAGTTTGAGGAGTTCATGTATTCACTAAGTGTTAATGCTTTGGTCCGGTACTCTATTAAAAGGAGGCCTAAATTACGGGAGGGTAGGACAAAAGATGTCATGCAAGTTCTTTTCCATAAGCACGTATGACTATATTCGGAATACATGCCTAAATTACATTGATGAATTGGAGCTAGTTCTGTGTCACCCTATGTTATAACTATTGCATGAGGAATCGCATCCGGCATAATTGTCCTTCACCGATCCAATGCCTACGAGTCTTTCACATATTGCTCTTTGCTTAGTTACTTTGCCGTTGCCACTGTTACAATCACTACAAAACTATCACTGTTACTTTTGCCACCGACCGTTACTTCGATACTACTTTGCTACTAAATACTTTGCTGCAGATACTAAGTTATCCAGGTGTGGTTGAATTGACAACTCAACTGCGAATACTTGAGAATATTCTTTGGCTCCCCTTGTGTCGAATCAATAAATTTGGGTTGAATACACTACCCTCAAAAACTGTTGCGATCCCCTATACTTGTGGGTTATCAAGACTATTTTCTAGCGCCGTTGCCGGGGAGCATAGCTCCATTTGTCGGATCACGGGTTCTGGCAAAACCCTCAAGGGTCGAACACTGGGGTGCGCATGAAGATTTCCCCCTACCGATCCACGTCCTAGTTTTTCTAAGATCTCACGAACTAACTCGACGAACTCATAACACAAGGGACACAAGATTTATACTGGTTCGGGCCACTGTTGTGGTGCAATACCCTACTCCAGTGATTTGGCGGATTGCCTCTTAGGCTGATGATGAACCGTACAAGGGGAAGAACAGCCTCCTGAGGTTGAGGTGTTCTTGTGCGTGGTGAACTTGTGTGTGTGAGGATTCAATCAGCTCGGGCTTTCTTACCTTCTACTGTGGTGGCTATTCCTATTTATAGAGGCCCTGGTCCTCTCCCCAAATATTGAGCGGGAAGGGACCCAACAATGGCCAATTTGAAAGGGGACAGCTAGTACAGCTTATCCTGGCAAAAATAGTCTTCCCCTACAAAAGGCTCTGGCGGTGACGCCGCCTTGGGCTCCATGGTGACCTCCGTCTTGCCGTCCTGCTGGTCTTGGTCTCGTTGCACCGATATGGAAACCTTTGCTTGATGCCTCGGTACTCCGCGCCTGCGCTTGCCTCCTTAGCACCAAAGAGGAAACATGGACGCTGCGCGCGCTGGCGCCCTCCTGGTCTCAATCGTCATGGCTCACATCACGAGAACCTCACGAGGTTTGCCTTGCCTTTATCTCTCCACCCCTCACGAGCCTTCTTGGCGAGGCTGCTCCTGAGGAAGTCTTGCGTCGTCCGCCTCGTGAGGCTTGGCCCCTCGCGAGGGTCTTGAATGCCTTGTTGATGAAGATGGGCCGTACATGCCTGCTAGCACAGCCACGCCATGGGCCGCAGGTAGACAAGTTTGGGGACCCCAGTTCCCAGAACGCCGATAGTAGCCCCCGGGCCCAAGGCGCGCTCGTTCTTTGCTTTGAGGCGAAGCGAAAGGTCAAGCGCGGAGCGCCACGCGCCCCAATAGCCTGCGGCCTTGGTCGACGTGTGGCTGTTGATTGGACGTGGGCGTCTCCGCTTCCCCACACTGCCTCGTTAACTGCCCGACTTGACAAAAGGCTGGCGCAGAAAATGCATGCCTTCATTGCTTCTCTTCGCCTTCCTCAGATCCCCTTTCTTGCGCCCTGCTTCCAAAATCCTCAGGTCTGCTTCCATCCTCCACCGCATCAGCGACGGATGGCGCTGCGCAAGGTCAAGCCCTCCTCGTCGCCAGCTTGGTATGAACCTGCTCTCAACGTTCCCAATGTCTCGGAGGAGAGCCTCGCTGCCACGCGCTTGCTGACGGCGGGGGAGAGCAACGAGAGGGGGAAGACGGAGCTCCGGGCTGCCTCCAACGTGCCGGATCCCGAGGGGAGCATGTTCTTCCCCTTCTTCACGAGAAGTGTCGCCGCTGGGTTGGTTCCTCCCTTCTCCGATTTCTTCTATGAGGTCCCCGGCTACTATGGGCTGCAGGCGCTGCATCTCCATCCCAACTCCATCCTTCTCTTGTCCATCTTCGCCTACTATTGTGAGGCATACTTGGGCGTGATGCCGTCCATGGCTCTTCTGCGCCACTTCTTCTTTTTCTGCACCAGCGAGGGTCATATCTCCGGGTGCGCCAATTTCATCGCGGCCGGCAAGGCCAACTCGATCTCGCACACCGGGAAGAAGGCCGACTACCTCCGGAGCAAATGGGTCATGATGGGCGCCAAGTGCGTCCACCCGCGCTTGGCGCATCTGATGGAGATGCCCCAATCCGACAAGGGGTGGTATCATGCAGAGATTACTGATGAGAGGGCATCGTCGGTGTTGGAGCAGATGAAGACCAACCTGAAGCCGGGAAATGCGAGGGCGGCCAAGGTGACGGGGGCCATGCTCCTGAGGGAATTCTTGACGCTGTGTGTGGACAACCAAGAGTACCCTCCGAGCGCCTTCGTTCCTCTATTTCGCCGCACGGACTGGGAGCATGTCGTGGCCGCTCGACCGACTTTTGACGCGTGCGGGCTGGTGGCGCTGGCGCCTACCGGGGCCCCTGCAGCGCTGAAGCCGGTGGAGCTGTCTTCTGATGAGTCCCGCGGGGAGGAAGAGGGGGAAGATGAAGACTCAGAGGTGACCCCTGAAGAGATTGGGGAGACCTCCCCCTTGAGAAAAGCTGACATCCTCTGCGCCCTTCCTAACGACGCCGAGGTCGACGCCCGCCAGGAGGAGGGATAGATGCCCGTTATCCCGACGAGGGGCAGGTCGTCGCTGATTTCTCGAGGTGCTGCCTCCGTCTTGACGCCGCCTAGAGCTGCCTCCGGCCCTTCTGCTGCGCCGTCTTCTGCTCCCAGATCCCGTGTGCTCACTCCTCAGGCTCCGAAGCTTTCAGGCTTCAGGCTCCCCAAGAGGAGGGTGGACTATGCCGCGGTGGATCAGTAAGTGCTTCGAGCTTCGTCTTGTTCCTTCTTGTACTTGCTATTTCCTGATGTTCACCCTTGGTCGATCAGGCCGATGCCTTCGGCGAAGAAAAGGAAGGAGGATACAGCGGCTGCGCCCCCCTCTGCGGAGAAAGGAGGCGACAACACTCGCACCTCCCCAGCCCGGTCGCCCTCCCGAGACCAAGAGGAGAATCGTCAGGAGGAGTTAGCCCCCGTGGTCCCGCTGGCTCCGGAAGTTCCGGTGCCTGGCTCGGCTGATGAGGTTCCAAAGGCTCAGGAGCCCTTGATCTCCCAAGCTCAGGTGACAACGCCGCCCCCTCCTCCTGCTGCGCCTCTGGCCGCAGGTTCTTCTGCTTCTTCTGCCGTCTTGGAGCGCGCTCTTTCGGAGATGGCCTAGCTGCTGGAAGATCTCCTGGGCGCGGACCCGCGCCTAGTAGCCGGGCGCCTGGAGTTGGCCTCTAGTTGGCTTCACTCCGACTCGGTGATTTGAGCATCGCTGAGCCAGGCCGCGGCGGCCTCCGAGAAGGAGAAGTAGGCCGCCGCCAAAGCTGCGGCCAATCGCGAGGCGGCACTGAAGGACGCTGAGGCCGCCCGCGACCGCTGCCGAGAGCTGTAGGACGAGCTGAAGAGCCTGCGCGTCCAGCGGCAAAAGAAGCATGTTGCCGCCAGGTGAAGGAGGAGGAGATGAGGGCCTGGGAGGACGCCATCAAGGGCCACGATGCCGAGCTGGGGGAGCTAGCGAAGGCGCAAGCCGCGGAGTGCAGCCGGCTGGAGGAGTTGGAGCGGAAGGCGAAGGCGAAGGAGGCCGATCTTGACGCCAAGGCGAAGGTCCTGGCTGAAGACCGTGTGGCCTTCTCGCTTCTCGAGGAGAGGTCGTGCGTGGCATTGAAGTCGCTGTACGAGAAGGGCTTGGAGAGGCCGCTGACCACCGACGAGGATGGCCCTACTCAGCTGCTTCCCCACTTGGTGAAGGCGCTTGAAGAAGTCGTGGAGGGCATCGGTCCCATGGCTAAGGCAGAGGCTCGTGTCCTTTCTTCAGTTGCGCTGACGCGTGTCTTCAGCCATCTGCACCTTCGTGACCCCGGTGCTCGTCTTGACGAGCTGCTGGAGCCTATAGCTGATGAACATTGCACGGCTGCCGCCGCAGCCGTGAGAGATCAAGCGAAGGCCCTGCTGAAGAAGTTCCGTGGCTTCATCCTCGCGACCTCGACCGGCGATGCCACCGATCCTGCGGCCCCGACTGACGGTGTAAGCGAAGGCGACACCACCAAGGGAGGAGCACCTTCTGTGGGTGATGGCGGTGTCTAGGGGTGGCTTGCTTGCGGCTACTTCCCTGTTTTATTCCTGCAACATGCATCATGCCTCGTGGAGGCGTTTAAACTCGTGCTTGGTATTTGGGAGAACGATATGCATTGTACTATTTGCTTTGAGATTTTGCGATTTTCTTCCAATTTGCTTTATGTTCTGCGTCAGCAGAGCCTGACCCCGTGCGTACCTCAACCGCCGTTGGGACGACCGGAGACTAGGACGGACCAAGGAGTGAGGGGCTAGGTGACCAGTTAGGCTCCTGAGTCGCGATGCACAGGAGTCCCCCTTAACGTGCAAACAACTTATAGGAAGGAGACGCGAGGATAGGTTAATGTTCTACGTTGGCAGGGCCCGCCCCCATGCATACCTCAACCGCCGTTGGGCCGACCAGAGACCAGGACGGACCAAGGAGTGAGGGGCTACATGGCCAGTTAGGATCCTGAGTCGCGATGCTCAGGACTCCCCCTTGACGTCCAAACAATCTCCATACCTTTGTCCTCGCCGAGGCTCGGCTCGGCAGGGCGTGCGATGACCAGGTCCGAGGGAGCTAGCTTGGGTGGCGTACGCTTGGGCGTGACCCGAGCGCAGCCCCCATGCCCAGCCCCCTCGCTCGACTCTCCCGAGGGAAGGCGTTGCGGTGAGGCCGGACACTGAGCTCTGGGCTCCCTAAGGTTGGTTCGGCCGTGAGGCCGCCCTCAGTTGTTTATCACCAGTGCGGAGCGTAGTGCTTCCGCTTGTGCACGGGCATAGCCGGTCCTCGGCAGTGTCGATGGCCAGCGCAGAGCATGGTGCTTCCACTCGGGCGTGGGAGGGGGACGCCCTACTGCGGAGAGCCCCCGGGGCGTGTACAGCCCCGCCCTGACAGGTGGCTTGCACGGCAGGGCTAGACCAGGTGTATCTGGATACTCGTGAGCCAGCGCGGGTCTCGACGTTCTGGGAACGGGGGTCCCCAGACTTGCCTACCTGCGGCCTACGGCGTGGCTCAAGTGGGGGCCCAGCACGGCCCATCTTCATCATCTCAAGCTCAAGACCCTCGCGAGGGGCCAAGCCTCACGGGGCAGATGACAGAAAGCTTCCTCAGAGGCAGCCTCGTCATGTAGGATCATGAGGAGGCGGAGAGATCAAGGCAGGGGTACCTCGCGAGGAGCCCGTGACGCAAGCCATGACGATCGAGACCAGGCGGGCGCTAGGCGGGCGCCGGCATGCGCAGTGTCCTTGTTTCCTCTTCAGTGCAAAGGGGGCAAGCACAGGCCAAGGCATTGGGCAAAGATTACCATTCCGGTGCAACGAGACCAAAACCAGTAGAGCGGCGGGATGGAGGTCACCGTGGAGCCCAAGACGGCGTCATCACCGGTGCTTTTGGCAGCCGAAGACCTCCTTTGGTCAGGATAACTTGTCCTAGATGTTCCCCTTCAAAATGGCCAATTGTTGGCGCCCTTCCCGCTCATTATTGGGGGAGAGCCCCATGGCCTCTATAAATAGAGTTAGCCACCACAGAGTAGAGGGCAGTTAGATCGAATCTGGATAGACCCAGACCAAGTATAACACTCCGCACCAGCTCAAGAACACATCTCGCGAGGCTGTTCTTCCCTTGTACTGTTCATCATCAGCCCCTAAGGCAATCCACCACACCACACATTGGAGTAGGGTATTACACCACAACGGTGGCCCGAACCAGTATAAACCTCGTGTATCTTGTGTTGTTCATTGTTTCGAGCTCAAATCATGCGAGGGGATCGGACGTAGATCGGTAGGGGAGAGATCTCTGTGCGCACCCCAGTGTTCGAACCTCAAGGGTCTGCCGGAACCCGAAATCCGACATTTGGCGCGCCAGGTAGGGGTGCGCCGGAATCTTTCTTCCGCTGTTCACGTGTAATCTTCCGTCGTGTCCATGGCCGACGCTCATCGGGCTCGCGCCGAGCGCCGGGCTGCTCTCACCCCCCGCTTCGCCCAGACGACGCCCATCGGTGGACGCCTTTGTCGCTCCCCGTCGCCTGCCGCCAACGCCGCCACTAGCCCGGCGGGAAACGAGCAGCAGGCCTCGTCCTAGCACCCTTCGGTGCGACGGGAGGGCCGCACCACCACACCGTTGCTGACTCCAGCCGCTTCGTCGTCCCACGCCCGTCGCGCCCCCACAGACGCGCACGCCATGCTGCTCCTAGCAAGAGAGCTTCTGCACTACCGCCCCATCGACGACCTCTACGAGGACTGGCTTGCCCGCATCACCGAGCTCGTCAGTGTCGCAGGGGGCTCCCCCTTGCCGTCCCTCTTGCTGCATCTGTCGGATTTCGGGTTCCGGCAGACCCTTAAGGTTCGAACTCTGGGGTGCGCGCGGAGATTATGCCCTCTACCTCTCCGTCTCCCAAAGATCTAAACTACCAAAAGAACAACACAAGAGACACAGAGTTTATACTGGTTCGGGCCACCGATGTGGTGTAATACCCTACTCCAGTGTGGTGTGGTGGATTGCCTCTCTGGCTGGTGATGATGAACAATACAGGGAAGAATAGCCTCGCGAGGGTCTGTTCTTGGCTAGGGGGATGAACTGCTAGGAGGAGTTCAGCCGCCCTTCTCTCTCTCTCTCTCTCTCTCTCTCTCTCTCTCTTATTCTCTACTTGCTCAGATTCTCCACCTCTGATCCCTGCTACCCTGGGGGGTGGCTAGTCCTATTTATAGGCAAAGGCCCTGGGCCTCTTCCCAAATATTGAGCGGGAAGGGCGCCAACAATTGGCCAATTCGAAGGGGAACATCTGGTACACTTATCCTGACTAAAGTTGGTCCTCGCCTGCCAAAGGCCCTGTGGTGATGCCGTTCTGGGCTCCACGATGACCTCCTTCCCACCGTTGGACTGGTCTTGGTCTCGTTGCACCGAAATGGATGCCTTTGCTTGATCCTCTCGCCTGCGCTTGCCCCCTTTGCACCAAAGAGGAAAGGGAGGACACTGCGCGGGCTGGCGCCCGCCTGGCGCCCTTGGTCGTCATGGCTTGCGTCATGGGCACCTCGCGAGGTACCCCGCCTTGATCTCTCCGCCTCCTCATGAGCCACCCTCACGAGGCCGTGCCTGAGGAAGCATCATGTCATCCGCCCCGCGAGGCTTGGCCCCTCGCGAGGGTCTTGGGTCTTGTGTTGATGAAGATGGGCCGTGCTGGGTCCCCTTTGAGCCACGCCGCAGGCAGGCAAGTCTGGGGACCCCCGTTCCCAGAACGCCGACAGTAGCCCCCGGGCCCAAGGCGCGCCCGGACTTGGCCGTGCCAAGAGGCGAAAGGGCAAGGTCAAAGCGCCGCGGGCCCTAACAGCCTGCGGCCTTGGGCGCCGCGTGGCGGTTGATTGGACTTGAGCGCCTCCGCAACCGCGCAGTTATTAAAGGTGCAGCGTCTACCCAGGCTTTGCTTTTCTCCGGTTGCTGCTCAGATCCCCTTTCTTGCCCCTCTCCTTCCTTCCTCCCAATTCCCAGATCTACTCTACCCGTGTGACCTAGGAAGACATGGCGCCTAGTCAGCCTCCGGCCGAAGCTTGGTTCTCACCTGCTCTGGACTTGCCCAATGTGTCGGAGGCGAGCCTTGCCCGGCTGCGCCGGATGGCGGCGGCGCAGGGCATCGACGGGGCGCGGGTGTTCAAGGTCGGCTCTGCCATCCCTGAGGGCCGAGGAAGCACCTTCTACCCTCTCTTCGTAAGCTCCATTACTGCGGGCCTGGTGCCTCCTTTCTCCGAGTTCTTCCTCTCTGTCCTCCGCCATTACGACTTACAAGCTCTGCATCTCCACCCCAACTCCATCCTTCTCCTGGCGATCTTCGCCTACTACTGCGAGGCTCATGTGGGGGTGCAGCCCTCAGTGGCCTTGCTGCGCCACTACTTCTACCTCCAGGTCACCCGCGGTTCCCCTTTCGCATGCGCGGGCTTCGTCGCGTGCGGCGGCGCCATTGCCACTTCGAATCCCTGGAAGAGGATTGAGGGCTTCAGGAGCAACTGGGTCTTGGTAGACACCGGGCGCATCCACCCTCGGCTGATCCTACCTGCGGAGCAGCCCGTGAGTTCGAGCGACTGGTCCCGGGCGGAGCTCACGGACCCCCGCGCGAAGCCGGTACTGGAGAAGATGGACGCGGACCTGAAGCCGGCCAGCACGGCGGCGGCAAGGCTGACCGGCGCGTCGCTGCTGAGGGAGTTCCTGGAGCACCAATTGGCTCCGCTTCGGCAGTACTCACCTCCGATGTGGAGGCCTCATCCGAGCCCCGCGGCCTTGGGCGACGAGGATTTGACCGCGGTTCCCCAATCTCTGGTCGAGGGCGAGGTGGCAAGGTTGGAGGGCGCGCCCACGCCCTTGTTCCTTCGCGACGACTGGAAGCAGGTGGTGGAGTCCATGCCCGTCTTCAACGGGGACGGGCCCGTGCCCGTGGTGGCTCCTGAGGGACTGGTGGACATGTCCTCCGGTGACTCCAGCGGAGAGGGGGGCGAAGAGGAGCGGGAGGAGGGCCCTGACTCCGAGGCAACTGACGGAGAGTCTAGGGCTCCCCTTCCCCGGCGCAAGTCCCGTACTCTCCGCCTTTCGTTAAGCGATGATGATGAGGACGACGACGTGCTAGGTAGCGGGAGCTCGCCCCTGATCCCGAAGAAGGGCAGGACCGGGCTGATCCCCCCGGGTCTGCCCCTGCCACACGGCGCACCGCAGACACGCCTCCTGCTTCTGGGCTTCCTGAGGGCGATCCTTCTAGCCGGCTTTCTGGCTTCAAGTATGACCGAAGGCTGCTTGAGCTCTCCAGCGACGACCCGTAAGTGCTTGATCCTTGATCTTTTGTTTCTTGTTCTGCTGCTGAGGCTTGACGTCCGCTTCTCTTGCATAGGCTGGCGCCCACGGCGAAGAAGCCGAAGGGGGCTCCCGAGGCCCCATCCGCGGCAACGCCTCCGCCTGCAGGGGAAGGCGATCGCGACGCACGGGCTTCCCCTGCCCGGTCATTCTCGCGAGGCCTGGCTGAGCTGGCTGGGGTGAGCCCAGCCCCCATGGCCCAAGTGACTCCCGAGGTGCTCCTGCCTACTGCCGCCACCACGGCCGTTGGGGCGCAGCAGACTCCGCCTCAGGATGCTGTAGTCTCGCCGCTGCTACCTTCTCCTCCCGTTCCACCGACCGTTGCTTCCCCAACTCCTCCTGCTGTCTTGGAGCATGTCGATGTTTCTCCGTCTTCTTCTGCCGTCCTGGAGCGTGCCGTTGCTGAACTGGACCGGCTGCGGCAGGATCTTCTTGGCGCCGACCCTCGCCTGGTGGCCGGGCGCCTGGAGCTGGCTTCGGGGTGGATCCGCTCCGACGCCTCGATTCGGGCGGCGCTGGTTCAGGCCTCGATGGCCTGTGACGGAGAGAGGGAGGCCACCCTCGAGGCGACGACTGCCCGAGACACGGCCCTGGGAGAGGTGGCTGAAGCCCGTGGTCGCTGCAAGGAGCTGGAGGACGAGCTGCAAGGCCTGCGAGACCAGCTCGCGAAGGAGGTCCGCCTTCGCCAAGAGCGGGAAGAAGGCACGAAGGCTCGCGAGGCGGCCATCGAGGACCGGGAGGCCAAGCTCAAGAAGCGCCGCGACCGCCTAAGCGCGCTGAAGAAGGAGCTGGAGGTGACGAAGGCCGAGCTGGATGCCAAGGCCCGGGTCCTTGCCGAGGATCGCGTGGCCTACGCGGACATGGAGAAGGATGCTCGTGCTTCGCTGAAGACGCTTTACGAGAGCGGCCTGGAGAGCCCGCTGGCCGGTAACGGGGACGGCCCCGCCAAGCTGCTTCCCTTCCTGGTTCGTGCCCTTGGGGACGTCGCCCTTGGACTTGGGCCCACGGCTGAGGCCGAGGCGCGTGTCGTGTCTTCTGCTGCGCTGACGCGGGTCTTCGCCCACATCTACCTTCGCGATCCCAGCGCCGACCTCGACAGCCTGTTGGAGCCGGTGAGCGACGAGGGTGCTGCCACCGCTGTCGAAGCCGTGAAGGGGCGCGCGGAGGCGATGCTGGGGAAGTTCCGG
This sequence comes from Aegilops umbellulata, assembly GCA_032464435.1. Classification (NCBI taxonomy): domain Eukaryota; kingdom Viridiplantae; phylum Streptophyta; class Magnoliopsida; order Poales; family Poaceae; genus Aegilops; species Aegilops umbellulata. The sequence continues at coordinate 331,145,732 of CP136060.1, forward strand.
GCCTTCAGCACCAAGCCGAAGCAAGGTGCTGCCGGCCCTGCTGCTCCACGAGGCGAAGCCACTCCGCACTGCTCCACCGCCGACAAGTGACTCCGCTACTGCTCCTATTCTTCTTTTAATTCCTGCACATGCATCATGCCTCGGGGAGGCATTTAAACTTGTGTTTGGTACCGAGACGACGATATGGACTGTAATATTTGCTTTTAAATTCCTTGAATTTTATGCTTTCCTTCCCTACTTGCTTGTGTTCTACGCCGGCAGAGCCCGGCCCCGCGCGTACCTCACCCAGCATTAGGCCCGACCGGAAACCAGGACGAGACCAAAGGAGTGAGGGGCTATGTGACAAGTTAGGCTCCTAAGTCGCGATGCTCAGGAGTCCCCCTTGGCACACGAACAACAAGTAGGAAGGTGTGATGTAGGTGTATCTTCCGTTCTACATCTGCAGGGCCCGACTCTGCGCGTACCTCACCCAGCATAGCCTTTCGGAACTAAGGAGTGAGGGGCTACGGAGCCAGTTAGGCTCCTGAGTCGCGATGCTCAGGAGTCCCCCTTGACGCGCAAACAGCGGGCGATGAGGTGAGATGCAAGCGAGACTACCGTTCTACGTCTGCAGAGCCCCGCCCCGTGCATACCTCACCCAGCATAGCCTTTCGTAACTAAGGAGTGAGGGGCTACGGGACCAGTTAGGCCCCTGATTCGTGATGCTCAGGGGTCCCTGTCGGTGTCAAAACCGGCTGATCTCGGGTAGGGGGTCCCGAACTGTGCGTCAAGGTCGGATGGTAACAGGAGACAAGAGACACTTTATTTTACCCAGGTTCGGGCCCTCTCGATGGAGGTAAAACCCTACTCCTGCTAGATTAATATTGATGATATGGGTAGTACAAGAGTGGATCTACCACGAGATCAAGGAGGCTAAACCCTAGAAGGTAGCCTATGGTATGATTGTGTATGATGATGGTTGTCCTACGGACTACAACCCTCCAGTTTATATAGACACCGGATAGAGTTAGGGTTACACAGAGTCGGTTACAATGGTAGGAGATCTCGAATATCCGCACGCCTAGCTTGCCTTCCACGCCAAGAAAAGAACCTTCCGGACATGGGACGAAGTCTTCATCTTTGTATCTTCATAGTCCTGGAGTCCGGCTGAAGGTATAGTCCGGCTATCCGAACACCCCCTAATCCGGGACTCCCTCAGTAGCCCCCAAACCAGGCTTCAATGACGACGAATCCGGCGCGCAAATCGTCTTCGGCATTGCAAGGCGGGTTCCTCCTCCGAATCCTGTGTACCTGTACGAATAACGTCCGATTTTTGTAATGTAGCGCTCCTCGGCTTCAGTGCCCAATAATGGCCGTCTTCCACGTGCTGAACGAATGCGAAGAGCTTGGGGTGTCTTTACATCCACACCCTTAGTCATATAAACGAGCCGCGTACTTAACGGGATGGGGATTTAGATCCAGACCACATCTTCTCCTCCCCGTGAGTTATCATCAGAGCGTCTCCAGCAAAGGTCCATTCCAACATGGCCAGCCGTCACAGCTCCTCCCCACGCCCCTCCAGTCCTAAACCCGGAGACTGGGAGAGATGCACCATCCCACACAGCGAGTTAGTGTCGCTCCAAGCCAAGGGATTTCTCCCTCAAGCCTATATGGTCTCGGTCCGAGCCGGACTCACCACTTATCAAGGCGGAAAACAAGCGGAGAACTCACCTAGTCCCTCTAGAGGGGAGCGGGTGTGCCTAGTCCCTTATCTAATAAGGGGACTGGGATTTCCAATTCATCCCTTTCTCCGCGGGCTTTTGGAGTTCTATGGCCTCCAGCTGCACCACCTTACGCCCGGTTCCGTGTTACACATCGCGGGCTTCGTTGCTCTTTGCGAGCTATTTTTAGGCGTCGAGGCTCATTTTGCGCTGTGGAAGAAGATATTCTGCCTGGTGCCCCGTTCCCAAGAGGGGTCCATATATCAAGTCGGCGGAGCCGAAGTATGGCGCATCGCCGGGACCGGATACCCGTCTGGAACCCCGAAGAAGGCGTCCGAGGACTGGCCTTCAGAATGGTTCTACATAGACGACGTCCCCCTGCCAGACCCTATCCGGGCCGGTCTACCTGAGTTCAACAATGCTCCCCTGAAGAAACGCCTGAGCTGGCGCCCTCGGAGCTCTCAGAGAGAGAATGACAGAGACGTCCTTTACTTAATGGGCCGGATTAAGCTACTGGCTCATTCGGACTAACCATGATTAAAGTCATGGCCATATGCATTATGCGAGGGGTGCAGCTGCTCCAATACAGAAGCCACCCCATGTGGGATTTCAACGGGGAGGATGACGCCACCCATTACGGCCGTAAGGGGCCGGACTCGCCTGCCGCTTTAATGAAGATTTTATCCTCTTTGTACAAGGGAGAAGAAGAGGAATTCCTCCGCGTCAACCCGCAGGGCGGATTTTCCATGTGTAGTCCTCCGAATTGGGTAAGCGGACAGTCGTACTTCCCTGTTCATTTTACATTCCCATGATTAAATAGCCAGTCTAACGACTTTAATGCAGGACCTGCGTCAGGAGGTAAAAAACATAAACAGCCGTCCTCCATAGCCAGAGGACCCAGAACGGTCCCTCGATCTGGACTCCAAAAAGGATCCTGACTTAGCGGCGGATTTCATCGACGGAGTGTTTCATCAGCTAAGCAAGGACGATACCTTGATAGCTATTATAGCAGATTACCCAGGGTTGATCCCGGCCTCCCAGGTGACAAATACTGGAGCTTTACCCCCTTAAGAGGGGTTCCATTTTCATGGGTTTGGTTGTTCTGACAACAACCATGCTTTGTAGGGGAGATTCCCGAGGGGGGAAGCCGACCCCGTTGCAGCTAACCGGCGGGGGGCCGCAGGGCCCCGTGGGGCAAAAAGGAACGTCGTCCGGTCTGAGGTGCCCGAGCAAAGGTATGGCGTACCCTCTCTTTTCCCCCGGTGTTTTACTCCTCCAGGGTATATTAACATTCGCGCTATCTTCAGGACGATGAGACCTCGCCGGACTATATCCGGAGAGGTTGCCAACCGCGCCTCCACCAGCCAGACCCCAACGCCTGGCCTGGAGGCGGAGGCCAGCGCAAGGCACGCACCGGACGCTCCTGCATCAAAGGATGCGGACAGGCTGTCTGCCACCCATTCCGAGGTGGAGAGTGCCATGAACCACAGGCGTTGCCGGACAGTTCTTCGCGACGCTTGTTTCTCCCAGGAGGCTTTAAATGCCTTCAATTCAGGAGATGCGTACCTCCGTGCCGCTCAAAATGGTTTAGCCAGAGCCACGGAGCAGTATGTAAAAGACATACGGGTAAGAAAATTTTGGTAAATATAGATATGCCAGTAGCCCCCGAGACTTGAAGCAGTGGAAATAACTGATTCGAGAATCATATAACATGCAGTTTCTTACCGAGAAGAATACCGCGCTGTCCCAGGAGCTGGAAAGGTGCAGGGCCCAACTAGAGGCCGCACGAACGGCAGCAGGGGGGTATAAAGAGACCCCTGCAGGTAAACAATACTCCAGAATATTTAGTATTGAACGGATTTAAGTGCCAATCTGACAAATTGTATTGCAGATGGCGCCGGACTCGATCCGGACAGGCAACAGCTTCTACGCCGGTTAAAGTCTGGTAAAAGCGTGCTAAAAAAGGTGAGGCGGGAGAAGAATGATCTCCAGGATGCCAACACCAGGCTAGATGTTGAACTAAAAGATGTTCGTGGCCAGCTGTCGGACTCCAATAAGGAGAATCAGCGACTTCGACGCGACATTTTTAGTAAGTGCTTAAGCGAACTCTTGAAAAAAGATTTCGGCGAGGAAGACGACTAACAGAGTTATGTTTGTAGGTATGCTGACAGGTCGTCCTGCAGAGGAGATGCCCGGTTCAACGGGCGATCTTCTTCCCGAAATCTCTCAACTGCATGAACGAGTTCGGCAGGCGATGCGAGGTATTGCCCAAGCCTTGTGGCCTGCCAACTCCATACCCGAGGGCCTTGGAGAACTTGCAGAGAAGTTGAAGGGAGCTCGGCGGCGCTTCTGGTTGTGGAAGATATCGGCCTACCGGCAGGGCGCTAGGGAGGCCTGGGCCATGGTGAAGACCCGCTTTACGAAGTCTGACCCCAATCACATGGCTGAGGTCGGACCGGTGGGGCCTGACGGGAAGGAGATCCCTGTGAGCTTATTGTATGGCCAGGTAGAATGGGCCGCAAAGTATTCCCAGCAGGACTGTAAATTAGACAGCCTGTTAGATGGTATAGAAGAGGAATACAATCAGTCAGGATGACTATGTAATTTATAATTGACATGTGTAATGCCTTCTAGCCGGATTGTAGATCATTTGTCGTTGCCGACCTTTTCGCTTCGACCTCGGGACCTGACGGTCCGGAGTGTGTCCGAATACCATAACGGTTATATAAGAACCGAGGTATGCATGGAGACCAGGCGTAGGGGTCATTAGTGCATTATCAGACAAGTGCCCAACTAGTTATGTTATATTACATGGTTAGTAAGAAACATCTTCCAGAGAGAATAGTTCCGTTAAGGGTTCCTTTCGCTGGGGTGGCGTGCCCTAAAGTGCACGTCCGGACTGCAAATGCAGGAAAACTTCTGGGGGCATGTATAAGTAAAAAAGGTTCATCTTTACTTCACCAACCAAATATTCCCTTAAGAACTCTAGCTTTTGGCTTCACCCAGTCTGAGGTACACATCCGACTTGTCCGACAGTAACAATCGCAGAGGTGCTCCCTTTACCGCCTGGCCGAACAATCGGGAACGTAGGGGTAAGCACAGGAGCCAGGCAACCCAGCTTGGCCAAAACTTAAGTCATATCGATGCATATAATGGTGAAGAAAAGGTGCATGCGGAAGTCTGCCGCATGTGTTGGGCGTGAAACCCATATAAACAAGCTTCTGTTAGAGAAGCCCCCAGGTTTAAGGAGCGCGAGTGGCGCGTCACATGATGAGCCTTTAATGGCTATAAAAGGAAAGAGTGGGGGGAGACAAAAACAGAAAAATATACATAAAAGTGGACAGAGGAAGGAGACAAACCCCGAGTCCGGCGCTAGGCATAGAATCTTCGGAGACGTGCGACGTTCCATGGGTTCGGCTCGGGTCGGTTATCCGACGCATCTCGCAGGCGGTACGCTCCACCAGTCAGGACTTGGTCAATTATGAAGGGACCTTCCCATTTGGGCTAGAGTTTGTCCTTTTTCTTATCCGGCAGGCGTAGGACTAGTTCGCCAACGTTGTAATTTTTGGCTCGTACTTCTCTGCTTTGAGATCTTCGAGCCTGCTGTTGATAAAATGCGGAACAGGCTTTAGCCACATCGCGCTCCTCCTCTAAGGCGTCCAGGTTGTCCTGCCGATCAAGCTCGGCTTCTCTTTCTTCGTACATGCACACTTGAGGTGAGTCATGAATTATATCGCAGGGCAGAACTGCCTCTGCGCCGTACACCATAAAGAATGGTGTGCATCCGGTGGTACGATTCGGCGTGGTTCGCAGCCCCCAGAGTACGGAGTCGAGCTCCTCTACCCAGTGGGACCGCACTAGTCTGGGTTTGATACCGCTCATGATGAGACCATTTGCATGTTCGACCTGACCGTTAGTTTGTGGGTGATAGACAGAAGCATAATCGAGCTTAATGCCCATGTTTTTGCACCACAGCTTTACTTCGTCAGAGGTGAAGTTTGTGTCGTTATCGGTGATAATGCTGTTGGGGACACCATAATGGTGTACGACCCCGGATATGAAGTCTATCACAGGTCCGGATTCGGCCGTCTTAACAGGCTTGGCTTCTATCCATTTGGTGAATTTATCCACCATGACCAATAAGTATTTTTTCTTGTGGGTTCCACCCTTAAGGGGTCCCACCATATCAAGCCCCCAGACCGCAAAAGGCCAAGTGATGGGGATGGTTCGGAGGGCGTTGGGCGGCAAATGGGTTTGATTTGCAAAGAGCTGGCAACCGACGCATTGCTTGACTAAGTCATGAGCGTCTGCTCGGGCCGTCGGCCAATAAAAGCCCGTACGGAAAGCCTTGCTTACAAGGGACCGAGCAGCAGCGTGGTGGCCACCGAGTCCGGCATGAATTTCAGCCAACAGACTCCGCCCTTCCTCTTCGGAGATACATCTTTGAAGAACTCCTGTAGTGCTTTTCTTATATAGCTCTCCCTCGTGGACTTTATATGATTTAGATCGCCGCACTATGGGAGTTCCTGCCTAGTAAGGTAGGCTAGGAATGGTTCTGTCCATGGGGTGATGACCGCCATTATTACGTGGGCTGAAGGTGTGATTTCGGTGGCAGGGCCTTCGATTATGTCGGATTGTTCGGCGTCGGGTTGTGCGGTTATGTCCGGACTGTTATCCGAGGGTTCCCCCTCCCATGCTACAGATGGGTTGAATAATCTTTCTAAGAAGATGTTGGGGGGGGGGCGCATCTCGTTTTGCTCCGATGCGTGCCAGGATGTCTGCTGCCAGATTGTTTTCTCGGGCTATATGATGAAACTCCAGTCCCTCGAACCGAACTGACATTTTTAGGACGGCATTGCGATAAGCTGCCATTTTTGGGTCTTTGGCGTCGAAGTCGCCATTTATTTGGGATATCACGAGGTTTGAGTCCCCGCGTACTTCCAGGCGTTGAATGCCCATGGATACTGCCATCCGTAGACCATGTAGAAGGGCCTCGTATTCGGCTGCATTGTTGGAGTCCGTGTACATAATTTGGAGTACATATTGGACTGTGTCTTCTATAGGGGACGTCAAAATGACGCTAGCCCCTAGTCCGGCCAACATTTTGGAGCCGTCGAAATGCACGATCCAGTTTGAATATGTGCCGTACTCTTTAGGGAGTTCGGCCTCTGTCCATTCGGCGACGAAGTCGGCTAGGACTTGCGATTTAATGGCTCGCCGTGGTTTGTAGGTTATGTCAAACGGGAGGAGCTCTATGGCCCATTTTGCTATCCGGCCCGTTGCATCGCAGTTGTTGATAATATCGTTGAGTGGTACTTTCGAGGCTACTGTTATAGAACACTCTTGAAAGTAGTGTCGTAGCTTCCGGGATGCCATAAACACCGCGTACGCGATCTTTTGGTAATGTGGGTACCGTGATTTGCATGGTGTTAGGACAGTGGACATGTAGTAAACTGGCCTTTGAAGGGGGAGTTTGTGTCCGTCCGTTGCCCGCTCGACGACGAGTACTGCGCTAACAACTTGATGGGTTGCGGCAATGTACAATAGCATGGGTTCGCCAGTGTTCGGCGCGGCCAGGACTGGGTTTGTTGCCAAGATGGCCTTTATTTCCTCGAGTCCGGCTGTTGCAGCGTCTGTCCACTCGAAGTGTTCGGTGCGCCTAAGGAGGCGGTAAAGGGGCAATGCCTTTTCTCCCAGGCGGGAGATAAAGCGGCTTAAAGCCGCCACGCATCCGTTGAGTTTCTGTATTTGTTTGAGGTCTTTTGGGAAATCCAATTGTGACAAAGCTCGGATTTTAGCTGGATTTGCTTCAATTCCTCTACCGGATACGATGAAGCCCAGGAGCTTTCCGGCTGGAACACCGAAAACGCATTTTTCCGGATTGAGCTTAATGTCGTATTTTCGGAGGTTGTCGAATGTAAGCCTCAAGTCGTCTACTAGAGATTCGACATGTCTTGATTTAATGACCACATCATCTACATACGCCTCCACTGTTTTGCTGATCTGGTTTGCCAAGCATGTTTGAATCATGCGCTGATATGTTGCGCCGGTGTTTTTTAGCCCAAAAGGAATTGTGTTGAAGCAGAATGGGTCGTATGGTGTGATGAATGCTGTTGCGGCTTGGTCTGATTCTGCCATCTTGATTTGATGGTAACCGGAGTATGCGTCGAGAAAGCACAGTGAATCGTGTCCTGCAGTGGCGTCGATGATTTGATCTATTCGAGGGAGGGGGAAGGGATCCTTTGGGCAAGCCTTATTAAGGTCTTTTAAATCAACACACAGGCACCAGGATTTGTCCTTCTTTGGTACCATCACTAGGTTTGCTAGCTAGTCCGGGTGTTTAATGTCTCTAATGAATCCGGCTTCCAATAACTTGGCTAGCTCCTCTCCCATAGCCTGTCTCTTTGGTTCGGAGAAACGCCGAAGAGCCTGTTTGACAGGTTTGAATCCTTTCTGGATGTTTAGGCTGTGTTCGGCCAAACTGCGTGGGATTCCTGGCATGTCTGAGGGGTGCCAAGCGAAAATGTCCCAGTTCTCTCGTAGGAACTCTCGCAGTGCGGCGTCTACATCAGGGTTCAGTCGTGCCCCGATGGAGGCTGTTTTATTGGGGTCCGTTGGGTGGACCTGGAATTTGACTATTTTGTCCGCTGGTTTGAAGGATGTGGATTTGGATCTCTTATCGAGTATCACGTCATCCCTATTGACCGTGGATCGCAGTGCAGTCAGTTCTTCGGCCGCTAAGGTTTCGGATAGTGCCTCGAGGGCCAATGCGGCTGTCGGCGCGGAGTGCTATGTCCGGATCACTAGCGAGGGTGATAATTCCGTTTGGCCCAGGCATCTTAAGCTTCATGTACCCGTAATGGGGTATAGCTTGAAAAATTGTGAAAGCCTCCCGTCCTAGTATAGCGTGATATCTGCTTTTGAACGGGGCCACCTGGAACGTGATCTGTTCGGACCTGTAATTATCCGGCGTGCCGAATACCACATCTAGTGTGATCTTTCCGGTGCAGCGCGCTTCCTGACTGGGGATTATTCCTCTAAAGGTTGCGCTGCTTCGCTCAATGCGGTTCCAGTCTATTTCCATCTTTTGGAGGGTTTCCTCGTAAATGAGGTTCAATCCACTGCCTCCGTCCATGAGTACCTTTGCGAGGCGACAACTGTCCACTATGGGACTGAGGACCAATTCGGCTGGTGCTCTGGCTGCTCGAATTTTAGGCTCGTCACTCGCGTCGAAGGTGATAGCAGTATTACTCCATGGGTTTATTGTCGCTACTTGATAGACTTCAGTGAGGCTGCGGAGTGTTCTTTTTCGCATGTTATTTGATGCGAAAGTCTCAAAGACTGTGAGAACTGAACTGAAATTCTAGGGCTGGTTTCCTTCGACCTCTGGAATTAGGAGGTCCTCGCCAATTTTGGCCACCTGCCGGAGTATCCAACATGCCCTGAGGCTGTGAGTTGGGGTGGCGTCCTCTACACTGTGAATTTTGCAGGGTCCATCTAGCCACTTTTCCAGTACGGTTCCATGCCCCCTAGAGGGTTTTGATTTTTTAGCGTCTAGTCCGGGCGCCTTATCCGATGCGCCCTCTTGATTCGGACGGGATTGCTATTCCGGGCCGGATTACCCCAAAATTCAATTTCGGTTTTCCGAGCCCTTTCCATGGCACAATATTTTTGTACTATGGACGCCAGGTCAGCAAAGCGTGTAATATTACGACGGCTTATGGCGTTGAGTATTCCCTTGTCCGTGCAGTTACTGCAAAAGATTGAAATTGCGTGTTCCTCGCGGCAGTCATTTATCCTGTTCATAACCAGGAGGAATCTGGCCCAGTAATGATGTACTGTTTCTTCGGGCATTTGCCTGATTTGGGAAAGATCGCTTAAGATCGGGTGGGCGGGTGTCGTTGAATCTGAGACCTCGCCCAGTTTGTTGTTCGGAGGCCGAAGAACTTCCGGATTCTGAGATCCGGAGTCTTGGATGTTATCTGATTTGCCTGATTTTAAGCTCGGGTCTTGGATTGTATTCTCCCCTCTGCGGATATCCAACATGGAGGGTTCGGGGATTCGGACGTAGCTAGGCCTTAAGATTGATGAAGGGTCGCCGCATTGTGTCTCCATCACAGCAACGTGGTGGGTGACCTGGGGAGAGTTAATTTCTCTCAGATCGGGTTTAAGCCCAACCTGGTCGTAATTTGTGGCGACGCCTAGTGCGGCGATACGATCCCAGAGCTCGTTTACAGAAGAGAGATCCATCGGATCCAATTGCTCGGCGAGTTCTGAGCCGACGTGGAGGTTGCTTTCGATGACCCGGGAGGTCACCGTCGGCGCAACAGCCGAACAGGCGGTTGCGAGAAAACCACCTAGCCGGAGAGTTTGGCCGACAGCCATGGCTCCTTTCGTAATGGCGCCGTCTTTAAAGACGGGAAGAGGCATCCTTCCTGATCGCGACGGCATAGAGGAACTCTCAATGAAAGCACCAATGTCGGTGTCAAAACCGGCGGATCTCGGGTAGGGGGTCCCGAACTGTGCGTCAAGGTCGGATGGTAACAGGAGACAAGGGACACTTTATTTTACCCAGGTTCAGGCCCTCTCGATGGAGGTAAAGCCCTACTCCTGCTAGATTAATATTGATGATATGGGTAGTACAAGAGTGGATCTACCACGAGATCAAGGAGGCTAAACCCTAGAAGCTAGCCTATGGTATGATTGTTGTATGATGAAGTTGTCCTACGGACTAAAACCCTCCGGTTTATATAGACACCGGATAGGGTTAGGGTTACACAAAGTCGGTTACAATGGTAGGAGATCTTGAATATCCGCATCGCCAAGCTTGCCTTCCACGCCAAGGAAAGAACCTTCCGGACACGGGACAAAGTCTTCAACTTTGTATCTTCATAGTCCTGGAGTCCGGCTGAAGGTATAGTCTGGCTATCCGAACACCCCCTAATCCGGGACTCCCTCAGTCCCCCTTAACGCTCAAACGGCCTTCATACCTTGGCTCCGCTCGGGGAGAGACGCGCGACGAACCAGGCCCGAGGGGCCTGGCTGGGCGGCATACATCTGGGCGTGACCCAGGCGTAGCCCCCGTGCCTAGCCCCCTCGCGCGGCGCTCCCGAGGGGAGGCATTACGATGAGGCTAGCCACTGAGCTCTGGGCTCCCTGAGGTTAACGCGGCCCGGAGGCCACCCTCAGTTCTTTATCACCAGCGCGGAGCATAGCGCTTCCGTATGTGTACGGGCATAGCCGCTCCTCGGCAGTGTCGTCAGCCAGCGCGGAGCATGGTGCTTCCACTGGTACGTGGGAGGGGCTCCCCTCCGGGAGGAGCCCCCGGGGCGTGTACGGCCCCGCCCTGACACGTGGCCGGCACGGTAGGGCTAGGTGAGGTGTATCTGGGCACCCGTGAGCAAGCGCGGGACTCACGGGGCCCTACCTCTAGGCGGGTTGCGCCTGGCACTGGGTTGTATCTTGAGATGTGTTCCTGCAAATTGGGTTAGATGCTGGCACTCTACGTCCTCGGGTCCCGGCCCTCGAGCTTGTCTCAGCCGTCGCTGGTATGCCAGGTCGCGATGCCGTGGACAAGGCCACAGGGTGAGGGCTGGAGAGCTAGTAAGAGACCTAAGTCGCGATGCTCAGGTACCCCCCCTTTAACGTGCAAGTGGTTGACATGGAGAAGAAGAGGTGCCGTGGACAGGCATCAAGTAATCAAGCATGATAGGAGAAAGCATAGTTGGAAATAAACGCAAGGGAGATACACGCCACTGGGCCTGGCCCGGGCGGCTTGGGGATGATGCAGCCCGAGGGGCGCCCCCAACAAAGCAAGCTAATGACCGAAAATAAAAGGGATACATGCCGCAGGGACGGACCCACGCGGCCTGGGAATGATGCAGCCATGGGTGGGCGCTCCCAGCTGGAAATGAAACTTGAAGGACGTCACCTGAAGATGTCGAAGATGAAGTGGTGTTGGTGCAGCAGACTCGGTGGGCTGCGGAAGCCGATCCTCACGAGCCCCCAGGCCCAGGGGCCTCAGGAGGCTCCGAAGGCGCTGGTGGCTCCTCGCGGATCATCTCCATCTCCACCAGGATTGCGGAACGCCTGTCTTCCTGAGTCTCCATGATGCCCCTCATGAGGCGCTGGTACACAGCAGCCACGCTCGGCAAGCTGTAAGGCATGCGGACATAGCTGTGGGGGGGACCTCCGCAACGCCCCACTTGCGAGGGCCAGAGGCGCTCCATCGTGGCGACCCGATTGAGCCCTGGTACGTCGATGCATACACGTAGCCCACCATCCTCGCCTGGATGGGGAGCCACAGCCGGTAGACGGCGGCAACCTCTCATGATTCTTGACTCCTGTAGTTCTTGAACGGCCTTGTTAACGAACTCCTGCTGGTCTGACCTTCCTTGCCTCGCTCCTTCTTGAGGGAAACGTGCTTTGAGGCACGCCTCCATGTGGTGCCCAAGCGCCTCCCTCGTGACCCTGGCCAGGTCGGTGGCCCTCCAGGTGAGAGCCCCCGAGCCCTGCCTGAGGAGGGCGCCGAGCGCACTTTCCTATGCGATGTAAGGAGGGTCCACTTGGGCAGACGCGGGCCCCGAGGGGCCTACCTCCTGAGGGGCTGAGCCTGCCGATGTCTTCTTCTTCTTGGGGGTGATCTCGGGAAGCCTCCTGCTTCCGCGATCTGGGTCTTCTAGTGACGCGGCCTGAAAGGCTCGCTCTAGGGAACACACTGCATCCTTCTCTTCACATGGCACCGTGATGACTCCGCCACTTCCTGGCATCTTGAGGACGTTGTAGCCATGATGAGTCACGGCCATGAACTTGGCCAGCGCTGGGTACCCGAGGATGGCGTTGTACGGCAGGCGGATGTGAGCAACGTCGAAGTCGATGAGCTCGGTGCGGTAGTTGCTGCGGGCTCCGAAGGTGACAGGGAGGCGGACCTGCCCGATCGGAGTCGTGGAACCGTCGGTGACTCCGGAGAAACGCTTGGTTGGCTGAAGCTGGTCGTAGGGCACTTGGAGATTGTTGAATGTTTCCACGGACAGGACGTTGAGCCCTGCTCCACCATCAATGAGGGTCATGGTGACCAGTACGTTGCTGATGACTGGGGAGCAAAGCATCGGGAGGACCCCGGCTGTGGCCGCGCACTTGAGCTGATCCGCTGAGCTAAACGTGATGGCGCACGCCGACCACCTGAGAGAGCGCGTTGCTTCGAGCTTGGGGAGGACTGCACTCACTTCGCGGGCAAACTGCTTGAAGATGCGTTGGGAGGCTGGGGCTTGAGCTCCGCCCAGGATGCAGGCGATTGCGCGCGGCTCCTGGAAGCCCCCATCCCCCTCGTCCTGGTGGCGGTCCTCGTTCCTTCTTGGCTTAGGCGGCAGTGGAAGGAGGCCTGCGTTGCCCTGCAAGCGATCCTCACGAGGCTGATCCCGCCAATCCCCCTCGCGAGGCTGGTCTTGCCAGCGGTCCTCGCGAGGTTGATCACGCCACCCTTGGCGTGGGCCGCGGTCTTCCCAGCGTCCTGGGTTTCTTCCTCCTCCCCGGCCGTAGCCCCGGTCAGCACGGTCAGGGCGACGGCCGATCCTTCCTTCTCGCACGGCACGGAGTTCTTGGCATTCGTTGGTGTTGTGGGTGTGGAGGTCGTGGTACACACAGTACCGGCTGCCCCTGGAGGATTCAGGCAGATCCTTGCCCCGCTTGGTGTCCGGTTCTACCACGAGCACGGCAGCCCCCTTGCGCTTCACGTCCTTGGCCTTGGGTTTCTTCTCTTCTGGGTCTGCGGCAGGTAGCTCGAGGAGGGAGAGACGCCCCTCCTCAGCCCTGGCGCACTTGGTCGCCAAGTTGAACAGCTCCAGGGAGGTGCACAGGTCTTCGTGCATCGCCAGTTCCTCCTTCATCTTGACGTCACGCACACCATCGGAGAAGGCCGAGATGATGGCTTCCTCGGACACCTTGGGGATCTTGAGGCGTGCACTGTTGAAGCGCTGGATGTACTTTTGCAGGGTCTCTCCGGGTTGTTGCTTGATGCGGCGCATGTCGCTCACGGCAGGCGGCCGATCACGAGTACCTTGGAAGTTGGCGATGAAGCGGGTGCGCATCTGGTCCCAGGAAGAGATCGTGCCTAGGGCCAGGTTCAGGAGCCAGGTGCGAGCTCCTTCCTTGAGTGCCATGGGGAACCAGTTCGCCATGACCTTCTTGTCTCCATTGGCAGCTTCGATGCCCAGCTCATAGAGCTGGAGGAACTCTGCAGGGTCGGTCGTGCCGTCGTAGCGAGGAGGCAGGTCTGGCTTGAACTTTCCGGGCCACGCGACGCTGCGCAGCTCGGTGGTGTAGGCGCGGCAGCCTGCGGTGGCCACGGGAGGCTTTGGTTGAGGGAGAGCTTGACCTTGCGGGTCCCCATGCGCTGCAGCTGGAAGCAGCGCGGGGTCTTGACGCGCCGGAGTTGGAGCAGAGTCATGGCGAGCCGGAGCAGGAAGCGCCCGGGCAGCCTCTTGCGGTCGAGGGACTTCTTGGCAGCTCCGTTCTTGCTAGGCTGGCGCCTGACGGAGCGGGTTCTGCCCAGGGGCCACGCGCCTTGGAGCCATGGCGTCTTCTTGTAGAGGAGGCGGCTGGTATGCCCCCGGAGCTTCATGGCCCGCGCGGGGCGGGGTGCGGCGCAGCGGAGCGGACGGCGCAGGAGAGCCCCCCGCGGTGCGGACGATCTCGGCGACGCGGTCGAGCCACTCTTCGTAGACGTCGTCGATGGGACGGTAGCGCAGGAGCTCGTTTGCTGCGATGAGCGCAGCTCGAGCCTCCAAGGGTGCGCGGAGCGCGTGGGACGAAGAGCCAGCTGGTGCGAGCGATGGAGTAGCGGTGCAGCTGTCTTGCCGCACGGACGGGAGCTGAGACAACGCGTGCTGCTCGTTCCCCGCCGGGCCGGTGGCGGCGTTGACGGCGGGTGACGGGGAACGACGAGGACGCCCACCGACGGGAGCCGTCTGGGCGACGCGGGAAACGATGGCAGCCCGGCGCTCGGCGCGGGCCCGACGAGCGTCAGACATGGACCCGACTGTCGGCGGAGAGCGGAGCGGTGGAAGACAAATTCCGGCACACCCCTACCTGGCGCGCCAAATGTCGGATTTCAGGTTCCGGCAGAGCCTTAAGGTTCGAACTCTGGGGTGCGCGCGGAGATTATGCCCTCTACCTCTCCGTCTCGCAAAGATCTAAACTACCAAAAGAACAACACAAGAGACACAGAGTTTATACTGGTTCGGGCCACCGATGTGGTGTAATACCCTACTCCAGTGTGGTGTGGTGGATTGCCTCTCTGGCTGGTGATGATGAACAATACAGGGAAGAACAGCCTCGCGAGGGTCTGTTCTTGGCTAGGGGGATGAACTGCTAGGAGGAATTCAACAGCCCTTCTCTCTCTCTCTCTCTCTCTCTCTCTCTCTCTCTCTCTCTCTCTCTCTCTCTCTCTCTCTCTCTTATTCTCTACTTGCTCAGATTCTCCACCTCCGATCCCCGCTACCCTGGGGGGTGGCTAGTCCTATTTATAGGCAAAGGCCCTGGGCCTCTTCCCAAATATTGAGCGGGAAGGGCGCCAACAATTGGCCAATTCGAAGGGGAACATCTGGTACACTTATCCTGACTAAAGTTGGTCCTCGCCTGCCAAAGGCCCTGTGGTGACGCTGTTCTGGGCTCCATGATGACCTCCTTCCCACCGTTGGACTGGTCTTGGTCTCATTGCACCGAAATGGATGCCTTTGCTTGATCCTCTCGCCTGCGCTTGCCCCCTTTGCACCAAAGAGGAAAGGGAGGACACTGCGCGGGCTGGCGCCCGCCTGGCGCCCTTGGTCTCCATGGCTTGCGTCATGGGGACCTCGCGAGGTACCCCGCCTTGATCTCTTTGCCTCCTCATGAGCCACCCTGACGAGGCCGTGCCTGAGGAAGCGCCATGTCGTCCGCCCCGTGAGGCTTGGCCCCTCGCGAGGGTCTTGGGTCTTGTGTTGATGAAGATGGGCCGTGCTGGGCCCCCTTTGAGCCACGCCGCAGGCAGGCAAGTCTGGGGACCCCCGTTCCCAGAACACCGACAGCCTCGCCCTCCGTTCCGCGCGGGAGGCGAGGATCAGGAGGTGCCTCCACTACCTCCTCCCCAAGAACGTGCCCTGGCTCCAAGGCGCGCAGCCCCAGGGCGAGGCCCTCCACGCTCGGCGCCCGCGGCAAGAAAGGAGCTGCCAAGAGATCCCTCGTACCCCAGAAGGTGCTCGCGCGCTCCCAGCGCCTGCGCGCCAAGATCGTGTTCCTGCACCTCCACGCCAAGACCCCGTGCTGCTCCAAGCGGCGGCGCACGGTAATCCCCAGGAACAAGCCCAGCACCAGCAAAAGGCACCGGTGGCCACAGCAGGCTGCCGCGCCCTCACCCCCGAGCTGCACGGCGTCGCATGGCCAGGCAAGTTCAAGCCTGACCTCCCCCTCGCTACGATAGCACGACGGACCCCGCGGAGTTCATACAGCTCTACGAGCTATGCATCGAAGCCGCCAACGGAGATGAAAGGGTCATGGCGAACTGGTTTCCCATGGCGCTCTAGGACAGGGCCCGCACCTGGCTCCTGAACCTGGCTCCTGGCACGATCTCCTCCTGGGACGAGATGCACACTCGCTTCATCGCCAACTTCCAGGGCACTCGCGACCGGCCCCCGGCCGTGAGCGATCTTCGCCGCATCAAGCAGCAGCAAGGGGAAACCCTGCAGAAATACATCCAGCGCTTCAACAACGCTCGCCTCAAGATCCCCAAGGTGACTGAAGAAGCCATCATCTCGGCCTTCTCCAACGGCATACGTGACATCAAGATGAAAGAGGAGCTAGCAATCCATGAAGACCTGTGCACATCTCTGGAGTGCTCAACTTGGCGACCAAGTGCGCCAGGGCTGAGGAAGGGCGTCTTTCCCTCCTTGAGCTTGCGGCTGCCGACCCAGATGAGAAGAAGCCCAAGGCCAAGGACGTGAAGTGCGAGGGGGCTGCCGTGCTTGCAGCGGAACCAGACACCAAGTGAGGCACAGATCAGCCTGAGTCGTTCGTCCAAGGGCAGCCGGTACTGCGTGTACCACGACCTCCACACCCACAACACCAACGAATGTCAAGAGCTCAGGGCCGTGAGAGATGGACGTATCGGCCGACGCCCCGAGCGCGATGATAGGGGCTATGGCCAAGGAGGAGGAAGAGGTGGCGGACGATGGGAAGACCGTGGCCCTCGCCAAGGGTGGCGTGACCGACCTCGCAAGGGAGGCTGGAGAGATCAGCCTCGTGAGGATCGCCCGCACGGCAACGCAGGCCTTCCTCCTCTGCCGGCACCGCCAAGAAGGAATGAAGACCAGCATCAAGATGAGGGGGCTGGGGGCTTCCAGGAGCCGCACGCAATCGCTTGCATCTTGGGAGGCGCGCAGGCCCCAGCCTCGCAGCGCATCTTCAAGCGGTTTGCTCGCGAGGTGAATGCAGTCCTCCCCAAGCTTGAGGCCACGCGCCCTCTCAGGTGGTCTGCATGTGCTATCACGTTCAGCTCAGCGGATCAGCTCAAATGCGCGGCAACAACCGGAGCCCTCCCGATGCTTTGCTCCCCGGTCATCAGCAACGTGCAGGTCACCAAAACCCTCATTGATGGTGGGGCAGGACTCAACGTCCTATCCGTCGAGATGTTCGACAATCTCCAAGTGTCGTACGATCAGCTTCAGCCAACCAAGCCTTTCTCAGGAGTCACTGATGGTTCCACTATTCCAATAGGGAAGGTTCGCCTTCCAGTCACCTTCAGGCAGCGCGACAATTACCACACCGAGCTCATCGACATCGACGTCGCTCACATTCGTCTGCCATACAACGCCATTCTCGGGTACCCAGCCCTGGCCAAGTTCATGGCAGTGACTCACCATGGATACAATGTCCTCAAGATTTCGGGAAGCGGTGGAGTCATCACCGTGCCCTGTGAAGAAAGAGACGCAGTGTGTTCGCTTGAGCGTGCGTTCCAAGCCGCAGCAATCGAAGACCCAGATCACAGAAGCGGAAGACTTCCCGAGGCAACCCTTAAGAAGAAGAAGGTTTTGCCTGGCCCAAGCCATAAGGAGGCGGGCGCCTCCAGCGGTGTTGCATCAGGATCTGCGCTCAATCAGGGAGCGCCACCCTCTCTCGCATAGGAAGGCGCACCCGGCGCCCTCCTCAGGCAGGGCTCGGGGGCTCTTTCTTAGAGAGCCACCGACTTTGCCAAGGTCGCGAGGGAGGCGCTTGGGCACCACTTGGAGGGGTGCTTCCAGGCACATTTCCCTCATTAAGGTACAAGGCAAGGAAGACCAAACCCTCAGGAGTTCATCGCAAGAAACACCCAGGAGCTACAGGAGTCGAGAGTCATGCGCGGTAGTCGCCACTTGCCCACCGTAGCCCCACATCCAGGCGAGGATGGTGGGCTGCGCGTCTGCATCGACGTGCCAGGGCTCAACCGAGCCGCGTCTCAAGAGCGCCTCTGGCCCTCGCGCATGGGGCATTGCGAGGGTCCACCCCACAGCTACGTTCGCATGCCTTTCGGCCTGCCGAACGCGGTCGCCGCTCATCGGCGCCTGCTGAGGAGCATTCTAGAGGCTCAGGAGGTCAGGCGTTGTGCGGTCCTGGCGGAGGTGGATATGGCCCTCGAAGACCCACCTGTGCCCCCGGAGCCTCCCGAGGCTCCTGGGCCTGGGGGCTCGTGAGGGTCGACCTTTTCATCGTGCATCGCCCGCTTCTTCAGCATCACTTTATCTTCAACGGCACCAGGTGACATCTTTCTAAGTTCTGTTTTTAGCTGGGAGGGCCCACAGGGTCGCATCATTCCCAGGTCGCGTGGGTCCGTCCCTGCGGCATGTATCCGTTTTGCTTATGCTCTTTACCTACCTTGTTGGGGGCGCCCCTCGGGCTGCATCATCCCCGAGCTGCTCGGGCCTGGCCCAGCGGCGTTAGCTTTTCCAGCATCTACCTGAAATGGATTTCCTCCTGCGTGCTTAACATACCCGACCTAATCGCCCGCTCGATTGACGCCTACCCATGGAGCCGCTCGCTAATGGCACGACATTTGCGCACGGGTCCGTCCTTGAAACGCCGATAAATCTGAGTGGCCGAGCTCTGGCCGCGGCAGCCCCGCAAGACGCCACCTCACCAGGCCCTTAGTGCCCCCAATCACTTCCCCGGAGCGACCGAAGGTTGGCTGGCAACCGTAACGACAGGTCTTGTTTCTCTTCATTATTGGCGTGCAGGTCCTACTCCAGGAGCAACGCTGGGGACGCCGTGAGCTGTGTCTCCCTCTCTCCGGCATGGTCCGCTTGCATGTCAAAAGGGGGGTGCCTGAGCATCACGACTCATGGGCTCCTACTGGCTCTCCAGTCCTCACCCCTGGCCTTGACTCACGGCATCGCGACCTGTCGTACCAGCGGCGGCTGAGCTCGCTCGAGGGCCGGGACCTGAGGACATAGAGCATTAAGGAAAGTGCGGGGGAGTGGGAAGAAGCTCGCGAGGACCTAACCCAGCAGCACCTCAGCTGCCACCAATCGGGCCTGGCGCTTCATCGAGGAACCACACCAAACTCGAGAGATAAGTCACGCCCTGACAGAAGTCGGACCAACACAGCGCCAAACCCTCGCCCAGCGTGGCTCTGTCACGGCGATGTTGCCTTCCTTTCTCGCCCAGTGAGGGCTGCTTGAGCGCAAAAGGGGACCTCTCGAGCATCGCGACTCGGGGGCTCTTACCGGACCTCGGGCCGCTCACCTCTTGGCCTTGAACCACGGCATCGCGACCTGTCATACCAGCGATGGCTGAAGCCTGCCTGGGGACCGGGACCTGTCAGCGTAGAGCGCCAAGTCCTCGTGAGGATAGAAAAGGGGAGCCGAGCCGCGGCAGGACAAGCACCTTGCATCGATTCATACTAAAGATAAAATGTTCACAAAAGACATGGCAGGCGCCTTACATACCCCTACGGGGTGTTGCTTTGATTCCTCGCAGGGAACAAAAGTACCAATCCTAAGGAACGCTAATCGCCCGCACCTCCGCAAGGGACGCCATCATCAACAGTGGGCTGCCCAACGCCGGTGCCAGCCCCATCCAGATCAATGGCGTCGGCGGCTGGACGCTGCTGCCCCACTCCGAGCATAGCGCGAGCTCGGGGGCTTGTAGCTGTCGTCGCTCGTCTCCGGAGTCGCGAGGAGCTCGGGGGAGCCGCTGGATTCCCCAGCCCCTCCGCTGCTGCCTGAGGAGTTGCTGGAGGGCCAATGGGCGGGCCAGGTCCTCGCCAGTTCGTTGCCCCTGCCGCTCTCCTTGGGGCAGCACTCCAGCCGATGTCCTTCAGCATCGAAGACCTTGAAGAACATCAAGGACGCCCCATCGTATTCAAGATGAATTACGAGGGCACCTACCGTCTGGCAGACCCGGGCGACTTCGCCCTAGCCCCGGATCATGAAGACCTTTCCTGGAGCGACGACCGCGACCTCCGCTCCGGTCCCAGGGGTGCTGCAGTCGGCGTGCTACAGCCAGAGCTCCAGAGCCCCGCTCCGCGACATCTCGAAGGCGAAGGAGGGAGGAAGGCAGATCCACGAGCTTGGAGGCATGGCGGCGTGGAGCACGAGCTCGCGAGAGGAGCGCTCGGCGTGGACTCCAGGAGGAACGACGCGCACCACCGAGACTCGCCGGCGTCGGCGGCGGCATCATCGATGTCGCTCGATGCCTTCTCCCCCAGGACCCACGATGCGGGCGTACAAGGGTAGCGGAAACCCAGGCGGCGGCCGCTCGTACCAGGACTGCGATGCCTCCTGCTGAGCACCCTCATCTCGGTGGCAGAGGACCAGCCGCTTCTTCGGCGGAAGTATGTCAGGACCCTCTCGGGGGGCCTTACCCTTCTCTTCTGCATAAAACCGGCGGATCGGTGCCATTGGCGTAAGGAGAAGCAAGGACAAAGAAGAAGAAAAGGAGTAGCAGGAAGGAATGGACTGAAGCGGCTCACGCAGCCCCATACTTATAGCCGGAAAAGGCCAACCGCCGAGCACCACGATCGCAGGTAATCATGACTAGTTTCTCTGCATGCAGGGACTTGTCAAGTCGTGCGGTCGCCGAGGCCTCGTGGGGAAGCACAGACGCCCACGTCCAATCAACCGCCACGCAGCGCCCAAGGCCGCAGGCTTTTGGGGCCCGCGGCGCTTCGCGCTTGCCCCTTCGCATCCCTGCTAGGCGAAGCCCGGGCGCACCTTGGGCCCGGGGGCTACTGTCGGCGTTCTGGGAATGGGGGTCCGCAGACTTGCCTGCCTGCGTCGTGTCTCAAGTGGGGGCCCAACGCGGCTCATCTTCATCATCTCAAGCTCAAGACCCTCGCGAGGGGCCAAGCCTCGCGGGGCGGATGACAGAAAGCTTCCTTAGAGGCAGCCTCGTCAGGCAGGCTCACGAGGAGGCAGAGAGATCAAGGCAGGGGTACCTCGCGAGGAGCCCGTGACGCAATCCATGACGATCGAGACCAGGCGGGCGCCGGCCTGCGTAGTGTCCTTGTTTCCTCTTCGGTGCAAAGGGGGCAAGACAGGCCAAGGCATCGGGTAAAGATTACCATTCCGGTGCAACGAGACCAAGACCAGTAGAGAGGCAGGACGGAGGTCACCGTGGAGCCCAAGACGGCGTCATCACCGGTGCTTTTGGCAGCCGAAGACCACCTTTGGTGAGGATAACTTGTACTAGATGTTCCCCTTTAAAATGGCCAATTGTTGGCGCCCTTCCCGCTCATTATTTGGGGAGAGGCCCAGGGCCTCTATAAATAGAGTTAGCCACCACAGAGTAGAGGGCAGCTAGATCGAATCAGGATAGACCCAGACTAAGTATAACACTCCGCACCAGCTCAAGAACACCTCTCGCGAGGCTGTTCTTCCCTTGTACTGTTCATCATCAGCCCCTGAGGCAATCCACCACACCACACACTGGAGTAGGGTATTACACCACAACGGTGGCCCGAACCAGTATAAACCTCGTGTCTCTTGTGTTGTTCGTGGTTTCCAGCTCAAATCACGCGAGGGGATTGGACGTAGATCGGTAGGGGAGAGATCTCCGCGCGCACCCCAGTGTTCGAACCTCAAGGGTCTACCGGAACCCGAAATCCGACAGCGGGACTCACGAGGCCCTACCTCAAGGCGGGTTGCGCCTGGTCTTGGTTCTTGTTCGCTGTGTTAGTCGTGCGAGGTGGTCAGACAACCTATGCCGAACGAATCTCCTAAGGTTATCGCGTGAGAAAGCCAAGCACCAACATCCCCAGGAGGTGACGTGAACGGGGCCGGCCCGCCAGACAGAGCGCAACAGTTGGATTTATCGACGCTGCAGGGATGGGCCCAAGGACAGACGCCGTGCCTAACCTACTCACAGGAAGGATCCTGAAGAAAGACGGGCGGCGCGCGGCTCCCATGATGGGTGACGATCGAGCAGGTAATAGTCATAGATAGGTCAAGTAGGGAAAGCAAACTGGCTTAGGTAAATGCGAGGAGATGCATGCCACTGGGTCAGGCCCGAGCGGCTTGGGGATGATGCAGCCCAAGGGGCGCCCCTAGCAAGGTAAGCTAAAGACATAAAAATGGATACATGTCACGGGGCGGACCCACGCGGCCTGGGAATGATGTAGCCCTGGGGGCGCTCCCAGCTAAATAAACTTGTAAAATGTCACCTGGTTCTGTCGATGAAGGAGAGTTGGGGCAGCTGAAAGTACGCAGCGAAGGGGTGGCTTCTCATGAGACACTGGGCCCTGGGCCTCGGGAGGCTCCGGGGGTCCAGGTGGTCCTCGAGGACCTTCTCCATCTCCGTCAGCACAGCGTGGTGCGTGGCCTCCTAAGCCGCCAGGATGCTCTGCAGGTTGCACTGATAGGCGGTCGCCACACTCGGCAGGCCAAAAGGCATGCGAACGTAGCTGTGAGGTGGGCCCTCGCAGTGTCCCACACGCGAAGGCCAGAAAAGCTCCTGAGAGGCGGCCCTGTTG
Organism: Aegilops umbellulata; assembly: GCA_032464435.1. Classification (NCBI taxonomy): domain Eukaryota; kingdom Viridiplantae; phylum Streptophyta; class Magnoliopsida; order Poales; family Poaceae; genus Aegilops; species Aegilops umbellulata. Next base: position 331,168,406 of record CP136060.1, read on the forward strand.
AGCCATGGGACGTTGATGCAGACGCGCAGCCCGACATCCTCGCCTGGATGGGGAGCTACGCCTGATGAGCGGCGGCCTCCGCGCATGGCTCTTGCGTCTTGCAGTTCCTGAGTGATCTTGGTGATGAACTCCTGAGCAGTGGACGCTCCTTGCCCTGTGTCCTCCTAAGGGAAACGTGCCGCGAAGCATGCCTCCAAGTGGTGGCCAAGTGCCTCCCTTGTGATGTTGGCAAAGTCCGAGGCCCTCCAGAAGAGAGCCCCCAAGCCCTGCCTGAGAGGGGCGCTCGCGCGCTTTCCTATGTGATGGAGGGAGGCGCCCCAGGTGCTGGTGCCGATCCTGACGAGGCGCTGCTCACCTGAGGCCCTGCGTGGTGCAACTGCTTCTTCTTCTTGGGGGTGGCCTCAGGAGGGCGCTCGCCCTTGATGTCGGGGTCGTCGATTGCTTGAGCTTGGAAGGCACACTCGAGGGAGCACAACGCATCTCTTTCTTCGCACGTGACCGTTATGATTCCACCGCTTCCCGGCATCTGGAGGACATTGTAGCCGTGATGGGTCACCGCCATGAACTTGGCCAGGGCTGGGTACCCGAGGTTCGCATTGTATGGCAGGCGGATGTAGGCGACTTTGAAGTCGATGAGCTCGGTGCGGTAGTTGTTGCGTTCTACGAAGGTGATAGGGAGGCGGACCTGCCCTATCAGTGTGGTGGAACCGCCGGTCACTCCTGAGAAAGTCTTGGTAGACTGAAACTGGTCATATGGCACTTGGAGGTTGTCGAACATGTCCACGGATAGGACGTGAGCCCTGCGCAGCCGTCGATGAGGGTCTTGGTAACTTGCACATTGCTGATGACTGGTGAACAAATCATTGGGAGGGCGACCGTGGCCCGCGCCAGACTAGCTCAAGGGCGCGGGCCACGGTCGTCCCAGCGTCCGCTACCATGTCCTGCTCCTCGGCCGTAGCCCCCGGTCGTTGCGCTCAGGGCGTTGACCGAAGCGCCCTTCACGAATGGCTCGGAGCTCTTGGCAATCCCTGGTGTTGTGGTTGTGCAGGTTGTGGAAGGCGCAGAATGGTCGGCTGCTCTTTGATGACTCGAGCAAGTCCCTGCCGTGCTTCGTGTCCAGCTCCGCCGCAAGCATGGCTGCTGCCTTATGCTTCACATCCTTGGCTTTGGCTTTCTTCTCCTCTGGGTCTGCAGATGGGAGCTCGAGGAGGGACAGGTGCCCCTCCTCAACTCTGGCGCACTTGGTTGCCAGGTTGAACAGATCCAGAGACGTGCACAGCTCCTTGTGGATATCGAGCTCCTCCTTCATCTTGATGTCACGGACGCCATCGGAGAACGCAGAGATGATGGCCTCCTTCCGTCACCCTGGGAATCTTAAGGCGAACGTTGTTGAAGTGCTAGATGTACTTCTGGAGGGTCTCCCCTGGTTGCTGCTTGATGCGACGCAGGTCACCCGCGGCCGGCGGGCAGTCGCGAGTGCCCTGGAAGTTGGTGAAGAAACGGTTCCGCATTTCGTCCCAGGGGGAGATCGAGCCTGGGGGCAGGTTCAGGAGCCAGGAGCGGGCGCCATCCTTGAGAGCCATGGGGAACCAGTTCGCCATGACGTTCTCGTCGCCATTGTCCGCCTCGATGCTCAGCTCCTAGAGCTGCAGGAACTCTGCGGGGTCGGGGGTGCCATCGTAGCGAGGAGGCAGGTCTGGCTTGAACTTGCCAGGCCAAGAGACGCTACGCAGCTCAAGGGTGAAGGCGCGGCAGCCTGCCGTGGTCACATGGACTCGACGCTGCTGGAGGGCTTGCTCTTGATGGGGTCCACGCACTGCTACTGCAGGCGGCGCGCGGTCTTGCCGTGGTGGCGCAGGGAGCGCGGGGGCGTTTCCTCATGGCCGAGGGACTTCTTGGCAGCTTCTTTATTCTTGCGCACGCACCGGACGCAGTAGGTCTCACCGTGGGGCCGCTCGCCTTGGCGCCAAGACTCCATCTTGGGGCAGAGGTGGTGGAGGCGCTCCATGGGCCACGCCGCCCGTGGCTGACGGGGGGCGAGGCAGCGAGAGGGACGGTGCAGGGGACCCCCCTGCCGCGTTGACGAGCTCGGTGATGTGGTCGAGCCAGTCATAGAGGTCGTCGATGGGGCGATAGCTCAAGATCTCGCGTGCCATGCATAGAGCAGCCTGCACATCCACGAGAGCACGACGAGCAAGGGATGACGAACCGGCCGGGGTCAGCGATGGAGTGGCGGTGCGGCCGTCCCGCCGCACCGAGGGGTGCAACGAAGATGATTGCTGCTCGTTCCCCGCCGGGCCAGTGGCGGCATTGGCAGCTGGCGACGGAGAACAACAGGGTGGCCCGCCGACGGGAGCCGTCTGAGCGACGCGGGCGGCGAGGGCAGCCCGCCGCTCAGCACGAGCGCGTCGAGCATCCGCCATGGAGACGACGGAGCAACTGGACGCAGAGTGACGGAAAGGAAGCTTCAGCGCACCCCTACCTGGCGCGGAAAATGTCGGATCACGGGTTCCGGCAAAATCCTCAAGGTTCGAACACTGGGGTGCGCATGAAGATTTCCCCCTACCGATCCACGTCCTAGTTTTGCTAAGATCTCATGGACTAACTCGACGAACTCATAACACAAGGGACACAAGATTTATACTGGTTCGGGCCACCGTTGTGGTGTAATACCCTACTCCAGTGTGGTGGTGGATTGCGTCTTGGGCTGATGATGAACAGTACAAGGGGAAGAACAACCTCCTGGGGTTGAGGTGTTCTTGTGCGTGGCAAACTTGTGTGTGTGAGGATTCAATCAGCTCGGGCTTGCTTGCCTTCTACTGTGGTGGCTAGTCCTATTTATAGAGGCCCTGGTCCTCTCCCCAAATGTTGAGCGGGAAGGGAGCCAACAACGGCCAATTTGAAAGGGGACAGCTAGTACAGCTTATCCTGACAAAAGTAGTCTTCGCCTGCAAAAGGCTCTTGTGGTGACGCCGCCTTGTGATCCATGGTGACCTCCATCTTACCGTCCTGCTGGTCTTGGTCTTATTGCACCGATATGGAAACCTTTTCTTGATGCCTCGGTACTCCATGCCTGCGCTTGCCTCCTTAGCACCAAAGAGGAAAGACGCTGCGCACGCTGGCGTCCGCCTGGTCTCAATCTTCATGGCTCACGTCACGAGAACCTCACGAGGTTTGCCTTGCCTTGATCTCTCCGCCCCTCACAAGCCTGCCTGGCGAGGCTGCTCCCGAGGAGGTCTTGCATCGTCCGCCTCGCGAGTCTTGGTCCCTCGCGAGGGTATTGAATGCCATGTTGATGAAGATGGGTCGTACATGCCTGCTAGCACAGCTATGCCGTGGGCCGCAGGCAGGCAAGTCTGGGGACCCCCGTTCCCAGAACGCCGACACTATTCTTTGATTCACTTGGGATTTATATCTGCTGGTCACTATGAGGAACTTGAAAGACGAAAGAACTAAGATTTTTCCCTCAATTACGAGGGGAGGTAAGGAACTTCCATCTAGCTCCGCACTTGATTCACCTTCTGTTTTGAGTAAGCTTGCGACGCCTAAACCTGCTTCTGCTATTAATTCTTATATGTCGCATGTTATTGATGATGCCACTTCTGCTATGCATGATACTTATGATGAAACTACTTCTATGCTTGATACTACTGTGCCACTTGGTGAATTTCTTGATGAACAACTTGCTAGGGCTAGAGAGAATGAAATTGTTGAAACTGATAATATTGATGAAAGTGATGATGAAGGTTCTCCCCCTAGATATGAATTGCCTATTGTGCCTAAGGGTTATGTTATGGATGAAGAAACTGCTAGAGACTTTCTTGCTTCCAATGATAGGAGTGATCTTAAGAAATTATTAGCTAAGCTGAAAGAAAATCTCTGAATGCTAGAATGAAATATAACCCTTCTTTTGCTACTTCACCTATCTTTATTACTGATAAGGATTATGATTTCTCTGTTGATACTGAGATAATTACTTTGGTTGAATATGATCCTTTCTATGGCTATGAATCTGAAACTGTTGTGGCACATCTTACTAAATTAAATGATATAGCCACCCTGTTCACTAATGATGAGAAAACTCGCTACTACTATATCCTTAAATTATTTCCGTTCTCATTAAAGGGTGATGCTAATATATGGTTTAATTCTCTTGATCCTGTTTGTGTGCGTAGTCCCCAGGATATGATTTATTACTTCTCTACTAAATATTTCCCCGCTCATAAGAAACAAGCTGCCTTAAGGGAAATATATAATTTTGTGGAAATCGAAGAAGAGAGTCTCCCACAAGCTTGGGGGAGGCTTCTCCAATTACTTAATGCTTTGCCTGATCATCCTCTCAAGAAAAATGAAATACTTGATATCTTTTATAATGGACTAACCGATGCTTCCAGTTGTGCTAGTTGTGTTTTCAGGGAAAGAATAGTTGATCAAGCTGAATTGCTATTGAATAATATGTTGACTAATGAACATAATTGGACACTTCCTGAACCAACTCTTAAGCCAACTCCGAAGAAAAGGGGTATTCTATTTCTCAGTCCTGAAGATATGCAAGGTCCTGAACATTCCTCATTATAAGTCTGCTAGCCAATGCTTAGATGAGTTTGATAATTTTATTGTCAAACAAGAAAACTTCAATGCTTATGTTCGTAGACAATTGAAACACAATGCTGATATGCTTGAACACTTGAGAAATTATATGTCTAGAGTTAAAGGTGAACTTAAACTCATTAGTAAACATGCTTCTATGGTTACCACTCAAGTAGAACAAGTGCTTAAAGCTCAGAATGATTTGCTCAATGAATTAAATTATAAGAAAAATGACTTCGCTATTAGAGTTGCAACTAGAGCAGGTAAAGTGACTCGGGAACCCTTGTATCCTGAGGGCCACCCTAAGAGAATTGAGCAAGATTCTCACAGAACTAATGTTGATGCACCTAGTCCTTCTAAGAAGAAGAAAAAGAAAAGTGATAGGACTTTGCATGCTTCTAGTGAATCTGTTGTAGACACACCTGAGAATCACAATGATATTTCTATCTCCGATGCTGAAACACAACCTGGCGATGAACATGAACCTAGTGATAATGTTAATGATGATGTTCATGTTGATGCTCAACCTAGCAATGATAGATGTAGAGATTGAACCTTCTGTTGATCTTGATAACCCACAATCAAAGAATCAACGTTATGATAAGAGAGACTTTGTTGCTAGGAAGCACGATAAAGAAAGAGAACCATGGGTTCAGAAACCCATGCCCTTTCCTCCCAAACCATCCAAGAAAAAGGATGATAAGGATTTTGAGCGCTTTGCTGAAATGATTAGACCTATCTTCTTGCGTATGCGTTTTACTAATATGCTTAAATGAATCCTTATGCCAAGTATATGAAGGATATCGTTACAAATAAGAGAAAGATACCGGAAGCTGAAATTTCCACCATGCTTGCTAATTATACTTTTAAGGGTGGAATACCTAAGAAACTAGGAGATCCAGGAGTACCAACTATACCATGCTCCATTAAAAGAAACTATGTTAGAACTGCTTTATGTGATCTTGGAGCCGGTGTTAGTGTTATGCCTCTCTCTTTATATCGTAGACTTGATTTGAATAAGTTGACACCTACTGAAATATCTTTGCAAATGGCCGATAAATCAACTGTTATACCTGCCGGTATTTGTGAGTATGTGTCTGTTGTAGTTGCAAACGTTACTATTTTAACGAACTTTGTTATTCTTGATATTCCCAAGGACGATAGTATGTCTATTATCCTTGGTAGACCCTTTTTGAATACTGCAGGGGCTGTTATTGATTGCAACAAAGGCAATGTCACTTTTCATGTTAATGGCAATGAGCATACGGTACACTTTCCGAGGAAACAACCTCAAGGCCACAGTATAAACTCTATTGGAAAAATTCCATCAATTGTTATTGGAGGTTTTGAATTTCCTCTTCCTACCGTCAAGAGGAAATATGATATTCCTATTGTTGGGGATGTGCATATCCCCATTGAGGTAACCTGTGTTATTCAAAATTTCTCCGGTTCCATGCGATTCAGAATGAGTTTGTTAACAAGACTTGATCAACCTTGTTAGTGGATTCCTTTTGATAACCATGAGATGGATGAAGTTAGAAATCACAACCTTCTGTACCATCCTTTTACATTATGTTATTTAGATTAAATAAAGAAAAAAATAGTATATTCTGTCAGTTTTCTGAATTATCCGTGCAATAAAAAATACCCCAAAAATAAAAGTTTTCCAAATGTCCCGAAAATGAAATATGATTTTTTCTAGAATATTTGAGAATATTTGGCACTAAGAACACATCAAGGGGAGCAAGCACCTGTCCATGAGGGTCCAGGGCGCGCCCACCCACTGGGCGCGCCCCTGCCTCGTGGGCCCATGGTGGCTCCCCTCCACTTATTCTAGCCACCACACACTCGTTCTTCCTCCCAAAAAAATCACCAACCAGCTCAAGCACGAGTTCTAGCTCATTTTGCTGCGATTTTCCATCTCCTAGCTCAAAGCTCCACCCACAAAACTGCTTTGGGGGATTGTTCTTCGGTATGTGACTCCTCCAATGGTCAACTTAGTTTTTGTTCTAGTGCTTTATTCATTGCAAATTTTGCTGCCTAGGTGAGCCTGTTCTTGAGCTTGCATGTCAAATTTATATGGTTGCAAGTAGTTCTAATGCATGATATAGTCTCTTGGCACTTGTGGGAGTCGTTGCTATCAATTTTGTTGAGTTTGGTTCACTTTTATTTTAAGTTACTAAAATTTTCAGAAATTTTTCAGAGGAAGAAATATGCTTAGGAAAATGTACCAAGGTGGTTCTTCAAGGAAGCAAGGACCCAGGCCCGCAATACGTGAGCCGGACCATGAACCACCAAGAGAAGCTCAAGTGCGGCCTTGTGAATGGCGGTCAAAAGATTTCATGGTTCGAGCAGGAATTAAGGAGTAATTTGATGCATATGTGCGTAATACTGAACTCGAGGGCTTCATGCTAGATAAGTGCCCTCAATACAATCACCTTACTGATTCCTTTGTGAGAAGGTTCAAATTTCCATCTTCGCGTAATTATCACACTATCCTATTTGATATCTATGGCCAATCTTATACTATGGACTTAGTGGATTTGAATACTGCTTGCAAACTTCCACAATGGGGTAGTGTTAGTGAACCTCGCAAATCTGAGTTTAGAGATTTTCTTGCTAGTATTACAGTGGGGGAATCTAGAGATGTAACACAAGCTACCATAGGGAGCATTCATTTTCCTGCTATACATTATCTTGCTCTCTTCATAGGTAGGTGCATAAATGGTAAGGATGAAGCATGTCACATGTGTGTCCCTGATCTTAGTGTTCTAAGGAGTGTTGTTTTAGGAGATAAACAATATAACTTGGGGGCCATTGTTGCACGGAGGTTGCATAATAATGGTTTAAGTGGAGATTTGTTTGGTGGAATTTATGCAACCCGTGTGGCTAATTTTCTTTGGATACCCATACATGAAAATGATATGGAATTGCCTCCCACTTATCTAGGATATGAGGCTATGGTTCGCCATCAGTTTATTGAGAGGAACGAACAACCTCTCCAGTACCGACTAATGTTTGACACACGCCGCATTTTCCATGTTGCTCTCCCTGCTCCTACTTTCTTTGACTTTCAGACAAAAGGGAGATTTATTATAACCAGGGAGGAGGCGAACGAGTATAAAAGGAGGATGGGGACAACTCACCTCCAAGCGGCAGCTCATGAGGCAATAGCTGCTGCATCACAGTACAATCCCAACTACAACTCTGGATATCCGCCAGGCCAGCCGTGGCCATAGACCAACTTAGGCCAAAAGCCAAAGCTTGGGGGAGTACGCATTTCTCACCGACATTACATTCATATTCACACACTCATGCTAGTTGTCGGTGCTCATACTTTTTCACAGTAATATCCATGCTAGTTTTTTTCTTTTTCTCGCTTTCTTCTTGTGTGTTTGATAAACCTTAAGAAAAACAAAAAAAATAGTAGTAGCTCTTAGCTAGTTTACTTTCCATGCCTGTACTAGTAATAATTAAAAGAAAACCCAAAAAGATTTCATGTTCTTCTTTTGTTTGTTGGGAGCTTTCCCGTGTAAATAGTTTTATTTCTCTTCTTTTCTTTGGGGGTCGAGAAGAGAAGACCATAATGAAAATGTTGAAGTGGCTCTTATATGCATTATTGTTGATTTAACCAAGAGCCCATATTATCTTGTCTTCTCCTTTGTATTGAATGCCTGCAGATTCCAGCTTAGTACAATGCACGTGCACTATTATTATTATCCACATAGTTCGGTCGTGCAAGTGAAAAGCAATAATGACGATATATGATGGACTGATTGAGATGAGAGAAGCTGGTATGAACTCGACCTCTCTTGTTTTTGTAAATATGATTAATTCATCATTCCTGATTCAGCCTATTATGAATAAACATGTTTGTAATGACAATTAGAGATTATAGTTGCTTATGCCATGCTTAATTTGCTAGGAGTTTATAATGGTTTACCTTGCGTGCCAACATGCTATTGAAATGGTTGCGATGTGGTATGATAGGGTGGTATCCTCCTTTGAATGATTTGAGTGACTTGACTTGGCACATGTTCACACATGTAGTTGAAACAAAATCAACATAGCCTTCACGATATTTATGCTCATGGTGGATTATATCCTACTCATGCTTGCACTCAATGTTTATTAATTTTAATGCATGTTCATGACTGTTGTCGCTCTCTAGTTGGTCACTTCCTAGTCTTTTTCTAGCCTTCACTTGTACTAAGCGGGAATACTGCTTGTGCATCCACTTTCATAAACCCCAAAGTTATTCCATATGAGTCCACTATACCTTCCTATACGTGGTATCTACCTGCCGTTCCAAGTAAATTTGTATGTGCCAAACTCTAAACCTTCAAATGAAATTCTGTTTTGCATGCTCGAATAGATCATGTATCAACTAGGGCTGTCTGTATCTTCCATGCTAGGCGGGTTATTCTCAAGAGGAGTGGACTCCACTCCTCACTCACGAGAAAACGACTGGTCACCGGGATGCCCAGTCCCATGCTCTAATCAAATCAAATCGAAATAATTGTAGTCAGATCACGGGTTCTGGCAAAACCCTCAAGGTTCAAACACTGGGGTGCGCGCGAAGATCTCCCCCTACCGATCGACGTCCTAGCTTGCTAAGATCTCACGGACTAACTCGACGAACTCATAACACAAAGGACACAAGATTTATACTGGTTCGGGCTACCATTGTGGTGTAATACCCTACTCCAGTGTGGTGGTGGTGGATTGCCTCTTGGGCTGAGGATGAACAGGACAAGGGGAAGAACAGCCTCCTGAGGCGAGGTGTTCTTGTGCGTGGTGGGTGCGAGGATGAACTGGATGAGTTCAAGACTAGTTCTACTGGGGTGAGGATCCTATGCCTCCTACTGTGGTGGCTAGCCCTATTTATAGAGGCCCTGGTCCTCTTCCCAAATATTGAGCGGGAAGGGAGCCAACAACGGCAATTTGAAAGGGGACAACTAGTACAACTTATCCTGACCAAAGCAGTCTTCGCCTGCAAAAGGCTCTCGTGGTGACGCCGCCTTCAGCTCCATAGTGACCTATGTGTTGTTGTCCGGTGGGTCTTGGTCTTGTTGCACTGTTATGGAAACCTTTGCTTGACGCCTCGGTACTCCGCACATGCGCTTGCCTCCTTAGCACCAAAGAGGAAACAAGGACACTGTGCGCGTTGGCGCTCGCCTGGTCTCAGTCGTCATGGCTCACGTCACGAGAACCTCGCGAGGTTTGTATCGCCTTGATCTCTCCGCCCCTCGTGAGCCAACCTGATGAGGCTACTCCTGAGGAGGTCTTGTGTCGTCCACCTCACGAGGCTTGGCCCCTCGCGAGGGTCTTGAGTGCTCGCTGGTGAAGATGGGTCGTACGAGCCCACTCGTAGAGCCACGCCGTGGGCTGCAGGCAGGCAAGACTGGGGACCCCCGTTCCCAGAATGCCGACAGTAGCCCCCGGGCCCAAGGCGCGCTTGGGCTTGGCTTCGAGGCGAAGCCAAAGGTCAAGCGCGGAGCACCGTAGGCCCCAATAGCCAGCGGCCTTGGTCGACGCGTGGCGGTTGATTGGACGTGGGCGTCTCCGCTTCCCCACGCTGCCTCGGCAACTGCCCGAGTTGACAAGTCCCTGCGACATGCAAGAAAAACCATCATTACCTGTGATCGTGGGGGGCGCTGGTTGGCCTTCTCCTACTATAAATGAGGAGGGGGGCAGAGCCCAGATCGTCATTTCTTCCCATTCCGCTTGCTTCTTCCTCCTCTGGTCCACCTCCGACACCGATGGCGCCCATCTGAAGGTTTTCTGTTGCGGAGAAAGGAAAGACACCCCTCGACGGGCCGACGCTGCTCCCGCCGAAGAAGAGGCTGGTCCATCACCGTGACGCGGCAGCGATGCAGGTGGTGACGAGGCCTTGGTGCGAGCGTCCTCCTCCTGGGTATCCGTTACCCCTGTACGCCCAAGCCGGGGGCTCGGGAGGGAGAGGTGACGAGCATTGGCGCGCGCGCCATGGCCATGGTCGCCGTGCCGCGGTGACGTGCGTCGCCGCCCCTGGAATCCACGCCACGGACTCCTCGCGCGAGCTTATGTTGTGGGCGGTGATGCCCCCGAGCACTTGGATCCGCTTCCCACGGTTCTTCTCCGATGTGATGCCGCCGAGGGAACCCCTCGAGATTTGGTTGCAGCATGCTGACTGCGACGCTCCGGTGACCGGAGCAGAGGTTGAAGTGGTCTCCACCGGCAAGATCTTCATGATCCGCGGCTGGGGCGATGTCACGTGGGTTTGCCGCGCTGAGGGCGCCCTCGCGTTCCACTTCGATTATGACGGCGCCTCCACGCTGTCCTTTAAGGTCTTCGATGCGGAGGGCCGCCGCCTGGAGTGCTGCCTTGGAGGGGAGCGCCAGGATGACGCGCGCCCCGCCCGCGGCTCCTCCAGCAGCAGCGACTCTTGGGAGTACAGCGGTTCTCCTGATCTTTACGAGATTCTAGAGATGAGCGACGACAGCTACGTGCCCCCAAGCTCTTGCCGCACCCGGAGCAAGGTTGTAGTGTCCAGCCGCCGCCGTTGCTGATCTGGATGGGGTTGGCGTCGGCCTCCCGTGTCCCACTGTTGATGATGACATCGGCCGCGGGGGCATGTAGATAGGATTCCCCTAAGTTCTCGTCTTTTGTTCCCTGCGAGGAATCGAGAAGTACCCCGTGGGGGCATGTGAAGGGTCTGTAATGTCTTTTGTTGATATTATCCTTATTATGAAAATTCACGAACGCATGTCCTGTTTAGGCTCGGTCTCCCCTTTCCAACCTCGCGGCGGCTTGTTGCTCTACGCTGACAGTTCCCAGTCCCCAGGCAAGCTGCAGCCGTCGCTGGTATGCCAGGTCGCGTGCCGTGGTCAAGGCCAGGAGGTGAGTGGCCCGAGGTCCAGTAAGAGCTCCTGATGCGCGATGCTCAGGAGGTCCCCTTTAGCTCTCAAGCAGCCGTGGCAAGATAAGAAAGGGAGGCGGCGTTGCCGCAACACAGCTGCGGCGAGCATGACCCCTAGGTTCCAACAATTCGCTGATCTGAGCGCAGGACTTATCTTGACGACTCGGGGTTGATTCCTCGTTGATGCGCCAGGTTCGTGCGTAGGCGTCCGCAGCGTAGCTAGGTCAGGCCCATACGAGCCTCTTCCTCTTCTCCACGCTTTCCTTTATGCGATACGTCCTCAGGTCGCGGCCCTCGAGCGAGCTCAGCGGCCGCTGGTATGCCAGGTCGCGTGCCGTGGTCAAGGACAGGGGGTGAGGTCTGGAGTGCCAGTAGGAGCTCCTAAGTTGCGATGCTTAGGAGACCCCCTTTTAACGTGCAAGCGGATAGCATGGGAGAAGAGGGAGCTCGTGGTTCTGCCTGCCTTCGCCTTCAAGAGATTCCTGCAAGCCAGCATAAGGAGAGACACAGTTTGCCACTACGGTTGCCGGTCTACCGCTGGTTGCTCCATGAGGAAATGGAGGTACTGAGGGCCTGGTGAGGTGACGTGCGCGTGGTGTGCCGCGAGCCAGAGCTCGACCGCTCAGATCTGTCGACGTTGCAGGCACGGACCCGTGCGCAAGCGCCGTGCCAGCGTGAGTAGCCCCCGTGGGAGGTGAGAGTCAAACAGGTGATAGTCATAGGTAGATTAAGCATGGAAAGGATTCTGGCTTAAGTAAACACAGGAAAGATACATGCCACTGGGTCAGGCCCGAGCGACTTGGGGATGATGCAGCCCGACGGGCGCCCCCAGCAAGGTAAGCTAAAGACATGAAAAGGGATACATGCCACAGGGACGGACCCACGTGGCATGGGAATGATGCAGCCCTGAGGGCACTCCCAGCTAAACAAACTTGGAAAATGTTGTCGGATTTCGGGTTCCAGCAGACCCTTGAGGTTCGAACTCTGGGGTGCGCGCGGAGATTACGCCTTCTTCCTACCTGCACCCCTCCGCCTCGCAAAGATCTAAGCTATGGTAAGAACAACACAAGAGACACAGGGTTTATACTGGTTCGGGCCACCGTTGTGGTGTAATACCCTACTCCAGTTTGTGGTGTGGTGGATTGCCTCTTGGGCTGATGATGATGAACAATACAAGGAAGGACACCCTCGCGAGGGTCTGTTCTTGGCCGGGGGGATGAACTGCTAGGAGGAGTTCAGTCACCCTTCTCTCTCTCTCTGATTGACTCTCTGGATCCTAGCTCATTCCCATTGCCTCTACCCTGGGGGTGGCTAGTCCTATTTATAGGCAAAGGCCCTGGGCCTCTTCCCAAATATTGAGCGGGAAGGGCGCCAACAATTGGCCATTTTGAAGGGGAACATCTGGTACACTTATCCTGACTAAAGTTGGTCCTCGCCTGGCAAAGGCTCTGGTGGTGACGCTGGCTTGGGCTCCACAATGACTTCCTCTCCGCCGTTGGACTGGTCTTGGTCTCCTTGCACCGAAACGGGTGCCTTTGCTTGATGGTCTCGCCTGCGCTTGCTCCCTTTGCACCAAAGAGGAAAGGAGGACACTGCGCGGGCTGGCGCCCGCCTGGCGCCTTTGGTCGTCATGGCTTGCGTCATGGGCACCTCGTGAGTTACCCCGCCTTGATCTCTCCGCCTCCTCGCGTGCCAGCCTGATGAGGCCGTGCCTGAGGAAGCTCCGTGTTGTCCACCTCGCGAGGCTTGGCCCCTCGCGAGGGTCTTGGGTCCGTGTTGATGAAGGTGGGCCGTGCTGGGCCCCCTTTGAGCCACGCCGCGGGCCGCAGGCAGGCAAGTCTGGGGACCCCCGTTCCTAGAACGCCGACAAATGTCACCTGATTCTGTTGATGAAGTAGAGTTGGGGCAGCTGAAGGTTTGCAGCAAAGGGGTTGCTCCTCACGAGCCACTGAGGCCCTGAGCCTCGGGAGGCCCTGGGGGTCCTGGTGGTTCCTTGAGGACCGCCTCCATCTCCATCAGGACGGCGTGGTGCCTAGCCTTCTGAGTCGCCAAGGCGCGGCGCAGGTTACGCTGATAGGCGGATGCCACGCTCGGCAGGCCGAAAGGCATGCGAACGTAGCTGTGTGGTGGGCCCTCGCAGCGTCCCATGTGTGAAGGCCAGAAATGCTCCTGAGCTCCTGTCGGCATTCTGGGAACGGGGGTCCCCAGACTTTCCTGCCTGCGACCCATGGCGTGGCTGAGCTAGCAGGCCTGTACGACCCATCTTCATCAACAAGGCATCCAAGACCCTCGCGAGGGGCCAAGCCTCGCAAGGCGGACGATGCAAGACCTCCTCAGGAGCGGCCTCACTAGGCAGGCTCGCGAGGGGCAGAGAGATCAAGGTGGGGCAAACCTCGCGAGCTTCTCGTGACGTAAGCCATGACGATCGAGACCAGGCGGGCGCCAGCGCGCGCACCGTCCTCGTTTCCTCTTTGGTGCTAAAGGCGAAAGCGCAGGCGCGGAGTACCGAGGCATCAAGCAAAGGTTTCCATATCGGTGCAACGAGACCAAGACGAGCGGGACGGCAAGACGGAGGTCACCATGGAGCCTAGGACGGCGTCACCACCAAAGCCTTTTGCAGGCGAAGACTACTTTTGTCAGGATAAGCTGTACTAGCTGTCCCCTTTCAAATTGGCCATTGTTGGCTCCCTTCCCGCTCAATATTTGGGGAGAGGACCAGGGCCTCTATAAATAGGACTAGCCACCACAGTAGGAGGCAACTGGTCTTGAACGAATTCAGAAGCAATCCTGAGCTGATCGATTCCTCACCCACACAAGTTCGCCAAGCACAAGAACACCTCAACCTCAGGAGGCTATTCTCCCCTTTGTACTGTTCATCATCAGCCCAAGAGGCAATCCACCACCACCACACTGGAGTAGGGTATTACACCACAACGGTGGCCCGAACCAGTATAAATCTTGTGTCCCTTGTGTTGTGAGTTCGTGGAGCTCGTTCTTGAGATCTTAGTTAGTTAGGGCGTGGATCGGTAGGAAGGAAACCTTCATGCGCACCCCAGTGTTCGACCCTTGAGGGTTTTGCCAGAACCCGTGATCCGACATTTGGCGCGCCAGGTAGGGGTGCGCCCAAGCTTCCTTCCGTTGCTCCTTCGTCTCCATGGCGGACGCTCGCCACGCTCGTGCTGAGCGCCGGGCTGCCCTCGCTGCCCGCATCGCTCAGACGGCTCCCGTCGGCGGGGCACCTCGTCGTTCCCCGTCTCCTGCCGCCAACGGCGCCACCGGCCCGACGGGGAACGAGCAGCAAGAATCCTCGGTGCACCCCTCGGTGCGGCGGGATGGCCGCACCGCCACTCCATCGCTGACCCTGGCCGGTTCTTCGTCCCATGCACATCGTGCTCCTCTACGACCTCTACGAGGACTGGCTCGACCGCATTGCCAAGCTTGTCCGTGCCGCAGGGGGCTCCCCTTCGCCGTCCCTCTCTCTGCCATGCCCTCCGCCAGCCACGGTTGACGTGGCTCACGGAGCACCTCCACCACCTCCGCATCAAGACGGTGCCCTGGCGCCAAGGCGCGCGGCTCCACGACGTGGCCCACCACGTCCGGCGCCCGCGCGTGAAGAGAGAAGCTGTCAAGAAGTCCCTCCGCCGCAAGAAAACGCTCCGCCACTCCTCGCACCACCGCGCTCGGACCGACTGCTGCGGCAAGACCGCGCGTCGCCTGCAGTGGCAATGCGCGGACCCCATCAAGACCAAGCTCAACCTCTAAGGCGGGCCCCAGTGACCATGGCCGGCTGCCGCGCCTTCACCCCCGAGCTACGTAGCGTCACCTGGCCGGGCAAGTTCAAGCCAAATCTGCCTCCTCGCTACGACGACACCCTCGACCCCGTGGAGTTCTTGCAGCTCTACGAGCTGAGCATCGAGGCAGCCAACGGCGACGAGAAAGTCATGGCGAACTGGTTTCCCATGGCTCTCAAGGATGGCGCCCGCTCCTGGCTCCTGAACCTGCCTACAGGCTCGATCTGTTCCTAGGATGAGATGTGCAACCGTTTTGTTGCCAACTTCCAGGGCACCCGCAACCGCCCGCCGGCCGCTGGTGACCTGCGCCGCGTCAAGTAACAACCAGGAGAGACCCTCCGGAAGTACATCCAGCGCTTCAACAACCTCCGCCTCAAGATCCCCAAGGTGACGGACAAGGCCATCATCTCCATGTTCTTTGATGGCGTCCGTGACGTCAAGATGAAGGAAGAGCTCGCTATCCACGAGGAGCTGTGCACGTCTCTGGAGTTGTTCAACCTGGCTACCAAGTGCACAAGAGCTGAGGAAGGGCGCCTCTCCCTCCTCGAGCTCCCGACTGCAGACCCGGAGGAGAAGAAAGCCAAGGCCAAGGACGTGAAGCGCAAAGGAGAAGTTGTGCTCGCGGCGGAACCGGACACCAAGCGCGGCAGAGACCAGCCTGAGTCATCCAACAGCAGCCGACCATTCTGCGCCTTCCATAACCTGAATACCCACAACACCAGCGACTGCCAAGAGCTCAAAGCCATTCGCGAGGGACGCTTCGGTCGACGCCCCGAGCACGACCGAGGAGGAGGACGTGGTGGCGGACGCTGGGACGACCGTGGCCCGCTGGCAGGATCAGCCTTGTGAGGGCGCCTGGAGGGATCAGCCTCGCGAGGATCGTCCTCAAGGCAACACCGTACTCCCTCCGCTACGACCACCGCCAAGAAGGAATGACGAGCACCTTCAAGATGAGGGGGCTGGGAGCTTCCAGGAGTCGCGTGCTATCGCCTGCATCTTGGGCGGAGCCCAGGCCCCAGCCTCGCAATGTATCTTCAAGCAATTTGCTCGTGAAGTGAATCCAGTCCTCAACAAGCTCGAGGCCACACGCCCGCTCAGATGGTCCCAGTGCCCCATCACATTCGATTCGGCAGATCAGCTCAAGTATGCAGCTACCGCCGGCACTCTCCCGATGCTTTGTTCACCAGTCATCAGCAACGTGCAAGTTACCAAGACCCTCATCGACGGCGGCGTAGGGCTCAACATCCTGTCCGTCGACACGTTCGACAACCTCTAAGTGCCATATGACTAGCTTCAGCCTACCAAGCCTTTCTCAGAAGTGACCGACGGTTTTACCACACCGATAGGGCAGGTCCGCCTCCCTGTCACCTTCGGAGAACGCAAGAAGTATCGCACCGAGCTCATCGACTTCGACGTCGTGCAAATCCGTCTGCCGTACAATGCCATCCTCGGGTACCCAACCTTAGCCAAGTTCATGGCGGTGACCCATCACGGCTACAATGTCCTCAAGATGCCGGGAAGCGGGGGAATCATCACAGTCCCGTGCGAAGAAATAGATGCGGTGTGCTCCCTCGAGCGTGCCTTCCAAGCTGCAGCAATCGACGACCCCGATAGCAAGGGCGAGCGCCCTCCTGAGGCCAACTCCAAGAAGAAGAAGCATCTGCACCACGCGGGGTCTCAGGCGAGCGGTGCCTCATCAGGATAGGCTCCCTCACCTGGGGCGCCTTCCTCCATCACATAGGAAAGCGCGCCCAGCGCCCCTCTCTGGCAGGGCTCAGGAGCTCTCTTCTGGAGGGCCTAAGACTTTGCCAACATCACGAGGGAGGCGCTCGGGCACCACTTGGGGGCGTGCTTCACGGCACATTTCCCTCAGGAGGACACAGGGCAAGGATCTCGCACCGTTCATGAGTTCATCACCAAGACCACTCAGGAGCTACAAGACGCAAGGGCCATGCGCGGAGGCCGCCGCTCGCCAGGTGCAGCTCCCCATCCAGGCAAGGATGCCGGGCTGCACGTCTGCATCGACGTACCAGGGCTCAACAGTGCCGCTTCTCAGGAGCTTTTCTGGCCTTCGCGCATGGGACGCTGCGAGGGCCCACCTCACAGCTACGTTTGCATGTCTTTTGGCCTGCCGAGCATGGCGACCGCCTATCAGCGCAACCTACGGAGCATCCTGGCGGCTTAGGAGGCCAGGCACCACGCCGTGCTGACGGAAATGGAGACAGTCCTCAAGGAACCACCTGAGCCCGCGGAGCCTCCCGAGGTTCAGGCCCCCAGTGGCTCATGAGGAGTAACCCTTTTGTCGTGCACCTTCAGCTGCCCCAGCTCTCCTTCATCAACAGAACCAGGTGACATTTTCCAAGTTAATTTAGCTGGGAGCGCCCCCAGGGCTACATCATTCCCAGGCCATGTGAGTCCGTCCCTATGGCAAGTATCCCTTTCATGTCTTTAACTTACCTTGTTGGGGGCGCCCCTCGGGCTGCATCATCCCCAAGCCGCTCGGGACTGACCCAGTGTCATGTACCTCCCTTGCGTTTACTTAAGCCTGCTGCTTTCATGCTTAACCTATCTATGACTATTACCTGCTCGATCGCCACCCATCATGGGAGCCGTGCCCCGACCGTCTTTCTTCAGGACCCTTCACGTGAGTAAGTTGAGCACGACGTCTGTGCTCGGTCCCATCCCTGCAGCGTCGATAAATCCAACGGATGAGCTCTGTCAGGCGGGCCGGCCCGTTCACGTCACCTCCTGGGGCCGTTGGTGCTTGGCTTTCTCACGCGATAACCTCAGGAGATTCGTTAAGTGCAGGTTGTCTGACCACCTCGCAGGACTAACACAGCAAGCAAGAACTAAGATCGGGCGCAACCCGCTTTGAGGTAGGGCCTCGTGAGCCCCGCACTGGCTCACGAGTGCCCAGATACACCTCGTCTAGCCCTGCCGTGCAAGCGATGTGTCAGGGCGGGGCTGTACATGCCCTGGGGGATCTCCGCACAGGGAGCCCCCTCCCACGCATAAGTGGAAGCACCATGCTCCATGTTGGCCGTCGACACTGCCGAGGAGCGGCTATGCCCGTGCGCAAGCGGAAGCACTATGCTCCGCGCTGGTGATAAACAACTGAGGGCGGCCTCACGGCCGTACCAACCTCAGGGAGCCCCAGAGCTCAGTGTTCGTTCTCACCGCAACGCCTCCCCTCGGGAGAGCCACGCCAGGGGGCTAGGCACGGGGGCTGCGCTCGGGTCACGCCCAAGCGTACGCCACCCAACCAGGTCTCCCAGACCTGGTCATCGCGCGCCCCTCCCGAGCCAGGCCTCAGCGAGGGCAAAGGTATGGAGATTGTTTGCACGTCAAGGGGGACTCCTGAGCATCGCGACTCAGGAGCCTAACTGGTCACGTAGCCCCTCACTCGTTGGTCCTCCCAGGTCTCCGGTTGGCCCAACGACGGTTGAGGTATGCGCGGGGCCGGGCTTTGCCGACGTAGAAGATTAAGCTATCCTCGCGTATCCTCCCTATAAGCTGTTTGCGCGTCAAGGGGGACTCCTGAACATCGCGAGTCAGGAGCCTAACTGGTCATGTAGGCCCTCACTCCTTGCTCCATCCTGAGGCCGGGCTCTGCCAATGCAGAACACGAAGCAAATAGGAAGAAAGTCGCAAAATCTCGAAGTAAATATTACAAGACATATTGTTCTCACAATATCAAACGAAAGTTTAATGCCTCGACGAGGCCTGATGCATGCTGCAGGAATGAAACAGGAAAGTAGCCGCAGGTCACCCTGGACATCGCCATCGCTCGCAGAAGGTGCTCCTCCCGTGGTAGCGTCGCCTTCACCTGCACCGCCAGCCGCAGGATCGGAGGCATCACCGGTCGAGGCCGCGAGGACGAAGCCGTGGAACTTCTTCAGCAGGGCCTCCACCTGACCTTTCACGGCTGCTGCGGCAGCCGCTTAGTGTCACCAGCTATAGGCTCTAGCAGCTCGTCGAGAAGAGCATCGGAGTCGCGAAGGTACAGATGGCTGAAGACACGCGTCAGCGCAGCTGATGAAAGGACACGAGCCTCTGCCTCAGCCATGGGACCGATGCCCTCCACGACTTCCTCAAGCGCCTTCACCAAGTGGGGAAGCAGCTGGGCAAGGCCATCCTCGTCGGTGGTTAGCGGCTTCTCCAAGCCCTTCTCATACAGTGACTTCATCGCCACGCTGGACCTCTTCTCAACAAGCGAGAAGGTCACGCGGTCTTCGGCTAGGACCTTCTCCTTGGCGTCGAGCTCGGCCTCCCTCGCCTTGGCCTTCTACTCCAACTCCTCCAGCCAGTCGCGCTCCGCAGCTTGCGCCTTCGCCAGTTCTCCCAGCTCGGTGTCGCGGCCTTTGATGGCATCCTCCCGGGCCCTCAGCTCTTCCTCCCTCGCCTGGTGGCCAAGTGTTTCTTCTGCGTGCTGGTCGCGCAGGCTCTTCAGCTCATCCTCCAGCTCTCGGCAGCGCTCGCGGGCGGCCTTGGCATCCTTCAGCGCCGCCTCGCGGTCGGCTGCAGCTTTGGTGGCGGCCTGCTTCTCCTTCTCAGATGCTGCCCCGGCCTGGCTCAGCGACGCTCGAACCGTCGAGTCGGAATGAAGCCAGCCAGAGGCCAGCTCCTGGCGCCCGGCCACCAGGCGCGGGTTCGCGCTCAGGAGATCTTCCCGCAGCTGGGCCATCTCTGAAAGGGCCAGAGGAAGCAACAGGAGGAAGCAGAAGAACTTGGGGCCAGAGGCACAACAGGAGGAGGAGGCAACGTCGTTACCAGAGCCTGGAAGATCAGGGGCTCCCGAGCCTTTGGGACCTCATCGGCCGAGCCAGGCACTGACACCTCCGGAGCCAGCGGTGCCACGGGGGCTGACTCCTCCTGGCGATGCTCCTCTTAGCCTCACGAGGGCGACCGGGCCGGGGAGGTGCGAGTGCTTTCGCCTACTTTCGTCGCAGAAGGGGGCACGACCGCTGCATCCTCCTTCCTTTTCTTCGCCGAAGATATCGGCCTGATCAACCAAGGGTGGACGTCAGAAAATAGCAGGTACAAGTAGGAACAAGACGAAGCTCGAAGCACTTACTGATCCACCGTGACATAGTCCACCTTCCGCTGGGTGAGCCTGAAACCCAAAAGCTTCAGAGCCTGAGGTGAGGGCACACGGGCTGCCGGAGCTGAAGACGGCGCAACAGAGGGGCTGGACCCGGCTCCAGGCGGCGTCAAGGCGGAGGCAGCACCTGGAGAAATCAGCGATGACCTGCCCTTCGTCAGGATAGCAGGCAGCTCTCCCTCCTCTTGGCGGGTGTCGACTTCGGCGTCGTAAGGAAGGGCGCGGAGGATTTCGGCCTTGCTCAAGGGGGAGTTCTCTCCCATCTCCTCGGGGGTGTCCTCCGAGTCCACCTCCTCTTCTTCCTCCCCACGGGACTCGTCAGAAGATAGCTCCACCGGCTTCGGCGCCGCAGGGCCTCCAGAGGGAGTGGGCGGCACCAGCCCACGCGCGTCAAAGGTCGGTCTGGAGGCCACGATTGGCTCCCAGTCCTTGCGGTGGAACAAAGGAATGAAGGCGCTCGGCGGGTACTCCTGGTTGTCCCCAACCAAGGGGCGCAGGACAGCAGTCAGCTCATCGTCTGGAAGGGCCTCCGGCCTCAGGCGAACCCTGTCTCCTTCATCTCCAAGCCTCCACAAAGGGCGCGCACGCGCCTGAAGTGGAGCAACGCGTAGCATGAAGAATTCCCTCAGGAGCAAATCTCCTGTCACTTTGGCCGCCTTCACCTTGCCCGACTTCAAGACGGTCTTCATCTGCTCCCAACACCGACAACGCCCGCTCGTCAGTGAGCTCTACACGGGACCACCCCTTGTCAGACTGGGGCGCCTCCGTCGGCAGTTCCAAGCGTGGATGGACGCACTTGGTACTCATCATGACCCATTTGGCCCTGAGGTTGTCGACCCTCTTCCCAGTGTTCGAGATCGAATTGGCCTTGCCGGACGCGATGAAATTGGCGCACCCGGAGATATGACCATCGCTAAGGCAAAGGAAGGAGAAGTAGCGCAGCAGAGCCACGAATGACATCATGCCCAGATACGCCTCGCAATAGTAAGTGAAGATGGATAGGAGAAGGATGGAGTTGGGATGAAGATGCAGCGCCTGCAGCCCGAAGTGGTCGAGGACCTCATAGAAGAAGTCAGAGAAGGGGGGAACCAACCCGGTTGCGATGCTGCTCGTGAAGAAGGGGAAGAACATGCTCCCCTCGGTCTCCGGCTCGACGGAGGCAACCCGAAGCTCCGTCTTCCCCCATTCATAGCTCTCCCCCGCCGTTAGCAAGCACATGGAGGCGAGGCTCTTCTCCGAGACGTTGGGCGCGTCGAGAGCAGGTGCGTACCAAGCCGGCACCGAGGAGGACTTGACCTTGCGTGGCGCCATTGGTCGCAGATGCGGAGCAAGGTTGGAGCAGATCTGGAGGTTTCGGCAGCAAGGAGCGAGAAAGGGGATCTGGAGCAAGGCGAAGGGGAATAGTGAAGGCAGGTGTTGTCCGCGCCAGCCTTTTGTCAAGTCAGGCAGTTGCCGAGGCAGCATGGGGAAGCGGAGACGCCCATGTCCAATCAACCGCCACGCGTCGATCGAGGACGCAGGCTTTTGGGGCTTGCGGCGCTCCGCATTTGACCTTTGGCATCGCCTCGAAGCCAAGCCCGAGCGCGCCTTTGGCCCAGGGGCTACTGTCGGAGTTCTGGGAACGAGGGTCCCCAGACTTGCCTGCCTGCGGCCCATGGCGTGGCTAAGCTAGCAGGCTTGTACGGCCCATCTTCATCAATGAGGCATTCAAGACCCTCGCAAGGGGCCAAGCCTCTCGAGGCGGACGACACAAGACCTCCTCAGGACCGGCCACACCAGGCAGGCTCGCGAGGGGCGGAGAGATCAAGGAGGGGCAAACCTCGCGAGGTTCTCGTGACATAAGCCATGACGATCGAGACCAGGTGGGCGCCAGCACGTGCAGCATCCTCGTTTCCTCTTTGGTGCTAAAGGACAAGCGCAGGCGCGGAGTACCGAGGCATCAAGCAAAGGTTTCCATATCGGTGCAACGAGACCAAGACGAGAGGGACGGCAAGACGGAGGTCACCATGGAGCCCAAGATGGCGTCACCACTAGAGCCTTTTGCAAGCGAAGACTACTTTTGTCAGTATAAGCTGTACTAGCTGTCCCCTTTCAAATTGGCCGTTGTTGGCTCCCTTCCTGCTCAATATTTAGGGAGAGGACCAGGGCCTCTATAAATAGGACTAGCCACCACCGTAGGAGGCAACTGGTCTCGAACGGATTCAGAAGCAAGCCTGAGCTGATCGAATCCGCACCCACACAAGTTCGCCAAGCACAAGAACACCTCAACCTCATGAGGTTGTTCTCCCCTTTGTACTGTTCATCATCAGCCCAAGAGGCAATCCACCCCCACCACACTGGAGTAGGGTATTACATCACAACGGTGGCCCGAACTAGTATAAATCTTGTGTCCCTTGTGTTTTGAGTTCGTGGAGCTCATTCTTGAGATCTTAGCTAGTTAAGGCGTGGATCGGTAGGCAGGAAACCTTCATGCAAACCCCAGTGTTTGAACCTTGAGGGTTTTGCCGGAACTCATGATCCGACAGATGCGGCCTTGTTGAGCCCTGGGACGTCGATGCAGACGCGCAGCCCGACATCCTCGCCTGGATGTGGGGCTGTGCCTGGTAAGCGGCAGCTGCCACGCATGGCCCTTGCGTCTTGCAGTTCATGAGTGGTCTTGGTAATAAACTCCCGAGCGGTGGGTGCTCCTCGCCCTACGTTCTCCTGAGGGAAATGTGTCTTGAAGCATGCCTCCAAGTGGTGCCCAAGCGCCTCCCTCGTGATGTTGGAAAAGTCTGAGGCCCTCCAGAAGAGAGCCCCCGAGCCCTGCCCGAGGAGGGTGCTGGGCACGCTTTCCTATGCGATGGAGGGAGGCGCCCCAGGTGCGGGCGCCGATCCAGACGTGGTATCGCTTGCCTGAGTCCCTGCACGGAGCAGCAGCTTCTTCCTCTTGGGGGTGACCTTAGGAGGGCGCTCGCCCTTGCTGTCGGGGTCGTCAATTGCTGCAGCTTGGATGACACGCTCGAGGGAGCACACTGCATCTCTTTCTTCGCACGGGACTGTGATGATTCCGCCGCTTCCTGGCATCTTGAGGACATTTTAGCCGTGATGGGTCACCGCCATGAACTTGGCCAAGGCTGGGTACCTGAGGATCGCATTATATGGTTGGCGGATGTAGGCAACGTCGAAGTCGATGAGTTCGGTGCGGCAGTTGTTGCGTTCTCCGAAGGTGACAAGGAGGCGGACCTGCCCTATCGGTGTAGGGGAGCCGTCGGTCACTCCTGAGAATGGCTTGGTGGGCTGAACCTAATCATACGGCACTTGGAGGATGTTGAACGTGTCGACAGACAGGACGTTGAGCCCTGCGCTGCCGTCAATGAGGGTCTTGGTGACTTGCTCGTTGCTGATGACTAGTGAACAAAGCATCGGGAGGGCGCCAGCGGTGGTCGCGCACTTGAGCTGATCTGTCGAGCTGAACGTGATGGGGGCACTTGGACCATGTGAGCGGGCGCGTGGCCTCGAGCTATGGGAGGACTGCATTCACTTCACGAGGAAACTGTTTGAAGAAACGCTGTGAGGCTGGGGCTTGAGCTACGCCCAAGATGCAAGCGATGGCAAGCGGTTCCTGGAAGCCCCCAACCCCCTCGTCTTGATGGTGGTCATCATTCCTTCTTGGTGGTGGCGGTACTGGAGGAATACCGGTGTTGCCCTGAGGACGATCCTCACGAGGCTGATCCTTCCAGGCGCCCTCGCGAGGCTGATCTTGCCAGCGGTCCTCACGAGGCCGGTCGCGCCACTCCTGGAACGGGCCACGGTCGTCACAGCGTCCGCCGCCATGTCCTCCTCCTCGGCCGTAGTCCCGGTCGTTGCGCTCAGGTCATCGACCGAAGCGTCCTTCGTGAATGGCTCTGAGCTCTTGACAGTCCTGGTGTTGTGGCTATGCAGGTTATGGAAGGCGCAGAACGGTCGGCTGCTGTAGGATCGGAAGTATGTCTAGAGGGGGGGTGATTAGACTACTTGACCAAATAAAAACTTAACCTTTTCCCAATTTTAGTTCTTGGCAGATTTTAGCAATTTTTAGGACAAGTCAAGCAATCATCACACAATTCAAGCGAGCTTGCAAAGAGTATATGGGCAGCGGAAAGTAAAGCATGGAACTTGCAAGAATGTAAAGGGAAGGGTTTGGAGAATTCAAACGCTATTGGAGACACGGATGTTTTTCCCGTGGTTCGGATAGGTGGTGCTATCCTACATCCACGTTGATGGAGACTTCAACCCACGAAGGGTAACGGTTGCGCGAGTCCACGGAGGGCTCCACCCACGAAGGGTCCACGAAGAAGCAACCTTGTCTATACCACCATGGACATCGCCCACGAAGGACTTGCCTCACTAGCGGTAGATCTTCACGAAGTAGGCGATCTCCTTGCCCTTACAAACTCCTTGGTTCAACTCCACAATCTTGTCGGAGGCTCCCAAGTGACACCTAGCCAATCTAGGATACACCACTCTCCAAGAAGTAACAAATGGTGTGTTGATGATGAACTCCTTGCTCTTGTGATTCAAATGATAGTCTCCCCAACACTCAACTCTCTCTCACAGGATTTGGATTTGGTGGAAAGAAGATTTGAGTGGAAAGCAACTTGGGGAAGGCTAGAGATCAAGATTCATATGGTAGGAATGGAATATCTTGGCCTCAACACAAGGGTAGGTGGTTCTCTCTCAGAACATATGAGTTGGAAGTGTAGATGTGTTCTGATAGATCTCTCCACGAATGAAGAGGAGGTGGAGGGGTATATATAGCCTCCACACAAAATCCAACCGTTACACACAATTTACCAACCTCGGTGGGACCGAATCAACAAACTCGGTCGGACCGAAATAGTAAACCTAGTGACCGTTAGAGATTTTCGGTAGGACTGACATGCAACTCGGTAGGACCGATATGGTTACGGTTAGGGCATAACGTAATCTTGGTGAGACCGATTACACAAACTCGGTGAGACCGATTTGGTAATAGGCTAACCAGAGAGTTGGTCAGGTAAACTCGGTGGGACCAATTTGCTCTTTCGGTGAGACCAAAAAGTTAGAAAAGGGAAACAGAGAGTTTACATTGCAATCTCGGTGGGACCGATCCTCTCTTTCGATGAGACCGAAAAGTTACAAAAAGGAAACAGAGAGGTTGCAATCCCATCTCGGTGAGACCGAGATCCCTATCGGTAGAACCGATTTGCTAGGGTTTGGCAGTGGCTTATGACATGTGAAACTCGGTGGCGCCGGATAGAAAGAATCGGTAGGACCGAGTTTGGCTTTGGGTTTAGGTCATTTGTGGATATGGGAAAGTAGCTGAGGATTTTGGAGCATATCATTAAGCACATGAAGCAAAAGGCTCATTAAGCAACACCTCATCCCTCCTTGATAGTATTGGCTTTTCCTATGGACTCAATGTGATCTTGGATCACTAAAATGTAAAATGAAGAGTCTTGAGCTTTTGAGCTTGAGCCAATCCTTTGTCCTTAGCATTTTGAGGGTTCCACTTTCACCATCCATGCCATGCCAATCATTGAGCTTTCCTAAAATAATTGTCTTGGAATGGCATTAGCTCAATGAGCTATATGTTGTTAGGAATTACCAAAACCACCTAGGGATAGTTGCACTTTCAATCTCCCCCTTTTTGGTAATTGATGACAACATATAGATCAAAGCTTCGACAAATGACAATAAGAATGAATTATATCGTCGCTTTGAGAAGTATGTGATAAGTAAGAGCTCCCCCTAAATTTGTGCATATTTAAAATTTGCTTTGGACTGCAAATGCACAAAGAGTTAGAATTATGGGTTACTCTTCCATGTCACATACATCTTGGTGGAGTGCTCAAAATGATAATAATGAAATACATGCACTCATCACCAAGGAAAAGTGAATGATCACATAAGATAGATAAGATATATCAAGCATGCATAAATGTAGCTTATGATCAAACACATGATCATCAATGTCTCACAAGCATATCAAAGTATCTCGACCAAAAGCAAACAATGTTCGAAAAACCACCAAATAAATCAAGAGAGAAAAACAACACACTCTCTCTCAAAGCCTATGATCTATACATTTTTCTCCCCCTTTGGCAACAAGTTACCAAAAAGTTCCTAGAAAATGCACAGTGCTAAATCAACACTCAGGCTTGATTTTCTGGTGGTGGTGGAGTCTGGATCACTCCAAGGACGAAGGCTTCTGTAGACGTGGTTGGAGTTGTAGCTGAAGTGGATGCTGGAGCTGGTTGGGCTGGTGCTGTGGCTGGAGCTGAGGTGGTGGCTCTTGTGTCAGGAACTGGCACTGCACTGGACCTCTGAGCTCGTGGCACTCTGGCAAATGCATCAGTGGTAGTCTTCCCTTTCCTCTCCTACATATCATCTTGAATTTGCTCCACTGCACACTGAATTTCTGTCACTTTGACATCCAAGTCATAGAACTTTTGTTCTACAATCCTCTCTAAGCTCTCCTGATTCTGATTGAGGGTGGCCAGTCCTTTCTCTATCCTCAGGGTGGATGCAATCAAGTAACTGAGCTGCTCTTGCTTGGTTTTCAAGAAATATTCAGATGCCTCCTCTTGAGTTGGCATCTTTGCAGCTTTGTCCTTCCTTGCCTTCTCCTTCTGTGTTTGTGCATGGGCTGAAGATGGTTCATCCTTGTTCATCACAACTTCATTATCTTCAAAATCTGGATGAATAGGCAAATGTTCCTTATCCAAGAGGTATATGCCTGTGCCCATCTTGGAGTTAATCAGCTCCTGGATCTGAGGGGCATATCCATAGATCCTCTTCTGGTCTGCTGCAGTCCTCTTGATTGTTTCTACCATGAGGCTCATGACTTTGAATTTTTGTGGCACATCAAAGATATGAAGCAGGTTGATTGCATGGCCTCTGATCATCTTGTGATCACCTGACTTGGGCAACAAGGTGTGCCTCAGTATCCAATTGATTGCTGGTAATCCTGACAGAAGATAATGTACTGATCCAAACTTGAAAGTGTCAAGTGCCTTGTTTGGGATCTCTTTGTACATATTGGACATGGAGTTGTGATCCATCTTCTTCTTGGCATATATGTCCAAGTCATCCTCATTCTCCTCTTGGGTATTGATGAGCTGTGCCCACTCAGCAACTGTTGATTGGTACCTCGTACCTTCAGACATCCATACAATTCTGCCATCTGGATAAAATTGTGTTGTGGAGTAGAATTGCATGATCAGCTCTTCATTCCACTCTGTAAGCTTTTGCCCAACAAAGTCAGCTACTCCACATGCCTTGAAGCTGTCTTGCACTCCAGGATAGTGCTCTTCATTGTCCTTGATGTATTCCCAGTCGACCCATCTCATATCACAAACAATGGGCTTCTTGTCCAATAAGACTGTCTCATAGAAGTCGTGCTGTTCCTTAGTGTGGAACCTGTAGTCAACAACAGTCCTCCTCCTGGTAGCATATGGATCCTCTGCTCTCCACTTTCTCAGTCCTGAGTCTCTTCTAATCTTCATATCCTCAGCCATAGGATGAGCATCATTGTGGTCTGGGATCTTGGGCTTCAACTTTCTGAGAACTTGGCCTTCCTCTTCTTCTGCAGTGTCAGGCACTGGGGCCTTGTTCTTCTCAGCTGCTGGGATGCTCCTTGTATTTCTCTTTGGAGCTGTCTTGGCCTTTGATGCAGCCTTGGGTGCTTCCTTGGGCTTAGATGCAGTAGCCCCTGATTTGATAGCATCACCCATCAGCTTGGGTGCCTTAGGTGCTGGTGGAGAAACCTCTTCTTCTTCTTCCTCATCAGAATTCTAGCTCTCTTCTTTTTCTTGTCCTGGCCAATTTCTTCCTCTTCAGATTCCATAGTGAGTTTTATAGTTTCCTCAGGAACAGCCTTCCTAGGCTTGGAGGTAGGAACTCTCCTGGCAGGTGCCTTTTTGTGCATTCCTAGCTTGATGGCTGCAGCTGAGCCATACTCCTTCTTGAGCACAACTCTCTTGGAAGTTGCTTCCTCTTCTGCCACATAGTCCTCATCCTCTGATTCTGAGGTTCTCTTCTTCCTTTGTCTTGTGGCAGCTTTTGGCAGGTTGCTAGGGGTGCTCCTGTTGCCTTCATCTGAAGAACTGGAGGGACTAGTGCCCTCACTCATCTGCACTGGCTGTTCTGACATGTTCTGGCTATCACTCTGGTCTGACATGATGAACAAGCTGACTGCTGACCCTGTGAATAGTTTATAGATGAGGTAGAGTGGATGAGCATCACAAAATGCAGAGATTTTTGCAAAAGAATGATTCAAAAACTTAGTTTTAGTTTCCCACAGAAATCATTTCGGATCTACCGATTTTTAAACTTGGTGATACCGAAGCAGTTTTTGGAACCTAAACTGGTGAACTCGGTTAGACCGAGTCACAGTTCGTGGCACTGAGACTGCTAGGGTTTCACAAAGTTCCAAAATCGGTCACACCGATTAGCAATACTCGGTCAGACCGAGTCTCACTTGTGCAATGGCATAAGCCAAATCGGTGGGACCGAGTTTTTCAACTCGGTGGGTCCGAGATGGTTTCGGCGGAAACCTAACCCTAAAATTTGAGAATCAAACCTATTCTACTAATTCTTTTACTGGATAGGAGTTTATCAAACGTGGCTAGAATCAATATGATCACAATGTGCTAGGAATCGGATTGGGGAATAGCACAAAGATTGAGTCCATACCCTAGTTCGGCGGAGACTCGCTACGGCGGGGTTGAATCCCGTTGACGGCGACGGAGACCAGCGATTGGAGGCGGCTGGCCGCGAGGAGACGATCCGGAGACCACGTAGGCAGAGCGAGCTATCGCGCGGGCGAAAGGGTTCGGAGAAATTTCCAAATTTTTGCCCGTGTCTATATATAGCCCGACCCTGTCGGTGTGACCGAGTGGAACAACTTGGTGGCACCGAGATGCAAAACTGTATACAGTTATTGCAACTCGGTGTGACCGAATGGTTCAAATCGGTTGCACCGAGATCGGAAACATAGATCAACTTAATGATCTCGGTAAGACCGAAAGTGGGGTATCAGTCAGACCCAGAATCACAAATAGGTTTTGGAAGTTTAAGTCTATGACGAATCGGGGACTCCGAGTGCTAATCACACAGAGTGGTTCGAATCTGACTTGATCAATTTTGTGATGTAGCATGAATAGAGTTTGAGACGAGAAAAGCATAGATAGCTAGAGAAGGTTCTTAGGCATTCTTGTCCATCCACTTGGCAAAAGAAAAATAAAGCCAAACAATCAAAACAACAAGTGGATGTCCTTGAATGAATAAAATATGCAACCAACATGCTCACACAATAAAATGGCAATTGAAATATGTGACAAAGCATGCACAACCAATTCTAGCATCTATCAAACAATTGGCGATGACTAGGTCATCTATATATGAGTATATTGACTTAGGTGTCAAATGAGAACACTTGATCATAGGTCATACTCATCGTTTAAGCTCAAGTGGGGTTACCACTTTTACATAAAGCATTGTTGTGTTCACATCATTAGAGTTGCTTTAACTCAAGTCTTAGAGTAAAGCTCCCCCTAGATGTGATATCCCCCCTAAGAGGGATGAACTAACCTTGGGTTTTGTCGATGATGACTTCATGTAGATGTTGAAGATGTGGATGCTCAATGTTGATGTAGATCACTTGGAGCTATCCTTTTGAGTGAATTGCACTTTCAATACCTACATGGGTTAGTCCCACAAGGAACAAACAAGGATATCCATAGACATAGAGTGATGCACACACAAGATGATGTCTATGAAAGCTTTTAGGTTACCTTGTCCCTTGTCTTACCAACAAGAGGGTTTGTGACTCCTTGAACTAGTGAAAGATGTGGAAGTTGATTGCACTTGTTCTTGCCAAAATGATAAGAGTGAAGTATGTTGGCGGAGTCACCCTCAAGAACTCTCTAGTTCTTATTCTTTTGGATCCACACCATCTTGATGGGAATCCATGGAGTTGTAGTCGTACTTGATGAAGTGGAACTTGAAGTAGTCTTGGGAATCCACTTGACTAAGGTCTTAGGAGCTTCTTCAAATGCATCAATTTCCTCTTGAAGCTTGTCCTTGCCTTTTTGCTTGTAGTCTTGTGGTGGAAGATCATCTTGAGTTTGTGTCCCCTTGAAAGAAGTAGGATCATACTTCTCTTATTGTGGAACAAACTTTGTCTTGGGGTATTGATCTTCTTCCCACTCAACTCCATTGGCATTGAACTTTCGTTCAAAGCCAACACCTTGATTCTTCCGGTGCCTTCCTTGCTTGCGTACAATTTCCTTGAATTGCTTACTACCGGCAAGGCTTTTGTACACTCCTTTCTCTATGATTCCCTTCAATAAGCTATTTTCTTGCTCAAGTGTAACTTGGCTAAGAGAATCATTAGTGGAATCAAGAGAACTACTAGAAGCAACAATATTGGATTTAACATGATCATTGTTACTACTAAAGGAAGAATCTTTCTTGTTCTTGTTACTAGACTTGACTTGAGGCATGTAAGTGGATAAGAGTAAACGCTTGGCAATGTAAGAAGAACTTTTCTTGCGGAGATCATCATTGATTGCCTTTAAAAACTCATGCTCTTGCTCAAGATTGAGCTTTTCAAAGCGTAACTTCTCATGAGCTCTTAAAAGTTCTCGATGATCTTAGAAGATAGTTTCATGAGCTAACTTAAGAGTGTTTAGTTCTTTAGTTAGATCCTCAATTTTCTCCTTAACATTGTCATTCGTTTTATCTTGATTAGCATGATTAATTGACGTTTCATCATAGTATTCATCACTAGAGTTGTCAACAAGTAAATCATCATCACCTAACAAGTCATCTTCATCACTATTAAAATCAACATACTCAGGGTGAGTTACCTTAGGACCTTTGGCCATGAAGCATCTTCCAATTCCTTCATTTGGTGAGTCAAATATGTCGTAGGAGTTGGTTGACACAAGTGCTAGACCGGCAACACCTTCATCTTGAGCATATTCGGAATCAGAGTGATAACTTCTCTCGGAGTGGTTGTCGGAGTCGGAGCCGGATACCCATTCACCAACATGAGCTTGATGTCTTCGTTTTGAGTAGCTCCTTGATGATTTATCCTTTCTTTCCGAATCCTTGCTTCTCCGTGAGTATCTTCGTTCATAACGATCATCTCTACTCCTTCTCTCTCTTGATGGTGATTCTTCTCTTTTGCTTCTTCTTTTTGGAGAATCTTCTCTTCTTTTGTAGGGAGCCGTACACTCATTGGAATAGTGTCCGAGTCTTCCACAATTGTAGCAGTTTCGCTCTCGACTAGAAGATCTTTTGTCATTGTAGGACCTTGACTTGGAGCTTCTATCTTTGCTTCTACTCTTGTAGAACTTGTTGAAGTTCTTCACCATTAATCTTAGTTCTTCACTGAAGTTTTGTTTCTCAGTTGATGATGTGGGGGCTTCACATGAGGCTTTGTAGGCACCACTTGATTTGTTGTGAAGTTCCTCTTTATCCTTGAGCGACATCTCATGAGCAACAATTCTTCCAATGACCTCTGTTGGTTTGAGATCTTTGTAATTGGGCATCATTTGGATCAATGTGCACACGGTATCATATTTTCCATCCAAGGCTCTTAGGATCTTCTTGATGATGAATCTATCGGTCATCTCTTCACTCCCTAAGCCGGCAATCTCGTTTGTGATGAGAGCAAGCCTAGAATACATTTCAGCGACACGTTCACCATCCTTCATTTTGAAATTGTCAAGTTGACTTTGAAGCACATCCAATTTGGATTCCTTGACGGAGTCGGTACCTTCGTGCATATCAATCAAAGTATCCCAAATTTCCTTTGCATTCTCAAGACGGCTGATTTTGTTGAATTCTTCGGGGCACAATCCGTTGAAGAGAATATCACAAGCTTGAGCGTTGTATTGTAGGATCTTCAACTCATCCGTGGTAGCTTCACGGTTTGGTTCTTTCCCATCGAAGAAGTCACCTTGCAAACCAACACACACAATAGCCCAAACGGTGGGGTTATGTCCAAGAATATGCATTTTCATTTTATGCTTCCAACTAGCAAAATTAGTACCATCAAAGTAAGGACCACTACGGTGATAATTTCCCTCGCTAGACGCCATACTCTCCTAGGTTGTGAAACCAAGGCTATGACCACCAAAAGCTATGGAAATCAAAGCAAATGGAGACCAAAGCTCTGATACCACTTGTAGGATCGGAAGTATGTCTAGAGGGGGGTGATTAGACTACTTGACCAAATTAAAACTTAACCTTTTCCCAATTTTAGTTCTTGGCAGATTTTAGCAATTTTTAGGACAAGTCAAGCAATCATCACACAATTCAAGCAAGCATGCAAAGAGTATATGGGCAGCGGAAAGTAAAGCATGCAACTTGCAAGAATGTAAAGGGAAGGGTTTAGAGAATTCAAACGCTATTGGAGACACGGATGTTTTTCCCGTGGTTCGGATAGGTGGTGCTATCCTACAACCACGTTGATGGAGACTTCAACCCATGAAGGGTAACGGTTGCGCGAGTCCATGGAGGGCTCCACCCACGAAGGGTCCACGAAGAAGCAACCTTGTCTATCCCACCATGGCCATCGCCCACGAAGGACTTGCCTCGCTAGTGGTAGATCTTCACAAAGTAGGCGATCTCCTTGCCCTTACAAACTCCTTGGTTCAACTCCACAATCTTGTCGGAGGCTCCCAAGTGACACCTAGCCAATCTAGGAGACACCACTCTCCAAGAAGTAAAAAATGGTGTGTTGATGATGAACTCCTTGCTCTTGTGCTTTAAATGATAGTCTCCCCAACACTCAACTCTCTCTCACAGGATTTGGATTTGGTGGAAAGAAGATTTGAGTGGAAAGCAACTTGGGGAAGGCTAGTGTCGGTGTACTAAAGTAGGGGTACCTTAGTACCCCGAACTTGTGCATGGGCAGTAGTAGCCTCCCGCGGCAAGGCCTGCCAGGGGAGCGACAAGAGTCTCCACGGCCCTTTCCGGGCCGGACGAAGGCCAAGTGATCGAGCCTAGAAGACCAAGCCCCGGCAAGAGGAGCTTGCCGGGTCGAGAAGGCGAGGTCCGGCAAGAGGAGCTTGCCGGGCCAAGGCGACAAGGCCCCGGCAAGAGGAGCTTGCCGGGACGACTAAGCCGAAGCACCAAGGCCCCGGCGGGAGGAGCTCGCCGGGACGGCCAAGCCAAGGCACCCCAAGAGAAGCCCGCCGCGGCGCGCCGCGCGCCCCGGCAAGGCCTGGCGAGCGGCAAGCTCCCAGGAGCGGCAAGACAACTACCGCGGCAAGCCACTTGCCGCGGCGAACCACCACATCCGGCCCGCGCTCCAGCTCACATGCCCACGCGTCGCTCTGGGGCTTCCCCGGAGGCACGTGGCGGGACGCCGCGCAACCTGAGACGCACGGTGGCATGCGACGTTGGCAGAGTCGCCCCCGTGGCGAGCGGAGGCGCTCCTAACGGTCCGCCTCGGCACTGTTCAGGCGATCCAGACGGGCATTTAATGCCTTTGTCCCCCGCCGTCAGAGTTAGGTGCGATAGCACTGTGTGGCCACTATTCACACAATCCCTTGCCATTTTTACCCTCACCTGCGTCGCTCCCTGTGGGAAACCCCTTGGCATATAAAAGGAGGCCCATGCGCACGTAGAGAGGGGATCGGACCCAATAGGCCCCCGCCTACGTCCAGCTCCAACTTACTGTAGCTTCTTGCGCTCCAGAGCAAGAACCCGAATCAACCAGACATGCAGCAGTAGGGTTTTACGCATCCATGCGGCCCGAAGCTGGGTAAAATCGTTGTGTGTGTGTGTGTGTGTGTGTGTGTGTGTGTGTGTTGCCTCGATCTGCTCTTTGTGCATCCTCCGCCCCCGCCGAACCGACAAGGGGCTCCGTCCCCATAGGTGCTCGTGGAGGCCAGATATCCCCGACATCTTTGGCCCGCCAGGTAGGGGAGCGTCGAGGTTGTGCGAATCAGATCCGGCGTCCGCGCGAGCCAGACTCCCATCGATTGCGCCGGCATGGCGCCGAAGAAGAAAGCTCCGGAGGTGACCGGCCCATCGACGTCGAACCCGCCGCCTATGGAGCAGACGGGTGGTGGGGGAGACGTCGGCGGAGGAACGGGCACCGTCGAGCCAGTTCTTGCTCCCGTGGCGTCCGAGCTCGCCCCGCGCCCCGCTCAGGAGGCGCGAAACCAGCAGTGTCATGGTACCTATGGTACCATACGCTCGCTGGACCCGAGCCATGCTGGTGGATCCCACGGCGCTCAGGACCGGCATGTGATCCAGCGTGCCGGGACGAGCGTCGCGCGGCTGCCTGGACCGGGTGCTGCTCCTTCTAACGTGGTTAGGAGTTCGAGCACATCCCGCTCCTCGCGCCGCTCGCCGCCTCTGCCCGCCACCCCAGCGGAGGCTCTCGCGCGAGCTCAGCTGCTCCTAGACTACCCTCCAACGGCGGACAAGCTCGACGGCTGGAGGGCAACCATCCAGAGCATCATCGGTTTCGCCAACGGTGACACTCCGCGGCAGCGCAGCGCATCACAGCCGCGGCCAGCCACCCAGGCGAGAACCGATGGCGCCAAGCATGGCGGGGGTACGACCACCGTGCACTCCCCGCCCCAGAAGCCGCGGTCGCCGACTCGCCGGGCTAACCTCGACGACGATTCTACCGCGTCGTCGAACCCGCGAACTCGCCGCGACCAACGCCAAGTCCTTCACGAACGAAGGGAAGAAGACGCTCGAACCCGCATCGAGCGCAGGAGAGAGGCGCAGCGTCAATCAGACCAGCGCGTTGGGCCCACTGGAGACATGCACGCGCCGGGGGAACCTGGCGAACTGCCGTATTCGGTAGGTTGCCCTGCGTTCACCCGCGAGCTGCGGCAAGTCCAGTGGCCCAGCACAAAGAACTTCAAGCCCGACGTGCCCGAGAAGTATGATCGCAAGTCGCATCCGTCTGAGTTCCTCAGCATCTACACCATTGCGGTGCAGGCTGCCGGGGGACGGGACAATAAGATCCTTGCCAACTACTTCCCGCTGGTACTCAAGCCCAACGTCAGATCCTGGCTCATGCACTTGCCGGACGGCTCCATCTCCTCCTGGCCAGATCTATGTCATCAGTTCGTGGGTGCCTTCACGGGCGGCCACAAACCCCATGGCCAGGCGAGCGACCTTCATCTGCTTGTTCAGAAGGAGGGGCAGCCTTTGCGCAAGTTCATCCAGAGGTGCAGCCGTGTGCACTACAACATCCCGGATGTCCACCCCGCCGCGGTGATCAGCGTGTTCCACCAGAACGTGCGTAACCGCATGATGCGGGAGGAGATGGCGATGTGCAAAATCAAGGAGGTCAGCGAGCTTTACGCCCTGGCCGACAAGTGTGCACGCGCTGAGGAGGGGAGGCGGCTCCCCGGAGAAAGTGTTGGAGAAGGAGACTTCGACAGTGAAGGTACCGCCCCGGCAAGGAGAGGCCGGCGGCGGAACGGCAAGAAGAAGAAAAATCCAGAGGTACTGGTTGTCGAGAAGTCCGGCAGCGAGGGCTCCGCCAAGAAAGCCCAGGTGGGAGGCCCCGGCAAGGAGGTTGCCGGGTGCGCCAACTGCCGGGCGGTGGCGGCAGCCGATAAGCAGGACGGTACCGACAAGAAGTACTGCAAGATCCACCGCACCAGGGGCCACGACCTCCAGAGTTGCAAGCAAGTCGAGCGACTCGTTGACCTACAAAAGGCCGAGTACGCACGACGCGACAAGGAGAGGGCCCAAACGGGTGGCGGGGGATCCGGCACGAAGCGTCCCGGCCCGGGGGAGCGCCGCGGCAAGGACAAGCAGCGGCAAGCAGACAGACCTCCCCGGGGCCGCGACAAGAGCGAAGACGAAGACGACGACGAAGACATGGAAGACCCTGAGACCAGTGAGCAGGAGTTTCAGAAAGGCACTGAGGTCTTGTGTGTGGACGGCGGTGCCTCCCTGTACGCTTCCCACCACCAGCTTAAACGGTGGGTGCGGGAGGTCAATGCAGTGGAGCCACCCGTCGAGTCACGCAGACCCCTGAGATGGTCCAGCACGCCTATCATCTTCGACATTGAGGACCACCCTGATCCCACAACCGCGGTCGGGTGCTTGCCGATGTTGGTTTCCCCAACGATCCGCAACCTCAAGGTCACTAAGATGCTAGTTGACGGCGGGGCCGGCTTGAATCTGATCTCCTGTGCTGTTCTCCGGAGACTCCAAGTTCCCGACAGCGAGCTCGAAGAAACCGGCACATTCCAAGGAATCAACCCGGGAAGGAGCAAGCCGAAGGGAAAGATCATGCTGCCGGTAACATTTGGCAGCGAGCTGAATTTCAGAACTGAGAAGGTCACCTTTGACGTCGCCGACCTTCCGTTGCCTTACAACGGGATCCTCGGCCGACCAGCACTCGCCAAGTTCATGGCGGCCTCTCACTATGCGTATAATATGCTCAAGATGCCCGGCCCGATAAGCGTCATTTCTGTCCCCGGCGACAAGAAGGATGCCCTTATCTGCGCCGACCAATTATACCGGGACGCAACAGCGGCAACGGCCCGCGGTCCGCTCGCCGCTGGAGCTTCCGGGGGAAAGAAGAAGTCCGGCAAGTGCTCTGGCGCCCACTCCGGCAAGCGCGCCTCTTCGGAGTGCTGCGCTGCCGTCGAGGACGTGCCATCGAGCCCCGCCGGCAAGAAGAAGTCCGGCGAATGCTCTGGCGCCCACTCCGGCAAGCGCGCCTCTTCGGAGTGCTGCGCTGCCGTCGAGGACGTGCCATCGAGCCCCGCCGGCAAGAAGACCAAGCCCGGCGAATGTTCTGGCGCCCACTCCGTCAAGCGCGCCTCTTCGGAGTGCTGCGCTGCCGTCGAGGACGTGCCATCAAGCCCCGCCGGCAAGAAGGCCAAGCCCGGCGAATGCTCTGGTACCCACTCCGGCAAGCGCGCCTCTTCGGAGTGCTGCGCTACCGTCGAGGACGTGCCATCGAGCCCCGCCGGCGAACACGAGAAGACGACGGCCGCTCCACCCGCGACCAAGAAGGTGCCCGCCCAGGAGGACGGCACTGGTGGTACCTTCACCATCGGTACCACTCTCGGCCCCAAATAGGAAGGCGCGCTCGTTGCTTTCCTGCGGGCGAATGTCGATGTGTTTGCTTGGCAACCATCTGACATCCCCGGCGTTCCCAGGGAAGTGATTGAGCACCACCTTGCCGTCTGTCCCCATGCGCGGGCCATCAAGCAAAAGGTCAGGAAACAAGCGGTGGAGCGCCAAGAGTTTATCGCGGAGGAAATCAAGAAGTTGGAAGCAGCAGGCCTCGTCAGAGGCGTGCTCCATCCGACGTGGTTGGCCAATCCTGTCGTCGTGCGCAAGGCAAACGGGAAGTGGAGGCTTTGCATCGATTTCACCTATGTCAACAGAGCTTGCCCTAAAGATCCATTTCCCTTGCCGCGCATCGACCAGATTGTTGACTCCACGGCCGGATGCGACCTGCTTTCATTCCTTGACGCCTACTCCGGGTACCACCAGGTCTTCATGGCCGAAGAAGACGAAGAGAAGACTGCGTTCATCACTCCGTGCGGCACGTACTGTTTTGTGCGAATGCCTTTTGGACTGAAGAACGCGGGCTCGACATTTGCGAGGGTTGTCCACACTGCTTTTGAGCCACAGATCCACAGAAATGTGGAGGCCTACATGGACGACATTGTGGTCAAGAGCAGAGACAAGGCAACCTTGGTACAAGACTTGGAAGAGACCTTTGCAAACTTGCGCAAGATCAGCCTCAAGCTCAACCCCGAGAAGTGCGTGTTCGGAGTCCCCTCCGGCAAGCTTCTCGGGTTCTTCGTGTCTCAGCGTGGGATCGAAGCCAACCCCGACAAGATCAAGGCCATCAAGCAGATTGAAGCACCCACGCGTGTCAAGGACGTGCGAAGACTTGCCGGCTGCATGGCGGCTCTCAGCAGATTTATTTCCAGGTCCGCGGAACGCGCCCTGCCGTTTTTCGAAATCTTGAAAAAGGAAGGTCCAGTAAAATGGACTCCGGAAGCGGAGGTTGCGCTGCAAGACTTGAAGAAATACCTATCCTCCGCCCCTATACTCGTCGCGCCTAGACCACAAGAGAAGTTGCTGCTCTACCTAGCGGCAACCAATCAAGTGGCTAGTGCTGCGTTGGTTGCGGAGAGGGAAGCTGATGACGAGCTAGCAGCCGCGGCAAGCGCGTCCGACGGCAAGCAGGGGGCTTCCCCGACAAGCTCTGGCCCCGGCAAAGGCGGATCCGCGCAAGTGCAAGGGGAAGTGCAGAGGAGGAGGATGGTGCAGCGCCCAGTTTACTTCGTCAGTTCCCTCTTGCAGGGGGCTAGGTCGAGGTACCCTGGTGTGCAGAAATTGCTCTTCGGCCTCCTCATGGCCTCGAGGAAGCTGCGCCATTACTTCCAAGCACACGAGATCACCGTGGTCACTCACTTTCCGCTTAAGAGGATACTGCAGAATCCCGATGCAACAGGCAGGATTGTCGAGTGGGCACTAGAACTGTCAAGCTTTGGCCTCGAATTCGAGAGCACATCGACCATCCAGAGCAGAGCATTGGCAGAGTTCATAGCAGAGTGGACGCCGACACCGGACGAAGAAATTCCCGAGACGAGCATACCCGGCAAGGAAGCAACCAAAGAGTGGCTGATGTACTTTGATGGTGCCTTCTCGCTGGAAGGCGCCGGTGCCGGCGTGCTGCTCATCGCGCCCACCGGAGAGCACCTCAAGTACGTCATCCAGATGCACTTTCCTAAGGAGCAAGCAACCAACAATACGGCAGAGTATGAAGGTTTGCTCGCCGGTCTCAGGATCGCGGCGGAACTTGGGATCAGGAAGCTCATTGTCAGGGGTGACTCGCAGCTCGTCGTCCGCCAAGTGAACAAGGATTTCCAGTGCCCGTTGATGGAAGCTTACGTTGATGGACTGAGGAAGCTGGAAGAGCGCCTTGACGGCCTGCAAATGGAGTACGTTCCAAGAGCAGAGAAGGACATCGCCGACGGCCTGTCCAAATGCGCCGCACTAAAGCTACCTGTGGAACCAGGGACTTTTGTGCTCGAGCTGACTCAACCATCCGTGACACCATCGACTGGGCCAAGCAAGAAGAGGAAATCGGTCTCCAGCGACTACCTTCCGGCAGAGCTTCCTGAAGCCACCGCTAAGGGAGTCCCCGGGATCGACGCCAAGAGTGCCGAGGAGCTGCCCGCTCCGGCAAGCCCCAGGGTTTGTCCCGACGAAGCAGGCGCTCCCGGCAAGCCACGCCCCGGCAAGCCTGTCAGGGAATGTCAAGCTCCGGCTGAGCCCCAGGTCCTTGCCGTGGAAGCTGATGTTCCCGCAGCCGCCGACATGCCTCTAGTCCTCGTCGTCGAGCCACAGGCTCCGACGTGGGCACAGCAAATCGTCCGTTTCCTCCAGACAGGAGAACTTCCCGAAGAACAAGAAGAAGCTGAAAGAGTAGCCCGATAGTCCAGTATGTACCAGTTCGTCGACAGCGCACTGTACAGAAGAGGACGCAATGGGGTGAAATTGAAGTGCATCCACCGGGAAGACGGACAGAAGCTGTTGGCGGAGATACACGGAGGCATATGTGGGCACCACATTGGCGCCAGAGCACTTGCCGGAAAGGCGTTCCGGCAGGGCTTCT
This sequence comes from Aegilops umbellulata, assembly GCA_032464435.1. Lineage (NCBI taxonomy): Eukaryota > Viridiplantae > Streptophyta > Magnoliopsida > Poales > Poaceae > Aegilops > Aegilops umbellulata. The sequence goes on from CP136060.1 coordinate 331,208,437, forward strand.
TCTGGCCCACAGCCCTCCAGGATGCAACTGCACAAGTAACCAAGTGTGAAGCGTGCCAGTTCCATTCCAAGAAGATACACCAGCCAGCTCAAGCTCTCCAGACGATCCCTTTATCCTGGCCCTTCTCGGTCTGGGGGCTCGATATCCTCGGCCCCTTCCCCCGATCCGTCGGGGGCTTTGAGTACTTGTTCGTTACCATCGACAAGTTCACAAAGTGGCCAGAAGTGGAACCAGGGAGGAAGGTGACCGCCCAGTCCGCGATCAAATTCTTCAGGTCGATTGTTTGCCGCTTCGGGATCCCCAACAGGATCATCACCGACAACGGTACGCAGTACACAAGCCATGCCTTCATGCAGTACACCCAAGATCTCGGCACCAAGGTCTGCTTCGCTTCTGTTGCTCATCCCCGGAGCAACGGTCAAGCGGAAAGGGCCAACGCCGAGGTACTGCGCGGGCTCAAGACCAGAAGTTTTGACAAGCTGCTCAAGCGCGGACGGAACTGGATCGAGGAGCTGCCGGCGGTTCTTTGATCGGTCAGAACGACGCCAAATCGAGCCACCGGCCAGACACCATTTGCTCTAATCTATGGAGCAGAAGCAGTTACCCCCACGGAACTCGTATACGGGTCACCTCGAGTGCTCGCTTATGATGAGCTTGGGCAAGAGCGGTCGCGTGAAGATGACGCACTGCTCCTCGAGGAAGATCGTCTCCAGGCCGCTGTGCGATCCGCTCGCTACCAGCAAGCTCTGCGTCGCTATCATAGCCGCAAAGTTAAGGCCAGGAGCCTCGAGGAAGGCGACCTTGTTCTTCGGCGCGTTCAGTCGGCCAAGATACACAACAAGTTGACGCCGAAGTGGGAAGGCCCTTACCTGGTGAAACGAGTCACGAGGCCCGGCGCCGTCCACCTCGAGACCGAAGATGGTACTCCGGTGAGCAATTCCTGGAACATTGAGCATCTTCGCAAGTTTTACTCGTAAGGTGCGGTTGTCGGACCCTGTCCGGCAACCAACTCCTTGTACAAAAGTCCTGCCGCAGACGCATGTAATCCTTTGTACAAAGCCAGGCGCAGACCCTGGCCGCAATTACGCGCTGGGCCCCCCCAAGTTTTAGCATGCACGCTGAGTCGAGTCTCGTCCTTGGTTAGGGTTGAGAGTGCCTAACAGTCGCTAACCCCTAACTTAGAGGTCGAGTCCGCGTCTTTTTCCCCTCCTTTCCCTTTGGCTCGCGGGAACTGCCTACCCTTGCCGAGCCGCTCAAGGACGAAGAAAGGGAGAAGGACGAGCCAGCACCCGCCTCCCGACAAGCCAGAGTTGCCGGGGGCTGCAACCTCAGATAAGTCTTTATATCCCTTATCATGCATTCTCTCGTGAGCTACGGAATGTGAAAACCTTGCTTCCTCCTAAAAAGCTGCCGTGCTCTCTTAAGCGACAAACCCCGGAGCGCGTTCCCGGGGCCCGCTTTGGATAGTAGCCGCGGCGGCAAGGGGAGGAAGCGAAGGGCCAGAACCCGCCTTCTCCCTGCCTCCGCCTAGAGCGGGAGGAGGGCCAAGGGGCGCGGGGGACGGCAGGGTCCGTTGCCGGACGGGGAAGTGTCTATCTTAACGGTGCAAAGGGTCCGCCCCTTGCCGCGGGATGTACCCGCGAGACAAATGATCCGGCAAACAACCCCTTTTCATTAAAAACATTCCACTCAGGTACAGTTCAGAGAGAATGAAAAACATGAAAGATGGGATTACAAGATTTTAATGCAACTAAGGCCCGAGGGCTTACAAGATAATAAGAGATAAGGTGCCCGTAATCCCTTTCTTGTCTCTCTCCTCAGGAGGTGCGGCAAGGAGGTGAGAAGGGCAAAAGGGGCGCCTAGACGAGCTACGGGTGGCAGAAGACGCCAAGAGAGCGTCCGAGGCCCCACCCCGGAGCTCCGGAGGCCGGAAGAAGACGGCAACGCCGGAAGCGGAGCTCGAGAAAGAGGCGGCGAGACGTCAACACGCTGTCGAGGGCATCTAGCCCTCGTACTCCGAGTTGACGGCCTTGCCGCCAGCCTCTTCCGCAGCCTCGCCACCCCGGCCGAGAAGACGAAGCCCCGGCAAGAGGAGCTTGCCGGGCCGAAGAGAAGACCCCGGTGGTCGTCGCCGCGAGCAGGGGTGGTGGCGGCGTCTGGGGCGAGGTTGGAAGACGAGGCAGCGGCCTTGCCGCCCGTCCTCTTCCTCTTCCGCATCCTCCCTACGCCAGCCGCCCAAGGAGACGACCCCGGGGAGTTCACGGCGCCAGCGACGCGGACGATGGGGGACGCCGGTGCCACGCGGAGCTGCGACTAGCGCCTAGTCGTGCCCGTCACCCCGGCGACCGCCCGCCCTCGTCGTCGCTGTCGCTCCCCTCCTCGTCACTCTCGCTCGAGGAGGAGCCTTCGCTGTCGGAGGAGCTATCCACGCAGCACCGGGCCCGGGTGCCGAGGTCCCCGAAGACCTTGACGGAGAGCAGATCGCCCTCCATTAGCTTGAAATGGAGGGTGAACCCCGCCGTCAAGCTGTGGATCCGGGCGAACGACTTCCACCCTCGTCCCAGACACATCACGCCGGGGGCTCGGGATTCGACGTGGACTCGCGCACCACTGATCTCGCAGCCCCTCATGCGCAGCCTCAGCGTCTCGTGTTGTTCCGCCTCCAAGACGTCCGCGAAGGGGGCCGGGAGGCGGAGAAGACGGCGAGGCGCCCGGCGCAGCCTGATGATGAACTCGCAGGGGTCGTCCCCAAGATGAACCGCCGGGGGAAACGGAGCCGCCGGCGGAGGCGGGGCTGGCGCGCCGTCCTGCCCGCCTCGAGCGCCTCGGCACCGTCCACGGCCTCGTCCGCGACCTCGCCCCCTCCCCCTTCCCCTTATGGTTGGCTCCGCCGCCGCGGGTGCAAGGGGAGGAGGGGCTCGCTGCCTGGCGGCAACCCTTGCCGCCACCAAAGAAGGACCAGGGTTCCCTTCCTCCATGACAGCTGGGGAGAGGGGACCAGGGATCTAAGAGAAGGAAGGAGTGCGGACCCTCGTCATCCCCTTCCGCTCCTTATGAAGGGGCGGAGTGGGGGCTCGGCCGCCTCGCCCAACCAATCAAAGCAGAGGAAGGGCAGGCGACGGGGCCGACCCTCTACTTCGACCCGCATCGGCCCGGCTTCCTGCCTCCACCACCGCGACCCCAAGCGCATGGAGGACGCGTGGCGGGCGAGCAGGGCCGAAGCGACTGATGAGGCGACCTCTCTCCCCCCCACTCGAAAGTGGGGGCGGACATTTCGCTTCCCCGAATAAAAGAGATCGTGCCCGACGTGACGCATGCCTGCGGGCCTCAAGCCCCGCGCACGCCACCCACGTCACGCACGCCTCGCACGCCTCGTCCCCCCCCCCCACGACGCCGCGATAAGCGCGCGCCACTTGGGGAGGGCGCGACGAGCACGGAGTTAAGGAGCAGCGCAACCCAGGCCACGCGTGCCCGTGCACTATTAGGGCCTGGCCCAACAACGCTCGGCACCGTGTATGGCCCAGACCCGGGGGCTCCTGTCGGTGTACTAAAGTAGGGGTACCTTAGTACCCCGAACTTGTGCACGGGCAGTAGTAGCCTCCCGCGGCAAGGCCTGCCAGGGGAGCGACAAGAGTCTCCACTGCCCTTTCCGGGCCGGACGAAGGCCAAGTGATCGAGCCTAGAAGACCAAGCCCCGACAAGAGGAGCTTGCCGGGTCGAGAAGGCGAGGTCCGGCAAGAGGAGCTTTCCGGGTCAAGGCGACAAGGCCCCGGCAAGAGGAGCTTGCCGGGACGACTAAGCCGAAGCACCAAGGCCCCGGCGGGAGGAGCTCGCCGGGACGGCCAAGCCAAGGCACCCCAAGAGAAGCCCGCCGCGGCGCGCCGCGCGCCCCGGCAAGGCCTGGCGAGCGGCAAGCTCCCAGGTGCGGCAAGACAACTACCGCGGCAAGCCACTTGCCGCGGCGAACCACCACATCCGGCCCGCGCTCCAGCTCACCTGCCCACGCGTCGCTCTGGGGCTTCCCCGGAGGCACGTGGCGGGACGCCGCGCAACCTGAGACGCGCGGTGGCATGCGACGTTGGCAGAGTTGCCCCCGTGGCGAGCGGAGGCGCTCCTAACGGTCCGCCTCGGCACTGTTCAGGCGATCCAGACGGGCATTTAATGCCTTTGTCCCCCGCCGTCAGAGTTAGGTGCGATAGCACTGTGCGGCCACTATTCACACAATCCCTTGCCATTTTTACCCTCACCTGCGTCGCTCCCTATGGGAAACCCCTTGGCATATAAAAGGAGGCCCATGCGCACGTAGAGAGGGGATCGGACCCAATAGGCCCCCGCCTACGTCCAGCTCCAACTTACTGTAGCTTCTTGCGCTCCAGAGCAAGAACCCGAATCAACCAGACATGCAGCAGTAGGGTTTTACGCATCCATGCGACCCGAAGCTGGGTAAAATCCTTGTGTGTGTGTGTGTGTCGCCTCGATCTGCTCTTTGTGCATCCTCCGCCCCCGCCGAACCGACAAGGGGCTCCGTCCCCATAGGTGCTCGTGGAGGCCAGATATCCCCGACAGCTAGAGATCAAGATTCATAAGGTAGGAATGGAATATCTTGGCCTCAACACAAGGGTAGGTGGTTCTCTCTCAGAACATATGAGTTGGAAGTGTAGATGTGTTCTGATGGCTCTCTCCACGAATGAAGAGGAGGTGGAGAGGTATATATAGCCTCCACACAAAATCCAACCGTTACACACAATTTACCAATCTCGGTGGGACCGAATCAACAAACTCGGTCGGACCGAAATAGTAAACCTAGTGACCGTTAGAGATTTTCGATGGGACTGACATGCAACTCGGTAGGACCGATATGGTTAGGGTTAGGGCATAACGTAATCTCGGTGAGACCGATTACACAAACTCGGTGAGACCGATTTGGTAATAGGCTAACCAGAGAGTTGGTCAGGTAAACTCGGTGGGACCGATTTGCTCTTTCGGTGAGACCAAAAAGTTAGAAAAGGGAAACAGAGAGTTTACATTGCAATCTCGGTGGAACCGATCCGCTCTTTCGGTGAGACCGAAAAGTTACGAAAAGGAAACAGAGAGGTTTCAATCCCATCTCGATGAGACCGAGATCCCTATCGGTAGAACCGATTTGCTAGGGTTTGGCAGTGGCTTATGACATGTGAAACTCGGTGGCGCCGGATAGAAAGAATCGGTAGGACCGAGTTTGGCTTTGGGTTTAGGTCATTTGTGGATATGGGAAAGTAGCTGAGGATTTTGGAGCATATCATTAAGCACATGAAGCAAAAGGCTCATTAAGCAACACCTCATCCCTCCTTGATAGTATTGGCTTTTCCTATGGACTCAATGTGATCTTGGATCACTAAAATGTAAAATGAAGAGTCTTGAGCTTTTGAGCTTGAGCCAATCCTTTGTCCTTAGCATTTTGAGGGTTCCACTTTCACCATCCATGCCATGCCAATCATTGAGCTTTCCTGAAATAATTGTCTTGGAATAGCATTAGCTCAATGAGCTATATGTTGTTATGAATTACCAAAACCACCTAGGGATAGTTGCACTTTCATCTGCTCTTGGACGACTCGGGCTGGTCTCTACCGCGCTTGGTGTCTGGCTCCGCCGCAAGCACGGCTGCTCCCTTGCGCTTCACGTCCTTGGCCTTGGCTTTCTTCTCCTCCGGGTCCGCAGCCAGGAGCTCGAGGAGGGAGAGGTGCCCCTCCTCAGCTCTTACGCACTTGGTTGCCAGGTTGAACAGCTCCAAAGACGTGCACAAGTCCTCGTGGATGGCGAGCTCCTCCTTCATCTTGACGTTGCGGACGCCATCAGAGAATGCGGAGATGATGGCCTCGTCCGTCACCTTGGGGATCTTTAGGCGAACATTGTTGAAGTGCTGGATGTACTTCTGGAGGGTCTCTCCTGGTTGTTGCTTGGCGCGGCATAGGTCACCCGCGGCCGGTGAGCGGTCGCGAGTGCCCTGGAAGTTGGCGATGAAGCGGTCGTGCATCGCGTTCCAGGAGGAGATCGAGCCTGGAGGCAGGTTCAGGAGCCAAAGAGCGGGCACCATCCTTGAGAGCCATGGGGAACCAGTTCGCCATTACTTTTTCGTCGCCGTTGGCCGCCTCGATGCTCAGCTCGTATAGTTGCAGGAATTCTGCGGGATCAGGGGTGCCATCGTAGCGAGGAGGCAGATCCGGCTTGAACTTGCCAGGCCAGGCGATGCTACGCAACTCAGGGGTGAAGGCACGGCAGCCTGCTGTGGTCCCCGGGGCTCGATGCTGGTGGAGAATTTATTCTTGATGGGGTCTGCGCACCGCCACCGCAGGCGGCACGCGGTCTTGCCGTGGTGGCGCAGGGAGCGCGGGGGCATTTTCTCGTGGTCGAGGGACCTCTAGGCAACTTCTTTCTTCTTGCACGGGTGACGGATGCGGTAGGTCGCACCATGGGGCCGCTCGCCTTGGTGCCAAGACTCCGTCTTGGGGCTGAGGTGGTGGAGGCGCTCCATGGGGCACGGCGCCCATGGCTGGGGGAGGGTGAGGCAGCGAGAGGGCTGGCGCGGGGGAGCCCCCTGTGGCGCTTACAAGATCGACGAAGCGGTCGAGCCAGTCCTCGTAGAGGTCGTCGACGGGGCGGTAGCGCAGGAGCTTGCGCGCCATGCACAGAGCAACCTGCGCATCCACGGGAGCGCGATGAGCATGGGATGACGAACCAGCCGGGGTCGGCGATGGAGTGGTGGTGTGGCCGTCCCGTCGCACCGAGAAGTGCAGTGAGGATGCTTGCTTCTTGTTCCCCGCCGGGCCGGTGGCGGCGTTGGCGGCAGACCATGGAGAACGACGGGGTGGCCCGCCGACGGGAGCCGTCTGAGCAAAGCGGGCGGCGAGGGCAGCCCGGCGCTCAGCACGAGCGCGGCGCGCGTCCAACATGGAGACGATGAAGCAACGGAACGCGGAGCGATGGAAGGGAAGCTTCGGTGCACCCCTAGCTGGCGCGCCAAATGTTGGATCACGGGTTCTAGCAAAACCCTCAAGGTTCGAACACTAGGGTGCACGCGAAGATCTCCCCCTACCGATCCACATCCTAGCTTGCTACGATCTCACGGACTAACTCGACGAACTCGCAACACAAAGGACACAAGATTTATACTGGTTCAGGCCACCGGTGTGGTGTAATACTCTAGTCCAGTGTGGTGGTGGTGGATTGCCTCTTGGGCTGAGGATGAACAGTAGAAGGGGAAGAACAGCCTCCTGAGGCGAGGTGTTCTTGTGCATGGTGGGTGCGAGGATGAACTAGATGAGTTCGAGACTAGTTATAGTGGGGTGAGGATCCGATGCCTCCTACTATGGTGGCTAGCCCTATTTATAGAGGCCCTGGTCCTCTTCCCAAATAGTGAGCGGGAAGGGATCCAACAACGGACAATTTGAAAGGGGACAACTAGTACAACTTATCCTCACAAAAGCAGTCTTCGCCTGCAAAAGGCTCTGGTGGTGACGCCACCTTGGGATCCATGGTGACCTCTGTCTTGCCGTCCGGCGGGTCTTGATCTTGTTGCACTGTTATGGAAACCTTTGCTTGACGCCTCGGTAATCCGCGCCTGTGCTTGCCTCCTTAGCACCAAAGAGGAAACAAGGACACTGTGCGCTGGTGCCCGCCTGGCGCCCGCCTGGTCTCGGTCGTCATGGCTCACGTCACGAGAACCTCGCGAGGTTTGTCTCGCCTTGATCTCTCCGCCCCTTGCGAGCCAACCTGATGAGGCCGCTCCCGAGGAGGTCTTGTGTCATCCGCCTTGCGAGGCTTGGCCCCTCGCGAGGGTCTTGAGTGCTCGCTGGTGAAGATGGGTTGTACGGGCCCGCTCATGGAGCCACGCCGTGGGCCGCAGGCAGGCAAGTCTGGGGACTCCTTTCCGAGAACGCAGACGATTGCAAACAGAACTCCCCCGGTACTCATGTTAGTTGGAGGCACTCGTTGTTTCGAGCCAGCCATGGATTGGTGCTTGTTGGTGGAGGGGGAGTATAAACTTTACCATTCTGTTTGGGAACCGCCTATAATGTGTTTAGCATGGAAGATATCGAGATCTCTTGGTTGTTATGTTGACAATGAAAGTATGCCGCTCAAAATATTATTTATCTCTATTTAAAAAATCAAGCTCTGGCACCTCTACAAATCCCTGCTTCCCTCTGCGAAGGGCCTATCTATTTACTTTGATGTTGATTCATCACCCTCTTATTAAAAAGAACCAGTTCGGGAGCACCGCTGTCATTTGCATGTGTTACTATTAATTTATATTGGGTCTCTTTCTACCATGAATGACTGGATCTCTTTCTACCATGAATTACAATGTTTAGTTAGTCCTTGATCTTCAAAGGTGCTCTGCAATTATGTTTTGCCGTCTCAGAAAGGGCTAGCGAGATACCATCTTGTTATATCATATTATGATTGTTTTGAGAAAGTGTTGTCATCCGAGATTTATTATTATTGCTCGCTAGTTGACTATGCCATTGATATGAGTAAACATGAGACCTAAGTGTTATTGGGAATATGGTTAGTTCATAATCTTTGCTGAAAACTTGAATGCCGACTTTACATATTTACAACAACAAGAGCAAACAGAGTTTGTAAACGTTTTTCTTTATCACTTTCAGTTTATCAACTGAATTGCTTGAGGACAAGCAAAGGTTTAAGCTTGGGGGAGTTGATACCTCTCCGTCGTATCTACTTTTCCAAACACTTTTGCCCTTGTTTTGGACTCTAACTTGAATGATTTGAATGGAACTAACCCGGACCGACGCTGTTTTCAGCAGAATTGCCATGGTGTTATTTTTGTGCAGAAATAAAAGTTCTCGGAATGACCTAGAAATCAATGGAGATTATTTTTGGAATTAATAAAAAATACTGGCGAAAGAATCAATGCCAGGGGGCCCACACCCTGTCCACGAGGGTGGGAGCGCCCTACCCCCCTGGGTGCGCCCCCTGCCTCGTGGGCCCCCTGGTGCTCCACCGACCTCAACTCCAACTCTATATATTCACGTTCGAGGAGAAAATAATTAGAGAGAAGGATTCATCGCGTTTTATGATATGGAGCCGCCACCAAGCCCTAATCTCTCTCGGGAGGGCTGATCTGGAGTCCGTGCGGGGCTCCGGAGAGGGGAATCCATCACCATCGTCATCATCAACCTTCCTCCATCACCAACTTCATGATGCTCACCGCCGTGCGTGAGTAATTCCATCGTAAGCTTGCTGGACGGTGATGGGTTGGATGAGATTTACCATGTAATCGAGTTAGTTTTGTTAGGGCTTGATCCCTAGTATCCACTATGTTCTGAGATAGATGTTGCTATGCCTTTGCTATGCTTAATGCTTGTCACTAGGGCCCGAGTGCCATGATTTCAGATCTGAACCTATTATGTTTTCATGAATATATGTGAGTTTTTTATCCTATCTTGCAAGTCTATAGTCACCTATTATGTGTTATGATCCGTTAACCCCAAAGTGACAATAATCGGGACCATTACCGGTGATGACCGTAGTTTGAGGAGTTCATGTATTCAATAGGTGTTAATGCTTTGGTCCGGTACACTATTAAAAGGATGCCTTAATATCCCTTACTTTACAATAGGACCCCGCTGCCATGGGATGGTAGGACAAAATATGTCATGCAAGTTCTTTTCCATAAGCAAGTATGACTATATTCGGAATACGTGCCTACATTACATTAATGAATTGGAGTTAGTTCTGTGCCAGCCTATGTTATAACTGTTGCATGAGGAATCGCATCCGGCATAATTCTCCATCACCGATCCAATGCCTACGAGATTTTCACATATTTCTCTTTGCTTAGTTACTTTGTCGTTGCCACTGTTACAATCACTACAAAACTATCACTGTTACTTTTGCCACCGCTACCGTTACTTCCATACTACTTTGGTACTAAATACTTTGCTGCAGATACTAAGTTATCTAGGTGTGGTTGAATTGATAACTCAACTGCGAATACTTGAGAATATTCTTTGGCTCCCCTTGTGTCGAATCTATAAATTTGGGTTGAATACTCTACCCTCGAAAACTGTTGCGATCCCCTATACTTGTGGGTTATCATCACCGAACCTTAAGTGTGTAGACCCTATGGGTTTGGGAACCATGCAGACATGACTGAGACATCTCTCCGGTCAATAACCAACAACGGGATCTGGATACCCATGTTGGCTCCCACATGTTCCATGATGATCTCATTGGATGAACCACGATGTCGAGGATTCAATCAACCCCGTATACAATTCCCTTTGTCCATCGGTGTGTTACTTGCCTGAGATTCGATCGTCGGTATCACTATACCTCGTTCAATCTCGTTACCGGCAAGTCTATTTACTCGTTCCGTAACGCATGATCCCATGACTAACTCCTTAGTCACACTGAGCTCATTATGATGATGCATTGTCGAGTGGGCCCATAGATACCTCTCCGTCATACGGAGTGACAAATCCCAGTCTCGATTCGTGCCAACCCAACAGGAACTTTCGGAGATACCTGTAGTGTACCTTTATAGCCACCCAGTTACGTTGTGACGTTTGGTACACCCAAAGCATTCCTACGGTATCTAGGAGTTGCACAATCTCATGGTCTAAGGAAAGGATACTTGACATTATAAAATCTCTAGCAAAATGAACTACACAATCTTGTGCTATGCTTAGGATTGGGTCTTGTCCATGACATCATTCTCCTAATGATGTGATCCCGTTATCAACGACATCCAATGTCCATGGTCAGGAAACCATGACCACCTATTGATCAACGAGCTAGTCAACTAGAGGCTTACTAGGGACATATTACAATCTATGTATTCACACAAGTATTACGGTTTCCGGTTAATACAATTATAGCATGAACAATAGACAATTATCATGAACAAGGACATATAATAATAACCACTTTATTATTGCCTCTAGGGCATATTTCCAACATGTCCCTCTCAAAAAGGTGTGTCCAGAAAGGATGATTGTGGCAAACTAAAAATAAAATAAAGCAAAGACTCGTACAATACATGAAGCACCAAGCAAAACTCAGATCATGTAGTGAATAAAAATATAGCCTCAAGTAATTTACCGATGGATTGTAGAAAAAGAGGGGATACCATCCGGGGCATCCCCAATCTTAGATGCTCGGTTGTCCTTGAATATTACCTTGGGGTGCCTTGGGCATCCCCAAGCTTAGGCTCTTGCCACTCCTTATTCCTTAGCCCATCAAAACTTCACTCAAAACTTGAAAACTTCACAACACAAAACTCAACAGAAAACTCGTGAGATCCGTTTGTATAATAAAGCAAATTGCCACTTTTAGGTACTGTTGTAAACTCATTCTAATTTAATATTGGAATTATATCTATTATATTCAACTTCACCATGGCTCATACCCCCCCCCCCCGATACAACCCATAGATTCATAAAAAATAAGCGAACAACACATTGAAAACAGATTCTGTCAAAAAACATAACAGTCTCTGGAGTTTAGCCAAACTTCTATAACTCCAAAAATTCTGAAAAAACTAGGACAACATGGGAAATTCGCATATCAATTTTATTTAAAATATTCAGAGCAAAATCATGTTTCTATGGATTTAGAAAATTCTAGAACTGAGCGCAGAAGTTTCTATTTTTTAGCAGAATCAAATCAACTATCACCCAGACCATCTTAAAGACTTTACTAGGCACAAACACTAATTAAAATACTAAAACAGAATCATAATTGTATTATAATTGCATATTTATTGAAAAAAAAAATTAAAAGATAACTATTGGGTTGCCTCCAGCAAGCGCTATCGTTTTGCGCCCTTAGCTAGGCATATTGCATATATCTAGGTATTGTAATAAAAGTGAGGGAGATCGTCCATGCTCATCTCATAGTCCCTCCTTTCAGGAGAAAGTTTCCTTTGTGGTAAGCAAAAATAATCAAAAGGCCTAAATTTAATTGGATACGGATCTACAAGATCAAGTTTGGGAGGAGGAGGTTCTTCCCTTGGCCCTTTATATGTGATTACTATCTCTTCATTATAAATGTTCCTTTGATTATGCTCTCTAAGCCTTTCTTTAATAACACGTCCTAGCCGAATTCTTTTGTATAGCAAAGTTGTTATTTTGTTCGAAAATTTATCAATCAAAACAGATGGGGGAACCTTTTTCCTTAGCTTTTCATTGTAAGCAGCATAATCTGTAGATTGTAGGCTCCTTATCTCTTCTTGATTAAAAATGATCTCCTCTATAGGAGGGAACCACAATTTATATTGTAATGAGCAAATATTTCACGTGCTTCTTTCATAATATGCCCAAATTCACAAGCTAGAAATATAGTGGTAACACGCTTAATGGAAGGATCATGAATATTGGATAATTCTGGAAAGATCCTTTGTATGGAAGGATGCATGTGAACAAATTGTATTTCAAGTCCAACTATAAGAAAATATATTGCATCCTCAAGACTAGAAGTTTTATTAAGAATTGACCCTCCTAGCATAGGTAACGTACTAGCACAAGTAAAGAAATGTTGAGTAACACCTTTTCCAATAATATTACCGCTACCTATACGGAGTTTTTTAGTATGCATGATAGTAGCTACTTTCCCATGAGGATCATCATCAACAAAATTATCAAATTTTTCCTCAAGATTTTTACTAGTTTTTTCAATGATAACCTTCTCAGATTCCGACATGATGAAAACCTTTCAAGCAAGCAAACAAAAAGATCAAACAAAAAGGCAAACAGAAAGAAGGCAAGTAAAAAGGAATTTTTTTTGTATTTTTCTGAAAGTGTTTTAGAAGTGGGGGAGAGGAAAACGAGAGACAAATGGCAAATAATGTAAATGAAAGAGATGAGAGTTTATGATGGGTACTTGCTAGGCTTGATGTAGATCTTCCCTGGCAACGGCGCCATAAATTCTTCCTGCTACTTCTTGAGCTTGTGTGTTTTTTCCCTTGAAGAGGAATGGGTGATGCAGCAAAGTAGAGATAAGTATTTCCCTTAGTTAAGAACCAAGGTATGAATCCAGTAGGAGGAACACACAAGTCTCCAGTAATTGTACCTACACAGACAAACAAATACTTGCACCCAACGCTATAAAGGGGTTGTCAACCGCTTCAAGATTACTTGCAAGGATGAGATCTGATAGTGATAGATGTAAAAGATAAATAAAAGTGCGAAATAAAATAAAAGTAAATAAATTGTAGCAAGGAATTTTTGGGTTTTTGATTTTGTAGATCTAAAAATAATATGATAAAAGATAGACCCGAGGGCCATAGTTTTCACTAGATGCTTCTCTTTTGAAAGAAAGCATACGATGGGTAAATCAATTACTGTTGAGCAATTGGAAAAGCGCATAGTTATAATGACATCCAAGGCAACGATTATGTATATAGGAATCACGTTTGAGACAAGTAGACTGAATCCTGCCTGCATCTACTACTATTACTCCACACATCGACGGCTATCCAACATGCATCTATTGTATTAAGTTAACAAGAATGGAGTAACGCCTTAAGTAAGATAACATGATGTAGACGGATAGATCCAATCTATCTGGAAAAAACCCCATCTTTTTACCCTTAATGGCAACGATACATATACGTGTCATGTCCCCTTCTATCACTGGGATTGAGCACCGCAAGATTGAACCCATTACAAAGCACCTCTCCCATTGCAAGAAAAATCAGTCTAGTTGGCCAAACCAGATCAATAGATTGGAGAGAAATACATAGCTATATAAATCATGCATAAAAGAGTTCACAGAAGACTCAAATAATGTTTATAGATAATCTGATCATAAGCCCACAATTCATTGGATCTCAACAAACACAGTACAAAACAAGATTACATCGAATAGATCTCCAAGAACATAGATGAGAGCATTGTATTGAAGATCAAAGAGAGAGAAGAAGCCATCTAGCTACTAGCTATGGAGCCATAGGTCTGTGGTAAACTACTCACGCATCATCAGAAGGGTAGTAAGGTTGATGTATAAGCCCTCCGTGGACGAATCCCCCTTCGGTGGAGTACCAGAAAAGGTCCCTAGATGGGATCTCACGAAGACAGAAACTTGCGGTGCCGGAAAAGTATTTTTGGTGTGCCCTCTAGTCTAACGGGAATATATGGGTATTTATAGAAGAAAAATTAGGGTTGGAAGTGCCATGGGGGGCCTACAAGCTTGGGGACGCCCCCCTGGGGCGCGCACCCTGAGCTTGTGGGCACCTCAAGGCTCTTCTGGCCTCCTCCCGAACGAGGGAGTCCTGGATTTGGCGGTCTTCAGGTGTCCGGCCTATTTGATATGGGTCGGGCTGATGGGTCGTGAAGACGAAGTAGAAGACCACCTCTCGTGTCCGGGTAGGACTCCTATGTGCGTAGAACGACAAGTTTGGTGTCCGTGTGTAATACTCCCTTCCTCTGAACCGACTTTGTATAACCCTAGGCCCCTCCGGCGTGTATATAAACAGGAGGGGTTAATCCGTAGAGGGGATCAGAATAATCGTAGGCTGTACATCTAGGGTTTGGCCATTATGATCTCGAGGTAGATCAACTCTTATAACCCCTATACTCATCGAATACAATCAAGCAGGACGTAGGGTTTACCTCCTTTGAGAGGGATTGAACCTGGGTAAACACCGTGTCCCCATTGTCCCTTGTTACCATTGATTCTTAGACTTATAGCTTGGGCCCCAATACCTGAGATTTGCCGGTTTTGACACCGATAATGGTGCTTTCATTGAGAGCTCCCCTGTGTAGTCGCGAAAAGCGATCTATGTCTCGCCTTGTCATCAACGACGACATCACCTCTAGAAGGAGCCTAACTTCAGGACAGGTCCTCTAGCTCGGCGGTTTTACCGTGGGTGCCCGCACGGCCATCAAGCCGTCAGTGCCCCCCGTGATCGCCAAACACCACCCCTGCATGGATCTCGAATACTCCAAAAAGATAGATCCGGCGGACACCTCGTTCTTGAACGAGCTGCTAGACCGCATCGCCGCCCTGGGGCTTTCAACGGCCTACGATCGGATCGGGCTTAAACCTGACCAGACGGAAATCAATCTCTCGCCGATCACTCACCTGGTAGCGGTCATTGAGGAACGAGCCGAAAACACTTCTTCTCCTAAATTAAAGACCATATATGTTCGGACTTCCGAATCCCTTGAGTCGGATACCATTCCTTTGGGTGGGACTCCGCGCCCCCCAAACTTAGGATCGGACATGGAGTCCGGGGAGCGCTTGGTTGTTCCCGGATCCGAACTGGTGACCTCGGAGATTTTGCAAACTCCGGACACAATTTTGGGTCGGGGTTCAAGTTTTAACCTCCCTGATACATCTCCAACGTATCTATAATTTTTTATTGTTCCATGCTATTATATTATCTGTTTTGGATGTTTATGGATCTATTAAACACTTTTATATTATTTTTGGGACTAACCTATTGACCCAGAGCCCAGTGCCAGTTCCTGTTTTTTTACCTTGTTTCAGTGTTTCGAAGAAAAGGAATATCAAACGGAGTCGAAACGGAATGAAACCTTCTGGAGAAGTAATTTTTAGAAGGAAAGCAACCCGGGAGACTAGGAGTCCACGTCAAGGAATAAACGAGGGAGGCACGAGGTAGGGGGGCGCGCCCTCCCCCCTAGGGCGCACCCTCCACCCTCGTGGGCCCCTCGTGGCTCCCCTGACGTACTTCTTCCTCCTATATATACCCATATACCCTAAAACAATCGGGGAACAGAAGAGATCGGGAGTTCCGCCGCCGCAAGCCTCTGTAGCCACCAAAAACCTCTCGGGACCCTGTTCCGGCACCCTGCCGAAGGGGGGAACCCTCACCGGTGGCCATCTTCATCATCCCGGCGCTCTCCATGACGAGGAGGGAGTAGTTCACCCTCGGGGCTGAGGATATGTACCAGTAGCTATGTGTTTGATCTCTCTCTCTCTCTATCTCTCTCTCTCTCTCTCTCTCTCTCTCTCTCTCTCGTGTTCTTGATTTGGCACGATCTTGATGTATCGTGAGCTTTGCTATTATAGTTGGATCTTATGTTGCTTCTCCCCCTCTTCTCCCTCGTAATGGATTGAGTTTTCCCTTTGAAGTAATCTTATCGGATTGAGTCTTTAATGACTTGAGAACACTTGATGTATGTATTGCCGTGCGTATCTGTGGTGACAATGGGATATCATGTGATTCACTTGATGTATGTCTTGGTGATCAACTTACGGGTTCCGCCCATGAACCTATGCATAGGGGTTGGCACACGTTTTCGTCTTGATTCTCCGGTAGAAACTTTGGGGCACTCTTTGAAGTACTTTGTGTTGGATTGAATAGATGAATCTGAGATTGTGTGATGCATATCGTATAATCATACCCACGGATACTTGAGGTGACATTGGAGTATCTATGTGACATTAGGGTTTTGGTTGATTTGTATCTTAAGGTGTTATTCTAGTACGAACTCTAGGGTTGTTTGTGAAACCTATAGGAATAGCCCAATGGATTGATTGGAAAGAATAACTTTGAGGTGGTTTCGTACCCTGCCATAATCTCTTCGTTTGTTCTCCGCTATTAGTGTCTTTGGAGTGACTCTTTGTTGCATGTTGAGGGATAGTTATATGATCCAATTATGTTATTATTATTGAGAGAACTTGCACTAGTGAAAGTATGAACCCTAGGCCATGTTTCCTACCATTGTAATACCGTTTACGCTCACTTTTACCGCTCGCTACCTTGTTGTTTTTATATTTTCAGATTAAAAAAACTTGTATCTACCATCCATATTGCACTTGTATTACCATCTCTTCGCCGAACTAGTGCACCTATACAATTTACCATTGTATTGGGTGTGTTGGGGACACAAGAGACTCTTTGTTATTTGGTTGCAGGGTTGCTTGATAGAGACCATCTTCATCCTACGCCTCCCACGGATTGATAAACCTTAGGCCATCCACTTGAGGGAAATTTGCTACTGTCCTACAAACCTCTGCACTTGGAGGCCCAACAATGTCTACAAGAAGAAGGTTGTGTAGTAGACATCAAGCTCTTTTCTGGCGCCGTTGCCGGGGACGCTAGGTAAGCGACACTCACACCCCGTCAACTAAGCAGTTTCTGGCGCCGTTGCCGGGGAGGTTTGTGCTTGAAGGTATATCTTTAGATCTTGTAATCGAATCTTTTTGTTTCTTTTTTTATCACTAGTTTAGTTTATAAAAGAAAACTACAGAAAAATGAAATTGAGTTTGTCTCATACGCTTCATCTTTTTAATATCTTTCGTGAGTATGATGGAAAGGAAAATTGTGCCAAAGTGTTAAAAGAAGAATGCATTAAAATGTTTGGGACTAAATCTTTGGATGATGAGCATGATTGCAATGTTGTTAGTATGAATTCCTTGAATATCCATTATGCTAATGATATGCAAAGCCACAAGCTTGGGGAAGCTATGTTCGATGAAGATGATATTTTTTGTCCCCCAAGCTTTGATGAGCAAATTTACTATGATGAAAGCATGCCTCCTATCTATGATGAGATTGTGATGACACATATGCTTTAAAGAATAATGATAACCATGAAACTTGTCATCTTGATTTTAAATTTCAATCACATGATAGTTGTTTTGTTGAGCTTTCTCCCACCACTATTCTGAATGATAAGAATTTTGCTTATGTGGGGAGTAGTAAATTTTCTATGCTAGTAGATCATGAAAAGAATGCTTTAGGTGCTGGTTATATTGTTGAATTCATTCATGATGCTACTGAAAATTATTATGAGGGAGGAATATATGCTTGTAGGAATTGCAATAATATCAAGTTTCCTCTCTATGTGCTTAAATCTTTAAAGTTATGCTTGTTTTGCCTTCCTATGCTAGTTGATTATTGTTCCCATAAGTTGTTTGCTCAAAAAATCCCTATGCATAGGAAGTGGGTTAGACTTAAATGTGCTAGTCATATTCTTCATGATGCTCTCTTTATGTTTCAATTCTTATCTTTTATGTGAGCATCATTGAAATCATCATGCCTAGCTAGGGGCGTTAAACGTTAGCGCTTGTTGGGAGGCAACCCAATTTTATTTTAGTTTCTTGCTTTTTGGTTATGTTTAGTAATAAATAACCCATCTACCTTCTGTTAAGATGTGGTTTTATGTTTTAATTAGTGTTTGTGCCAAGTAGAACCTTTGGGAAGACTTGGGTGAAGTCTTTATGATCATGCTAGTTGAGTAGTTGTGAATTTGAGAAATACTTGTGTTAAAGTTTGTGATTCCCGTAGCATGCACGTATGGTGAACCGTTATGTGATGAAGTCGGAGCATGATTTATTTATTGATTGTCCTCCTTATGAGTGGCGGTCGGGGACGAGCGATGGTCTTTTCCTTCCAATCTATTCCCCTAGGAGCATGCACGTAATACTTTGCTTTGATAACTAATAGATTTTTGCAATAAGTATGTGAGTTCTTTATGACTAATGTTGAGTCTATGGATTATATGCACTCTCATCCTTCCACCATTGCTAGCCTTTCTAATACCACGCACATTTCGCCGGTATCTTACACCCACCATATACCTTCCTCAAAACAGACACCATACCTACCTATCATAGCATTTCCATAGCCATTCCGAGATATATTGCCATGCAACTTTCCACCGTTTCGTTATTATGACACGCTCCATCATTGTCATATTGCCTAGCATGATCACGAAGTTGACATTGTATTTGTGGCAAAGACACCGTTCATAATTCTTTCATACATGTCAATCATGAGTCATTGCACATCCCAGTACACCGCTGGAGGCATTCATACAGAGTCATATTTTGTTCTAATTATCGAGTTGTAATTCTTGAGTTGTAAGTAAATAAAAGTGTGATGATCATCATTATTAGAGCATTGTCCTAGTGAGGAAAGGATGATGGAGACTATGATTCCCCCACAAGTCGGGATGAGACTCCGAACAAAAAATATATAAAAAAAATAAGAGAAAGGCCATAAAAAAAGAGAAGGCCCAAAAAAAGAGAAAGGCCATAAAAAAGAGAAGGCCCAATAAAATGAGAGAAAAGAGAGAAGGGACAATGCTGCTATCCTTTTACCACACTTGTGCTTCAAAGTAGCACCATGATCTTCATGATAGAGAGTCTCCTATGTTGTCACTTTCATATACTAGTGGGAATTTTCATTATAGAACTTGGCTTGTATATTCCAATGATGGGCTTCCTCAAAATGCCCTAGGTCTTCGTGGGCAAGCGAGTTGGATGCACACCCACTTAGTTTCCTTGTTGAGCTTTCATGCACTTATAGCTCTAGTGCATCCGTTGCATGGCAATCCCTACTCACTCACATTGATATCTATTGACGGGCATCTCCATAGCCAGTTGATACGCCTAGTTGATGTGAGACTATCTTCTCCTTTTTGTCTTCTCCACAACCACCATTCTATTCCACCTATAGTGCTATGTCCATGGCTCACGCTCATGTATTGCATGAAGATTGAAAAGGTTTGAGAACATAAAAGTATGAAACAGTTGCTTGGCTTGTCAACGGGGTTGTGCATGATTTAAATATTGTGTGTGATGAAGATAGAGCATAGCCAGACTATATGATTTTGTAGGGATAGCTTGCTTTGGCCATGTTATTTTGAGAAGACATGATTGCTTTGTTTTCATGTCAATATTAAACTTTTGTTTTGAATCTTATGGATCTGAATATTCATGCCACAATAAAGAAAATATCATTGATAAATATGTTAGGTAGCATTCCACATCAAAAATTCTGTTTTTATCATTTACCTACTCGAGGACGAGTAGGAATAAAGCTTGGGGATGCTGATACGTCTCCAACGTATCTATAATTTTTTATTGTTCCATGCTATTATATTATCTATTTTGGATGTTTATGGGCTTTATTAAACACCTTTTATATTATTTTTGGGACTAACCTATTGACCCAAAGCCCAGTGCCAGTTCCTATTTTTTACCTTTTTTCAGTGTTTCGAAGAAAAGGAATATCAAACGGACTCGAAACGGAATGAAACCTTCTGGAGAAGTTATTTTTAGAAGGAAAGCAACCCGGGAGACTTGGAGTCCACGTCAAGGAAGAAACAAGGGAGGCACGAGGTAGGGGGCGCGCCCACCCCCCTAGGGCGCGCTGAGGGAGTCCTGGATTAGGGGGTGTTCGGGTAGCCGGACTATACCTTCAGCCGGATTCCAGGACTATGAAGATATAAAGTTGAAGACTTCGTCCCGTGTCCGGAAGGATCTTTTCTTGGCGTAGAAGGCAAGCTAGGCATGCGGATATTCGAGATCTCCTACCATGGTAACCGACTCTGTGTAACCCTAACCCTATCCGGTGTCTATATAAACCGGAGGGTTGTAGTCCGTAGGACAACCATCATCATACACAATCATACCATAGGCTAGCTTCTAGGGTTTAGCCTCCTTGATCTCGTGGTAGATCCACTCTTGTACTACCCATATCATCAATATTAATCTAGCAGGAGTAGGGTTTTACCTCCATCGAGAGGGCCTGAACCTGGGTAAAATAAAGTGTCCTTTGTCTCCTGTTACCATCCGACCTTGACGCACAGTTCGGGACCCCCTACCCGAGATCCGCCGGTTTTGACACCGACATTGGTGCTTTCATTGAGAGTTCCTCTGTGCCGTCGCGATCAGGAAGGATGCCTCCTCCCGTCTTTAAAGACGGCGCCATTACGAAAGGAGCTTTGGCTGTCGGCCAAACTCTCCGGCTAGGTGGTTTTCTCGCAACCGCCTGTTCGGCTGTTGCGCCGACGGTGACCTCCCGGGTAATCAAAAGCAACCTCCATGTCGGCTCAGAACTCGCAGAGCAATTGGATCCGGTGGAGCTCTCTTCGGTTAACGAGCTCCTGGATCGTATCGCCGCACTGGGCGTCGCCACAAATTACGACCAGGTGGGGCTTAAACTCGATCTGAGAGAAATTAACTCTCCCCAGTTCACCCACCACGTTGCAGTGGTGGAGACACAATGCGGCGACCCTTCATCTATCTTGAGGACTAGCTATGTCCGAATCCCCGAACCCTCCATACCGGATATCCGCGGAGGGAAGGACACAGTCCAAGACCTGAGCTTAAAATCAGGCAAATCGGATAGCATCCAAGACTCCAGATCTCAGAATCCGGAAGTTCTTCGGCCTCCGAACAACAAATTGGGTGAGGTCTCAGACTTAACGACACCCACCCACCCGATCTTAAGCGATCTTTCCCAAATCAGGCAAATGCCCGAAGAATCAGTACATCATTACTGGGCTAGATTCCTCCTGGTTATGAATAGGATAAAGGACTGCCGCGAGGGAGACGCAATCTCAATCTTTTGCAGTAATTGCACGGACAAGGGAATAGTCAACGCCATTAGCCGTCGTAATATTACACGCTTTGCTGACCTGGCGTCCATAGTACAAAAATACTGTGCCATGGAAAGTGCTCGGAAAACCGAAATTGAATTTTGGGATAATCCGGCCCTGAATAGCAATCCCGTCCGAACCAAGAGGGCGCACCGCAGTAAGGCGCCCGGACTAAACGCTAAAAAATCAAAACCCTCTAGGGGGCATGGAACCGTACTGGAAAAGTGGCTAGATGGACCCTGCAAGATTCACAGTGCAGACGACGCCACCCCAACTCACAGCCTCAGGGCATGTTGGATACTCCGGCAGGTGGCCAAAGTTGGCGAGGACCTCCTATCTCCATAGGTCAAAGGAAACCAGCCCGAGAATTTCAGTTCAGTTCTCACAGTCTTTGAGACTTTCACATCAAATAACATGCGAAAAAGAACACTCCGCAGCCTCACGGAAGTCTATCAAGTAGCGACCATAAACCCATGGAGTAATACTGCCATCACCTTCGACGCGAGTGATGAGCCTAAAATTCGAGTAGCCAGAGCACCAGCCGCATTGGTCCTCAGTCCCATAGTGGATGGTTGTCGCCTCGCAAAGGTACTCATGGACGGAGGCAGTGGATTGAACCTCATTTACGAAGAAACCCTCCAAAAGATGGAAATAGACTGAAACCGCATTGAGCGAAGCAGCACAACCTTTAGAGGAATAATCCCCAGTCAGGAAGCGCGCTACACCGGAAAGATCACGCTAGATGTGGTATTCGGCACGCCGGATAATTACAGGTCCGAACAGATCACGTTCCAGGTGGACCCGTTCAAAAGCGGATACCACGCTATACTAGGACAGGAGACTTTCACAATTTTTCAAGCCATACCCCATTACGGGTACATGAAGCTTAAAATGTCTGGACCAAAAGGAATTATCACCCTTGCTAGTGATCCGGACAAAGCACTCCGCACCGAGAACAAGACAGCCGCATTGGCCCTCGAGGCACTATCCGAAACCTTAGCGGCCGAGGAACTGACTGCGCTATGATCCACGGTCAATAGGGATGACGTGATACTCGATAAGAGATCCAAATCCACATCCTTCAAACCAGCAGACGAAATAGTCAAATTCCAGGTCCACCCAACGGACCCTAATAAAACGGCCTCCATCAGGGCACGACTGAACCCTGATGTAGACGCCGCACTGCGAGAGTTCCTACGTGAGAACTGGGACATTTTCGCTTGGCACCCCTCAGACATGCCAGGAATCCCACGCAGTTTGGCCGAACACAGCCTAAACATCCAGAAAGGATTCAAACCTGTCAAACAGGCTCTTCAGCGTTTCTCCGAACCAAAGAGACAGGCCATGGGAGAGGAGCTAGCCAAGTTATTGGAAGCCGGATTCATTAGAGACATAAAACATCCGGACTAGCTAGCAAACCTGGTGATGGTACCAAAGAAGGACAAATCCTGGCGCATGTGTGTCGATTTCAAAGACCTTAATAAGGCTTGACCAAAGGATCCCTTCCCCCTCCCTCGAATAGATCAAATCATCGACGCCACTGCAGGACACGATTCGTTGTGCTTCCTCGACGCATACTCCGGTTACCATCAAATCAAGATGGCAGAATCAGACCAGGCCGCGACAGCATTCATCACACCATACGACCCATTCTGCTTCAACACAATGCCCTTTGGGCTGAAAAACGCCGGCGCAACATATCAGCGCATGATTCAAACATGTCTGGCAAACCAGATCGGTAAAATAGTGGAGGCATATGTAGATGATGTGGTCGTTAAATCAAGACATGTCGAATCTCTAGTAGACGACTTGAGGCTCACATTCGACAACCTCCGAAAATACGACATTAAGCTCAACCCGAAAAAATGCGTTTTCGACGTTCCAGCCGGAAAGCTCCTGGGATTCATTGTATCCGGTAGAGGAATCAAAGCAAATCCAGCTAAAATCCGAGCTCTGTCACAATTGGATATCCCGAAAGACCTCAAAAAAATACAGAAACTCACCGGATGCGTGGCGGCTTTAAGCCGCTTCATCTCCTGTCTGGGAGAAAAGGCATTGCCCCTTTACCGCCTTCTCAGGTGCACCGAACACTTCGAGTGGACAGACGCTGCCACAGCCAGACTCGAGGAAATAAGTCCATCTTGGCAACAAACCCAGTCCTGGTCGTGCCGGACACTGGCGAACCCATGTTATTGTACATCGCCTCAACCCATCAAGTAGTTAGCGCAATACTCGTCGTCGAGCGGGCAACAGACGGACACAAACTCCCCCTTCGAAGGCCGGTTTACTATGTGTCCACTATCCTTACACCATGCAAATCACGGTACCCGCATTACCAAAAGATCGCATACGCGGTGTTTATGGCATCCCGGAAGCTATGGCACTACTTTCAAGAGTGTTCTATAACAGTAGCCTCGGAAGTACCACTCAACAATATTATCAACAACCACGATGCAACGGGCCGGATAGCAAAATGGGCCATAGAGCTCCTCCCGTTTGACATAACCTACAAACCACGGCGAGCCATTAAATCGCAAGTCCTAGCCGACTTCGTCGCCGAATGGACAGAGGCCAAACTCGCTAAAGAGTACGGAACATATTCAAACTGGATCATGCATTTCGACGGCTCCAAAATGTTGGCTGGACTAGGGGCTGGCGTCGTTTTGACGTCCCCCACAGGGGACACAGTCCAGTATGTACTCCAAATTATGTACACGGACTCCAACAATGCAGCCGAATACGAGACCCTTCTACATGGTCTCCGGATGGCAGTATCCATGGGCATTCAACGCCTGGAAGTACGTGGGGACTCAAACCTCGCGATATCCCAAATAAATGGCGACTTTGACGCCAAAGACCCAAAAATGGCAGATTATCGCAATGCCGTCCTAAAAATGTCAGTTCGGTTCGAGGGACTGGAGTTCCACCATATAGCCCGAGAAAACAATCAGGCAGCAGACATCCTGGCATGCATCGGAGCAAAACGAGATGCGGTCCCCCCCAACATCTTCTTAGAAAGATTATTCAAGCCATCTGTAGCATGGGAGGGGGAAGCCCCGGATAATGGTCCGGACATAACCGCACAACCCGACGCCGAACAACCCGACATGATCGGAGGCCCCGCCATCGAAATCACACCCTCAGCCCACGTAATAATGGCGGTCATCGCCCCGTGGACTGAACCATTCCTAGCCTACCTTACTAGGCAAGAACTCCTAGTGGACCAAAACGAGGCACGCAACATAGTGCGGCGATCTAAATCCTATAAAGTCCACGAGGGAGAGCTATATAAGAAAAGCACCACAGGAGTCCTTCAAAGATGTATCTCCGAAGAGGAAGGGCGGAGTCTGTTGGCCGAAATTCATGCCGGACTCGGTGGCCACCATGCTGCAGCTCGGTCTCTTGTCAGCAAGGCCTTCCGTACGGGCTTTTATTGGCCGACGGCCCGAGCAGACGCTCATGACTTGGTCAAACGATGTGTCGGTTGCCAGCTCTTTGCAAATCAAAGCCATATGCCACCCAACGCCCTCCGAACCATCCCCATCACTTGGCCTTTCACGGTATGGGGGCTTGATATGGTGGGACCCCTTAAGGGTGGAACCCACAAGAAAAAATACTTATTGGTCATGGTGGATAAATTCACCAAATGGATAGAAGCCAAGCCTGTTAAGACGGCCGAATCCGGACCCGTGATAGACTTCATATCCGGGGTCGTACACCTTTACGGTGTCCCCCACAGCATTATCACCGATAACGGCACAAACTTCACCTATGACGAAGTAAAGTTGTGGTGCAAAAACATGGGCATTAAGCTCGACTATGCTTCTGTCTATCACCCACAAACTAACGGTCAGGTCGAACGTGCAAATGGTCTCATCATGAGCGGTATCAAACTCAGACTAGTGCGGTCCCTAAAGGAATCTAATACGCACTGGGTAGAGGAGCTCGACTCCGTACTCTGGGGGCTGCGAACCACGCCAAATCGTACCACCGGATTCACACCATTTTTTATGGTATATGGCGCGGAGGCAGTTCTGCCCTGCGACATAATTCAAGACTCACCTCGAGTGCGCATGTACGAAGAAAGAGAAGCCGAGCTTGATCGGCAGGACAACCTGGACGCCCTAGAGGAGGAGCGCGACGTGGCTAAAGCCCGTTCTGCATTTTATCAGCAGCGGGCTCGAAGATATCAAAGCAGAGAAGTACGGGCCAAAAATTACAATGTTGGCGAACTAGTTCTACGCTTGCCGGATAAGAAAAAGGACAAACTCAAGCCCAAATGGGAAGGTCCCTTCATAATTGACCAAGTCCTCACGGGTGGAGCATACCGCCTGCGAGATGCGTCGGACAACCGACTCGAGCCGAACCCATGGAACGCAACACGTCTCCGGAGATTCTATGCCTAGCGCCGAACTCTGAGTTTGTCTCCTTCCTCTGTCGATTTATATATATATATATATCTTTCTGTTTTTTATTTTCGTCTCCTCCTACTCTTTCGTTTATAGCCCTTAAAGGCTCATCATATGACGCGCTGCCAGCGCTCCTTATACCTGGGGGCTTCTTTAACAGAAGCTTGCTTATATGGGTTTCACACCCAACACATGCGTCAGACTTCCGCATGCACCTTTTCTTCACCATTATATGCATCGATATGACTTAAGTTTTGGCCAAGCTAGGTTGCCTGGCTCCTGTGCTTAACCCAACGTTCCCGATTGTTCGGCTAGGCGGTAAAGGGAGCACCTCTGCGATTGCTACTGCCAGATAAGCCGGATGTGTACCTCAGACTGGGTGAAGCCGAAAGCTAGTATTCTTAAGGGAATATTCGGTCGGTGAACTAAAGATGAACCTTTTTTACTTATACGTGCCCCCAGATGTTTTCCTGCACTTGCAGTCCGGACGTGCACTTCAGGGCACGCCACCCCAGCGAAAGGAACCCTTAACGGAACTATTCTCTCTGGAAGATGTTTCTTACTAACCATGTAATATAACATAACTAGTTGGGCACTTGTCTGAAAAAGCACTAATGACCCCTACGCCTGGTCTCCACGCATACCTCGGTTCTTATATAACCGTTATGGTATTCGAACACACTCCGGACCGTCAGGTCCCGAGGTCGAAGCGAAAAGGTCGGCAACGACAAACGATCTACAATCCTACTAGAAGGCATTACACATGTCAATTATAAATTACATAGTCATCAAGACTGATTGTATTCCTCTTCTATACCATCTAACAGGCTGTCTAATTTACAATCCTGCTGGGAATACTTTGCGGCCAATTCTACCTGGCCATATACTAAGCTCACAGGGATCTCCTTCCCGTCAGGCCCCACCGGTCCAACCTCGGCCATATGATTGGGGTCAGACTTCGTAAAGCGGGTCTTCACCATGGCCCAAGCCTCCCTAGCGCCCTGCCGGCAGGCCGATATCTTCCACAACCGAAAGCGCCGCCGAGCTCCCTTCAAATTCTCCGCAAGTTCTCCAAGGCCCTCGGGTATGGAGTGGGCAGGCCACAAGGCTTGGGCAATACCTCGCATCGCCTGCCGAACTCGTTCATGCAGTTGCAAGAGTTCTGGAAGAAGATCGCCCGTTGAACTGGGCATCTCCTCTGCAGGACGACCTGTAAGCATACCTACAGACATAACTCTGTTAGTCGTCTTCCTCGCCGAACTCCTTTTTCACGAGTTCGCTTAAGCACTTACTAAAACTGCCGCGTCGAAGTCGCTGATTCTCCTTATTGGAGTCCGACAGCTGGCCACGAACATCTTTTAGTTCAACATCCAGCTTGGTGTTGGCATCCTGGAGATCATTCTTCTCCCGCCTCACCTTTGTTAGCACGCTTTCACCAGACTCTAAGCGGTGTAGAAGCTGTTGCCTGTCCGGATCGAGTACGGCGCCATCTACAATACAATTTGTCAGATTGGCATTTAAATCCGTACAATCCTAATTATTCTAGAGTATTGTTTACCTGCAGGGGTCTCTTTAGACCCTCCTGCTGCCGATCGTGCGGCCTCTAGTTGGGCCCTGCACCTTTCCAGCTCCTAGGATAGCGCAGTATTCTTCTTGGTAAGAAACTGCATGTTATATGATTCTCGAATCAGTTATTTCAACTGCTTCAAGTCTCGGGGGCTACTGGCATATCTATATTTACCAAAAAAATCCTACCTGTATGTCCTTTACATACTGCTCCGTGGCTCTGGCTAAACCATTTTGAGCGGCACGGAGGTACGCGTCTCCTGAATTAAAGGCATTTAAAGCCTCCTAGGAGAAACAAGCGTCGCGAAGAACCGTCCGGCGACGCCTGTGGTTCATTGCACTCTCCACCTCGGAATTGGTGGCAGACAACCTATCCGCATCCTCTGATAGAGGAGCATCCGGTGCGTGTCTTGTGCCGACCTCCGCCTCCGGGCCGGGCGTTGGAGTCTGGCTGGTGGAGGCCCGATTGGCAACCTCTCCGGGTATAGTCCGGCGAGGTCTCTTCGTCCTGAAGATAGCACGAATGTTAATATACCCTGGAGGAGTAAAACACCAGGGAAAAAGAGAGGGTACGCCATACCTTTGTTCTGGCACCTCAGACCAGACCATGTTCCTTTTTGCCCCAAGGGGCCCTGCGGCCCCCCGTCGGCTAGCTGCAGCAGGGTCGGCTTCCCCCCTCGGGAACCTCCCCTACAAAGCACGGTTGTTGTCAGAACAACCAAGCCCATGAAAACGGAACCCCTCTTAAGGGAGTAAAACTTCGGTATTTGTCACCTGGGAGGCCGGGATCAACCCTGGGTAATCAGCTATAATAGCTACCAAGGTATCATCCTTGCTTAGCTGATGAAACACTCCGTCAATGAAGTCCACTGCTAAGTCCGGATCCTCTTCGGAGTCCGGATCGAGGAGCCGGTCTGGGTCCTCTGGCTGTGGAGGACGGTTGTTTATGCTTTTTACCTCCTGACGCAGGTCCTGCATTAAAGTCGTTAGACTGCCTATTTAATCATGGGAATGTAAAATCAATAGAGAAGTACGACTGTCCACTTACCCAATTCGGAGGATTGTACATGGAAAATCCGCCCTGCGAATCGACGCGGAGGAATTCCTCTTCTTCCCCCTTGTACAAAGAGGATAAGATCTTCATTAGAGCGGCAGGCGAGTCCGGCCCCTTGCGGCCGTAACGGGTGGCGTCATCCTCCCCGTTGAAATCCCACATGGGGTGGCTTCTGTATTGGAGCGGCTACACCCCTCGCATAATGCATATGGCCATGACTTTAATCATGGTCAGTCCGGAATGAGCCAGTAGCTTAATCCGACCCATCAAGTAAAGGATGTCCCTGTCATTCTCTCTCTGAGGGTTCCGAGGGCGCCAGCTCAGGCGTTTCTTCAGGGGAGCGTTGTCGAACTCAGGGAGACCGGCCGAACAGGGTCCGGTAGGGGGACGTCGTATATGTAGAACCATTCTGAAGGCCAGTCCTCGGACGCCTTCTTCGGGGTGCCGGACGGGTATCCGGTCCCAGCGATACGCCATACTTCGGCTCCGCCCACTTGATATATAGACCCCTTTTGCGAACGGGGCACCAGGCAGAATATCTTCTTCCACAGCGCAAAATGAGCCTCGACGCCTAAAAATAGCTCGCAAAGAGCTACGAAGCCCGCAATGTGTAACACGGAACCGGGCGTAAGGTGGTGCAGCTGGAGGCCATAGAACTCCAAAAGCCCGCGGAGAAAGGGATGAATTGGGAATCCCAGGCCCCTTATTAGATAAGGGACCAGACACACCCGTTCCCCTTTAGAGGGACTAGGTGAGTTCTCCGCTTGTTTTCCGCCTTGATAAGTGGCGAGTCCGGCTCGGACCGAGACCATGTAGGCTTGAGGGAGGAATCCCTTGGCTTGAAGCGACACCAACTCGTTGTGTGGGATGGTGCATCTCTCCCAATCTCCGGGTTTAGGACTGGAGGGGCGAGGGGAGGAGCTGCGACGGCTAGGCATGTCGGAATGGACCTTTGCTGGAGACGCTCTGATGATAACTCGCAGAGAGGAGAAGATGTGGTTTGGATCTAGATCCCCATCTCGTTAAATAGGCGGCTCGTTTATATGACTAAGGGTGTGGATGTAAAAACACCCCAAGCTCTTCACATTCGTTCAGCGCGTAGAAGGCAACCATTATTGGGCACTGAAGCCGAGGAGTGCTACATTACAAAAAACGGACATTATTCGTACAGGTACACAAGATTCGGAGGAGGAACCCGCCTTGCAATGCCGAAGACGACTTGCGCGCCGGACTCATCGTCATTGAAGCCTGGTCCGGGGGCTACTAAGGGAGTCCTGGATTAGGGGGTGTTCGGATAGCCGGACTATACCTTTAGCCGGACTCCAGGACTATGAAGATATAAAGTTGAAGACTTCGTCCCGTGTCCGGAAGGATCTTTTCTTGGCGTAGAAGGCAAGCTAGGCGTGCGGATATTCGAGATATCCTACCATTGTAACCGACTCTGTGTAACCCTAACCCTATCCGGTGTCTATATAAACCGGAGGGTTGTAGTCCGTAGGACAACCATCATCATACACAATCATACCATAGTCTAGCTTCTAGGGTTTAGCCTCCTTGATCTCGTGGTAGATCCACTCTTGTACTACCCATATCATCAATATTAATCTAGCAGGAGTAGGGTTTTACCTCCATCGAGAGGGCCTGAACCTGGGTAAAATAAAGTGTCCTTTGTCTCCTGTTACCATCCGACCTTGACGCACAGTTCGGTACCCCCTACCCGAGATCCGCCAGTTTTGACACCGACACGCGCCCTCCACCCTCGTGGGGCCCTCGTGGCTCCCCTGACGTACTTCTTCCTCCTATATATACCCATATACCCTAAAACAATCGGGGAACAGAAGAGATCGGGAGTTCCACCGCCACAAGGCTCTATAGCCACCAAAAGTCAATTGGAACCCTATTCCGGCACCCTGCCGGAGGGGGGAACCCTCACCGGTGGCCATCTTCATCATCCCGATGCTCTCCATGACGAGGAGGGAGTAGTTCACCCTCGGGGCGGAAGGTATGTATCAGTAGCTATGTGTTTGATCTCTCTCTCTCTCTCTCTCTCTCTCTCTCTCTCTCTCTTGTGTTCTTGATTTGGCACGATCTTGATGTATCGCGAGCTTTGCTATTATAGTTGGATCGTATGTTGCTTCTCCCCCTCTTCTCCCTTGTAATGGATTGAGTTTTCCCTTTGAAGTAATCTTATCGGATTGAGTCTTTAATGACTTGAGAACACTTGATGTATGTCTTGCCGTGCGTATCTGTGGGGATAATGGGATATCACGTGATTCACTTGATGTATGTCTTGGTGATCAACTTGCGGGTTCCGCGCATGAACCTATGCATAGGGGTTGTTACATGTTTTCGTCTTGATTCTCCGGTAGAAACTTTGGGGCACTCTTGGAAGTACTTTGTGTTGGATTGAATAGATGAATCTGAGATTGTGTGATGCATATCGTATAATCATACCCACGGATACTTGATGTGACATTGGAATATCTAGGTGACATTTGGTTTTGGTTGATTTGTATCTTAAGGTGTTATTCTAGTACGAACTCTAGGGTTGTTTGTGACACCTATAGGAATAGCCCAATGGATTGATTGGAAAGAATAACTTTGAGGTGGTTTCGTACCCTGCCATAATTTCTTTGTTTGTTCTCTGCTATTAGTGTCTTTGGAGTGACTCTTTGTTGCATGTTGAGGGATAGTTATATGATCCAATTATGTTATTACTGTTGAGAGAACTTGCACTAGTGAAAGTATGAACCCTAGGCCTTGTTTCCTACCATTGCAATACCGTTTACGCTCACTTTTACCGCTCGCTACCTTGTTTTTTTTATATTTTCAGATTACAACCTATATCTACCATCCATATTGCACTTGTATTACCATCTCTTCGCCGAACTAGTGCACCTATACAATTTACCATTGTATTGGGTGTGTTGGGGACACAAGAGACTCTTTGTTATTTGGTTGCAGGGTTGCTTGAGACAGACCATCTTCATCCTTCGCCTCCCACGGATTGATAA
Organism: Aegilops umbellulata; assembly: GCA_032464435.1. Taxonomy (NCBI): domain Eukaryota; kingdom Viridiplantae; phylum Streptophyta; class Magnoliopsida; order Poales; family Poaceae; genus Aegilops; species Aegilops umbellulata. Next base: position 331,239,839 of record CP136060.1, read on the forward strand.
ACCTTAGGTCATCCACTTGAGGTAAATTTTCTACTGTCCTACAAACCTCTGCACTTGGAGGCCCAACAATGTCTACAAGAAGATGGTTGCCCCACCCACCATAATCAATACTCTCCAAGTAATTCAGGCCCTCCAGACATATGTGACCTAATGTATGTAGGACAGCAACCTCAGGAAATGGTCCATCACTTTTGGGCCAGGTTCCTACTTGTCAAAAACAAGATTAAAGATTGCTGCAACGATGATGCAGTTCCGCTCTTCAATCGCAATTGTATGTTCGAGGGAATTCTAAATGCCCTCGACTGCCATCCCATAGAGATTATTACGGAATTATCTCACTTAGTACGGAAGTACTGCACGATGGAAAGCACATGGAAGGCCCAGAAAACCCAGTTGGAACCTGTTGCCTTCAAGCAATGTATTGCTCGGGGAAAACGGATACACCCTTATGAGGCATCCGACCGTAAGCCCGTCGGCAAGAAAAACAAACCCTTTGCGGGATACAGGTCCATTCTTGACGAACTCCTCAACAAGCCCTATACGATACATGTGACGCCATGCACAGACTCAACTCCCAGCCTCCGAGCATGTTGGGTACTCCAGCAGGTAGGTAAAAGTGGGGAGGCCATCCTCACCACCACCAGTCCAAAGAAGCACTCTCTAGAGGATGATGATTGTAACATCCTTATGGTCTTCGAGACTTTCTCTTCAAATAATCGGCGTAAGAGGGCACTTCACGACCTCGCTGAAGTCCACCAAGTAACCGCAATGAGCCCATGGAATGACGCGGCAATAACCTTCACAGCTGACGATGAACCAAGGGCTCGATCAGTCCAAGCACCCGCCTCTTTAGTACTAAACCCCATTGTGGACGGCTTTCGACTTACCAAAGTGCTCATGGACGGCGGCCGTGGGCTTAACCTCATCTATGAGGACACATTCGACAAAATGCACGTTGACAGAGCACGCATCAAGGTAAGCATTAAAACCTTTCGAGGCATCATCCCCAGTCGAGAAGCACGATGTTCGGGGAAAATTAAACTTGATGTAGTATTCGGCACACCTGAGAATTACAGGTCCGAAGACTTGCTCTTCCATGTGGCTCCCTTCAATAGCGGATATGACGCCCTTCTAGGGTGGGATGCTTTCTCGCGCTACCAAGTCGTACCCCATCATGGGTACATGAAGCTTAAAATGCCAGGGCCCAATGGTATAATCACAGTTACGAGCGATCCGGATAAGGCACTCCGAGCCGAAAACAAAACCGTATCCTTGGCTCTTGAGTCACTATCCGAAGCCTTTGCGGCCAAAGAACTAACCACCCTACGATCCACAGTGGACAAGGAAGATGTGATTCTCGACAAGAGACCTAAATCCACCTCTTTCAAGCCAGCAGATGAAATAGTTAAATTTCGTGCACCCGACGAATCCTAATAAAACAGCTTCCATTGGAGCACAGCTGGATCCAATGGTAGACGCCGCCTTATGCGTGTTCCTACATGAAAACTGGGATATCTTTGCCTGTCACCCTTTGGACATGCCCGGGATCCCACGCAGACTGGCCGAACACAGCCTCAACATAATCAAAGGGTTCAAACCAGTCAAGAAAACGCTGCGGCGATTTTTCGAACACAAATGACAAGCTATGTGAGAGGAGCTAGCCAAACTTCTTGAGGCCGTGTTCATCAGAGAAATCAAACACCCGGATTGGCTAGACAACTTGGTCATGGTACTGAAGAAGGATAAATCTTGTCGCCTTTGTGTCGATTTCAAAGACCTCAATACGGCTTGCCCTAAAGACCCTTTCCCGTTTGCCCCACATTGACCAGATCATTGATGCCACCGCGGGACATGACTCACAGTGTATCCTCGATGCTTACTCTGGATACCATTAGATTATAATGAAGGAATCCGACCAGGCTGCAACGGCGTTCATCACCCTGTACGAACCTTTCTGTTTCAACACTATGCTTTTTGGGCTTTAAAACTCTGGTGCCACTTACCAACGCATGATTCAAACGTGCTTAGAAAAACAAATTGGCAAGACAGTTGAAGCATATGTGGACGACGTAGTCATCAAGACTAAACATGTCGAATCATTGATGGATGATCTCTGCGACACATTTGATAACCTCCGAACATACGAAATATGACTCAATCCAAAAAATGCATCTTCAGCGTCCCAGCCAGGAAGCTACTAGGGTTCATTGTCTCCCATAGAGGAATTGAAGCAAACCCAGCCAAAATCCGAGCCTTGTCACAATTGGCTACACCAACAGACTTAAAGCAGGTCCAAAAGCTAGCAGGGTGCGTGGCGGCTTTGAGCTGCTTCATCTCCTGATTAGGGGAAAAAGCATTACCACTTTATAGACTGCTTAGATGCACCGACAGCTTCGAATGGACGAAAGCGGCCATAGCCGGATTGGAAGAAATAAAAACGTTGTTAGCAGGGAACCCAATCCTAGCCTCCCCAAGTGTTGGCGAGCCTATGTTGCTTTATATCACCGCAACTTACCAGGTAGTGAGCGCCGTACTCGTCGTCAAGCGACGGGAAGAGGGACATAAATTCCCCATCCAAAAGCCAGTCTATTACGTATCAGAGGTCTTTACACCATGCAAATCGCGATACCCTCACTACCAAAAGATAGCTTATGCAGTCTTTATGGCATCCTGAAAACACCGGCACTATTTTCAAGAGTGTTCGAACACGGTGGCGTCCGAAGTACCACTTAACGACATTATAAACAATAGGGACGCCACGGGCCGCAAATCTAAATGGGCCATCAAGCTCTTATCGTTCGAAATTACATACAAGCCACGCCGAGCTATTAAATCTCAGGTGGTGGCCGACTTCGTTGCAGAGTGAAAGGAAGCCGAGCTCCCTAAAGAATACAGTTCCTACTCCAACTGGATAATGTACTTCAACGGCTCTAAAATGCTAGTCGGACTGGGAGCTGGCGTCATCTTGACAACCCCTACAGGGGACACGGTCCGCTGTGTGTTGCAAATCATGTATACGGACTCCAATAATGTAGCCGAATACGAGGCACTTCTACATGGTCTCCGCATGGCTGTCTCCCTGGACATATAACACCCAGAGGTGCGCGGAGACTCAAACCTTGCAATATCTCAGGTAAATGGAGAGTTTGATGCAAAAGACCCAAATGGCGGCATATCAAAATTCCGCATTAAAAATATCGGCTCGGTTCGAGGGGCTTGAATTTCAACACATTGCTTGAGACAGTAACCAGGCAGCACATACTCGCTCGCATGGGCGCGAAGCGTGACCCCGTCCCGCCCAATACCTTTGTGGAAAGGCTCTTCAAACCATCCATGGTATGGCAGGACGAGAGTGGAGATGCAAGTACGGACCTGATCACGCCCCCAGCAGCTGAACACAATACAGATATCATCGGAGGTTCAGATACTGAAATAACGCCCTCTGCTCATGAGATCATGGCCGTTATTGCTCCTTGTACCGAACCCTTCCTTGCCTACCTTAATAGGCAGGAGCTTAGCCACGCGTTTAGTACGAGGGTTGGGTGTTTCGCCTTTGCCCTTTGATCCTATCCTACCCAAGCAATATTAAGATTTTAACACCTTAAAAGACCATAAGATCCTTAAGGGAAATATTGATAACTTCACTTACAATCTATTGTTTAACAAAACATCTCTTGTGCACACATATTTGCCTGCACCTGCTCTTTTTGACTATCACAACAAGGGAAGGTATTTTGTTCTTGAGAGTGAGGCCCGAGCTCACAATGCAGTAGTGGAGGCAGCGCGGTAGGCTGATGCGTTCGTACTGAGAGCCTCCGTGAGCTACCACGCCGACTACTATCCATGCTACTGATCAACTACCAAGCTAGGCCAAAAGCCTAAGCTTGGGGGAGTACGTGTTTCTCACCGACATTACATTCATGTCCACTTATTTCTATTTGTCGGTGTTAACACTTTTTCATTATATCATCCATGCTTAGATTTATTTTCTTGCTTTCTTCTTGTGTGTTTGAAAAACTTTAGAAAAACCAAAAAAATTAGTTGTAGCTAGTTTACTTTCTATGCATGCTTAGTAGTAGCACTAAAAAGAAAACCCAAAAAGATTTCCTTGTTCTTCTTTTGCTTGCTGGGAGCTTTAACGTGTAAATAGTTTTTCTCGTTTTTACTTTTCTCTTTTATTTGCGTGTTCAAGAAAACCAAAAACTCCAAAAATATTTTAGTGTGTTTCTCTAAATTTCTTTTCTTTTTATTCGAGTTGTACCGAGGCGAAGACCATGATGAAAATGTTGAGTAGCTCTCATATGCATAAGTGCTGAACTAATAAAGAGCACATTTTACCTTGTCTTCTCCTGTTGAATAAAATATTTGCATATTCCAGCTTAGTCCACGACACTCTTGCACTATTATTATTTTCATATCGTTCGGTCCTGCAAGTGAAAGGCAATAATGACGATATTCGATGAACTGGCTGTGGCAGAGAGAAACGGGTATGAACTCGACTGTTCTGTTGTGCAAATATGTTTAACCTAGTATCCATGATTCAGCCCATTATGATTAAACATGTTTGCAATGACAATTAGAGATTATAGTTTCTCATGCAATGCATAACTAGCTAGGAGTTGATAATGATTTATCTTGGATATCAACATTGTGTTAAAATGATTGTGATGTAGTATGATGATATGGTATCCTCCTCTGAATGTTCGAGTGGCTTGACTTGGTACATGTTCATGCATGTAGTTGAATCAAAACCAACATAGCCTCTATGATATTTATGTTGCATGTACTAAGTGGGAATTCTGCTTGTACATAAACAACCTTGAACCCAAAGTTATTCCATATGAGTCCACAATACCAACCTATATGCGGTATTACCCTGCCATCCTAAGTAAATTTGCATGTGCCACCTCTAAAAACTTCAAATAAATATCCTTTCTGTATGCCTGGATCGCTCATGGAACGACATGAGGTGGTCGGTAACTTCCATGCTAAGCGGGTTATTCTCAGGTCGATTGTTTGTTCACTCGCCATCGCACGAGAAAAGGGCGGTAATAGGGATGCCCAGTCGCAAACTACAAACTAAAAAAAGAGTTAATCTCTTAAATAATCAAACAAAAACTCCCAATGGAGTCAAAACCTTTACTTTTATCGCTTGGGAACCGCCACTAGCGTGCTTAGCATGGAAGATATTGATAACTGATGGTCGTGAAGTAAATGAGAAGGGTGCATGTCTCAAAATATCGTTTATCTCTGTTTTAAAAACTTGAGCTCTGGCACCTCTGCAAATCATTGATTCCCTCTACGAAGGGACTATCTGTTTACTTTTATGTTATGTCATCACCTTCTAAAAAAGCGCTAGAACCTGAGAGCACAACTGTCATGACTTATGCATTGTGTGTAGCTAATGTTGGGTGCATCATCCCTGGATCTTTTCTACCATGAATTACAATGTTTAGTTGTTGCTTGAACTTTGGAGGTGCTTTGCATTTATGTTTTGCGGTCTCAGAAATGTTTTGCGGTCTCAGAAAGGGCTAGCGAGATACCACTATTGTCATATTATATCATGGTTGTTTTGACAACGTGTTATTGTTTGAGATATGTTATTATTGCTTGCTAGCTGATTATATCATTGATATGAGTCAATATAATATTTAAGAGTTATTGTCAGCATGGTTAGTTATAATGTTGGCTAAAAACCTAGGTGTTGTTTAAGCTTACTTATGCAAACAAGAGCAAAAGAGTTCATAATTTTTTTCTTTTTTACTTTCAGTTTATCAACTAAATTGCTTGAGGACAAGCAAAGGTTTAAGCTTGGGGGAGTTGATACGTCTCCAACGTATCTACTTTTCCTAACGCTTTTCCTCTTGTTTTGAACTCTAATTTGCATGATTTGAATGAAACTAACCCCAGACTGACGCTGTTTTCAGCAGAACTACTATGGTGTTGTGTTTGTGCAGAAATAAAAGTTCTGGAAATGGAACGAAACTTCGCGAGGAATTTTTATATGATATATAAGAATTTTTGGAGCCAGGACCTACCGGAGAGGGGCCCCTGAGTGGGCACAACCCACCAGGACGCACCCCCTCTCATGGCGCGCCCAGGTGGGTTGTCCCCACCTGGTGGCCCCGCTGACCCTGAAGCCGACGCTATAAAATCACATTATTCCAGAAAAAACATGGAGAAAGAATTATCGCGATCCATGAGACGGAGCCGCCGTCACCTCCTGTTCTTCATCGAGAGGCCGGATCTGGAGTCCCTTTGGGGCTCCAGAGAGGGGGGGTCTTCGTTCTTTGTCATCAGCAAACCTTCTCCATCGCCAATTCCATGATGCTCCCCACCGAGAGTGAGTAATTCCTTCTTAGGCTCGCTGGTCTATGAGGAGTTGGATGAGATTCATCATGTAATCGAGTTAGTTTTGTTAGGGCTTGATCCCTAGTATCCACTATGTTCTTAGATTGATGTTGCTATGAATTTGCTATGCTTAATGCTTGTCACTTTGGGCCCGGGTGCCATGAACTCAGATCTGAACCGTTTATGTTATCATCATTATATCCATGTTTTAGATCCGATCTTGCAAGTTATAGTCACCTACTATGTGTTATGATCTGGCAACCCCGGAGTGAAAATAGTCGGGACCACTCCCGATGATGGCCGTAGTTTGAGGAGGTCATGTATTCACTATGTGTTAATGCTTTGTTCCAGTTCTCTATTAAAAGGAGGCATTAATATCCCTTAGTTTCCAATATGGACCCGCTGCCATGGGAGGATAGGACAAAAGATGTCATGCAAGTTCTTTCCATAAGCACGTATGACTATTTACGGAATACATGCCTACATTATATCGATGAACTGGAGCTAGTGCCGTATCGCCCTGGGTTATAACTTCTCATGATGAATATCGTCCAACAAGTCACCGATCCAATGCCTACGAATTTATCTTATATTGTTTCTGCTAAGTTACTACTGCTATCATCACTGTTACACTTGCTACAAAATTACTGGTATCACTGTTACCGTTACCATTGCTACTATTACTATTACCGAAACTACCATATTACTTTGCTACTGATTACTTGGTGCAGATTATTATTCTCTAGGTGTGGTTGAATTGACAACTCAGCTGCTAATACGAACAAATATTCTTTGGCTCCCCTTGTGTCGAATCTATAATTTTGGGTTGAATACTCTACCCTCGAAAAGTGTTGCGATCCACTATACGTGTGGGTTATCAAGACCTTTTTCTAGCGCCGTTGCCGGGGAGCATAGCTGTATGGGACATTTACATCTATGCCCCTAACTTGATCCCACTACTCAGATTTGCCCCTAATTTCAAAGGGTGCTCAAATTTGCCCCTCTACTGTTAGTTGCCCTTATAGAAATGCCCTTCTATGTCGTTACCGTCTGGTCAAAGGGCGTGAAAGGGCTTTGACCATCTCGAAAAAATAGCAAAAAAATCAAAAAAATCTGAAATTTTGTGGGATCGAGGATACTCAAGTGCGCAAGGTGCGTGCACATTTTCATGTTGTTTGGACCCTCTAGGAGTTCATGGAAAAGGAAAAACAGTAAATATGTATCCCCGCGAACAGTAAATTCAAAAAAATAGCAAGAAAATTCAAAAAAATATGAAATTTTTGGCATCAAAGATGCTCGGCTGCGCAAGGTGTGTGCAAAATTTTCTTGTGTTTGGACATTGTAAGAGCTCGTGGAAAAAAACAAAATATGGATCAGAAAAAACTTTGAAAAAATACACTATTTTATTTTCTTTTGGCATGAGCTCCTGGAATGTCTAAACATCACGAAAATTTGCAGGCACCTTGCACACCTAACTATTTTCGATCCCACAAAAATTTAGATTTTTTTGCTATTTTTTTTGAGGCGGTCAAAGCCCTTGGACCGGACGGTAACGACGCAGAAGGGCATTTCTATAAGGACACCTAACGGCAGAGGGGCAAATTTGAGCACCCTTCGAAATTAGGGGCAATTCTGAGTAGTGGGATCAAGTTAGGGGTACAAATGTTAATGGCCCTAGCTATATTTGTTGAGTCACTTGGGATTATTATCAATCTATCACTATGAAGAATCTGAAGGATGCTAAGACTAAGATATTTCCCTCAAAGACGAGGGGAGGTAAGGAACTACCATGCAGTTCTGCTTTAGATTCACCTTCTGTTATAAGTAAACTTGCAACACCACCACATGCTATTAAATCTAATATGTCGCAAGTTATTGATGATGCTACTTCTGCTATGGATAAAGATTACGATGATGCTAGTACCTTGCTTGATAATGATGATGTGCCACTTGGTGAATTTCTTGATGAACAAATTGCTAGAGTAATACAACATGATGTTGTTGAATTCGATGATGATCTTGAAACTGAAACTCCTGAAACATCTGCTAGAACTAGCCTTCCTAGATATGAATTGCCTAAGGTAAGGGAACGTTATGTTATGAATGAGGAGACAACTAGAGATATTCTTGCTTGTAAGGATAGAGATGATCTAGAGAAATTATTATGCAAGTATAATGAAAAATCTCTGAATGCTAGAATGAAATATGATCCTAAGTTTGCTACTTCACCTATCTTTATTGATGATAAGGATTATGAATTCTCTGGCGACCCAGAGTTGTGGCACATCTTACTAAGTTGAATGACATAGCCACTCTTTTTACTCATGATGAGAAAACTCTCTACTACTTTATTCTCAAATTATTTACGCTCTCATTAAAGGGTGATGCAAAAGCTTGGTACAACACTTGCTCCTGGTTGTGTGTGTAGTCCCCAGGATATGATTTATTACTTCTCTGGAAAATATTTCCCTACTCATAAGAAACAAGCTGCCTTACAGGAAATATTTAACTTTGTGCAAACTAAAGAAGAGAGTCTCCCACAAGCTTGGGGGAGGCTTTTCCAGTTACTTAATGCTTTGCCTGCTCATCCTCTTAAAAAAATGAAATTCTTTATATCTTCTATAATGGACTAACCGATGCTTCTAGGGATTTTCTAGACAGTTGTGCTGGTTGTGTTTTCAGGTAAAAACTGTTGGACAAGCCGAGGAATTATTGAATAACATATTGAAAAATTATGATGACTGGACTCTTCCTAAACCACCGCCTAAACCCACTCCGAAGAAGAGGGGTATATTATATCTCAGTCCTGAAGATATGCAAGAGGCAAAGAAATCTATGACGGAAAAAGATATTAAAGCTAAGGATGTTAAATATTTACCTCCTATTGAAGAAATACATGGGCTTAATACACCACCAATGCCTAAGGTGGTAGAGATAAATTCTCTAATGAAGTTCAATGATAATGACAATCCTCACAATATGCACCCTAGCCAATGCCTTTATGAGTGTGGAAACTACATTAGAAAACAAGATCACGATACGTCCATTTTGCATCATGCTTTTATATCGATATTTATTGCATTATGGGCTGTTATTTCACGTTATGTCACAATACTTATGGATATTCGCTCCTATTTTACAAGGTTTATATAAGGAGGGAGAATGCCGATAGCTGGAATTCTGGTCTAGAAAAGCAGCAAATATTAGAGACCTATTCTGCAAAGCTCCAAAAGTCCTGAAACTCCACGGAATATCTTACAATAAATAATGAAAAATACCTGCCAAAGATGAAGGCCAGGCGGCCCACACCCTGTCCATGAGGGTGGGCGGCGCTCCCCTACCTCGTGGGCCCCCTGGTGGCTCTTTGATGCCCATCTTCTGCTATATGAAGTCTTTCATCAAGAAAAAAACCAAAAGCAACCTTTCGGGACGAAACTCCACCACCACGAGGCGGAACCTTGGCGGAACCAATCTAGGGCTTCGGCAGAGCTATTCTGCCGGGTACACTTCCCTCCGGGAGGGGGAAATCATCGCCATCGTCATCACCAACGCTCCTCTCGGGAGAGGGCAATCTCCATCAACATCTTCGCCAGCACCATCTCATCTCAAAACCCTAGTTCATCTCTTGTATCCAATTCTTGTCTCCAACTTCGGGATTGGTGCTAGTAGGTTGCTAGTAGTTTTAATTACTCCTTGTAGTTGATGCTAGTTGGTTTATTTGGTGGAAGATCATATGTTCAGATCCTTTATGCATATTAATACCCCTCTGATTATGAACATGAATATGCTTTGTGTGTAGTTACGTTTGTTCCTGAGGACAAGGGAGAAGTCTTGCTATTAGTAGTCATGTGAATTTGGTATTCGTTTGATATTTTGATGAGATGTAAGTTGTCTAGCCTCTAGTGGTGTTATGTGAACGTCGACTACAGAACACTTCACCATTATTTGGGCCTAGAGGAAGGCATTGGGAAGTAATAAGAAGATGATGGGTTGCTAGAGTGACAGAATGTTAAACTCTAGTTTATGCGTTGCTTCGTAAGGGGCTGATTTGGATCCATATGTTTCATGCTATGGTTAGGTTTACCTTAATACTTTTGTTGTAGTTGCGGATGCTTGCAATAGAGGTTAATCATAAGTGGGATGCTTCTTCAAGTAATAACAGCACCCAAGCACCGGTCCACCCACATATCAAATTATCAAAGTACCGAACGCGAATCATATGAACGTGATGAAAACTAGCTTGACGATATTCCCATGTGTCCTCGGGAGCGCTTTTCCTTATATAAGAGTTTGTCCAGTCTTGTCCTTTGCTACAAAAATGATTGGGCCATATTGCTGCACTTTATTTACTTTTGTTACTTGTTGCTCGTTACAAATTATCCTATCACAAAATTATCTGTTACCACTTATTTAAGTACTTGCAAAGAATACCTTGCTGAAAACCGCTTATCATTTCCTTCTGCTCCTCGTTGGGTTCGACACTCTTACTTATCGAAAGGACTACGATAGATCCCCTATACTTGTGGGTCATCAAGACTCTTTTATGGCGCCGTTGCCGGGGAGTGAAGCGCCTTTGGTAGGTGGAATTTGGTAAGGAAAGTTTTATATAGTGTGCTGAAATTTACTGTCACTTGTTACTATGGAAAGTAATCCTCTGAGGGGATTGTTCAGGGTATCTTCACCCTGACCAGTAGAGCAAAGAGTTGCTCCTCCGGGGGCTACTATCGGTGTTCTGGGAACGGGGGTCCCCAAACTTGCATGTCTGTGGTCTGCGGCGTGGCTCAAGTGGGGGCCCAGCGCGGCCCATCTTCATCAGCTCAAGCTCAAGACCCTCGCGAGGGGCCAAGCCTCGCGGGGCGGACAACAGGAAGCTTCCTCAGAGGCAGCCTCATCAGGCAGGCTCGTGAGGAGTCATAGAGATCAAGGCAGGGGTACCTTGGGAGGAGCCCATGACGCGAGCCATGACGAATCAAGGCCAGGCGGGCGCCAGCCTGCGTAGAGTCCTTGTTTCCCTTTCGGTGTAAAGGGGGCAAGCACAGGCCAAGGCATCTGGCAAAGGTTACCATTCTGGTGCAACGAGACCAAGACAAGCCGGACGGGAAGACGGAGGTCACTGTGGATCCCAAGACGGCATCATCACCAGTGTTTTTGGCAGCCGAACACCACCTTTGGTCAGGATAACTTGTACTAGATGTTCCCCTTCAAATGGCCAATTGTTGGCGCCCTTCCCTCTCATTATTTGGGGAGAGGCCCAGGGCCTCTATAAATAGAGCTAGCCACCAAAGAGTAGGGCAATCGGATCTGGGATAGAGAAATCTGGTAGAGCCCAAGTAGAGAGAGAGATAGAGAGGCGACTGAACTCAACTAAGCAGTTCATCGCACCAGCTCAAGAACACCTCTCGCGAGGCTGTTCTTCCCTTGTACTGTTCATCATCAGCCCCTGAGTTAATCCACCACACCACACACTGGAGTAGGGTATTACACCACAACGGTGGCCCGAACCAGTATAAAACTCGTGTCCCTTGTGTTGTTCATCGTTTCCAGCTTAGATCGCTCGGGGGATCGGACGTAGAACGGTAGGGGAGAGATTTCCGCGCGCACCCCAGTGTTCGAACCTCAAGGGTCTGCCGGAACCCGAAATCCGACACTACTGAACCTATTGAAAATGAAATTCCTTTTGAATTTCCTTTGGCTATGATAGAAAAACTGCTAGCCAATCCTTTTACAGGAGATGGAACAAAGCATCCTGATGAGCACTTAATATATGTGGATGAAGTTTGTGGATTATTTAAGCTTGCAGGTATACCCGATGATGTTGCTAAGAAGAAGGTCTTCCCTTTATCTTTGAAGGGAGATGCATTGACATGGTATAGGCTATGTGATGATACGAGATCATGGAACTATAGAAGATTGAAATTGGAATTTCATCAAAAGTATTATCCTATGCATCTTGTTCATCGTGATCGCAATTATATATATAATTTTTGGCCTCACGAAGGAGAAAGCATTGCTCAAGCTTGGGGGAGGCTTAAATCAATGTTATATTCATGCCCCAATCATGAGCTCTCCAGAGTGACAATTATTCAAAACTTTTATGCTCGGCTTTCTGAAAACAATCGCACCATGCTCGATACTTCTTGTGCTGGCTCTTTTATGATGAAGACTATTGAATTTAAATGGGATTTATTGGATAGAATTAAACGCAACTCTGAAGATTGGGATCTCGACGAAGGTAAGGAGTTAGGTATGACGCCTAAGTTTGATTGTGTTAAATCTTTTATGGACACCGATATTTTCCGTAAGTTTAGCACTAAATATGGACTTGACTCTCAGATAGTAGCTTCTTTCTGTGAATATTTTGCTACTTATGTTGATCTCCCTAAGGAGAAGTGGTTTAAATATCATCCTCCCATAGAAGTAAAAGTAGCTACACCAATTAAAGTTGAAGAAAAGACTGTCACTTATAATGATCCTATTGTTCCTACTTCTTATGTTGAGAAACCACCCTTCCCTGTTAGAATAAAGGATCATGCTAAAGCTTCAACTGTGGTTCATAAAAGCAATATTAGAACTTATACACCTTCTGAGCAAGTTAAAATAGAACCTAATATTGCTATTGTTAAAGATCTCTTGGTTGATAATATTGATGGGCATGTTATTCAGTTCTGCGGTGAAACTGCTAGAATTGCTAAACCTTGTGCTAAAGATAAAGATAAACATAGACATGTGGTAGGCGTGCCTGTTATTTCTGTTAAAATAGGAGATCATTGTTATCATGGCTTATGTGATATGGGTGCTAGTGCTAGTGTTACCCATTACCTTATATGAAGAAATTAAGCATGAAATTGCACCTGCTGAGATAGAAGATATTGATGTTACAATTAAACTTGCCAATAGGGATACTATATCACCAGTGGGAATTGTTAGAGATGTTGAAATCTTGTGTGGGAAAACTAAATACCCTGCCGATTTTCTTGTTCTTGGTTCCCCACAAGATAGCTTTTGTCCCATTATATTTGGTAGACCCTTCTTGAATACTGTTAATGCTAAGATAGACTGTGAAAAGAATGTTGTTACTATAGGCTTGGATAATATGATTCATGAGTTTAATTTCTCTAAATTTAGTAAACAACATCGTGAAGAAGAATTGCCTAGTAAGGATGAAATTATTGGTCTTGCTTCTATTGCCGTACCTCCTAGTGATCCTTTAGAACAATATTTGCTAGACCATGAAAATGATATGTTTATGAATGAAAGAAGGGAAATAGATGAAGTCTTCTTTAAACAGGAACCTATTCTGAAACACAATCTACCTGTTGAAATCCTAGGGGATCCTCCTCCACCCAAGGGTGATCCCGTGTTTGAGCTTAAACCGTTGCCTGATAATCTTAAATATGCTTATCTTGATGAAAAGAAGATATATCCTGTTATTATTAGTGCTAACCTTTCAGAGCATGAAGAAGAAAGATTATTGAAAACTCTGAAGAAGCACCATGCTGCTATTGGATATACTCTTGATGATGTTAAGGGCATTAGTCCCACTCTATGTCAACATAAAATAAATTTGGAAGCAGATGCCAAACCAGTTCGTGATCCTCAAAGACGTCTGAATCCTAAAATGAAAGAAGTGGTAAGAAAAGAAATACAAAAGCTTCTGGAGGCAGGTATAATTTATCCTGTTACTGATAGTCAGTGGGTAAGTCTTGTTCATTGTGTCCCTAAGAAGGGAGGTATTACTGTTGTTCCTAATGATAAAGATGAATTGATTCCACAAAGAATTATTACAGGTTATAGGATGGTAATTGATTTCCGCAAATTAAATAAGGCTACTAAGAAAGATCATTACCCCTTACCTTTTATTGATCAAATGCTAGAAAGATTATGCAAACATACACACTATTGCTTTCTAGATGGTTATTCTGGTTTCTCTCAAATACCTGTGTCGGCTAAAGATCAATCAAAGACTACTTTTACATGCCCTTTTGGTACTTTTGCTTATAGACGTATGCCTTTTGGTTTATGTAATGCACCTGCTACCTTTCAAAGATGCATGATGGCTATATTCTCTGACTTGTGAAAAGATTTGTGAGGTTTTCATGGACGAATTTTCCGTCTATGGATCTTCTTTTGATGATTGCTTGAGAAATCTTGATCGAGTTCTGCAGATATGTGAAGAAACTAATCTTGTCTTGAATTGGGAAAAGTGCCACTTTATGGTTAATTAAGGTATTGTCTTGGGGCATAAAGTCTCCGAAAGAGGTATTGAAGTTGATAAAGCCAAGGTTGATGCTATTGAAAAGATGCCATGTCCCAAGGACATCAAAGGTATAAGAAGTTTCCTTGGTCATGCCGGATTTTATAGGAGGTTCATTAAGGACTTCTCAAAAAATTCTCGCCTCTGACTAATTTATTACAAAAAGATATACCATTTGTATTTGATGATGATTGTGTTGAAGCATTTGAAATACTTAAGAAAGCATTAGTCTCTGCACCTATTGTTAAGCCACCTGATTGGAATTTACCCTTTGAAATTATGTGTGATGCTAGTGATTATGCTATAGGTGTTGTTCTAGGACAAAGAGTTGATAAGAAATTAAATGTTATCCATTATGCTAGTAAGACTCTAGACACTTCTCAAAGAAATTATGCTACTACTGAAAAAGAACTTTTAGCAGTTGTATTTGCTTGTGATAAGTTCAGACCTTATATTGTTGATTCTAAAGTAACTATTCACACCGATCATGCTGCTATTAAATACCTCATGGAAAAGAAAGATGCTAAACCTAGACTTATTAGATGGGTTCTCTTGCTACAAGAATTTGATTTGCATATTGTTGATAGAAAAGGAGCTGAGAACCCCGTTGCAGACACCTTATCTAGGTTAGAGTATGTTCTTAATGACCCACTACCTATTGATGATAGCTTTCATGATGAACAATTAAATATTATAAGTACCTCTCGTAGTACTCCATGGTATGCTGATTATGCTAATTACATTGTTGCTAAATTTATACCGCCTAGTTTCACATACCAACAAAAGAAAAAGTTCTTCTATGATTTGAGACATTAATTTTGGGATGACCCACATCTTTATAAAGAAGGAGTAGATGGTGTTATTAGACCTTGTGTACCTGAGCACGAACAGGAACAAATCCTATGCAAGTGTCACTCTGAAGCTTATGCAGGACACCACGCGGGAGACAGAACTGCACATAAGGTATTGCAATCCGGTTTTTATTGGCCTACTCTCTTCAAGGATGCCCGTAAGTTTGTCTTGTCTTGTGATCAATGCCAAAGAATTGGTAATATTAGTAGACGTCAAGAAATGCCTATGAATTATTCACTTGTTATTGAACCATTTGATGTTTGGGGCTTTGATTATATGGGACCTTTTCCTGCCTCCATTGGATATACACATATTCTAGTTTATGTTGATTACGTTACTAAGTGGGTAGAAGCTATTCCAACTAGTAGTGCTGATCATAACACTTCTATTAAAATGCTTAAAGAAGTTATTTTTTCGAGGTTTGGAGTCCCTAGATATTTAATGACTGATGGTGGTTCACACTTTATTCATGGTGATTTCCGTAAAATGCTTGCTAAGTATGACGTTAATCATAGAATTGCATCTCCTTATCACCCACAATATAGTGGTCAAGTAGAATTGAGTAATAGAGAGCTCAAATTAATTTTGCATAAGACAGTAAATAGGTCTAGAAAGAATTCTCTAAGAAACTTGATGATGCATTAGGGGCCTATAGAACTGCATATAAAAATCCTATGGGTATGTCTCCGTATAAAATGGTTTATGGAAAAGCATGTCACTTACCTCTCGAACTAGAACACAAGGCATATTGGGCTATTAAAGAGCTTAACTATGATTTCAAACTTGCCGTTGAGAAGAGGTTATTTGATATTAGCTCACTTGATGAATGGAGAACCCAAGCTTATGAAAATGCCAAGTTGTTTAAAGAAAAAGTCAGAAGATGGCATGACAAAAGGATACAAAAGCGTGAGTTCAACGTAGGTGATTATGTATTGCTATACAACTCTTGTTTAAGATTTTTTGCAGGAAAACCTCTCTCTAAATGGGAAGGCCCCTACATTATCGAGGAGGTCTATCGCTCCGGTGCCATAAAGATCAACAACTTCGAAGGCACAAATCCGAAGGTGGTAAACGGTCAAAGAATCAAACATTATATCTCAGATAATCCCATAAATGTTGAAACCAATATTATTGAAACCGTAACCCTGGAGGAATACATAAGAGACACTTTCCAGAACGTTTCAGACTCCGAAAAGGAATATGTATGTGGTACGGTAAGTAAACCGACTCCAAAGCAATTTTTAAGGCAATATTTCTCCGTTTTGGAATATTTAGAAAAATAGAAATATAAGTAGCAGTCTGGGAAGGACACGAGGGCCCCATGAGGTTGGAGGGCGCGCCCTACCCCCCTGGGCGTGCCTCCTACCTCGTGAGCACCTCGTGTGCCTTCCGGACTCCGTTTTCTTGCACGATACGTATTTTGGTCGGTAAAAATTCACTATATATTCTCCTGAAGGTTTGGACTCCTGTATCACGCAAATTTCTTCTGTTTTTGTTTCGAGCTGTTTTTCCGACAGATCTAGATCATCATGACGTCCCCAAGTGCCTCCAAGGACAAGTTCTTCGAGAAGGTCATCAACCCTTACCTCGTGGAGGTGTTGCGACACCCTCAAACCATTGAGATGCATGATGGGTTGCTGCACATCCGCGATGCTGAGGGACCAAAGGGAACCGGAAGCATGGAGGCGAGGCTTGAAGCAATGGAGCAACAAGTTTTCAAGTGCCAGGGGATGGTAGACCGTGGAATCAACGCCAGCCACATGATGCTCGCGGAGTTCACCAACAACTACAAGCCGGATGCCAAGAACATCGAGGATGCCATCTTCAAGCTACATGAGAAGGTTGAGCACCCCCAAGCCCAAATCTATGACCTGCAAAATCAAAACTGTAAGTATGAATATAGATTCAAAAGGATGAGTTTGGCTGCAGATTTGAGGATTCCGGAGACTCGATCATCCTTCTATGATGGTGAGCCTATGCCATGGAAGGTGGACGACAAGCCCGCATCATCAACAACACCTCCACCTTCTTCACCAACAAAGGAGATATAATCACATGGGTATGGGCACTCCCCTTGGCAACTGCCAAGCTTGGGGGAGGTGCCCCGGTATCGTATCACAATCGCAACTCCTATCTTTACCGTTTTTCTTAGTTCGATCCTATTAGTAGTATCTTGATCTAGTAGAATAAAGTTTATGGCATGATCTAGTTTTGAGTTTTGCTTTATGATCTCTCTATGTAATCGAGTCCGTGAGTTATATAATAAATATTAGTGTTGAGTCAAGTGCTTGATTTTCTTGCTATGATCTTGGGTGAATAAAAGAAAAGAAGAAAAAGAATCAAAAGAAACAAAAGTTCATATTGATCTTATTGGGAGTAATGACTTCACATAGAAAGAGTATGATGATTAAAAGTTGTTGGGAGTTGGCAGACATAGCTTTGGTCATCGTTGCAATTAATAGGAAGTAATAAGGAAAGAGAGGTTTCACATATAGATATATTATCATTGACATCTTTTATGATTGGGAGCACTCATTAAAATATGACATGCAAAAGAGTTGATGTTGGACAAGAAAGACAATGTGATGAGTTATGTTTTCTTATATCTGAAATAAAGTATGTTGTCATGGATCCTCTAACATGTTGAGCTTTCCTTTCCCCCTCATGCTAGCCAAATTCTCAGCACCAAGTAGAGATACTACTTGTGCTTCCAAATACCCTTAAACCAGTTTTGCCATGAGAGTCCACCATATCTACCTATGGATTGAGTAAGATCCTTCAAGTAAGTTGTCATCGATGCAAAGCAATAAAAATTGCTCTAAATATGTATGATTGATTGGTGTGGGAGAAATAAGCTTTATAGGATCTTGTGATGTGGAAGTAATAAAAGCGACGGACTACATAATAAAGGTTCATATCACAAGGGGCAATCTGAAGTGACGTTCTTCCGCATTGAGATTTTGTGCATCCAACCATAAAAGTGCATGGCAACCTCTACTTCCCTCTGCGAAGGGCCTATCTTTTATTATTATCTTCTACCTTATGCAAGAGTCATGGTGATCTTCACCTTTCCTTTTTAATTTTATCTTTTGGCAAGCCCAGCATGTTGGAAAGAACCTGATATATATATATATATATATATATATATATATATATATATATATATATATATATATATATATCTAATTGGATGTAGGGGAGCATGAGTTATTATTGTTGACATTACCCTCGAGGTAAAAGGTTGTGGGGCGAAACTATAAGCCCCTATCTTTCTCTGTGTCCGATTAAAACTCCGTAACCACAAGTATTGTGTGAGTGTTAGCAATTATGAAGGACTAGTTGATAGTTGAGTATGTGGACTTGCTTTTTAGCTCTGACATAGACTCTTTCTGATGTTATGATAAATTGCAATTGCTTCAATGACTGAGGTTATAGTTTGTTGGTTCTCAATAAGGTTTATGATAAATACTTTTGCATTGTGAATAGATCATCACTTGAACATAAGAAATCATATGACAAATTCTATATATGTTGTTGTTATGAGAATAATCATGATGCCTTCATGTCCGTATTTTATTTTGTCGACACCTCTACCTCTAAACATGGGGACATATTTATCGTTATCGGCTTCCGCTTGAGGACAAGCGAGGTCTAAGCTTGGGGGAGTTGATATGTCCATTTTGCATCATGATTTTATATCGATATTTATTGCATTATGGGCTGTCATATCACGTTATGTCACAATACTTATGGCTATTCTCTCTTATCTTACAAGGTTTACAAAAGGAGGGAGAATGTCGACAGCTGGAATTCTGGGCTGGAAAAGGAGCAAATATTAGAGACCTATTCTGCACAACTCCAAAAGTCCTGAAACACCACAGAATATCTTACAATAAATAATGCAAAACACCTGCCAAAGATGAAGGCCAGGGGGCCCACACCCTGTCCACGACGGTGGGGGCCGCCCCCCCTAGGGCGCGCCCCCCTACCTTGTGGGCCCCCTGGTGGCTCTCATATGCCCATCTTCTGCTATATGAAGTCTTTCGTCAAGAAAAAAACAAGAATCAACCTTTCGGGATGAAACTCCGCCGCCACGAGGCGGAACCTTGGCGGAACCAATCTAGGGCTCCGGTAGAGCTGTTCTGCCGGGGACACTTCCCTCCGGGAGGGGGAAATCATCGCCATCGTTGTCGGCGTTCTGGGAATGGGGGTCCCCATACTTGCCTGCCTGCGGCCCGCAGCGTGGCTCGAAAGGGGGCCCAACACGACCCATCTTCATCAACACAGACCCAAGTCCCTCGCGAGGGGCCAAGCCTCGCGGAGCGGACGACACGGAGCTTCCTCAGGCACGGCCTCATCAGGCTGGCTCGCGAGGAGGCGGAGAGATCAAGGAGGGGTACCTCACGAGGTGCCCGTGACGCAAGCCATGCCGAACAAGGGCGCCAAGCGGGCGCCAGCCCGCGCAGTGTCCTCCTTTCCTCTTTGGTGCAAAGGGAGCAAGCGCAGGCGAGAGCATCAAGCAAAGGCACCTGTTTCGGTGCAACGAGACCAAGACCAGCCCAACGGCAGGGAGGAAGTCATTGTGGAGCCCAAGCCAGCGTCACCACCAGAGCCTTTGGCAGGCGAAGACCAACTTTAGTCAGGATAAGTGTACCAGATGTTCCCCTTCAAAATGGCCAATTGTTGGCGCCCTTCCCGCTCAATATTTGGGAAGAGGCCCAGGGCCTTTGCCTATAAATAGGACTGTCCACCCCCAGGGTAGAGGATATACAGACATACAGGGATCGAATCAGAGGATATACAGACATACATGAATCGAATCAGAGGATAGGGGCATATACAGGAATCAGAGAGAGAGAGAGAAGGCTGACTGAACTCCTCCTAGCAGTTCGTCGCCCCAGCCAAGAACAGGCCCTCGCGAGGCTATTCTTCCTTGTATTGCTCATCATCTTCGGCCCAAGAGGAAGTCCACCACACCACAAATTGGAGTAGGGTATTACACCACAACGGTGGCCCGAACCAGTATAAACCCTGTGTCTCTTGTGCTGTTCTTTCCATAGCTTAGATATTAGCATGGCGGTGGGGTGCAGGTAGGTAGAAGGCGAAATCTCCGCGCGCACCCCAGTGTTCGAACCTCAAGGGTCTGCCGGAACCCGAAATCCGACATTTGGCGCGCCAGGTAGGGGTGCGCCAGAATTCGTCTTCCACCGCCCCGTTCTCCTCCGACCATCCCGTCCATGTCTGACGCTCGTCGGGCCCGCGCCGAGCGCCGAGCGCCAAGCCGCTCTAGCTTCCCGCGTTGCCCAGACGGCTCCTGTCGGTGGGCGTCCTCGCCGTTCCCCGTCACCTACCGTCAACGCCGCCACCGGCCCGGCGGGGAACGAGCAGCAAGCGTTGTCTCAGCATCCGTCCGTGCGGCAAGACGGCCGCACCGCTACTCCCTCGCTCACCCCAGCCGGTTCTTCGTCCCGCGCGCTCCGCGCACCCATGGAGGCTCGAGCTGCGCTCATCATGGCAAACGAGCTCCTGCGCTACCGCCCCGTCGACGACGTCTACGAAGAATGGCTCGACCGTGTCGCCGAGCTCGTCCGCGCCGCTGGGGGCTCTCCTGCGCCATCCTTTCCGCTGCACCGCACCCCGCCCTGCATGGGCGATGAAGCTCCAGGGGCGCCCCAGCCGCCTCCTCCTCAAGAAGGCGCCCCGGCTCCAAGGCGCGTGGCCCTTGGGCGGAACCCGCTCCTTCAGGTGCCAGTGCAGCAAGAGCGGAGCTGCCAAGAAGTCCCTCGCCCGCAAGAAGCTGCCCGGGCGCTCCCTGCTCTAGCACGTCGCGACCATGCTCCCGCTCCCGCACGTCAAGACCCCGCGCTGCTCCCAGCTGCAGCGCATGGGGACCTGCAAGACCAAGCTCTCCGTCACCCAAGGCCTCCCGTGGCCACAGCAGGCTGTCGTGCCTTCACCACCGAGCTACGAAGCGTCACGTGGCCCGGCAAGTTCAAGCCAGACTTGCCTCCTCGTTATGACGGCACGGCCGACCCTACGGAGTTCCTCCAGCTCTATGAGCTGGGCATAGAAGCTGCCAACGGAGACGAGAAGGTCATGGTGAACTGGTTTCCCATGGCGCTCAAGGACGGGGCCCGCACCTGGCTCCTCAACCTGGCTCCAGGCACGATCTCCTCCTGGGACGAGATGCGCACCCGCTTCATCGCCAACTTCCATGGTACTCGTGACCGGCCACCCGCCGTGAGCGACATGCTCCGCATCAAGAAACAACCCGGAGAGACCCTGCAGAAGTACATCCATCGCTTCAACAACGCACGCCTTAAGATTCCCAAGGTGACCGAGGAGGCCATCATCTCATCCTTCTGCGACGGCGTGCACGACGTCAAGATGAAGGAGGAGCTGGCGATGCATGAAGACCTGTGCACTTCCTTGGAGCTGTTCAACTTGGCGACCAAGTGCGCCAGGGCTGAGGAAGGGCGCCTCTCCCTCCTCGAGCTGCCTGCCACAGACCCAAAAGAGAAGAAGTCCAAGGCCAAGGATGTGAAGCGCAAGGGGGCTGCCGTGCTCGCGGCAGAACCAGACACCAAGCGGGGCAGGGATAAGCCCGAGTCTTCCAAGGGCAGTCGGTATTGCGTGTACCACAACCTCCACACCCACAACACCAACGAATGTCAAGAGCTCCGAGCCGTGCGAGAAGGAAGGATCGGCCGTCACCCCGACCGCGGTGACCAGGGCTATGGTCGAGGAGGAAGGAACGCAGGACGCTGGGAAGACCACGGCCCGCGCCAAGGGTGGCGCGATCGACCTCGCGAGGACCGCTGGCAAGACCCGCCTCGCGAGGGAGACTGGAGGGATCAGCCTCGCGAGGATCGCCCGCAAGGCAACGCAGGCCTCCCTCCGCTGCCGCCGCAGCCAAGGAGAAACGAGGACCTCCATCGGGACAAGGGGGCTGGGGGCTTCCAGGAGCGGCGCGCGATCACCTGCATCCTGGGCGGGGCTCAAGCCCTAGCCTCTCAGCGCATCTTCAAGCAGTTCGCCCGTGAAGTAAATGCAGTCCTCCCCAAGCTCGAAGCCACGCGCCCTCTCAGGTGGTCGGCATGCGCCATCACGTTCAGCTCAGCGGATCAGCTCAAGTGTGCGGCCATAGCCGGAGTCCTCCCGATGCTTTGTTCCCCAATCATCAGCAACGTGGTGGTCACCAGGATCCTCATCGATGGCGGGGTAGGGCTCAACGTCCTGTTCATGGAAACATTCAACAATCTCCAAGTTCCCTACAACCAGCTTTAGCCAACCAAGCCTTTCTCCGGAGTCACCGACGGCTCCACGGTCCCGATTGGGCAGGTCCGCCTCCTTGTCACCTTCGGGACACGCAACAACTACCGCACCGAGCTCATCGACTTCGACGTCGCTCACATTCGCCTGCCGTACAACGCCATCCTTGGGTACCCAGCGCTG
The DNA here is from genome assembly GCA_032464435.1 of Aegilops umbellulata. NCBI lineage: Eukaryota > Viridiplantae > Streptophyta > Magnoliopsida > Poales > Poaceae > Aegilops > Aegilops umbellulata. The sequence goes on from CP136060.1 coordinate 331,262,751, forward strand.
GCCAAATTCATGGTCGTAGCTCACCACGGCTACAACGTCCTCAAGATGCCAGGAAGTGGCGGAGTCATCACGGTGCCCTGTGAAGAGAAGGACGGTGTGTTCCCTGGAACGAGCCTTTCAGGCCGCATCACTGGAAGACCCAGATCACGGAAGCAGGAGGCTTCCCGAGACCAACCCCAAGAAGAAGAAGACATCGTCCAGCCCGGCCCCTCAGGAGGCAGGCCCCTCAGGGCCCGTGCCTGCCCAGGGGGAACCTCCTTTCATCGCATAGGAAAGCGCACCCGGCGCCCTCCTCAGGCAGGGCTCGGGGGCTCTCCCTGGAGGGCCACCTACCTGGCTAAGGTCACGAGGGAGGCGCTTGGGCACCACGTGGAGGCGTGTTTCGAAGCACGTTTCCCTCAAGAAGGAGTAAGGCAAGGAGGGCCAAACCCTCAGGAGTTCGTCAGCAAGGCCATTCAGGAGCTACAGGAGTCAAGAGTCATGAGAGGCGGCCGCCGCCTACCAGCTGTGGCTCCCCATCCAGGCGAGGATGGTGGGCTGCGCGTCTGCATCGACATACCAGGGCTCAACCGAGTCGCTTCTCTGGAGCGCCTCTGGCCCTCGCGAGTGGGGTGCTGCGAAGGTCCACCCCACAGCTATGTTCGCATGCCTTACGGCTTGCCGAACGCGGCTGCCACGTACCAGTGCCTCATGAGGGGCATCATGGAGGCTCAAGAGGCCAGGCGTTCCGCAGCCTTGGCGGAGATGGAGATGGTCCGCGAGGAGCCACCAGCGCCTCCGGAGCCTCCCGAGGCCCCTGGGCCTAGGGGCTCGTGAGGATCGGCTTTCGCAGCCCACCGAGTCTGCTACACCAACACTCCTTCGTCCTCAACATCATCAGGTGACATCTTTCAAGTTTCATTTCCAGCTGGGAGCGCCCCCCAGGGCTGCATTATTCCCAGGCCGCGTGGGTCCGTCCCTGCGGCATGTATCCCTTTTATTTCATGTTGTTAGCGTACTTTGTTGGGGGCACCCATCGGGCTGCATCATCCCCAAGTCGCTCGGGCCAGACCTAGCGGCATGTATCCCTTTTGCGTTTATTTCTGGCTATGCGTTCGACCCACCATGCTTGATTATTTGATGCCGGTCCACGACACCTCTTCTTCTCCATGCCGACCACTTGCACGTTAAAGGGGGGGGGGTACCTGAGCATCGCAACTCAGGGCTCTTACTGGCTCTCTAGCCCTCACCCTATGGCCTTGTGCATGGCATCAAGACCTGGCATACCAGCGACGGCTGAGACCAGCTCGAGGGCCGGGACCCAAGGACGTAGAGTGCCGGCATCTAACCAAATTTGCAGGAACACATCACAAGATAAGACCCAGTGCCAGGCACAACCCGCCTAGAGGTAGGGACCTGTGAGTCCCGCGCTGGCTGACGGGTGCCCAGATACACCTCGCCAGGCCCTACCGTGCCAGCCACGTGTCAGGGCGGGGCTGTACACGCCCCGGGGGCTCCTCCCGGAGGGGAGCCCCCTCCCACGTACCAATGGAAGCACCATGCTCCGCACTGGCTGACGACACTGCCGAGGAGCGGCTATGCCCGTACACATACGGAAGCGCTATGCTCCGCGCTGGTGATAAACAATTGAGGGTGGCCCTCGGGCCGCATCAACCTCAGGGATCCCAAAGCTCGGTGTCTAGCCTCATCGTAACGCCTCCCCTCGAGAGTGCCGCGCAAGGGGGCTGGGCACGGGGGCTGCGCCTGGGTCACGCCCAGATGCACGCCACCCAGCCAGGCCCCCCCGGGCCTGGTTCGTCGCGCGTCTCTCCCCGAGCGGAGCCAAGGTACGAAGGCCGTTTGAGCGTCAAGGGGGACTCCTGAGCATCGCGACTCAGGAGCCTAACTGGTCACGTAGCCCCTCATTCCTTAGTTCCGAAAGGCTAACGGCGGTTGAGGTATGCGCGGGGCCGGGCTCTGCAGATGTAGAACGGTAGATCCACCCACATCTCACCTCCCTACTTGTTGTTCGTGCGCCAAGGGGGACTCCTGAGCATCGCGACTCAGGAGCCTAACTTGTCACGTAGCCCCTCACTCCTTGGTCCCGTCCTGGTTTCCGGTCGGGGCTAACGGCGGCTGAGGTATGCGCGGGGCCGGGCTCTGCCGGCGTAGAACATAAGCAAGTAGGAAGGAAAAGCGTAAATTTCAAGGAATTCAAAAGACAGCCTCCTTCACTCTCATCCACGCGAACCGCTTGCACGTTAAAGGGGGGGTGCCTGAGCATCGCGACTCAGGGCTCCTACTGGCTCTCCAGCCTCACCCTCTGGCCTTGTCCACGGCATCGCGACCTGGCATACCAGCGACGGCTGAGACTCGCTCGAGGGCCGGGACCCAAGGACGTAGAGCAGTAAGGGGAGCAAAGGCGAGAGGGGAGCGCCATCTTAAATTTCAAGGAGTTCAAAAGTAAATATTACAGTCCACACTGTTATCTCAATGCCAAACGCAAGTTTAAACGCCTCCCCGAGGCATGATACATGTGCAGGATTTGAAGGCAGGACAGGAGCCACAACGGAGTCACTTGTCAGCGGTGGAGCAGCGCGGAGTTGGTTCGCCTCATGGAGCAGCAGGGTCTGCAGTGCTTCGCTTCGGCTTGGTGCTGAAGGCCCGGAACTTCCCCAGCAGAGCCTCCGTGCGACCCTTCACGGCATCGGCAGCGACAGCGGCACGCTCGCCGCTTGCTGGCTCCAGCAGGCTGTCGAGGTCGACGCTGGGATCGCGAAGGTAGATGTGGGTGAGGACCCGCGTCAGCGCTGCAGAAGACAGGACACGCGCCCCGGCCTCGGCCGTGGGGCCAAGGCCAAGGGCGACATCTTCAAGAGCGCGAACCAGGAAGGGAAGCAGCTTGGCGGGGCCGTCCTCGACGCCAGCCAGCGGGCTCTCCAGGCCGCTGTCATAAAGCATCTTCAGCGAGGAACGAGCCTTCTCCTCCATCTCCGCGAAGGCCACGCGGTCCTCGGCAAGAACCTGGGCCTTGTCGTCCAGCTCGACCTTCCTCGCCCCCAACTCCTGCTCCAGCACGCCTAGGCGGTCACGGCGCTTCCTGAGCTTGGCCTCCAGGACCTTGACGGCCGCCTCGCGAGCCTTCACGCCTTCTTCCTGCTCTTGGCGAAGGCGGGCCTCTTTCGCGAGCTGGTCCCGCAGGCCTTGCAGCTCGTCCTCTAGCACCTTGCAGCGACCACGGATGTCGGCCACCTCCCCCGGGGCTGCGTCACGAGCAACCTTCGCCTCAAGGACGGCCTGCCTCTCCCCATCGCAAGCCGTCGAGGCCTGGACCAGCGCCGCCCGAATCGAAGCGTCAGAGCGAATCCATCCTGAAGCCAGCTCCGAGCGCCCGGCCACCAAGCGAGGGTCGGCGCCAAGAAGATCCTGCCGTAGCCGGTCCAACTCAGCAGCAGCACGATCCAGAACGGCGGGAGGAGTCGGAGAGACAGCAGTCGGTGGAGTAGGAGGAGAAGGCGGCAGCACGACCACATCATCCTGAGGCGGAACCTGTTGCGCCCCAACGGTTGTGGTGGCGGCAGCAGGCAAAGGCACCTCGGGAGTCGCTTGGGCCATGGGGGCTGAGCTCGCCCCAGCCGGCTCAGCCAGGCCTCGCGAGGACGACCGGGCAGGAGAGGCCCGTGCGTCGTGGTCACCTTCCTTCGTGGGCAGAGGCGCTGCCCCAGATGGAACCTCAGGAGCTTCCTTCGGCTTCTTTGCCGCGGGCGCCAGCCTATCCAAGAGATGCGGACGTCAAGCCTCAGCAGCAGAACAAGAAATAAAGACAAGAATCAAGTGCTTACGGGTCGTCGCCAGTGAGCTCAAGCTGCCTCCGGCCAAATTTGAAGCCCGAAAGCCGGCTGGAAGGGTCTACCTTGGGAAGCTCGGGAGCGGAAGGCGCGTCTGCGGTCCGCCTCGGGGCCGGGGCAGACCCGCGGGAGATCAGCCCGGTCCTGTCCTTCTTCGGGATCGGGGGCGAGCTCCCGCCGCCCTGCTCGTCATCATCCTCGTCGTCATCGCTCGGAGAGAGGCAGAGAACACGGGACCTGCACCGGGGGAGGGGAGCCCTCGACTCTCCGTCAGTCGCCTCGGAGTCAGGCCCTTTTTCCAGCTCCCCTCCTTCCTCCTCTTCGCTGGAGTCGTCGGAGGACACGTCCACCGGTTCCTCGGGAGCTTCCGTGGGCACGGGCCCGTCCCTGTTGAAGACGGGCATGGACTCCACTACCTGCTCCCAATCGTCGCGGAGGAACAAGGGCGTAGGAGCGCCCTCCAACCTCGCCACATCGCCCCCGACCAGAGATTGGAGGACCGCAGCCAGATCTTCGTCGGCCAAGGCCACGGGGCTCGGATGGGGCCTCCACATCGGAAGTGAGTACTGTCGAAGCGGAGCCAGCTGGTGCTCCAGGAATTCCCTCACCAGCGACGCGCCGGTCAGCTTCGCCGCCGCCATGTTGGCCGGCCTCAGATCCGCGTCCATCTTCTCCAACACCAGCTTCACGCGGGGGTCCGTGAGCTCCGCTCGACCCCAATCGCTGGAGCTCGTGGGTTGCTCCGTGGGCAAGATCAGTCGAGGGTGGATGCGCCCAGCATCTGCCAAGACCCACTTGCTCCTGAAGCCCTCAATCCTTTTCCCGGGGCTCGAAATGGCAATGGCGCCATCGTACGCAACGAAGCTCGCGCACGCGGAAGCAGGACCGCGAGAGGTCCGGAGGTAGAAGTAGTGGCGCAGCAAGGCCACTGAGGGTTGCACCCCTACGTGAGCCTCGCAGTAATAGGCGAAGATTGCCAGGAGAAGGACGGAGTTGGGGTGGAGATGCAGAGCCTGTAGCTTATAATGGCGGAGGACAGAGAAGAAGAACTCGGAGAAGGGAGGCACCAGGCCAGCAGCAATGGCGCTTACAAAGAGCGGATAGAAGGTGCTCCCTTGGCCCTCGGGGGTGGCGGAGCCAGCCTTGAACACCTTCGCCCCGTCGATGCCCTGCGCCGCCGCCATCCGGCGCAGCCGGTCGAGGCTTGACTCCGACACGTTCGACGACTCCAGGGTAGACGAGTACCAAGCTCCGGCCGAGGACTGACGAGGCGCCATGGCTTCCTAGGTCATGCGGTCGGAGTAGATCTGGAAATTTTGGAGGAAGGAAGGAGAGGCGCAAGAAAGGGGATCTGAGCAGCAACCGGAGAAAGCAAGAAAAGCAAAGCCTAGGCAGATGCCGCACCTTTATCAACTCGCGCGGTTGCTGAGGCGCTCACGTCCAATCAACCGCCACGCGGCGCCCAAGGCCGCAGGCTGTTAGGGCCCGCGGAGCTTCGCCCTTGCCCTTTCGCCTCCCTGCACGGCCAAGTCCAGGCGCGCCTTGGGCCCGGGGGCTACTGTCGGCGTTCTGGGAACGGGGGTCCCCATACTTGCCTGCCTGCGGCCCGCGACGTGGCTCGAAAGGGGGCCCAGCACGGCCCATCTTCATCAACACGGACCCAAGACCCTCACGAGGGGCCAAGCCTCGCGTGGTGGACGACACGGAGCTTCCTCAGGCACGACCTCATCAGGCAGGCTCGCGAGGAGGCAGAGATATCAAGGCGGGGTACCTCACGAGGTGCCCGTGAAGCAAGCCATGACGACCAAGGGCGCCAGGCGAGCGCCAGCCTGGGCAGTGTCCTGCTTTCCTCTTTGGTGCAAAGGGAGCAAGCGCAGGCGAGAGCATCAAGCAAAGGCACCCGTTTCAGTGCAACGAGACCAAGACCAGCCCAACGGCAGGGAGGAAGTCATTGTGGAGTCCAAGCCAGCGTCACCACCAGAGCCTTTGGCAGGCGAAGACCAACTTTAGTCAGGATAAGTGTACCAGATGTTCCCCTTCAAAATGGCCAATTGTTGGCGCCCTTCCCGCTCAATATTTGGGAAGAGGCCCAGGGCCTTTGCCTATAAATAGGACTAGCCACCCCCAGGGTAGTATACATACATACATGAATCGAATCAGAGGATATACAGACATACAGGAATAGAATCAGAGGATAGGGGCATATACAGGAATCAGAGAGAGAGAGAGAAGGGTGACTGAACTCCTCCTAGCAGTTCATCGCCCCAGCCAAGAACAGGCCCTCGCGAGGCTGTTCTTCCTTGTATTGCTCATCATCATCAGCCCGAGAGGCAATCCACCACACCACAAACTGGAGTAGGGTATTACACCACAACGGTGGCCCGAACCAGTATAAACCCTGTGTCTCTTGTGTTGTTCTTTCCATAGCTTAGATCTTAGCGTGGCGGTGGGGTGTAGGTAGGTAGAAGGCGAAATCTCCGCACGCACCCTAGTGTTCGAACCTCAAGGGTCTGCCGAAACCCGAAATCCGACAATCGTCATCACCAAAGCTCCTCTCATCGGGAGAGGGCAATCTCCATCAACATCTTCACCAGCACCATCTCATCTCAAAACCCTAGTTCATCTCTTGTATCCAATTCTTGTCTCCAACTCCGGGATTGGTGCTAGTAGGTTGCTAGTAGTGTTAATTACTCCTTGTAGTTGATGTTAGTTGGTTTATTTGGTGGAAGATCATATGTTCAGATCCTTTATGCATATTAATACCCCTCTGATTATGAACATGAATATGCTTTGTGAGTAGTTACGTTTGTTCCTGAGGACAAGGGAGAAGTCTTGCTATTAGTAGTCATGTGAATTTGGTATTCGTTCGATATTTTGATAATATGTATGTTGTCTAGCCTCTAGTGGTGTTATGTGAAGGTCGACTACATAACACTTCACCATTATTTGGGCCTAGAGGAAGGCATTGGGAAGTAATAAGTAGATGATGGGTTGCTAGAGTGACGGAAGCTTAAACCCTACTTTATGTGTTGCTTCGTAAGGGGCTGATTTGGATCCATATGTTTCATGCTATGGTTAGGTTTACCTTAATACTTTTGTTGTAGTTGCGGATGCTTACAGTAGAGGTTAATCATAAGTGGGATGCTTGTTCAAGTAAGAACAGCACCCAAGCACCGGTCCACCCACATATCAAATTATCAAAGTACCGAACGCGAATCATATGAACGTGATGAAAACTAGCTTGAGATATTCCCATGTGTCCTCAGGAGTGCTTTTCCTTATATAAGAGTCTGTCCAGGCTTGTCCTTTGCTACAAAAAGGATTGGGCCATCTTGCTGCACTTTATTTACTTTTGTTACTTGTTGCTCGTTACAAATTATCCTATCACAAAACTGTCTGCTACCACTTGTTTCAGTACTTGTAGAGAATACCTTGTTGAAAACCGCTTATCATTTCCTTCTGCTCCTCGTTGGTTTCGACACTCTTACTTATCGAAAGGACTACGATAGATCCCCTATACTTGTGGGTCATCAGATCACTTCAATGCAAATGTTATGAAACAATTGAAATACAATGCCGATATGATTGCTCGCTTGAGTGACTTGTTATTTAGAATCTCAAATGATGTTAGAGGTGTTGGAAAGCATGCTTCTATGGTACAAACTTAGTTAGAACAAGTTGCTAAATCTTAAAGAGAGTTGCTTGATGAAATGAATAATAATATACATGACTTTGCTATTAGAGTTGCAACTAGAGGAGGTATAAATGACTCAGAAACCACTTTATCCTGAGGGACACCCTAAAAGAATTGAACAAGATTCACAAAGAGTTACCACTGATGCAACTAGTCCTTCTAGAAATAAAAAGAAGAATAAAAATGATAGGACTTTGCATACTTCTAGTGAACCTAAAATAGAAAAACCTCATGATAATGATAATGAAACTTCTATCTCTGATGTTGAAACTCAATCTGGTAATGAACACTCACCTAGTGATAATGAAAAGGATAATGATGAGGTCCATGAAGACTCTCAACTAAATAATAAAGAACCGGATGATGATGTTGAGATAGAATCACATGTTGATCTTGATAACCCACAAGCTAAGAATAAAAGATATGATAAAAGAAACTTTGTGGCTAGAAAACATGGTAAAGAAAGAGAACCGTGGGTTCAAAAACCTATGCCTTTTCCACCCAAGTCAACTAAAAATAAAGATGATGAAGAATTTGAATGCTTTGCTAAAATGTTGAGGCCAGTCTTTTTGCGTACTCGCTTGACTGACATCTTGAAAATGCCTCCTTATGCAAAGTATATGAAAGACATCATCACTAATAAGAGAAAAATACCGGAAGCTGAAATCTCCACTATGCTTGCTAATTATACTTTTAAAGATGGAGTTTCTAAAAACCTTGGAGATCCGGGAATACCAACTATACCTTGCTCCATCAAAAAGAATATTGTGAAAACTGCTTTGTGTGATTTAGGAGCAGGTGTTAGTGTTATGCCTTTCTCTTTATATAAAAGACTTGACTAGAATAAACTCACATCTACTAAAATATCTTTGCAAATGGTTGACAAATCAACTGCCATACCTATTGGTATTTGTGAGGATGTGCCCGTTGTTGTTACTAATGTTACTATTTTTACTGACTTTGTTATACTTGAGATGCCCGAGGACGACAACATGTCGATTATCCTTGATAGATTCTTCTTGAATACTACATGGGATGTTATTGAATGCAATAAAACGAAGGTCACTCTTCATATCAATGGTAATGAGCATATGGTGCATTTTCCGAAGAAACAATTCCAAGTGAATGGTATTAATGTTATTGAAAAATCTCCAACAATCACTATTGGAAGTTTTCAAATACCTCTACCTACTATCAAAAAGAAATATGGAATGCTTATCGTTGGGGACATTCATATCCCCATTGAGGTAACCTAGTGATTTACGGAAGTTCTTCGGTTTCATGCTAATCAAAAGTGGTTGTTAATAAGACCTGATCAACCTTGCATCATTTTTGAGCAGTATGAAGTTGATGAATTTAGTAAATACTACCTTCTGTCCCTAATTTTTGTTTTCTGTTTTTATTAGTTAAATAAATCAAATGCAATGTTTTGTATGTTTTCTGAATTTCCCGTGCAATAAAAAGTGACCCAAAAAAAGTTCTCAGAATGCTCTAAAAGTTTAATACAATTTTTATGAATTTCTGGTGCAAATAATATCAGAGGGAGGTGCACCAGGTGGGCACAACCCACCTGGGCGCGCCAGGACCCCCAGGCACTCCCTGGTGGGTTGTGGTCCCCACGTGGCTAAGTTACTACTGTTATCATCACTGTTACTACTTGCTACAAAATTACTGCTATCACTGTTACCGTTACCGTTGCTACTGTTACTATTACCGAAACTATCATATTACTTTGCTATTGATTACTTGCTGCAGATAATTAATCTCCAAGTGTGGTTGAATTGACAACTCAGTTGCTAATACATACAAATATTCTTTGGCTCCCCTTGTAACGAATCTATTAATTTGGGTTGAATACTCTACCCTCGAAAACTGTTGTGATCCCCTATACTTGTGGGTTATCAGTACACCGCTACGGTGTCCCACAAAGCATCATCATCGATAATGGCTCCAATTTTACGACCGATGAGGTGAAAAACTGGTGTGCTAAATTGGGAATTAAGCTCGACTATGCATCTATCTACCATCCTCAAACAAACGGTCAGGTCGAACAGGCCAATGGCCTGAAAATTAGTAGCATTAAACCCCGACTGGTGCGCTCCCTATGGGAGTCAGACAAGCACTGGGTTGAGGAACTCGATTTCGTGCTCTGGGGGCTGCGGACTACACCTAACCGAACAACCGAATACACACCTTTCTTCATGGTGTACGGTGTAGAAGCTGTCCTGCCCTGCGACATTATTCATGACTCACCTCGAGTGCGCATGTACGAAGAGCGAGAAGCCGAGCTTGATCGGCAGGATTACCTAGACGGCCTCGAAGA